>LR990653.1:22061711-24461711 GCA_905147715.2 Xestia xanthographa | reverse complement strand
CAATGACGATGCTTGGGACCAGGTATGCTGGCACCATTCGTTTCACATTGCTATCCCCATTGCTTACAAACTTATATGGCAGAAGAACTCATTTACTAAACCAGTATGATAATTTGGCAAATTCAAAACCTATTATGAAGGTTATGCTTACCTCACAAGATAAGCAATTCTGAAATATAACTTAGTGATCATGATAATATCTCACAAGTTTGTTTAACGCGATATCTCACAAACGCCCTCAGTAAACATGATGACAATTTATCTCCAACTTTGTGCTAACATCACAAGGTCGACAATAACGACAAACCACTATGAAGAATGACTAACGTTTGTGAAGGATGATACAGCTAGAAAAGAGGTGACTGCTAAGATGATGAGTAATAGAGAAGTATTAGTAAAAGAAAAGAAGAAGAAATCATTCCGTATCGACTCTAGATTGAGGGCAGGACAATGACAGTGATGACGAACTCAGTGATCGTGACAATACCTCACTAACTTAGTTACACTGACAGTACTACACTAGGTTTTCTAAATAACTGCATTTGTTCAACGTTTCTAACTTTGTAATTCAGTGGACACTCCCATATAGTACTTATCTTACACACGTGCAGTTGTAAATAGTTCAGAGCATGTTTTGTTATGCGCCACGAATACGGTCGTGTGATTTATTTTGTTCATGTTTTTGTGCGAGATGTTTCGCTTTAGGGCGAGTGTGAAACTCTCTTGATAATTTATGGGAAGTTTGTAGTTGGTCGTCGAAATGGATGAAGCGAAGGTTCCCTTAAAGCCAAAGCTAATTCAGGTGGCAAAAAAGCAAATTCTTCAAACTAAATAGTAATACCATAACTACGATCACAACGCGGTTTGCTACACTAATTAATTCATCATATTAATTAATACGAATAATATTGATAAGGCTGATTGATAAATGAATAATGCATTAATCACTTCACATAGTGAACCGCCATTAATTATTATCAATACTAATAATTATTGGAATGTGAAAGTCTAATACCCCCTAAGTAAAATCTAGTATCCCATAAGTTGCATTGATCGCAGTAATAACTGTTCCATCTACTTTTATATTAAACTATGTCCTACTAGCAGCCCGAGATCCATGTCTATCATTATTTTACCTTTATAATATTAAAATAGATATTTGTTTATTAACCAGGTACTAAATAAGCAGATACAATATTATACACAATATATGTTACAAGTGGCTTAAGATATTACCTAAAACTATGGAATATAGTGTTCTTGCTAATGAGCCCCAAACTAGACAGTTAATCTGTATCTTGGGGCTCGGTATTTGATTTCCAGAGTAAGAGACTAATAGAGAGTTGATAAAGAATAATAAAAGAAGATAATATTGTGTTGATAAATCCAGTTCGTTCATACAAAAGATGCCTAAACCATAGTAATTATCCTTACTTATTTCTAGACTTGCCCCAACGACGCCACCCAAGCCTAAAATACCAACAATGTAACGACTCAAATCTTTCTTCACTCAACCCCCCAAATCACATTTAAATAAAGAATAAATTTATGCTACATTTTTTTTATCCATCCCCCTATGGTTTTCCCTTCATATGACATCAAAACTACAATAATGTAAGAGAAAAGCTAACAATGTAAAATATATCAACAATTTCATTAAAGATTTCAGAGGAATCGATAATTTCACAAGCTCCGGCTATCACAAAAGAGGTCTTTCTAACTTAAATTCTTCTTAAGGTATTAACTGTACCCTGATCTCAATCCGATAAATCACGATTTTAATAAAAAATCCGATAATGCATAATTTACCATAATTTATTATAACTATGTGCATAGAAAAATCAATCGCTTTCAGTGTTTCGTATTTCTGTAACGATTTTCAACAGCATTGTTATAAACCATTCGGTAGCGCTGATATAAAGTCCCTTTAAGGCTTCTTAAATCGGATTTCAACAGAAACATAAAATCGGCCGTCAAATCCTTCGTATAAAAATCCAACTAGTTTAATTTAAAACCAATCTCCCGAACTTAGGCTATGAATAAATAAACGCCAGTATGAATACTATCAACTAAATCTTAATACTAACTTCCTTCCCGAGAGTCTCAATTTCCAGTAGAAAATAAAATTAAACTACTATTAACTCGTAGCGACGTCGTAGCACCGTAGCCTCTCGTAGCATGGCGTAGCGAAAGCGCTACGAGATATTCTTCTAACACACATTTACGTTTGCGGATACGGCGGACTTAATTTAATTTGCGAAATGAATTTCGAGATATTATTTCAGAATTAACATTTAAGTATGAGATTTCTCGCGGTGGTGTGATGAAATTTTAACGTTATGTTACTTACGGTTGAATATCGTGTGCATATTCTAATTTTGAGCCCGATTTGCTATTCATACTTTTACCTGTTAGACTTTAATGTCGAGATATTTGTGGTTACTAAAAGAAGGTTTATGTTAACATTCCTTATTTAAAAATCTAAAATAGGAACACAAACATATACAAAAAAACAAAGTAAAATGCTCACCTTATTTCGTCCTAAAATCTTCCAAAGCAAACACCATTTATGTCCTCATACTGTCAAACACAACAACATTAACCACTCGTTCACCACTACACCAAACGTACGATGACGATATTTGTTCAGCCGACCAAGCACGTCCGCACACAACAACGGTCGGCGGCAAACTGCGCTTCTACTTCGGTTGGCATTCCAAGTTTGAAAACCGCCGCTCGGAAAGCTTCGGGTGCGCTCGGCACGCGGTGCAACATGATTATTCAGTATTTTCTGTAGCGTCTCCCAGCATCGGATATTTGTTATCTATGCACTAGAGTTATGCAGGAGACGGATCAGTCCAATATCATAAAACGTGTGTTTTCTTCCAAGTTTATTGGGATTGTGTTTACGCCACCTCTATTTCATATTTTTATGTGCAATACCTACCTTTTTTGTTGATAGTCAAATCTCTTCTTCTTGTTTATGTGTAATCAATACTGAAGAGAAAGTGTTGAATATTCTACTGTAGTAGTTAGACCGAAAGTATAAATAACAATTTCTAAAAAACAATCCAACTTCCAAAAAGCAGTCAAGAATACTACTTTCTACTACTAGACCACATTCAGAAGTCAGTTTATTGACATCTTAGGTGTATCTTTTTTCGGAAGCCGGCCTGCCATTATCAAATGATTGAAAATCACGTATACCCAGTAATCAAATCATGGATCAATCGGTTTACATACATGAAAAAAAAAGAGGATAGGAGGAGGAGCTCGTGGCTAAATAATAACAGCCGCTCGGGTCGATCCTTAGGATAAGTCGTGCTTGCCTTGTGGTCTGTGGATGGGTGACCACCCTTACATACCGAGTTTCCTCCGTGCCTCGGAATGCACGTTAAACTGTTTGTCCCGGCTGTCATTTGAAGATCTTTGACAGTCATTACAGGTCTTACCAAGGGGTATCGTATTACCTAGTACTTAATGGGTTGTGGAGGTCAGATAGGCAGTCACTCCATGTCAAATACTGGTATTCAGCTGCATCCGGTTAGACTGAAAGTCGACCCCAATATAGTTGGGAAAAGGCTAGACAGATGATGATATATGAAAAAAACCGGCCAAGTGCGAGTCGGACTCGCGCACGAAGGGTTCCGTACCATTATCTATACATTAGACAAAACGGCAAAAAAATCACGTTTGTTGTATGGGAGCCCCCTTTAAGAGTCCTATTACATTTTTTTGGTAAATTCATGATTTTTGACGCAGTAATTCTCAGCAGCAGTAAGATATTTTAATTATTTGCTTAAGAATAGCGATAGTGCCATTCTCTTTCTTGTAAGTTGGAGTTACACATTTATATTTTTCTTTTCGTGTACTTTACTATAAATATTTTACGAACTCAGTTTGCAAGAAAAACCGTCGACGATGGAACTTTAACGCTCAAATTCAGATAGTTACATTCAATTCTTATAAAAGCTAAAATTACTAAAAGATAAGTTAAATGTTTTACTTGTTTATTGGAGTTTTAGAATTTCTTTAAATTCCTTGAGTTTTCACGGAAAAAATCGTAAAGAAATAGTAATTTAAGCCATAAATGTCTTAATTCAGCGTCCATTATATTCCAAATAAACTCAATTTTATCAAATAAATTAATATGATATAAAACTTCAATCTACAATGAATAAGTTTCATTAGTTTTCGTTTGTCAATATAATAAGACAAAAATACAATAAATAAAATTAAAGTACCTACTATAATTCTCAATTCAGCTCGCTCCTCAGTCTCATGTAAGTCTCGTCTCTAATATTCGTCAATATCATCCGACAATCGTCCAAATATCACTATTATTATCGACACGTGTAAGCCGACCGAAATAATTTGATCCAGGAAGTAAAAATCAAAATTTTGCCTAAAAAATGTAATAGGACTCTTAAATATTAATTTTATTCTGTTTTTAGTATTTATTGTTATAGCGGCAACAGAAATACATCATCTGTGAAAATTTCAACTGTCTAGCTGTCACGGTTCATGAGACAGCCTGGTGACAGACAGACGGACAGACGGACAGACGGACAAACAGACAGACGGACAGACGGCGAAGTCTTAGTAATAGGGTTCCGTTTTTACCCTTTGGGTACGGAACCCTAAAAAAAGACTTACCGGCCGAAGACACAGCCTACTATTTTTTAGAAGTCGGTAAAAATGAAAGATAAATACGTCGTTCGTATCATAAGACACGCTTTTTAAAGCCGCTTCAAGTTCCTGAAAAGTAAATCTGCAGTCAATTATTATAATGTATGTTATGATTGGTTGACTGAATAACAGCAAATCAAATCACCGGACAAGACATTTGATAACAGATGAAATATTGAATAGACATTCATAAATTGGGGTTGTTCCGGTCCCAGCTGAAACGAATTTAGGGTGAATTTTCGTAAAAAATTACCGAGGGGCTGAAGAATTCTTTTTTGATATTTTTTTTACTTATTCTGTCATTTTTCGATTTTGACAGTTATTGGTGTCGATTCTGTTGTGCACAAACTAAACTTAATTTAGGCTATTGCTATCTTTTACTAAAAGGCAGTGCGAGAAAAGGACGGCTATAGCTATGAACTAAGTTAGAGATGTCAAACAAGTTTATGCCTTGCGCTTCACCGTGTTTATAGTCGACACGTTTTTACGTGCACCCTTCATTTGTATGGAAATATTAGTTCCAACTAAATTTGACAGGTCTAAATTACGTTCGTCTCTTTCCCGTTTTATTAGAGAGAAAAAGGTAGCAATAAACTAAATTAAGTTTAGTTTGTGCACAACAGAATCGATACCACTATGTGCACTCAAAACGGTGAAGAAAAACATCGTGAGGAAACCGGCTGTCTCAGAACCACAAAATTTGAAGACATTTGACATCTACCAATCCGCACTGGTCCAGCGAGGTGGATTATAGCCCATTGCCTCTCATAGAGAGGAGGCCTGTGTCCCAGCAGTGGGAACATGAATAGGCTGATGACGATGTGTAGTCAAATCCTGAAAGTTTGACCATCGGTATTACCGAAGAATATGATATTAACATCGTGAGGAAACTAGCATACCAGAGAGATACGGAGATACTTCTCGACGGCATGTAAAGCCAAGTCAGAGGCCTATGGGTAGCATAAAACTGTGACACCAGATTAGACACTAACCATATGTTAAAGAACAAGATGATAATTATTAACCAGTAAGTGTATTAAAGAGATCAGTTAGGCAGTCGCTGAATAAAATTACTGAAATCCAGTATTTCGATGTGTTAGCAAGTCAAGGACCTACTCAAAGGTGGTCACCGCCACCTATGCAAAACGTACATCATCAGCCCAGCGATAAATATTTTATATGCCTAGCATAACATAAGCATAATTTGGCTTATAACGTTTCCACTGTAATTGGGTCTCATGTAAGGAGTCATGTACCTGTTAGTTTTTTAACGTTGCCCTACTTTACGATTTTTTCCTGTGTCGTGTGTGCGTTTACAAACATTAAATTTCAACTCATAAAATTTTATCATTTAAACTAAAGTGTACACAAACAGCCAGAACCGGAACCACTACCCGAGGGCTATATAAATATTTCGTGCGGGAATCGTACCCGCGACACGCAGCACCGAAGTCGATCGCAAAGCCACAGCGCCAACCGTGCTGTCACATTAATTTTATTGTCATGTACTTATGCTATTTAAGTACATATTAAACCTGCACTAATACGTTTCGAACTTGTAACACAGCAACGCTGCTTGTCGACAGAAATAGGCATGATAAGTAGTCCTTTTCAGAACGACCTCTTTTACAAATAGTTCTTCTACTACTTTGAGCATCCATGCATGCATATTAAGAACGTATTGACAAAACAACTGTCGAGTAGGGTATCGTTCTGTTTCTCGTTTTCTCTAATCTGGAAATAGCATAAAACATAGTAGTTTTGTCTGAGTATTGGTTTAGTATTTTTGAGGCTTCTACCGAATGTGTTACAAAACTAAGTTCTGGTTCAACAAGTTTAAAATACCAAACATCTTCATCATCAACCTATTAATGTTCCCACTGCTGGGACACAGGCCTCCTCTCTGTGAGAGGGAATGAGCTATAATCCACCACGCGGGCCCAGTGCAGATTGGTAGATGTCACATGTCTTCGAATTGTTAGGTTCTAGGACATTTCCTCACCATGTTTTCCTTCACTGTTTTGAGAGCAGTGGTGATGAAATAAATTACACAAAGTAATGCTGTAATGCTGATGTCTGGGTTCGAACCCACGACTTACTATTCGTAAGTCGGGGCCGCCACCACTGGGCCACCGCTGCTCAACAGAACAACAAAATATCAATACAGATCTTGATTTACGTCCAAAGATTGCGAATTACTTGAAGAATTTTACCGCGATATTTTTTTTACAGATAAGGGATGGTGAATTTAATACTTTCATATGTAATGGTGATAGTCATGGTCTTCTAAATAAATGGCAATAGCTATGAAAGTGTTTTGTATCTCTGTAACAAGTTTCAACGGGGTTGACATAAGTTTTTTGGTACCTTATGTCATTCCAAAAGATCATCCATCTTCGCTATCACTGATATTATGTCACTATAATAATAAATAATAATAGTGCCGATAGTCGTGTCGGCTAATGGCTTAATAGCCACGAGCCTCGACCAACATCTTAGGAGGCTCTCGCTTGGCAGCTGGATCAAGAGCTTGATTCAGAAAGCGGTACTTCTGGACACGGCACGAGTATTGTTAGGAGGTTCCTCTCTCAAGAGCCCTGACCACCGGCGGCTCGGACCCTGTTTCCAGCGCTGGTGGGCTACTGTTTTTTTATATTTTTAAATGAATTTTTTATGTAGTTTTATTAAATTTTTTTTTTTTTTTTTAATATTTGTTTAAACTAAACATTTATTTCAGACTATGTCCATATATTGTTAGTCTAACAAACTATGGACATAGATGGATAAAGTGACTATGTCTAAGCATTTTGGCCTCACGACACTTGGTTTTTCATTCAAATATGTTATTTCAAAATGCTTAACAACTTCAGATGAACGACAAAATCTCATCATAAATAAAATATTCTTGTTTGTGACTAACAAGTTATCAGAAAAATATGATATTCATGGCAACAGATTTTCATGATTATATAATGAGAAACACGGATTTATTCATCAAAGTACGTTTTCAAGGAAATGTTTTTTTTTTTAAGTGAATGAAACATCACGGCAAACACGCTGATGGCAAGTAAAAAATTATCGTGAATTTTTTTAAACAACAAAAATCTATTTTTTTTTTGTTTTTCAGATTGCCTTCACTGGTTACAAATTGGACTCCACAAAGGTCATCCAAGGTCACAAAAACCCAGAAATACACCCAAATTTTCAACACGAAAACAAACCAATTTTTCATATCGTTCAGTAAAAGAAACAAAAGCAGTTAGCCTAGCCTAGCGGCCGACGTCGCGAACAAAAGCTAGTTTTTGATAAATGTAACGTCCCGAGTTCAATCTTTCATGTTCGAGTGGATACGATCAAAGGTTCCCAGGTGAATGATGCTTTTATGAAAAAGACAGTCCTTTTGAATTTTTTGTTCCATGTTCGTCGGAGCTCAGTTACTGTTTTTGTGCCAAGTGCTAAGTACTCGCCTTTTGGGTGCCGACTGTACGCTCCGTTTTGTCATTTTTTCATTAATGATTTTAAAAGTTTCTTTGTTTGGCGTCAGTTTCAAAAAAGGATGTGAAAATCGTTGAAAATGCTGATAATAGTGAACGCTAACGAGAATATAATACAGGTATTTTTATATTCTTTGTAAGTAATTTAATAGAATTGTCGTTCTCTGGTCGTGTCGAATTGGCGTACCTACTATCACACAATATAGTCAGGGAAGATCGCAAACATATTACACATGAATTAGTTCATTAATAATATAACTCCTCAATGGATGGCTAATTATACCTCTGAAATTGGCCGCCAAACAGCCAATAATATTGATTGAATAAATAAGTTTTTAATAAACATCAATATGTCTATCAAAAAACTCACGTATGAAGAGACTGAGGCACTTTTAGAGTTTATTAAATAGCAAGATACATAATAGCAATATGTTACTTAATTGTCACACACACACACGTACATAGAATCTCTCAAAATCTGGCACTTGAAATCAAATGAAAACATATACACACACACGTACAATCACACTCTTACACACACACACACACTCACACTCATCACACACTCACACTTTTTGCTATTAATACGCTTTTATTTTTACTCTTTTTTAAATTTTATATCAATAATAATAAGAAATAAGTAGTTAAGTATAAGTTTAATCACCCACATATTTGTTACTGTTGTAATTATTTTGCTATGGAAGAGCTTAAAAGGAGTCCCCAAATACAACCCATTGTTGTAACAAATTTATTGAATAAAACATTTTTTATTTGTATTTGTATACGCTAAAATGCCTGAAAAAAGCTATGTTTCCATAAAAGCTTAAACAACGATTGATTGCAACTTTTTGCTCTTGTAAATTGTGTAGCAAGCACCATTTAGTTCCATCTACGTGTAAGGTCATAGCTATGCGATCATTGACCTCAATCTGTCCCTTTTGACTTATTACGTAATTGATATACTCGGCTCCCAATTTCAAAAGGTCCTGCTTTCCCTCCTATCACGTTACGTCATAATTATATCATCAACCTCAAAACCGCAAGAGGTAATTAGGGTCAATGACAAGGCAACAATTAATTAGGTATCCATGGCAACAGAGATTTGTATGACGTCACGTACTCTGGTAAGATATCATACATTTAATTTTGTACAGTTGTAGATCTACTGACGCGTGGACAAAATTGAAGCATTTATTTCAAGTAGGCCAGATACAGGAGTAGGATATTATTGGGCATTCTACTCCACCTTCCGTTCCTTCGGCTCACTCCGTTCGCCTCCGTCACTCTCGGTGGAGTAGAATGCCCAATAATATAAATGAAATCCACAGGTTCGGCGCCTGTTCCACCCGATGAAACGGAAGGTGGAGTATGAATTCCTACATAGTGCAGTAAAATACTGGTTCGGTGTCTATTCCACTAAAATCTCATTTGGTTCCGTTTGGGTTGATTCCTGCAAACCGTTATGTAACTAAAGGTTAAACTCTTTTAACAGGAAAGGTGAATAACATATAAATAATTCTTTGCAGTAATTTAACGCTACATTCGATTCTAGCTATTGTAGTAAGAAGGTTGTATTTCGTATCACGAAACTAAATATAACTAAGTTAACTACAATGCATGACTCAGAGAAATCTGATATAAAAGATATTTGTAAACTTATTATGAGGAATTCTAGCGGCGAGGTTATATTTATTCAAGATTTGCAAACTGGTCAAAAAAATACAGATAACGGTTCATCAAAACATCAGGACAGGTATACAGCCCAAACAGAAGATTTGTTCTACCAACAGATGCTTGATTGGCTAAAATCAAACAATCGCTATCTTATATTGAAGGACAGCCGTGGTGAGACTCGTACATTTGTTCGAGTTAACGACAATGAGTTATAAATGCCAATGTAAAAAATATAAAATAACATAAGAAAACATATTTTGTGAGTAAGAGAGGAGAGCAGTGGTGGTTCAGTGGTAACGGATGCGACTTACAAGTTGTAAGTCGTGGGTTCGAACCTAGGCTAGCGCTTTACTTTGTGTAAATTATTTCATCACCACTGTTCTCTGTGAGAGGAAACCTTTGTGTCAGTAGTGGGAAAAAAATTGACGAATTGAAATCTTATAGGTAATAATAATTCGTAAGCACATTACCATCTAACTATTCTATTCGTTGTTGAGCGTCACTACTTCCACTTCAGGACCAGACATCATGTATGTGTGTGTCAGCATGTGTTGGTCTCGATCTTAATCACATTTTTGATGACGACCAGACGGTTCTTTTATAGTCTTAAGACGTGGAAAACTTTGCTTGCGCGATTTAGAATTTGATGTTGTTAGTTCATCCGATGTGTCTTAGATGGTGCTGTAGTACTTTTTTAGTGCGATTCGTTTCATGGAATTAACTACCTTGTTACCGTGTTACCTTGAGTAAATATTATCACACCACTCGCATTTGGCGTTGTTCAGAGGGTTCACAAAAGTCATAACGACGTATAAATGTCGATGTAATTGTTTAATTGAGCCATTATTGATATTATAACCGTTTCAATGAGTCACCATGAAATTTGTAAAACAACCACAATCGTTACATGTAAACAAACTCTGCGTTCAGTCTCAGGAAACTGGTTTTCGTCATGGAGAATTATTACCTAAATCCATACGATGCATCATTTGCGGACCGTCAAATTGTGGAAAAACTAATTTATTAGTTGGACTTCTTATACATGAGAATGGATTAAGATTTCAAAATGTTTATGTTTACTCGAAAACCTTGCAACAACCCAAATACGTTTTTTTAGAAAAAGTCTTGCAACGAGTACCAGGCATTTCGTTTCAGAAATATCATGAAAATGAGCAAGTACTGAGTGTTCAGACCGCAAAACCAAATTCTGTAATTGTATTTGATGATGTTGCTTGTGAAAATCAAAGTAATATGCGTGATTATTTTGCAATGGGGAGACACAAATTCATTGATTGTTTTTATCTAAATCAGACGTATAGTAAAATCCCTAAGCAATTAGTAAGTGACAACGCAAACCTAATCGTACTTTTTAAACAAGATGAAAGAAATATGAGACATGTTTATGAAGAACATGTCAACACTGACATGACATGGATTGAATTTCGTGAAATGTGTTCAAAAATATGGAATAAACCTTTCAATTATGTTGTAATTAATAAAGATTGTTCCAAAAACAAAGGATGTTATAGAAGTAAATTTGATACGTTTGTAGTCTTTGACTAATATCACGAATACATATATAAGGATATTTCCTGTCTGACATTATTATTCACCTTACAACGCTAAATCAATTACGACTTATTTTACTAATATGGAAAAATCATTGAAACGACAAATTGTTGATGCAGCAGAAGCTGTGAAGATAAAAGTACGAAAAATGAGAGATGCTGAGATTAATAATAAACAAGCACTGGAATCTGTTTTCAAACCTGTAACAGAACCTCTCAACTTAATTGCTAATGCTAGTAAGCAAACTCCTCTCCTGCATGCTAGTGATGATTTTGCTGATGGTTCGTTTATCAACGAAACTGGTACCGCAGGAAGTAATAATAATAATGACGATGAAGATAAATATGAATCAGATATCTACAGTGACTCTTCTTATGAATCAGTCGTTGAAAGGAATCAAGACGGTGATACGTCATCCTGGTCAGTGTCTTCAGAAGCGTTGGTAGATATTCCGTTTGGGGTTAGAGCAGACAGCGGGAAACTGATGTTAGGTTCTGCTTGCATAACGATCAACGATCAATACATCACCGTAGTTGGACATAAATACCGAAATACTCCTGGCTTAAAACAGTTATTGCTTAAGAAAGATGTAGACCTAAGCTTGGTTACAGATAGTGATATGCAAAATTATAAGTCGATGCTACTTGATACAAATGCCCATCGTCGAGACTATGAGCCAAGTAAGCCAATAAAAAGTAACAAAGGACAAAAATATTTGCAAGTTATAAAACCACTTTTTAAACTGAAGAATGCAGTTCAGGGAAAAGGTCTACCGTTATTAAAAAAGTGGAGAAAAAACGTAGATTTCGTGTACTGGGATGATCCCAATGAATTAGTGGAAAGGTTAAAATTATTGATTGCATCTAGAGATGCTGGCAACACAGGATTAGATAATGAAATTATATCCATCATTGAAGAATTACGTGAAAGTAAAGTTATAAATAAATAATTATTGAATATTGTGTTTATTTTACTATCAACCTCTCGCAACAATACACCTTAAACATGAACGTAGACAAATTCGGACACTACATTCACAAAAGAATGCGTTTATCAGAGTTATTTGAGTTTAATGAGAATGCATTGTTAAAATCAGAAAACGGAGATTTTGATTTAAAAACATCAAGACTGAGAGGAATTAGAACCCCAGAAGAGGCAGACGATGCTGTGAACAAGGATTATGTAGATCGATTGAATGCTAACACGTTAAAAGAATTAAATAATCTGGCTGTAAACAAGGATTATGTAGATCGATTGAATGCAAATATGTTGAAAGACTTTAATACTCTGATTGGTAAATTGCGTTCTCAAATAATAAAAGATGCAAAGGATACAGTTCAAACTACTTTAAAAGCAAGGATACCTGAGGTTTCAACTCATTTCCAAGATAAGTTCTACACTAAAGCAGAGGTAGATAAATTACTGCAAAAAACTCCGTAATGACAAAACAGCAAATTGTAAATGAAATACACAAAGCGGCAAGAAGAAATTTCCTTCGACGTTCTGTTATTCTGAAAGGAATCCATGACTTATGGCAAGCAGACTTGATGGACATGCAAAACCTTAAAAAGTACAACAAAGGTTACAATTTCATCTTAGTAGTGATTGACTGTTTCTCAAAGTATGCCTGGGCTGAACCGTTAAAATCGAAAAATAAATTTGAGGTTACTCGTGCATTCGAACATATACTGCTTAGTAGTCGCAGTAATCCTGTTAACTTACAAACTGACATGGGGACAGAATTTTATAACATCACTTTTCAAACGCTTATGAAAAAGCACAACATTAACCATTACTCATCGTTTTCTACTAAAAAAGCATCAATTGTAGAGAGACTGATTAGAACTGTAAAAAATAAATTATATAAATATTTTAGTCTCAATGGAAGCTATAAGTGGTTAGGTCTACCATTGAAAGATATATTGGAGAGATATAACAACACAAAACATCGCACTATTCAATTTAAACCAGTTAATGTAAACAAAAGCAATGAACAAGTAATCAAAGAAAATATAAAAAAAATAAACAAACATGAATTAGTTCAGCGAAAGCCTAAATTCAAAGTTGGTGATTGTGTTCGTATAAGTAAATACAAACATAATTTTGAGAAAGGTTACACTCCTAATTGGTCGACTGAATTATTTATTGTAAAAAAGGTAAATAAAACTTTACCAGTGACTTATCACATAGAAGATCAACGGAAGCAAAACATATTAGGAGCTTTCTACGAACAAGAACTGCAAAGATCTAATTATCCTGATGTATATTTGATAGAAAAGGTTTTGAAAAAGAAAGGAAATAAATTGTATGTCAAATGGTTAGGTCTAAACAGTGCAGAAAACAGTTGGATTGAAAAGGCAGCAATAATGGACTAAAATATTATATAACCATTTTTCATTTAAAATCTGATCATTATAAATTGAATAATGCAAGGAGGTGGACTAGTTAACAGCGTAATTAATAATCTACCATTCGAAGTTCATTTGCCAGGATACAACTATTGCGGACCAGGAACCAAACTTCACAAACGCTTAGCGCGAGGTGACCGAGGTGTAAATAAGCTAGACGAAGCTTGCATGCAACACGATATTGCGTATACAAACCATACAGATTTATCAAATCGTCATAAAGCCGATCTAGAACTACTTAACATGGCTAAACAAAGACTTAAATCAAAAGATGCAGGGAAAGGTGAAAAACTAAGCTCTTGGCTAGTGAGCAAAGTTATGAAAGCGAAACTAAAGTCTGGATCCGGCATTAAATCATTTAAACACTTAGTTTCAAAAATAAAATCAAAAATTAAGAAACTCAAATGCAAAGATAGTAAGACTTTGATAAAAGCAGCTTACTTAGCCGCAAAAAAGTTATTTCCAAACATTCATCATCGAATTCGAGTACCCCGAGTAATACCCATACCAAAGACTGGAGGAGTTCTACCTTTAATTCCAATTTTCGCTGGTTTGTCGGCCTTAGGAAGTCTAGCTGGCGGAGCAGCGGGAATTGCAAAAACCGTTAATGATTACAAAGCAAGCAAACAAAATTTGCAAGAAACAGAACGACATAATAAAGCTATGGAGGCTTTAGTGTTGGGCAAGGGTTTATACATTAAGCCGTATAAAAGTGGTAAAGGATTGTTTATAACATCTTCAAAAAACTGAAAAATATGCTACCCAATCGCCCTCTAACTAATGTAGACATCCGAAAGTATTCAAGAGACATTCCATATTTTCGTGGGGTCTACATGAAGGATCGACTACCTCGGAAGCCGAAACCCATTGAATGTGGTATCGTTAACTTAGACGATTCTAAGAACGAAGGAACGCATTGGGTAGCTTATGTTAAAGTATACAATCACTGTGAATACTTTGATAGCTATGGAAATTTAAAACCTCCAATGGAGTTGATGCAATATTTCAAAAATTGTAATACACAATTAATTTATAACTACACAAGATATCAAAAATTTAACACAGTCAATTGTGGACATTTATGTTTAAATTATTTGTGGACTTTTTGGAATAAAAATGTAATATAAAATATGAGCTTTTCTTTCATTTCAATCATTTGCAAGATGTCGCTCACTTTGTCGATTACTGGAGACTCGTCAGTGTTAACTACATACTTTCCTAATACGTTGCAACTAGATGGAGAGTATGAGTGTGCATTATTACACTTTTCAACATTTAATTCTATTCCAAACATTGATAAAAGTAATAATAAGTTCTATTATGGCTTAAACGAAGTTATTGAACTGCCAGAGGGTACTTATGAGTTGCAAGATATCAGCGATTATTTAAAATCCGAAATAAAAGATGCAGTGATCAAACTACGGTGCAATAATAATACTTTAAAAACCACAATATTCTGTACAAAAGACATTAATTTTACCAAAGAAGACTCTTTTAGAAGACTATTAGGATTTAAGAAACAAATCTTGAAAGCAAATAAATGGCATGTGTCACAGTCTCCAGTCAACATTCTGCCTACGACCGTAGTCAGGATTGAATGTGATATTGTAAGCGGTTCATATCTAAACGGTGAACCAAGTCATATTATTCACGAATTTGCACTTAATGTGCCACCTGGATACAGGATCATAGAAATCCCGAAGAACGCAATATACTTTCCAATCAATCAAAACAATATAAGCTGCATATATATCAGGCTGCTAGATATAAATAAACGAATAATCAATTTACGTGGTGAAGAAGTGCAGGTATATCTGCATCTTAGAAGAAAAACATGATTGACTACAATAAAAATGTGTCTCAACAAGTAAAGA
The DNA here is from genome assembly GCA_905147715.2 of Xestia xanthographa. Lineage (NCBI taxonomy): Eukaryota > Metazoa > Arthropoda > Insecta > Lepidoptera > Noctuidae > Xestia > Xestia xanthographa. The sequence goes on along the minus strand of LR990653.1, from coordinate 24,446,003 downwards.
ATATCAGTTCTACTCGAGCTACCTATCAAATAAGACCTCTCTCTAAGAAGAAAATAAAATTAACTAAAGACAATAAAGCATTCCTTAGAGCGATCGGATTGTTAAAATGAATATCTTGGACGTTTTAACCGCACCAACTTACGATAACACTATAGAAGGAATTGAATTTCATTCCTACAAGCCCTATGTAACGAGTTTCAACAGGAACGATGAAATCCGCATACCTATCAACCAACAGGACTTGTACATATTACCATCAGCTAGCACCCTATATTTGGAAGGAACTGTTATCGTTACCAAAAAAGATACGAAGGACAAAGCTACTAGTGTCAATTTTACGAACAATGCTTTACTCTACTTGTTCCAAGATATTAGGTATGAGCTAAATGGAGTGGAGATTGATAAAATAAAAAATGCAGGTATAACAACAACCATGAAATCATTAATTTCAATGAACGAAAGTGAATCAAAAATGTCTAATGCCTGGGGTTGGAATATTGATGGCATAAAAAATATTGATGGAGGAAGGTTTTCTGCTTCTATACCACTACGTAACGTCCTCGGTTTTGCTGAAGATTTTAAAAAAGTCGTGATAAATAGCAGACATGAACTGATATTGTTACGAAGTAACACTAATTTGAACGCTGTAAAACTTAATACAGGTGAAGTAGTGGATGATGTTCAGATCAACAAAATTATATGGCGCGTACCGCATGTTAAAGTACCTATCAGACAAAGAAAAAATTGGTTTGTTAAAAGTCTTAGAAAAAGATCGTCCACTCCAAATGATATACAGAAATTGGGATCTGTACGAATATCCAGCTTTGCCTAAAACTACAAAACATACCTGGTCTATCAAAACTTCATCTCAAATAGAAAAACCAAGATACGTCATTATTGGTCTACAGACAAATAGAAAAAACAATGCAAGTTCTGACATGTCTCAATTCGATCACTGTCATGTTCGAGACGTAAGAGTGTATCTCAATTCAACCTATTTTCCATATGAAAACTTAAATGTGAGTTTTGCTAATAACAGAATCGGTTTATTATACGAGCAATACATCAGATTTCAACAGTCGTATTACGGACGTCGCTCGGAGCCCATTCTAAGCGAGAAACAATTTAGAGATTTAGCACCGCTGTTTGTAGTCGATTGCTCTAGACAAGCAGATAATCTAAAGACAGGTCCGGTTGTGGATGTGAGAGTAGAAATTGAGAGTGATTCAGAGATTCCAGATCAAACTTCAGCATACTGTCTCATTCTGAACGATTGCATTGTTGAATACAAACCATTAAGTAACATTGTTAAGAAGATATCATGAAGTACCTTATAGTTGAACTCCAAGGATTTAAAGATTCTACAAATAATTTTATTATAAAAGAATTGACCATTGCAAGTCAGGATCATACACAGACGTTCTTGGTAAAACCACCATATCCATTCCATTACCTAACACAAGAAGAAAGAAAACAAGTGAGGTGGATAGAAAGAAATCGAGGAATTTACTGGAGTGAGGGCTACATTGACTACAAAGAGTTTAAACGCGTTATTTTACCATATTTAGAAAATAAAAAAATTATCACAAAGGGTTTGGAAAAAATAAAGTGGATTAAAGAGTTATGTGCAAACTGTGAAGTGATCGATATAGGTGAGAAGGGATGTCCTAATTTTGCGACATTAAAAAAGAAGTTCTGTAAAAATAAAACTGATTTTAATTGTGTGAACCATAGAATGAATTGTGCATTAAATAATGCGGTGTGTATTAGAAAATGGTATGTTGATAATAATATGTCTGTATTTAATTTATTTTTATTATTATTGTGTTGAACAGTTAATAATAAATTTCTAACTACATTATGAGTGTTTTTATTTGAACCTATGAAATTTTAAATGAGCTGTAATTATGTTCCATTTGAGGTAAACTTACAATAATAGTAAATGAATACTGATAACGGATGACCGCAAATCTAGTCTTATTTTACAGCTTCTTTAAAATTTGAATTTACTAAGTAAAAATAAAACATAAAATTTAAATTTAAAAGAATAGTATTTATTAAGTACCTCACATATTTACAGATATAAAAACTAATTACTTAAAGCTATATCGTAATATATTTAAATTATTTTATCATAACTACAACATATTGTGATGGTTATTTTTATAATATCTTAGATTACATTTTATTTATTTATACAATTAAGAATATGATAGAAACTACCTACATACATACATTATAGGTACACATAATTCAAAGAATAAAAGAAAATTAAAAACTAAAATACAGTATTTATTACAATTGATATTTTAATTAAAATGGAATTCATGTACACCACAATACACATTAATTATTTTATTTTATATTAAGTATATTTACTTTAAATAATTATTAATAATGACAAAACTTACATGATATTTTATTATTTAAAAAATCAAATTTATACAAAAAACTTACAAACTACATTACTTACTAATAACAATTGTCCTCACAAAGTTTTTTGGAAATCTTGTTTATTAATGATTGTGTCTCTTCCATTACATAATCCACTGGTTCACTCACTACGTATTGCGCACTCATAACTACCGCATCATTGTCAGATTCTTGGTGATCACTAATGTTCAACACTTGTACCTGGATTAATCTCAGTCCTTTTTTCTTCTCATTATTAATAACGTATGATTGACAATTAAACTGCTTCCGCTTTTGACCTTCCCGTTTAGGTCTTGGTTTTTTACAAGTAGACCCTTGTTGCTCAGGTACATGCCAACTCAAACTTGGAGTCGGGAAGCCTTGCCCGTATTGCGAAAAGACAAGGTCAGGGGAATCACACATTTTTGATGATCTAGAACAAAGAAAATAACAATCAATATAATGCTAATAAATATCCAGCTGAGTTATATAACTTAAATAATGTAGGTACTACTTACTTACAATATGTTTCCGATGCGATGATGTGAACTAAGAAGTCCGACCAGTCCGGTCACTATCAGCTAAATGTAATGGAGATACTAATATTGTTATGATTTGTAACAGTACTGCAGAAAGCATTGTGCACATTTTTTATTACAAGTTTGAACTTGTTTCCAATATGCGCACGTCATGTGCAAGCACCTGTCGTCGGTGTTATGTTTCACACAAGGCTTCGGAAATTTCAGGAATCATTTGCAAATCTTCATGTCCGTACATGTTTGAGGTGGTTCTATGTAAACGATATGATACGTAGGAACACGTGTTGGCTGTTGTTTTGCATAGGTACTTATCATGAGGAGTTAAATGATACAGATTTAAATCATATATAAAATATTTTATTTCTTACTTAATCCTTATAAATACATATACTTAATTAATTGAACTAATAACTATAACTTATGTAACTAGCTAATCTCTAAGTTCTACCTATTTATTTATTTTCAATTATATACTAATCTTATATAAATGTGGAGCACCCGATTACATAAAAATAGTTGCATTTCCCCAGGCCAAAGTAGATACCTTGTCAGGTAACAGCAACCGTTTATCATCATTGCTTGATAATGCTATTTTATTTACACTTTGTGTAAAAATGTTGTGTTTTATGGACCTAAACAGTACATTTTTTTTGCGAATGACATTGCAATTATACAAAATATTTTTATAATCTAACATTTTAAAATCTTTCATTACACATTTTTTTGTGCCTTTAGCCTTCTTTATTGTTTGATTTAATGTTTTAATACAATAAAGTTTTGAGCGCAATCCTACAAATTCTTTGATGATTTTGCCTCCCATTTCGTCTTTAAAGAGTCCTGGAACCTTCTTATTAATAATTGGCAAGTTGAATTCATTTTTACAATCGAAGTTGCTTGTATCTAAATATTTTAGAAAATGGAGTTTAAAATCTTTATATACGTTACTAGTCTGTACATTATAAACTAGGCTGTCTGTGTCCGTATAACACAATTCAATTCGGTCACCGTAAAAAGGCTTTATGATGGAATAATGGAAATCGTACATATGACTCTTAGATAATTCTAATACAGCAAAGCCTATGTATATTGGTTTATTAAGAAGTACGCGCGAAGGTTTCATTTGAATTGCTACTAGATTTTCAGAAAATATAGAAGCGCTATGAAAATATGGGCTGGCTATCAATTTTTCAGCACACGTGGTTTTTTTTGTTTTATTTTTCAAGTCACACCAGTTATTTACTAGCTTAACATCTATCCGATGTTCATTATTTTCCAAGGTCTTACCAAAAATACTATTATTCAGTAATTTAAAAAAATCTTGTTCAAACGTCGACTCTGCCTTTTGACGTAAATGTGTGTTAATATCGATATATTGTTTTAAGAAAGCACTTTGCTTGAATATAACACCGCGATGGATCCTTTGCAATACTAAACCATGCTGTAAGCATTTTTTTAAATGAACGTAATGAATAACATAGTGATATTTATCATACAAATTTGGTATTAGTTTTTTATTTTTACCACCGGGTGGCAAGTATTTTTCGGGACAAAATGGAAAGTCATTGTGTTCCATGTGTAAATTCTCAGGATATGTTAAATCAACTTCAAGAATGTAACCGTTTTCCGCGGAATCACTGATATCTGTCAAGTTAATTCGCAAAAAATCAATTTCTTGTCTATCCATAAATCTAAAATCGGAATAAGGTAAGGACTGACACATGCTATAACCGTATAAGTTGTTACAGTCTAAATACATGATGAATGAACTGGGATGGGATGGATCGTATGTATCTAAATATTTATGATTGGCTTTGACATGCCTTTTAGAACACATACAAACACCTCCTCGAATACCATTTTGTATCATCCTAAAAATTTCAACATCGCTTATCAATTCTAACCGAACTCCGGTTTTTAAAAGCATAGCATCAAACGAAAGACTTGGAGCCGTGAGATAAAAGGCAGGGTCGAGATTATAATGTCGTTTGCAAGTTTTTCGAAATCTTTCAAATACATCTGTTAACAACAGAACATCTGTCTTGAGATATAAATCCGTGTACATACCCATATTTCGAATATTAAACACTGACCAAACGGACTGCGCGTGTTCATAGTCTTCATCGGTAATTGACTCGTTAGTCAATGAGTTATAAAAGTTCTTTTTAGTGGGCAAACACGTATGTTCATAATGTTCCCATGTAGACATATAGTCATAGGGATACACTCCCTTACGGGTGAGGAGCTCAAATTCTGTTTGGTTAGGAAAATAAGCTTTCAAATGTTTAAATTCTTGTTTTTTCATTGTACTAACCAATTTTTCTAAACTAGTTCCTAAAAACTTGAAAGAATCTACAAATCGAACCTATGCAGGTTCGATTTGTAGATTCTTTCTTTCTTCTTCTCTTTTCTTTCCTCAGAGGAAATCGGAATAAATTTTGTGAATGAAATGTAATTTTCTTTTGTTTTAGGTATAAGTTTAATAGATCCAGGGGCTTCGCCCAATTCCTTAATAAAAAGATGACAATCATAACCAGATAAGTTATGAAAAAATACAGGCAAAAATGTTGGTACTTTGTATTGTATGTTACAATAACTATGAGCTGCACCACGATATGTACCAGTCAAGTGACAATGATCGCGGACTCTATCTCCGAGCAAGAAGTTTTCACAAATATGACAGGTCATAGCGTACTCAAAGTCTCGAGCATTATCCTCTGTGTAAATTATGGGAACATTAGTTTTTAAAATTTTGTAAATTTTTCGTGCATCTTTTAAGAGAGTCTTAACAAATTTGGAAGCACAATCAGCACCACGATACGAAACGTAACGATTATAGCTATCATCCAGCGCACACGTAATATGATAGGCAAAAGCTACAGGTACATGTCGTTGTCGCGTAACAGTGCTCGCCTTAGTTGGGTCAGGGTCACAAAAGTCGTACCGTTCTAGCATTGTTTCAAAGTCTGCGTATATAACAAATGGTACTATTTGCTTTCTATTATAATTCTCAAACTGTATGAACGAACCTTTTGGAGGTAGTTCAGTTGCAACTCCCCCACAACTATGTGAACTAAGATCATCGCGTGAATTGAAAAACATTAAGCAAACATTACAAAAGTACAATTTACTGTGGTGTTTGGTTATTTGATTCTTAACAAGTCGTGGTAAATCTTTAATAAGACAATAATGTGACAAGTCATCGTTTTCCAAATAAAGTAAATTAATCACTTTTCCGGTCACAGTTTTTGGTTTGTAAAGCGGACCAATTATAGTATTCTTTTTTATACCATAAATATAAATACAAACTCCTGGGTTATTTACTTCAAACCGTGCAATGTCCGAGAAACTCAATGGAAATGTTAAGTCTTTTAAGTTCAACACAGTTCGAAAATCCGGGTAAGACGAAACCCTTTCAGGATGACTTTTAGCGGGATATAAAGCAGCAACGACGGACCATATAAAGCAATACTCATCATTGTTACGAATATTGACACATGCTTTTTTCGCTTTAATTGCAGCCGGTAATTCGATAAAGCTTGAACGGCGCAATGGTTGGTATTTGTTAATATTGACTTCTAAATGTGAGCTACTCAAGAAAGTCCAACCACTGTCACGTTCTTGAAACTCTTCTAATTTTTTTACTAACGCATTTCTAACCTGAGTAATTAATGAATCATATTCATAATTCTGGTGTATTGTATAATTTTTAGTACCAAATGATTTTATCTCCTGAGAATCATTTTTAACCAGTAAAAACAAAGCAAAATATTCAAAATTAATTTTCAAACTTATATGTTCTCTGAGAGACTTATCTACTAATGTTTTGATTTTGTCTCGGATACTATTTAAAAACAATTCTAGAGAATAGTTCTCATATAGATCAACAATTCTATAAGAAGCTATACGATTGCGAAAGGCAGAATGAATTACTTCAACACCTTCGCAAAAATGTGAAATATTCCTATTTTTATGGGTGGTACTGCGTAGGTGACCAGTCCAATGACTGCGCTCAATAGACGTATTACAAACAGTACAAAAAGGCATTTTAGATTACGATTACGTTAATTATTATTTTGCACACAAGGTTTATACTGAAATGCAACTGAAATAATTAAGATTAAAAGTCACAAAATTAAAATATTCTGTGGGTGCTCCAAAAACTTAAAAAACCATAATTATTACTTAAAACTAATTTGGTCACTGTAAAAGACAGGCTCTGAATCGTCAAACAATTCGTGAGCCCGCCTCATGAATGACTGCAAAGTGTCCCACTGAGGACTCTCTTTGCTTAATTGCACTTTTAGTGCAACGGCCGCCTTCTTCCACCGATCCTCTCTTACAGTGGAGATGATGTCAGCCTTGTGGTAAACCTTTACCTCCACATAAAAGTCACCGTTCAAATTAGCTGTTCGCCGCACCCTGCCGTTTGCGACGCGGCTCAGAAGGGAAGATCCCAGGTCCCCGCTGGAGGTTGATGGACGCTCTGCGACTGCGACGTCCTCTAACCCGAAGAGGTCTGTTTTCGGGCGTGTCTTACTGTAAAACAATTTAATAACATATTATTTATTGTAATTATTAACGGTAAGTACCCTAAAAAATTATATTCGGAACTGCAGTTTACGGTAATTAATATACGTAAATAAAACACACTGTACGAGAAAAAAGGTATTGTATTTAAAATATATTTGATCGATCTCTACGTTGTAGGTTTAAGTTTGAGATCGATGTACAACTATTAGAAACTTCACTTCACTTCAACGACCGATGTGCACAAAAACATACTTAAAGAAAAATCAGTAATAGTAAATTACCTTGATTTTGGTTTCGAAGGCGTGGTGCACCTTTCAGATTTGCGCTTCGTCGTCGCCTTCTTCTTAGCAGACTGTGCCGCCTTCTTAATCTCGACAGCGTGATCGAGCCTTTGGGACTCGTATTCAACTTCGGAGTCAGACCTAATACACAAGATAAAAAAGTACTTAATATTTTATATAACAAAACAAATAACCGTTTAAGGTCTTTTTGAGATACAATAATCAATTTATAACAGGTTGAGAACAGTTACATCAGCCGGCAGGCAGAAACCAGGTCCGTAGCTGAGTAACAGTCACGATGGATAGACAGAACATGATAATTACAACAGCCGGCAGGCAAAAACCAGGTCCGTAGCTGAGTAGCAATCACGATGGATAGGCAGAACATGATAATTACAACAGCCGGCAGGCAAAAACCAGGTCCGTAGCTGTGCATTATGACTACTAATTTAAAATTAAGAAGTACTCACTTACATGATTTTAAAGTACTGCTAGTACTATCTACTTGTCACTTTGAAGATTCTGGAGCGAATGTAATTTATTGATTTAATTAATTCGTTTATATTCACAAAAAAATACTATTTCAGCATAAAATAGATCGTTTCAATTTTAAACTCTAAGTACATGTCTTACAGTTGTATAAAAAAAATATGTCGTTTACGTCATATTGAACCATATTGATCGCATACCAATTTCGCTAAATTGCAATTTGTTCATGAGAACCGCAAAATAAAGCCGACAAAGTGAACCCGATCCCTGTTATTCTTTATGACTCAATACTAAATTAATATGTATAATTAATTGAATAATTGATGTATGTTTGTTGAGAATTTTTATCATCACAATTACGTTTATGTGAGAGGTGAAACTCGTAGGTAGGTCGCGTCGTTGAAAGTAAATTTTCTGAGCATAGTTAACTCAAGAAGTAAGTAGGTAGTTGAAAATAATCATAACTATTTTGTTAATATACCATTTTGTAATACGCACAAACCAATCCGTGTGGTTGTTAATGTTAAGTTGCAGTTAAACTCGGGACTAATATTATAATCACATAAAAATACTACTGTGGAATAAGTTCATTTATAAATACTCACAAATAAAATTATTATTAAATAATCACTTATACCCACAATTAAAGAATCCAAGAAACTGTATCGTGTGGGAATCGAACACACGTGTCTGAGTTATGGTTTTATTTTATAGTGGTCTAATTTATCGATAACAACTTTAGTTTAATTTTAGTATAGGTACTATTACAATGCTCCCAAATAATCTTGTTGTGCACAGGGTTCTCTTTTATTTATGTAAGTTAAAATCGCACTCGATCGAAGTGGCTAATGGTTCATCCAATAATACATTTTGTACTTGATAAAAATATATCATATAAATATATATTATAATCTTAGTACCTAGAAGAATGAAACACAATAAATTAGAAGCGATTACAAACTTCAAATATAAATACGAAAATATTATTTAGGAAGTTCTATAAAAGACGAATTCAGTGTTTACAACATGATAGTCGATCATGTTACTTAGAATATGGAATGCAATTGATGTGACCGTGGGAAGCGAGTATTGCATTGACATTGAACTTTGCCGATTCGAAAATAAACATAAAGCTAATTTACATCTATGAAGCAACCACCGGGTACGGTTACCGTCAACGGAATAGTCTACAGCAGCGGATTCACACACAGTTTGTACGCTTGATTGAAAAATGTGCAATACGGTTCTGATCCGGTTGTCGTTGTCAAGTGTATCTGCACCTTAGCTTTATGCATGCAAGGCAAGGATCGACTATCCGTGTGACCACGCTTACCACTTGATTGTTACGTGTTGATGTAAAAGGTTGATGTATCGTCCGTAATGTGTTAAATTAAAATTTAGATGTCCTCGAGCCAATCTGGTCACAGAAAAAATGTGTGGGCCTAAAGGTGTGCACTACTTTACTTTTGTGGAGAGACATGAGACAATCTGTCCTAAATTTTAGTTTAATGTACGTGGTATCCTAAAGTTCAGATGTCCTCGAGCCAATCTGGTCACGAAAACGGGTATGTGTGTAATCCTAAGCGGCAATGCACCATCCTAATAAGTATGTGGAGAGACATGAGACAATCTGTCCTGAATTTTAGGTTACTGGTTCGTTCAGATACAGATCTAATTATGTTAACGGAAAGTATGTGTGTTGTATGTTTAAATCAATGTATAGTAAGTTTCATAGTTGTTTTAAGCTGGTGAGTATAATTAAATAAATCCGAGACGTAAAGGATGTATCGTCTGTAATGTGTTAAATTAAAATTTAGATGTCCTCGAGCCAATCTGGTCACAGAAAAAATGTGTGTGGACCTAAAGGTGTGCGCTACTTTACTTTTGTGGAGAGACATGAGACAATCTGTCCTAAATTTAGTTTAATGTACGCGGTATCCTAAAGTTCAGATGTCCTCGAGCCAATCTGGTCACGAAAACGGATATGTGTGTAATCCTAAGCGGCAATGCACCATTCTTAAGTATGTGGAGAGACATGAGACAATCTGTCCTGAATTTTAGGTTACTGGTTCGTTCAGATACAGACCTAATTATGTTAACGGAAAGTACCTATGTTATATGTTTGAATCAAGGTATAGTAAGTTTTATAGTTGTTTTAAGCTGGTGAGTATAATTAAATGAATTTGAGGTCAACCATCAATATTGAAATTTATAACTCATTGTCGCTAACTCAAACAAATGTTTCAACCTAGTGGAATAGGCGCCGAACCAGTATTTTACTGCACTATGTAAGAATTCATACTCCACCTTCCGTTTCATCGGGTGGAATAGGCGCCGAACCTGTGGATTTCATTTATATTATTGGGCATTCTACTCCACCGAGAGTGACGGAGGCGAACGGAGTGAGCCGAAGGAACGGAAGGTGGAGTAGAATGCCCAATAATATCCTACTTACAGGCACTTTTAAACTATCGAAACAAAGACAACAATGAAATGTAGCTAGAGTCACAGTCACAAGGCATAAACTTTGAAAGTACTGTAGTTGCCCATTCCAAAGCGTAGATCTCTATGGAGAAGAACGGGCAAGATTAGAACCTTCCCCGCCGTCTTTTTTACCCAACGATTTCATTAAACACTTTTACAAAATGTTGACCCACAAAGCCTTCGTTTATTCCCATCTACCACCCCCAATTCTACCACCCGGGTGGTGGATGGGAATAACTAGAAGCGTTTACGCGTTTAACATTTATTCCCATCTACCACCCCGGAGGTAAAAGTGATTTTAAGGACTATTTGATTTGTGTGGTTTATGCGCAAAAAACCCTGTAGGACTGTTATGAGACTCAGCCCAGCTAAATTCTTTGAAAAAAACAATTCGTCAGCGATGATATGAGTCCACATAACACTATACCAACAAGACACTATTCTAATTAATTTGTGGTCAAAAATAATTTATAATCTAGTAATTAAACAACGGTAAGTACATAAGATGTTATCTATCATCTCTATGTGGTTGCTATCTTTTCCGCGTAACATGCAATCGCTACAGTCAGCTATGATTGATGGTTGTGTAGCTTCATTTTATTTTTTCCCGTAATATACTGCTTACAAACGATTTGGTTTTGTGATCAACTCTCCAATTTTTTGGTTGTCAATGATGTCGATTCTGTAGTGCACAAACTAAACTTAATTTATTTTATTTTATTTTATTTTACAGTTTTAGGAAAACTTACAGCTAAAAATTTACATATGATTAAGAGTAACAAAATAAAGGCCAATTAAAAGTTTTCACATATAGAAAAGAGCCAGTAACAAAAATATCAGTGTTTGTAAACATGAGTTTCAAACAGCGCAACTTCCATTCACTTAGTTAACGCTATCAAAAAATAAATTGCAAAGAGTCCTTTTTAATTTTGAGATGCTAGTACTGAAAATATCGATGTCGACGCCCTGGCCAACCGCATTATACGTATGACTCGCTCTAATTAAGTATGAGTTTCGTCTATATTTCGTTCCTACCACAGGAGTATGCAATAGACGGGTATTGCGCCGAAAAGTAGACGGAATCCGCAGTCCAATTTTGTTCAGCAGTTCGGGTAGCTCGGTTAAACCGTTAGCTATTCTAAATAAAAACGCCAAGTCTGCAATTTTTCTACGTTCAGAAAGAGGAAGTAGATGGAATCTTTTACAGCGTAGGAGATAAGTGGGAGAATAAGTTTTAGACCGGAATTGAATATACCTCAAAAATTTTCTTTGTATGCCTTCCAATCGATTAATGTATAAGTTGTAATTGGGATTCCAAACTTGAGAGGCATACTCGAGATGACTGCGAACAAAAGTACAATAGAGAATTTTAATGGTTTTGATGCTCCTGAACTCGGACGAGATTCTCAAAATGAACCCTAGTGATTTTGATGCTTTCTTAATGATTTGGTCCACGTGTTGGTCAAATAATAATTTTGAATCAAATACTACACCCAAATCTTTGATTGTGTTAACCCTAGCTAGGGATCTGTTTAAAAATTTATAGTCGAATATGATAGGTACGGGCTTCCTAGTGAAGGAGCACACGTAACACTTGGAGACATTTAAATGGAGCTTGTTAGCGATGCAGTAGGACTGAAACCTATCTAGATCCTCCTGCAATGATAGAGCATCTGACGAGGTGGATATCTTAGACATAATTTTCATGTCATCCGCGTATAGAAGTATTTTAGAGTGGAGGAAGCAGGAATCAATATCGTTGACGAATAAGTTGAATAAGAGCGGCCCCAATAAAGATCCTTGAGGAACTCCAGATGGAATACGCATTGATCTTGATGAATACCCATTCAGCACAACAGTCTGACACCTGTCCTCCACATACGACTTAAACCATCGAAAAAGATTACCCCTAATGCCCATCGACAGAAGTTTACGCATGAGAACCACGTGATCAATTCTGTCGAAACATTTGGCATAGTCAGTATAAATGACGTCGATCTGGGAACGATTAGACATAGCCTCTGACAAGAAGTCACTACAGAGGACGAGGTTTGTAGTTGTTGACCGACCACCTAAGAATCCATGCTGGTGTTCGCTGAAACTGAGCCTTAGAGCAGAGTAAACTTGCCTGTACACAATTTTTTCTAATATTTTAGCAAACACGCATAACTTGGATATCGGTCTGTAGTTGTCCACGCAGTTTCTTGGTCCCTTTTTGTGAATAGGAGTTATATAAGCCGATTTCCATATAGCGGGCATAACCCCGGTATTCAGAGATCGTCTGAATAATATCGTAAGAGGAACCGAGAGACTTGCAGCACAGTTTACTATGAAAACCGGTGGGAGCTTGTCCGGACCAGCAGATTTATTTAAGTCCAAGTGCTTTAGCAGTTTCACAACCTCGTCTTCACAAACCTCGATAGCGGCAATATCATATGGACTGTAATCAGTCCGCTCACTGGTACAGTGGTATTCCGCACTACTCTCAGAGCTGGTGGATTCACAAAAGTTTGACAGAAAATACTCGCTGAAGAAGTCGCAAATTTCTTCACCATTGCTAGAAGACCGGTCTCCAAACCACAGCACAGAAGGGTAAGAGTTATTTTGTTTTTTTGATTTTACGTAGCTCCAGAAGGCTCGAGGGTTGTTACGAATAGCGGATTCTACATTGGCCATGTAATCCTCAAACATGCACTTCTCTAAATCCTTTGCACGTTGCCGTAATATTACAAAAGATTGGTAGTCCGAGTCGTTGCCATACTTTTTGAATTTAGCGTGTAATTTTGATTTTTCTTTAATAATTTTTATTAACGAACTTTTATACCAGAGGGGGTATTTAGACTGCGAAACAACTGTTTTCGTTGGGATGTAAGTTTTGTGAGCTTTATATAAAACATCATAGAAGAATGCCACAGCATCGTCCAGTGACCTTTGGCCCAACTCGAACTGCCAGTCAACCATGCTAAGATCATTTTTAATTGCTGCATAGTCAGCAGACCGATACAAGTATTTAACATAGGGACGAGATGGCAGATTATGCAGCTGAACAAAGTCCACCGTGATACATAAAGCGTTGTGGTGTGGATCTTCAGGAACTAGGGGATCCATGCTGCAGGAGATAGAAACTTCAGTATTGGAAAACACCAAGTCCAGAATCTTATTATTTTTGTTAGGGTGACAGGCTTTAGGCTTTAGGATTTAGGCTAATGCTATCTTTTACTAAAAGGCAGTGCGAGAAAAAGGACGGCTATAGCTATGAACTAAGTTAGAGATGTCAAACTAGTTTATGCCTTGCGCTTTACCGTGTTTTTAGTCGACATGTTTTTACGTGCACCCTTCATTTGTATGGAAATATTAGTTCTAATTAAATTTGACAGCTCTAAATTACGTCCGTCTCTTTCTAGTTTTATTAGAGAGAAAACGATAGCAAAAGCCTACATTAAGTTTAGTTTGTGCACAACATAATCGACACCAGTGACTACTTACACTAAGAATAATCAGCCTAAAGTGTTCCCACTAGGCCTGTAAGTCATAATCTGCCCAGCCTTTTCCCAACTATGTTGAGGTCGGCTTCTAATCTAACCAAATGCAGCTAAATACCAGTATTTTACAAGAAGCGACTGGCTATCTGACCTCCACACCCAGTTAATACTGGGTAATATGATACTCTTTGGTAAGACTGGTTGTCTGACTTTTGGGCTACTGACTACCTGTAACGACTATCATAGATCCATAAATGGCAGCCGGGAGAGGCCCGTAAGTACCTGCAGTAAAACGTATAAAAGTTTCATACCATATAAAATAATCCAGTGCTCAATTTCACAGTAACTTCCTCAACAAACAATTAAACCCCTAATCAACTAATGTACACCAAACATTAAAACAACGAAACGGTTCCGTATAAGACAGCAAGCTAAATAGCACCTCTCTATTCTATAAGCTAACCCTCGATGCAGCTTGAGATATAGGGCTGTCCGCAAACAGTTATTTATCCACCGATGTACCAGCGAAATAGTTTCAAGTAGGGATGCATCCGATAACAAAACCGATACCGATATATCGGAATCGGCGATATTAAATTTGCCGATACACCGATACTTTTGAATTTCGCGCTATAGAAAACTCATGTGAACGCGTCATCACCACGCTTAGTGCGTTCATGTAAACGTGGCCTAATTTGTCTACGCTCGGGGAAGGCGGCTACCTAATCATTTAAGAATGTTGTGTTTCCTGAATAAAAATCTCATTACTGTGAATTTTAATTATTAAGTTTTGTCGTCTGTAGGGGCTATTACGAATCTCTGTTGACAGCTCGAAATGATAGTATCTGGGCTCAGTGTCCATCAATTAACTGTCAAAAGGTTAGTTTTGTATTATGTATGACGTTAAATGACAAATTCCACCAAATCATGTTATTGTGTTCGAGATTTTGTGAAAGACATTGTTTATGAATACCTAATTCTATGTCCAAATAATTTGTAACCAGTATATAGTAATGCTGTACCTATCCAGATGAAATTGTAGTTTAGAAAATACATAAGAAATTAATTAATTACTGTTACTGGTGTATAACCGTTGTAATTAATAAATAATAAATAAATGACCAGTCGCAATCTAATATGACGTCATTGGTTGTCATCGTGGCTGACAGTCACCGTAACTCATGTTGACAGGCGCTTTCGTATTGATACATTATTTCGATTATGTAAGCATAGTGGAATTAGTGGATAACCAATTGATGACAACTGAGTTTGAAGTGGCTTTCGTGAAAGACGTTACACCGTACCCGGTCTGTTAGCCACCGTAAAGTGATATCCACTCAGTGCGATACGTAACACCAATATTATGACACTCTAGGTTGTCATCAAAGTTCGGTGTACAACCGAAGCTTGATAGTCACTGGATATCAGAAAGATACGTAATAGGCCTATTGGTCCGTTATTAGTTATCATTTCTAAATAAATAGTATAATAAGTATGAGTAATTTTGTCTGTTTCTAAAGCCAGAGCTTTTTATAGCTTTTTTTTAATCATCATCATCATCATTATTTCAGCCGAAAGACGTCCACTGCTGGACATAGGCCTCCCCCAAGTGTCGCCACATTGACCGGTCCCGTGCGACTCGCATCCAGCGGATTCCTGCAACCTTCACCAGGTCATCGGTCCACCTAGTGGGAGGCCTTCCAACGCAACGTCTTCCGGTTCGCGGTCGCCACTCCAGAACTTTTCGGCCCCATCGGCCATCCGTTCTGCGAGCAATGTGCCCTGCCCACTGCCACAAACATAACTCATAACTCACTTTTACACTCACTCACTCACTCACTTTTTAATCATAACTGTCCGTTATTTGTATCGGAATCGGTATCGGAATTGGCGATACTTTTTTACAAATATCTGTATCGGTATCGTATCGGCTGAAATGTGTATCGATGCATCCCTAGTTTCAAGTTAATGCGCTAAACATTAGTTACGGCCACGGTTATTCCGACTGCAGGAAGAATGCGCTTGCAGTTGGCCGCAGGTCGTTATACCATACGTCAAAGTCGCTCTGAGTAAAAATACGGACGTGGAGATATTTTTGTGTACTAACGGCGAAATGGTGTAGTGGTGTGTTTGGAGACCGCTGTCAAGTTTCTTTTTAGGTAGTTCCATTATTTTTTTTGTAAATATATTACACTAGCTGACGTTCCGTGGTTTCACCCGCGTAGTTCCCGTTCCCGTGGGAGTACGGGAGTAAAATATAGCACTAACAAATAATGTAGCTTTCTACCAGTGAAACAATTTTTAAAATTGGTTCATTACTTCCGGAGATTACCCCCCTACATACAAACTTACAAACAAATGTTACCTCTTTATAATATTAGTAGGTATAGATATAGATTATATTATATTATGAAATATTATATTATAAATATATCGCTAACATCTAAAGTGCCACTGTGGTTTACAATATCGTTTTTTTTACGAGGTATATTATTTTGGTTTTAATCATCTATTTCAGGTGATCGATAAAAAAGAACTTGGCATCTTTACGGTAAGTACATTGTGTGATCAACACAGCACTGAAATACTGAAAAATAGGTGCCGTGAGCTGCCTGCACACTTATTACTTTTGCGCACGGTACAACTTGAATAATGTGATATTTCGACCATTTTCGAGCGCAGTGTTGAAGTGAATCACTTTAATGATGTTTTTATATCACAGAACGTTTTCATGAGGTTGTAGTAAACGTATGACCGTGTCAGTAGCAAAAGGTTCCACTGAAATGTTGATAGGAACAGCATGACTTTATTGATCTATTAAATGAACTCTCAAAGATATACAACTACTACACTACACACACACACACTACACACTACACTACACACACACACACACACAACACACACACAACACACACACACACACACACATAACACACACCACACCACACTACCACTCTACACACACCACACCACCACCACCACCACCACCACCACTCTACACTACTTTCTACTTTATTGGACTTGAATAAATATTGACAAGTAGTTTATTAGAAGTGGCAGTAGTAGCATTATTATGTAAGTCGTAGTAGTAGTTTACCATTTTAATTATTGTTTAATTACTTTGGTAGTTGGTTGGTCTAAAGTTGAAATAAACTCCAAAACAAAAAATATAGCGCCAATTCTGCATTCACTTACTGAGAGTAAGCGAATGCAGAAATGTCATTTTTTTTGTTTCTCTCTCTCTCTCTCTATTGCTGTCTCTATCGTATAATGCTCCTGTGCCCCTATAATCTGTACCACTGTAATTCTAATTCAGGTTCCAAACCGAGTCACAATAATTACTTACTTAAGCTCACCAAAATATCTTCAGAATTAAACCAACATTTTTCTCCAAGCTTTATTTCTGAGACCAATTTTGAAACATAGCCAGTTACGTCACTGATACGAAGTCTCATACGCGAGGCTATGTCTAAGATATCAGTCTGTATCTCAAGTCAACCTCCTATTACTGGAATTGAATCACTTAAAGCCTCCCCGGAGCTCCGTTATTTAAATTTTATGCCAAGGTTACCTAATTTTGTAAAGGCAAGTTTAATTTTAGAAGGATTTTTCTTCGTCAAATTGGGATTGGTTTTTCTTGGAACTAGAATTGGGAATTTGGGTGGGAATGTGAGTGAGGAATGATACAGTAGCACATATATTATTATAGGATATTTTTTTCTGCATTAGTTTCGAAAAGTTTTCCTCTTTGTCAATGAGAGGTTTTCTTTTTGAGGTATTAAAAAAAAACTTAGTTTCCAAGAACTCTATAGATGGCGTTGAACTTACTATGATAGTTGGTGCCAAAGCCAAAACGCTTGGAAAAAAAAACATTGTGTCGCGTCACATACTCTCGTTGACTGACACTTTCATTTGCTTAACCTTCCGAATATAACCTAGTTTTAACCTAGGTTCCGTTCCTTGCATTATCATACTAACTCCTAGCGCCATCTATCCAGCGACTAGGGAAGGGCTAAAAAGAAAATCCCTCTTTTAATGAGGGATTTTCTAAAAACTAAACAAAAAAACAAACTTTTCTTAAACTAGGTTATATTTGGAAGGTTAAGCAAATGAAAGTGTCAGTCAACAAGAGTATGTGACGCGACACAATGTTTTTTTTTCCAAGCGTTTTGACTTTGGCACCAACTATCATAGTAAGTTCAACGCCATCTATAGAGTTCTTGGAAACTAAGTTTTTTTTTAATACCTCAAAAAGAAAACCTCTCATTGTGTCTAAAAAATGGATTTACAAAAAGATTGCTTACAATGCTGAGGAGCTGAGGATTGCAAAGTTATATTCTCAAGTCAGGATCGGTCGGCACATGCTGCCTCCCACAGCCTTCTTGATTGGGTCTGCACATCTTGAGGGTCCCTTTTTTTTTTGTAGGAAATCATCAAATGACTCCTCCCGCTCTGGGCGGACCAGGGGGGAGTGTCAGACTTTTACTGACTAAAACCCATCCATGTTCCTTCATCGTCCTTTGTGTTCCAGGGCCACGGTATCTCTTTCGAACAGTCCCGCAACCCCGGCAGCATCGGTTCTTGCGCGTGGAACACGAACGCGCCGTCGACACGGTCTGTTGAGTGCGTTTCTCTTCCACCATTAACTCCATACTTTACCACTGGCAGGATATAAATCACAGAGTACATTTTATAATTTATATAAAAAACAATATCTGACATAAAGCACAACTGACACATGTCACGTTTTTATACTGACAGTTTCGGACACAATAATAATTTCATGTAAAATGAGCGAAAAACCAATTTCGGAGAAAGAACTTTTGGTTGCAATCAAGGATCTTTTAAAGAAAAATGGATACTTAAACAAGATAAATGCAGAGGTATGTAATTATGAATTGTCTTGTGTGTATGTTATGATGGAGTGTTTACTTATCATCTGTCCAGCCTTTACCAAACTATGTTGAAGCCGGCTGGCAGTTTAGCCTGATGAAGAAAAATACCAGAATTTTACATGGAGCGACTGCTTATCTGAGTTCCGCGACCCAGTTACACGGTAATACGATGTCTTTGTAAAACTGGTTGTACAAAGGAGTTTTTACGTTGACCACAGATTATTCCTTTTACATAGAGGCACGAACCCACCGCGGTGCACGCTGTGCACGGCCACGCGGCGCACGTTAGGTGCGTGGATTCATAAATATTTGACCCAGTGGGTCTACGTTTCCACTGCAGTAAACGTGGATGACCCACGCAGCGCACGAAGAGGCTACACACGTTTTTTTACCAAGACTTTCGTGTATAGCGCATACCGCGTGCACAGCGTGCATAGCGGTGACAGCTTGTGAGCGCCTTATTCGAGCAAGCCCCGCGTGTACTATTGACGTCAATTTGTGCATAGCGTGTCCGTGGTTTTCAGTGGAAACAATGGGTTTTCATGCCAAGTGAAGCTTAGCACACGTGTGTTATAGCCTCTCCGTGTGCAGCGGTGGGTTTCCGCCTTAACGCTTTGAATGGTTGGTATAGGCCTGCGCCTGATGTGAATCTGGAACATATTATCCTGGCTGGTGACCGTTGAGTTTTGTGGTATGAGTCTATAGTCATTTAAAGTTTCATATTTGCCTTAACATAAAAGACATTGAAGTTTGCCTGCTGAAAAAAAAGCAGATTTTTTTTTTTTCGTATATCGACGGTCCATCCAGTATACTACCATGTATTTCTAGTAAACGAATATGTTGGTATTCCACCAAAATTTTCAACAAAAAATAATTTCCGCGTTTCACCAATAGCAGATAAAACGGCGCCGAAAAATTCCATTACAAAAAATGTTTCTCTCCGTTCCGATCGCACAACTATTTGTTACCAGGAATCGTGGTCACTATATAATGTGGTTTGCATAATAATACGCGCCATTAAAGTGCTGGACTGAATTAAACCCAATGTTTAACTACAAATTAAGCGCTGATCATTTTTATTTAATTTGTACGCGGATCCGAAATGCATTACGTGTTACAGGATTCTCTTGGTCTGTTCTCGAAATTTCGTTGCTTTATTGGTTAAATAATAATGTATTTAATTTACGTGAATCAGAGTTTTACAATTCGCATTTGGAAAAATGAAGTCTCGAAGAAGCGGTAAAGAAAAATAGGTGAAAAAACATTTTTGAGACTTAAAAGTTGCGCCTGCAATGAGGTAACGGTAACGTCACTTTACCTCATTGCGATATTTATTCCTGATGTGTGGTTAACGAAACAAACCCAAGAGAAGGTAGATGAGCAGGTTCTCACTGGAAAGATAAACTTTTTTGATTTCAGCACTAAAGACGGATTTAAAGAAAAACGCTCAATTATGTCAATTGTTTATTTTATTTATTTAGTTCGACTTTAGTAATCTATTTCGCAGTCATTTATTTGTGAAGTTCGAAAAAAAATCATCCAATAAAAGTTTAATCTAATCATTTTCCACTGCTGGGTCACAGGCCTCCTCACTGTGAGAGGGAATGGGCCATAATCTACCACTTCGGCAAAATGCGGATTGCAGGCCGCAACTCGCCTGATGTGAAGCGACGACGGTTGCACAATAAATGTGGGATGCTAAATGTTTTAGTAATGTTTTCGTACTTTTGATTCTAGGATATATACGCTAATTTCCTCACTATGTTTTTTAACCGACTTCAAAAAAGGCGGAGGTTATATGTTCGTTTGTATGTTTTTTTTTTTTTTATGTATGTTACCTGATTTCTCTCCCATTTGTGGACCGATTTTCAAAATTCTTTTTTTATTTGATAGAGTACACTCCTGAGGTGGTCCCATTTTAATTTGGTGAAGATCTGATGCTGACCTTCGGAGATATACAATGGAACTCTTCAAAAAGAGACGGCAAATCTGTTGTGATAGCTCCAATCGGTTGGATGTTCATTGTTTATACAATATCATGACGGAACATCACGCCTGTATGCTCTGAGGGGGTACGCAGAAGTGTACAATTTACCTGATTTTCTTTCCCATTTGTGGACCGATTTTCAAAATTCTTTTTTTACTTGAAAGAGTATACTCCTGAGGTGGTCCCATTTTAATTTGGTGAAGATCTGATGCTGATCTTCGGAGATATACAATGGAACTCTTCAAAAATAGACGGCAAATCTGTTGTGATAGCTCCAATCGGTTGGATGTTCATTGTTTAAACAACATCATGACGTAACATTACACCTGTTTGCTCTGAGGGGTACATAGATGTGTACAGTACACCCAGATTTCGACAGTTATGGCATGTTATGTTCCATTTATTGGGGATAAGCCTATTACCATGACATGTATTGTTAACCATGTACAATGAATGCATAGCAAATATTTGTAAGTATAGGATATTACAACTAAAAATGGAAAAATAAAATAAAACTTTTTTGGCAAAAATAAAACCGACTTCAAAAAACAAACAAAAAAAACACAAAAAGAAAAGGACAACAAAATACACTAAAAGAAAAACAAAAAAAAAACACTAAAACAAAACCACAAAAAGTGAAAAATAACTTAAGCTTCAGAAGCCGGTGAGAAAAACACTAAATCAATTAAACAAGGTCACCGACTTCTGAAGCTTGAGCTTTGATTGATTTGGTGTTTTTCTCACCAGCTTCTGAAGCTTAAGTTATTTTTCACTTTTTTATGGTTTTGTTTTAGTGTTTTTTTTTTTGTTTTTCTTTTAGTGTATTTTTTTGTCCTTTTCTTTTTGTGTTTTTTTTGTTTGTTGTTTTTTTTGAAGTCGGTTTTATTTTTGCCAAAAAAGTTTTATTTTATTCGATGTCGGATTTAAGCCAAAAATAAAAATAGACTATAAGTCACAAAGCTTCATAGAGACGCTCTTCGTGGTCGGTTTAAGCCGATTCCACGTCAATGAGTATGGTCACTACGTATGAACTGGAGCAGCGGTGGCCCAGTGGTGGCGGCCCCGACTTACGAACAGTAAGTCATGGGTTCGAACTCAGACAGGTGCATTACTTTGTGTAATTTATTTCATCACCATAATTGCTCTCAAAACGGTGAAGGAAAAAATCATGAGGAAACTGGCATGTCCTAGAACCAAAAAATGCGAAGACATGTGGTATCTACCAATCAGCACTGGGCCCGCGTGGTGGATTATAGCCCATTCCCTCTCATAGAGAGGAAGCCTGTGTAGCCGCAGTGGGAACATTATTAGGCTGATGATGATGTATGACCTAAACTACTAAATGATGTATGACCTAAACTACTAATAGCAAAGCTTCAACTCTATCCTTACCTTCACAGGTTCGAGCTAAAGTGACAGGTCTTCTTCAAGAGCGGCAAACCACGGGGGTGCTTTCATCACCCCCCACTCCAACCGATGAAGTGCTTCTAGTCAATGAGCTGGTGAGAGAATACCTGGAGTGGAATGGGTATTTGTACACCGCGTCTGTTATGATGTCTGAAGCTGGTATGCCGAAGGATAAGAGAACTAGGTTAGGCTCTTATTTTATTATCCTCCTGATCCAGTTCGAGTTTATTTGAAATCAGTGGAGTAAGGCTTTTTTCTCTAAATATCTCTTAGGCGATTTTTTTAAGCCAAATCATCACTCGGACACGAGAATCTGGAAGTAACTCTGCCTGTTTTCTACTTTTTCACACCTTAACGGCTGAATGAATTCAGATCATTATTTAGTACACTGACACACCATGATCATAGGAGAAATTATAATTTGTATGTCCCGTTAATTAGCGCCCTCTATCGACCTACACGCAATCTTAGTTCGAGCAAAATCATTTTTTTTTTGTTTTGTTTTCTTAGACTTAAAGAGCACTGTTTCTTAAGTTCTAGGTTGCTCGACCAGCCCCACCAAATCAACGACAAGATGGCTAATTCTTTTGTGCAAAAAAAATCAACAAATTTAATACAGAAAACTTGTCCGCATAACGAGAATAGCCTCGATGATTCAGTTTTGTATTAACAAAGACATAAAACTCTCTCATTTTGTTTCATATTCATTTATTTCATTTATTTCATAAACAATTTTTACATTGTGTCGAAAATTCATTAAAAACTAACACAACACGGATTTTAATGTTTACAATTCAAAAATAAAATAATACAATTAAAATTCGGTACATTAGCAAAAAAACAAAAAAATATTAAAAAGTAAATGCAAATAAATCATTTCAATAAAAATAAATCTGGGTAAGGAAAAAAAATAAATCATGTCAATAAAAGAAATAATCATGTAAGTACATTAAAACAGTGAATAAATTATGTCAATAAAAAAATTAAAATCACACAAATAAAAAAATTATGTCTCGTAAAACAAAAATAAACATGTCAATAAAAAAATAAGAATTATCATGTCATTAAAAAATAAATCATGTAAATTTTAAAAAAAGTAAATAAATTATGTCAATATAAAAATTCATAAAATCACACAAAAAAAAATATGTCAATAAAAAATAAACATGTCAATAAAAAAAATAAAGAATTATCATGTCAAAACCAAATACATCGTGTCAACAAGTGGTTAATTATCATGCTATGTAGTTTAGACATTCACATCACTGAGAAACTCATCAAGTGTATAATAGCATTTTTCTTTCAAAAATGACTTTAGCTGGTGCTTAAACTGATTTATATTATAAATTGACTTTAATGCTCCTGGTAGTTTATTAAATAGTTTAATTGATTATAATTTTTCTTATGATCTTAAACCTAAAGCTGCTTTTCTCTTCTCAGGGAAAATTTGTGTACTGAAGTAGGAGTCAAGGATGATGAGAAGTCTTCAGCCTTACCACTGTTGTCTAACATAGTCGCTGCCTACACCGAGAGGATTAGGAGGAAGATCAATAAGAGTAGGAGAGATGCGCATTGATGAACTGAGTAAATGTTTTTAGGTACAGTCCGGTTTTTTATTTTTGTCCTATTATTATAATGGTGAAAATATTTTGCAAGAAAAAAAAATTGGTTGCCTGTAAAGTCGGTATACGGGCGAAAGTTTTACGTGACAACGACTTATTTCAAAACGTGTAAACTTGTATGCAGGCGCCTAAGCGAAATAGAAGCGCAAGACATGAACCGGTGTGTATGCCTATCTCTCTCACTCTCTCTCTCTCGCTCTGTCTCTCTCGCTCTTAGGCGGGCTAACTGTGCTCGAGTGGAAGGGACGCGTGCCTTTCACTTTTTATGTCTGTCTCTCTCGCTCTTAGGCGGGCTAACCATGCCCGAGTGGAAGGGACGCGTGCCTCTCACTCGCTCTCATTGTGAGCGCATAACGTGAGCGGAGCGTAACGCAGTTTCTTGAAGTGTCACCCGGCAAACCAATTTATAAGACGTTGTCACGTCAAAAATCCTTTTTGTGATAAAGATAAATTCACGGTTTTTTTCATTACAGTAGGAGGTGATCACATTTTCAAGTAGGTACCAGCAAAACCTACATACCTACCATATATTTTTTTCAACGTACCGGATGCAAGAGTCAACAAACATTGTTAATAAAACACGTGTAAACGGGTATTTATCGCGAATTTTACCTTTAATATAAGCCCGACGTT
Organism: Xestia xanthographa; assembly: GCA_905147715.2. NCBI lineage: Eukaryota > Metazoa > Arthropoda > Insecta > Lepidoptera > Noctuidae > Xestia > Xestia xanthographa. Next base: position 24,421,239 of record LR990653.1, on the reverse strand, counting down.
TCGACCGGATTGCACCAGCCGTGATCGCGGGAAGACTGAAGTATTGGAGTATTGGTATTGTAAGGTAAAATTCGCGATAAATACCAGTTTACATGTGTTTTATAATGTGTTCTGATCGTGAAAGTTTAAAACAGACAACAAACATTGTTGTAACTAACTTATCTTCAAAACATCCTAGGTTGAAGGTAGTTTGAACCTGAACTTAGACATCAGCTGTTACAACTTACAATACAGTCTAATTTATTATACTGGAAGACAACAAGAAATCTAGGAGAATCTTTATTACGTGCGGAGTTGTGAAACACAATGAAATATGTAGTAAGTTTGCCGAGACACTGGAGTCTGTGAGTTAGTGACTGGCGAGTTTTTTTAGGCTGTGGCTTTGTTTTTTAATGACATTGACCAAGCTTTGAAAGCCAGAACGGATGCTATACATGGAATTTTTGGCCCGAATCAGGAACTAACTCCGCCATCATGTATTTTCAATTCAATTTCATGAAACATAGTGGCGATGGTGGTACTTTCATACAAGCCTTAGAGCTTGATTTGCCATCATAATGTACTGCTCTTCATGATGTTAGAGTTTCTGAACAGTCTGCTTGATTTATGGGCTTGCCGTATATTTGGCGCCTAGGTACGCCACTGAAACCCTCCTGTCAATGTCATTCAAGCGTCAATATATCCATGTAACATGTATGTGAAGGCTTTAAAATTAGGGTGCTTGCTTCTGATGTACGAGGATGCTGGTTAGAAACATAAACCACTTGTGTGAAAAAAAAGGACATTATCAAAATAAGAGATCTCCAAGATAATCTTGAATAAGTGTTAAGTATTGGGTTCTCCATCAGAATTTTCTCAGTAGCATTCCGGAGTCTGCATTGGAGCCATAACTGGTTGATGGTAATAGGCTCACTCGAAATGAGGTTGAAGATACTTACTATAGGTACTATCGGGGTCTTTTACGCCTGACCATTTTAATTTTTTTTCGCTTAAATCATGCGGAGGCGCCGCCGGAGCCACGCCCCCTTAAGGTTTGGGCCTATTAGGAAAGCGTCAACTTTGGCGCGCAAAATAACAATAACTCTCGTTTGGCGTGCGTCGTCAATGCGCTCGGCCGATTCGGTATCTTTTCATTCATTTTTTCTACACAAATTCAACGGGGCGGGGCTAGAAAGCGTATTTAAGTTGCGAGTGCAAGCAAAAATGAGCTTAGTGGTGGTCAGGCGGGAGTGTCCTCGAACTATCGAGGACACTCCCGCCTGACCACCATCCTCCTATCTTACTGCTTAAACCTTCGAGGTTTATAAGCATGATGTTATACTAATAATATAGCTACCACCGGTAGTTTAGCGGTAGCCGGTGGGCTACAATTTTTTATATTTTTAAATGTTTTTATATATTTTTTTATTAATATTTAAAAATGTAACGAATTTGCTTAAAAACGATTAAAAGAAATAATAATATATCATTTAATTCGAGTTACAAAAAACCCTTACAGACTAGCATACATATTTATAAAAACCACAAAAACCTAATTAAACCTATAACCTAACCTAACCTTTAACCTATTTATTATTTTTATTTTTATGTTGGTTAACTAAAAATACAGCCAACTTTAGCTCCAAAATCCCTATAATTAAATCAGAAGACAACAATCTCGTTTCTAATAAAACGTTTGTTTTATTCAACTTATTCAGAGATCCGTGGGTGTTCTATAAATCGTTCTAGTCTATCTCTGTCTGTCGTGGGTGGAAACCTCGGAGTGAGCTAATTTTAGTTAGTCTTGTTTTTAGTCTATTTTAATTCAAGAGATCAGCTAAGATTTATAGTTTACGACTTCTTAAGCCGCGGGACTTTTGGCTCAAAAATGTGAAGTTAATATTTATTTACTTCTTTTAGACTTTTTTTACTTTTGAATCTCAAAATTGACTAGAAAAATAATAACATTGGTTCTAGTTTTAGGTGGGTAAACATAGACGTAACCAACCTACAGTTTCTAATCGCAGCTTTTTCAGATAACAGGTAAAGGTCACATTTACCTATAGATACTTACACAGACTTTGCATACAGTGTTTCTTAAAAAAATTAAAAATCAAAATCCAAAGTCATTTATTCAAATTAAGCTGAAAATCAGCACTTTTTGAACGTGAAAAATTTCAAGAGACAGTTCCTCAAAACGCTCGACCTTCACACTTCCCATTATAATGGAATGAGCAATACAAAATCTTTCAATGAAATCTTACGTCTTTAAATCCACTTAAACACCGCAATTACCAAATATTTGTCGCCCACTCAATTAGTTAAGCACTAAGACTAGTCTAATTATCTCGCGTGTGATTGGACATCCACCACAATTGCTGTAATTACTACTCTAGTACTCTGTAGTTATGGTCTAAGCTGAGGTAATCTCATAAAGGAGAATGCACGTTGCACGCATGACGAACGGACGGGCGTACGGCCCGGACACAATTACCCGGATTGGCTTTGTTGCCTCAAAGCGGGTATCGTGATCTAACTTCGTTTAAAATGATATCTAGTGCTAATTAATAGTTTCAGTACAGACTGACATAAGTAAACGCACGACGACCAATCAAGCTATACAAAACCAAATTATTCGGATCTCTCATTCAATGGGAAACCTTTACAAAACGAAGCCATGTTATACGGTAAATGTATACAATCAAGTTATACAAAACCAAATTATGCGGATCTCTCATTCGATGGGAAACCTTTACAAAACGAAGCCATGTTATACGGGAAATGTATACAATCAAGCTATACAAAACCAAATTATGCGGATCTCTCATTCGATGGGAAACCTTTACAAAACGAAGCCATTTTATACTATAGCTTGATCTGTCCCCGTGTGTACTTTTTGTCCATGACAATAAAAAAGTCGGTATCTACTATATTCGAGTGTTCTGTGGTTATGGATGAAGCTGAGGTAATCTATTATAGGAGAACACTCGTTGCATGCATGAGGGACTGATATACGGTCCGGATACAATTAGCAGGATTGGCTTTGTATCGGACGGACACCGGCCAGGTTATCTCAAAGCGGGTTTCGTAATCTAACTTCGTTTAAGTTGATATTTGGAGCTTATTGATAGGTCCAAAGCGTACTTTTTTACATATCATCAATCGGTCATCGGTCTATTGAACGATTCGTCTATCTGTGGTGAAGAGTTTCAATAATAGTTTTGTGTGATTTCCCAAAGAAAAAAAAGTAAAAAGCTTCCTAAATCTTTAAACAGAAGACAGGAGACTAAATACTTGCATAATCACATCACATCGACATAATCTTTGCTTCTAATGCCAGGTACCAGGTACCAGAATTCTCAGTAGTATACAAAATAAATAACCATCATTGATATGTCATACCAATTGAGAACCTCATCTGAAATAATTTAAGCTAAACCAAACATTTGAAACATGTATGCATCAAATAATAATGCTCGTTTGTCGTAATCAATATCGATTAAACCACCGTATACACAGGTACTACTATCACTCCTCGTAACTAACTAACAAACAATATAAGTATAAACTAACTATATCGCCCATCAATACCACCCTGTATTACTATATCACCGCACCTAGCGTACATCAATTGCCAACACCAATCCCAAACAATCATCTATGTTAACTCATCCGAGTACCACATTCCCCCATGTAGGTACGTACCCACAGCCGTTGATAACCCCCAATGAATATGGCTTGTGAAGCTATGCGTAAAGTCCGGGGGACCCGGTTGTATGCACTGTGTTGAATGATGCAGGAAATGTATCGGACCGCACGTCCGATGCCAATAGTGTGTATGCCCCTTTATGTTTTAGAAGTTTGTGTTATGTAGATTTGGTAATTGTGTATTAGGTTTAATTGGTATGGAATTGTATGAAACTAGTTCGATTCTTGTTGGTTTGCACGTTGTGGTTGGTTGGTAATCCAAGCCACAATCGGGGGTGCGTGCGAATGTACTTGTATCTCCCGGGCCCCCGACACATGGTAGTATTAGGAAAAGTAGGTTTTAATTATTATGTTAGAATCAGTCATACATAACCGTCCATTTGATCTGATTGGTTATGTCTCGAGATTTCTATCAATTTATGCGTGGCAAAAGTGTCGATTCTGTTGTGCATAAACTAAACTTAATTTAGGTTATTGCTAAGTATCTTTTTCTTTCTAATAAAACAAGAAAGAGACAGACGTAATATAGAGCTGTCGTATTTAGTTGGAACTAATATTTCTATACAAATGAAGGGAGCACGTAAAAACATGTCGACTAAAAACACGGTGAAGCGCAAGGCATAAACAAGTTTGACATCTCTAACTTAGTTCATAGCTATAGCCGTCCTATTCTCGCACAGCCTTTTAGTAAAAGATAGCAATATCCTACACAACAGAATCGACACCAATGTGTGTTATTTACGTTCGTATCTGACCGTGGCATCACTTACCTATCAGAAAATCAGCGCTGTGACATTTTTTTTTCTTGTTACTGTACTGAGGTAGGAAACTTTTTTTTTTTAATTTTCTTTTTTTTCCTGTGCGAGTCAAATACTTTTTCTTTCTTATTTCTTCTTACAGATTCGCTAGCTAATTTAATTTAACCCACTACAGCAAACGTTTTATGACTATCGAAAACCATGTCCTCAATTCATCATTCCAGCTATTTTAACCCATATGTTCCCTACCTTACAAAACATTACCCATCTATCCCTTGAAACGTTCAATACCTTGTTAACTTATTGCTTTCCCAACGTACCATCTGCCGTACCTTCCCCATAAATTAAATTCAATTAAAGTCCGCCCATACACAACCGCTCCAAAGTAATTGATTGATAAGCTTCTATAAAATTAATGGGACGTATGTACCCTGGGTTTCGAGGTCAACAACACTTTAAGTACAAGTCTATACGTCGTTCTCAATACTAATAGTCTTAATTTATCTTCGTAACTGTTCAAAGTTGAACATGTGAACGTAATCAGTCTTCAGAAGTGCGTTACGTGTTTTTGGAACATAATAATGTAGGTGTTGGTACAGGATGGTTGTAGTTGCTATAGGTAAACAGAATATATATATATACAGATATCGACACGTAAAGAAGAAGATGAAGAATTGATTCCCATGTTAATGTATTGTGGAAGCTGCAGAAGATTGTAAAAATATACTTGCATTGTATAGATTCCAGTTCTTAGTATTATATAATTGCATAGCACATGTGTGAGTACTTTGTACTGTTCAGCCACCATTTACATTTATTTATCTTTCATTGACTTGAATATGCCTTGGTAGCTGAGCGAATGTCATGCTCACTTAAATGTCTCGCTGATGGTGGCGGGTGTGTCGGGTCATTTAGTTCCCTTCAATATGGTTGAGTTGAATGGCGCCGGTACATGCGTCATGTTTGTGAACGGGCGCTGTCAGTTGGGACTGGTCATCTCTTAGCTGCCAAGGTTCATTTTAATTACTTTATTCATACATTTTTAATCTAATCTTTCACTCTGGATGCTCTTAGTGTGCACGTCTTTCTACATCGTTCTCACATATATGTATAATCTCAAAATTAATGATGTAACCAAGATTTTGTAACAATATTTTGATTTTAAAAGAGTGTCCATGGAGTTTCTTGCCCATTCTTCTCCATAGAGATCTACGCTAGGGAATGGGCAACTACAGAACTTTCTCAATTTATTATGCCTTGTGACTGGGACTGTAGCTTTGATTTTCTTTTTTGTATTTTTGACTTTCAAAAGTGCCGTAATGGTCTAATTGAAATAAATGCTTTGAGTTTGAGTTTGAGTTTGAATTGACATCTTGATGTAAATTGATTGTGAGATACAAAACAATAGATTCACAAAAACCTGCCCGAGACTCGATCCAGGATTCCTCGTATAGCCGTCGCACTTCCGACCGCCTGGAGCACCGGAATTTCATCATCATCATTTCAGCCGAAAGACGTTCTCTGCTGGACATAGGCCTCCCCTAAGTGTCGACACATTAACTGATCCCGTGCGTCTCGCATCCAGCGGATCCCCGTAACAGCAGGTATACCTAATCATCATCATCATCATCAGCCTATTAATGTTCCCACTGCTGGGACACAGGCCTCCTCTCTATGAGAGGGAATGGATTATAATCCACCACGCAGGCCCAGTGCGGGTTGGTAGATGTCACATGTCTTCGAATTTTTTGGTTCTAGGACATGCCAGTTTCCTCACGATATTTTCCTTCACCGTTTTGAGAGCAGTGGTGATGAAATAAATTACACAAAGTAATGCGCCTGTCTGAGTTCGAACCGCACGACTTACTGTTCGTAAGTCACGCCACCACTGGGCCACCACTGCTCTCCTACCGCTCTCTTCCTAATAGATATAAATAATGATACATCAAACCTCTTAAAAGATCTCAGGAAGTATCATTCCCTTCTTAATACCCCCAAATATTACTCCTCCCTTCAATCATTTTATCGTACTGTATACAGAGTTAACGATACCGATTGTAAGAGTAATAAATGATCAGTCCCTTTATGCTTCGTAATGGCGTGAGGTTAATAGCTCCTAGTTGAGTGGTTGATGGAACCGAGTCCGAGTGATTAAGGCTTCGGTGATTGAGGCCCATGATTGGGCACCAATTACCTGGACTGCCCTTAGATGTGGCTTGTGTGGTGTCTGGCTGAAAGGTGTTACGTGTAGTTGATGGTAGGTATGCGATGGTATAGGTGTGGATGGTAGGTATGCGATGGTAGGTGTGGATGGTAGGTGTGGATGGTTAGATGTACAGTAATGCGAGGGTCTTTTGAAGCTCGAATATCATTGACAAAGGAGTGCTGTTGGCAATAAAATATGTTTTAATTTAGTCCAACTAGTCAGCTTGAATTATTATAAAAATATTAAAAAAACCGGCCAAGTGCGAGTCGGACTCGCGCACGAAGGGTTCCGTACCATTATCTATACATTAGACAAAACGGCAAAAAAATCACGTTTGTTGTATGGGAGCCCCCATTAAATATTAATTTTATTCTGTTTTTAGTATTTGTTGTTATAGCGGCAATAGAAATACATCATCTGTGAAAATTTCAACTGTCTAGCTGTCACGGTTCATGAGATACAGCCTGGTGACAGACAGACGGACAGACGGACAGACGGACAGACAGCGAAGTCTTAGTAATAGGGTTCCGTTTTTACCCTTTGGGTACGGAACCCTAAAAATCGTCAAAATCGGTCCAGCCGTTTCGGATATTAGCCGAAACAAGCAGATAGACAACAGACCGGCAGACAGACAAAAATAAATAAATAAACGGTTTTTTGTTTTATGAACCTAATAATAGACTTTCAAATGCATTCAGTGAGCAGTTATTTTGTAAATTTTATTTATTTTTACATAAAAACAAAAAGGCGGCATTAGTTCCAATTTACGAAAGGGGCCATCTTATCTTGAATCAGGTGTAGTTGAGATGTGTGTTATTTTTTATTCAATGGCTCTCCATTGAAGGATCTGTTGAAGTGCTTATAAACCGGCCAAGTGCGAGTCGGACTTGCACACGAAGGGTTCCGTACCATTGACTATATTTAGTATTTGTTGTTATAGCGGCAACAGAAATACATCATCTGTGAAAATTTCAACTGTTTAGCTGTCACGGTTCATGAGATACAGCCTGGTGACAGACAGACGGACAGACAGCGAAGTCTTAGTAATAGGGTTCCGTTTTTACCCTTTGGGTACGGAACCCTAAAAAGGGTGCTTTAGCTTTTTGGCGTTAAATACAAGACTAAAAAAAAAACTTAAATATGTGAGTGGTTGACCAAAAAGGGACCTCAAGGGAAAATAATTGATTTCGAGTAAATAGGTTAGACCAAAACAAAGCTAAAAGACCACAGATTAAAAAATTCAAAAAAAAAAAAAATGGTTTCCAATCCCTCCAGGTCCCTTTTTGGTCAACCACTCACATATATTGAAACCGATAATGTCCCATCGCAATGAGGGATTTTCTTTTTAGCTCTTCCCTAGTCGCTGGATAGATAGAGCTAGGAGTTAGTATGATAATGCAAGGAACCGAAACTAAAAAAACTGACTTTAACAACATTATAAAACACATATAAACGGGTATTTTCGCGAATTTTTACCTTTAATATTTGCCCGACGTTTCGACCGGATTGCACCAGCCGTGGTCGCGGGAAGACTGAAGCAATCCGGTCGAAACGTCGGGCAAATATTAAAGGTAAAAATTCGCGAAAATACCCGTTTATATGTGTTTTATAATGTGTTTTGATCGTGAAAGTTTAAAAAAGACAATTGATTTTAACAAAGCGCGAGAAAACTAGGTTATATTCGGAAGGTTAAGCAAATGAAAGTGTCAGTAAACGAGAGTATGTGACGTGACACGATGTTATTTTTTCAAGCGTTTTGGCTTTGGCACCAACTATCATAGTAAGTTCAACGCCATCTATAGAGTTCTTGGAAACTATTTTTTTTTAATACCTACCTCAAAAAGAAAACCTCTCATTGATATAACAACACAATAACCAAAAGAAAATCTTTCCAAGTGTCCACACAATAAAATAATTGTAAACAGCTTCAACAATCCGTAAACACAAAAAACCCACGACCCCCAACTTTCTCATGCGTTCCTAGTACATTGTTTCCAAAATACCTTCAACATTGTTGCATATTCAAAAGAACTATAATAAAAAGCTCATATCAGCCCTTTACTGGCTGATCCAACCCCACTTTATATGTCGTACCTACGGTTTTAATGTAGGTTAGATTAGACGGTTACGAACATGTACCATCTCTCAGGAAAATTGAATAGAGGACCCATCCTCGAATCCGAGGTAAGGATATTCAGGAATCGCTCTCACTCGAGCCCGTGTGACAATGGTGATATACGGTTAAGAAGTTCTGATAGCTTTAGTAGAATAGTTTTGGACATATTATCTCTTACTTTTGCGAAACCGAGACTTCTTCGTGGTGTTAAATGAAAATAAATCGTAACATTTTTTTTTTTCATTTATTTACCATTTAAAGATTTGACATTTGTTTTAGCAGAGTCGCATTTTTAAACCACTAAGGTTTGTACTTAATGCTACATGTAATTAATTCTACATCATAATAAAAACAAAATCAAAGTAAACAATAAAATACAACATAATAATATAATTATGTCCCTTAATTCGAAATTTCATATGAAACATCACTATGTACGTTTTATTTATCTATTTAATTGTAATGTATTTACCTTAGCACAAGCAAAGAGAGGCCTATACCCAGCAGAAGGTGAAGTGAAAGTGAAGTCATTTCAACAACAACAACAACAACAGCCCTATGTTGTTGTTGTTGTTGTTGCAATGATGATGTTGACCTACACAAATAAATTCGTGCATATTATGTACAAATAAGTTATTTAAAACACGAGATTGTCCAATAGTACATTATGGTACAAGTGTGTAATGTTGGTGATTACCGCTGAGGCGCCATTGAGACCCGAGCCGTTAGGTGAGGGTCTTAAGAGAGCCGGAGACGGTAATCATCAATACACACGTGTATCATACGACCGACGTTTCTCAAAAATAAATTTTAGTATCGAAACTTTTTTGAGAACAAAGCAACTCAAACAATAAAATAAAAAACCCTACAACTCACTTGTGAGTAGTTGTGAGTAATAGCAATGAAAAAGTCACAGTTTAATTACAGGTGTCATTATGTGCCTAATTGCGGTGAAATTAGAGCCATTTTATGAGCAAGAGTGTTGAAAAATATATTATACGCTTTCAGTCATTTGTCACTCTTTCATATTAAATCACTTAGAAATGCTATCAGTTTATTTAATTCACACGCAAGTACAGTGACGTAAAATTTAACACACGCATTACCCAATAAACTGTCCCTAAACGTTCACCGTCCTTTGCCGTATTGAATCCCACCTATTGAAGCGATGAACATCCCATTGTGATATTCTCACATCTATTACCTGTTGTAATCAGTTAAAGCACAATGGCTCCCTGACTCAATGGGTGAGATCTCTTGAAATAAATCCACTACGATTACTACCCCTGTCTCATTGTAGGTGGACGATCGAGTGGCTATTTCAAAAATGGCTTCTTGGCTGATTCGGCTTTCGACTTTCGGCGCCATCTCGGCGGAAATTGGCCGAGCGTTCGGCCTCGTTGCTGTAATGATCGGGTATTGGAGCTGATGCAACTAATCAAAGCTAGGTTTCGGTATTGATTTTGGGTGCGGATGTAGAAATTTGAGCTTTGAAGACATGGTAACAAGAAATTCCTAAGCATTTCAATGAAAAACATTGTTACATAAATATACATAATCTGACGACTTTACCCAGTGAGGGGATTTCCAGTATAGCAGTGGGCAGAAACTATATAACGTTACATGCTACGATCCTCAAATGTTCTTTTTGCTTCGTCCACATTCATACTTCAGGGGGTCTAAAAAGGCCGCTTTAACAGAATCCACGCAGAATCTTAGTATGAATCAAGTTCAAAATTTAAATTTCTTAAAATGGACTTAATATGGAAGAATTTTAAGTTTTTAACGTGCTTCATATTACGATTCTGCTAAAGCGGCCATTTTAGACCCCCTGGTCATTATAGGTACGCACATTTTTGTGTCTATAAATAAGTTTAGTATATTTTCATAAGTATACTTAAAATGTCAATATCAATATGTGTGTGTGTGTGTGTGTGAATGTGTGTGTGTGTGTTGTGTGTGTGTGAATGTGTGTGTGTGTGTGTGTTCGTGTGTCTTCAGTGTTTTTTTTTTTCTTAGTTCCATTAGTGCGCGTAGCAAAAGACAAAGAAAGAGGGTACACAGATTTGTCTGCTCCTAATATTTTTTTCCATCCACCCACATTCTCTAGTTAACCCGCGATCATGGCGCTTGCAACAGCGTCGAAATATCGGGAGCTCAAAAATAATCAATAATCACTGAAGATATCCCGTATGTAACATTTTAAGTATAGTTATGAACCGTGAAAGCTTAAAACAGTGTTTATTTTCATAAGCTACGTAAGACACTATTGTTTTATAGCTTTATTATTTAAAAAAAACACATCAATAAACTACAAATAATTTAAAACTTTTAAGAACATTATATTATACGCTTAGCTTATTGTTGTAATTAGTTGTTTCAGGTTTTATTTACCATCTCCTCCTACTGCGTTAAATCTGAAAACAAATACTATACATCATTGTATGCATTAAATGTATAAAATCAGAGACATGGAATGATAGTGGTGTTGACAAGCAAAAACAACCACAAGAAAAACACCCTCCATATCAAAAACAGAAATAGTTCCAATTACAATTTTCCATTAGTAGCAGCAACGTGTTACAGCTACACACTATGTTACTGTAACAAGCCAGTCACAAGTTCGTTTTACATCGTGTCTCGCCCCAGTTATGGCCGTGTCGAGTAGCTGAGAGTAACATGATGCCTACTTCAAGTTTTTGTTCGCGTAAACGGCTGCTAGAAAGATTTATGTAAAATTAAACTGTATTATGACAAGATATTTTCGGTTCGACACGAATTTAATGATAACCGCAATAGGTCGATCTTCAATAACAAGCAACTTTGCCAATGTCGTGGATGGCTGACCGTCCATTACATACCATCCATGTCTCGGAAAGCACGTCAAGCAGTTGGTCATTTGTCTGTTTCGATAGTCGTGCAGTCGGGTCGTTACCCGTGGGTGGGTCGACCCACTATCAGGTCCATGGGTAATTTTAATTATCCGTGGTTCCATGGCATTAGGGATTGTTTCCTGGACTTTCAGTAGCCCGAAAGCGTGACGATCAGTTTTGTCAAGGGGTATCGTATTATACAGTAACTGCATTGGGGAGGTTAGATATGCAGTTGCACCACGTAAAATATTGGCTTTTATCAATTAGGAATGGAAGTCAAGCTCAACACGTTTAGTAAAAGGCTAGGCTAGTGATGGTGCTTTAGATAGCTTCAATCTAAACTAATATTATCATCATCAGCCTATTAATGTTCCCACTGCTGGGACACAGGCCTCCTCTCAATGAGAGAGAATGGGCTATAATCCACCACGCGGGCCCAGTGCTGGTTGGTAGATGTCACATGTCTTCGAATTTTTGGTTCTAGGACATGCCGGTTTCCTCACGATGTTTTCCTTCACCGTTTTGAGAGTAGCGGTGATGAAATAAATTACACAAAAAAATGCGCCTGCCTGGGTTCGAACCCACGACTTACTGTTCGTAAGTTGGGGCCGCCACCACTGGGCCACCGCTGCTGACTACTACCTAATATTATAAAGAGGAAAAATTGGATTTTTTGTTTGTTTGTTCCGATTTAAATCAAGAACTACTCAACCGACTTTAAAAAATCTTTTTTCATTAGAAACCTACATCTTTACTGAGTAAAATAGGCTATAAATTTTATTGATATCATGCAAATTAGCCGAGCTATCACAATTTTTGCGGATGAAGTCGCGGGCGAAGTGCTAGTTTGGTTATAATTGAATCACAAAAAAGACATCAAAAGACAGTGTGTTTAAAGACTTACCAGTATTAGAAAATTGGGCTTATTTTGATCATCTTGATGAGTAATTAAAACTTGGTTGGCTTCCGCTTAAAATTACATTAATCAAGCACGACCAAAAATAGACCAAAATTTATAAATTAAGTGCCCTAATTAATATGTATAATATTAGAAGAGATAACACAAGGTTAAAAATAGATGTCTGCAAAATGGAAATTCTACGATCCGACAGAAGGATTTCCAAATATTTTCTTGCTAAAATCCTTTGGTTTTTTCACTTCATTGTTTTCGTAGAGTTATTCAATTTTGATGATGGAGGATTTTTTTGAAGCCACGAAGTCAGGATTTGTTCCCAATTGATGTCAATAGACTTGCCCCCGATTAACACTGGACTTTAACATTCATAACTGCTAAGTAAGTTTATTTATTACAATTACTATTTGACCTTATCATTACAACAAGCCTGAAATCACCAAAAGGATTAGCAGAGAGGCAGGTACAGTATAGTAAATTTACATGTTGCCAGTATTTCGTTATTTTGATATTAACAACATTATAATGCACCAGCTACATACATTTTTGCAACCGGAACTTTCCGTCGATATCGAAATTCAGTTGAAAATAGGACGTTTCACGCCTTGCAAATGTATTTATGCTACAAATATTTTTGACGTAGTCGTATACTTGTGGCCGTCATTTTATTTGTTGCATTTTTATTTTATTTATGCTTAGATTTTATTCGGACATTTCGTGTTGGGAATTTCTTTAGGCTAGTTAGGTATATGGCCATATAAAAAAATGTAATGTTTGTTAAAGTAATAAGTAGTCAAAACAACTTCTCAGGCGTCCGAACTTAGGATTTGTGCCGGGTTGATGGTAATAGGCTCACGCCTATCACATGGCTGAACATAACTGGAGAAATGTGAGTGTAAGCACATCACTGTCTGACGCTTCGAAGATTACAGCCCCAATTTCATGTAAGAGAAGTGTCAGAAGAAGTGTGTGTGTATTTGCGTGTGAAGAAAGAAAAAAAAATATCAAAGAGAGATAGGGAGAGATTTTTTTTTTCTTGAAGAGATAATGAAATGATAATTTTGGGGGTCTTTTTAAATATGCTGTGTAGTTTAAATGCAATTACTTGGTATTGCAGAATCCATCTGCAAGGTATTGATCAATAGATCAAGGGACCGATTTTTTTTATTTAAATAATTTGCTGCAGAAACATTTTTTTTCCCACTGACCAATCTCATTTCGGAGAGCGGCGGTGGCCCAGTGGTGGCGGCCCCGACTTACGAACAGTAATTTTTGGGTTCGAACCCAGACAGGCGCATTTCTTTGTGTAATTTATTTCATCACCACTGCTTTAAAAAAACGGTGAAGGAAAACATCGTGAGGAAACCGGCATGTCCTAGAACCAAAAAAAATTCGAAGACATGTGACTTCTACCAATCCGCACTGGACCCACGTGGTGGATTATATCCCATTCCCTCTCATAGAGAGGAGGCCTGTGTCCCAGCAATAGGAACATTAATAGGCTGATGTTGAATCTCATTTCATATTGATTTTATCATTTTATCAAAATCGGGTTGGTCAATGGAATAAAAAAATAGAATCTAATTTGACCATGTCTCACAAAAACACACTATCAGCACAAAACTAAAAAAGCCCATTTTTCTTACTTTACCCTAAACCCGGACGTTTATCGAAAAACCAAGCACATTGTAATTCCTCTCACACACGTTCGGAGGCTACCTACCTCAGGTCCGTCGCTCTATTAAGTGACCCGTGTTAAGTGTCACTCTCACAACGACATCACATTATTTATAAATATTTAAAATGCCACTTTGTACCGCGAATAATTGGGTCAGCCTATACGGCTGCTATCCAACAAGTATTTTTTTGTGTTAACATTTTTAAGGCCGGTAAAAATGTGAGAGTGACTGGTAACTTTAGCACGTTTGATGCGCGTAGGCATTCGAGTTCATTAGGAGTAGGCATTAGAGGAGCTCGTGGCTAAATAATAACAGCCGCTCGGATCGATCGTTAGGTTAAGCCGTGCTTGCCTAGGTTGGTCTGTGGATGGGTGAACACCCATTACATACCGAGTTTCCTCCGTGCCTCGGAAAGCACGTTAAGCTGTTGGTCCCGGCTGTCATTTGTAGATCTTTGACAGTCGTTAGGTAGTCAGAGACCCAAAAAGTCTGACAACCAGTCTTACCAAGGGGTATCGTATTACCCGGTACTAACTGGGTTGTGGAGGTCAGATAGGCAGTCGCTCCATGTAAAATACTGGTATTCAGCTGCATCCGGTTAGACTGGAAGCCGACCCCAACATAGTTGGGAAAAGGCTAGGCAGATGATGATGATGCGCGTAGGCATTCGTTCTCGTAGCAAGTTCGTAGCAAACGCGTAGCAATCTCGTAGCAATCGCGTAGCAATCTCGTAGCAAGCGCGTAGCAGTGTACGTATGATTCACACTTACTTAATCTTATTTTCGATGCGTTTTCAGACTGAGTTATTTTGAAAGTTCAGATAATGACCACCAAGACCCAGGGTGCAAAAGTAAAAGATTTATTCAAACACAAATAAAACCAGTAGTCGGTTTCCATCGTCTAATGTTTCTGAAATCATTCTGAGGAGCTCCTGATTAAACAATAACAGCCGCTCAGATCTATCTTGAGGTTAAGCCGCGCTTACTTAGGTTGGTCTGTGGATGGGTGACCTATTATAAACAGAGTTTTCTCCGTGCCTCGAAAAGCACATTAAGCTGTTGGTCCCGGCTGTCATTTGTAGATCTTTGACAGTCATTACAGGTAGTCAGTGGCCCGAAATGGATCTGCCAACCAGTCTTACTAAGGGGTATCATATTAACCAGAACTAATTCGGTGGTCAGATAGGTAATCACTCCATATAATATACTAGTATTTAGTATTATATACTCAACGTAGTTGGGAACAGGATAGGCAGTTGATGTTTCTGGAACCATTAATTCGACATGCTATACTAGTATATCTAAACTAGCATACTTTTTATAAGTACCTTCAACATGTAGGTCCTCCAAAACCCTTTCCCGACCAATATTCCCGTACTCTCGGTAAACACCAACATATACGTACAGCATATAAGAGTAATTAATAGTAGTTCCGTCGACCGCCACGTGTGCTGGGTCACCAATGTTCTTATTTATCGGCTCCTATTCCCGCCCATTAGGCGGACAGCTAGCTTATTAAG
The DNA here is from genome assembly GCA_905147715.2 of Xestia xanthographa. Lineage (NCBI taxonomy): Eukaryota > Metazoa > Arthropoda > Insecta > Lepidoptera > Noctuidae > Xestia > Xestia xanthographa. Next base: position 24,405,488 of record LR990653.1, on the reverse strand, counting down.
TCTGCTCACGACAGAGAGAAATGGATTGTATTTAAATCTTGGGTTGTAGTTATTAGAGGCATTGGTGTGTTTTTTTGGGTAATAACATACATACATACAAACCAGATATTAGCACAAGAGATATTTGTCGAAGGCATGTAAAGTTGCATGTTAAATTATACATGGTTATACGAACGCCTCGGAATTACATGCGGAGTTGTATCAATTATTTGTTCCAAATAATTATATTCGCTCTGGGAAATTTAAATTATGTCCCATTTAGTCGCACTGTAGCTGATTCACTTCCCTGTACCGTGTATGCTTACGAAGCTCAACGCGCTCGTGGAGACCAACCCATTTTTTTTTTTTTTTTTCGGATGGGTATTCATCAAATAACTCCTCCCGCTCTGGGCGGAGCAGGAGGGAGTGTCAGACTTTTACTGACTAAAACCCATCCATGTTCCTTCATCGCCCTTTGTGTTCCGGGGCCACGGTATCTCTTTCGAACAGTCCCGCGACCGTGGAGACCAACCCTGGATTAGACTTGTTTGCTGATGAATGGAAGACGATATTGTTGGAATGTTTGTGGTTCTGCGAGAAGACCGAGTTAAAGAATTAGGTATTTAATTTAGTGGTAATGGTTTAAAATACTGTACCTACTAAATAAATAAAGCCAAATCAGAGGCCCATGGGCAGTATAAAAACTCTGACAGAAGAAAGAAACAAGTACGTACGGTGGGGTATCGTATTACTCAATCTTGTGGAGGTCAGATAGGCAGTCTCTCCATGTGAACTATATGTAATCAGCTACGCCGACGATGATGACATACATATTTACGTTAACTCACGCTTTTAGTAGTAGGCAGGATCTCTTACGTACCTATTCCTAACTACGTACCTACTGCTTTATCCACCAGTTTTGGTTGGATCAGAAGGAAAGAGATGCTAGACGTCCAGTCTACTCTCTACTCTGGGCCCTATCAGAATACCAGAGCTGTGACGTTTTTTTTTTGAGATACCCGGCCTTTTGGCCTCGTACAGGACCAATTTCATTACATGTTTTTTTTATTTTATTTTTCTCATTGTTTAATTTTTTTTTTATTATTAGTTGTACTGTTAATTTAATCATTTTAATTTGTGTTTTGTCCTGTGCGGGCTAATAAATGCTTTTTCTTTCTTTCTTTTTCTTTCTCTATAGCTCCGTCTCTTTCCCACACTGGGGTGACATCAAAACAATTATTAATACTGCTTTAAGACGTGATGGTAACCCCCCTGCTCATATTATAAGAATTTTCACACTTTTAATCCAACCAAAACTTTAGTAATGCATTAGATAGACATTACCTGGTACATTTGTCGGTTAGAACACACGGTTTACAATCAGATAAACATGTTTATCGATTCTCAGAAAATGGCGTACGTAAGTAAGTCGGAAGGCCTTGGCGAAGAAACCTCCATGCCTTTGTTTCAAAATCTCAATGTTGTGGAAAACCCATTCTTATTAGATTATTATTAAAATCAAAGTTGGTTTAATTCATCAAAGAAACGATAAAGCTGTGGTTTTCTAACTTTTAAGGGGGAGTTGTTCGAACGTAAAATCGGAAACACAAATTGGAAGGTCAACAAAGTTTAAGGTTCAAAATAATCTGGTGTTTGTGCTTTGTTAAGAGTCCAGTATAAAACGATCTTTATGATTTTAAATCTATAACACTCACTTGCAAGAAAGATTTTTATCTTTTTAATGTCACTTTAAACCCTAATGTTTCATTAAAGCATTGCAGGAAAGAAAATAAGATGCATTTTAAAGGTCCTTTAAATTTTAATTATGGAAATGTCAAACTTATCTAATGAAGTGTCATACCACCGGCATACCACCCATTAACGGTATTTTGTATTGCACGAAGCGACTTTAGCGCATCAGAGCTCATTAAATTACATTTTAGAGGTTATAATTTTTAATGGGTCGACGACGGGCCATTAAACCTATTTTACGTAGTGTTTACTTTTATTTTCGCTGCTAAATATGTCGTTGACCAGCCTATCGTCGCTGTCTGATCCAGAAGATGTTCCTCGCCGCCGCCAGATCCTAGACAAAATAAATTTATTCGAAAAACATGATGGAGAAGAGCTCTGGTTGTGCTACTGAATTTCAAAGGAGGCAGCGCTGCAGCTTCGTGACCGCCTTAATCTGGAGCCACAGACCCTGAGGAGTAAGGCCATTTGTGGTCTTACCCAGCTTCTAATCTGTTTGCGGTTCTTCGCGATGGGGTCCTTCCAGATGGTACTAGCTGATCTGACGAACATAAACAGCTCTACAGTTTGCCGAATAGTACAAAAGGTGTCTCGCAAGCTGGCTGCATTAACCTCCACCTATATCAATATGCCTGAACGGAACGAGCTATGCATGAGCATTGGGGGCTCATTAAGCTGAAATGTTCCGCTGCAGAAAAGGATATTTTTCCATTAAGTAATGTTTTATGAGATCAGCCAATAGTGCTTTTTCTTCTGGAGTGAAGTTTGCACCTCCTTCACGTTTTTTGTTTTGGTTTTCAGACATTTTCACTCACAAACAAAATAAAACCTAAATAATAACACGCGACTTTCACATCCAATGAATTTGAAAGAAAAATGTTAGTCGTCAAATAAACCGTATTACGTGTCAAACGCGTTTTGTATCGGCCAATTAATACACAAATTGTGAATACTTTAAAAAAAAAACCGCAACCACTCGTTCAATCCATTCATTTTTTCCATTTATTGTTGGCAACAATGTTTAATGCTCTCATTAGTTAAAGGATCAAGTTTTTAGCGTAAAGTAGTTTGATGCAACAAACTAACGAAATCATTATTTTAATGATTTCATTAGCGATAAAGTGGCATTAACTAAAGAAGATTTAATGTGAAGCTTCTTGCATAGTCTGTTTTATTCCGATATTTTTTTGTTTTAATTAAGTGCTCTTCGGGTGTTGACTCTGACAGGTTATTTATTAAATTAAGAAGCACAAAAAACGTTTAATTAATTTGAGGACGTAACTGAAAAATAGTGTAGTTTAAATTGAGGCAGAGCGTTTTGATTCCGGGGTCGGGCAGTGTTTCTGGGTTACTACATTGAAATTCTTGAAGAAAAATTCAAGAAAAATTCAATGCTCGTCTATTACATGGGACTTTAACTAATTGGCTAAATGTGGGTACAAAAGGGGGTACCTTTTGTACCCAACCCTTCAAAGACAACAAGATGTATTATTGTTTCAATACTTAAAACTTAAACACGAATATTTTCTTTCCAGCCTATTTTTGTACCTAGCTACCGCACCAGACACTATCACACCTCCAATCAAAACCCTAGACAGTAAACCAAGCTCAAATATTGACCACACTTAATCCAGAACTCGTCATCCGACAACGATAGCTACCCAACACAGCCCATCCAATCGAAACACATCCACGCACCGGGACCCAATCACACAATCCCGAGCATCGCACAAGCCAAACATCCCCAATAAACACACACTCAACGAAATGAACAAGCAAAAGACTCCAATCAATACCAATAGTTAGCATTCTGATGGTTGATTAAGTTATACGCAACGGTTCGTACATGTGGATAATTAATTACGAGCCCCGGACACTGGGACGAAACACGCAGTCCAGCCCGGACGGTAACCGCAAATTGCCTAATTTATCGGCCCAGTAACTCGACGTTCACCGTTTGTGAAACTCTCCGAGGATTCTCCGCCAAAAATATTCCGAGAATGCTTGTCTCGTGACGAAGTTTGGCATCGTCTATTTTTGTTGACGTTCTGTCGTTTGGTAGACGGGCTGAGATGTTTGTGACTTTTTGGAATACATGATCACACAGGTTGCCTGTTGTGGGTAAATAACAAAACTGTATATCAAGCTTCGTGGACTGGCTTATTTTTCCTATTCGTTTACGCCCTGTACACGACTTCGTGCGACTTGCGATGGAATAAAACAATTAATTATATATTTTCTTAGCTATTGTATCTTTAAATATAACTACGTATATATAACTGTATTGTATTTATTGTATTAGAGTGATAATAGCTCTATATATTATGTTGTCTAAATAAATAAGTAAAAGCATTTGGCTTGCGATGTGACACCTTACTTGTGATGTGACGCCTGACTTGTGATGTGACATTTGACTTGCGATGTGACATGTGACTTGCGTCTAGCAAAACGCGCGTGCGCCCGTGTGTCATTTTTTTCTTTACTTAACTCGCAGAATGCTCTTAGCAACTTCAAAACTTTTATTTGTTTATCCGCAAATGCCGTAGCAACACGTATGTTGCTTGAGCCTGTAACCCCTGGCCAAGCTGATAGGTAAAGTTGTTTTGATAGCCTACGCAGTATAGCCTACGCGTAAGAAGCAACCCATTTCCTAAGTCTTGTGATAACTACAAGAAATTATCGTTTCTCCACGGAAACATAAACATCGTTTTCTAAGCCAACGTATATTTATAGTACTTACATTATTCGTTCCAAAGAAAATTAGCCTTGAATGAAATCCGATACAAACAAATATAAAAGAAAATAAATTGCCTTAAAGTAGAGACAAACAAACTAATGGCTTTTACGGGTAATCGAATACGTTATTTTCGTATTAAGATGTAGACAAAATATTTGTTTTCGTTTTTACATGTAATTCTGTTGTATAAATATTTATTATTCTTACATAAAATGTATATATGTTTATAGGATACAAGGACTTAAGTGCGATCTCCCGTTGCGGAGTGATCAAATATCATAACAGGCACTTACTGGAAATTGGCTTCAACATAGTATCCTTTAACGTGCCAAAAATCTAGCCGTTGGTTTTCCAGGCTAGCCTGAGCACAATGAACACGCCAAAACCAGACTTTAAGGATAGGTTATGATTGTCTTTTTTTAAACCGATCATCTCCCCTTAGCAATTTCATTTTGAAGGAACTACGAAAACTATATACTAACGAAAATCTGTACTTTTGGTACTTTTCAAGTTTCTTTTCGGGTTTCGTCTTGGTAAAGAACAGCAAGATAACTATTGCAGTAGTGATAAGCAGAGTTTTCACAACTTGTATTCATCTACTTTGCCGTTTTAATCTTCACGAACAAAAAAAAACAACATTATACGTTTAGGTAACCAAATTTTTTTTTTTAAATGATATAATCATCTCATCATCTGCCTAGCTTTTCCCAACTATGTTGGGATCGGCTTCCAGTCTAACTGGATGAAGCTAAATACCAGTATTGTACATGGAGCGACTTCCTATCTGACCTCTACAATCCAGTTAGTACTGGGTAATACGGGTTGTACAAAAAATATATATTATGTAGTAAAGAAGGCAGTGGTGGTAGTTTGAACAAGTATTTTTATACCGGCTTAAAACAACAACATTAATGTTTCTGAGGACTTAAGAGATCTGACTGTCAGCAAAATTACAGCATCTCATAGTTGTAAAAACCGTATTTTATTTATTCCTACTCCTGGTATCTATACAATTTCTCGCGAAAATCAAGCAGTACCTCCCAGACTATTAGACGACCCAGCCCAAAATCTTCTCGACCTAACAAGTTGTGTCTTATCTTAATTTGTGTGAGACCTTAGCATCACTATTTCTTCAATGAATGGGGCAAGAAATTCCCCGTACCCTAATGAATAGCTTGCCCTAACGCCAGCCCTAAGTTCGTCGAGATATTTTTAGGGCTCAGAAAGGGGAAGGTCCCTTGTAATGACAAAGATAACAGAATTGTTCGAAGGTCCTTTTAAAGCTTGCAATTCTATTGTCAGTCTTATGTCCTGGTTTTAAAGGTTAAGCCTCGTTTCGAAATTAAAGTTCCAAAAATAGTTTGATTCAAGGATTTATCTTGTCTGTGTTTGCATTTTCGTCTATTGATAGATTGTTCTAGGCTTGAGAAAACTGGGTGTGTTTGTTGAGTTCCCTTTTTAGGTTAATAAAACTAGAACTTGGCATGTGTCTAGTTTGTTACGTGGTATTGGAGGAATTGGGAAGGACTGAGGGAGGCCTTTGCCCGGAGTGGGACAGAGCAGACTAATTATAAAAAAATGCTGTATTAATTATTTTAGAAGTAGGTAAGCCGAAACTCCGTCTCTTGAGCAGACAAGACGATTCCAGCAGTAGAATACTATTGGCTGATTTATAGGATAATTTGTCCTAATTCTGATTTATACAAGGTATAAAATTCCATAATACTCCATTGAGAATGGAGGATCCTCCGACCAGATGGGTGTTGTGTCTGGTGGGCTACAGTCCCACAGATGTTGTCGGGTTTGGTGGATAACTTCAATGGCGCGATTTAGAAAGTAGATGTTAGTTATTTTTTTTTTTTTTTTTTTTTGTTACATATATAGTAGGGAGACCGGGGCTTCAATTAACAGAGGTAAGTATTAACAAGCGAATATCTAAAAAACTATAAACATCACGTCTCTAATGGTTCCTAAAATTTGTCCCTATAACAGCGGTCTAAAGGTTGAAACCCATAAGTCCAGCTCAGTGCGCCGTGGATGTGAGTTCTGTGTTGTACGTCTATTTTGGCCAAGTAACGAACTTTTTTCACTTTCCTGTTTTTTGATTTACGTGTTGAATATTTGATTTCGACTTAACATTTTTTTTTTCGCAGTAGCTTGTTTTATTCTTAATAATGTTGCATAACTTTACTAACGCTAAATGTACACTATTTCGTGATTATAATTTTTTTAATTGAAAAGGTACCTATGAGGCTAAAATTAACAAAACATGCGGGGCTAGTATTAACATGTTAATTCTTACCCCGTATGTGGGGTTAGTAGTAACAGTATATACCTTTGGATTCTATTTTTGGTTCCGTACCCGAAGGGTGCTCAACAGGACCTTATTACTAAGCCTACGCTGTCCGTCCGTCTGTCCGTTCATCTGTCCTAACTTTAAAGAGCTGTTATTCAACACGGTACCTAATTATTTATTTATTTATCTTAAACGTTACAACATGAGGACTAACAAGCGTAAAACTACTCGAGGCATGACTTCGCTGGCAACCTACGAGTCAGCTGCTTTAGAAATAATGGACAAGAAAAGGAACTACAGAGAAGTAGCCTCAGAATTTCACGTTTTGCTGTTCAATTTTGTGAAAATGAAGAAAGCAGGAGTTCTAGTAGAAGTAGGCTTCTTAATATTTTCTTCTGATTGCTCCAGTATTTATTTCGGACTGCTACCTGCGGAAGTAAAAAAAAATTGACCACCAGTGTGCCGTTTTTTACAAAATCCCGAACTTGCCAGAATCGTGGAAGGCTGTAAGCTACCTCATTTAAGGTGATTAAATATTGTTATTTGATAACACTCATAAGTTTGATTAAAGTACTTAAAAGACTGTTAATAATAACAGTATATTAATTAGAAATTATTTAAAGATTTGTTGATTTTTTTCTTGTACGAGGAGGTTTTCTTTGAGTTTTTGTTTCTATTCATTGATATAGCTGAAATATTATTGTTTAACGGAGTGTTACAATTTTTAAGCATAATGTTAATTATTGTTCCACTAAGTGAACATTGTGATTATTGAAAACTAACATTTCCTTCAACAGTAAAAGTAACTGTTTATAAGAATTTTTTGTTATTTTATAGAGAGGTTTTGTTTGGGTTTCTTTCTCTATAAACTTATATCGCTGTTGCAGGGACAAAGTGCTATATTGTCTAAGCCTAATGTTTATTTTATTGCTTAATAAAAAAATGACATTGTAATTTTGCGTTTTCTTTATTTATAGAGGAAAATACTTACAGTGTTAATTGTTGCCCCTTTTGTTAATACTTACCTCGGAACCGTTAATTGTAGCCCCGATCGCGGGGTAAGTATTAATTTCTGACTTTTCTGAGTAACATCGACTTTTTTTAAAAGGTACCAATTTCTTGTCAAATTAAAACCAACGATATGGTTACTGAATAGTTTGGACATCATTTGACGCAAAAATCATTTCAAAATGTTTAGGCGTTTTGAAGCTAGATACAACTGAAAATATAAATTTTGTTAAGTCGCGCCCCGGTGTCCCTACTTTAGTACATACTTTATAGTACTTTTTTACTTGTTTTATCTATAGTACTTTTTGTAGTACCGCTACAAATTCATCGAAGTATGTTATTCCACACACTACTTTCAAAAATATAGTAGCGTGTCCTATATTAGTGCTTTTCTATTTTCATTTACGAAGTCACAAATTCAGTTACGCAAAAAAAGAGCCTACTATTACCAAAAGGCATAATCTCCATACAAATACACTATTACCCATCAACCATAATAAATCAATCCAAGACAGCATCAGAGCAAGAAGTAATGGATCACGTCTACCACATTTGACAAATTATTGAGGACTGCTCGTGTTACGAATATAAGGAAAATGCGATAATAACTATAAAAACTAATAGGAAAATGTTTGTGATGTATTATGTATATTCTTGACCCTATTAACTTGCAATGTCATCTTGATAATGTGGTACTTTTTGTCCCATTTTAGGGCTGACATTGTATGGAAATGCACCATAATATTTTATTGCAATATAACAGCAATAAAGGCGATATTCCACTGCTACGTAGGATATTACCCGGAGAGGTCACCTATACAGGGTGTAAAAGACCTCATCACGAAGCCGTCAACCAAGTATTCTGTACATCAAATTAAATAACTTTACGCAAAAATTATTGTTGGGAAACGACTTTTTTTTTGGGGTGAAAAATCATGGTTTGTGGTAGAACTCAATGTAACGCACTAAAAACATTGTGCTGATGGATGGATTGAATAGTATGGGGGTCGTGGAGGTGCTTAAAAATCTTTCATTAAAAACTTGTATTTAAAAAAAGAACTTGTCAAAAAGTTGGAACTTTGACCCACAATATCTCCGTAACTAGAAGGTTCCCAGGTATGGTGTAGAAAAAAATAAGATCGCAATGATGAAGAGAACAAGTGCCTGTCAGCTTCGTTAAGAGGTGTTTTACACCCTTTATAGATGGTTAATTTTTTTACAGCCAAGCATTCTTGCAAAGCGTGGATGTGGAACGCAGTGGAACAAATGAGCAGCACCCTAAAATGCTATTTCCAGTCTTTATAGAAAGACTGCCTCGTTGGTGTAGTGGTCGCAAGCAATAGTGTTGAGAATGATGTCCTGGGTTCGATTCCCAGGTCGGGCACAGTGTTATTGGGTTTTTTCATTAGGAATTTCTCAGTAGCAGCCACGGAGTCTAGATTTGCGCCAGGTTGATGGCAATAGGCTCGCCCCCTATTACATGGGACTTAAACATAACTGGCGAAATGTGGGTGTACTACAAGATACATCTTTGCTTAAACCTTCATTGATTACAGGCGTAATGTTATTTTATTTAGATAGTAGTATTGATGGATGATCTTTATGTCTTTTGTTTCTAGGTTCTAGTACGGTTTTAGTACATTGTTCACCGAGAGGAGAAAGTGACCGATTACCGCCGAGGGTGTCGTTTGAAGCCCGAGCCGTAGGCGAGGGCTTTAAAACACCCGAGATCGGGAATCGCACTTTCTCTCGAGTGGTACATAGTGCTTTATACTACACCTACGAGGACTTTCTACGAAAACTGAATCCTCAAACAACACACAAATTGGAAATGGCGCCAATGGCGTCTGCAATTTTCACATGTTCTTTTTTCAAATTGTTTATCCTGCCGCCGCAGGGTCGCACTGCCAGCCCGACACCATCCAACACACAGCTAGTGGCCAGTGTCATTTTGCGAACTTGGAGATAAAAACTCACTGTAAAAACTTTTTGGCTTTTGATATTTAGGTTACCGGCGCATAGTCTTACCCAAAATTAAAAAAGAAAAACCACGTAAGAAATGGATTTTCATACACTTTTCTCTCCCGCTCAGATGCGTTTTCTCCCCGCATATTTGTTCGATATGCAATGATGTACTTTCTACCGTAAATTTGATAAAGTATCAAGGTACTTTACAAGCAGGTGTAGTATAAAACATTTTTTCTTCACAGTTTGTAAAAACAGCTGCAAAATGCAAAACACAAAGTACTTGAACCCATGTTTCTTACGGATCTGGGACTGTTTCGAAGGAAACAAAATCCGTTCGCGCAAAAGTCCGATCGCGCAAAAGTCCATTCGCGCAAGTGTCCAAGCGCGCATGTCTTTTTGCGCAACTGGGTTCGCGCAAGTGTCTTTCGCGCAAATGTCTTTTGCGCAAGTGTCTTGATACTGTTTTTTACGGCTTAAAATACAAGCAGCACCATTTTCCTGCCTTCAACTAACTGTTACAACTTTCACGGATTGATGAACATGGCATTCACCCTACTATTTTTCTCTAATGGATCTAGGAGGAAAACAAAAACGAAACTTCTAAATCCAGGTAGTATCCAGTTGCTAAACTTCATTGTACTTCTCCAAGTAGTTTGTACTGGAAGAGTTGCGGCTGCACTCAGAGTGTGTTTACTTTTTACCCACGGATAGTTGAGTTGGTGTGATTCTTTTTGTTGAGTTGCTATAGTGTGTTGTTTATCAGAATACTGAATTACAATTAGAAAGAAAAAATCTTTATTATTATTATTTATTAATCAAAGATGGTAAGTGGACTTATAAACTAAGCCCTACAAAATCGTTGTAATGGTTTGACTGAGGGGTCGGTGAGTCTCTAGACACTCATACTTATACACTACACTAATAAGATAAATTAAAGTAAATTTCCGACTACATATTTTATTAGTATTATCGCAGGGACATGACGTGCATACAAAATAAAACTTACGTTTTGTAAATGTCGATGGTTTCATATTTTATAAAAACTTTTTTGCAAAAAAAATAAAACCGACTTCAAAAAAACACAAAAAAGTTAAAAATAACTTTAGCTTCAGAAGTCGGTGACCTTTGTTTGATTGATTTAGTTTTTTTGTCACTGACTTTTTTAGTTGTTCCCAAACAAAAATATTTGCCATGAATTGATTTGACATTGTTAACAATACATGTCATGGTAATAGGCGTATCCCCAATATATGGAACTTAACATACCTTGTTTTTTTCGGATGGGGAATCATCAAATTACCCCTCCCTCTCATAGAGAGGAGACCTATGTCCCAGCAGTGGGAACATTAATAGGCTGATGATGATGATGATGACCCCTCCCGCTCTGGGCGGAGCGGAAGGGAGTATCAGACTTTTACTGACTAAAACCCATCCATGTTCCTTCTTAGCCCTTTGTGTTCCAGGGCCGCAGTATCTCTTTAGAACAGTCCCTTTTGCTGACATCTCTTTGAGGCGCGCGCGGAACACGAACGCGCTAACTTAACATACCTAACTGTCGAAATCTGGGTGTATTGTACACATCTGTGTACCCCCTCAGAGCATACAGGCGTGATGATACGTCATGATGTTGTATAAACAATAAACATCCAAGCGATTGCAACATTCTCGGCAGATTTGCCGTCTATTTTTGAAGAGTTCCATTGTATATCTCCGACGATCAGCATCAGATGTTTACAAAATTTAAATGAAACCACACGAGAAGCACCAACTTTCAAACAAAAAAAGAATTATCAAAATCGGTTCACCCAGTCGAAAGTTCTGATGTAACAAACACAAAAAAAAAACAGTCGAATTGAGAACCTCCTCTTTTTGGAAGTCGGTTGAAAAGCAGAGCGCGCAAATGTGCAATTAAAATATTATACACTATGGTGTAGACCAACATCAATATCGCACACGTTGCTGTAAATTAGGAGAGCATTCAAATAACCGTGTTTAACATTCTATTAATATTCTATCTAAATGTAGGTAATAGTTCTGAAATAAGCTTAGTAGTCAACCCTGATTGAAATTGAGCGTGGGAGATAAAAAGGCATACCAACCAGTTATTTAATTTACTAAAACAATACGAGATACTTTTTACATTATACAAACATACCGTCGCGTCGTTACAGGTAGAAAGAAACCTTAAAGTCTGAAAAAAAAGTATTTTATGTAGTATATCAACTATCTGGTGTCCACGACACAAGCCTCGTTGTTTAGTGTGGCACTAGATGGCACTGTGTGTAATGTCCAGCGATATTTATTATAATTATTTATTAACCAGTCTTACCAAGGGGTATTGTATTACCCAGTAACTGGGTTATGACATTCAAGGAGCCCGTAGTTCCATATAAAACTGCTCGTATATTTTCAATTGCATTTTATTACAGTAGAAACCGATCCCATCATAAATAGGAAAAGTCTAGGAAAATGATGATGAGAAACTGCAGACAGTCGAAACATTCTAACCAAGAATGATATAGCTTTTTATATTTAAGAGAAGCATAAAATGTAGAAGCATGGAGATATCTCTACACTAGAATCTTCACATGAGTGAAAGCTCAAGTAGAAACTAGTCTAAACTAGAATTATAAACGCGGAAATATCTCTGTCTGTCTATGGGTCTGTACGTTTGTTACCTTTTCACACATGAATGGCTGAATGGATTTCAATTACATTTGGTATCCATAATTATGTACATGTAGACTATGACCTGGGTCTTCTGTTTAGTAGCGTGTCACAATATAAATTGTTGGCCCTGAACTGAGCCACGAGTTAGGCGCCTTCAGTAGCGTCCATCAATTTTGTAATAAACAAACAAAATTACACGCAGGACTCAATATTAAGTGCCCCATCGTTTCTGGAACAGCACTACATTTACTGTCCAGGGCAGCCTCATTAATAAATCTATCACCTGAGCAGGTTTTCCTTGCTGCGGCCAACCTGGGTCCGGATTCTATTTAAAGACAGACTTCAAGGTCAACCATGGTGGGTGATTTTCAGCAGGTGGAATGAATAGGTTTGGTAAGGATACACTACCTCGCTACAGCTTTAGTCTTTCCGAAGACCGCACTCCAGTGAGTGGGGTGACACACTTCAGAAAGCCCTTTCGGCATTTCAGTCTTTGCGCGCGACATGAAGGTATTTATTTAGTTGCTGGGTTAGTACTTACATAGGATACTTTTTAGCGGGCTAAATCCTACCAAGAGGATAATTTTCTTCCATTAGGGCGAAACCATGGTCATGAACTAGTATCCTCATAAAATAGGTCGCGTATTCTTGGTAGATCTCAAAGTTCGCGAAACTTTGATTCTGCGCCGCGGTTGCAGATTCACAGACTAGCTATGGAACTGGAGAATCTTATTCTAAATCTTTTGTAAGAAGTCTTTGATTTTGTAATGACGCAAGAGAATCTTCGGAGGTACTGGGGTCTTTGTTAATACGCGTTTGTCAGCACATTTTGAGTCTGTTTTCATAAACTAACTAGTTAGTTTAGTAGTGGTAGGACTCAAGCTCCTCCCACCGTCTTCCCCTCAGGCTGTCGTGGTTTAATTATAATAAATAGCTATAAGTCATTATTATCCCATTCAGTCGCACTGTAGCTCGATCCACTTCCCCTGTACCACGTATGCTTACGAACCCTAACGCTCTCGTGGAGACCAACCCTGGATTGGACTTGTTTGCTGATGAATGGAAGACGATATTGTTGGAATGTTTGTGGTTCTGCGAGAAGACCGAGTAAAAGGATTTAATTTAGTGTTAATGGTTTTAAATACTGTACTAAATAAATAAATAATGTTAGCATAATAAATAGGTAATTAACTTCACAATCGGCATGCAAACGTGGTCTATTTTTTTAAGAAATGGTACAACTGGCAGAGCCAAACATCGCTTACCCATGTTTTATTTACACATCTGCAAAACAGCAACTCTTTAGAGTTCGTAGTTTTACCGAAGGCATTATAATCTTTATAAAAATACTACATATATACGTACCAATTTATTTAGCCATTTACTATCATCATAGCCAAAATGGTTAACGTTGACAGTAATCTTTCAACGAACATGAAATTCTACTCCTATCGAAATTGATTTTATGGTTGTGTAGCTAATGACCATAATCTTTGACGCTTTTTACGGGGAACTAGCATTATACCATAACATTACATCACGCTTTTCTACCCCGATGGGTTAGGCAGGGGTGGATGTAGACATGTAATTAGAAGTTGCTAATACGCAAGTGTTCAAGTGCAGTATTTATTGAACAACAAGATCGGCTTTAAGTAATTACTGCATAAATTAGGCTTTCATTCTACTTTCATGCTTAGACGACGCACGATCTGCAAACTCTGTACGGTATTATTCTAATTATCGTAGCTGAATAATGGGGATCGGCTTGGCACAATTCAACCTAGGCCGAGTGACTTTTTCCTGAATGTATTTCTACGTCATAATATTTGATTTTACAATCCGGCTATGTCGTATCATACTATCTCAAACAAATATGCATAGTTGCTGCCAGTTAAGATCGCAATAGCGGTCATTGACCGACCTACTTTTATTAAAGTGCTCAACTTTGAAATCCAAAAATAAGCCTGATCAAGTCTTGAATAGGCATCTATCGTGATATTCAACATTTTTTGTAATGAAAAACGATACATGATTCATTTGATTTGGTTCGTACACTACAAATTCAGACTTTGTGGCTGCTACTGAGAAAACCTGGTAGAAAAACCTTATTTCAATTTGCACGACCTGGAAATCAAACCCGGAACCTCATGCTCAGCTGTTGCGCTTGCGACCACTAGACCAACGAGAAAGTCAACTCCTTCAAATAAGAACAATACAATTTTAATCAATAAACCTTTTTAAAAATAAGCTTTTCTAAAAATACGCGACGAGCTTTTATGAAATTTTCGTTTTCATTTATTAAAAGGCTTATTTTCTTCTATTCAGTGCATTTCTAGAAAAGCTTATTTTCAAAAAGGTTTTTTAATTAGAATTTTATTTTAAATTTTTAGTTTTGCCGTAATCATTGAACTCGTATAAAAATTTCGTGTCCGCACCATTAACCGTTGAGGAAATCCCTCTCGAGAAGACAATCCTGGCTGTAGGATCAGGTCATGATAGAAATCATGTTTATTTATCAAATAAGAACGCGTCTACTAATTTTCGTATGCGTGCATTTTACCGTTGAGGAGTTTCCTCTCAAGAAGACAATCCTGGCTGGTTCAGGTCATGATAAAAATCATGTTTATTTGTCAAATATGAACGCGTCTACAAATGTTCGTATCCGTGCCCTTAACTGTTAAGGAGTTCCCTTTTGCGGAGACGATCCTGGCTGCAGGATTAGGTCATGTCTATCATAAAAATGTATTGTCACTAAAACCAAAGGTGTGTGCAAAATTTCAGCTTAATCGGTTAGGGGGAACTGGTCTGAAATTCAGTTCCAAGATTCGTCTAACAATCTAACAGACGGCAAGTTGAATAAAAACTTATAAAAAGTACTTTGATATCATGCTATTACTACCAATAATAAACTTAGAAACAGAACTGGAGTCGTTAAATAAACCAGCCAACTGAACCGCCATTCAAAGTAATAGAACCCGTAACTAGAAGTCAGATATTAGCCGAAACCTATGAATTTCAATATCTTTCAGAACTAGACACGACTTGTGTATTCAAACAGACGTGTTTCAATAGTTCACAGGGACTGATTGCGATCTTTTGTAAGGCGTACGCATTGAATTTATGTACTTACTTACAATTTACAAATGTATCGAATTCAAAATCGAGGGACTCAGGCATAGATAATAAATGCCGCACAGGTCTATCTTCAGGGGTAAGCAACGCTTGCCGAGGCCAGTCCGTGGATGGGTGGTCATCTATTACATATCAAGGCCGAAAGTCTGACGACCAGTATTTCCAACGGTCAACGTGTTACCCAGTTGTGAGGTCAGACAAGAGGTAATCAGTACCTACTTGTTCCGTCCCTATTTCACACTCGTGAGACAATTTCGTCCAAATATGTTGGTAGTAACTAAAGCTTTGTGCTGAGCAAAATCTTTGACATCAATTCTCTTGTGTAAACTGTGTCTCGTTAGTAAATAATAGACGCAGACAAAAAACTTGAGACGATGTGTTACAGAAGCTTTCTAAGAAAAGCGGCGCCTACTTTCTTGTGTAAACTAAGTCGACAGTACCTATAAGAATTGTCGCAACTTTAGTCATCATCAGTCTTAGATGACAAAACTGGTTAACAACGGACACTATAGCCAAGTATTTCCAAGCAATATCGTCTAACTATAATAAAACAGACGCCTTACTAACCAGCCATTCCATTCCAAGCACTACTTAATTAAGAAAACATCGATTTGAACTCAGTTAAATTATAATAAGAAAAAAAGCCGTGACTCCTTCAATTCGTACAGAGCGAGTGAATTAGAAGTATCCCCCGCCCGCTCGACAATTGGACGCAAAGTAAAAATATATTATTCAGCAGGGACTACAATTGTACGGATGAAACTTTGTATAAAATATACTAGAGATGTATGTGTATAATGTCTTGGCCGCAAGTTACACGATCAAGCGATGCGCGTCTTCCGACACACACACAGTCAACTCGACGCGGCGACAATTATCTCAGGTGATTCGACTTTCGACGCAAGCTTGTACGCGAAGCAACACACGAGCGAGTCACTTTATACGTGGGTACTGTCAAGTCAAGTCGTGGTTCCGCCAAACGCCTTGTAGTGCTTCGTGGCAATTTTATTTCATTGGCTTTTTTCCGCAATGTCACAAAACAACAAACATGTTACTTGAGCATGTATCTCTTAACCAAGCTATAACACGCAAAACGCGTGTTGCTTGTACGTGGAGTTTGTGGCCAAGCAGTAAACGGGACCTAAAGATTTGGATGTAGCGTAATTAAATTGAGCTCAAACGAGGAGCTGTTTCTTTGTAATCCTGCTGATGTGAAATTTATAAAAAGCTTTCTGCGTGTTGATTTGAAAGTGAAGGAAAATTTAGTCTCACCTTGAAAGTTCGTGTACCTTCTTGTGTTTCGTTTTATCATTTCCTAATTCTATATAGTAGGAGTAGTTCTCTTGAGTATAATTTATTATATATAGTATACTCGATATGAACAGGCATTGTTGGAAGACCACCATCTAGATTCAATAGCCTTTTCCTAGCGGTGTCGTCTTTCAAACAAACCTGACGCAGCTGAATATCAGTATTTTACACATTTTATTTTAAACAATCCAATTACTGAGTAACAAGATTCATTGCTGGAATGGTTGTGAGATTTTCGGAGTATCAGATCTCCGAAAATCTCTCAACCATAAAGAATGTCAAAGATCCGCAAATGGCAGCCGGGAACAACTGCGTTTCCGAGGCCATCCATTACATATTAAGGAACCTCCATTCCTCAGTTTTTAATGGATGGTCACCCATCCACGGACCAATATAAGAAGGACCAAGCGCTGCTTAACCTTGAAGATAGACCCATGTGGCTGTACGATCCTCTCAATGTGAGACGAAGTATTACTACATTATTATTAGAAAATCTAACGAAACCACAAACTTCAAAAATAACGAAACTAAATTACCCGAAAAACCTTTTACTAAAGCCTCAGTAAACAAACAAGAGGACCAACAAAGAAAGTCACAACAGAATTAATTGTAAAACGCTTTAAAGGAAATTAACGAGGGGCAGAAAAAAAAATTCTTTCAGCTTTGATTTCTCAACAATTTGATCGCGGCCTTGGACGCACAGTATAAATAAAGGGAATTCCTATCTGGTATATTAGATTCTGCTGCTGTATCCACCTGTCGGGGTTTATTTAATTAAGAAATGTTTTCGTTGGGAGAACGGAGGACAATGTTGATCTCTAATATTACATTTGTGTATAATATTGCCTTTCTAATCTTGCTTTTTGTTTGCTGCGAATGTTTTTCTCTGTACACTTAGTTTGGTTGGTATATTTGTTGGTGAGAATGAAAGAATAATATGGCTGGAATTTTTTAAATTGACTAGACCGAATTAATTGGAATTAAGGTGGGTAGGTATTAGGTACTACGTTATTCATCAGTTAGCTTTCGATAAATTGCTTGACCACTTATGATTACGTAGGTATTCTTTTGTTATTTTAGGATCGATAGCAAAAAATAACTTTATACAGTTTTGATCCTTGACTTGGTAACCAGTCTTACCAGGGGTACCAGATTACCCAGTAATTACTGGGTTGTGGAGGTCAGATAGCAGTCGCCCCATGTAAAATACTGGTATTCAGCTGCATCCGGTTAGACTGGAAGCCGACCCCAACATAGTTGGGAAAAGGCTAGGCAGATGATGATGGTTGATTGTGTTTATTGTGACTTCGAGTTAATGTTGGGTTATACACACATCAAAAAAAGTTTGTGATCACTAGCATAAGCTGATATCATTTTTAGGGTTCCGTACCCAAAGGGTAAAAACGGAACCCTATTACTAAGACTTCGTTGTCTGTCCGTCTGTCCGTCTGTCTGTCACCAGGCTGTATTTCATGAACCGTGACAGCTAGACAGTTGAAATTTTCACAGATGTTGTATATCTGTTGCCGCTATAACAACAAATACTAAAAACAGAGTTAAATTAATATTTAAGGGGGGCTCCCATACAAGAAACGTGATTTTTTTGCAGTTTTGTCTAATGTTTTTAAATAATGGTACGGAACCCTTCGTGCGCGAGTCCGACTCGCACTTGGCCGGTTTTTTAAATTGAACTTTATCAAGAAAAAATCTTTGATGTGTGTTTTCTTTAAATATAAATACCCAGTTTAAATATAAATACCCAGTTTGAAATTAAAAAATAAAACTATTTTTTATCTACACTTCTACACTAATATTATAAAGAGGAAAGATTTGTATTTTTGTGTGTATGTTTGTAATGAATAAACTCAAAA
The DNA here is from genome assembly GCA_905147715.2 of Xestia xanthographa. Lineage (NCBI taxonomy): Eukaryota > Metazoa > Arthropoda > Insecta > Lepidoptera > Noctuidae > Xestia > Xestia xanthographa. Next base: position 24,386,764 of record LR990653.1, on the reverse strand, counting down.
ACTACAGCGTCGATTTCAAAAATTCTTTCACCATTAGAAAGCTACATACACTCTGAGTACCATAGGCTATATTTTATCCCCATACTACTACGGAAACGGGAATTACGCGGGTTCAACCGCGTGACGGCCGCTTGTTTTTTTATGAAAACGTAACAAAAAAGATATCGAATTTTCAAAGTGATCACAAACTTTTTTTGATGTGTGTACGTATACTTAGAATTATGTATAGCAGTCTTTATGTACCCTTTATGCCTAGAGGCTTTACTTATGCTTCAGTATATTTTTTTATGTTTAATAAGTGTGTGCCAGTTCATGAGACAATAATGAAACTTAATGGGCTCTTTGTTGATATAAACTTAGTTACAGTATTGTGTAAAATCTGGTTCTTCTTACCTAACAGACAGATGTGTTGATGGGGAGTTTTTTCCGCTAAAACATTGGGAAATGTCGAAGGGCGGCGTTTTAAGGGACAGTCTTTTGCGAACTTTGACGTTCAAAAAGTGCTGATAATCAGAATAAATTACTTTTGATTTTGATTGCTTGGGTTCGTCGACATAAGCAGATATAAAGATAATGATAATTTACAATCCAGTCATTTACATTCATAATGTAATAGGCTTGTGTCCTGAAAAAATCTAATTAGTCCGTTAGTTAGATTATCAAAAAATATTTGACACGTATTTTTTCTTTCGTTATGCAAATCAAAATTGACGAAGATACGACGCTTTTAAAATTCTCAATACGCCACGCCGTGCTATAACTGTTAGTGCGTTGTGACGTCACTAGCCACTACTCTCGAGTATTGATGCGTTTTGTCTTTGTCAATATTCATTGATTTACAAAAACAAAAAATACTTGTCCATTATTTTCCAACACTGACGGACTAAATAGATTTGCAATTTATTGATGGTGGAAACTAGCCTATTCGTAAAGGAAACAGTAGATTTTTTCCATCACAACTTACCTAGACCATCTATATTATTAAGATCGCGTTTCTACAATAAGACTCAAATTAGTTCTCAAGACGGTTACCTACTTACTTATAAAGTCAGTTAGAACAAATTAAATGAACTAAGACCGTTTACTAATGAAAGAAAGGAAAGCCAGACATTAATTTATTTTGTGATTTCAAATTTCAATACTCCTTGAATTGATGAAATTTCTTTCGTAATCAAATATGAATATTTGTTGTGTGTGTGTTTAAGTATTTGAACCTTAGGTCTTTGGAAATAACTTCTAATTTGTAGATATAAAACATTTTGATTGCTATTATATTTTTTACTCAATTATCAATTGTGTCTCTCTTGATGATCGGTATATTTTACGGTTGAATTACTAAGTTCATTTTCAAATAATTTGCAACGGAAGTTGGAATTTCGTAACGAAGTGAAAAATATGCGGAGTTATGTTCCAGGTACCCACCTGGAAAGTTTGAACTTTCAACTTAGGCTTGGCTGAAGCTTAGTATTTATTTAAAATAGTCTTTGTACTCTATCTTCACAAAAAATAAATAGAAAATATTGTAATAAGACAAGAAATGAGAGCTTCAAGACGTTTCAAAGTTGTAGCCTGACATAAAAACATTTTCCTTTTTTTATTTAGTTTTTTTAAATTATATATTTTTCTGACAAATCCGGCAACTAAACCAAAACACAACACAATACTATCTCGAATATTTTCACAAAAAAAAACACGTACCAGCACAGACACATGCACTTACATAATAAATAAAAACACGATTGCAACCCTATTTTCAGCTTCAAACGTCCGAAATTGACATCATAGTGTATCCAAAAATACATTCATCCTATACAAGACGAACTTTTGACATGCATACATGAGTCTTGCACCACAGTATGTACTAGTGTTAACATTCAGTATTCCAACCAAATGGATGAAAGTCGTGCCAGTCACGGAAAAGTTGAAAGGGGGAATCTTGTGTCTTTAAGAGGGATGAATTGCATGTGACTGAAAGAGTGGTAAATATAAATGCTGCGTTTGACAGGAGAGTATGGAAGACAAAAACATGGACAAGGGCAGGTTTTTTCTTGACAAAGCTTGTGAAGCAGAATTTGACCAAAAAAGGGAGGAAGATGATAATGATACAATATTCCACCTATAAATACAAATGGCCGGAATCGGATCACACACACATGCAGAGCGTTAACTTCTTGGCATACTTGTTACTCGTCAGTAAATCGCGGCAAGTGGTTCCGTTTTAGCATGTAGTGCAACATAACAAAAAATGTAGTTGTCATCCCTAACACTCGCGTTTGATTTTACAGAGAGGGCAAAGTTGGTTTACTGGTTATATTTATGCTGTGGTTGCACGTTCGGATGTTGTCGGGCATTCTCGTGTACAGGACTCGTAACGTGCATGGGGCAGCTCGGAATATAAAATAAGATGGCCGAAGCTCCGCCATATTGTTATTAGGTTAGCCTTTGGCATTTCAAGACAGTTTTTAAGAACTGTTTTGTATATAATGAATATAAAAAATAGTAGCCCGCAGACATATTGGGACCAGGCTCCGAGCTACCGGTGGTCAGGGCTCTTAAACTCAAGGGCGGACCATGAGTTTGTTGGACCCTGCGCTAATACTACTTGGGGGCCTGCCCAAGGGCGTCACCAGATTTTAGACAAGGGGGGCAGAAGGGTGTGATTAAGAACGAATTTGTAAGTTTACTATTTACTGATGCAGCTGAAGAGCTTCTAAGAATCTAAAATGCAATAGCCACTTCAAAAAGGTTAGCACCTCGGTAACCTCGGATTGGTTAGGTTTGGTTTCGAAGAGGTACCTATTTGAAAAGTCTAGGAACTAAACGAACATGTAAACTCTTCACTCCAGACAAGTTAACTTTTCTTTAGTCCTTTTATTCATAAAGAGATGTTACTTAATCGATTTAGGGAAAAAAAATTAAGAAAAAAGGAACTAAGGCTCCAATAGTGAGCAAAGCGAGCTTGAAAATTTTGACACCCTACCTTGGACAGATTAAAATTACTTCACCCCTTCATACAGGAGTTACTTGGTCGACTTACAAAGTTAAGATTCAAGAGGAACTCGGCTGCATGAGCGATCGTAGAAATTAATTCGTGGAATTACTTGGTCGACTTTTAGACAAAGTCTTGAGAAAGTAGTCTGAAATTTAACGGAGTATCTACCTTGGACAGTTCAAAATTGTTTCGAACTACGGGAGTTACTTGGGTGACTTATAGACAAAGGGTGGGTCGGTCTTGGCTCGGATTCAATAGAAACCAAGCTGCAAGAGCGAGCGAAGCGAGCTCGAAAATGTTACATCTCTGCTTGGAAATGAGAGATCTTGAGATCAAAATGTCCACATACTTCATTTTTTGCAACTGTACGCCACATAATTGTCTATTAATATTAAGAGCTCGAGGCAAAGACTACTAATTTATTTCAGCCTCTGCCTATACCGATCGATCATAAGGAGCCAATCCAGAAGCAGCAAAAAGGGGTTGGGGCCCCTTCATAGCCACGGGGCCCTGAGCTGCAGCCCAAAAAGCCCTTATATAGATCTGCCCCTGCTTAAACTTGGCACCGTTGACCTAAGATAGGAGTTTAGGACATAGTTATACATTTTTATCGCGATAGTACTGATGCGTAGAATAATTTCCGAACTATACATGCGGGCGAAGTCGTGGGCAATGGTTAGTTTCATTATGAGATACGTAAGTTTAAAAGTTTATTCAAAAAGAACCTTAAACTTGGAGTAGTTTAAAATTCTTATTTACAAAACTTTTGACTCAGTCTGCGAGTTGAGTACCTATTACGAATTGCAGGAAGGAATTAATTTAGAAAAGCGTGCACGAGTTTATCTCCTTAGCAATTAATTTAATGCAGAATACTTCTACGTTCGTTTAGCTAGTAGGTATCTATTTTAACCAAAAGTTTTTAGTATAAGATTTTTTTCTTTTTTATTGGCATAATAGTGTTACGAGCTGGGTATGGGATAAATTAATTAGTACCGATGAAACAACTGAATAACTTTAATAATTACAAAACACTTCAAACTCAATCACAAGTACACCACTGATCACTATTCACTTAGATATCGCACTTACTAGATCACTTCGATTCGCTCCGTACTGTAGCCAAAATAATACTGCCCGCTCCCGTAAACACGTCGACTATTTATATGACGGCCGAACGTTTGAGAAAGATCCATCACTTCCCAGAATCTTCTAGACAATTCATACTAGGTCATTGTCCTTCGAGAAACTTCCACAACTTTTGTACAAAGGAAAGAAATAGGTACTTTATGCCCTCGGCGTACGGTCGAAATTACAATGACAACTTCCTGATGTCTTTTATAGGTAGTTTGCGAATCTGTACTTACATCATTCGATACATACCTACTACTACCTACCTACTTAATTGTAGGTACCTACTATTAGAAGCTACTTATATTGTAGGTATGGGTACGACGTAACAATAGCTTTTGCCAGCGCCCTAATCACCTAGGGGTATAATAAATACGCCTACGACCTATTCTCAGACCTACCAACTATACACCAAAAATTTCATAAAAATCGGTCGAGCCGTTTCGTAGGAGTTCGATAACAATGTGACACGAGGTTTTTATAATATCAGAAGAAGATTTAGCTATTTTTTCAAGTAAATGTTGTTAGAAGATTATGCAGATAGATTATTATTTCAGCTATTATTTCAATAAATATGTAATACCTAAACTGATCTCATAGAACCAAGTAGGTACATCATCATCATCTGCCTAGCCTTTTCCCAACTATGTTGGGGTCGGCGTCCAGTAAAACCGGATGCAGCTGAATACCAGTATTTTACATGATGCGACTGCCTATCTGACCTCCACAACCCAGCTTAGTACTGGATAATACGATACCCCTTGGTAAGACTGGTTGTCAGACTTTTTGGGCCACTGACTACCTGTAACAACTGTCAAAGATCTACAAATGACAGCCGGGGACAACTGCTTAACGTGCTTTCCGAGGCACAGAGGAAACTCTGTATGTAATGGGTGGTCACCCATCCACAGACCAACCTAGGAAAGCACGGCTTAACCTAAAGATCAACCCGACCGGCTGTTATTATTTAGCCACGAACTTCTCACACTTCAATTTTATTTATTTGTTTATATTACTTAGATAGATCGCTTGTACCTACGGGTTTAGACTAAGACTACAGAAGCCAGCTATAACTATGCTGTTGTAGGTACATAATATCTACAAACATATAACAGGTAGGTATGTAACTTCCCCTACAAACGGGGAATGTCGTTGCACAAGCCTGTAATCGAATGGATTACGTATGTACCGACGACTGTCGAAGCTCAATGTATCCCCGCCATTTCACGGACATGGCAACATTGTACGTTTGGGAACATGTGGACGAATGAGGTATATTTTTGGGAGGGGAGATATATTTCCAAGTAAAATAGTACTTTGTACAATTGGGTCATAATCTATGTTGAAACTAAGTAGCTGCGTAAGTGAAAATTGTCAATTTTCTGATAAAAGTATAATAATATGTACTGTTGAAACCGTAACTATTGCCACTACAATTAGACCGTGTTGCTATGTTGTTGTTGGATGGCTGGACTGTGTGAAGGATGATAATTATGGTCAGAAAGGAGGTGACTGTTGAGATGAAGACGCGTAATAGAGATTATTCTGTAGTCCTTTTACAGTTATTTTACCTCTCAGGGTGATCTTTATTTTCGTTGCAATAAGGTTTCCATTGGGTTGGTACGTTGGTAGTGGTTAAATAACTGAAAAGACCCTGTGTGACACAAATCTGATCAATATATTGATTTCTCTGTCAACAGAGGCTCACGAACGTGATTTGAATCATATAATACATCTATCCATATAATACGAGTATGTCTTAAAAAAAATCACTACAATTTACGTAACGTTTACGTGACCGTCAGCCGTGTGGTATCCGGCAGGTAGCCGTGTGGTATCCGGCAGGTAGCCGTGTGGTATCCAGCAGAGTAGAATAGAACCAACCCATTACACTCACGGGTGTCGTATAAGGCGACTAATGTCTGAGGCAGAACACCTTGCGCCTCCGTAGACCTGAGAATGGGCAGCAGCGTTTTCTGTTAGTCTTTCATCACTGCGATCTCCAATCCGCCTGCCAAGCGTGGAGATTACGGCAAATTCCTCCCATCATGGGAGAGGCTTATGTCCAGCAGTGGACGTTATGGGCTGTTGTTGTTGGTACGTCACACATTGCTTTCTAAGCCACAGATGCGTGAATCCCCAATATTGATCGACGCTCAGGATATCTAATAGCTATTTCTGTCTATTCTCTATAGTCTATTTTATTTACTACCCTACATCATGTCTCACTGCTAGGCAATGGCCATACCTCTCTATCTTGTGCGGTCTTTGACCATGTTAACCCCGCAAACATGTTCCAGATCGTCACCCTACCTTCACCGCGGTCGACCTCGGCAGCGCTGTCCTTCCTCAGACGTCCCGTGCCATCCCATCCCATCGACGTGGCCTGAAAAATACCAATTCAACGTGGCTATTTTTCTCCAACATCCACTACTTGACTTAAAGTACTTACGGGATAATATCCGTGATTTTCTTTATTTATGAGCTCCCGATATTTCGACGCTGTTGCAAGCATCATGATCGTGGGACCGAACCGTGAAAATCTAAAACAGTGCATCCACTACTTGAGTTACGGAGCGCAGAGAGGTGTTTCTAACCTGTTCGCTTTTTGGTTCAAAAACGGGTTTTTTTTTTTACCAAAACTCAAAATTTTTGGTCGGCACGTAATAAGTTTTATTCTTTATATAGCTAGCCCGCGCGGAGACGCGTCTCTGGACACCTCGAACGCGCCGCTAGCTAGTAAAAATTTTGCCCGCCCACCCGCCCTATTGTATATAAGGAAGGTGGACTAGGTGTTTTGCCCAAATATTTTTTACTCGGGATTTGCTTCCTTTACATTTTCTAGGCCCGTAGAATAGTTATTATATGGTTTTGACGCTTATTTTACAAAAAAATTAGTTGTAGGGATTGATATGTGACAATAATTTTATTTACTTTTATTTATTTTAATTAGCAGGACTAAGTCCCAAATAAGGACCTATTTTATTTACAATTATTAGTACATTATTCACTTAATTACTTTATTTTACCGACTGCATCCCCCCTTTACAGGGATCAGGCAGGCCCTTCAGTGCGGCGTAGTATTGGTGAGTGGGAGGCGGAATCGGATCAGCTGCTGGCCGAGACCTTCTACCCGGAAGACCTAGAGGAGGGTGAAAATGCTGACCACCGTCGGACACGTGAAGCGGCCTGTCGTGTAAACGATTGGGCGCATGATGGACAACATGACCCACCGTTTACACTTCAGGAGCTGAAAACCGCGGTGGAAAGCTTCAACCCGAAGAAGGCACCCGGAGCAGACGGTCTCACAGCCGATATCTGTGCCCAAGCTGTTTTCCGGGACCCAGGGACGTTCCTTGCACTGGCCAACAAGTGCTTGGAGCACGGACACTTCCCTGGGGCCTGGAAAGTAGCCGCGGTGGTAGTCCTCCGAAAACCCGGCAAAGAGTCTTACACCACCCCTAAATCGTACAGGCCAGTCGGCCTCCTGCCAGTCCTAGGTAAAATCCTGGAAAAGCTGCTAGTAGCAAGGCTAAAATGGCACCTAGTCCCGCGGCTCAGTACTCGCCAGTTTGGTTTCATGCCACAGAGGAGCACCGAGGACTCCCTCTGCACCATGATACAACATATCAAAGGGAAGCTAAGTGAAAAGAAGCTGATCACTGTTGTGTCACTGGACATAGAGGGAGCCTTCGATAGCGCATGGTGGCCGGCCAGCCATCAGGACCAGACTGGCTGAGGAAAAGTGCCCGGTGAACCTCAGGAGGCTGCTAGACAGCTACTTGACTGGTAGGAGCGTCAGAGTCCGATATGCTGGTGCCGAGTGTTGGAAAAATACGAATAAGGGGTGTGTGCATGGGTCTATTGGCGGTCCAATCCTATGGAACCTGATCCTCGACCCCCTTCTAAAGGGGCTGGATGAGCGAGGTGTCCACTGCCAGGCTTTCGCCGATGATGTGGTGATGATCTTCGACGGTGAGACAGCATTGGAGGTCCAGAGGTATGCCAATGCCGCCCTCGAGTATGTTCGAGTGTGGGGCATCCGAAATAAGCTGAAGTTTGCACCTCAAAAAACCTGTGCAATGGTGATAACCAAGAAGCTAAAGTACGATGTCCCACTTCTGAGCATGGGCGGGGTAGACATTGGCATGTCTAAGGAAATCAAAATGCTGGGGCTCACCGTCGACCACCAGCTCACTTTCAACTCCCATGTCGCAAACGTATGCAGAAAAGCTCTCAACATTTACAAGCAGCTGGCACGTGCGGCAAAAGTGAGCTGGGGCCTTCACCCAGAGATCATCCACACCATATACACGGCAGCAGTGGAGCCAGTGATTTTGTACGCAGCAAGCGCCTAGGCACCGGCCGCGAAAAAAAGATCGGTGTGCAGAAAAGCCTCAACACGGTCCAACGAGGATTCGCGCAGAAGCTCTGTAAATCCTACCGCACCGTTTCGCTGAACGCATCCCTGGTGCTGGCTGGGATACTCCCACTCGACCTCCGAATACAGGAAGCAGCCGCTCTGTACGAGGCGAAGAGAGGGGTGCCACAGCCAGCACTTGCGGGCAGGGAGGTAGAGCGAGTGGTGGCATTTACGGAGACTCCGCACCCGGCGAAACATATGGCCATGGAATTCGTATGCCTGGAAGACCAGACCGGTGTGGACAGCCACAACAGTCAAGCAGTAAGGGTGTTCACGGATGGCAGCAAAATTGAGGGCAAGGTCGGAGCAGCACTGTCTCTTTGGGAGGGTGATGCCGAGACCAAGTCTGTCAAACTTAGCTTGCCTCCGTACTGCTCAGTTTACCAGGCGGAACTTCTGGCCATATGCGTAGCCACGCGCGAAATCCTCAAGCGCAAAGAGGGAACCTTCGGTATCTATAGTGACTCAAAGGCAGCTCTTCAGACAGTCACAAATCAGGGTTCAACGGCAACGTTTGCCCTCGCCTCCACGGCCAGTGCGTGGAGGCGAGGGCAAACGTTGCCGCGGCTTTAACCCAGAGCAAAGATGTATCCTTGTTCTGGGTAAAGGCACACGCAGGGCTCGAAGGCAACGAGCGAGCGGACCACCTCGCGAAAGAAGCTGCACTCCGGTCTAGAAAGAGGCCGGACTATGACCGTTGCCCGGTTTCATTCGTCAAGCGGCAGATCCTTTTGGGGTCGCTCGACGAATGGAACCGGAGGTACCAGGATGGCGAAACAGCCTCGGTCACAAAGATGTTCTTCCCTGATGCGATCGACGCCCACCGAATTGTGCTAAAACTAAAACCAGCTGGGATAATGACACAGATCTTGACGGGTCACGGTGGGTTCTCCGAATACCTGCACCGCTTCAAGTGTAAGGAGAATCCATGGTGCATCTGTGAGCCGGATCAAGTGGAGTCGATCGCACACATCCTGACAGAATGCCCAGTGTTTCAAACGGAAAGGTATGATGCGGAGCGGAAGCTGGACACAAACATCAATGTAAACAATATAAAGAATATTATGTCGGAAACAAAAACGAGGAGAATTTTATTAGAATACTGCGTCACAGTTGCCACAAAAGTGATAAAGCGAAACAAACAATATTAAAAAGCTATGTTTTTCCAAATATGGACGTTTCTCAAAAGGAAAAGATATTTAGATGAAAGCATAGAATTCCATAAATCAGAAATAAAGAATTAGATATATACTATTGGCAATAAATGAAAAATTATAGTAAATAAATTTTTAGTAAACTTTTAAAAATTAACTATAAAACAATAAGCAGTAATAAAAAGATCAAAGCATATAAAAAGTCTCTGGCTATGTCAGGGGGGTGTCCCCCTGACATAGTCAGAGACTTTTTATTAGAATAACCGGACCGGAACCGGTTAAAACCACACTCCTGCCTCGCCAGTGTTGGCGAGGCAGGAGTGTGGTTTTAACCGGAGGACCTCGTGGCCTCTTCCTGTGATAGTCGAGGTGTCCGCGGGGATTTCCCACTCCTGCCAAAACAAAAAAACAAAAAAACCTGTTCGCTTAACACCTATTATGCTGTGCTCCGTTTCAGTTTAGCCTCGTAAAATAAATCCTAGCTTCCTCACCTTAGTTAACCTAAATTCCTTTCACACTACTAAAACGTTTTGTCCTCCCAAGAAGACTGCATAGAGATTTGTATCTGTGCCAATGAATTCACTAACTTCATAGACACACCGCCCCATTTACTCTGGCAGGGTTCCAACACAAGACACTGATTGCATGTATTGACTCATATTGCAACTATATTTCTTGCTATATTAAATTTGGGTGGCACAAATGAGACAGGTAAAGACTTTTATGGGAATCGTGTTTTATTGAATACTTTTTCCGCTTGATTTTTGTTCACGTGGACTCTATGAAGATTCTGAGAGTATAAAAAGAGAAATTGGGTATAATATCTTGATCTTGACATTGCGTACTGTTATTACGCGTTACGTAAATACCTTAGAAGGCTACTGAAAGTTTTATTGTGTAACGGATAGAAAAGACTGGTTGCCCGGCTAATGGCTTCATAGAATACCCATCACATGGAAATAGGCTAGTTTCCACCATCAATTAATTGCAAATCTATTTAGTCCGTCAGTTATAGTATTAGAAAGTAATGGACACGTATTTTTTGTTTTTGTAAATCAATGAATATTGACAAAGATAAATCGCATCAAAACTCGGGAGTGGGGGCTCGTGACGGCACAACGCACTAAAAAATATAGCACGGCGTGACGTATTGAGAATTTTAAAAGCGTCGTATCTTCGTCAATTTTGGTTTACGTAACAAAAGAAAAAATACATGTCAAATATTTTTTGATAATCTATAACTGACGGACTAATTAGATTTTTTCAGGACACAAGCCTGTTGCAAATAACGTGCAAAATAGGTTCTACCCATGACTGCCTACCCTTTAAGTGAATACACACGTGGTGCGTGCGTGTTGTGTACCTATCCAAAATTTCGATACAACTCACAATGAAACACACAGACCCGCACGGTTTGTTTTAGTCATCATCAATGTAACTGGCGTACTACGTCCAATGTCCATAGCTAGACATCTCCCAAGCCTTGATACGTCCCAGTCCTCTTCATCTCATCATCATCTGCCTAGCCTTTTCCTAACAATATTGGGATCGGCTTCCAGTCTTACCAGATTCAGCTGATATCAGTATTTCATATGGAGCGATACTGCCTATTTGACCTCCACAACCCAGTTAGTTCTGGGAATTACGATAGCTCTTGGTAAGACTGGTTGTCAGACTTTCGGGCCCCTGACTACCGGTAACGACTGTCAAAGATCTAAAAATGACATCCGAGACAAACGGCTTAACGTGTTTTCCGAGGCACGGAGGAAAAATGATTTGATGTCTGGTACCAAATAGTACAAAATAGGTACTAACACTTGGTATTGCTCAAACTTCCAAAATTTCTCTTGGTCCAGCCATCCTGACTCTGACATGTAATGGGTGGTCCCCCATCGACGGACCAAGCTAAGCAAGCGCGGCTCATTTAACCACAAGATCCTCTTCATATTTTTTTTTTAAGTATTGTTCCTATCATATTTTCACCCAGACAAAGATAAGACCGTAACCGACGTACTTCGATCACAAAAGTAACGGGAGTCTATTAATTCTTAGCGTTTGAGTAACAGTCACGTTTTATTCTTCACTGGGAGGATACGTGCCCGAAGCTACGAAGACATTATTGATACCGTTCCAGCGTTACTTAAGTATTTCGTACCTACAGTCACGAGCAAAAATACCGGACACTTACGCAGCATTCAAAATAAATTTTCCTTGTGATATAATAAGAAAAGACCTATTTTATTTAAGTTTCGATAATATTTCGTAACACCAAAAAAATATGGATTCTGTACATGACATAGGCACTCTCTCCTAAGCAGTGTGGCTGGTAGCATCTATATGAGTTGCCAGAAATAGAGATGAGTGGCGTTCAATTTGCCGTGGTAATCGATATAGCAGTAAGTTAGAAAAGGCGGTTTCGAGAAAATGGCGCGCAAAGTTTTTTTCACAATTTAAGCGTTTGTGATAAAACTATACACTCGATTTTTATGTTCTATATGTCAAAAGAAAGGGAAAAATATGTTTTTTACAGTAGAATAACATTATTTTAACATTTTTATCAGGGTTCTCGTAAAACATAACAAATCGTGTCTTCATTACCATTTTCTTAACTAATTTTAATTAATATTTAGGTAAGAGGGCAGTAACTGCCATAGATACTGCACTCTTGCTTAGTATTATTTCATACTGCTATATTGCTCACAGAATTCAAAATAATAAATTTAAATTACTACTTAAAACACCAGTAAAGACGCATTATACTACCCTTTACCTTAGATTTTATAAATATTTTAGGCTATTTCACTATGGAGTAAAGAACGTTGCTGCTTTTTAGAGTAGTATTTTAAGTAAGGTGTTTTCAGAATTTCTTGAACAGTATGTCTAATAAATAGAAGGGAAAATAAAAAAAATCGTTGAAAACTATATCAAAAACTAGTTTTATTCATTAAAAGTAATCAAAGAGATCCACAATATTAATTCTTCTTATTTGGCATAACGCTATACTAATTAAAAACAGAAATATTCTTTAAAAGTATAATTATTTATCAAAGTTTAATACTTAATCAGACAGATCGAATATCACATAATGGTACTGGTTTCTAGGTACAAAATTATTCCTACAATCTAACTTACAAGTACCTAACTTTCGCTTTAATTATAAAACATAATCAATGAGATCAACAGTCTTAGTTCTAATTATTTGGCATAACACTTAATAATATAATAATTAAAAACAGAAAACTTCTTTAAAATAGAGTTTTTATCAAAACTTAAGACTTATTCAGATCAAATATCACATTTGGTACCTCTTTTTTGGCACAAAATTACTCTTAATCACTTATACAAAATTATCTAACTTGAAAGAGCTTTTTAACATAAAATAATTTCTATAAAATCAAAAAATACAAAAGTTAAGGCACGTAAACATGACATGACGTAATTATAATTTAAAGTACGCCCTGTTCCAGTTTTTAACGATTATTAAAAAATATTAATCATCACTTTATCAGCTACTGTGTCCCATTTTCTCCGACTTCTTCCTCGATTGCCAAGTTTTCAACATTATTTAAAACAAATTTTCCCAAAAAAATCTACGAGTAACAGGCATTAACGGACACAGGTTTTGAATTATCTGCTTTTTCCTTTCGTCAGTAATTCCTCTTTCAATAATTCTTGGATCAGGATTAGGTATTTCTTTTAATTTAAGTATTTTCACCTGTAAAAAGCTTAATGATTGGAATGTTTCATCTTTATGGCTAATCTTGTAATGAATATCAAAACTCCCTCTGATAACTTGTACAGCAACTATGTCTTTCAAGTAAACCCTAGGCTGAGAATTTCGGAGCCTATGCTGAGATGATTTGTCTTGAAACTGGAAGAAGTCAGTTACGTTCATTTTTTTAACAGTAACATTTTTCGTACAAGTTGCGACACAATTGACATAATCATTAAAGTCATAAACCTTCTTTTGCTTTTGTAGAGACTTTTCAACCAAATGATGGAAACTATCGGCTGACATAAATGTGTGCCCAGGTTCCAGATATTTTATTATTATCTTCTCAGCAGTGATTTCATTGCTATTTATCATTTGTACTAAAAATGTCATAAACGCCCAATTTTTGTTCTGTGAAGAACAGTTGTCAGTCCATATAACTATATTTCTGTCATCGCGTCGTTCCAAAAGAAAAACACGAAAAGCAGACACAATATCTTCTTGTCTTCGTCCCGATATCACTTCATTCCACAAAACAGCAACCGGTTTCTGTATGTCTGTGAATTTGCACAAAGGCACAAAGCTCTCGTTGAAGCATATAATACGAGGGGTAAACAAGACAATTTTAAACATATCTATACGTGGAAGCATCACTACCTTTTGAAGATCCGCTGAAAAATAAGTAAACTCTAGTTCTTCATTGTTTTCTTGTTTTTTCACATCATTTTGATATTCCTCTCTGCTGTTTATGTATCTATCTTTATGTTTCAGATAGGCATTGCAGTTTACACAATCTGAGGATATTTCTTTATCACTGTGCTTAGTTTCTTCTTTATGCATTTTATACCCTGTACAAATTTCGCATTCTTCATTAGAAAGACTTGCAAATGAAATATTCATTTGTTTTGTAACGAAATTTCTTACAAATTCGTATGAAATTTTATGGTCTGGATACTTGGCTTTGTAATCCTCGTAGATAGTCTTAAGAGTCACATCGCTCGACAAATACCTTCTTCTCGGAGCATGTTCTCTTCGATAGTGTGATATGACTGGGTTATACTGAAGAACATGGTTTTCTAAATTTTCCGTGTTTATTTTTTGTCTGTTGTTGTGTTTGCCCCTCTTATCTTTTTGATCAGATATATCTTTTTCTAATATTTTTAATAATCGTTTGTCATTTTTTTTATTATATCCTAACGTCGTCAAAAAAAAAGTTTTACAAACTTCGACTTTCTCATTATTATCTGTCAGAAAAAAATATTTGTACGTTTTATTGCGCTTATAAGTGTTGCTTTCAACGACGTTTTTTCTTGATTGAACCTTGACTTCGGATGTAAGGTTCTTTATCATTACTCCTTGTGATTCCCAACCAAGGTTCAAATAAATATCGTGAATCTTTAACCGCGCATCTTGAGTGAATTTATCGTTACATTTTTTTGGGCATTTCTGAGTACATGGGCTTTTAATATTCTGTTTTAATTCTCTTTCTTCAAGCTTGGCCTTTTTTCTTTCATTTAGACTTGTGTTCATTTTTCTTCGTTTTCTAATTGTTCCTCGTTTAGTGTACTGAATGTCAATATTTTGAATGTTTGCATTTTCTTCTTCAGTTTCTGTGCGTAAATCTTGTACTAAACTGCTTTCATTTCGTCTCGACTCTGGTTGCATTTGATCTCGATTTTCCGAATTATTGTTCTGTTGATTTTCTTCATAATATTCTATATTATCATCACTTTGTTGTTTATTTTTGTCACTATCATCTTGTCTTAATTCTATTAGTGTTAGTTCTCTATTGACTGTATTAATGTATCTTCTGTCCTGGTTATTCTGTTGTTTGTCTACATAGTATTCTACGTTAATTTCACCTTGTTGATTATTTGTGTTTATTACTGTTGTATCTTGTAAAACTTCTATATTTTTCAAGTAATCCTGCTCGTTTTGTTGCTCATTTAATATATGCTGTGCTTGTTTGTGAGTAGATATTGATGAGAGCGATGAAAATACATTTGTAGTTTTCGTTATTTCTATGCTAGAATTGGACGAATGAGAAGATAGAGGAGGAATGTAGTCCTTATCACGGACTGAGTCATCAGAATCCTCATAAAAGCTGATATTATTTTCTGAATCTGGCATGGTTTCCTCGCAGGCTAAGTTAAGCGTAGGTTCATTATTTTCTACGGGAGGTACACTTTTTTCGGCTGTCTCTATTATTGTTTCCTGACAAAATAAGTTGGGTACAGATTCAGTGCTTCCTAAGGCAGCAACACTTAGCTCGGCTGTTGATATTATATTTTCACATAGCACATTAGGCGTACGTTGATCTTTAATCGGGTTTAATATTGCTTCTTTTAACAGCAACATTTGACTTATTTCGTTTTGAGTACTCATAATAGACGAAGCTAGTTCTACGTGTAATGGTCGTATCGCCTGAAAGTGTTTGTAATCTAATTGGAAAGCCCACAATTCAGCCATTGTACATTCCTCTATTTGGCCATCGCCACTCCTGGGTATTTTTACATTAGTATTTACTTTTTGATTTTGAGAAGGCTTGTGAAATTTTGATACGGGCGTTGCTGATTGATTCATGTTTATGGTAGATACATTTCGATTTGTGGTCATATTTATAATTTTGTCTATTCGCTTCATTTTGTAGTAATTCAATCTAAAACAACAATGAATACATAGTAAAACAGAGTCAAAAAAGCGCGGCGGGCAAGCACGACTTCAGAGCACCAAGAACGTAACAAGCGAGCGCAAGAACAAACTTAGATATAAATTATTATTTAAAACCGATTAGTAATTAGCTTCATTTTAGATTTAGGTATGTAATTTATTTCACACAACAAAGCTAATCAAATATAAGGATTTCTTACAATATTTAAAATATATAATAATTACTCACCTTATACCTACTTGGCGCCAAACCTACGCGTCACAAAATGGCGCGAACTAGATGAACAGCACTTAGTCAGACGACCATCACTCAACGCCGCTTGAAGCGAAATGACCGAATAT
Organism: Xestia xanthographa; assembly: GCA_905147715.2. Lineage (NCBI taxonomy): Eukaryota > Metazoa > Arthropoda > Insecta > Lepidoptera > Noctuidae > Xestia > Xestia xanthographa. Next base: position 24,370,343 of record LR990653.1, on the reverse strand, counting down.
TTCGATCAATAATATTATTATGTACCTAGTCACAGAACAGAAAAAACAGTAGAAGTCGTATGTGGGCGGGGCGCGCGTACCCCGAGCTTTGCGCTGTTCCGCAAAGTGTTTCCCCCACGCACACGCCACGCACATCAGTCTAGATAGAAGCGTCACAGTGACAATAACTCCTACAAAACTTAACTTAACTATAAAAAAAATACTAAAATGCCTTATTGTGCTATTCTAGAATGTAAAAACGATAGCAGAACCAAAAATGTATCAAATGGTGGTATATCATACCATCGGTAAGTCTTAATTTGATTTATTTCGATTAAAATATGAAAAACATTATTTTATTAGACAAGACAAGTAAAAATAGACTTTATTGTTTACATCATAGGGTCTACTTTCTTTTAACTCAAACATATTAGATTCCAACTACGCACATGTCACAGTCCGCTACTCAATTAGAGATTGACGTTATCGATAATGAGTTATCGATATTTTAAACTTCAATGTTCTATGGTGTATCGGCGAAAAATTAACCCTGTGTGCGTTTTTTGAAGCCGTATGGTATCCGGCAGAGTAGAATAGAACCAACCCATTACACTGACGGGTGTCGTATAAGGCGACTAATGTCTGAGGCAGAACACCTTGCGCCTCCGTAGACCAGAGAATGGGCAGCAGCGTTTTCTGTTAGTCTTTCATAACTGCGATCTCCAATCCGCCTGCCAAGCGTGGAGATTACGGCAAATTTCTCCCATCATGGGAGAGGCTTATGTCCAACAGTGGACGTTATGGGCTGTTGTAGTAGCGTTTTTTTTATGATTCTGAATTAATAATAGGTACTGTTGAACCGTGTTGTTGTTATAGGTACTGTTGTGCTGTTGTTGTTGTTGGTGTTGTTGTTGTGAAAACCACGGATATTATCCCGTAAGTACTTTAAGTGTAATAATAGGTAGTACATATTTCCATATCAGGTATGAAATAAATTTAAAATATGGATATGGGGAATCTATTCGTAATATTCAAACGAGAAAAGATTTATCTCACCTTAGGTCATTCGCAAAGTCTCGAGTTGGTCAAGTCAAGTCGGGAGTCGCAGGGCGATTTCCAGCCACCGTAGGACGGCGAGCGATGATGGGTGGCTCGCTGTCAGATAGGTGGCCCGTATTAGTTTAATAAGTGGCCTATGTGTTAGTCTGAAATTTCATCAAAGTTCGATAAGGAGTTCGTCGAGCTAAAACATACTTAAAACGAGTGTAGCTGCCGGAGAAATCACAGGGTTTCATGTCAATAGAACGTAGGTACTAGGTACCCGTAGTAACAAAATATCGTGTAGTTTAATCTGTTACCTTTCCATCAAATAGTATAATTTTCGAAATCAATCAGTTGTATATAAACATAACAATACATTCTTAATTATTCTTTCTATAAATCATAAGCAATATTATAAATTTATAACACTTGATTTCAAACATACTTAGGTAACATTCATTTTGAAATTTAAAAATATTTATCGACTCTTGTATTATATTTGAAAATAAAACGCAATGTCGATAAAAAGGCAACGACAGTGGTACAACCCTAGAAAAGGACAAATAGCACAAAAATAGTAATGAGCTCGTTACGGAAATATCAATCTTATTACAAAAGTAATAAACGTTTATTAAATGCATTTAGTGTAGTGACATCTAGCGGCGAGTAGCAGAACTTGCTCGTGAAACTATTCTCTAAGAGCTAATACGTAAATAGAGTAGATAATAAACCACTCTATTTGCATGTAATTATGGTTTATTTTCAAATAAACGAAGACTGATATATTACTTACTTTCATTTAATATTAAATTACCAATCACACCACGCTTTTCTTAGTGTTACGAAATACAATTAACCTGTTTATGTGTTAGTTTGGGGTACGCTGGTTCCGATACTAATAAAGCGCTATGCTGTTTCTACTGTTTTTTTCTTTTCTGTGTACCTAGTAGTAGCGCAGTAACAACCACTTACTGCTCTATTGATTTACAAAACTATTAAATTATTTTATTTTTTGCCATGTTATTTTTTTTTTTTTTAATCTTTATTGAAAATTAGAGGATTTGATCAAGCATGATCATGTCATCCCCATAGTTACAGACATCTTAAATATTCACATCTTACTTACCTATATTTATCTTATCTACGTTTTAAAGCACAATCAACCATTTTATATATGAATCTCGCTTCCTCTGATATGGGGATAGCAAGAATACTATTACATACACCAGTGTCGTGTAAGCTAATGCCGTAAGCAAGCCTAAAAGATACCCTTTCAGCTTCGTTCCGAACACATTCCACTAAAATATGAAAAACATCTTCAACCAAATCACAGTCAGTACAATTCTTAGAAGTAACTTTGCCCATTAGGTATGCAAAACTATTCAGTGGGATATGTCCGGAACGCAGCCTCATGGCAGTTACTATGGTGTGTCTAGACAAATCGGAATTAATGAACCAAGGAGAACGTGACAAATTATTTTGGATCGTTTTATACCATATGCCTTTTACTAGAGAGCGCTCATCAAAATATTCCTTCCATATGTTCCTACATTTGACCTTAATTGTATAAAAAACGTCGGTATAAAATGGCAAACAGACCATAGGGACACCATCAGATAAGGCTTCTCTAGCGAGATAGTCTGCCTCTTCATTTCCTGCCAAGCCTACGTGTGAAGGTATCCATTGCAATATTATAGTATAATTTTTATTAGCTAATGTTGAGAGTGACTTCAAGATGCTATATGCTATCGGTGTGCCTCGACTATTCGAGGTGCATCGAGCAATGTGTTGTAGTGCACTCTTGGAGTCTGTTAGAACTACGTATTTGCCCGATTGACAGGATTGAATATATGAAAGTGCCTCTGATATTGCTATCAATTCTATCAACATTATGGAGATGTTTGAATCAATACGTAGTTTCACTGAGCTGCTAACTTGAGGGTCATAAATAGCTAATCCGCCACAATTACTTTCCTTCGAACAATTATAACTTCTTTTAGCGTTACTTACGGCATCTATGTTAAACTTAATATTAATAGAAATATTCACATTGCTGACCCAGGTATCAAGTGTATACATTTCTAATTGTGTACTAACTTGTACATCAGTATCTTTAAGGTAACTATGAACTAAAACTAAAATGGGCTTTTCTTTGCACCTCCAATAAGGATTTTGACTAAAAAGATTTAAATCGTCCAAAATTTGCATAATCTTATGGTTAGAAAAGGATTTTGCTTTTAACCAATACTTTCCGGCAAGGTAATGTCTTCGTATACTTAAAGGCGGTAGGTGTAGTTCGCACTCCATGACGTGTATAGGTGTCGTTTTAATAAATCCACCTATTACCCGCATACACTGATTTTGTATTTTATCTAGCTTGCTTGTATGTGTCTTACAACTACTACCATAAAGGAAACTTGCATAATCTAGTCTGCTACGAATACACGAGATGTATAGACGCCTTAAATTAGTTGGGTGAATGCCCCAACCTGTCCCCGCTAAAACTTTAAAAACATTAAGCACTTTTGAGGTTCTTACTCTTAATTCATTTATTTGTTTAGACCATCGTAACTTCCTGTCTAACCAAATTCCTAAATATTTTACACAATCAACTAATTCTAAGGAAGTACCACTAACAACTAGAGACAAAGGGTCCCGTACAAATTTATTTTGGAAAATACAAATTTTGCTTTTGAGTGCTGAAATTTCTAAGCCAGCAAGAGAAAGCATGTTGACAAATTGATCTAAAGCTAATTGTAATTGGTGTCTTCCTTCTTCTATATTACTACAGGTGACATACAGCACGAAGTCATCTGCGTACTGCGATATAAATACATTATTTATTGACTTGCAAATCTCCATTGTTATGATATTAAATAAAAGTGGGGAAAATGGGTCGCCTTGAGCCAAACCGAAACAACATCTCCTACTTATGTCTGAGTTATTATCTGTCTCAATAAATAAGTTTCTCTCTTTTAAGAAATTCCGAAGGTATGTACATATTTTATTACCTATCCCTATACTATCCAAAATAAATAATAAACGTTCTAAATTTACATTGTTGTATGCATTATCAATGTCAACAAAGCAGGCGATAGTTGACTGTTTTTTAGAAAATCCTAGTTGGATTCTCGACACTAAGGTAGACAAATTATCTAAAATGGAGCGCCCTTTGCGAAAACCAGTTGTATCGGCCGATAACATGTTATTGTGTTCAATAAACCATTCTACTCTTTTAATTAAAATATTATGCAGTATTTTACACACACAGGAAATCATAGAAAGAGGCCGCAATGAAGAGTCAGACTGAGGATCTCGGCCAGGCTTAGGTATAGGTATTATGGTGATATTACGCCACTGCTGGGGAACAAAGCCCGTCGCAAAAATGTTATTATAAAGACTGACTAAAATCAACTTTGCATTACTCGGTAAATTATAAAGCATTGAATAGGAAATGTTATCGCTGCCCGGAGAAGTGTCTTTAGTGCGCAAACATATTATTATGTCCAATTCGTGTCGAGAAATCTGTGTCTCAAGCTTAGGGTTATTTGAATTAAATAATTGTTCATCAGTACAAACGAAGTCGGGTGCCAGATTTTGTAGTAATACCAACGCCTTCTCTTTACTAATACCCGATCGGGGTACATAGCATCCCTTAAACCATTTCATTTTCTTCCATAAGACAGTATGAGATGTTGTTCCGTCCAATGAAGTACAGAAGTCTTGAAAACCCTCACTTCTTGCTATACGAAGACGCCTCTGACCTTCCCTAATTTTCTCCTGCAACTTGTCCAAATTAAAAGGAGTAGGGTTACGTCGAAATGTTGATAACGCTAACCGTCTTTCGGCCACTAATTTTGATAAGGAACTATTCCAATAAGGTTTCGGAGTAAAATTTTTGTCGGGATCAGAATTAATTTTAATATATGGAATATGAATATCTGCAGCTAAATTAATCAACTCAATAAATGAATCATATGATTTTTGTAAGTCCTCTGTGATAATAAAACCTTGCATAAGCGTTTGTATTAAGTTGCGGTATTGAGGCCAATCAGCTTTTTTATAATTCCTGCGTAACGGCGGCGGTATGGACAACCTATCAACCTGCATTGAAATTTTAATCAAAAGATGATCGCTGCCAAACGTTTCATTAACTGTGCCCCAATTAAACTTGTATGCTATATCTGAGGAAGCCAATGATATGTCTGGAGAAGATTGCTGTACTGCATTATTGACTAATTTAATACGAGTAGGGCTGCCATCATTCAATGTTACGAGTTCAGTATCTAAAAGTGCGTCATAAATTTGGGTACCTCTCTGATCTAATTTATGCGACCAATTTGTGTGGTGTCCATTAAAATCGCCAAGAATAACTACCTTACTGTGAAAACGGGAAAAAACTTGTTCCCAATCACTTTGGCTCGTGTGAACTGACGGGGCACAATATAAGGATAATATATACTGGACATGCTCACAGTTGCAAATCTTGACACAAACTATCTCAATCCCCGGGTTAAGGTTTTCGAAAGACACATAACTTGATTTGAGTGATCTGTGGACTAAAACCGCTACCCCACCATAACCGTCACCCCTATCCTTACGATATATCGTATAACCATTTACCTTCAGCTGACTATCCCGTTCTAACCACGTTTCGCTGAGTGCCGCAATGTGAATTTTCAGTTGACTCAGAGAATTTTCCACGGATATTAATTTTGGTCGAATACTTTGACTATTCCATTGTGCAATATTTAGTCTAAAAGGTTTCTGATTACGAGCCATTGGGAACAAAATAGTCAACAATAATCTTAAATATAGGCCACTTTGATAATAATTGTACACTCAATAATATTAACCACTCTAAACAACACTTTAGTACCCCATGCACCTTCTCTTGCATCGTCAATTCCCTTAAAAATATTATTTCTTTTAATCTCACTAATAGCTCGTTCAAGCGAACACTGTCATCCTTTTTCTCTTCACCAGCAGCAGCATCAGGAGGGACTGCTGACTCATTACCCATATTCATCGTTGATGAGTTTATCGGGAGCTTCAGGTTACCAGAAGCCTTGTCCCTACTGCGAAAACGTCGAAATCTCGTTGAAGTATTGGCAGAAATGTTTTTATCATCATCTTCTTCATGGACTATGATGTCAGCTTTTACTATTTCTGCAAATGTGGAGGTATCACGTTGTTGGAATTTAATAACCGGTTGTGATTTTATGTTGGTAGGAGGATTACCAGACTGTTCTTGAAAACTTTGTTCGGGCAAGGAAGTCGAGGGCGGTACATATACTGTTAATGCTTTCCTATAAGTACAGTTAAATTCTACCATGATTTCTCTCAACCTCTTCTCCTTTAAAAAGGCTGGACATGAAGCTTTATACAAGGCCAAATGGTTTCCACCACAGTTGACACATTTGAAGTTCAGTGTTTCACAGTTCTCATGGTTATCACCGCATTTCGGACAGACTATTTTATTGGAAGGGCATTTCTTTGTAGGGTGACCATATTTCCAGCACTTCGAGCATTGCGATACGGGAAATACGTAAGGAGCAACTTTTATACGTAATCCATGAACATATATGTACTGTGGAATAAAAGACCCTTTAAAACACACCTGTACCGCTTCACTTGGCTGCCAACCCTCTCCCTCTCTGTCTCGACGTTTAAGCCGGTATACAGATATTATTTCCGCGGGTTTATCACACATTATATTTCTCAAAATATCCTCGTCAGATAAATCAAGATCAACATCTTTTATAACGCCATAAGATGTAGTCCTTTCCATGGCCCTGTAGATCTTCCAACCTTTTTCTATGAATTCCGGACATTTTTCGATTTTATCAGCACTCATCTCACTGCTAACCTCGACGCGAATCTTGAACGGGCTAATGTATTTTACTTTGGTGATATCAACAATCCCATAGGCCTTCAGCATCTTAGCTAATGCAAATTGTTTAGGCAACTTCTCATTACTAGATAAATAAATTTCAATATCCTCCTTCAGTTGTGATTTTAACCTTTTCTCTTTACTTTGGACTAAATTCCATCCCTCATTATCATCATCATCTCCGCCAAAAATCTCATTCCTTTCCCTTTTCTCCCGCTTACTCTGTTGGTCTACTTCCATTCCAGATTGTACTAAGTTCTCTTCTCTGTTTAGCTCCTCTTCAGCATCTGATATACTACGCTCACTCAAGGAAATATCGCTCGCCATTATTACTGTATTCACATTCTCTAAATGCGGGGTGTTTACATTCATAAGTATTTAACTACGCTAATGATGTCTTCGTTATCAGTGAGCCGCTCGCACGTCGGGCGGCGTCGGTAACATAACGGTACTCCGGTGTGCCGCGCACCGGCTGCGAGATCTGGCGGCGCACACGACTTTAACAAATAATAACGCAAAAATAATACTCAAGTGCGAAACACGCGTCTCCCTCGCACGATTGCCGCGACGAGACTTTTTGCCATGTTATAAAAGCAGTAAGGGAAGATACTGTGTTTATATTTGTGTATTTATGAGACATTCATTATAATTACTATCTTAAAAGTGCAGTACAGCTCCATACTGTAGATGTAACTAGTAAAATTCATTTGGTACATTGGTTCAAACTAACGTAAAGAGCTGTATGTCAGAAATTTACTGCTCTTTTGTTAAGAAATATGTGAATACAAATGAAAAGGGCAGTATGTCAATGAATTACTGCTCTTTTATGTAGTTAACTAAATTATCTTACCGTTCTTACTGCTCTTCATAAAAAAAGAAAATACATTTCTAATATACGTAGAAGTATGAAACCTAGATAGGAAGAAAGCTCGTTTGACGTACATTCCAAATCAGTAATAAAAAAAAAAAAAAAAAAAAAAAAAAAACATGGCCACCCTTGACTTACTGCCCTCTCGATTACCACGGCAGTTATTATAGGAGAGATTTATGTCCAGCAGAGGTTGATAATAATGATCCATAAACTCACACGATTTCCCCATGGGGGAGGCAGAAAAAACAGACAGACTACGATCCTAACGTACTTTTCTTGCTTCATCCACGTTGATACATCTGGTCTTATACGGATGCCGATTGTAAGGACTACGCAACTCACCTTTTTGAAGAAGAACATCGTCACGATGGAAGGGGTTCCATCGTTTCGTTTTTTTTAAGAATACGTTATTATTAGGTATCTACTTTATTCGGCAAACTTACAGCGAATGTACTATCGAGGACACTCCCACCTGATCACCACTAAGCAAATTTTTGCTTGCACTCGCAACATAGAAACGCTGTCTATCCCCCCGCCCCGTTGATTTTGTATAGAAATAATGAATGAAAAGATACCGAATCGGCCGAGCGCACTGACGACGCACGCCAAACGAGAGTTTTTGTTATTTTGCGCGCCAAAGTTGACGGTTTCCTAATAAAAAAGGTAGGTACAAAATACTACAACATAAATAAAATTAGGAAATAAAATAACACGATCAAACAAAAATTGTTGAAACATTTGTGAATCGTGGTCGTTTTTTTTTTTATGACAAGTAGGAACAGTGACGACTCTCGATTAATACAAACTACAAACTAAAAATCATTCACACGCAAACAATTATCTTTCTGTAAAAAATCTTTTCACCATCAAATGCTTAAGCTGAGAAACACTGATTGAAAATGTCCAAATCATGTAGTGAGTCAGTGTTATGTTCGTAACTGTACCTAAGCACGTTTCCTTTTACAAGTCCACTTCAGAGATTTTGAAAGAATCGAGATCTTCGGGGTGTAGCAATTTGCTTTTTAATTATCTCTTGAAATAAACTAAAAAGAATGAAGATCTGCTAATGAGAAAGTTGTGTTAAGGTTCCGTCTGTGATAAAAATGAAAAGGTAGAAAATTTTGCCGTGTGGTATTCGGCAGAGTAAAATAGAACCAACCCTGTACACTCACGGGTGTCGTATAAGGCGACTAATGTCAGAGGCAGAACACCTTGCACCTCCGTAGACCAGAGAATGGGCAGCAGCGTTTTCTGTTAGTCTTTCATCACTGCGATCTCCAATCCACCTGCCAAGCGTGGAGATTACGGCAAACTCCTCCCATCATGGGAGAGGCTTATGTCCAGCAGTGGACGTTATAGGCTGTTGTAGTGTGTAGTGTGTGTAGAAAATTTTGAAATTAATCTAAGGTCAGAGTTCTTGTAGATTTGTGTTGTTGAGGTGCGGAGGAAGCATTTGAGGATTAAGGCTGTTCTCCGGCAAAATTAGCAACTATTTGTGTTGGTTCAAACTTCGTTTGAAATTCTGTTAGAATAAAGTTCTAATCAGCTTGCACTACAAAGTGGTTGTTACGTCAGTCACTGCGGGCCGAATAGTGCGAAATAAGTGGTTTTTATTCTTTATAAAATCAAAGTTTCGTCTTTTGGAAAAAATAAAACGACCATTAAGTTCATTATTAAATTACCTATCCATTAGTATAAGTAGCAAATCAAAATAATGGTTATTTTACGAGGAAAATCATGTTATAAATCATTATTTCTTATTTCTGTGGTTTCGTTGTGAGAGGATTTATTAAACAAAAGCTACTAAAAAAAAAGAAACGACTATTTTGGAGTCGAAAATATATTGTTTAATCCAAGATCATCTTCTTCTTGCTGTAAATACTTCTTCTTCTGTAAATATCATAATCTTCTGTATTATCACCTGTAACTGTTGCTGAAATACACCGCCTGCTGAGACTTCACCCCGTGTTTCCTTCGTGTTCGAAACCCCTACAAACACCTCCTACAGTAGTAATTTAATGTATTTTTTATATGTTGGTATTTCTTTTGGATAAAGAGAAGTAGGCTCCAAAAAACTGCTCGCTCAAGGTCGTTTGCTCGGGGAGGCGCCTTAAAGTAAATGTTTATCTACTTTGATGGTGGCCAATTAGACCACTACGCTGATAAGACCAGGCAAATGCGATCCGTAGAGTGGACCCCTAAAAGGCTAGATTTGTTTATCCTGAGAACACGTGGATTACGAGTAATTAGTCTAAGATAAAGACAGATTGGAGTTCACACAGAACATGACGAGAAGTTCTGCCAGGTCTGAAAAATTACAACTATGATATCAAAAATACACCAGAGATGTGACCCTCAGAAGATGAGGTTTTGAAAGCGCCTGATGCAGCTGAACCCAAAAAGTTACCTATTACTTAAACCATCACTATAAAGTTCTGAAAATGCACATTATAATTATTATTATTTGCAAGCGACATTATTCATTATCAATTTGGATGTGAGCCATCATTTGTAGATCTTTGACAGTCGTTAGGTAGTCAGAGGCCAAAAAAAGTCTGACAACCAGTCTTACCAAGAGGTATCGTAATACCTGGTACTAACTGGGTTGTGGAGGTCAGATAGGCAGTCGCTCCATGTAAAATACTGGTTTTCAGCTGCATCCGGTAAAACTGGAAGCCGACCCCAACGTAGTTGGGAAAAGGCTAGGCAGATGATGATGATGTGAGCCAAGTTTAGAAATCGAAAGTGATATCCAAAATGTTATAAAATACTACGGCTTTGAAACTATGGTGATATTTGACGGTAAAATTTAATAACCTGAGGTTTAGGTATCTACTAGTTTAGTAGAATAAGATTAGAAATGATGACTGCAGGATTCGGATTTTCGTATTCTGCTCGCAGAGGTAGCAAGCAAGGAGTAATACCGTACCGTCTCTATTATAATTCCTATCCAGCGGTATGATTACGTAACACACAAATTCAATGAGGGATTTTCTTTTTAAACTCTTCCCTAGTTGCTGAATAGATGGCGCTGAACTTGGTAAGTTACTGCAAGGAACGGAACGTCACATCATTTCACTTGGATGTAATGGTTATATTCGGAAGCTTAAGCCAAGGAAGCAAACGAAACTGTCAGTCAACGAGCGTGTGTGAAGTGACGCAATGTTTTTTTTCCAAGCGTTTTGTCACCTAGTAACGTAGTCAGTTCAACGCCATCTACAGAGTTCTTGGAAACTATGTTTTTTTTTTAATACTCAAAAAGAAAACCTCTCATATTTTGTTGGTCTAGTGGTTGCAAGCGCGGCTGCTGAGCATGAGGTCGTGGGTTCGGTTCCCAGGTCGAGCAAAGTGTTATTAGGTTTTTCCATCAGGAATTTTACAGTAGCAGTCACGGAGTCTGGATTTGTACCCGGTTGATGGCAATAAAACTACTTTTGAAAATTTTAAGGTTTGAAACTGCGAACTCTTTATTAGATACTAGCGGATGGCACGCGGTTTCACCCGCGTAGTTCCCGTTCCCGTGGAAGTACGGGGATAAAAAGTACCCTATGTTACTCAGTAAAGACGTGGCTTTCTAATGGTGAAAGAATGTTAAAATCAGTCCAGTAGTTTAGGAGTTTATTCGTTATAAACATACAATTTAAAATACAAATTTTTCCTTTTTATAATATTAAGTATATAAGTATAGATAACAAAAGTTACAGTTTTCTTTAGGTAAATGTTGCTATACTTAAGAGGGCTATTACATTTTTTCTTGTTTTTGAGTGTTTTAGGAGTCTAGCAGTAAAATACAAGAAAAAAAAATGATTTTTATTTTGAGCGCTCCCTAGAGAAATAATTAAACTTTTAATTTTGTGGCCATATCTAAACCATAATCACACATCAAAAATCTCAGTTTAGATGTGAGATTATGGTTTTGGTATGGCCACAAAAAAATAAAAAATATATATTCATACATTTTTAATTTTTTTAAACATAAAAAAAATGGATATTTCTATGAAGCGCTAAGAACAAAAATCTATTTTTTTCTTGTATTTAAGTGTTAGACTATTAGAACACTGATGAAAAACATGCGATAGCCCTCTTAACCACAAAAACCCCAATTTCCGAACCACTTCTTCAGGCCCAGTCCTTTACCATTTTTATGAGCATATTGTAATTACCTCTAAAAACGATCCAAGACTTCCCCAGAACCGATAGGAAAATAAAGTACACGTCTGTAAGTAGCTGGGCCGATTGCCAAACGATATGAGATGTACTTTGTAGATGTCCATCCTTATAAGCCAATTGGCGTTAAGGAATATACGACCTTTTACGAAATGGAAATTGGGTAAGAGGATATAAGGTTACTTTGTTATTTGAGTTGTTTGTACTGATGTTTTGTTTTTATTTTTTGTCGTGGTTTTTGGGCAGAATGACCCAATTTTGAGGCATCGAGTTGGGGGTAAGAAAATGGCAGTGGAAAGTATTCAAAGTAAAAAAGTAGGAAAGTAGTAAGTAGTGTCTCGATAGTAATCGATGAGAATAGGGAATATGCACGTATTTTTTCGATTACTTATATCAATAAAATATAGTACTAACAACCCAAGAAAAGTATTAAAAGTTAAGGACGCTGTTACGTTTTCGATGAACTCAAATTTACGTATCTAAAGTCGTACAAAGCAACATCACGCGTACGAACATATGAACCACTCTGAGCGTTCGATTTTATACTTCACTTGTTTAAACTTAGTCCTTGATATTATTTTTTAATTTTATTGTAATACGGAATATGCATGTAATTTTTCTACACTTAAATCAATAAAATACACTAATAACAACCCAAGAAAAATATTAAAAGTTAAGTTCAACTACTGCTTAACGCACAATAATAATATTGAACTCCTGCAATTTTCTACGACAGTTCAAACGTCCGTTGCTGTCGCGGCCATGATGTGACGTCATTATCCACAATCTGCCTTGTTTACATCTAATTTTTTTGGCCTTAATAAAGTAATTTTACTAATTGTTTATGCTTTATTCAAGTAAAAATTGCAATAACAATATTGTAATAATTTTTTTGTGAAACTTTAAGCACTTTTCAAATAAAAGTGTTTTTTTGACACAATGAACTTTGACGTCAATACCGGCGTTATCGAGGACGATGCGTTTTGAGAGTGCGTTCCGTTTTACCAAAAACATGCTGCATAAAACAGTAAATTGTAAAATAAGTGATGTATTGGAAAGTTAAACAAATGTACCACAATATTTTTATGCGGCAATACAAGGCATGCTATATGATGGTATAGAAAATCTAGAGGCAATCTAAACCTTAAAAACTTACAAATAAATCTACGCTCATAATAGGCTTGTGTCCTGAAAAAATCTAATTAGTCCGTCAGTTAGATTAAAAAAAAATATTTGACACGTATTTTTTGTTTTGATACGTAAACCAAAATTGACGAAGATACGACGCTTTTAAAATTTTCAATACGTGACGCCGCGTCGTGCCATAATTTTTAGTGTGTTGTGAAGTCACGAGCCCCCACTCTCGAGTTTTGATGCGTTTTATGTTTGTCAATATTCATTGATTTACAAAAACAAAAATACATATCCTTTATTTCCCTGACGGACTAAATAGATTTGAAATTTATTGATGGTGGAAACTAGCCTATTCCAGTCGCATAATATCCAACAATCCAACAAACTATTATAACTACTACACGTTACTATTGTAACTTTAAATGTAACTACTCTTTTGTATTAGGTACCTAAGCCTGTGATAATAGCTGTATGTGTTGTTTAAATAAATAATTTAAAAAAAAAACAGAAACTACCCTCAACATCTGAAAAACATTCTCCACTGTGATTTACATACCCGTACAACAAACAGTTGAAAAAAGGCGCAAAAAAGTAAACCAACGCGAAGTGACAGTATCAAAACTGAGTAAAAAAGCCCAAACGAGCATCTCACGCGAGCATCGGAAGTTTCTCGAACAATGGTTGTCACTGCTTGTTGTTAAAAATTAAAACAGGTATAGTACACCGTACGTTCTGGAAACTTTTTGACTGAATAGAATAGCAGAAAAATGATACGTAACAAATAACGTGTTCATAAAAAAGATATGTAGGTCCTGTATTACCCGGGACAATGAAAGGAGCATTTAATATTTGAAAATAGAATAATTATTTCCATGTTTAAAATTAGATAGATAGATAGATAAACCATTTATTTAGTTCACACAAAAGAAATAGCACAACACACAGAAGTACGATAAATGATATAATTTACGTGATAAAAGAACAAGGTGGCAATTTACAAAAAGAAAAACATATTTACGCAATAAAAATAGTAACAATATGACGTATACTTCTATGAGAGGTTTTCTTTTTGAGGTTTTAAAAAAAAACTTAGTTTCCAAGAACTCTATAGATGGCGTTGAACTTACTATGATAGTTGGTGCCAAAGCCAAAACGCTTGAAAAAAAAACATTGTGTCACGTCACATACTCTCGTTGACTGACACTTTCATTTGCTTAACCTTCCGATTATAACCTAGTTTTCTCGCGCTTTGTTAAAATCAGTTTTTTTAGGATCCATTCCTTGCATTATCATACTAACTCCTAGCGCCATCTATCCAGCGACTAGGGAAGAGCTAAAAAGAAAATCCCTAATTCAATGGGGTATTTTCCAGTGCTTTTTATGAACGAACTAGATGGCGCTGATCAATCTTGGAAATAATAAAATGGCTCATTTTTATGTCCACAAAGCCTTAACTGAAGAACGGAGGAACCTAAGCTCGACTCGACGCACCAAGAGTTAGACGTAACGCAAAAACGCTCAGAAGAACAATAGCAAAAACCATGCAAAAACTTGTAGTTTAGTTCAGTGATGCAAAAGCACAGTAGACTTTTTAGGTTAAAAATGTTTGACAGAATAAAGATTCTTTACAGTTCTCACTTTATATACAACAACGACTAATAAAGGAATTTTACTATACTAGTTTTACATGTGTCTAGGAGAGTTTTTTTTTGCCCTGCTATAAGATTTTACCATTGACCTATATTATAATACGTAATAAATACTTTTTTCATTGAATTTTACTAGAACGCCGCTTAAAAAATATTCCCAGAACTGATCAGCGCCATCTATTGATATATACTGAAGCGTTGTGACAAACGTCACTGGAAAATTCCCTATTATTATTTTTTCATTCCAAATCCGAGTCTATTCTAATTAATTTTATCTCTGACAGCGGGAAACTAAGCGCTGCCTAATATTATGTAAAAAAAATGTCCGGAATTTGGTGCAGACTTTAATCAAAACCGTTTTACCCGACTACGGCGGCGTCCAAAAGGAGAGTTATGTTTTTAGCCTGACTAACCTAACCTGAAGATGATTATGTTTATGGTACAAACGAAAACTACATATCGTGAACACACAAAGTTTCCATGTAACGAACAACTTATAATAAGTGCTGCTAACATAAATAAACAAGACGCAAAACGTGCTTACTAGAAACACACCTCGAAGCTCGCTCAAGGCAATTCTCAGGAACTTCGGAATATATCCCTCATATAACGTACGGTTCCACAGTGAAATTCTCAGAACATGAACAAAATAAATGAGCAATATAGTTCATGAGAAGTTAATTAATGAATGGGCCGCTTACGTGACATTCGTTTAGTTTTATAAACACTTCTACGGTTTTTTTTTTTAAACACTTATAAGTGTTTAAACTAACTAACTAAAGTATTTTAATGATAGGTACGTAATAAAAATCTAAAATTCATTCGCTAAACCGAGGAGCTCGTAGATATCAGATTTCCTTCATGTCTTGGAAAGCACGGTTAAGCCGTTGGTCCCGGCTGCCATTTGTAGATTTTTGATAGTCGTTACAGGTAGTCAGTGACCCGAAAGTCCGACGAACAGTCTTACCAAGGTGAATCGTATCCCAGTAACAACTGGGCAAGTTCAGATAGGTAGTCACGCCATGTAAAATACTGGTATTCAACTACATCCGGTAAGACTGACTAGGCAGACAATTCACTAAATCGCTTGGTCCAGAAACTTGAACACAGGAGTTCCTTATCTTGAAACACAGTCGGCGAATTATTGATGTACTATAAGGGACACTTCTACCTAACACTTAGGGGATTTTGGCGTGATATATGTGAGAAATTTTGAATATTATTCCGTATACACATTAAAAGTATAATCTTTTGAAAAGACAAACCATAGTGAGGTCTCGCTTTATCTCAGTAGTTCGATCTAGTTTCGTTCTAGGTGTATGCTATGCTCTACTTCATGTGTCAAGGTTCATTGTATGTTTCACCATCAAACTTTTTTCAAACAACGTATGTAACCGTTAATCATAAGCCAGTTAAGCTCTTACTCCGAATGTGCGCATAAATCAAAACTTTGCGCTCGTTTTCTGAATTGTTTCTTGCAAGCATCTTGCGAAGGAAAGGTTGTATTTTAAAGTGGTACTTGTGAAGAGAAATGTAGGTAAACGATAAGTTTTTTAACCCAGAGGACACTGACGGAAGAAATGGTTTCCAAATCCCATAACTGCCAATGAGACTTACGGCTATTTTCAATAACTTACTAACTGAGGCATCGGTAGGCTGCTATCTCTGTCTGTTTGACATTTAGCTTACGGACGGTTAGAAACAAAACGCACACAAAAGCTATTTTGATTTTTCTATGAATCAAGTGACAGGTAGGTGACGCGGATAGGATATTTCAAGCTAACTTTGTTTATAGAAACACCGATAGCTACGAGACGCATGCAGGCATATTAACTGACAGTTAGCCGTAAGTAAGTTTTAGAAAACGGCCTTTAGTGGATCTTCGACATACACGAAATATCTACTATTCTGTAACTATAGAACGCGACTTGCGACGATCCTTAGTCCTCACATAGGTACTCCTTTCGTATCGTTCACGATCATATAGTTCTGTTCAAACTTCATGGCGGCTCGGAAGTTAGCTGCGATCGACGGCCTGCACATTATACAATCAAGACGATGCATCCTCTGCGCCCCGCTGATACCTAAAATTGTGTACTGCGCAGCTTTACGTCAAATGCTCCGAACCGCCATAAAGTTTGAACCGCTATATCTGCGCTGACCGTCACTCGCAGCGAACTTCCGAGCCGCCATAAAGTTTGAACAGAACTATACCTACATCTGGTCATTATACACGCACGCAGATTACGAGTACTACTCACCTGTCGTTTCCGAAAAACCTCACTAATAATGCAGTAAATGGAAATGCCGGGAGAGGATGTCCCAAAATACTCAGCATAGTTCTTTTAAAATCAAAACCATTAAAAAAACGACTCTCTAATAAAATTCGTGATTTCTATACATGAGAGAGGCTTTTGTCCTGCATGTGTCGAGATAACCAGCCGCTATTGTTATACTATTTCTATACCTCTTTTTAAATATTTTACGTTCCGCATTGATAACAGGCCATAAAATTACATTAACAGCGATATCGCCACAGGTAAAGCAAGTTAGGTTAGTTTTGCACAAAATGTTACTAACGTTCAGTAGACTATAAAAAAAGATTGCGTTGTGTATTGGTTTTAAGAGCAGCCAAGCGTGAGACGATAATATTTTAGGTGGTGGTTTCCACTGGATATACTTAGGGACCTACATACTAGTAGAAGCTTTTATCACAGTTTATCCTGTGCATTATGAAGTACGTTTGATTTTACTGACACTACCTAAAACTGAAGTTTTATCACATCAATGGTGATGGCACTAAATCTAGGTTATCTCATGAACCAGCTGTTTAAAAATGAATCATCAAAGATACACACGACCCAAATCTGACAAGTTTCACCCCAGTTATCATGAAAGCATTTGGTGACTGACAAACTGACGTAAGTCTCAGAAGCACGGTCAGACTGAGCTCAGAAAATAATGCATAGGTATATTTAGTACTTGCACAACCTTTATAAGAAACATTAAAAACGATAACAGTAACTTTGTAAAAGACAATTGATACAATCAAGAGCCAATCTCCTAAAAAAACATTAATTAAAAGTTAATATTAATTAACAAAGACTTTCCCAATACAAAACTACTTTCTCAACTTACAAGCGAATTCGACTAATGAAAAATCAAGCCCTTTCAAGTTCCACTTTTCATTAAGAAACTCTTCTAAAGATAACATCGAAAGGCCAATAAGTAAGAACTGAAAACTTCTAGAGATCCTTGAAACACTCAAATCAAGATCGACACCGTATAACTAAGCCATTGTGCAAGTTCTGCTCACCAATAAATTGTGTCCGCGACCAATAGTTGGGAAGTTCCCGTTCATCGATTTTCTTACGTTCCGACCACAAATTGTGAAACTTACTCCACCATTGTTGTGGGCGGTGCAATATGGACCGTCCGCTTGCAGATTGCAATGACTTTTGTAACTTTTGTCGCCATTGTTGGCGCTTGGTGGTGGAGGTCGCCTTTTGATCGTCGGCAACGTGTATTGATGAATTTGGTCAGGCATTGTTGGTGTTGTTGCATTCATTATTTGAGTGCTGGGACAATTCTAAAAGACGCATTGAGGTATACACGTTACTCGGTTGAGAAGTATGACCATCTGAAAACATACCCATCCCTACCATGAGTTTATTATTACGCAAGATACCGTCCCGAATTACGTATAAGAACATAAGGGGGACCCAAATATCTCTGGTAATATTTTATTGCTAATGCTCTAACAAATATGAGCGAACACTTATGTATGGTGCAGACGGCCGCAAATAATCCCATAAGCCGCCCTTAATTTGAATAACGCTTTGCAATTGTGTACAGTTAAGAGTGGTGTGAAATATGTGGGGGTTTAATTTAGTTATAATTTGCTGGATAATAGTTATTATGTGGAGTGTTTTGTAAAACGTTATTACATACAGGACTTGCAAAGAGTGTGGTATAACACCCATGCAAAAATTTGAGAAAAGAAAAAAATCGTACTTCGCTGAAAACAAGTCTGACAACCAGTCTTACCAAGGGGTATCGTATTACTCGGTACTAACTGGGTTGTGGAGGTCAGATAGGCAGTCGCTCCATGTAAAATACTGGTATTCAGCTGCATCCGGTAAAACTGGAAGCCGACCCCAACATAGTTGGGAAAAGGCTAGGCAGATGATGATTTTTTGTTTTTGTAAATCAATGAATATTGACAAAGATAAAACGCATCAAAACTCAGGAGTGGGGGCTCGTGACGTCAGAACTAGCTACAAATTATACCTAGGCGTGACGTATTGAGAATTTTAAAAGCGTCATATCTTCGTCAATTTTGGTTTACGTAACAAAAGAAAAAATACGGGTCAAATATTTTTTAATAATCTAACTGACGGACTAATTAGAATTTTTTCGTCGTCTCGCCTTTCTCCATAATCATTTTTTTCAATAGTAGATCAAACCTATTGCAAAAACTAAATATCGCGATGTTGGTTGGAGTCAAAAAGCACGTTAAACCATTAATTCCGGCGGCCATTTCTAGATATTTACACCCTGGAAGCTAAGGAAGTCTGACTACCAGTCTTTTCATGTCAAAGACTAGTATTCAGCTGCATCCTACAGTTGGACTCGAAGCCAACCAGAAGATCGATCATCATCTGCCGCTTACATTGCTTACACTGACACACATACAAAAACTCACACAGTTCACCCATTATAAGAAGCAGTGACTACAAAACGTCACATGTTCCGTACAACATCATATTCACACAACCTTCATTATCCCATCCCGTAGTCTACACAATCTGTACTTAGTAACAGAGTCAGCTGGTGTAGTACAAAGCACTTTATAACAACTCTGGGCTTAGTAGGAAGCACTTTAGTGCAGGTCGAGTTTGGCGGCACTCTATAAGGGACATACGAGTGAAACATTTAGAGAAAGGTCTCCTGTTAGCGTTGTTTAGATAGGTTGGGATGTTAATGTGTTTGGGTACTAAAGGTTAGGAGACCTTATAAAGGTGGGTTTTGGGTCCTTGCTAGATTTCCTTTATCCAATAAAGTAAATAAAAGGATGAAAAAACTGGCCAAGTAAGTGTCGGGCTCGCGCATGAAGGTCTCCATACCGTCGTAGTAGGAGACTTCCATTTTATTTTTAATTTATTTGTAGTTATAGCGGCAACAGAAGTACATATTCTGTGAAAACTTCAACTGTCTACCTATTACGGATCAAAAGACAGTGTTCACACGCTTAGTAATAGGGCCTCGTTGACCCTACGGAACCCTAAAAAAAGATAAATATTCATCCTATATAGTCACGCCTGTACCTACTTAATCCACGGAGCGATAGGCAAAGGAAAATTTACTACTAACTTTGCCAACGATCAAATAAGACTACTTACTTTTAATGCCCAAGAGATAGATAGGATAGGTACCTAAACAGTCAAGGGTCGAGCATATTCCTGATAAACATTTGCTTACATCTTTGTTTTTTGGAAAGATACAGATCGGATGAACCGCGAGAACTGCCACGCATGACGTTCGCGGCACATCCAGCGCAGCCCACCTCCGGCCATCATACTTCTGTAATGATGTCTGGGCTCACCTGAGACTTCGCCACCATTTCCTTTAGCCAGTTACCTACGTAAGAATACCTAGTTGTTAAAAATAAGGTACGTTTATTATTAAACCTCCACAAATTGCGACATTTCGGCAACCTTCAGTGGACTTACCTTCCAAATTTAAGTCTTTCCCAATTTATAATTTCGTCTCCATCAAATTAAAGTCGAATCTCTCGACAAACATTAGTACAATATTCCATCTGGCTTAATAGGAGCCCTAGTATTGCGAGATGAAACAAAGAGACTTTCGAAGACAATGTTCCTTTCTATCGATTCAGGTCAAAGCTACGTCAGCTTGATCTCGACTCTAAGAGTATTTTAATTAACAGAACACGAGAAAAAGAAGTTTTTATTGAAATTAGTTTTTATTCTTTCGTGTGGTGATGTCATTTTCTTTTTAAAGTTTTTGGTAGATGGTTTAATTAGTTCTTGGCTGAAATTGTCGTGTAGTTTTAGTCTGAAATTCAATTTTGTCTTGGCAGGTATTTATTTTAATTTCTCTTTTATCAAATGGTTTACGTTTAATTACGTTTCAAATTGCAAAAAACTTTAAGCTGTTTTAAAATTATTTGAATTCAAAACAGATCCCTAGTTACCTACGTCATAGTCTAGCTTCAAGTCTTCTAGCTTTTTACGTGTTTTAATTAGTTTCTCTTCGTCACACAACTGCCAACCATTAATTTGAAGTTCAGGTCATACAAAATGTAATTGGTAGGTTTTCTGGTCATTAATTCTTAATGAGTACCTAATGCCAAGCTCGGAGCCGAAATTCAGGTGGACCTTTACTTAATAAAACGTCCGTAGAGTAGAGGTACCTAATGTTTAAACAAACCTGAAAGGACCCAAGATTTTTTGTAGCCCTCGCTTTTCTTAACCTAATCAGTTTTTTCCAAAACTAATTTTCTCACGTCTACTCCCTTTATTACTTGAACTTAGTTCAAGCAAACGACAAAGCTAGTCTCAATTTACTTAGTAAATACACCAAGCCAAGCCAACTGCGCCCAGTTCTACTAGATAGCTCACAAAAGCGGGCATTTAGTTTCCAAACTATTGGCTAGAGACACAATTTATGCTTACTCCACAACTTCGTCAATAGTTTTCGAAGATTGCACGAGGAGGTCGCCCCTGTGTAGGAAATTGGAACCTATTGTTTATGTGTTTCGGATATCGTATGATTAGTAATAAGGTGCAATGTGCTGGTTGCAATGCGACGGTAGAAAATGGGAACGTTTGGTGGTGGTCAGAAATGAAATAGTGGATTCTAAAGTGTGGGGGAACGAAAATATTGGACATTGGGAGCTATCTTTTGTGGATATATCGTGGTTGGATTTTGAATAACCATTAAGTGAGATACTATGTTAACTTCGACAGTATATTGGAATCAAGTATAACAGCTCAGAACTAATAACCCAACCCATTAATATTTATCCGTGGTGCTAGGCAACTGGGCGGCTATCCCAGCTGTAAACGTCCCTTTGTGCCTATTGGCCTTGTTTAGTTCTCTCTCCTGCTGATATGGAGGGAAGTGGAAATTACGGTTTTTTCCTACTCCTCCACTATACTTTTCTGATTAATTTCGTTGCGGAATCCAAGACAGTTAAATTCATTCTCTAGGACTTCGTCGAACTTCATTGTCTCGGCGCTTCTGGTGGTCACCACTGTTGATTCTGGCTTTCAGAAGTTACAGTGGTTTGGTAATAGAGTGGCAGGCTTGTCCCAGAAAAAAAAAAGAACTTTGACAGAAGTTGGGGAATGGGGCCCGTACTTCAAGAAAACAACAGATAAAACAAGGCATCAAATTGCAAGCATCTAGCATAACTGATTACTTCATTAGCAAGCGGTCCTCTTTTCGCTTGCTTGCTAATTATTAGCAGATATAATTCAGACAAATCAGGACAACATACCTAACGCGATCATTAGTCATTAACATTATGCAACCACAAGGAATGTACCTATCCTTTGGGTAATTTGTTAAAAGCGTCGGTAGAGAGCACGTAGGGAGAAACCCATTTAATGTCAGCAGGATTTTACGGGATGAATTATGTTGATAATTACCATATCCACCCATACTTACTGCTGATCACTATAAAGCTAGTCGTAACGCTAGTAGACTCATGAATATTTACGTCATTAACTGCGATGAAACCATGGTTATGGAGAATTACGCACTAAACATTACGTAGCTTTGGTGTTGGGTGCGGATTTGAATTAAAAAAAAACGCTAGGTCAAAAAAAAATTCGGGAACGGAGTCACATTGAATCAATAAATTGAATAAAATGCGACCTTCCAATTTATGTTTGTAGAAATGTTTCATAGCAAAAAATGGCATGTTACAAAAACTACCATTGTTTAAAATACGTTGCATTGACCGTCACTTGAATAAAGATCTGGTTGACTTCTGTGGTGTAAAAATACTGGTTTTGGCTAAACTGAGAGTCGACCTCAACATAATTGGGACGGCTAGGCAAAAGATGCGTAAACGTCTCTTTAGTAGGTACTTGCAAGCGGACGTCACACGGTTTCACCTGCGTAGTTTCCAATCCCGTGGGAGTACGGGGATAAAATATAGCCTATGTTACTCGCTGATAATGTAGCTATCCATTGCTGAAGAATGTTACAAATTGGTCCAGTAGTTTTTAAGTTTATTTGTTAAATACAAAAATACAAATCTTTCCTCTTTGTAATATTCCGGGAGTGTAGATAGTATAGAAGTATAGATTATAAAACTAGCTGTGCTGACTATGGATCAGCACAGAAAGATGCTGATGCATTATACTTGCTCACGGTATCCTAACCTTATGTCTACTAACTCAGGAGATAGTGCTTAAAAAGCCGAAGGCACATGAAATCTGAAAACACCTACTTCTTGGAAATACGACTGATAATTTCATGCTTTCAATGGTGTTGAAATGCCTTTCAATAAGGAGATTACCAAAACTGATAAATCAACAATTTCGATGTAAATTATTGGCCATTCAATCTGAATTTAATTTGCAGGCTTGCAACTGGCAGTGGCGTTGTAACTAAATCAGGAGACACAAATACTACCTAGTTCTGGGAACTAGGCACAGGAAAATAAGTTGCAGGCTTCAACAGAAATTGGAATAGAGTCATGAGAATACGCCGAATTCAAAATTTTAATAACATAGCAAACATTAGAAAGCTCGGACTTTCCACACCTAAACACGTTTCTGTTCTATTCCCTTTTCAAGTGCTTGATCCTCACGTCAAAACCCAACAAAATCAGTCGGACATTACCGAAAATGTAAAGAGGAACAAAAGGAATAAATCAAAATTTGATTGGAATCGTCCCGGAATGTAACAATCGCATCACGTCCGCGGCGCGCTTTGAATAAACAATTCCGGGACAACTTCGGTGATCCGACCGCTACTCCAAGTTGGGAAGTCACTTGAGACTCGCTAGTCTTACGTATTTATTTCTTAGATCTTGGATATTTGGGTGACATGAACAGGAATATTGGTCGGTTTACAAGTCATGATAACTTCGTTCGTGCAAATAAATTGTATGCAACAAACAGTTTGCATAAAAAAGAAGACACTGCTCTTCAGGAGGGTGTTAACTTATGGATAACTGTGAACTTTTTTGTTATGGTGAATCCTCATGAATACCATCCATCCGTGGAGAATAAAGAGTTATGTCGTAATCTTAAGCCGTGTGGTATCCGGCAGAGTAGAATAGAACCAACCCATTACACTCACGGGTGTCGTTTATGGCGACTAATGTCTGAGGCAGAACACCTTGCCGTAGACCAGAGAATGGGCAGCAGCGTTTTCTGTTAGTCTTTCATCACTGCGATCTCCAATCCGCCTGCCAAGCGTGGAGATTACGGCAAATTCCTCCCATCATGGGAGAGGCTTATGTCCAGCAGTGGACGTTATAGGCTGTTGTTGTTGTTGTTGTCGTAATCTTACTGATTTAAATCTGTTCTTTCTACTACCGAGTTCCCGGGAGATAGCCACACACACAGGGACCTAAATTAGACTATGGCTACATTTAAAAATCTAAACGATATGGCTTGTAACCGTCAACAAGGCACGTAAGACTTGATCCAACAGAATTACCGAAATAATTTTAGCTACCTACTCGCTCTTACAAGTTCCATTCGACTTCGTAACCCCTAGTAATCATTTGACTGGTTCTCAATTTACATCTAACATGTCGAGCAGCATAGAGCGTAACGTGTAGCAACACAGCCGACGGTGTTTGCCCGCTAAAGATTTGGGCTTCGAACCCCAGTCAAGTTTATTTGCATCGGTTTCCGATACACCGTTTTCGTGGCTTATAAAGCACTTCGATTTGCGTTTTGGATTTAGCGTGTTCTTTGATTAGTTTTGAGGTTTTAAAGGTTAGTGTGGACGTTTTATTGTGTTGAAAAGCTAGGAGTCATTTTCCGTAGTTTCCCGTAAAACATTGAAGAATTTTAAGCCTCTCATTACAAAAGACAGGTGTATTTTGGTCGACTTTGGGGCGAAAACTGTTTTTTGCGAAAGCTATAAAATAAATCCCCGTTTCTTTAGGATTATTTAGAATACGGCAAAGGAAACAAGCATAACACTCCTTGTATTCCATTCGTTATTGTCACACGGGCATACCCAAGAGAAAAATAGAGCAAGCTTTAAACTTTCCCGATCTCCAATAACAAAACACGACGTTGCAGGAGAAAACTTTACAAAAAGCAACTCCGGTCGCGCGTTTAAAATATCAGATATCGGAAGAAAATTACGATCTTCTAGTAGCCTCGGCCCCCGACACTCCGGAAACTTATTACCAACCAACTCCTAATAGAATCTACTGTGTTTAAACTTACAAAATGTCAATGTCTATGGACCGAAGTTGCATGAAGTCCCGTATAAAACTTATGACACCGACTTCGAGAGAAGTTTCCCTAACTTCAGTTCCTGAAGAGAAAAATGTTTCACAATTCATGTCCTTGTGAATATTTCATTGGAGAATATTGTATTTTATATGGAGTTGTGGACTTATGTCAGTGTTGACGTTTTATAGATATTGGCGGCAGATTGGATAGGCTTGTTATGAGTGGTGGGGATTTTATGGAGTGTGTTTCTGAAGTTGAGATTTATGTAGGCAAAGGCAGCTTCTTGTAGATTTTATTGAAATAATGTAACATTGATTTACTTTAAAAAAAAACGTTGCCCTACACTAGGAATTTCTCCTGTATCGTGGGTGCGTTTGCAAGCATTTAAACTCACATACAAAAACAGCAAGACCCGGAGCAACTACCGGTATGCCATACAAATATTAGTTTCGTGCGGGTATCTAAGTCGCAACACGCAGCGCAGCAGCTAATCACTCAGCCACTGCGACAACCATGCCGTCGTCAGTTCTACTGGACTTGGCTTTTAAAGCAACGTAACTATGAAAGTTCTAAACATAAATTGTCATTTACTCAACCCGCTATCATGGCGCTTGTAACAGCGTCGAAATATCGGGAGCTCAAAACAAATAATAATCGCGGAAGATATTCCTTATGTGACAATATAAGGTTAGTTTTAAACTGTGAAAGCTTAAAACAGTGTTTGAAAGTTCTGTTTCAAATATCGTCCAAATTAATAATAATGTCTTAGGGGAGAATAATCAAAAAAATACACTTGAGAAAATTCTATAAGGCTGTGGTATATTTTAGTTTAGCAAATACAAAGGATAGGTTTGCTTCAATAACATTTTAAAATTACAGAGGCACTAAAATAACAGCAGGGTACCTTAAAAAGGAACTCTTGTTCGTACATTGATGTGTGCTAGAAGACTTAACAGATACTACAAAGGTCCTTACAGGTCGCGGCACGTAACTCTAGCGCTGAATGAAACGTGGAGGGGATATGTTATACGACTGGAGAGCCAATCGGCACAACGTACGCTCCAAGACATTCTTATGTTTTACTTCTGCGCAATAATGGTCAGCGCTAGAGTTTCGTGCCCCAACCTGTACCTATTGACTTGAATATTGCACAAAGTTTAAATCAACTGCTTGCTACGCTTTCACTGGGTCGTCGTGGTTACGAACGTCACTAGCGACATTCCCCGAACATTCACGAAGTTACACGAACGCTGTCACTATCGGCTTTGTGAAAGGAATCCACTGAATGCGTGCCGTGGCGAGACCGGTAGATGAGGCGACGTTGAGGGGAAGACCTATGTCCAGCAGTGGAAGTTCTTTGTCTGAATTGTGATAATGATGTCATTCCAAAAAAAGCCTTATCTATTTGACTAGAACTTAGCACTTAGTCAGCATTAAACTGCTTATTGGACTTATCCTGAGTCTTCAATCTTTGGTGACCCGAAGTGCCGCGAATATTCCCGACGATACCCGATTACAAATGTCCTTCACTATTGGACTTGAACATAGCACAAAGCTGCATCAATTGCTTATTGGATTGGACTTATCCTGCATCATCAATCTTTGGTGACTCGAAGTGCCCCGAATATTCCCGAGGAAACCCGATTACAAAAGTCCATCACTATTGGACTTGAACATAGCACATAGCTGCATCAACTGCTTATTGGACTTCCCCTGTGTCTTCATATTGCGGACGTCGGTCCTTCGGTTGATGTGGACACGGACTCCTTCCAGACCAGACCAGGCTGTGGCTACGGAGACCAACTTGCTCCAAGGTATTGCCCATTCGCCGCGGAGGAACTAAGGACAAAATAAACAGAATTAGCGTGACGTATATATTATTATTGTGTCCTAACCTATAGGTTTTTTTGTTATTATGTTCAGTGGGGAAAAAAATGTTTTTTTTTCTTTCTTTCAGAGTGAGCTCAGTGGTAAAACCGTGGTCGCCCATTAGTTGATACGATTTATTATTTTTCATTCGGAGTTCTTAGAACTGGGCCACTATTGTTTGTGGGCAGGTTTACTCTGTGAGGTGTGTATTCATCAGTTGCTTTGAAAACAGTAAAAGTTACATCGATAATTCGATAGGAAGTCAGTTCTAGCACAAAAAAGTCGCCAAACTGGTAGTCCATATGGTAAATTACGGATCACTCGCTCTTACAGATGGTTGATGGCATAATATGGCTGATGGCTTGAGATGGTTGATGGCATGAGATGGCTGATAGCTTGAGATGGTTAATGGCTTAAGATGGTTCCAGTAACAGTAGTCGGATGCCTAATGCAGTGATCGTGAGGTCATCATTTAATCTCAAGTAGCATTTTTTTTTAGTTTCACCTTGCCTTTAAAAATTCTCACCTGATCAAAAGGTTGTTTCCCGATATGAAACATGATGTACAGCAATGGGGCCTTATTTATTGGTATGGCTACATCGCAGGTGTCTTGAATGCCAAGCTCCTTGTATATCCACTCCGAGTGTAACGCAAGATGTTCATAGATAACCTAAAAACATACGTAGACATTAGGCTTTAAAAATGGTAGTTCTGGTATTGGTATGAGGAAAAGGATACGAAGATCCTCTTTCTCCATTGAAAAAGGTGAATCCTCCGACTCTTATAGACGAGTCGTCATATGCCTAGCTAAAAAACCTGTATTGTACTTATAAAGCACACACTCATCATCTGCCTAGCCTTTTTCCCAACTATGTTGGGGTCGGCTTCCAGTCTAACCGGATGCAGCTGAATACCAGTATTTTACATGAAGCAACTGCCTATATAACCTCCACAACCCAGTTAGTACTGAGTAGTAATCGTAGTAGTAGTGAGTAATACGATACCCTTTGGTAAGACTGGTTGTCTAACTTTCAGGCCCCTGACTGCCAATAACGACTGTCATAGATCTACAAATGACAGCCGTGACCAACGGCTTAAAGTGCTTTCCGAGACACGGTGGAAACTCGGTATATAATGGTTGGTTGCTCATCCATGGCCCAAGACCGCGGCGAGAGACCAGGCGAGTATGTACGTATGTGTTTGAAAAGCCTTCTACTCGGCCGTTCTTGTTAGGCTAAGTCTTGTGAATAACTCAGTGTGTGTAGGACTTATTCACACCATCATCTTAAAGTTGATATTTGCCTAACTAAGTGTTAATACATGAATCGGATACTTACTCGTAAGCTATCTCTTCCAGGCGATGTCATAAGAATTTGACTAGTTAGGGCCGCAGCGTCGCTTGCTCGTTCAGCATTGGATCCGGGTACGTCTCCCTAAGATATTCAAATATTTTAACGTATTGTGCATGCAAATGACATTTTCTTGCCTGATGAACTAATTATAACAGACTAATTAATCTACTTTGGGCCTTGTGGCTGCTATCAGGGGTTGGATGGAAAACTTTTCTTTACTAATCGTGGTCTCGTAAAATCGATTACTTGAAAGGGGTCGACAAGAGGTTTACTTACATTTCACCACCTATTAAATCATCGTCATCATAATTTCAGCCGAAAGACGTCCACTTCTGGACATAAGCATCCCCCAAGTGTCGCCACATTGACCGGTCCCGTGCGACTCGCATCCAGCGAATTCCCGCAACCTTCACCAGGTCATCGGTCAACCTAGTGGAAGCCCTTTCGACGCAACGTCTTCCGGTTGATCCCGGTGATCGAATCAGAAATGAAGACATCCGCAAGAGAACCAAGGTTACCGACGTAGCCCGAAGAATTGCCAAACTTAAGTGGCAGTGGGCAGGGCACATTGCTCGCAGAACGGATGGCTGATGGAACCGAAAAGTTCTGGAGTGGCGACCGTGAACCGGAAGACGTTGCGTTGGAAGCTATAACAAGACCCAAATAATACATTTGCTACTACGAGAACTTCTGACAAATGCCTAATAAAAAAACCACACAACTTTTCCCTACCCAGGGACCGTTATTGCACCAGCGATCACTAATCTAAATAAGCAATCATTAGAAGCTGACTAAAACAGTTACCAGATAGGTACTATAAAACTCACCTCCTCAAACAACTCAGCGAATTCCGGAAAGTCCTCCAGCCCGAACTGTTCAGACAAGACCACCTTCCTCTTAGCCCGCT
This sequence comes from Xestia xanthographa, assembly GCA_905147715.2. NCBI lineage: Eukaryota > Metazoa > Arthropoda > Insecta > Lepidoptera > Noctuidae > Xestia > Xestia xanthographa. The sequence goes on along the minus strand of LR990653.1, from coordinate 24,341,021 downwards.
CTATGAGCAGTTGTATGTCTCTGGTATGTTTGTCGTCTTCGTCTATGGAACAGAGGGCCTCGGCAATGGCCAGGGCTATGGAAGACGCGTTGCTATGACTACCGTCAAAGCTTAGGGATGATGAAGTGTCTGTGGAAACGGTTTTATTTGAATACGTACAGGAAATATTGAACTCGCAGTAGAAACATCGAAGTACGACGGAATGGCGGCACGGCGGTCGGAGTGTGACGGATTTTTTAATGGAGAATTTCTTGATTAGGTACTTTATTATAATGACATTTGAAAAATACGACATTTAATTTTTATTTTATTTGATATTTTATTTTATTCCAATACAAAATATTTTGACTGTAGAATTTATTGTGTAATTGTAATTATAGTTAATCAATCTTTATATGTATTGACATTGTCTACCTTTACTGTTATGTACTTAGCATCTCTAGTGTTTTCTGTACTTTTGCATGCGTTTTGATTAAATATGGCTGTTGCTACTATATTTTTATGTCACCGTGTATGTACAGTGTCGACCAAAAGTCGATAGGCAATCTCACAAAGCAATAGCTTGACGTTTAGTTTGACTTACGACCTTCTACTTTCAAGAAGATAGACATTGTCATCTACAAGTAAATGTAGTCCAAAATTTCAACATTGAAATATAAGTCAAGATGGCCTAGTGGTTAGGCGCGTCCACATCTAAGAGTGAATCAGTAAGTCGTGAGTTCAAATCTCACGTTGTTACTTTTAGACTTTTTGTAAGTGTTTACTCGATTGGAAGTAATGGGACAGAAAAATATTCTCGCTTTGTTCACACATTTCATAAAGTTAGAAGAAGGTAGATCATAGAAAAATAAGTCAAGAATTTATATTTCTGTGAGGTAAACCTGAGTTTTATGAATATTTTACTTGATCGAAATGAACGTTGTCGTTTGGTTATGTTAAATTTGGTTAGTGACGTGTGGTTTAATAGATAGCGGTATTGTTGTTGGTATTTCTCAAAATGCAGGCAAATATTGATATTGAGGCGAGGGCGACTAATATTATCGTGCTGCATAAAAGTGGTCATAATAGAACACAAATATCTGAAGAAACCGGACTAATGTGAGTATTATATTTATGAATTATTGTAACAAAGTTTTATTAAAAATTAGAGCCTACTTTGTTATTGTTTATTTATTTGGTGACTTAGGGATTAATAAATTGATTTTAAATCCATCATGAGGCATAAAAGATAAATAATTAGTGTTAATTATTGGATTTATAAACGCAGAGTGAATGATAACTTCAGTATTTTATTATAGCTGCCTAACATAATTTTTTTGTTTTAGAGGAATACTGTGAGTCAGATCAAAAGGCCTTGCTAGTCGACAATGAAGTGGAAAGCCGTCGCTTATTATCGATGCGTAGCGACGACATAATATATGGTTGGCGAATAAGAAACAAATGGTTTCACACCTACGAGACACTTTGTGGAATTATTTGACACCTCATCGCAAACTGTTCGCCGTGCCCTCCACGCTGAAGGCTTGTATCACGAAGACCAGCTAAGAAGCCCTTCTTGACAGAAAGAGTTATAGAAGAACGATTACGTTTCGCACGGGATTATTTAGATGTTTACTGGAATACTACCATGAGAAGACTCAAAAAACTGACTTTTTAAATAAAGTCAAAAGGGTAGGCTTCATTTATGGCGCAAGAATAACACTCTGCTGGTCTGACAAAAACATAATCCCTAATACAGACTCATGTCGAATTATGGTTAATATGTGGGGATCATGTGGGGATGGATAAGTGCAGCAGGGACAGGAGAACTGGCTTTTATTCCTCCACGCGCCAACAGTTCTACTTAATTATGTAGAAGTATCTTCTAATACTTCTAGTATAGTCATGCTACAAAATTAATCCCTAGATGCTTTAGTTTTAATTAGATGTGTAACAAAATATTTAGTGAATATTAACTTATCCGTAATTATATTAATGATCTTAAATTGAGGTTTAGTTTCAAACTTCTTTTCTTCGGGAAAATGAACACTTAAACTATAACCTCAATACGAGTTACATTTATTGTGACGTCACAAAAAAATATATTTGTCGGATCCGGACTCATCCGGTCATGAGTACGGACGGGCGAATGTATCGAAAGCGCGCCAGTGATGACATCACGCGACCTACTTACCAGTCTACCCCACCATGGCGGCTTCTACAGGGTCCTGATGTTAACAGCTCGCAGCGCCGAGTACATTCTATGTCTGATCGCAGCGGAGTTAAGAAGTCTTGAAACTGTACCCGAATCATTGTGCCCAGTGTTAATGTGTCAAAGTGTAATATCAAGTAATTTATTAGACTCAGTGTATCTGTTTGAAAAGAGTAACCATGGAGTTTCTTGCCGGTTCTTCTCCATGGAAACTACCACGCCGAACCGTGCAATGTGAAATAAAATAGTGTATCGCATCCAGTGTGTTTTCATAGCACGAAACCCGTCTACAGCCCACACAATGCTCGAGCCTAGCGAAATATATCCTGACAGTCCCGACATATTCATAAAGTCTAATTTATTTATATTAGTTTTCAATAAACTCTGCAGATTACCGATACCTATAATAAGTGGGTATCAACTATATGTTATATTTGTGTGATTAGAATATCCTTTCCTTGTTACTTAAGTATGTTATTATGAATTAAAAGTAAGTGGGTATACCGTATACAATAAAAAATCTTATGATCGGTTACAAGAGAACTTTTTTACAGCTAGGTAGGAATGTGATGTTACAATTATCATGAAAGTTTGTTAATTTTATAAATAAATAAAACGAATAAACATTTTTGTTATCATTCACCACGACTTTTTTATTTCCACCTTCCAACACCGAACAGCTAAAATAATAAATAAATATTTGAATAATAATACTATGTTTTTTTTTTACTAATATTTAACTTATTCTTATAAAAAATAAATAATGAACCAATAACTAATGTTACCAAGATACGAAAAACCCCACACGTTGTTAACAGGATTTGAACTCGGATCTCTTTGATCGTGAATCCTACTGATTACCCCAACAGCTATCAACACATGGTCAATAGCTGTGAATTTTAACTATCCAATGGTAAGAACAGGTCGCTACACAAATAAGGTTTGCTGCGTGTATAATAAAAGAAACGGAAATATATTGTTATGTTTCGTGGAGTGTGACGCGCGACATGCGATTGGGCGAACTCTGTGGCTGTGGTGTGCGTACTGTATTGAGACCACTTACACATATAGACGCACGGACGCTCGACCGTGCGTTCACAGCAATACAATCCTTAGCGTGCCTCAGCACTTATAAACGCTTACTGTACCTATATTTGCAAAATAAGTATCTTATCTGTTACGTTGTTTTTTTTGGTACCTAACATTTACCTGTGAGCATGCGTTGTAAATTGTGAGGTTTCCAATTTTGATCTCCATGATTTCCAAGTGAAATGTTCATTGTGGTTTATGCAAATGACTTTGGGTTGCGATTTAAAGAAGGAGTCATCTCTGCATCCGTACTTCGTCACCGGACTATTTAGTAACACTTCCTGACAATAAATCACTTTTCAAAACCATAATAAACTGGTGTTCATAATAAATTAGATGCATCATATCTTATGTTTACATTCCAAATGTCATTCGGTTAAACGTCAGTTTCTTTCTGACAGTTAGAGGCGACATCTAGCGGCTGCGATATGCAGTTGTAGTTATAATCGATACATTTTAACATTTTCATTGGAAATCATCGAACTAATATCGTATAGACCAATCCTTAATAATTTCCAGCTTTTGGTTGAAATACTTAATTGTTTTTTTTAACCGTAAACGGAAGTGAAATTATTTTTTTATTATGGAGATTTTTCTAGAAGCAACAGAGCTCACAATCCATATTTAATCTGTGGTATGTCAATGGCTTAGTGTGACCAGGTGATATATTCTCAATTCGCCGAAGGAGTGAGGGGAAAAGTTACTCCACTTAGGACAAATTTTAGTGTTAGAACTAAGAAATAATTAGTTTGTCAGCTTGGATCCTTGGAAAATTGTTATTGTTTCAGAGTATAAACGTCATGTTGGACAGTTGTTAGGGATTTTCAAGAATTAAATATCTTGAGGTAGTGATTCGGTCATCAGTGCTCTTATAAGTTTTACCCGAAACAGGGGAGATTTTCTAGGTGCTCCGCCTAATTCCGGTTGGGAGGCATGACAGGACAATGGAAGGTCACGGGCGTCAATTTGCTATTGATCAAGCCTGAGGCAAGTTACAAACTTTATCTCATGTTTTACAAGGTAAGGATTTTGGTGAATTAGTGTTTGGAGGTGATCTCTGAGTCCTTCCCAGGTCGTTAAAAGGATATTGACGTGATCCCTGGATATTTATTACAGGATTCCATGCGTTGAAAGGATTCGCAGATGAAATAGGCGGACCTGTTCTACAGCCGGTCGCATCAAGCAGTCAATTGTTTTCATCATTACCCAACTGTGAGTATTACCATTGCTGTCCCACCACGCAGGGTTAGGCAAACAGAAGTCGTAGCTCATTCAATTGTGTTTTCTAAGGGCCTCGTAGGCCACGTGGACTGGCTAATGGTTTAGCCTTTAGATCTCCTAGCTCCTCCCCTCTATTCATTCTCAAGGAAAGTACCATGGTTTCCTCTTATCTAATAGGGTCCCCGTATTGTCAATTCCAGGTGAGGCAACTCGAGCGATTCGTCTCGCCGCCAGGATCTAGACGAGCCTCTGGGACCTGGACGCGAGACCCGTTCCTCGAGTCCACTCAAGGCCTCCAGTGGAGACGGTCGTGCAGTAGCAGAGTCCGCCTAGCGATTGAGCGCAGGCGGGACGGTTTTTTTTTTATATAAATTGACACCTTTTAAATTTATTTTCTACCGGTTCATATACGAACCCGTGTATCACCTGCCCGGTTTTCCAAATTAGAAGCCGAAGTCTTCAACTTAATTAAATTAAAGGACCCCAGGTTCGACACCTACGCTTAACTGGAAGTATATTGGACATCTTCGTCGGCTCCGGGATCCGGGACTGTTCAAGTCCCTGGCGCCCATATAATATCTATTAGTATTCACTAAACTGGAAGGTTGTATCTTGATATTTTAGTATGAACTAATTTAATTGAATTAAACTTTATTTACTAATTTGATTTGAACTTTTGAAAAAGGAACAGTACTGGGTTTATCTCCAATCCCCCACAACCATAGCTCAAAACCGACTGAATTTAACGCTGGCTGGCATTATCTTTTTTTTTAATATTTAAGTTTATATAAATAAACTTTTGTTGTTTGAGATCGTATGTTGTTTCTTTGCCTTTTATTACCAACCCACCTTGCATCTGGGCTTTTGTTCCATTTCCACTAGAGGGACAAAATCTCTAATGTAACAAAACAACAATCAATACAAACACAATACAAATCTAATGTAACAATCAAAATGAATCAGAACAAATAAAGCTACTAAAATCCGTCAAATTTCTTTAATAGATTTTCAACTTTATCGCTAAAGCATTAGGTTCAAGGTTGATTGGAAAAAAAATGAAGTTTCGGGTAGCTTGATGTGCTTGGCGTCCCGAGTTCACTAGCGGTCTGTCTGACTTTTCACCCTAAGCAGTAAGGTTGAAAAGTCAGTGAACGTCGATAGTAAGTCTCCACGTCCTTAACAATATTTTCTTCTGTTATACAAGAGGTTAGTTTCCACCATCAATAAATTGCAAATCTATTTAGTCCGTCAGTTAGAGTATTGGAAAATAATGGACACGTATTTTTTGTTTTTGTAAATTAATGAATATTGACAAAGACAGAACGCATCCAAACTCGGGAGTGGGGGCTCGTGACGTCACAACGCACTAAAAATTATAGCACGGCGGCGTGACGTATTGAGAATTTTAAAAGCGTCGTATCTTCGTCAATTTTGGTTTACGTAACAAAAGAAAAAATACGTGTAAAATATTTTTTGATAATCTAACTGACGGACTAATTAGAATTTTTCAGGACACAAGCCTATTTTGACACATCGGTATCAACGACGATTTTTAACTCACTATTTGACATAAGAAAGAAAGAAAGAAAAGAAAATGGTGTTTATTTGGCATTAAAACATGACATGACAAAACACAGACATGACGTGACGTGACGTGACGTGACATTTACAAAATTTCACAAAATAACTAAAGGGAGAGAGAGTACGAGATAGAATTAAGCTTCAGAACTTACTTGTTTGCCCCATACCAGCAATCCTAACGTGCTTAGACCTCGGTCTATTAGATCTTGCGCTCATAGTGTGAGGCTCTCCGTTCGCAGTGGATGCTGCTGCTAAATAAAACAGATTAATCGACGTTGCAACTGGTATGAAGGAAGAAACTAATCCAACATGTTGTGTTTTCGTCAAGTGAAATAGTTGCAGTTTTTTGGGCCGTTTTGTAAACGAACGCAGAACCAAAAACTACAGAAAACGCGGAACGTTTAAGGATGACGACGCGACGAGTGACTGTAGTAAGAAAGATAGTTGAATCATTGCGTTCTGGACTCTATTTTTATAAGCGTAAATTACAAAATGGCATCAAGTAATTCGAAGACTGGTTCGTGCAACAAAGACTTTTTGAACCCAGCCAGGACGTAAAACGGTTTCATCGTCGCAGAACACAAAAAGGTCTTTGAAAGCGGTTCGTCGTCGCAACGCCCACCACTAGTATTATTGAGTTTTCCCATCAGGAATTTCTTAGTAGCAGACATGGAGTCTGGATTTGTGCCCGGTTGATGCCAAAGACTTGCCCCCTATTACATGTAGGTAGGTGTACTTGTTAGGTACACTTTTGCCTAATCCTTCGGGGATTAGAAGGCGTGATGTTATGCACAAAATCATTTAGATTGAAGAGATCGTGACAAAGGCTTCGAAATCGCCAAACAAAGTTTCCATACTATTGAATCTCAATAGGAACTGATTCGTTACTTTTTTAAAGACTAGATGGCGCTCTCACCAATTGGGTATATCCATGATTTATTTTTATCACTCTAAACAAAGCGTATTAACATCAGAAATAGCAAAGTGAAATTATTATTTTTTATATCTATAAAAAATACGTTATAAGTTATTTGAAACTGCTGATTAGACAGAGAGATCCGATACAGCGAATGACGTCTGCATCGACGTACAAAATCCATACTAAATTCCGTTAAATCTAGAAAGAGATAATAAAAAAGAAAATTTATGCATATTCCTTATTCATGCAGTTACACAACAACACCAATAGATGGCGCTTACCTTCTTTTTCTTTCTCGACTTCTTCATCAGCCCATTTCTGTATCTCTTCGTAAGTGACTGTCACAAGCATTTGTAGTAACACGGAACCTCCGACAGGGTTTATATGGGAGGGAAGAGTTCCCTCTATGATGGAACATGCGTTTACGAAGCTGCGAGGAACGCAGTCTAGGGATCTTGATATACAAGATAAGCAGAGGGCCATTGTCTGGAAGTAAACATAAATTATGCAATAGGAAACCTGATTTCGTTTGTTGATATTTTGTTTTTTTGCCGAAGAGCTTTCAATAGGCAATAGGTGAGACAACAAAAAAAATCTAAGTAGTCCGTCAAATAGATTTCCAAAAAATATTGGACACATATTTTTCTTTTTTCGTTTATTTAGTTTTGTCGTTACAGGTCTAAAAAAGTCTGACAACCAGTCCACCAAGGGGTATCGTATTACCCAGTACTAACTGGGTTGTGGAGGTCAGATGGGCAGTCGCTTCATGTAAAATAGGTACAGGTATTCAGCTGCATCCGGTTAGACTGGAAGCCGACCCCAACATAGTTGCGAAAAGGCTACACAGAAGATGATGATATTTTTCTTTTTCCACGTAAACAACTGAAGACGATACAGTGCATCGAAACTCGTGTGACTTCACATTTTGATATATTTTTTTACCATAAAGTGACGTCACAAGTGCCACTCATGATCTTTGATGCTTTTGATCCTTGTAATTTTTTATTAATTCGATAAAACAAAAAACACGTATCCAATATGTATCGTTAATCTAACTGACGGACTAAACAGAATCATATTTTTTTTAGTCAGTCGTCATCTCAATTGGTGTCGATGCTGTTGTACACAAAGTAAACTTAATTTAGTGTACTTATTGCTATATTTTACTAAAAGGCAGTCCGAGAAAAGGACGGCTATAGCTATGAACTAAGTTAGAGATGTTAAACTAGTTTATGCCTTGCGTTTCACCGTGTTTTAGTCGGCACATTTTTACGTGCACCCTTCACTTGTATGAAAATATTAGTTCCAACTAAATTTGGCAGCTCTAAATTACGTCCGTCTCTTTCTCGTTTTATTAGAAAGAAAAAGATAGCAATAGCCTAAATTAAGTTTAGCTTGTGCACAACAGAATCGACACCATTGTGTAGAGTTAGTGCGTTATTAGTCAAAAACTGTTGTATTTGTAATTCCAAGTTACCAGTATTGTGCTTCCTCTTTTTATATTTGTTTACCAAGTTGTGAAATATAGCTTACCTGATACATCGAGGCTCCACCCTGAACGGCATTGACGAGTATCGGAGGTATAAACTGTAGAATAGACCCCACTATTGCTAGTATACCAGCCAGCCAAGGAGGCCTTCTGTCACACCAAACCTGGAAATAAAACAGAAATCAAATGAAGGAATTAAGGAACGCGACATGTTTTTCGTTGCAAGGACATGACGGTTGGTGTTGTGAGAAACATAAGGTTGTAAGTGAAACTATTTTCAAGCATGCCTACGCGTACGGCCACCATAGGCTCTTATTCAATCCAACCAAACCGATAGCGAAGTTAGCTTGCTGATAACCATTAGATATTACTCCAAAACTATTCAAATTTTCGCAGTTAGATAAACATAAAATGATGAAATTTCTACAAATAGTTTACAGTTGATATTTCGAGTTGGTTTTCGTTGACGTTCGAGCAGTGATAGTCTAGCGGTGTGACCGTCGGTCTGCTAAGTCACAGGTTTCAAGTTCGAAACAAAGATCATCTTTTGGATTCATGCGTGTGTTAGCATTTGACTATATAACTATGTCGATATGTAACTAGATGTATTTACATATTTAATGTTCGTAACTTATTAGGTATTATAAAATATAAACCAATGGGAGTCACTTCATAATAACATTATATTTTTCATGTAGTATATTACAATTAACCGTAGTAGTGTATATAACACAACGTTACGAAGCAATATATCAACCGTAATTAATAAATAACACATATAATAATCACATCATAAAAACCACATCACAATATCCACATCATAATAACCACATCATAATAACCACATCATAATAACCACAATCATATTCATTAACTTGTAATAATGAAGATGATTGTGATTCACCTTTATTATCACAATCATCACTTTATCACAATGATCATTTTATCACAATCATCATTTTATCACAATATTAACCTAACCTAACCTCTAACCTAACCTCTAACCTAACCTCTAACCTAACCTCTAACCTAACCTCTAACCTAACCTCTAACCTAACCTCTAACCTAACCTCTAACCTAACCTCTAACCTAACCTCTAACCTAACCTCTAACCTAACCTCTCACCTAACCTCTCACCTAACCTCTAACCTAACCTCTAACCTAACCTCTAACCTAACCTCTAACCTAACCTCTAACCTAACCTCTAACCTAACCTCTAACCTAACCTCTAACCTAACCTCTAACCTAACCTCTAACCTAACCTCTAACCTAACCTCTAACCTAACCTCTAACCAAACCTCTAACCAAACCTCTAACCAAACCTCTAACCAAACCTCTAACCTAACCTCTAACCTAACCTCTAACCTAACCTCTAACCTAACCTCTAACCTAACCTCTAACCTAAGTCTCACGGCGCCCCCCGCAGCGACCGGATCACTTTTAAGCCGCTCCGCGCTCGAAAAATCGTTAAAAATAGTCAAAGTGAGCAAAAACACCCGAGTTTTTGCACAAAGTTGCGCGCTAACGAGATAGTACTGACAGTGAAAAAATTTTCGAAATCGGTGGAAAACTCGCGAAGATATAAGCAAAAAACCGAAAATTTAACCTAAAAAGTGGACCAAAAAAGTGAAAAAGTGAAACGCTGCTCGATCTAGATCGGTGACCTAGTGTTTTTGGACTGCCCTTCGCAACACCTGGACGAGCTCCACTTCCTGGCTGAGTTTGGGATTTTTCCCGTGAAAACTCGCCGAGTTACAGGACAAAAAGGGAAATCCACGTGGACACGAGGTCAAGTTCCAGCAGTCGGAGGAGGAAACCGAAATCGAGGATAGGCGCAGAAAGCAAAACCTTTTCACCCGACACCTTGATCGCCGAAATTGGACCACCCTTTGGCAAGTTACAAATTTTCAAAAATTACCAAAACGTTTTCAAAATTCAAACCTTCATAAATCAAAATTTAGATCGACAACATATTATTTTTCGGACCCTAAAAAACAGTGTATAGTGCAGAGAACCTAATTACAAAATTTCAGAATTTTTGGACCTGTAAATAAAAAGCTATAAATTTCCAATAAATTCCCTTTAAATATATATCCAGCTAAATATAAACAATAAAAATCCGGAAAAATTCGACAAGGCGATTCAGACCACGATCAAGACAAATCTGGTCGAAAATAAATTTTCCACCACCTGGATCTGACAGAAACGCCTATTTGCAGAAAGTGGTTCCACCCCCATAAATTTGACCACCTGCCAAAAACAAGCAGGTCACATTAGAAAAAAGATCTTGGACGGACCTGGAGCGGAACCTCACCAGCTTCCAGAATCTGATGAACACAGGAAGATTGGACAAGAACTGGAATTTCTGTCAAATTGTTTCCAAACATCTGCCCGGAACGCCATTACCACTTAAGTTTGTCGGGGTTGTAACCCTGGAACGGAGCTTCGGATCGCAAAAATAACCGAAAATCGAATCTCTCTGCGAGAAACGATCTTAAGGTCGACTACCCTGGACATTTCACCACCAGCTCGCCAGGGTCAAGATTTTACCTTTCCAGGGGAATATCTTCTAAACGGGACCAGCTGCCGGAACCGTACCGGTGCCAGCAGTTGGAGGAGCATCCACCCTACAACCCGACATAGGACACAGCCCAGTCAACACCACCCTCTGGAGCCGGCACCCCCGGGAAGACTTTGGACGGCGCTGGGGCGGCGAAGAACAGCGGCCGAACGAAGACACCTAGTTAAGTAGATAGAGTAGTTCATAGATTAAGCTTAGGATTAAGAACCATTTTCCGGGGGTAACCCGTATCAGAGATACAGAGCCCCAAGTAAGTAAAGTCGCGCGAGCAAAAAACAGGCATTTGCGGTTTTTGGTTTTTAAAATTTTTTTTCAGAAGTAGATATTTCACACCCCATAGAAGGCGCCCAAATTTTAAGGAGCGCCAAACAATAGTATTAGCTTCCTCTATAAGTTTATGCATTTAAAATAATTTTAAGACACACGTGTAAAGTAATTTTCAAGGAACCGGAAGTAAGTTTACAAACAGCATAAAAACTGAAAAAGGCCTGTATCTCTGAAACGGTGCGTCATAGCCAAAATCTGACACAATTTTCGAGGCCCCCCCCCTAACCCCTCCCCAACCCCCCCCCCCTGGTTGGATACCCAACCATCCTGGACCACCCGCATCCTTGGACAAAGTTTCAACCCTCTAGGGCTAACTCACCCTTATGACCTAGAAATATTTTTATTATCAAAATATTTAAGTAAAGCACGTTTTTAAGTGGCCCTCAGCCAAACAATCATTTATTTTATATAATCACATTTCCGGGATACCAACCCCTTCTAATAAACCACCCCTTCCCCCGACAAAATACTTTCCCATCCAAATCCCAATCTAACCAACAAGCGGCCCTCAGCCATACTGTGGTACCACAGTCTACAACCCCGGGATAATCCTCCCCCCCCCCCCAACACACCCCCCCTCTCCCCTCCAAAATATTCTATCCTAATCCTACAATAACCTTCAAAATACCCCATTAACAACCCAAATCCTAAACCCTCCTTACCACATAAGGACTGTTTACACCCAGTAGGGTCCGTTTACACCCTGCATATGCTAAAAAAGCCATATCTTGGTAACGAGAGGAGATAGCGCAGATTTGACCTCAAAATTAGCCTCTGTGGTTTCGAAGAAACCACGGTGAAAGTCGCATAAGAGGTATCCATCCCCCCTCCTTTTTCCCTTTTTCCTTAACCTCCCCCTCCCTCCATCCTTCAACGGGCCATATCTCGGGAACGGAAGGAGATAGAGACTCCTCGACCTCAAAATCAGCCTTTGTGGTGTCGAACACCACGGCTAAAGTCGTATAAAAGGCACCCTTCCCCACCCAAGTGGACCCTCCCCCAACCCTTACACCCTAAAAAACCGTATCTCGGAAAGTACACAAGCTAGAATTATTTGGATTGCGGATTTGCACTGCTTGACTTTGACTCCCCATTTACAGGGTTAAAACCTGACCTCAAGCCACAGTGCACTATTAACAGTAGTTCCATTTACACTTTTACTCTATAGTTAAGATTTATTTTTATTTTTTACTTTTACTTTACCATATTATATTATTTACACGCGGACAACTTTCCCCGTTCCCTGGCAGTGCCCTTTATACACTGACCACATAACATCCAACAGGCGGGCAACTCTAGTAACCAAAAATGATGTCCGGAATCCGCACCCCAGCAACAGGGAGAGGGGCGATGGCCGGCGCCGGCGGAACACAGACGGCTACGTCGACAGTCAAAACGCCACTGTCGCCATCGGCTGGAACCTCTGGTGCCGTCGCTTCCCCCCCCCCCACCACCACCACTCCCAGACAGGTGGGACAGCCGGCACAGGCGCTGGACGCCGCTAAAACCTTCATCCGGAGGCCAGAGCGGAAAAGGAGGTCCCTAGACATAATGGATGCCTACAAACTGCAGAATAACATCTTTGCCACATCGTCCACTGACAAACTGTTACAAGAGGTCATGAAGACATTCGAGGACATACCGACCAGAGTCCAAGGTTATCCCCAGATGCGGAAGGATATCAAGATCTTCTTGGAAACTCAGTCGGACAAGTGCCTGCGGACCTTATTCGAGTTGAGTAAGCGAGTTAAGAGCCTGGAGACAGCGCCCGGAACGGTTCCTCCCGCAACTGACATCAAGCCTACCCCACCCGAACTGTCGGAGGATATCATGGGAAGCCTAAAAAGGGTGGAATTGAACCTGGAGACGCGGCTCAACCAACTCGAGGAGAAGGTCTCGAAAGTCACCTCGGACATCAAAGAGGAAATAAACGACAGCGGCGCTGACCTCTTGGACAAGCTTAGCGATCAGATCGAGGAACTCAGCTGCAAGATTGAGGTGGGGCAGGGAGTCCTCGAGCTCAGAATAGATGAAGCCGCCAGGGACGTCAAGGAGGCCATAAAGAGAGTGGAGCCTGACACAACAACCGAGATGCCGTCATACGCCAGCGTCACCGCAGCCAGACCCGGGTATCGACCGGCACTTCACTCGATGGCGGTCACCCTCGAGGGCGGACAGGAGACTGCGGACGAGGTATTAGCTAGAGTGAAGAAGGCGGTCGATGCCAGGGAAACTGGCCTAAGAATTAACAAAGTCCGGAAGGCCAAAAACCAGACGGTCATTCTGGGGTGCAATACAGAAGAAGATTTTAAAAGGGTGAAAGAAAGGATCGAGAGCCGAGGCGGAGGCCTAATAGTAGCGCCGATGAAAAACAAAGACCCGCTCGTCGTCTTAAAAGACGTCTTCTTAGACAGCGAAGATGATGAAATGGTGAAGGCGCTCTACTCTCAAAATGATAATATCTTTAAGGACCTAGACCAAGAAGAGAGAGAAATGGTTATAAAATATAAGAAAAGGACAAGAAACCCGAAAACGGCACACGTTGTCGTCCAAGTCAGACCCAAAGTATGGCAGAGGATGACGGAGGCTGGGGCTCTTTACCTTGACCTGCAAAGGGTCAGGGTGGAGGACCAGTCGCCGCTCATCCAATGCACTAAGTGCTTAGCGTTCGGACACGGCCGGAAATTTTGCACTGAGAGTGTGGACAGGTGCAGTCACTGCGGAGGACCGCACCTACGCGAAAAATGCGTGGAGTACGTTGCAGGAAATGGACCGCAGTGCTGCAACTGCTCACACTCAAAGTTGCAGAGGACTGACCACAACGCCTTCAGCGTGGAGTGCCCGGTCCGCAAAAAATGGGACTATTTGGCTCGGACGACAACGGCGTATGCCTAGACTGTTTCTCGAGGCACTCTTAACACACGCAACACACACAAGAACACACGCACCACACACAGGAACACACCAAAACAGCAACACAAACTGGGAGTACATTGCAGAAGTAAATTACAACTACGAAGCGAACATATACATGGAAACCAAAAATCAACACCAAGCACAGATATACAAAATATATAGTAAATATATACGCATATATCAAAACACACACACAACACTAAACACACACCCTAAACAACCCCTGAAAACGTTAAGAACAATAAAAATCTTAGTACAAGAATCGACAATAAATATGTATCATAAGTATATATTATATTATTGCCAAAATAATAAAGGAAATAAATAAATAAAAATAGGTGAAAGGAAACTACATAAGCCGTAAAACAGTCCAAAAAATTAGGTTCAAACTATATGTCCAAAACCGAAAACAAGAATAGAAAATTGTGTCACGAAAAATGAGCTCATTATGTTAGAAATAAGTTAAGTAAAACCACTATGTTAGAAAATAAAAAGTAAGTAATACATTAGGATAAACCATGTACTGAAATATAAAATAAGGAAATAGATGTAAAACTAGCCATGTAAGAAATTAAACTAGATACCTAAATTAGAATATAAAAATAAAGTAGAATAAGAATACAAATGTCTAAACATAACATAGAAATAAGAGATAATGTCCACAAAGTAGTTAATTATTAAATTAGAAGATTAAAATAAATAAAAAACTTATCATATGGAAAAATAGCTGTAAAGAAATAGACTTAACGAAACAAGATTGTCAACAAATGTGAAAAGAGCCAACAATGTTAATAAAATCAATTTGTTTGCCTTAATACCTAAATAAAGAAAAATAAAAGAAGTAGGAAATAGCTAGAATAGCGGGAGTCCCACCCGGCTAAGAATGAAAGGACGCGTGAAAGAAAGACACAGTATGAAGCATGAAAGTGCGAGAGGAATAAATGATAGAACTGGAATGAATGAGAAATTTAGAATAACAAGAGCCCGTTGGAAGGAACGGGGAAAAACACAAAATTATAAAAAAAAAAAAACCTCTAACCTAACCTCTAACCTAACCTCTAACCTAACCTCTAACCTAACCTCTAACCTAACCTCTAACCTAACGAAATAAACAGATATAATATGGAAACCAGAAAACAACAACAAGCACAGATATATGAAATATATAATAAATATATACTTATATATCAAAACACACGCAAAACACTAAACACCCACCCCAAACAACCTCTAAAAACGCTGAGAAAAGTAAAAAACCCAGACGAAGAAATGACAATAAATATGTATAACATAAACGTATATATATACATTATTGCCGCAATCCTATAGAACATAAATAAATGCAACAATGCGAAAGAAAGTTACACAAACCCTTAGAACAATACAAATTGAGTAGATTCAGACTTTGTGTCCTAAAAACCGGAAAATAAGAATTGCAAATTGTGTTTATTGCTTTATAAAATAAGAAGATAAGTTAAAAAATATTGTGTCAGAAAATAAATAGTTAAGTAAAGTATTAGTATAAACCTCGTATTGTAAAACATAGAATAAGGAAATAAATGTAAAAATAAACAAGTAGGAAGTATGCTAGATTTATCTTAATTAGGAATTAACAATGTATTAAAATAAGAAAGCACATGTAAATTAACCTAACATAGAAATAAGAGAAAATGTCCAAAACAAGATCTGCGTAAGCGTATATAAGAAGTTTAGAACAAATGAAAACTTAGCATATAGAAACAGAAAAGTAATAGACCTAAGGAAACAAGAATGTAACCAACCATGTAAGCTAATATAATGTAGAAACACAGTTAAGAACATAGTTAATGAAAAGAAATAGACTTAGAAAATAATATGTAACAGTAAAATATGAAAGAAGCAAATATTGTAAATAAAACAGACTTATGTGTTGAATATCCCTAAATAAAGAAAAGTAATAAATAAAAGTAGTTAGAATAGCGGGAGTCCCACCCGGCTAAGAATGAAAGGATGTGTGAAAGAAAGACAAAGTATGAAGCTTGGAAGTGCGAGAGGAATAAATGATAGAACTGGAATGAATGAGAAACTTAGAATAACAAGAGCCCGTTGGAAGGAACGGGGAAAGCAAAAAAAAAAAAAAAAAAAAAACCTCTAACCTAACCTCTAACCTAACCTCTAACCTAACCTCTAACCTAACCTCTAACCAAACCTCTAACCAAACCTCTAACCTAACCTCTAACCTAACCTCTAACCTAAAATGCGAGAACTGGAATGAATGAGTACCTAGATTAACAAGATCCCGATCCATGAACGGGGAAAAGCACAATAAAAAATAAAAAAAACCTCTAACCTAACCTCTAACCTAACCTCTAACCTAACCTCTAACGTAACCTCTAACCTAACCTCTAACCTAACCTCTAACCTAACCTCACGGCACAGCGGCCGGATCACTTTTAAGCAACTCCGCGCTCGAAAAATCCTTAAAAATAGCCAAAGTGAAAAAAATACGCGAGTTTTTGCTGAAAGTTGCGCGCTAACGAGTTACGTCTGTGAGTGTAAAACCGAAAATGTAAGTGACCACGAAAAGTAAAAAGTGAAACGCCGCTCGATTCAGATCGGCGACCTAGTGTTTTTGGATTGCCCCTCGAATCACCTGGATGAGCTACACTTCCTGGCTGAGTTTGGGATTTTTCCCGTGAAAACTCGCCGAGTTACAGAAAAAAAACGAAAATCCTCGTGGACACGAGGTCAAGTTCCAAAAAAAAATTCAAAATTTCAATCCTTTATAATTCAAAATTTAGATGGACATCCTAGTATATTTTGGACCTTATAAAACAGTCAATATACTAGAGAATTCAAGTGCAAAATTTCAAAATTTTTGGACCAATATTTTTAAAGATATAAACTCTTCTAGTGAAACCCGGGTTGTTGTATGTGAATAATGCTGGAAGCATGACCTTGATTGGGATGATCCTGTACACGCTCACATTGAAAATAAATTTAATCGATTTCACAAAGAACTTTCCTATCTCGAACAAATAAAATTCCCGCGACATGTAGGTATCACCTCTGGTTCTCATGTCACTCTCCTCGGGTTCGAAGATGCCAGTGAGCGCTGTTATATGGAATTAATGTTAGATTAACTCAATACTTAAATAAATTTAGTTTACTATCGAACCAACAGTTTGGCTTCAGGCAAGGATTATCTACGGAGGACGCGGTTTCAGCTCTAAGTTCCCTGGTAAATTCCCGCGACATGTAGGTATCACCTCTGGTTCTCATGTCACTCTCCTCGGGTTCGAAGACGCCAGTGAGCGCTGTTATATGGAATTAATGTTAGATTAACTCAATACTTAAATAAATTTAGTTTACTATCGAACCAACAGTTTGGCTTCAGGCAAGGATTATCTACGGAGGACGCGGTTTCAGCTCTAAGTTCCCTGGTAACTGAACAACTTGATGCTGGGAATAAATGCTTAGCGGTCTTTCTAGACCTTAAAAAAGCATTTGACACCGTCTCTGTCCTTAACCTTGTGAACAAACTCGAAAATGCCGGAGTGAGAGATATTCCTCTGAAATTATTCAAGGACTACCTCTCAAGAAGGAGGCAGAGGGTCAAGATAGAAGAATATGTCAGTGAAGAATCGGAGGTGACATATGGTGTCCCACAGGGAAGCATACTGGGTCCTACCCTCTTTCTTTTGTACATTAATGACCTATGCAATATGAACATCGAAAATGAAAAAAAGTCTTTGCGTACGGCGATGACAGCTCTGTCGTTTTTACTGGGAACTCATGGCACGATGTTAAACTAAAAACAGAGATGGGCATGGCCCAAGTTGCCAGCTGGCTCAATAATAACCTGCTCACGCTAAACACATCCAAGACGAATTACGTATGCTTTAGCGTGAGTAACAGGACACAACCAACTGACGATTTTAACATAAAAATTCATGTTTGCGGAGATCCATTAGATAAATGTTGTGCCTGTCTATGTATTTCCAAAACTTCGCAGACTAAGTACCTAGGAGTAGTAATTGACCAACGTCTATCATGGTATCAGCATCCAGAACAGGTTACAAATAGAGTTAGGAGATTGAGCTGGATATATAAATCACTGCGTCACATTGCTCCAAAAGATATAATCAGTAAACCTAAACCTACTAGAAACATCCTGTATGAGGTATACTTGGCTCTGGTGCAATCGGTTTTACTGTATTGTATCACGGTTTGGGGAGGTGCAACTAAAACCAAACTTATATACTTAGAGCGAGCCCAGCGTGCTCTTATTAAGATTATGTACTTTAAAAACATGTTATACCCTAGAAATAGCCTTTATGCTATAAGCAATATAATATCGATAAGAAAGTTGTACATAATCCAAACCGTCTTGAAAAAACATAAAACCCTACCATTAGACCCAGAAAAATTAACCAAAAGAAGGAAAGACTAAAACAGTTTCCCAGACTAAAACCGTATTTGCCTGCAGACAATTCAATAAACGCTCAGCCGAACTATACAATAAGGTAAACAAAAAAATATTTATATACACCAAAAGCACTTATTACTACGTAAGAAAGCCGTAACAAATTGGATCAAAAAACTCACGTATGAAGAGACTGAGGCACTTCTACAGCACATTAAATAGCAAGATACATAATTACAATATGTTATCCAATTTTCACCCGCACATCACTTAGATACAATCTCATAAAAAAAAACGCACTCAAAATCAAATAGAAACATACACACACACACACGCGCACAATCACACTCTTACACACACATACTCACACTCATCACACACTCACACTTGTACACTATTTTCCGTGATTTTTAATATGCTTTTATTTTTACTCTTTTTAAATAAATAATAATAATAGAAATAAGTAGTTTTTGTTACTGTTGTAATTTATTTTGCTATGGAAGAGCGGGGTCTCCTAACACAGGCATAAATTGCTTAAAAGGAGTCCCCAAACACAACCACCCATTGTTGTAACAGATTTCTTGAATAAAATATATGAATTAATGAAAATTTTGCATATATAAACATAGATTTTAAGGAAATGAGCATGTAATCAAAATTGTAACTTGCAAACAATGTAAATAAAACAAAGTTGTGTTTAATAACCTTAGATAAAGAAAACTAAAAATACAAGTAGATAGAATAGCGGGAGTCCCACCCGGCTAAGAATGAAAGGATGTGTAAAAGAAAGACAAAGTATGAAGCATGAAAGTGCGAGAGGAATAAATGCGAGAACTGAAAAGAATGAGTAATTAGATTAACAAGATCCCGTCGTAACCATGAACGGGGAATAGCACAATAAAAAAAATAAAAAAAGCTAACCTAACCTCTAACCTAACCTCTAACCTAACCTCTAACCTAACCTCTAACCTAACCTCTAACCTAACCTCTAACCTAACCTCTAACCTAACCTCTAACCTAACCTCTAACCTAACCTCTAACCTAACCTCTAACCTAACCTCTAACCTAACCTCTAACCTAACCTCTAACCTAACCTCTAACCTAACCTCTAACCTAACCTCTAACCTAACCTCTAACCTAACCTCTAACCTAACCTCTAACCTAACCTCTAACCTAACCTCTAACCTAACCTCTAACCTAACCTCTAACCTAACCTCTAACCTAACCTCTGTAATGTATAAGCTATGTTCTATGTTTGTCTATACCTATGTATGTTACACGTGTACTTAAATACCAATAATTACTAATAAATGAGTCAGTTATCATACAGCAGTCAGAGCGTTTAATTCTCCTCTAATACCCAACCTTTACATGGCGACCCTGCCATGTTTGGTGATGGGGTGTCGGGTCGCAATGCAGCCACACTTCGTGTGTGGTACAGACTTTCGTTCTAAGTGTACGTTGAGTTATTAAACTTTGTTCGAGAACTTTCATACCACTTTTACAATGTGCAATTCTAACACTCCAAAACGAGAAGAAGTTATAATAAACCAGAATGGCATTGGATCTTCTAATGTGGCTACTACCGACCAGCTACAATTTCATCTTTCCGCAATAAGTATTGTGATGATGATAATTTTGGGTTTGTTGCTGATATTGGCAGCATATTTCCTGTACAAATGCTACAAGAACTGCCATCATACGTGGATTAATGACCAAGTACTTCGTCAAACTTTGAGAAATTCCTTTTCTCGGCGAGGTCGTAGAGGAACTGCAGAAGGAAACAGATGTTCGGCGTGTGGAACGCGATTCAATACCAGGTGTACGTCGTGTTCAAACAGTCCTGGGCTGGGGCCTTCACTTCCTAAAGAAGATTACGTGCTTAAATCGAATGTGTAATATCGTAACAATAACGTAAAAGTGAAGTGTTAAAAGTGCATAGTGTGCGTAAAAGTGAACGGAAACCGGTGAAAATGCGTTGAACTATGGTAACCCGATCTATGTAACCTCTAATTAGTTATTATGTATGCTAGTTATTTCTTTTTTTTAATATGACAAATTATGGCTCATGAGCTCAATGATATATATATGAAAAATTGAGAAAAGTTAAAGAAAATTTATTTAAATTGAGTATAGAAAGGAGAACGCCAGAGCGTTTGAAAGAAAAGCTGTCTGAAGCGAATATTGTGTATAATAGTTATTCTGATTTACTTCCAAGCATTACGAAACAACTAGATGATAAGCAATTTAGTGGTGAAAGCTTGTCATTAATGAAATCGCATTGTGATAAAATTGCAGAGTTGTATTCTCAAATACAAGAATTTTGTAATAAGTTGCATATACGTGAAACTGATAAGAGTAGTGGTGAACAATTTGGCATAACATCGAATCTCGAATCCAAAATGGAGTTCAATTTAAAAGTAGCCCTGAGTTTGTTACCAGTTATGAATAATGAGGAATCGACGACTCGTCAATTAATTGATGGTATCGATTACTATGGCTCTACCTTAAAAACCGAACAGTGTAAATTAAGTTTACTAAACTTTGTCTTAAAGAGTCGTCTCTCTCAACAAGCGAAATTAAGACAAATCCGATTATCCATCCATTGATGCATTACTAACTGATATGCGTATGGTTCTTTTGCCTAAAAAGAGTACTGTCGCCTTGCAAAGTAAACTTCAAACTTTGCGGCAAGATCAAATGTCGATTAATGATTACGGTAAGGAGTTGACTGAGCTATTTATGGATTTATCTATAACGCAAGCCGAAGGCAAAACCGAAAATCTCAAAATATTACAGCCTCTAAATGAAAAACAAGCCATTAAACGTTTTGCCGACGGATTACGCAATAGACGACTCAGTACAATAATAGCTGCACAAAAGTTTGAAACCTTAAAGGACGCTGTGCAAGCAGCTATAGATGAAGAGACCATAGCAATGCCGTCTCAGTCTGAAAATATTTTATCTTTTAATAGGAAACGTAATAATTATTTTCAAGGTCAGCGTAATCGAGGTTATTCTGGAGCCTTCCGCCAGTTTCGAGGTGACTCCACGTCTAATAATTATAGTAGGCCTACCGTCCATCGTGGTACTACTTTCTACCGAGGCCGTGGTCGTCCGTTCCAGAACTATAGTCGGGGACAGCCTAGACAGAATCGAGGTACGTACTATCATTATAATAACAGGAACAACAACTCTAGAGGTCAACAACGGAACGTGCAACGTAGTGATGCAAATATCCACGTTGTAAACGACGACGAGCCCACAAAAACTAATACAAACGGTGAGCAGAGCAAGTTTTTTCGTGAATAATGGGTTTTTATTTGCAAATAATAGTCATTGTTGCATAGAATTATACATAGATAAACATAACTACATATTTTTAGTTGACACCGGCGCATCAATTTGTGCCATTAAATATAAACATGTGATTGAATTAAACATTCCAATCCATAAAGAGAGCATTAAGATAAGCGGAATCGGTGGTACAATAGAAGCAATCGGATATGTTTATTTAACTCTAAGCGATTGTTATGATGGAGGACATAATTTGTTTAATCATAAGTTTTATGTTTTTAAATCGTTGCCGTGTATGGCACATGCTATTTTAGGACAGGATTTTCTTACGAAATACAATGCTATATTAGACATAAGTATTAAAACTTTAACAATAAATAATAACATCAATAATGAAAAAGTAATTTTGCCTTTAAAATCAAAAAGTACAAGGTTTCCTTATAATTTCACTTTGCCACCAAGGACCGAATCAATTCATTACATACCTACTCACATTAACGAAGAGTGTCTTGTTTGTTCATCTGAATTACAAAAAGGAGTATTCATTGCTAGCGTATTAGTTAAACCCGTAAATGGTATGATACCTATTCTAATCCTAAATACAAATGAAACTGAGGTGCACCTTGATACTATTGAACCAACTTTACATAAAACTAGTGACTATCATTTGTGTACGTTTGAACAGTGTACGAATTTGAACGCAGACCGTGTTAAAAAATTGTTTAGCTTACTAAATTTAAATCATTTGAACGATGAAGAGCAAATCACGATTGAAAATATTTGTGCGAAATTTTCCGATATATTTTTATTGCCAGGTGATAAGCTAAGGACAACCAACATTTACAAACATCAAATTAATTTACAACCCCATGCTCAACCAGTTTTTAGTAAACCATACAGAATACCACATTCGCAAAAACATGAAGTAAACAAGCAGATTAGTAACATGTTACGGGAAGGTATAATTGAACCATGTCAATCTGAATGGTCAAGTCCATTGTTATTGGTCCCTAAAAAGGTAGATAATACAGGCAATAAGAATTGGCGCCTAGTAATTGATTATAGGAAATTAAATAATATTATACAAGATGACAAATTTCCTCTACCGAATATAACTGAAATTTTGGATTCCCTTTCAGGTTCTGTATACTTTTCCACTCTTGACCTTTCCAATGGATATTACCAATGTGACCTTGATCCCGACAGTCGGAAATATACAGCATTCTGTTCTGGACAATTTAAAGTTCCGGGTAGCGTAGATAAAAGTACTGCTTCCTTATCAGGACAATACCAGATGACAAGAATGCCAATGGGATTAAAAACAAGTCCTAATGCGTTTTCAAAAATGATGACTGTTGCAATGTCAGGTTTGACCTATGAAAAGTGCTTGGTATATTTAGATGACCTTATTATTTTTGGAAATTCATTACAAAACCATAACAAAAATCTCATAGACGTTTTTACTAGATTGCGTCAGGTCAATTTAAAGTTAAATCCTCATAAATGTAACTTCCTTAAAAAGGATATATTATATTTAGGACATGTTATATCGGGCGAAGGTGTTTTACCCGATCCTGAGAAAATACGTGCCTTGAGCAACTGGCCAGTTCCGAAAAATGTTGAAGAAGTAATTAGATTTGTCGCGTTTACCAACTACTACAGAAAATTCATTAAAAACTTTGCCAACATAGCGTATCCCTTAACACAGTTAACAAAGAAAAATGCATTATTCATATGGAATCAAAAATGTCAAACCGCTTTTTCGACTTTAAAGTCTATAATTTCGAGCCCACCTATACTTCAGTACCCTAATTTTACAAGCAATTGTAAATTCATACTACAAACCGACGCTTCCAAATATACATTGGGCGCAGTTTTGTGTAATGACAATAGAAAACCAATCGCATTCGCGAGTAGAAATTTAAATAAGGCCGAAATTAACTATCCTACCGTGGAAAAAGAACTGTTAGCGATAGTATGGGCAGTTAAACATTTTCGTCCCTATTTGTATGGCCGTACATTTGTAATTGAAACCGATCATAAACCACTAATTTATTTATTTGGTATGCGAGATCCATCTAGTCGCCTTATGAAGTTCAGACTTCTACTTGAGGAATATGATTTTATCGTGGAATATATCAAAGGATCCACAAATATTCCAGCTGATTCGATGTCACGATTACCTATCACATCAACGGACTTAAAAAATATGCATGAAAGCATAATCGCGGTAATGACACGTTCGCAATATAGAAAAGAGCTCGAGTCGCAACATTCTCCAAGTGCTATGGGTTCTAATGACGATTGGCCTGCGCAACCAAGAGTCGTGGAGATTCATAGTAAATCGGGGATGTCTGTAGAACTTAAATTTATAGAATATAATGAGTTGAATAACCTACGTAGGGCAAATGAGATAGAAATAGAAAATGATGTATTTTGTTTTTCGTCATCGAGAATGACGTTATTTATAAATCCAGTTTCCCAATCACAATTGTCGCCAGCCGAATTTGTGAGGGAACTGAAATATTTTTGTGAGAAAATTAACGTGCACGAAATAAATTTTATAAGAAGACAAAAATACGATGAATTTATTAAAAAAGTAATTACGGAAATACAGTCATATAGAAACTGGACTGGACCGCGATTGTGTATTTTAAATGACGTAAGAATTATTCAAAATAAAGACGACCGAAAAGTAATATTGAATGATTTTCATCTTCTACCAACAAGTGGCCACGCTGGTATAAGACGAATGTATAATAACATCAAGAAATATTATTTTTGGCCAGGTCTTGAAAGAGATGTAAAAGAATTTATTAGGAAATGTGACAAGTGTCAAAAACAAAAACATAGTTCTCATCATGTTAGAGAGCCGTTAATTGTTACAACGACAGCCAATTCGGCGATGGAAAAAGTTTTCCTAGACGTAGTAGGACCCTTAGATCGCGATGATTACAATAATTCATACATTTTAACTATCCAGTGTGAGTTAAGTAAATATGTAGAAGCTTATCCTATGAAATCTAAAAGTTCTGAAGAAATTGCGAAAAACTTTGTTAACAATTTTATACTTAGATTTGGTATCCCCGCTAGAGTAGCTACTGATAGAGGAACTGAATTTATGTCATCTGTTTTTAAAGAGACATGTAAACTTCTCAATATAACGACTTTAAACTCTACCGCATACCATCACGAAACAATAGGTTCTCTAGAAAATACTCATAAAAGTTTGGGTAATTTCCTAAGAATACAAACGAATAACCATCCGAGTTCATGGAGTACATGGTTACCCTTTTGGTGTTTTGCCTATAATACTTCAGTTCACACCGTTACTAAATTTACGCCTTTCGAACTAGTATTCGGGAAAAGATGTAATATACTATCCAATTTAAGCCAAAAATCAGTAGATCCTCTTTACAACTATGATAATTATCCCTTAGAATTGAAATACAGATTGCAAACATCGCAAAAAGAAGCGTATGATAATTTACTAGAAAGTAAATCATTAAGAAAACAAAGGCATGATCTAAAGTGTAATCCAATTACGTATAAACAAAATGACTTGGTACTACTGAAACACGAGACTGGAAACAAACTCCAAAGTATTTATAATGGACCATATTTAGTTATCAAAGATGTTTCGCCAAATGTTGAAATTTTGAAAGACAATGGAAAAATTGATTTAGTTCATAAGAATAGGACTAAGCTATATTATTCATAATATTTTCTTGTTAATTTTATGTTATCTTGTACACTTTTACTTATATACTTTTATACAATTAGATAAAAATAAGCAAAACTGTAAGCATACTGTACTAAAGTGTAGTTAAATATTACAAATGTTTAATCATAAAACAAAATAATACTGTCATATTATTTTATTTTTTTCTTTTCGGGGAAGGTGTAATGTATAAGCTATGTTCTATGTTTGTCTATACCTATGTATGTTACACGTGTACTTAAATACCAATAATTACTAATAAATGAGTCAGTTATCATACAGCAGTCAGAGCGTTTAATTCTCCTCTAATACCCAACCTTTACACCTCTAACCTAACCTCTAACCTAACCTCTAACCTAACCTCTAACCTAACCTCTAACCTAACCTCTAACCTAACCTCTAACCTAACCTCTAACCTAACCTCTAACCTAACCTCTAACCTAACCTCTAACCTAACCTCTAACCTAACCTCTAACCTAACCTCTAACCTAACCTCTAACCTAACCTCTAACCTAACCTCTAACCTAACCCCTAACCTAACCTCTAACCTAACCTCTAACCTAACCTCTAACCTGACCTCTAACCTAACCTCTAACCTAACCTCTAACCTAACCTCTAACCTAGGAACCTAGCAGCCTCCGTGGTGGTCGGATCGTTTTTAAAGCCGCTCTGCAGTTAAAAATTCGAAAAAGTGGTCAAAAGTGCTCGGATTTTACAAATCAAGTGTCAGTGTGTGCAAAAAAGTTGCCCCCACACTACCAAGTTAAACTACAAGCCGGATTTCAGTGCTGTGTAGTGAAATTCCTGAAAAACCCTCTATTTTAGAGGTTTATTGGAACTGGAACGTTTTGACATATTGCGGTGAAACAAGATCGACAACTCTATGTTTTTCTTTTGAAAAACACAGCAAAGCAACGCCACCTACGTGCTGAATTACTCTTTATCTGCCTGAAGTCACGATTCTCGGAGTTATTCAGGAAAAACCAAAAAACACGTGGTCTGAAAAACCTGAACGAGACATTGTAGCAGCCTGAAATTTTGCAGCACAGAAGAAACTTATGGGAGGGGACGAAATCTGCAAGTACTAGAATTTTAAGTCTATTAGTTTTGTTATTATAACCATTTGAATACTCAAAGTTTGAACTACAATAACTCCTGAAGAAACTGTTTTTTTTTCAAATCTGCAACTGTTATCTTTTGCGCGCTCATTAGAAAAAGACACAGAAATATCCAGATTTTTAACTTATTTAGTTTTAACGTAGTAATTAAAAAACCATAAAAACCACATATTTAAAAATTTCTAATAGTGAATATAGAAAATTGTAAATTTTTAGTCAAGAAACAGACAGTATATGACTTGTACATAATTTAGATTTTTTCCAAATTTTTCTGTTTAACGGTAACAAAGAAATTGATTTTCTAAGAATTCAATCAATCATTATTCAATAACTTTGCCAAAAATCAATTATTTCGATCTAATCTGATTTTTCAGATTAGACAGAAATAATTGATTTTTGGCCACAGGAATGACTTGTTAATGTGTTCTGTGACTAGATTAAGCCCAAAGTTGCGCCCAGTAACTTCACAATTGACGAAAATAGCTTTTTCAGCCATATTGGTTTTGTTGGTTACAACATTAAAGTATAAATATCTCCGAAGTTACTGGACGTAGAAGACCCGGATTTGCACATTTTTCAGTGGGAGACTTGTAGAATTACACTCATCCGGTTTTCAGGTGCTTTTCATGCTTTTCATGTTTTCAGCCCTGAAACCACTTTCAGCATACAGGGAAGATCGGAGCATTCTTCACATTTGAAACTGCATCTCTCTCCGATAGGCGGTTGCGGAGTTATAACCACTTGAAGTTGGTGTTTGACAGCTGGGCGGCCATTTTGGAAAACTTTGACCCAACGCAGCTCCGGAGAATAAAGAAGTCTTGTCACTGTGTCAAAGTGCCCGGAGCACGGACACTTCCCTGAAGCCTGGAACGTGGCAACGGTGGTAGTCCTCCGTAGTAAGCCCGGCAAAGAATCCTACACCGCCCCTAAATCGTACAGGCCAGTCGGCCTCCTACCAGTTCTAGGCTAAACCTTAGAAAAGCTGCTAGTAGCAAGACTGAAATGGCACCTAATCCCGCGGCTCAGTACTCGCCAGTTTGGTTTCATGCCACAGAGGAGCACCGAGGACTCCCTCTACACCATGATACAACATATCAAAGGGAAGCTGAGTGAAAAGATGCTGATCACTGTTGTATCACTGGACATAGAGGGAGCCTTCGAAAGCGCGTGGTGGCCGGCCATCAGGACCAGACTGGCTGAGGAAAAGTGCCCGGTGAACCTCAGGAGGCTGCTAGACAGCTACTTGACTGGTAGGAGTGTCAGAGTACGATACGCTGGTGCCGAGTGTCGGAAAGACATGAATAAAGCGTGTGTGCAGGGGTCCATTGGCGATCCGATCCTGTGGAATCTGATACTCGCCCCACTGCTCAAGGGGCTGGACGAGCGGGGCGTCCACTGTCAGGCGTTCGCCGATGATGTGGTGATGGTCTTCGACGGTGAGACAGCATTGGAAGTGCAGAGGCAGGGCAATGCCGCCCTCGAGTATGTTCGGGTGTGGGGCATCGGAATTAACACTACGGTACACGCGCCGCCTTTTTTTACTTGAGTACACGCGTGGCCTACTATGGTAGGCCATTTAAAAATATCAATAACTTATATATTCATAATTATCTGAATAAAACAACAAATGAAATTAAAAGGTGTTTATTTTGCTTAGTTTTAGAACTTTACTATTTAGATAAATTATTAAGAAAGTATTATTAATCAACAATTTAGTAAATACATAAGAAAATTTAACAAAAATGGCACTTCTGAGATCAACGTAACTTTTTTAAAATTTTAAACTATACTGTATTGCTATTTTCTTTGTTTTCGTAGCATCCAGGACACACTACCGCTTGGTGATCGGGAAAAATCCATTTATTGCAAGTCTTGCACCACTTTTTTGTCGACCGATTTCGGGCTCTCGAGCAGAGTGCACATCGACCAATTCGTCTTATCTTTGAAGACAAGTCGTGGTGAGACTCTTGGGGTTCTTGAACTGTGTTGCCCAAAAGAGCATCTTTCCTGAATTTAAGTTGTCGTGGTAGTGTTTCCATGGATGCCTGGCGAATCAAAAGCGGTTTTATCAAATTGAAAGCCAATTCGTGCAAAAAGTTACGCCTGACAAATTTGTCGCGTGGGCCAGGGCCTGCAAGTCTGGTTCTGAATGAATTTCATCATCTTCACTCTCAATCACTTCTTCACTCCTCGTCTTCTTTCCTCCTCTTCTTTCCTCTTCTTCGAAAGAGGAAACTCTTCTTCTTCTTCTCTCCTTCTTCTTTCTTCTTCTTCTTCTTCGTCATGTCCTTGCGACGAATAAATATTTCTTTCTTTCTTTCTTCTTCATCTTCAGTATTTAGCTCTTGCAGCCACCTTTCCACTTGTGAATTATCTATTATGTAATCGGATATATTACATAAATCCAATAAAAAAACTAAAATAAGCAAAAAAATACATTTTACAATTTGTAACCTTTATATACAACAACAACAACAACAACAACAGCCCATGACGTCCACTGCTGGACATAAGCCTCTCCCATGATGGGAGGAATTTGCCGTAATCTCCACGCTTGGCAGGCGGATTGGAGATCGCAGTGATGAAAGACTAACAGAAAACGCTGCTGCCCATTCTCAGGTCTCCGGAGGCGCAATGTGTTCTGCCTCAGACATTAGTCGCCTTATACGACACCCGTGAGTGTAATGGGTTGGTTCTATTCTACTCTGCCGGATACCACACGGCTAAAACCTTTATATAAATAATAACAATTGAATATACATACCTACATATAAATACATTATTAATAAGTACAGCATATTATAATAGCGTTTAAAATCGATAATACATCAAAAGTTACATACCTGAATTTGGTACACCAATACACGCGCGGACTACTTTAGTAGGCCCACGGTTTTGGCGCCAAATTGCTTGTGCATGCGTCGCGTACGGGGTTACGCGGGGTACTGAGGTTGTGACAAATTTACCAGACGAGGCTTACCAGGAATCACTAGTTTCTAGCGCGCTATACTAAAAAGTTATTGCAAAAAGAGTTACCCTGGTCTACTATAGTAGGCCGCGCGTGTACTGTAGTGATAAGCAAAAGTTTGCACCGCAAAAAACTTGTGCAATGGTAATTACCAAGAAGCTGAAGTACGATGTCCCACTCCTGAGCATTGGCGGGGTAGACATTGGCATGTCTAAGGAAATCAAAATGCTGGGGCTCACCGTCGACCACCAGCTCACTTTCAACTCCCTCGTCGCAAACGTATGCAGAAAAGCTGTCAACATATACAAGCAGCTGGCACGTGCGGCAAAAGTGAGCTGTGGCCTTCACCCGGAGATCATCCACACCATATACATTGGCAGCAGTGGAGCCAATAATTTTGTACGCGGCAAGCGCCTGGGCGCCGGCCGCGAAAAAGATCGGAGTGCAGAAAAGCCTCAACACGGTCCAACGAGGATTCGCGCAGAAGCTCTGTAAATCCTACCACACCGTTTCGCTGAACGCGTCCCTGGTGCTGGCTGGGATACTCCCACTCGACCTCCGAATACAGGAAGCAGCCGCTCTGTATGAGGCGAAGAGAGGGGTGGCACAGCCAGCACTCGCGGGCAGGGAGGTAGAGCGGGTGGTGGCATTTGCAGAGACTCCGCACCCGGCAAAACATACGGCCATGGAGTTCGTGTGCCTGGAAGACCGGACGCTTGTGGACAGCCACAACAGTCAAGCAGTGAGGGTGTTCACGGACGGCAGCAAAATTGAGGGCAAGGTCGGAGCAGCACTGTCTCTTTGGGAGGGTGATGCCGAGACCAAGTCTGTCAAACTTAGCTTGCCTTCGTACTGCACGGTCTACCAGGTGGAACTTCTGTCCATATGCGTAGCCACGCGCGAAATCCTCAAGCGCAAAGAGGGAACCTTTGGTATCTATAGTGACTCAAAGGCCGCACTACAGACAGTCACTAACCAAGGTTCCCTCCACGCACTGGCCGTGGAGGCGAGAGCGAACGTTAGCAAACATGTATCCTTGTTCTGGGTAAAGGCACACGCAGGGGTCGAAGGCAACGAGCGCGCGGACCATCTCGCAAAAGAAGCTGCACTAGGTCCAGGAAGAGGCCAGATTATGATCGCTGCCCGGTTTCATTCGTCAAGCGGCAGATCCGTTTGGGGTCGCTCGACGAATGGAACCGGAGGTACCAGAATAGTGAAACAGCCTCAATAACTAAACTGTTCTTCCCGGATGCGATCGACGCCCACCGAGTTGTGATGAAACTAAAACAAGCCGGATTAGTTACACAGATTCTGACGGGGCACGGTGGGTTCTCCGAATACCTGCACCGTTTCAGGTGTAAGGAGAACCCATGGTGCATCTGTGAGCCGGATAAAGTGGAGTCGATCGCACACATCCTGACAGAATGCCCAGTACACGGAAAAGAAAGATATGAGGCTGAACAAAGGCTAGACACAAAAATACATGTTTTAAACCTAAAGAATTTAATGTCTGAAACCAAAACTAGAAAAATCCTATTGAAATACCTGCATAACGATAGCAAGCAAAGTAATAAACCGTAACAAAGAAACGTGAAATCTATGCTTTTCTAGGTACGAATATTTCCATTACAGAAAAGGTATTTAGACTAAGCATGGAAAAAACGTAGAACAGTAATAGCAAATAAAAACAATTGCATTTAATAACAATAAATAGAATCTAGAATCAAATTAAGTGTAATTTTTTTTTTCAAATAAACGATCCTTACCTCTAACCCAACCTCTAACCCAACCTCCAACCTAACCTCCAACCTAACCTCCAACCTAACCTCCAACCTAACCTCCAACCTAACCTCTAACATAACCTCTAACATAACCTCTAACCTAACCTCTAACCTAACCTCTAACCTAACCTCTAACCTAACCTCTAACCTAACCTCTAACCTAACCTCTAACCTAACCTCTAACCTAACCTCTAACCTAACCTCTAACCTAACCTCTAACCTAACCTCTAACCTAACCTCTAACCTAACCTCTAACCTAACCTCTAACCTAACCTCTAACCTAACCTCTAACCTAACCTCTAACCTAACCTCTAACCTAACCTCTAACCTAACCTCTAACCTAACCTCTAACCTAACCTCTAACCTAACCTCTAACCTAACCTCTAACCTAACCTCTAACCTAACCTCTAACCTAACCTCTAACCTAACCTCTAACCTAACCTCTAACCTAACCTCTAACCTAACCTCTAACCTAACCTCTAACCTAACCTCTAACCTAACCTCTAACCTAACCTCTAACCTAACCTCTAACCTAACCTCTAACCTAACCTCTAACCTAACCTCTAACCTAACCTCTAACCTAACCTCTAACCTAACCTCTAACCTAACCTCTAACCTAACCTCTAACCTAACCTCTAACCTAACCTCTAACCTAACCTCTAACCTAACCTAACCTAACCTCTAACCTAAAACCTGGTGATAAGTACCTGGAGAAAAGTTTAAAACTGCTGGGGTTGACAATCGACGATAAATTAACCTTCAACGAGCACACGGCGAACATACATTCAGTCAAAAAAGTATCGGGAATGGATGATTTGTTTATGGTTCCAAATTCAAATTTTTGTTTTTTTGTAGTTGTTAGATTGGCACAACTGTTTTCCATTTTGGCGCGGAGTTTGAGTTGCATCTGTTATTTATATTAAATACAGTGCTGGTTTTAGTAATATCATATATAGTGTGTATTGCGAATTTCATAATGGACAAAAATTTCGAACAAAGAGTTTGTCTTAAATTTTGCATCGCCAATGGAATTTCGTGTTCGGAGTCACTGAAAATGTTACAGAAGGCTTACGGTGAATCGACTTTATCAAAAACTCGTGCTTATGAGTGGTTCAAAGCGTTCAAAAGCGGTCGAGATGTGATGGAAGATTTGCCTCGCTCTGGTAGGCCGTCAACGTCTGCAACTGAAGTTAAACATCGCAAAAGTGAAGAAAATAGTGACTGAAAATCCCCATTCAACTCTGAGAGAGATGGCCGCCGAACTTTCTGTATCTCACGAGTCGATCCGTACCATTTTAACTAATCATTTGGGTATGAAACCTGTTGCTGCTCGGCTAGTCCCAAAAGATCTGAATTTTCTCCAAAAACTCAATCGCATGAAAGTCGCTGAGGACATGCTAGAACGAGTCAGTTCGGACCCAACATTCATGAAACGCATTGTTACTGGTGACGAGACGTGGGTTTACGAGTTTGACATGCAAACTAGTCAACAAGCTTCGGAGTGGCGCCTTCCAACTGAACCGAAACCGAAAAAACCACGCCAAAGTCGATCAAAAGTCAAAGTCATGTTGACTGTTTTCTTTGACTATCGCGGTGTTGTGTACTCTGAATTCTTACCGGAAGGTCTAACGGTAAATAAAGAATATTATTTGAGCGTTATGCGGCGTTTAAGAGAGCAAATTCGACGAAAAAGGCCAGATTTGTGGAAAGAAAATTCTTGGATTTTGCACCACGACAATGCGCCTTCGCACAAGGCTATCATTGTGAACGAATTTTTGACAAAACACTCAACAAATACCATCCAGCAACCACCATATTCACCAGATATGGCTCCTGCTGACTTTTTTCTTTTTCCTAAACTCAAATTACCACTTCGTGGCACCCGTTTTCAACCGATAGAAGACATAAAGGAGAATTCGCGGCGAGAACTGAACTCAATTCCGGAAGCAGCGTTTAAAAAATGTTTTGATGAATGGATTATTTGTTGGCGCAAGTGTATCGTTTCTAAAGGAGCATACTTTGAAGGTGATAAAATAAATTTGGATGAATAACAGACATTTTGTGTATTATTGATCTTTTCCCGGTACTTTCTTGACAGATGGTATGTAAACGAGCAGCTGAAATTTACAAGCAGCTGTCTCGAGCGGCCAAAGCTACTTGGGGGTTGAACAGGGAGGTGATCCGCACCATTTATACTGCAACAATAGAGCCAATCGTGACCTACGCGGCTGGCGCCTGGGCTCCCGCTACGAGAAAGCTGGGGATGCGGAAGAAGCTTAGCTCTGTCCAAAGAGGCCTTGTCCAGAAGCTCTGCAAATCTTATCGTACTGTCTCCCTAAACTCGGCACTGGTGCTGTCTGGTATACTACCTCTAGACTTGTATGAAGCAAGGAGAGGGTCATCCCAGTTCGTGCCAGGAGACAGGGAGATTGAAAGTGTGGTAGGATTTGCAGAAGCCCCTCACCCAGCAATGCAAATGCCCCTGGAGTTCGTGTGCCTAGCTGACCAGCAGCAGGTAGACACAAACAATGTGCAGGCAGTGCGAATCTTCACTGATGGCAGCAAAATTGAGGGGAAGGTTGGAGCCGCATTATCTTTGTGGGATAATGACGGCGAAATCCAGAACCTCCAACTAAGTCTCGCCGCATACTGCACAGTTTACTAGGCGGAACTTTTGGCCATTTGTAGAGCAACGGACGTGGTCCTCAAGCGCAAAGAAACGAGCTACGGTTTGTATAGCGACTCAATGTCAGCATTGCAGACGCTTGCAAACCGTGGCTCCCTCCATCCCCTGGCAGTCCGCGCACGAGCCAACTTGGCTCAAGCTCTGGACCAGAACAAGGATGTATCCTTGTTTTGGATCAAGGCACACGCGGGACTGCCAGGGAATGAACGCGCGGACGAGCTGGCGAAGGAGGCAGCATTGTCGTCACGGAGGAAGCCAGACTATGACCAGTGTCCGATTTCATTCATAAGAAGTCAGATCCGCATGGGATCAGTTAATGAATGGAATCGGAGATATGTGTCTGGCGAGACTGCCTCGGTGACGAAAATGTTCCTTCCGGATGCCAAAGCGGCTTTCCGTATTGTGAAACGGGTACAGCCAACGGGTATGCTTACACAGGTCCTGACGGGGCACGGTGGGTTCTCCGAATACTTGAATCGCTTCAAGTGTAAGGAGAGCCCATCGTGCATCTGCGATCCAAATGTGAGTGAGACCATCCAACACTTGCTCTTGGATTGCCCCGTTCATGCCACCGAGCGATTTAACCTGGAGCAGGAAATAGACGTTAAACTAAATAAAGAAAGTATAGGGGATGTATTTAGGGGAAAAAACAGAAACCAATTAATATATTACTGTTTAAATATAGCGTCAAAGGTTGTAGAGAGAAATAAAACAGCATAGAAACTATGTTTCATAAAATATTGGTACATATTTATATGTTAACATAGAATAGATATTGTAAGTAGAATAACAGTAATATAGATAGATTTAAGAAATAATAGAAAGAAAATGTAATAGTATAGATAAATAAGTTTAACAGTAGTTATAAAATGTAATAGTTATAGTATAGTAGTAAGTATAGTATAAAATGTGATAAAAGTAAAACTTAGTACCTAAATAATTCTAAGAACTGTATTTCCTGAGGATGCAAATGAAAATGTGTAACACGTCATTTCCCCTGAGTAAAATAGAAACAAATAAAACATAAGATAGAAGATTAGTTAAATATATGGGAATCCCACCCATAGACACGAAAGATGATGGATGCAAGAAAGATACAGTATGAAGAATGAAAGTACGAGAGGCAAAAAAGCGAGAACTAGTATGAATGTGGTAAGAATAAAATAGGCACCAATTATGTTGGTGGAGCAAGTTACCTAGTAGTTAGACTAGTAACCTAACCTAACCTAACCTAACCTCTAACCTAACCTCTAACCTAACTAACCTAACCTCTAACCTAACCTCTAACCTAACCTCTAACCTAACCTCTAACCTAACCTCTAACCTAACCTCTAACCTAACCTCTAACCTAACCTCTAACCTAACCTCTAACCTAACCTCTAACCTATTATATTATTGAGCTCAGAGGCAACAGACACGTTACACAATCATATTTACCAGATCATCAGACAGCTAAAACGGTTCAATACGCCTGATTAGCTCTCGCTGGACTAAGTAATTTTATAATGTTTGCTGTTTTATATTATAGTTTTTATTTTTAGTATGTTTAATCTAGATCTTAGTATGTAAACACCTATATTAGCCTTTAGACTATTTAGAACGAATCAAGCATGTATAACCACCTGTATCATTACTGTACAATCTCTATCATATTTTGTAACTTAAACAATAACCCATGTTAGCCTTAAGACTATTTAGATAATAACTAAAAATAACAAACAAAAAAAAAACAAAACAAAAAAAAAACAAAAAAAAAAAAACAAAAAGAACAAAACAAAAAAAACAACTAAAACAAACAAAAAAATAACATTCTCACCTTCTAATTGTGATTATTATTGTACTATATACGTAGCTTTATATTTTGTAAAAACAATTAGATCTAGAACAATTTATACATTTCTAGCCCTATTCAACAGTCTCTTTCGAAACGCAATGCTTCCTTCACCCTCCCAAAACCAAAACCATTCCGGAAAAGGGAAGACATACCCATAGTGTTACCCTTTTTCCTCAATTTACCTTTAAAAAAAAAACCTCTAACCTAACCTAACAAAATCACCATCGTCATTATCAGAATCACCATCGTCATTATCAGAATCACCATCGTCGTTGTCACAATCACCATCGTCGTTATCAGAATCACCATCGTCGTTATCACAATCACCATCGTCGTTATCAGAATCACCATCGTCGTTATCACAATCACCATCGTCGTTATCACTATCACAGTCACCATCGTCGTTATCACAATCATCATCGTCGTTGTCACAATCACCATCGTCGTTATCACAATAATCATAATAATATTATCAACAATAATCAAAATAAAATCATGCCTTAGATGTTAATGCCTTAAAAGTCGTAGAGCAACTGAACCCGCTCCACTGTGGCCCCGCTCTTTTATACCCGTTAACAAACAAGTATAATTCACAAGTGACCGTTGAGTTAAATCAGTGTTTGACTTGTAAAAAAATAAGTTTGTTATTTAATTAATTCATTTTAACAATTGATTATTTATACAATATAAAACAAATGATATTTACATTTGTAAGTATTTATGTATTAAATATTAGACACAATAATTTCATTTATCTAACACGTGCGTATTGTATAATTATGCTCCGTAATCTCGTCCTCATTTAGTACTTGTAGTTTGCACTTCCTGCTAACTCGCTATCACATTTTTTAAAGATGAATCGATTTCATCAATACGAATATGTTGTCTGTGGTCCGGTCTTGGCGCGCTCTGTCTGACATCTGTCAACTCAAGTCATTGTACTTTTTTGTGAAGCGCGCAGGTCACGTTTCCGTTAATAAAGTTCCTAAAATTTTGTAATTACCAAACCGAGATGGGAAAACACCGAAGAAAACGAGACGAAGAGATGAGAGAACTCAACGAACGTTTGCGAGAACTAGAAAATCGGTCGAACAAGCGAAAACGGAGTCGTCATCGAAACTCTGGTAAGCTTTTTTGTTTAAGTACCTACCCACTCGTCTTTTCCAAGAAGTACCTGGCACCCAGGTCTAAGATGCACATGTCTCTAGGGGTTTCACGAAAGGTTAACCATGAGAACACCAATTGTGCTTACCTATAAGACATCATTAGTGCTTTCACGAGAGGCTAGCCGATGATCTTAGCCATCTAACAATATAACGACATCACAAGAGCTTTCACGAGAGGTCAGCCGATGGTGTACACGTTCAGTTGTTCGCACATGTCTCTAGAGTTTTCACGAGAGGTTAACCATGAGAACACTAACTGTGCCAACAATTAGTAAGATATCACTAGAGCTTTCACGAGAGGTTAGCCGATGATGTACACATTCAGTTGTTCATAGTCTCGTCCCTACTGCATCCCTTGAGCTATCACGAGAGGTTAGCCGTGGATTTAAACTCCACCAGGCAGAGGCCTAACTTTAATTATCCTTTGTAGACAAGTATGAAGCCCGCTCCAGTCGAACACGCTCGAGAAGCCGTGGTTATCGCGACCGATGTTGTGAGACACTTTATAAAACCCGACGCAGCCTGACTCGCCGTGACAGCTATTCCTCATAACCACCACTTCTGAGTACAAACACTTGTCCTATATCCCCTAATGAAGGAAATATTTAAAATGATTAAGATTTAATTTCAAATTATAAACGAAAAAAAAAAAAACATTTATGCTTTAATAACTTTATTGAATATTAATATCCGTCTCTAAGACGACCCACTGACCGAAATCAGAAAGAGGCAGAGATGAGAGGGCGTAGCCAACATAGACACCTATAGAACTTCACGGCAGCCTGGCCACGCGGATGTCAGCAGTAATTGTGAAGGGTTTAAATGAAACGGCAGCTTGTTGCACCCACCAAAACTAAATGAAGAAGTGGCAGCCACACTGAGGATGGTGGAGTGAAAAGGGACCAACGAATCAGTGGGCAGCAGATCACCTCGGCTGCTGCCATTACATCAATAGGCAAAGTGTTAAACAATCTAATCGCCAACCGAGAGAGTAGTGATCAAATTTCTCTTTATGTGATGCAGCCAGACTAATTTGTCACATTTATCATGCAACTGCATCACCAGACGCTCCCTAATCCTGCCTGGACTCAACAAGGAAATGAAGGAGCTAATGGGGCAGACTCCAATATCTGAGTACCTGTTCGGGGATAAGCTGCAGGACAAGGTTAACGCGAAAAAAAAAAAAAAAACAAAAGTCAGGACAAGAATTGAAGAACACACCTGCAAGACCTCTAACGCAGTGCTGAAGCGGAAAAACCAGGTGAAACTAGCAACACGCTCGAGGCACTCACCACAGAGGCCCGACGTCGGGGACAGGAATGCGTCTAGCTCAGGTAGAAACTGGTAGATTGCAGTATTTCACTGAAGTCTGGAATAATGTTATTACCTATCCAACAATACAATGATTGGATCAAGGGTTATAAACTACTCACACTTTTATGAAATTCCAGTTCAAACTTCCATTCCTAAAAACAATAACTTCAGTCAGAAAGAAAGCAATCTTATTTTATGGAAATTAATAAACTCCTACAGTTAGGTGTATTGAATGATGTTTATCCGCAGATAATCAATTTTTATCTAGCATATTTTTGCATCCAAAATCAGATGGCACTTGGATTTATATTCAATCTCAAAAAACTTAATAAATAATATATTAATACACATCACTTCAAACTAGAAGACTTAAGGACAGCAACCAAACTCATAGATTTGAAAAATGCACCATGCCCAATCGGGCACGGTGCATTGTTATCTTAATAGACACAATTAGCAGAATTGCGGGTATCTAAGTGCTACATACTTCTTACCCATAAAAAATATGATAGATTTCTCCGGTTTCAGTTTCAAGATACATTGTAAGTTTACATGCCTTCCGTTTGGGCTTAGCATAGCACCATAATGTATTCACAAAGATTATGAAGCCAGTTATGTGTCACCTGAGGAATTGGGGTTACTTTTCTATATGGTGATATGTTGTGCCTTGGTGATTCATATACTAAGTTTTTTCTTAAAAAATCTAGGGTTTGTTATCAATTCTAAAAAGAGTATCTTAGAACCCAGACAATGCTGTCAGTACATAGGATTTCTGTTAGATTCAGTTCAATTTAATATCTCACTTCGTCGGACGAAGATAGATAAATTTCATCCCTAACTTATTAAATAATTTTAAGTCTAAGAGGATATGCAAAATAGTAGAATTTGCTCAGTTGCTATATATATCAGGTATCCTTGTTGCTGCTTGCCCAGCAGTGGAATATGGTTGGCCTTACACCAAGGTTATGGAAAGTAACAAAACAACATTGAAAATTACAAGGCTCTGCTACCTATCACAAGAGGAATTAAGATAGGACTAGATTGGTGGTTGTCTAATTCCAACAACCTACAACAGTATAAAACTATTTGACCTTGTTCTAGAAATATTTTCTGATGCTTGACAAACTGGCTGGGGTCTGGTATGTAATGATGTCGGAAGCCATGGGCATTGGGCAACTGATGATAAAAAGTTTCATATAAATTACCTTGAACTATTAGCAGCATTTATAGGGCTCAAAACATTTGCAAGCACACTCAGACACTGTGAAATTTTACTTAGAATTAAATAGATAACACAACAGCCATAGC
Organism: Xestia xanthographa; assembly: GCA_905147715.2. Taxonomy (NCBI): domain Eukaryota; kingdom Metazoa; phylum Arthropoda; class Insecta; order Lepidoptera; family Noctuidae; genus Xestia; species Xestia xanthographa. Next base: position 24,301,109 of record LR990653.1, on the reverse strand, counting down.
CTACATCAATAAAATGGGTGGCACTCGTTTTACCCACCTTAATAATTTAGCCAGAAAGTTGGGGCAACGGTGTGAGGAAAGGCACATTTGGATCTATGCATCTTACATCAGTTCTAAAGAAAACACTATCGCAGATCTAGAATCTAGGCATCAAAACAGAAATTTAATGGAAGTTATGTGATGTAGCCTACAAGACTATTATTGTTTAACCTCAGATTGATCTGTTTGCAAACAAGTTTAACACTAATTGTCAGAATTATATATCATGCCCTGTCAAATGGTATGGTGATTTCTTTTATACATTACCACCATTTGCACTTATTAGTAAGATGTTACAGAAAATAAAAAGGGAAGGGGCAACAGGCATTGTTGTAGTACCTTGGTGGTGTAGCTTGTAGCTTGGTGTAGTAGTATAATTATAGTAAAACAATGATAATTGTCTGTATCTAATAACTAATTGGTCTTCTACCATCAATGAAATACTACTGCTTGGAAGGTAAACCGAACGTACCAAAGAAATATCATTCGATGGTATGTTTTACTTTTTTAATTTTAAAGTACTTAGGTGAATAATAATATAATTACGACACTGTGGGTAGATTAATTAAACTTCAAATTGTGTCGAAATTATTAGCCTTACAAAGGAGATGTAAAATTAAACAGAATTTATGAGTTATTGTTATCTTATAGGTACCCACTATTCATTTAATAGTTTACCTCTTCAAATTACTTCGTAATTATCAATGATATTATATAGTAAAAAGAGGTAGATATCGCACTAGCACGCAAAAATTGTTGAGGACAAAGTGATACAATTGTTGCACTTTGATAGCTAGCTATCTCTTTCTATCTTATACGTTCCGTATTATCTATCGCTGTCGTAGTTTTAAATTACTCGCAACGATATCTGAACGCCATTCAGTATGAACATGGCGTATCTTCTTTATAATATCATTGGTAATTATAATGTTTTGATACCGATTAACTACATAATCTATCAGTATCGCACCTTCCGCGATCTTATTTGCCTAATTTAAGGCAATTGTGTTAACCAAACATTTAATGGCTTAGGTAGTTGGGTTGGCACCTATCAACAAATGAGGTCATACGAAATAAAAGTAATGAAAACTATAAATAAATTCACTGTAGGTACTTAATAAGCATAAAGAAAGTTAAAAATGCTGTAGGTATAGATAACATTGTCATTTATTTTTGACCTTCGGTTGAGTTCAAAATTATAACGTACATTCCGTGTTTACTAAATTATAGTCAATAATGCTATATTTCGCCACGAATTATTTGGAGAAACACTTTATTAACTAAATAAAACCTCATTCGTTAATTTGCCAGTAAAAATCACAACCATTAGGTTGTTTTATTTTAATATTTATGCACGACATACCTTAATCCTCGTCGCCACTTGTGGTGTCTAGGTTTGAGGTTGTATATACAATGAAACACTGTTTTCAATATCTGTGTTAGGCGTGCTGTCGCAAACAAGTATCTGTTTGCAAACAAGTTTAACACTAATTGTCAGAATTATATATCATGCCCTGTCAAATGGTATGGTGATTTCTTTTATACATTACCACCATTTGCACTTATTAGTAAGAAGTTACAGAAAATAAAAAGGGAAGGGGCAACCGGCATTGTTGTAGTACCTTGTTGGCCCTCACAATCATGGTTTCCCTTATTTGAGCCCATGGTTATTTCTGAAATAATAATAATGGAACCCCATCATAAAAGCGATATGAGTCTGCTCTGAATCAGGGGATTTCCTATTGTCAGAACCTTGGTTCTGACAAGGATGGAGAGGGTCAATATCTTGATATTGACCCTCTCCTAGCCTCAGTTCCACTGTGATATCTTTACTGACTAAAATTTAATGAGGGACTGTCATGTAGCTCACTCAATACCATTAGGTTAGTTATTTCCCTAGTTCTAGGGTTATTTCCCACATTGACACAGATGACCGACTGTCAAGGTTCTTCAGGGATTTATTTAGGTTATAACCTAAGAACCCCAAATATGAAGTAGTATGGGATCTCAGTTTTGTTTTGAATTATTTGTCTAAACTATTTCCTAATGAAACCCTTAGTCTAGAACTAATTACCAAAAAGTTAGTTACCATAATAGCCCTTATAACTGCACACAGAATTCAAACCTTGTCTCTCATAAGTATACTGATAACATTTCTTATAATCAGGATAATTATTAACATAAAAACTCCAGAAATTATTAAAATCTCTGAACCTGGTAGATATAAACCCAATTTGATACTACCATTTTTTTAAGGAGAATTGGTCTGTGTGCCCTGCTACTACCATTTGTTCTATTTAGATATTACAGAAAATATAAGACAAGATTATAAATCACTAATTATAACTATAAGAAAACCATATCATTCCGCCATAGGTGTATTAAACAAATTGTGGAATAAATACTCCCAAATTCACATCACACAGCACAAGGCACGATTCTACATAAAATGCCTCTGAAGTGGGTATTAATATTGAAGTTATAAGAAAAGCAGCTGGTTGGACCACAAGTTCCTTAACTTTTGCTTGCTTTTATTATGAGAATTATAGTTAGTGATTCTAATGCTTTTGGACAAGCAGTGTGTTCTAGTCTTTATACTATAAAACACACAGCTTGTTATTGTTGGTTGATTAAATTTAATGTCAGTAACTGTCTGATTCAAGTAATTATGTTCTATAAAAGATTATTATGACACTGGTTGACACTAGATTTAGAGAAAATGTATGTTACCTACTTTACCTTTTATTTAAGTAAATGTGTAATTAGTACCCAAGTAATGATACGTTGTGATAACATGTTGATTTTATTACCAACACAACTTCTTTGAACATCTACAAGTACTAAATGAGGACGAGATTACGGAGCATAATTATATAGATCGGACCATTGATTTAAATAGTAAAGATACGGTCGTCCGAACGTTCGCCGAACGCGGTCGCCATACAGAAACACTAACGCCATCTATTAGAACTACTATGAACTACGATGTCAATCGGCGTGGTCTGCCCCTAGACGTAACCTTGTAAGAGCGGGTATTTTTCGCACCGAATCAGTAGGAAATCTGCAAATTAAATACGTATTTTCACTGTACTTATAGATTTTTACCAGTAAGTACATAAAAACACATTTTAATTTGCTTGTACTATACAATAAAAATTATTTTATACATATAAAATTAATTTTATGATATGAATTAATAAATCTTTTCATTTCATCGGCTAAAACGCGCGCCGCTGCAAAGTTATGTCTAACTTTTACGCGGCTTCGCATCGTCTTTGCCAAACGTTGAGACAAATACGAAAGAAAATTGTTTTAAATAATGTTAGAAGTTGATATAATATTTTTTTTTAACTTACCGGTGATAAGAAATGTTATCATTTATTTTATTGTGCTTTTTGTCGTAGTTCACGCATCCCTTCACGACACAACTTGGCATTTTTGCTTGTAAAATTTACGACCGCTCCCGAAGACAGCCGAACGCGTTCTAGTTTAGTTCGCTATAGGGAAGACCATTTTGGGACCACGTTCGAGGCGTCATTGTAACATGCGGTCCACCCAGTCCTTACGCAGTAATATATATGTCAATGGATCGGACTAACTTACCTAGTGACGTCCGATCCTTAATTATGTGAAGTAATCTCGTCCTCATTGTATCCCAACCCTTCCCAGAAGATCAGCCCACTTATATGTGTTTTAAAGTGTCTTATCTACACCCCTTTTTAAAGCTGTGTTGGCTAATGTATCGGGACTACGATAGATAACCGTATCGGTCATCTTGAAGTCCCGATCATGTGCTTTGAAAGAATGACTTGAGTTGACAGATGTCAGACAGAGCGCGCCAAGACCGGACCACAGACAACATTTTCGTATTGATGAAATCGATTCATCGTTAAAAAATGTGATAGCGAGTTAGCAGGAAGTGCAAACTACAAGTACTAAATGAGGACGAGATTACTTCACATAATTAAGGATCGGACGTCACTAGGTAAGTTAGTCCGATCTATATAATTATCATTTGCTTCGGTGAAGGAAAACATCGTGAGGAAACCAGCATGTCTGTGAGATATATTTCTCGACGGCATGTAAAGCCAAGTCAGAGGCCCGAGCTGAATTTTTACGCCGCCCTCGGGCGGCGTAAAATTCAGGCACCAGATTAGGGGCCATCCATAAATTACGTCACATGAATTTCTTTTTGAACGCCCCCCCGTCCTTGTCACAGCTGGTCACATTTTTGCCCAATTGTGACGTCACATATTTTGCAATTTGTCATTTACAAATTATTGAATTGAAGAAGCAGTTCCGAAATTAGTTTTATTTTGATATAAATTATTTTTAATTTTTTTATTAAAATTAACATCAGATGAAACATTTCAAAAATTTAACAAAAGTAAAAACAATTATTTTGATTAAAGATGAATCTTTGTGTCGTCATGTAATTTAGGACCCCTCCCACCCCCTTATCACACAATGTCACACTTCGTCAACCCCCTCCCTCCCCCTTAACGTGTGACGTAATTTATGGATGGCCCCTAGGCACTAACTACACAAAAGGGTGAAAGTTTTAGGGCACGCCACGATAGTGGCGATAAGTCCCCTCTTTGAGGAGTGGCTTGAGAGACGCCACGGCGTCCTCACCTTCCGCCTGACGCAGGTCCTCACCGGACACGGAGTGTTCGGGAGGTTCCTGCACCGAATCGGGCGGGAGGAAACGCCCGGGTGCTTCCATTGTGAGGATCGACCGGAGGACACGGTGGAACACACGGTGGAGGTGTGCCCCGCGTGGGCGGAGCACCGCCGTGTCCTCGAAGCGGCGATCGGCGGCGGCGACCTCTCGCGTCCGGCCCTGGTGCAAGCCATGGTCCGGAGCGAGACGGAATGGGACGCCGTCACCTCCTTCTGCGAAGCAGTAATGCTAGAGAAGGAGGTGGCGGAACGTGAGAGGGAGCGAACCTCTCAACGTCCCGGCCACCGCGGGAGACGCCCCAGGCGTCGGGGGCCACCACCACGTGGCCCCCGGCCACCGTAGGCGCGGGCCTGTGGACGGTGGGCTATGGGCTAGCTCGCCGTCCGTCCGTCTCATGACGACAGGCCGTGTCGACGGCGCGTTCGTGTTCCACGCGTGCCTCAAAGAGAGTCAGCAAAAAGGGAGGGGTCCGTAAGGACCGATGCCTGCCGGGGTTGCGGGACTATTCGAAAGAGATACCGTGGCCCCGGAACACAAAGGGCGATGAAGGAACATGGATGGGTTTTAGTCAGTAAAAGTCTGACACTCCCTCCTGCTCCGCCCAGAGCGGGAGGGGTTATTTGATGATTTCCCATCCGAAAAAAAAAAAAAAAAAAAAAAAGGGTGAAAGTGTTGATTTATATATATATAATCAAAGAAGAATCATAGACTACAAAACCAAAAATGTTTGTGAAAGGGGTTTACAATAGGCATGACGACAGTAACAAAAAATTGCAAATCTATTTAGTCGTATTGGAAATTAATAGACACGTATATTTTCTTTTTGTAAATCAATGAATATTGACAAAGATAAATCGCATCAAAACTCGGGAGTGGGGGGCTCGTGACGTCAGAACTAGCTAAAAATTATACCTAGGCGTGACGTGTTGTGAATTTTAAAAGTGTCATAATATATTTTCGTCAATTTTGGTTTACGTAACAAAAGAAAAAACACGGGTCAAATATTTTTTGATAATCTAACTGGCGGACTAATTAGATTTCTTTGTCGTCTCTCCTATTTACCTGTCGTTTATCCAAACACGCTGCCCAGTCTTTGCCAGATATTTCAAGTGCATAGCATAGCGTAGACTTGAGTTCAGCTTTACTGCCGATCGTAGCCAGAATGTATGTTAGAGCACCGGCCGCGCGAGCTAGTTCCTCACCCGCTGAAACAAAACCACAGAACTTTACTGAAATATATGGAAACTTTAGACACTCTGAAACCGTGAAGCACTGCAGGCCATGAATATGATTGCAGGACGACTTACCAAGAATTTGGTCCCGATGTCCTAGCCCTTTGTATATTTATTGTAGCATGATAAAAGGAAGTTTTAAGTGTCGTTACTGGTCTATTTTTGCGTAGCACATAAACCCAACATTAGCAGGAATTTGGTCCCGATGTCCTAGCCCGTTGTACCTTTATTGTGGCATGATAAAAGGAAGCTTTAAGTGACGTTACTGGCATATTTTTGCGTAGCACCTAAATCCAACATTAGCAGGAATTTGGTCCCGAAGTCCTAGCCCGTTGTACCTTTATTGTGGCATGATAAAAGGAAGTTTTAAGTGACGTTACTGGCATATTTTTGCGTAGCACCTAAACCCAACATTAGCAGGAATTTGGTCCCGATGTCCTAGCCCGTTGTACTTTTATTGTGGCATGATAAAAGGAAGTTTTAAGTGTCGTTACTGGTCTATTTTTGCGTAGCACCTAAACCCAACATTAGCAGGAATTTGGTCCCGATGTCCTAGCCCGTTGTACCTTTATTGTGGCATGATAAAAGGAAGTTTTAAGTGACGTTACTGGCATATTTTTGCGTAGCACCTAAACCCAACATTAGCAGGAATTTGGTCCCGATGTCCTAGCCCGCTGTACCTTTATTGTGGCATGATAAAAGGAAGTTTTAAGTGACGTTACTGGCATATTTTTGCGTAGCACCTAAACCCAACATTAGCAAGATTTTGGTCCCGATGTCCTAGCCCGTTGTACCTTTATTGTGGCATGATAAAAGGAAGTTTTAAGTGACGTTACTGGCATATTTTTGCGTAGCACCTAAACCCAACATTAGCAGGAATTTGGTCCCGATGTCCTAGCCCGTTGTACCTTTATTGTGGCATGATAAAAGGAAGTTTTAAGTGACGTTACTGGCATATTTTTGCGTAGCACCTAAACCCAACATTAGCAGGAATTTGGTCCCGATGTCCTAGCCCGCTGTACCTTTATTGTGGCATGATAAAAGGAAGTTTTAAGTGACGTTACTGGCATATTTTTGCGTAGCACCTAAACCCAACATTAGCAAGATTTTGGTCCCGATGTCCTAGCCCGTTGTACCTTTATTGTGGCATGATAAAAGGAAGTTTTAAGTGACGTTACTGGCATATTTTTGCGTAGCACCTAAACTCAACATTAGCAGGAATTTGGTCCCGATGTCCTAGCCCATTGTACCTTTATTGTGGCATGATAAAAGGAAGTTTTAAGTGTCGTTACTGGTCTATTTTTGCGTAGCACCTAAACCCAACATTAGCAGGAATTTGGTCCCGATGTCCTAGCCCATTGTACCTTTATTGTGGCATGATAAAAGGAAGTTTTAAGTGTCGTTACTGGTCTATTTTTGCGTAGCACCTAAACCCAACATTAGCAGGAATTTGGTCCCGATGTCCTAGCCCGTTGTACCTTTATTGTGGCATGACAAAAGGAAGTTTTAAGTGACGTTACTGGCATATTTTGCGTAGCACCTAAACCCAACATTAGCAGGAATTTGGTCCCGATGTCCTAGCCCGCTGTAACTATATTGTGGCATGATAAAAGGAAGCTTTAAGTGTCGTTACTGGCCTATTTTTTCGTAACACCTAAACCCAACACCAGAAGGGGTCCGCAAGGGCCGATGCCTGCCGGGGCTGCAGGACTGTTCGAAAGAGATACCGTAGCTCCGGAACACAAAGGGCGAACAAGGAACATGGATGGACATATTTAATTTGATATTAAATACTTTTCATCCATTAACCAGCTCGGTGAAGGTCGTTCTGTAAGGGATCTTAGACTGACAGGTATTCAGCTGCATCTGTTGAAACTGTAAGGTAACCCCTCTGGTCCGGTGATCTGGCAAAACTCACGATTAACGTCCCCCTTAAACCTGCAGAACCCGTCAGCGGTGCACAGAAAGCCGCTGCACTTGTTGTGTTTGTCGTGCACGCTGTACCACAGCCCGTCCGCCGCCCACCTCAGGTTGTCGCCGCACATGTGGCGGATGGCGCGGATCACCAGTAGGCGGGACAGGTGGCAGTCGCGCATCATTAGGACCTGTGATGATGGTTAAAACATTATATTACTTCAAGATCAATAGGCTTGTTAACTGAAAAAATCTAATAAGTCCGTCAGTTTGATTATAAAAAAAAATTGATGCGTATTTTTTCTTTTGTTACATAAACCAAAATTGACGCTTTTAAAATTCTCAATACGTCACGCCGTGGTATCACTCCCGAGTTTTGATGCGTTTTTATCTTTGTCAATATTCATTGATTTACAAAAACAAAAATACGTGTCCATTATTTTTCAATACTCTAACTGACGGATTAGATAGATTTACAATATTTTATTAGTGGTGGAAACTAGACTATTTTATAAAATATTCATAACATTTTACAATAATAAACGAGGCGACAAAAAAATCTAATTAGTTAGATAGATTTTTAAAAAATATTGGAGAAATATTTTTTATTTTTTCACGTAAACAAAAATGACGATATAGTACCTCATAGTACGTCGAAAACTCGTGTGACGTCACATTTCGGTACTTAATTTTTTTACCATAAAGTGACGTCACAAGCCCGCACTCGTGATTTTTGAAGCGTTTATTCTTCGTCATTTTCTATTAATTTGATAAAACAAAAAACGCGTATCCAATATTTTTCGATAATCTAAATGACGGACGAAACAGTAACAAACTTCACTTCGGATAAAACAAATAGGCACGAGCCAGTCCACACGGCGCGTTGCGTCGACGCAACGCAAATATTTTGACGCATAGCCGGCCACACAGGCGCGGCTGCGTCACCGCAGCGTTACTACGACGCAGTAATAACGTTCCGACATCGCAGCGGCGACGCACAGCTGCGGCAAGGAATTTATTAAAACATCGCATCAGTCTATAGAAAGCATGGATCGGAAAAGACGTCTGGCATTGCTCCTATTACTACGTCACCGCCGAAATCGACGCAAAATCACAAGAAGGTATTGGATCTGTCCCTTAATTTCAATAAGAAATAGTGATGGACAGTTTTTGTTCTTAAAATCTACATGTGACTTGTCCCATATTATTTCTCTTTCCTGAATCAATGTAATAAAGTAATCCAAGTCAATTTCTTCAGTGGTACTCATTTTCCTTTGCAAATAAAACTGAATTAAAAAAAACGTAAAAAATGATATGGGCTTGCGTGTATCCTCCCTATCAACCACTCTATCAACGCACAAGCAACTGAGCGCTGCCGTTCCGTCGCCGCGGCGTCACAATGTGTACACCCCCGCCCGCTTCGTCTCGGGGGCTGCAGTTCCGTTGTGTCTGGGTAGCGTCGACGCAACGCACCGTGTGTACACTATGATTATTAGTATGTAAAATGAAGCAACGGCAGCGCTGTTTCGACGCAACGGAGACGCAACGCGCCGTGTGGACTGGCTCTAAATATACGTATACCGGATGAGCAACGGGTTTGACTAAAAAAGCATCGATATGTTTTGGTCAAGCCCCTTAGGCGTCTCTCTTTGTACCATGCAGTTGTGGTTCTTGTATGCAAATATGGATTAAATTTGTCTTGGCTTTCTTCAATACTTTAACGATTATCATCTTTAAAGTTAAGACAAAAAAGTAGATATTCAATAAAATTATCCCTGTATCAACGTATAGTCGGGGTATTTTCCGCCTGACCATTTTAATTTTTTTTCGCTTAAAACATGCGGCGCCGAGCCACGCCCCCTTAAAGTTAGGCCTATTAGGAAAGCCTCAACTTTGGCGCGCAAAATAACAATAACTCTCGTTTGGCGTGCGTCGTCAGTGCGCTCGGCCGATTCGGTATCTTTTCATTCATTATTTCTATACGAATACAAAGTCAACGGGGCCTAGAGAGCGTTTCTATGTTGCGAGTGCAAGCAAAAATAAGCTTAGTGGTGGTCAGGCGGGAGTGTCCTCGATAGTACCTTAACAATCAGCGCCCAGTTCGGCTGCGGCTGTGCCAACAACACAATCAGCTCCAATCCCAGAGCAGTTTTATTGCTCAGGTCGTGAGTACTCCTCACAGACGGGTCGTCTAACTTGTCAAATAGTTTCGGGTTCACGAACGTGAACCACGGGTACGGACACTCTCTTGGAATAGATGGAGGATCTCTTTCTTTGAACTCCTGAAAATTATAAATAAATGGTAAAAATGTTAGCAGAATGACGAGTCATTATTTGTTTTAGCCATAAAAATACATTATTATACCGTGGTGGGCATACATTGCTCGCAGAACGGATGGCCGATAGGGCCGAAAAGTTCTGGAGTGGCGACCGCGAAACGGAAGACGTTGCGTTGGAAGACCTCACACTAGGTGGACCGATGACCTGGTGAAGGTTGCGGGAATCCGCTGGATGCGAGTCGCACGGGACCGGTCAATGTGGCGGCACAAGTGCTGCTGGACATAGGCCTCCCCCAAGGGGGAGGCCTATGTCCAGCAGTGGACGTCTTTCGGATGAAAAGATGATGATGATGATGATGATGAAACCGTGATGAAATGTGAGTATAATTATACTATAATAAAATCTAAGTAAAAAACCGGCCAAGTGTGAGTCGGACTCGTGCGTGAAGAGGACTATCGAGGACACTACCGCCTGACCACCACTAAGCTTATTTTTGCTTGCACTCGCAACATAGAAACGCTCTCTAGCCCCGCCCCGTTGACTTTGTATAGAAATAATGAATGAAAAGATACCGAATCGGCCGAGCGCACTAACGACGCACGCCAAACGAGAGTTATTGTTATTTTTCGCGCCAAAGTCATTGAGCTATTACTACTACGTATAGAGAAGACAGCGCGAACAAAATATGTGCAACAAGCGCGGCAGTGCGGGGCGCGCGGGGGGCGGCTAATGAGTCATAGATGCGATGTCACCGTTAAGAGGCGACACTTTGTTTATATTCTGCCTATTTCATTGGATACCCCTTACGTGCGCATTGTTTGACTTACAATTTTCGTTATAATATTTATTTTAGGTATAAACTAACTTTACTCTGCGGAACAAATAATATATTCTGGCATATATACCTACCTATACTAACTGGTTCAGTCAGGGTTATGGGAAGTCTCATTCTTAAACAAATTGTATTGTATTCCTAAATAAATAATAATTTTATTTCAGGCCTTTACTTGTACAAACAATTAATCAATTAAAACCAAACAATCTAAAAAAAAAAATTAGGTACCTACGTAGCTAATTGATTTTCTTCTTTCATAAATTTGTCTTCCTTCAATTAATAAATCCACAGTCTATTCTTTTCTAAATGTGTAAGCTTAGATTATATTTCGTCGCTTCATTCTTCAGATATTTTTTACCATGTAGTCCCCTTCCCTTGCGCTAGCAACTACGCACGTCTTTTTAGATTTTATTTTATTTTATTTAAATACTGGCAACACTGTGCCCCGCCTCGTTGTGTCGGTCAGTTGTAACCATCATTCCTTTTTCGTGCGCAGCAACGAACGGACGTCTTCAACTCTCAATAGGTTAAAAGTGTATTTACCCAGTATGCCGAAACGAAACGCGGAGGATAAGATCGAGCATTACAAAAATAAAATACGGAGGTTGGAAAAAAAGGCTCACCGTCGTCGAATAAGACGTTATTTGTCATCAGATTCGGAACAAAATCCAAGTAAGTACAATTTTGTTCATCGTTGGTGTTCTATAAGTGATAATAAAAAGTTAAAATATTACTTCTGTGAAGAAAAAACGCCTAGAGGTTGCCCGAGATGGTAACACGATGGCTAAATACCTACCATAATACCGGGAGGTTGTCCGCGATGGCAACACGAAGGTTTAACTATACCGGGAGGTTATCCGAGATGATAACACGATGGCTATAAATAGAACAAACATGGTTTCTATAAACTAGAATCACGTGTAATACTGTTCTTGTGTACTTACAAATTCTTCGTCGTGTAAAGTTATGACTACCCTCATAACTTATGAAAAATGTTACCAGGTCCAAGAGGAACGGGGGACCCTGAGAATGTGGACACTGTGGCAGACTCCGAGCCAGACATATTACCGCCAGAACCACCAGCGAGCGACGAGATTACTGCCCCAGAAGTTGCAGCCAATCCACCCTGCGTTGACATCGAAGCAACGAATCCCATGGACCCAAATATTTTGGCGGCATTAGGTGAAATCACAGACGAGACACCGGAGTTTGGCGAGAAAATTCATGAAAATCTCGCAAAAATATGGCTACCTTTGCTCAAAAAAGGTATGACAAAAGAAAATAGGGAGATACTTTTGAGAAATTACCTCATACCCGAAAACTGTCCTTTACTTCAAGCACCAACGCTTAACCTTGAGGTCTCTGCGGCCATACCCGAATCTGGTAGATTTCGGGACAAGAAAATGACCGCTAGCCAACAACAACTGGGACTGGGCATTACCGCTGTCAATAGAGGTTTACACTTGCTTGTAAATAATGAAAGCAGAGTAGATGCAATTAAATTTATAAGTGACGGATGCCGAATCTTATCCGACTTGCATTACCAAAATACGGAAGCTAGAGTCAGATTTATACTTCCCGGGTTGGACAAATCATTTTTACAATTTCTTGATCGTTCCGAACGTGACAACACACTTTTTGGTAACGATCTTTCAGAAAAAATTAAAGCCTCAAAGGCGATTGTAAAACAAGGGGAACAAATCAAGAAGACTTTGCCCGCACTAAAACCTTCTAGTTCCAGCTTGAGAGCACAACCAGCAGCTAACAGGTCCAGCTACCAGGGAAACTGGTCGGGACCTTCTCGCTTCCAATCGAACAGGGGAGGGGGGCGAGGGGGTCAGAAACGCACCAACTACCGAGCTCCACCTGCACCCAGCCAGCCGAAGGCCAACTACAAGCAACGTGCTCCAACACGACGTCATTGACTCAGGTACATGCAGGAAGAATTAAGTTTTATTATGATTGCTGGGCAAATATCACTGATAATATGACAGTTCTCAGATGGATTAGTCAAGGTGTAGATATCCCTTTATCAGATCCCCTACAACCCCATAATACAACCAAAACATTTTGGTCTAAACAAGAAAAATGTGATATGGCGATCGCAGTTAGCAAGCTCATAGAACTAGGTGCGGTTAACGTTTGTGCACCTGTAAAAGACCAGTTTATATCTCGCATATTTTTATCACCTAAGCCAAACGGTGAAAAGAGATTTATATTAAATCTGAAATCATTTAATCAGTTCGTTAAAAAAAACCCACTTCAAAATGGAAGATCATAGGACTGCCTCTAGACTTATTCCAAAAAATGGTTTCCTTGCAACGATAGATCTTAAAGAAGCCTATCTTTTAGTTCCAATTAAAAAATCATTTCGAAAATACTTACGTTTTCAATTCGAAAATAATAAATCTGATATAATAACATACGAATTTAACGCAATGCCTTACGGCCTTTCCATTGCTCCTAGAGTGTTTACAAAAATTATGAAGGAGGTCATGACCTACCTTAGATACAAAGGACATAAATCAGTCATTTACTTAGATGACATCTTATGTATCGGTAAGACCTATACTGAGTGCCTCAATAACGTTAACGAAACCTTACGAGTGTTAACTTGTCTCGGTTTTGTGATAAATTATAAAAAGAGCTCATTATTACCTCACCAAGAGTGCAAATTTTTAGGTTTTATCTATAATACGACAAACCTTTCGGTTTCCTTACCTATTGACAAACGTCGTAATATCGCGCAACTTGTTAAAAAGTTTATTAGTTTACCTCCCTGTACCATAAGAGAATTCGCTCAGTTAATCGGCGTTCTCACAGCAGCGTGTCCTGCTGTTAAATACGGGTGGTTATATACCAAAACACTAGAGCGTCAAAAATACCTTTTGTTGAATCGATACCATAATAATTATAATTCTAAAATAAAACTAGAACGATACATACTTAATGATTTAAATTGGTGGTCACAAAATATTTTTACATGTACTAACTTCGTCGTCACCCCTGATTTCGAATTGGAAATATTCTCCGACGCTTCAAAATCAGGGTGGGGAGCATTTTGTGATGGTAATCGTGCTCATGGATCATGGAAGGAAACCGAAAGAGAATGTCATATAAACTACTTAGAGTTATTAGCTAGTTTCTTAGCACTAAAAACTTTCGCAAAGAAACGATCAAATTGTTCCATATTGTTACGAGTTGACAATAACACAGCGTTGAGTTATATTAATAGAATGGGAGGAGTGCAATATCCTCATTTAAATGATCTTGCTTATCAAATTTGGCAATGGTGCGAGAAGCGGAACATATGGATATTTGCATCCTATATTAATACCAAACAAAATATCGAAGCTGACATTGAATCAAGAAAAATTAATCCTGATATAGAATGGAGCTTATCAGATCAAGCATTTAAAACTATCATTCGTAAATTAGGTCAACCTGTAATTGATCTGTTCGCCTCTCGCATTAATGCGAAATGTCATGTTTACGCATCCTGGTTTCCTGACCCAGACGCGTCTACTGTCGACGCATTTACAATTAATTGGAAAAATGACTTTTTCTACGCTTTTCCCCCATTCTCATTAATACTTAAAAGTGCTTATAAGATAATAAACGATGAGGCGTGTGGTATACTCGTATTTCCATGGTGGCCATCACAGCCATGGTTTCCTATTGTTACAGAATTAATCTCCTCAGAAATAATATTTTTTGAACCCAGTAAAAACTTGCTTTTATCCTCTTCCAGGGATCACCACCACCCACTGCACAGTCATCTTACACTGGCTGCAGCGATACTCTCCGGGAAGCCTTCCTCCGACGTAACATCCCCGTAGAAGCAATAGATCTCATGTTAGCATCGCTTTCTGATAATACCAAAAAACAATATAGCGTTTCATACAAACTCTGGTGGCAGTTCTGCAAAATTAACAAAATTGATACTTTTGAGAGCACAGTAGTAAAGGTCATCTCCTTTCTGACAACAGAGTTTAATAAAGGTGCCTCGTATGGATCTTTAAATTCCCACAGATCCGCACTCTCGTTACTATTGGGCAACAACATTGGTTCCGACGAATGCATTAAACGTTTGTTAAGAGGAGCCTATAAACTTAAACCTAGCAGGCCAAAATATACACACACGTGGGACCCGCAGTTAGTACTTAATCTCGTTTCTAAATGGTACCCGAACCGAGACTTAGATCTAAGTCAATTGACAAAAAAATTAGTTATCTTACTGGCTTTATGTACGGCACAGCGAGTCCAAACTCTTTCCCTAATAAAACTAGAGAATATAAATATCTCGTCAAATGGAGTAAAAGTAGTGATAACAGAAATTATTAAAACTTCGGGTCCAGGAAGAGAGCAGCCCGTACTTTTTCTCCCGTATTTTGTAGAAAATAAAAATATTTGTCCTGCTACCGTACTCACAGATTACTTATTTGTCACAAAAAACCTAAGAGCTAAAAATATAAATAACTTAATACTAACAATTAAAAAACCTAACAAGGCGGCCACAGCTCAAACCATAAGTCGTTGGATAAAATTGGTGTTATCAGAGAGCGGTGTCGATACATCACTATTCAGTGCACACAGTACACGACACGCCTCAACTTCTTCTGCAAGCTCGGCAGGCGTGTGCATTGACACAATACGTAGAACCGCGGGATGGACCAGTCGTTCTCAAACGTTTGCCAAGTTTTATAAACTTAATATAATTAATGAAGCCGAGTTTGCAGAATCGGTATGCCTTTAGTTGTAATTACATTAAGTATAGTTGTAAAGAATTGATTGTAAATCAAACACGAATCATAAGAAGAACATCCTTTATTTTTTCAATATGATTATGTAATTGAACAATAAATAAATAATGATTTATAAAATCTTTGCAATTTATTTAAATGAACCTGCAAATCTCATTATCTCTTAACATCTACATGGTAAAAAATATCTGAAGAATGAAGCGACGAAATATAATATATGATCAAACGTGAAGTTCGATCATTATTATATGAGTCGCTTCATTCGAAGATATTAATTTCCCAACCCGCCCTAGAGAACCCTGAAGAGATTTGCGAAAAATCATAACTTATTCATCTCTAAAATAATGATGGTTACAACTGACCGACACAACGAGGCGGGGCACAGTGTTGCCAGTATTTAAATAAAATAAAAAAAAATCTAAAAAGACGTGCGTAGTTGCTAGCGCAAGGGAAGGGGACTACATGGTAAAAAATATCTTCGAATGAAGCGACTCATATAATAATGATCGAACTTCACTTGAAGTTCGTTTGATCATATATTAAAAAATGTCCAGATTGATAGTTGGCCACTGAGAATTGAAGCCAAAAACACGCGGGACATATATCTCGCGTCGTACGATCCATACGTCAGTCGCCTAGGAACGTTCCCCGCGTAAACTACGTCACGAGTACGTGTTTTGATATTTTAAAATGAAGGTTTGTGTTTTGAAATGGTGTAGAAAGCACACTAAAAAAAAGGAATGTGCCACTATATCATTTCACAAGTAAGTATTCAATTTCACTTTGTATTTCTTTGTTACCGCATTTTAAACTTATGTAAACAAAAAGTATAATTTGACATTACTGTCACGCCATATTTGTTGAGTGTTGCCAGGGGCATAATTTTTTTTACCCATTATTTGTAACTTAAAAATCTTTTCAGAACGAGAAATTACAAAAGAGTTTTATTTTATTTACATAAACGATGTTTTTTTTTTATAAATGTAAAAGCTTTGGCTCAATTACTGAATTCTAAACGCTTTGTCCATTGCCTCAAAGTCTCATTTAGAGTCAGAGTCAGATTAAGAGTCAAACTAACTAATCAGATTCGGTCAGACACGTTCAGAATCAGTCGGACTCGGTCAGACTCGTTCAGACTCAGTCAGATTTGTTTGGACTCGGTCAGACACGTTCAGGCTTGGTCAGATTCGGTCTAACACGTTCAGACTCAGTCTAATTCGGTCGAACTGGGTCAGACTCTGTCAGACTCAGTCAGAATTGGTCAGACTCGGTCAGACACGTTCAGACTTGGTGAGATTCAGTCAGACTCGAACATACTCAGTCAGATTCGATCGGACTCTGAAAGATTCGGTCAGACTTGGTCAGATTCGGTCAGAATCGCGTTTTTTGTAGTTAACAATAATTTCTGATAAAGCCGCACATGACAAATTACACAAGAAATAACGTTGAAAATCACCAACCGTAATGATAAAAAATCATGTCATTACTGTTGATGATATATTTTACGCTGAACGTAAAATACTGAAAATCTCTCACATTTATGGGTAAGTCTCCGCCACTGGTATTACACGCACATTACATACAAACGCAAATCCGATACGTAATACACTACCGAGCGCGGCGCTTACTCACACATTTATAAAAAAACCGGCCAAGAGCGTGTCGGGCCACGCTCAGTGTAGGGTTCCGTAGTTTCCCGTCCTTCACAATAAGTGTACCCACTTATGAGTTTAAAAGTGGGTATCCAATATGTAAAAATGCTTGCTTATACGCATATACTACAAACTTAGTCACGAAATTATTTTGTACAAATTTTTGTCTTTTTTGTACAAAAACTGTTGTTTCCATCAAGTTCAAAATGATTTTCCTAGAAAGTCCTTATAAAGTTCTACTTTTCAGATTTTTTTCATATTTTCTAAACTTATGGTTCAAAAGTTAGAGGGGGGGGACACATTGTTTTTTACTTTTGGAGCGATTATTTCCGAAATTATTGACTTTATCAAAAAATGATTTTAGGAAACCCCTATTCATTTTTAAATACCTTTCCAACAATATATCACACGTTAGGGTTGAAATTAAAAAAAAAATCACTTCCCACTTTACATATAGGGGGGCTACCCTAATAAAACATTTTTTTCCAATTTTTATTTTACCACTTTGTTGGCGTGATTGATATACATATTGGTACCAAATTTCAGCTTTCTGGTGCTACCGGTCACAGAGATTAAGCGAGGACGGACAGACGGACGGACGGACAGACATGGCGAAACTATAAGGGTTCCTATCCTAGTTGACTACGGAACCCTAAAAAGTGGCTTTACTTAAAACGTTCCGTTTTGTTTCGAACACGGAATCTGGACATTTTTTAATCTAAGTGTGTAAGATTATTATTTTCCACTATAAAAATATACGTCAGGTAATACTATCTACACGACTTGTTACACAGCCAATGTCACTTCTTAAATTTTTAGTCTATGACAAATGACGCAAAATGGCGTCCGCTAAATATTTTGCTCGAATTACATTTTAAAAATGATTATCTAGTTACTTACCGATGGAAAGTTATTCCTTTGCACTTTGCCGTGTGGCTTGAATTATTAGTGCAATATCGTAACACACACGTAACCATATTTGTTGAATTTTCACGTTTTATTGCATAAATAACAAACAAGACTTAAAGCGCTCAAGAGCGAGCAAGCGACTGAATGGGTTGTAGCCAGCTGGCTGAGTTCGAACGGAGCACAGATTTTGTTCGCGCTGTCTTCTCTATACGTAGTAGTAATAGCTCAATGGCCAAAGTTGACGCTTTCTTATTAGGCCCAAACTTTAAGGGGCGTGGCTCGGCGCCTCCGCATGATTTAAGCGAAAAAATATTAGACTGGTCAGGCGGAAAAGACCACGATAGTACCATCGTAGTAGGGGAGCCCCCTTTAATTTTTTGTTTTATTATTTGTTGTTATAGCAGCAACAACGTCTACCTATTATGAATCATGAAATACAGCGCGCTGACAGACGGACGGACAGCGGAGGCTTAGTAATAGGGTCCCGTTTGTTACTCTTCGGGTATTGAACCCTAAAAACTAAGGTACTAAAATCACGGTTAGGGTTTTTGTAGTGTCTTAACTGAAGCATGGGGTTTAAACCGCATGCGAGCATCACTCAACTATTTTCTATTTAAAACTCCAGCCGACTGCGCGGGCAGTCAGTAACCGTCAGTCAGTTTCAGTAACTTGTGGACGGGAAAAATTACGCCCTGTCAGAATTGTCACGGGGGAACTAAGTAGTGGTTAGGTCGCAGTCCGACTCGCAACCATCTTGCTGACTGTCAAATATGTTTGGGGGAAAATACAATGACCACCAAAAATAACTTTGTGACCACCAATATCTATCACCTAAAATATCAATTGATCACCAAATTTAGTCAATTGAGCACCAGATTTTTGGCGTATCATATTTATTTATTATTAAACATTTGTAAACTTAACAGGTAAACCCAAGACGTCTACAAACTAGTTATATCTAAGTACTAAATATACGCGTACCTACAGTTACAATATTTTGTTGTTGGCTTAGCTTATTATTATGGTTAAAGAAACTTATTTCTCAATTAGAAATTACAGTAGTTAATTCACTACTTGAGAACATATTGGAACTTAAACATAGTATTACAATAACCTTGACATATAAAATAAGTAGTTTTAAGTAATGTTTTTCTGAACAATTAATTAACCCGTATGCTCCCGGCCGTGCCTCCAGAGGCACAGTGCATTGTTATTTTAATTGTGTCTGTAATTGCGGGTATTGAAGTGTTAAACTATAAAATAGAATTTCGTACGCAAATACCATTCACATTAAAAAACATAAAGCTTACAATTTTTTTCCATCCACCCGCAAAATAAATAATTACTGTGGTCGCAAATAATCCAGATAAGGAATGCGAGCTCGGTGCCACAATAAAGGCAACGCAGCAGAAGGGCAAGTTGGTTAAAGTAGAGTTTGATCATTTACACCTTGGCCGTTCTGAGAACGCGTTCCCGACGTCTGTCAGTTGGTTCAAAAATTTAGTGCGAAATTGTAACATTTATTGTTACTTGATTTAATGATATCGTTTTAAATAATATTATTTGTTAATAGGGTAGAAAGTGCAAAAAGGGTAATAAGGTAAGTTATTTATGCTATAAGTTATATACCATTACCAATAATACTAATATTTGCGACCTGTCGACCTGTGGAACGCATTCTCTCAGCGGCCAAACTGTAGAATGTGATTTTTTAATTTAGTTTTGATAGGTACTTATTATCTATGGACACTACATAATTTTTAACTTTTTAAAGAATAACGGCAACATAGGGACAGGTATTGTGTACCATAGTTGCAACAGCGGTTTTGGTTTGAGTATGTTTCAATGTAAATGGTTTGTGGATTACATGGTTAGAGTTTATCGTGAAATAATCGAGATTTTTATAATTATGCTTACATCGACATAAACGAAGGGGCGATAATCGTTACTTTTCCAACCCTAAGACATGTGAAGTAGTTACATCATTAACATGGCTTACGTACTTCTTGTTTAACAGTGTGTGCGGTAGGTATTAGCCGCAGCTATAATTTTGTTCAGGTTGTCAGTGAACAGGTCCACATTTTGCCTAAGTACGATTGAGTTGAGGAGCGTAAGAGCACGTCGTGTGGTTTCATTTCTTGCTGCACGGGTACGGAAACCAGCCACAGACAGTAGGGACCGCTGTCGACGCGAACCAAGCTCCCCCATACCCCGCATGGCTCCCACAGGGACATTTAGACCTATACCCACCAGAGCTGAGGGATTGTCAATTTTATTATTGAGTAAATGGTAAAAGTGTATTATTGTCTGCAAGTTCCTTCTCAACTCCAGAGTGTCGAGTCCAAGCATACCAGTTACAAAAAGCGAGGGATATAGAAATGGGTAGTACCCGTACTTTTTTTTATATATATACCTACAAAATTTTTTGTGTATTTTTTCAATCATGACTTTGTATTTAGCCTCGTACGGGTCCCAGATGAGAGCATTATATTCTAACCGGCTGCGAACGTACGCGTTGTATAGCATGATTGCCGGTCTGCAATCCTGGAATTTGTAGGTTTGACGCATGATGAAACCGAGTGTGCGATTGGCAGTTTTCGTCATTGACGCGATATGCTCCCTAAAATTGAGGCGAGGGTCAAATGTTACTCCTAGATCACGGATCTCATTAACTCTTGCCAGAGCAGTGTCTAGCAAACGATAGCTGTGTCGAATGGGGGTCCTACGCCTTGTATAAGTCATGACTTGGCATTTTTTTTCGTTGAATTTCAGCTGGTTTCTAACGGTCCACTCAATAACATTGGTTATGTCGTTCTGGAGAGCTTCGCAATCGCGTACCGACTCCACGCCCATGTATAATTTAAGGTCGTCGGCGAACATCAGACATTTTGCACTTCTAATGACCCGGGGTAGATCATTGATCATTATAAGGAAGAGAATAGGCCCCAAGGTGCTTCCTTGGCTTACTCCAGATCTAGTGTAGTAGGACTGAGATTTGTACCCGGCGAGTTGAACGTATTGCTTACGGTCACTTTAGCAAGGAGTTTAAGTGCTTTTGGGGTAAAACCCATTGCTGAAAGTTTGCTTAGAAGCACGTCGTTATCGACCCTATCAAAGGCTTTCTGTATGTCAAAGTAGGCCGTATCTACCTGCCGCCCCTTGTCGAGTTCGGAATGTGTATAATTTACAAAGTTGATATGATTGGTGGCGGTAGATCGGCCAGCTCTGAATCCATGTTGAGCATCATCTAGGCGCGTTTTTATTTGCAAGCTTATGCGGTCTGCCAGTAATGTTTCGAATATTTTTCCGAGTACGGAAGGGACGGCGATAGGCCTATACTCTTCAATTTTATGTTTGACTGACGTTTTTGGCACAGGCGTGACCCTAGACGACTTCCAGCGGGTCGGGTAAGTACTGGTTGTTATTGATAGGTTGTATATATGGAGAAGCGGTGTTTCTAGCGCAGAAGCGCAATCTTTTACAAGGAATGGTGGGATGTCGTCAGGACCTGATGAGGAAAAAGGTCTTATTTGCTTTAGGATACGTCTGAAGTCCGAGGGAGTTATAAGATCTAGTGTGACATGGACTGAGTCATGACCTAGGCCCATATCTGGATCAATGCTATCCGGGTCTAAAGTAGGAATGTCATGAAGGAATACCGACGCGAAGTACTCAGCGAAAGCATCCGAAGCCGTTTGGCCTGACACTGTCTTACCGTTATATAAGTATTCGTGGTTGAGCTGTTTATCGTATCGTTGGTTCTTAATAAACGTCCAAAATTCGGACGGTTCTTTGCAAATTTTATTCTGTATAGACTTAATATAATTATCATATGACTCATCGATTTGTAGTTTTACTAATTCGCGATAGTATTTAAATAACTCTTTGTTGACTGGTTTGTTTGATTGTTTGAATTTTTTATGGTAATAATGCTTATTTTTGATATTACGTATGATTTCCGCTGTGAAGCAGGTGGGATATATGTAGCGATTTGAGCTTCTTTTGCGTGTTTTGATAGGGACGGAACTATTGATAACAGTGAACAGTTTTGTATACAAGATTTCTACTGCATTGTTTACGTCGCGAGCGCTGGTGACGTCACTCCAATCAATGTTAGCTATGCTATGTTATAATGTTGTATAGTGAATACAAGTCCGCCTTTCGATAGTTCCATTCGGGGTGGGTGTCGAAGGTGAGTGTTTCAGGGCTTGGGGAGCGAGGCGGAGATAGCGGCGGCACCGGCCCCGGTGGCAGTACAGCGGTGACCGCGCGTGCGGGCGGCCAGGCCAAGCACACGTCAAGCTGTGGGTGATACCGGTCCGGTGGGACCAGTGCCTCGATGTTGTCTGTCACACTCACACGCTCCTCACTCATTCCACTTATGACAAGATCTAACTGGCCTCCGAAGTAATTTATTACATTGCTATGTTGCTTCAGTCTACCGAAGTCTAGAAAACATTCAAATTGATCTTGGACAGTTTTACTCATAGAATGGAGGTTAAAATCGCCCAACAACAGGAAATCAAAGTCAGAAAACTTACAAGTTGCATTTTCAATGATTTGTAGTACTTCTAAATATTGTCTATCGTTGTAACTAGGTGGTAGGTAAGTTAAACAGCACAATATTTTTATTGCCTTACGTTTAATAACGGCGAACAGTATTTCGGTACTGGGCTGGAGTCCATCTACGTCGGTGACGCGTCGGACGTCGTAGTAGTCGCGCACGGCCAGAAGAACGCCCCCCCAGCCGACGTCACCTGCTCGATCTTGACGTAGCACGGTGTAGCCCGGTGGGAATAGCTCTGAGTTATAGACAGAACTTGTAAGAAATGTTTCTGTTAGAGCGATTATGTCAGTCGTACTTCCTAATACTGAGTTCTTGAATGTAGTTGTTTTTGTTCGTAAACCTCTGACGTTTTGATACAGAATATGCAGGTAGTGGGTTTTTCTTTTGGTGCGTAGGGCAATTGCAGAAGTATTTATGGTATTTTTGTGTTGTTTTCGGGTCTGTTCATGTTTTTTGACACGATTTTTGGAGCCCCTTTGATGTATCTTATTGTTAGGCCTTGCTTACCACTGTCAGTTCGCACTTTGAGCTCATCTCGTAGTTCCTTTAAAAACTTCTGCTGGTAGGGAGTGTGGTCTGGAAATATCTTCAGATTGTCACTGGGAGTTTTATTTTTATTGCGAAGGATGATTCTCGAGGTTTCCTGAGAAGTGAAGCTAACCTTAATTGGTCGTATTTTGGAGGGATTATATTTCCCAAGGCGTAAAACTTGTATAGGCGCCGGACAGTTCTCGTACATAGTGTTTATTAGTGTTGTTACCTGGTCCATGTCGTGTGCGACCCTTTCCTCCCGTAAGTTGCAGTTTGGTTCTGGTATACCCACCACTACGATATTTTTGTCCCTGTGGGACCTGTCGTGTAGTTCAGTGACTATATCATTGTACGACGGAGCCGCAAGTTGATGTTGGGGAGGGTTGTGGGTACTTGTAATAATTTTGATGGAGTGAATATCTGACTCTAAAGATTTTATTTTTTCATCAGTTGAGGCTTTCGATTGCTTGAGTTCAGATAAATCGTGTTGTATGGCGACTTGCTCAGTAGAGAGTTTTTCTATTGTGTGTGTGATATTGTTTACCTCCTGTCTGATGGCCGATACATCTTGCGATATTTTGTTTACAGTTTCGCACTGGGTTTTGGTAAATTCGCGGATCACCGACATCATTTCACTGCGGAAGTCTGATAACTCTCTTCTAAGTATTCCGTCTTCATCAGGCTGCTTGCGTTTTCCTCCACGATTACGAGTTACGTAGCTTGCAGTGTCGTCACCGTAGCCGTCGGTTCTGGATAGTTGGGATAGTTCGGGCTGTGAGGTACTAAGCGCAGTAGAGGCAGGTCCAGTAGGTGATCCCACACCACTCATGATGGCACACCACTTTTCACAAGGCCGTATTATCACTTTTGAGTCCAATAATGTATATTTGAATAAAATGTAATGGGGGTGATAAAGCAAAGTATACTTTATGGTAGCGTATATAAGGTTTAGAGTCGTTGAGACAGTGTTAAGTATTTAATTAGATACACGATAACGCGACCGCTTTGCTCGGTGCTCAACGCGACTTCATCCATACCCCACTTCCTCCCGCAAAGAGAAGCCTGTGTGACCTGTGTCCCAGCAGTGGGAACTTTATAGGCTAATTATGACCTAAATTCGTTAAAAAGAAGAATAGTGACACAATGGCCTACCTGATGTATAAAATGCAAGTCAGCCCCCCTATAAACAAAGCACTTGAACAGCTCATTGCACTTGGCGTGCACATCTCTGACGTCACGAGTCTGATGCTTGGCGTCCAACCCTGCCAGGTCAGACCCGTTCGCGCAGATGGATGGCAGGAGCTGGGCTACGCAGAGAAGGATGTTCAGGATGTCGTTGAGAAGGAGACGGGTTGTGGTGTCTGTTGTGTTAGTCTGGAATGTGGAGAAGAAGAATGATTGATTTGTGATGACGTTTGATGATATAGAGAAGAATCAAAACGGAACTTAAAATTAGTACCTATGCTAAAGACAATTTTCAATTATAATTTATTCATTCAACGAACAAACAAGTATCAACACGTCAACCAGGCATTCTGTACATCAAACTAAGTAACTCTACGCAAAAATGAATGCTGGGAAATATCTTTTTTTTTGGGGCAAATTCACATTCTAAGGTAAAACTCGATGTAACGCACTCAAAACATTATTTAATAGTAAACCTTAAAAACATAACCCTCCTTCTGGCGCAGTCGGGTAAAAACTAGTAGGTATTTGAAAAAAAAAATGTGAAGAAGTTGTAACTCTGACCTCCAATATCTCCGTAACTAGAAGGTTCCCAGGTATGGTGTAGAACAAAAAAATGATCGCAATGACGAGGAGAACAAGTGCCTTTCGACTACTTTTCGCGAGAATTTTGACTATAGCTCGTGCGTGATTAAGCCGTTGTTGGACATATATCTTTGAATTTTTTGAACTAATAGGTATCTTGTGGACTATAATCTAGGCTTCTATCGAAGCAGAAAATAAAAAATTGTAGAAACAAATTCAGTATACCTAAGCCTCCAAAAATTGATGTTTTTCACAGCTTTTACCTCAACTTTGGCCGTTCATAATGTACTTATAAATTGTAAAAGTAAAGAAAGCATCCTGATAGAAGCCTTGCTAATGTAGTGGAAATTCTAAATAACAGATATTTATTTCACACACTTGTAAGACTAATTCAAAAACACGTATTTCCTGGAACAAGTTTTATAAATATTCGAACAATATTTTTCGTTCAATGTCCTCGCATTAGGCGGTATCTGGTACGCGGGAGGCAAGTAGTGCGGGTTCGGGGCTAGGTAAGACAGTGGAGTTGAAAGAATACCACCGCTGTGGCTCTGGATGAAACAACAAGCTTTTCTACCATGCTCGCGTTGACGAAAGGCGGGCCAGGAAGGGCCCTCTTACGGGTTTTTTTACACTCTTTATTATTATAGAGAAGTATGAAAAAAAGAAGCACACCGCGCCGAATTAAAACCAATTTGAATAAGGGTAAGGATAATAATGAATGATAATTTGGTATCAATATTCAATCATTGTGGTAGGATCTCTTTAGTATATATTTAAAACCACTCTTAGGCCCAGCGCACACCGCTGGAGGCGCGGCGGAGCGGATTTCAAGACAACAATTTAATATAAACCTTAACTACCTTGATATACGGTCAATACCTATAAGAATAAATTCGCACGCGGTACTCGGAGCGCTCCGTATCTTTGCAGGGAACAAAAAAAAAACTATACTTACTTGACAATATCTAACTGTAAGTATGGTAAGAGTTTCATTGAGCATCCCAGCAAATATTCTTTGCGCCATCCGCGGCGGTACCGTATCCCAAAGATCTCTCCTACTACCTGGAATACCAAATGCCAATTTTAAGTACAATCACGTATTTTTCAGCTACAGGTAATTTATGCATACATGCACAAGCTCATGCTTTTTTTCCATTGGGGGAAGGCAGAAACTCTACTATTTAGAGAAACTCGTGGCTAAATAATAACAGCCGCTCGGGTCGATCTTTAGGTTAAGCCGTGCTTGCCTAGGTTGGTCTGTGGATGGGTGACCACCCTTACATACCGAGTTTCCTCCGTGCCTCGGAAAGCACGTTTAAGCTGTTGGTCCCGGCTGTCATTTGTAGATATTTGACAGTCGTTACAGGTAGTCAGTGGCCCAAAAAGTCTGACAACCAGTCTTACCAAGGGGTATCGTATTACCCAGTACTAACTGGGTTGTGGAGGTCAGATAGGTTGTCGCTCCATGTAAAATACTGCCGACCTACTACAAGCCGACCCCAATATAGTTGGGAAAAGGCTAGGCAGATGATGATGGTAGGCAGAAACAACAGAACGGCACCTGCTTACGATCCTTACAATAAGTAATCCTTTTTCCTCACATATCTGGTCATAGCACGCACGTCGCGTCGGTTGCGAGTACTACACACTTAACCTTTATGAAGAACGTCACCAATAAGGTCCGTATACGTCCTTCTAGAGCGTCCCCTCCCGTGGTAATTTATAGTTGTGCAATTATCATTGTCAAACACTTATCAGCATTGTGGACATAGAAATAAAATCGAAATTAGATAAACTTCCAGTTGTCCATGTCCGCGAAAGAAACTAATTAATGTGTATATTTCTTTAGTCTTCCAGACAACTGAGAGGAAGTGGGGAACTGTACCTAGCATTTTATACTTTTGTTTTTGACTGACCAATACTTTAACAGTAAAAAAGTGTCTGTTATAGTCAATGATATTCTATAAACAGATATGTTATGAGCGGCCTGTTTTTCCTTTATCTGCGTCACTGCGTGTATGTGAGCTGGCTCTCCCCCGCGGAACACCTTTTTCGTTGGTTTTGTAGGTGTATAACATATCTGTTTGTTAGAATATCATTGGTTATAGTAGGTTACTGCAGCGGCCAGCAACAGAGACATTGATGGACGAACGTGTAAATGTAGTCCATCAATGCCTAGTTGTGGCCAAGGCTTTTATAGTACTTTTCTCAAATAATGCGAGGAAATTAAAACTCTGGCGTTGAAGAGTTCAATTGTTTTTTTTTTTCAATAAAAATATTTGCAAGCCAATTCGAAATTTAAATAAAACCTTTGATAAGTTACCTCCTTGGTTGCCATGTTTCAGAGTAAAAGATCGTTCCATTTTCAAATAACACGACAGATGTGAGTTTACTATGTAATTTGTTTGGCCGCTAAACACGACAGATTCTGATATGGATTTTCGTACAACTTTTGCCGGCCGCTGGACGCATGTATCTGGCCAGTACAGCAATTTCGATTTATCTCGAAGAAGGTTGTCAAAATAATGCTCAAATTTCCAAGCATGTTTGAGAAAAAAATATTACTAGATATACTTTGAATAATTAAATATTACCTAGTTAGAGAGTAATTTAATCTCCCTTAATGACACACATAACGCCGGTAATCCGATGGGTTAGGCAGAGGTAATAATAATAATAATAATAATAGTAATAATACATACAGGACAGACACCCCTGTAGAACCGTATAGTCCAAGCACAGTGTCATACACACCTTCTAGGCGATCATCATCATCCATACCATCGTCACCAACACTTTCATCACCCACCATTATTAGTTCAAACACAGTTCCACCCACGCCGACCTTGAATGCTGCGCGGGGGGTATCTACCTTCTTACCCGCGTCCACCAAGGCCGGAAAAGCAAGAGTTCGCATGAAATGGAGCAAAGAAGTAAACACATTTATCATGCGAACCTACTTACACATCACTAAATTAGAGACAGATATGACCACCTACAGACAACAACTGCATGAACTTTTTACACGGCAATATCCAGAGACTAGTGTTTCAGAACAAAGGATTTCGGATCAAAGAAGAGCCATAGTTAGGAATAAACTCCTGTCACTGGTCGAAATAGATAGGTTAAAAGTAGAAGTACGCTTACAATTAGAAAAAGAAAATAATGAAGATACTAATACTAATAATTGCATAATAACACAAAACACACTAGAAAATACCCAACAAGAACAGCCACAACCGTATAATCAATCAGAACCCTACACTCAATCTCTACCATGCTATCAATCACAAACATATTCACAAACCACACACACATCCACACAAACCGAAAGTATAACAATAATATTGGAAAATGATGTTCACATTCTAACAGATACTCATCAAATCCAGCCCACAGATACGCGTACCCGAGAAATTCACGATAAATTTAAAACAGCTCTCGCTCAATACTCTGGCATGGACCCAGCAGCTCGACCAAAACTGCCCAAACTCAGGTACACACCAAAACTTCACCAGTTAGTTAATATATTCAATCAAAATATTCTAAACCAATATGTTAGTGAAGAAACACAACTCACAGACGTGCATACTCTTATATACTGCACAGCATTAGTAATTTCAGAAGAACTTAATTATAAAATCACAGAATACGCAGGCAATAGAAGGCCAAAATCTATTAACAAACCAGCATGGCAGCAGAGGCTTGAACAAGACATAGAAAAACTTAGAGCAGACTGCGGTAGACTTACCCAATACATTAATAATAATAGGTCAAGCAAAGTAGTTAAAAGAGTGGAAGTCATATTTAAAAACATGGCTATCCACACCAGACACGAAAGAGATAATAGGAAACCAGAAGAATTTCTGGATACTCTAAAACAAAAGTTAGCTGTAAAAGTACACAGATTAAGAAGATACAAGAAAGCGCAAGAGCGTAAAAATGATAACTCCTTATTTGCTATGAATGAAAAGAATTTCTATAGAAAGTTACAGACCAAACCACAAACTGACACAACATCCGAAAACAGTATAGAATTACCAACAGCGGAACAACTTGAATCGTTTTGGGCTGGAATATGGGAAGAGCAAGTACAACATAATGATAAATCTGATTGGGTTACAGACGAAAAAACAAAATGGATTTCATTAGAAGAAATGGATTTTGTTGAGTTAACTGAGTCTGACATTACTAGTATCACAGCGAGACTTCACAACTGGAAATCCCCCGGCATTGATAAAATTCACAATTACTGGTATAAAAAATTAGAATCACTGCACAAAGTTTTAGCCAAAAATTTTACAGATATTATATTAGGGAAACAATATGTCCCCGAATTTCTCGCTACGGGAATAACCTACATGTTACCAAAAACACAGTACTCTCCACAGCCTTCTCAATACAGACCAATAACATGCCTTCCCACTATATACAAGATTCTAACATCAGCAATCACTACAAAAATCAATAAACACGTAGAACATCACAACATTATTGCAGAGGAACAAAAGGGATGCAGGCGAGGTCACATGGGATGTAAGGAGCAACTAGTAATAGATTCGGTAATACACAAACATGCTGCCACAAAAAATAAAAATTTACACTGTACCTACATAGATTATAAAAAAGCTTTTGATAGCATTCCACATTCCTGGCTTATCCAAATTTTACAGATATATAAAATTAACCCAAAAATAATTGACTTTTTGCAAAATATTATGTCCCGGTGGAAAACTACCCTTCAATTAAATTACCACGATAACACTGTCACAACTAAACAGATAGCCATAAAAAAGGGCATTTATCAAGGAGATTCCTTGAGCCCTTTATGGTTTTGTCTCGCTCTAAACCCTCTATCTCACTTACTGCAGCGTTGCCAGGCCGGATATTGTCTTAAACATACAACAGGAGAAACTACTATTTCACATCTTATTTATATGGACGACATTAAACTATACTCAAAAACTGAAACAGACATGAAAAAATTAATAGAAATCACGACCGAATTTAGCAAAGACATAAACATGCAGTTTGGATTAGACAAATGTAAAACACTACATATAATTAGAGGTAAAATTAAGCCCGGTGATTATGCAATTAACACTAATGACAGTATTACTGCTATGGAACCCACTGATTTATATAAATATTTAGGATACAGACAACTCAAAGGATTAGATCACACAACAATTAAACAAACACTGAACACAGAATACAAGAGAAGAGTGGTCGCAGTATGTAAAACCCAGCTCTCCGGAAAACATTTAATAAAGGCGCTAAACACCTACGCAATTCCAATACTAACATACTCATTTGGAGTGATCAAATGGTCACAAACTGACATCCAGCAAATAGAGAGAACAACACGCACGACACTAACTAAACATAATAACCTACACCCTAAATCTGCAATAGAAAGGCTGACCATCAAACGGCAACACGGAGGGAGAGGCCTAATAGATGTCCATGACCTTTGGCAAAAGCAAATAACTAGATTGAAAACATTCTTTCACACTAAATCTAACACAAGCAACATACATAAAGCCATAGTAATGAACGATATCAACTACACACCACTTCACCTAAATAAACAAATAGATTCACAACCCACTAATAATGAAGACCCACAGAAGAAAAAGATAGAAGATTGGAAAAAGAAAGTATTACACGGGCGACATCCCCATGATTTAGAACAGTCTCACATAGATACGACAGCATCAAATAAATGGCTAAAGATAGGTAGTTTATTCCCGGAAACCGAAGGATTTATTATTGCAATACAAGATCAAATTATAAACACAAAAAATTACAGGAAATATATTATTAAGGACCCCACAATAACGAACGATAAGTGCCGCAAATGTCACAGCCAACCGGAGACCATTCAGCACATCACTGGGGCCTGCATAACACTCACACAAACAGACTACACCCATAGACATAATCAGGTTGCAAACGTCATTCACCAACATCTAGCTCTCAAACATAAACTGATACAAGATACTAGTCCTTACTACAAATACACACCAGAAAGAGTTCTTGAAAATACTACACACAAACTCTACTACGACCGCGGCATTATGACTGACAGGACCATTCATTATAATAGACCAGACATAATACTTCAGGATAAAGTTAATAAAGCCACTTACCTTATAGACATAGCAGTTCCTAACACACATAACTTGCAAAAAACAATAGGTGAGAAAATTAGTAAATATTCAGAATTAAAAGAAGAGGTGACCAGAATATGGAGACAGGAAAAAGTTTACGTAGTACCGATAGTAGTGTCCACTACGGGTGTTATACCCAACCACCTCCACCATAGCCTCAAATTAATAGACCTCAAGGACTCAATCTACATAACACTCCAAAAAGCCGCAATTTTAAACACCTGCAGAATAGTAAGGAAGTTCATGCAAATCGAGGAAAATGAAATTTCTCCCCACGACTCACACACACACACGCTACGTTGACTTGGTATAGGCCCGTTAACGTAGTTAACACTAGCTAAAAAGCTAAGAAACTATATATGTTTTCCCAAAATAATACCTAATAGTACCTACACCCACATTTCGCCAATTATGTAATAAGAAAATGTAATAGGGGGCGAGCCTATTGCCATCAATCGAACACAAATCCAGACTCCATGACTGCTACTGAGAAATTCCTGACAGAACCTAGGACCTTTTAGTCGGCAGTCACAATCGCCACAATAATAATAATATATATATAATAATTATCATAATTGGGGATAAATATAATGACCTCCAAAAATAACCACTAACATCTATCACCTAAAATGTCAATTGATCACCAAATTTACTAAATTAAGCATCAAATTTTAATGAGGTGGTTGATGACAAACTAGTTTTGCCTAGGCCGACTTGGGGCGCCATATCCTTCGTGGTTATTTTCTTAAAAACCATTCAGTCGCGGGGCTCCGTCGATCGGGTCTCCCTCGCAGGAGCATAACAGATAACAGTTCAATTTCTGGTGGTCATTAACTATTTTTGTTTCTAATTTCACAATTAAATGGGGATCTAATTTTGGTCATTATTTCCTATTTTTGACAATCAAAAGTGATTTTTTTGCCGTTACATTTTACTAAATCTGGTGGTTGGTTAACCATAAGCCAATATAATGTGTCTTACCATTCATGTAAAGCCACCATCCCTGCACAGATGGCGTGCCGGTCTCGTTAACCGTCCTAGTCTTGCCATCTATCGGCCGCCCACCGGAATCTTGCAGTATGTACAAGGATAGCACCCGGTTGTGTAGATCAAGAACTCGTTCGCCAACAGCCTCTGACATTGTGGTGTAGCGTTTGTAGCAACCCTGAAAATTATGAAGTCCATTAAAACATAGATGGCGCTATCAGCAATCGGTGGCTTGAGAAAAACTTCCTACAATCACTTCACTACATAATAATAATTATTATAAAACAAAGTGCCCCGCCGCGTCTGTCTGTCCCTATGTATGCTTAGATCTTTAAAACTACGCAACGGATTTTGATGCGGGTTTTTTTAATAGATAGAGTAATTCAAGAGAAAGGTTTTAAGTATGTAATTTGCGGGCGGGCGAAGCCGCGGGCATCAGCTAGCATATTATAATAATAAGTGGGTACTAGGTTCTGCCTGCGGCTTAGCCCACGTAAAGATTGATAACAGTCCCATGGGATCTTAATAACGGGATAAAAAGTATCCTATGTTTAATCCAGATTATAAACTATCTGCATGCAAAATTTCATCCAAATCCATTCAGTAATTTTTGCGTGAAAGAGTAACAAACATCCATACATCCTCATAAACTTTCGAATTTATAATATTATAGTAGGAAGTAGGGTATATTAAACGAAAAGGAAGAAATATAGCAATAAAAAAAACGAAAAACAAAAAGCCAACGTCACGTGGTGTTCCCAGGCGGTCACCCATCCAAGTACTGACCACGCCCGATGTTGCTTAACTTCGGTGATCGGACGAGAACCGGTGTATTCAACGTAGTATGGACGTTGGCGAATGCTAAACCGAAATTATCAAACGGGTTCCGAACTAAATATGACGTCATCATTTAATAATTTATTGATCAATGGCGACAATGGCGACGGAGTACAAATCAACTTTTGTTAATATTATTTTAATTTTTTATTCGAATACGTGTACATAATATTGGCAACAATAAATACAGTTTTATTCACGAATTAAAATAGCAAAAAAGAAACTGAATAAAAAGCCAACGTCACGTGGTGTTCCCAGGCGGTCACCCATCCAAGTACTGACCACGCCCGATGTTGCTTAACTTCGGTGATCGGACGAGAACCGGTGTATTCAACGTAGTATGGACGTTGGCGAATGCTGTACCGAAATTATCAAACCGTATCAGAACTAAGTATGACGTCATAATTATTTTATTATAGATTGGTAACGGAGTGACAAAGTATACATAATAAACGCTTTTGCTATTTTTTTTTATTTTAATGCCTACTCAACTTATTAATGGACTTTGGCGAATCCAACCTAAATCAAATCAAATGAAACAATTTATTCGCATAATATGGGTAAATGGATGCATAGAAATACATAATTATCAAATTGTATAATTATGATGATGAATCTGTGATTCTTAACAAAAATATTGATGACTATTTTATTTATATAGGTAACATTCACATTGATTGATAGTATCGAACCTTGCGCCAATATTTTATCTTATATTGTTTGTTGATAATGTTATCTAATTTAAACTGTTGTTGATGAACAAGGTCATGCTCATAAATATTGCTCATCAGCACAGCAATATTAGGTAGGTACCTCTACCTACTACTTATATTATAATCTACACTAATATTGTAAAGAATTGTATTTTTGTGTGTGTGTATGTTTGTAATGAATAAACTCATAACTACTGCGCCGATTTCAAAAATTCTTTCACCATAAGAAAGGTACATTCACCCTGAGTATTGAGCAGTGTTGCCAGATCCAGTTTTTAAAAATCCGTAGGGCTACTCTCAAAAATCCGTAGATCTACGGACAAGACTTTTTAAAGCTAAACCTGATTATTTATAGATGGACTGACCTAAAACCAAATTCCTTGCGGGTAAAGAAATTGAAAAAACATTTTTTATTAGTATATTTTAATTTTTATTAATCAATTCAATCATTATTACTGTCGGTCTCACTTTCACGATTCTCATTCACAGTAACATTTGTAACTATACTGTTGTTTTTAGTCGCAGGACTACCTTTTTTTGGAGCTAAGTTTCGTTTTTTAATTTTGATATAGGTATAAACTATTGATTGGATCGATCGGATGGATGCAATCGAACAAAAATCCGTAGATTTGCGACTAAAATCCATATGTCCGTAGACAAGACCTAAAGTCCGTAGATCTACGGACAAATCCGTAGGTCTGGCAACGCTGGTATTGAGTAATATAGGCTATATTGATCCCCGTAATATCCCACGTGAACAGTAACTACGCGGGTGATACCGCGTGGCGTCAAAATTTACAAGGTAATTGTATTAATAAACTCTGCCGAAGCAGAGTATTTCAAAAATATTTATAGACTCATTTGAGTGTTCCCCTCCACGGAAATCTTTAGTAAAAGGCGAAAGATTTATGCGTTTTGAAGGGAAACCAGAGATATCAAACATTCATGGTACCGAGAGACCCAACCCAACGCCGGAGAATCTTAACACCGCGATTCAGAAACGTGACGTAAATGTACAACGCCATCTGTTAGGATACGGTGAACTAAACAGGTTTAAAAGTGGAAAATTGTATTGTGAGTATTGTGACATCATTTTGCAAGGGTGCAGTGTAACTCGAGCTAAGGGGTCGGTTATTAGGGAGCAGTTGGAGATTTTTTTACTCTTAAAAGCAAAAGTAAAGTTCATTTAAGTTCTATACTTATAAAACCGTTTGACCAGCCTGAATGACTATCACACAATCAATAAGACGGATAAGAAAGGGTTATGGAAAATTCAACCTCTTAGCGGGTGAAATAGGGGTTGAAAATTTGCGAAGCTGGTGCTGATCGGCTAGTATTCATTTGTGTACCATCATCTGCCTAGCCTTTTCCCAACTATGTTAATGTGAACTTCCAGTTTAACCGGATGCAGCTGAATACCAGTATTTTACATGGAGCGACTGCCTATCTGACCTCCACAACCCAGCCTGCTTAGTACTGGGTAATACTGTACACCTTGGTAAGACTGGTTGCCAGACTTTTTGAGCCACTGACTACCTGTAACGACTGTCAAAGATCTACAAATGACAGCCGGGACCGAGGCACGGAGAAAACTCGGTATATAATGGGTGGTCCCCCACCTACAGACTAACCTAAGCAAGCACGGCTTAACCTAAAGATCGACCCGAGCGGCTGTTAATAATTAGCCACGAGCTCCTGTGTATTTGCGTACCACGATCCATAAAGAAGTACCTACTTATTATTATATATGCGATAGTAACTCTCGTCTGTTATCTTTTGAAGGGCTAAACCTGATCTGAGTTAATAAACAGTGTTTTCCGAATGATAATTTCAGTTTTTTGTTTTTTTTTTCAAACATTGAATGTCTTACTGCTAGGCATCCCCTTCACTAAACAATTTAGAAAATCCAACAAAACGTTGGTTATGAAAACAATGTAAGAAGGATGCGCTAAGATAACCCGCGAAATTCAAATTTTGTCAAGTTTTTTGCGATTTGCAGCCTACGTCAGTGTCAAGCTGTACTTACATAATTTTTATCATCAATACAACCCTCTAAGTTCATTTAATCCCATTCAATAAAAGTCTCCGCCAGATAAGTAAGAATTAAAGGTCATTGCTCTTTCCTTAATTTATCTGCGTAGGTACCCCGACAATACATTATGAATAGTTTTTTATTACTAGAAAATGTCAAGGATCACGCTAAACTTGTCCCGAAACGACGGGACAAGTTTATGTCATTATTTCTGTTTCCGGAATTATGTATTTGAATAAAAGAATGCGGGTTAACGACCTTTAATTCTTACTTATCTGGAGGAGCCTATACCTGTTTAATGAAAAAGGCAACCTAAGAAAATTCAAATTTCGCTGGTTAACCTGGCGCCTCCTTAAAATAGCCTACCTGAAGTAGCGAATACCTCTCAGGATTGCCACTATCCTCAATATGCTGCACATAGCAGTACAGGCTGTTCTTCAACAACGCCGCGGCTCCGAGTGTAGCGGTCAGTACGGGGAGATCAGCGTGATCGAGAGCCTCTTGAGCTAGCATGTGGAGATGCTCTGGAAACATTAAGACATTTATGATGAATGGAACTTGTGTCAGGATATTGGGTGGCCTACCTACCAAGACGTCTTATAGCAAGATTGTTTTATTTTATTCCAGTGTGGGAAAGAGATGGCGCTAGACGTCCTCTATAGCTCCGTCTCTTATCCACACTGGAACAAGATTAAAACGATTCTGCTTTAAGACGTCATGGTAGAACACCAGCAGTCTTTCTGCTTTATTTTACTATATTACCTATGTATTGACCTTTATAGGTCGCAACCGCTACTATCTACTGTTTGACTCTTAGATTAAGAAAATGATTAGGTACCTATTGGGTTTCTCCATCAGGAATTTCTCAGTAGCAGCCCTAAGTCAGGATTTGTGCACGATTGATGGCAATAGGATTGCCCACTATTAAATTTGGGTCTACTATGGTCAGGTACACTTCTGCCTAGTCCTACATGGATTTCACACGTGTTGTTATGTTCTTCGTACTATATGCAAGCTACTATCTGAGGCAAAGTCCTTACAGCTGCATTCGTGGATAACGAGCTACCCACTAATACCATGCAAAGGATAGTAGGAAAATGTGGTTAAAGCGTCGCCAAGGATGAATCATAATACCAAATTAAAGGATTATACCCTTTTAATTCAGCGCGAGCGGCGGTGGCCCAGTGGTGGCGGCCGCGACTTACGAACAGTAAGTCGTGGGTTCGAACCCAGGCAGGCGCATTACTTTGTGTAATTTATTTCATCACCACTGCTCTCAAAACGGTGAAGGAAAACATCGTGAGGAAACCGGCATGTACTAGAACCACAAAATTCGACGACATGTGACATCTACCAACCCGCACTGGATTATAGCCCATTCCCTCTCATAGAGAGGAGGCCTGTGTCCCAGCAGTGGGAACATTAATAGGCTGATAATGATGATGACCCTTTTATTTCAATTATTCAGGACAAAAATAAGCTATAATTTCTCGAAATCCCCCGGACAGATTTTGATGCCCTTTTGCATGTTTGAACAGCACCTACATTGTACTCTTTCATTTGGTATAATTATGATTCATCCTTGGCGACGCTTGGACCAACTCCCATACATTTTTTGCCCACTGTCTTTTATGTTGGAATCCCAAATCAGGTTGTGTTCGACTATTGACTGGGGTCACCGCGGTCGAAGCGTAAATAAACAGTTGTTGAATAAAAACAAGACGTTCTTTCCATTTTACACAGTTTACCCATTCAAATGACCTGTCACATGGGCTTGTGCAATCCTACCAGCCCTGGAGTTATTTGCCCTCTCAGAAGAATTATAAATAAGTACCCACTTTGCAGTACCTACCCAACAAAGAATCACCAGATTTGATGGCCAGTTGCACAAACTTGTCAGGATCAGAAGTCTTGGCTACACCAAAATCACCCTTGTCGTCCTCTTTTGTTACCACAAACATGCCTGATCCTTGTCTGTAAATGATTAGTAGGGCATAGTTAGACTTTCACTGCAAACGTATTACAGTTCTACACATGACAAAAAGTTCATACTTGCACCATTCAATGTGCAGATGTATGAATGTGGATGAAGTAAGAGTATGGAGGACTGTAGCACGTGCTGCAGTGTCTGTCTACCCACGCTCATGGGGAAGAGGCGTGAATATATGTAATAATTGTTTGAAAAAATTTCATGAACTTCTCTATAAGGTAGCATTTAGTCATGAAACATGTTTGAGTCATGTCGCCCACTTTCAGTAATTAAAGTCAAATAATCATTAACATTCTTATAACTTCCTCTATATGGTAATTTGCATTGCAATATTTAGTTATTATACTATATTATACTGAGGAGCTCGTGGCTAAATAATAACAGCCGCTCGGGTCGATCTTTAGGTTAAGCCGTGCTTGCCTAGGTTGGTCTGTGGATGGGTTACATACCGAGTTTCCTCCGTGCCTCGGAAAGCACGTTAAGCAGTTGGTCTAAGCTGTCATTTGTAGATCTTTGACAGTCGTTAGGTAGTCAAAGGCCCAAAAAGTCTGACAACCAGTCTTACTACCAAGGGGTACCGATTACCCAGTACTAACTGGGTTGTGGAGGTCAGATAGGCAGTCGCTTCATGTAGAATACAGATATTCAGCTGCATCCGGTTGGACTGGAAGCCGACCCCAATAAAACTTGGGAAAAGGCTGGGCAGATGATGATACTGGATAGATTGTGTGAATTTGTATGAGGAATGATCCGAATGATGATAGAAAAAGGACTAAATGATAGGAAGATGATGATTTAGTATTGATCAATTGATGATATAGGTAACTACGACTACCAATACTACTAATATGGAAATTTTCTACATCACCGGGTACTGGCGTACATACTTGAATGCGATGGAGAATTCCTCTTCAAGCCACAGAACAATTTTGACTGAAGCAAAGGAAGCATTTCTTGGAAAATCTAGCCTTCCTCCCACAACACCTTTACAAATGGTTTCAGAGAGAACTGTTTGGTTTTTCTGAAATATTCAAGCAATAATGAAAAAAATGAAAAAGTGTTTATTCGAGGTGTCTACGTATTACAAAAAATGTTACTTCTGCCAAACTGTAAAACAGTTTGTTGGCAATAATTTAATCATTGAGATTTTACTTTTATTACTCTTAATTAGCACAACTATTACAAAATCTTCTTAAAATATATTTATAGGGTAATGAATCATGAGGAATCAACTACCTATTAAGTATTTGGTATGGTTAGAAAAAAAAGGTATATTTCTTCCTCTTTCATCGTCTTTCAGCACCATATTTAAAAAGAAGAGAGAAAGTTTAGTATTTGAACTACATTTTATTTTAAGTCTATTTAGATTCCATGCTTACATAAGTGGTAATCTACTTCTGTATGCTGATAATACCAAATCACTATTACTGACCTAGTGTCTACTGTCTACCAATACAACTCTATCAACTATACTATTTTCAACTGAAAATTTTAAAAAAGTAACAGGTAGGTACCTGATAATACTCCAAATCTCTTTGCAACAAAATAGGGATGCGATCCATAATATTCCCATCTTCAATAACCTCCATTTTGGATTTAAAAAAAAATAAAACAAAAAACAAACAATAAAACCTATTTACTATAAAATAAATTAAATATACAATATTCAAACTAAACTATGAGAACACTTATTAAATTCTACTTTGTTTTTTACT
Source organism: Xestia xanthographa (assembly GCA_905147715.2). Lineage (NCBI taxonomy): Eukaryota > Metazoa > Arthropoda > Insecta > Lepidoptera > Noctuidae > Xestia > Xestia xanthographa. The sequence goes on along the minus strand of LR990653.1, from coordinate 24,261,483 downwards.
ATTTTAGATATTTCGTCCTGTAATAATTTGTGTAAGCTCATTCCGTCATGTTTGTAGACCCAATAGCCGCCATCTTTGAGTACTAGGTCGTAACGTTTAGGTCCGGAGACTGGGGAACTGAGCCATATTTGTTTGTTGGGAGTTTGTCTATTTATTACGTATGTTCCGTAGCTAGAACCGAGGGCCACTGTTAGAACTCCATCCTGAAATGAGAAAAACAAGATTTTAATTTTAATAAGTAATCAATCCTGTTATGAAGTCATCAAGGCCATGGTCTTTTAGATTGTATCCTTAATTTTACTCAAGATGTAAGGAACATACGCAGTACAAACGTAAAGTAAAAATCAACTGTTCCATACATTTTAACAGTCTGACAATTCCACTTTTGTATGAACAGCTGTTTTTATGTGCTGAATTATTCATGGTAGCCTTTTGTGCTTTAATGTCCCTTACACCGTTTCTAAGAAGTGGTTTGGCTGGTCCTTAATATTTCACAATCAGAGTGCTATTTTAAAAGTTAAAATAAACCACAAAAAAATTAATATCAAGTGAAGTTTAAATCTACATTTTATGTCTTTTTGTTGATAAGAACATACAATCAATTATTAGAATTTATACATCAAAACACTTGAGTAAATAATGAATAGAAAAATTGTTGCCAATATTCTGCAAGTACCTCTACAACTTACATAACTTTGTAAATTCTAAATAATACAGTTAATTGAACTTTTAGTGGCCTATGTAGATTTCTAGCGTAATAATGGCTATTTATACACATTTAAATAAACAAACTACCGTTTTGAATTTGATTAATTTTTAATTATTAAATAAATAGAAACTACAGGAATACTTACACTGAATGTGACATCAGCCCCTTTGAAATTCGAAGATGCGTCCACAATTTCTTCAAAATAATCACAGAGAGATTCTAGAGTTTCGTTACAGATTTCTTCAAAAACCACCTGATCCACATCCGAAACTTCGGGTGTAGAAGGATTTGACGAAAATTGGCGGTCAAACGATATACTGGTGACTTTTGGCAATGAACGCAGGCAATGGCGTAGTATTACTGGAGTTACATTATTGATCTGCCTTCGTGCCAGCCAGCGGCTGGTACGCAAAATATTCCTCAACATTTTGTTATTGACTGGGATGAGGTAGGTCGATTGGTCGAAACTTTGTAGGTTACCTTTTTGTTGATGTACGAAATGAAATGACACTTTGGTACTATGTGATTGCAGTGTTGCCAGATCTGCAGAGTCAAGATCTGTATAGAGGATAGTAAAAATCTGTATGAAATCTGTATTTAGTAAATGAATAAAAATCTGTATTAATCTGTGTGTGTCGTTTGTATTCTGTATGAATTATTTTCAAGTAACATTTTGATTTGGAGCAATAAGAAAAATAAATAAAATTAATGGATAATTGTATATATTTTTATTTAGTTTAGTTAACAAATTAGTATCAACATTTAGCTCATAACAAGGCTTATTATTCAGCAGTTGCTTGGTATGCAATAACCCTTCAATCGTAGTCGTTTCTAGCCGATTTCGTTGTTTCGTTTTAATAAGGTTGATGGAAGAAAAAATCCGCTCCACAGCTGCACTGGAATGAGGTAGACAGAGAAGTGCGGACACAAATTTTAATCAACATACAACCTAGCACTGGCCTGCAAATTGCAAAAATCGTATGAAAATTTGAATTTCGCGGGCTACCCTGGAGCATTCACCTTACATTGCCACGATTTTATCGCCAGTCTGTTTTTAGTTTGCATTGTGAATCTAGCTCTAAACGCAGATCTTGTTGTCTAATCAGATAAACGATTTACGTGTACATAGGTAGTATTCAGTATTTAAAAAAATATACAAAGTAACTATGACACTGTCATTCCAATGTCACTTGTTTGTTGGTTGGTGTATGCCAAAGTTCCGAAAAGTTCCACCAAAGCTGAGGTTCCGCAAAAGTTCCGCCAAGGGCTTCAAAGTTCCGAATTCGGAACAAAAGTTCCGCGCCGGCAACGCTGGAAATGACACTTTGGTACTATGTGATTGCAGTGTTGCCAGATCTGCAGAGTCAAGATCTGTATAGAGGATAGTAAAAATCTGTATGAAATCTGTATTTAGTAAATGAATAAAAATCTGTATTAATCTGTGTGTGTCGTTTGTATTCTGTATGAATTATTTTCAAGTAACATTTTGATTTGGAGCAATAAGAAAAATAAATAAAATTAATGGATAATTGTATATATTTTTATTTAGTTTAGTTAACAAATTAGTATCAACATTTAGCTCATAACAAGGCTTATTATTCAGCAGTTGCTTGGTATGCAATAACCCTTCAATCGTAGTCGTTTCTAGCCGATTTCGTTGTTTCGTTTTAATAAGGTTGATGGAAGAAAAAATCCGCTCCACAGCTGCACTGGAATGAGGTAGACAGAGAAGTGCGGACACAAATTTTGACAACACAGGGTATAAAACATAGTAAAATTTTTATTACAATCGCTTACGAGTAAAAGTGTTCATCGATGTTGCCATTTAATTTTGAAAACTACTAAATCTGTAAAAAAAATAAGCAAATGACCAAAATCCGTATAAAAATAACTCCTTATTTTTTATCGGTATGACATGTTAAAAATCTGTATGAATACCGAGAAATCTGTATATATGGCAACACTGTGTGATTGACACCTTAGATGACACTGACAGTCAAGTGACACAAGAGAGGCGTAAGGCGTTTTTATATTTACCTCACTGGCACTTAGTCTTTTTATCACCGTAAAATTATTTGTATCGGTTGTATAAAATACTAGCACATCGCTCGCGACGTCTTCCGCAAAAATTGTGATAGCTCAGTTAATAATTATACATAATGTAAATATAATTTATAGGCTATAGCACCCACGAATAATGCAACTTTTTGCCAGAGCTAGATTTAATTTAAATTAAATTAGATTTTTAGGTTTGGGATTACCCCCATAAAAAATTACAAACTATTACCTCTTCATAATATTAAAGGTTTTACAATCAATGAATGAATGAAAAAAAAAAAAAAATTAAAAAACCCGACTGCGTAAAAAAACTAATTTTATTACTTTAAATAAAAAAAAAAAAAAACTGAAAATAATAAAACAAGCTCAGGAGGCCTCCTGAGCTTGTTTTATTGTTTTCAGTTTTTTTTTTATATAGATTAATTAGTTTTTTTTACGCAGACGGGTTTTTTAATTTTTTAAATTATTTTTTAATTTTACACTTTTTAGTTACTTATATATTATAAGTAACCTTTTAAAATCCTAATGATGACCCCTTTATAGGGGTGTGTAATATTATGGTATAATAACAAATAGTACATATGGGCGCAAAACCATCATTTGATTTTAATTTTAAGTTAGTTTGTAATTTGCGCACACTTCGGACCGACGAAAAGATAGCGGAACTCGAAGAGGAATTGAGCAGGCTGCGATGGAGTATTGTGGGATTATCTGAAGTCCGAAGAGAGGGGGAGGACACGATAATCCTGAAATCCGGCAACCTGCTCTATTTCTGTGAGGGTGACCGGCAATCCCAGGGTGGTGTTGGGTTTATCGTCCACAAGTCCCTTGTGAACAACGTGGTGAAGATCGAGAGTGTGTCGACCAGGGTGGCGTACCTTATACTCAGAATATCCTCAAGATATTCGCTGAAGGTCATACAGGTCTACGCCCCAACCTCGGCACACCCCGACGACGAAGTGGAGACCATGTATGAGGATATCTCTAAAGCCATGCATGGTTCCAAAACTCACTTCACAGTTGTCATGGGGGACTTCAACGCGAAACTGGGCAAACGAGACGGCGATGAGCTGCAGGTGGGGCAATTTGGAGTTGGACGTCGGAATCGCCGGGGTCACCAACTGGCTAGTTTCATTCGAGAAGGAGGGCCTCTATATGATGAACTCCTTCTTCAGAAAGCGTGAGCACAGGAAGTGGACCTGGCAGAGCCCCGATGGTGCAACTAGAAATGAGATCGACTTCATTATGTCAGTGGCGTAGCGAGGGGGGGGCGGAGGGGCGGACCGCCCCGGGCGCCACCATTACAAGGGCGGCAAAATACTCTTGACGGTGAGGTTGAATTGACTACTCAAAAAGCTGTATTTGAACGTGATACAGAAGCTAGTACTAGTGCCACTTCAAAAACCAATAAACCAGCTGTAGTTGGTTGGTGAGCAATCGGAATTGGTAGTGGTGGAAGACGGAAACTCCGAAGGGATTGATACTCTTGGCAGTCAGGATGAATCCATCAGCGTTATCAAAGACATAGGAACTTGGCCTATTTCAATTCCCAATAACCTTAGAACACTACTTGTGACTCGACTACTCGAGGCTACAAAGCAGCACAGAACGTTGACTGTAAGTTTGCTGAAGTGATAAGAAAATTAAGCTGCGATTGGTTTTTCCGAACTTTACCAAATGGCGAATATTCTGAGAACATGGATGGCCTATTCCGCTTAAAGGGAATCATTATTCTGTTTCTGCTTCCGTTTGTTTGGGGACGCAAGCGATAATCCTGGATCAACAGTATTAATGGTTTCAAAAAGTGGTGGAAACTAAATCCCAAAGTACATGAACATGAATCTAGCCCAGTACATAATGATAACTTCATAATCTATGGAGATAAGACTTCAAGTTGGTGCAACGATCGACAAGGAAGCACAAAATGTTATTGTTAAAGGAAAATGACAATAGCAAAGGAGCGGTCAGTATTGGTCAGGATACTGGACATTATCAGATTTCTGCTAAACAAAATCGAATTATTTTACGACGGCAAAAGGGCGGCAAATTATGACTCCGCCCCGGGTGACAGTGACTTACGCTACGCCACTGCATTATGTCAACCAAGAAGCAAATGTTCAATGATGTCTCTGTGATCAATTCGGTGAAAACCGGGAGCGATCACCGAATGGTAAGAGGCACATTGAACATCAATATCAAGCTTGAAAGGTATCGACTGATGAAGTCTACGCTCCGTCCAGCACAGATCCAAATCCAAAACCCCGAGAGCTTTTAGCTTGAACTCCACAACCGTTTCGAGTGCCTAGGAAGCTCAGTGGACGAGTACAACGATGGGTTCGTGGAAACTGTCCATACGACCGGGTCTAAGTTCTTCAAGGCGCGTCGTACAGATCAGAACAAGAGGCTCTCCGATCACACTCTCAAGCTCATGAAGGAGCGGCGTGAGATGATCCTGCAGTCTTCAGACGAGGCGTGTAAATATCGGCAGCTCAATAGACGGATCTCTAAATCCTTGAAGAGCGACCTCCGCCGCTTTAATACCGAGCGTATTAAAGACGCGATTGAGCGGAATAAAGGCTCCAAGGTATTTGCAAGAGATCTGGCTATTGGGCAGAGCCAGCTCACGAAACTGAAGACCGACGATGGTAGGATCTTATCCGCCAAACCGGAGCTTCTGAGGGAGATCGAGAGCTTCTATGGACAGTTGTACACGTCAACTAGTAAACCCGTCGTAGATCTAGCAAACGACCCAAGAGCTAGACTGACCCGACACTATACTGAAGACATCCCGGACGTCAGCCTGTACGAGATTAGGATGGCTCTGAAGCAGCTCAAAAACAACAAGGCACCGGGTGATGACGGAATTACGGCCGAACTCCTGAAGGCGGGTGGAAAACCGGTACTTAAGGCCCTTCAGAAGCTGTTTAATTCCGTCATACTTGAGGGAAAAACGCCACAGGCATGGTGCAGGGGTGTGGTGGTGCTCTTCTTCAAAAAGGGTGACAATGCCCGATTGAAGAATTATAGGCCCATCTCACTTCTAAGCCATGTCTACAAGTTGTTTTCTAGAGTCATCACGAATCGTCTCGCGCGCAGGTTTGATGATTTCCAGCCACCCGAACAAGCTGGTTTCCGAAAAGGCTATAGCACCGTAGACCACGTACATACGCTGCGGCAAGTTATACAGAAGACCGAAGAGTATAACCTGCCTCTCTGTTTAGCGTTTGTGGACTACGAGAAAGCCTTCGATTCGATCGAGACCTGGGCTGTACTGCAGTCTCTCCAACGGTGCCAAATCGACTATCGGTACATCGAGGTGTTGAAGTGTTTGTACAAAAACGCCACCATGTCAGTCCGACTTCAGGACCAAGTCTCAGAACCTATCCTCCTGCAGCGAGGTGTGAGACAGGGAGACGTCATATCTCCGAAACTGTTTACTGCTGCACTGGAGGATGTCTTCAAGGTTCTGGACTGGAGAGAGCTAGGCATCAACGTCAATGGCGAGTACATCACTCACCTTCGGTTTGCAGACGACATAGTGGTCATGGCTGAGACCATAGAGGACCTCAGTACAATGCTCGATGACCTCAGTAGAGCTTCCGGAAGAGTGAGTCTTAAAATGAACATGGACAAAACCAAGGTCATGTTGAATGCCCATGTCACACCTACTCCTATCAAGATCGGAGACTCTACACTCGAAGTTGTAGACGATTATGTGTACCTGGGACAAACGGTCCAGTTAGGTAGGTCTAACTTCGAGAAAGAGGTCAATCGTCGAATTCGACTCGGCTGGGCAGCGTTCGGGAAGTTGCGCGGTATCTTCTCGTCCAACCTACCGCAGTGTCTCAAGACGAAAGTCTATGACCAGTGTGTGTTGCCAGTGATTACATACGGGACCGAAACGTGGTCGCTTACAATGGGCCTCATCAGAAGGCTTAAAGTCACCCAAAGGGCAATGGAGAGGGCTATGCTCGGAGTTTCCTTGCGCGATCGAATCAGAAATGAAGACATCCGCAAGAGAACCAAGGTTACCGACGTAGCCCGAAGAATTGCCAAACTTAAGTGGCAGTGGGCAGGGCACATTGCTCGCAGAACGGATGGCCGATGGGGCCGAAAAGTTCTGGAGTGGCGACCGCGAACCGGAAGACGTTGCGTTGGAAGGCCTCCCACTAGGTGGACCGATGACCTGGTGAAGGCTGCGGGAATCCGCTGGATGCGAGTCGCACGTGACCGTTCAATGTGGCGACACTTGGGGGAGGCCTATGTCCAGCAGTGGACGTCTTTCGGCTGAAATGATGATGATGATCATGATGATGAATGATTGTAATTTGAGGGTAGTTCCGTTTTTATTTTGACTTATGCAGGTTTATTGTAGGGTAGTGAGTTTTCTATTTGACATGTGTTGAATTGCTGAACTAATATTTGTATTTCCGTCTATTTAATTTAAAAAGTAATTGTAATTTCCGTTTGCTTCATTAATAAGGATTATGTTTGATTTATGTAAAATGTTGTGAATATAATGTTACTTCTGTATTTTAATAGGAGTTTATTTTGATATGTTCGCTAGAATTATTTAAGGTGACACAGCACACGGGCTCGAACTCATTGGTGGGCGTGGCTAAAAAGCACGCTGTCTCACTTGGCATCGTGCCCGACAGAGATAGTATCAGTGATGAGCAGTTAGACGCTAGTCTTCACGTGCGTCTAGTTCGTACGCACACACTCAGCGTTCCGAACCGTTCCGAACAAAAACGAAGTTATATAATACTTTCGTCTGACCTTTTATTTAAATGCGCTAAAAAGAATAAAATAAACTTTTTCTTTAAAACTTTTACTATCAACTTATAACGCTAACGTCATCGTCACTACACAATTCGCGAGATTAGTGGCAACAATAATATTGTATAACTATATTGTTTGTTATTGTTGGCCTGGGGTCACGATGTCCTGGACGCTTTCCGCCAGGTCTGCTAATCCCTCGAGAGAAATAAATGGCTGTGAAGCCAGCAGAGTCTGGACGTTGGTCGGCAGACGACTGCTTTATATTGTCATCGTGGTACTGTGGATTTCCTTGGCCTGATAAAGTTTAGGATTTCCTTTTCAGGGCATATCACGTCGGAGTCACTAATTTAGTGGTTGTTGTACACTAACTAAATTAAATTAAAAATGTTCATAATTCTCAAAGAGATTAAATATACCTACTATATAATTTAATGTCTTTGATAATTATATATAAATTTAGTCAACACAAGACAGAGAAGTGACAGATCAGAAGAAAAGTAAAAATTATATCGTGAAGGTTTTATGTAAATAAAGTTTCTAAATAAGTAGGTCGCTACACCATATTATAGGGTGTGCGTTTCAATGGCGCGACTATGCCTTGATTTTGTAAAGATATGTATGTTCGTGATTCAAATTTTCCAAAACCTTAAATTTGTCAAAATTATGGTTAAAAAGTTATAAGGGTTTGAACGTGGCCACGCCATCGAAACGCGGAGAACCGCGCGGCTACGGAAATCTTAAAAACTAAGCGTTGCAGAGACCTAAAATTTAGGTAAATAACAGATTGAATTTGTAAAAAAAATATAAAAAATCCTAGGTTTATATTTCAGGAGCATACGTACGGTATCGCTTATAACCTTCAAAATGTTCTGAATGTGAAATTTAAAATTGAAATTAATTTAATTTTAAATTATTTTTTTTATCAAATCTTGCCATAGTTTAAAAAAAAATAATGCCGTGGTCGCGCCATCGAAACGCACACATTATAGGAGAGCAATAAAAATGCACAGGCCGTTCAACTTCAGCGAAAAACAAATGACACGTCACTGACGTCATGCATGAAATGAAAAGGACAGAATTAAAGGTCTTGTTCTTCTATCAAACGAACGACATGTCAATATCGCGTGTCCCCCTCCCGCACCGCACCGGGGGAAACAATATTCAGTGAGATGCACGAAAATTCATAGTAAAAGGCGCCCGTAAAAAAATATGAAAAGGCTTTTGGGAAATCGAATTTTATGAAAAAACCACTGCATAAATCATTATCAAATAAAATTTATTGAATTCTTCGATAATTGTGCTGTGTCGGTACCGACTTTGTTTTGGAAATTTGACACTTCTTTTATTACTAATTTACGCCCAAAGTTACGTTAAAATTGGCAATAAAAATGAATCTTTGGTAGCTCGTAACTTTTGAATGGCTTTTTATTTTACTATTCTGTTTCCGCACAGACACAATTAATAATGAGACAAAACGATATCATGTTTAACTTTAGATGTACAATGTCAAACAGTGGAGTAATAGCCCTCCGAAATTTGTATGGAAAATATGTTGCGCAGTTCAACCTTAAGAGTCTAGTTTAGAGCGCAGATTATTAAGTAGTTAATTTGATCTCTCCCGCCTTGCAAAATTAAATATTGTTATTTTTATTCTACCTGTGACTACCAACCTCAGTTTGAATTTATGTGTATAAAAGCCGTTGTAATGTGAAAGAAAGGTCATTCTTGGTTTACCTCATGGAATAAACACTGAACTGGAGTAAGGTATTTTCTTTAAAATGGTGCTTATATTTCCTACTGTTTATTATTTGCTGAGTAATAATTTGTGTAACTGTGTGTAGGTATATATCGGTGCAAACCAATATGTTGTGTGACTCTCAACGACGATGGCCATGATGCCGCCGACAGCAGCGGTGGGATCCAACTTGCTCCTACTGAAGTCTTCTGGATCCCAGGTCCGCTAACCTGTGCGGACCGCCCAGCCAGACCCAAGTTTCTCCATGGAATAAGTAATGAGTGGTGATGTTAATCACGAAGCAAGCTACAAACAAGCGCCGTGGCTGCAGCGCTGTCTGCCACACCGGTGCCATCTATCGATTAACGCCATTCGATTCTGATGTGCGCCCCCACGACGTGAGTGGCTGTTGCGCCAATGTCGATCAAACTATTGCGACTATTTGCATATCACTGCAAGGCAATACTGCTGCTGAAAGGAAGAGCGAAGACGAGGGCAGATACGTGGGTCCTGCAATCCATCACCTGGGAGCAGGTTAAGCAAGACATTTGGCGAGGAGTTCCGGTTTGCTGACGACGCCCAACGGTGGCGCGACTACACGTCCGAGCAGGCGATCAGCTATGCCACCACGGGATGGACGCTGTTCTAGATGATGCAGCCGGATGCCACTGATGCAGAGGTAAATTATTTCATCACTGCTATCTCTTTTGTGAAATGTTAATTGTCACGCCTGACTGTTTGCCCAAACTTGTCTCAGTTCTTAAAACATTTCGTAAACGTAATCGAAATGTAATGAAATCTGATATTACCTACATACAAAAATCATAACGAACAGCCTTGGCTTCTGGAATGATTCTATAGGTCTTTCAAAGCCAATTTGTTTTTGTTGTAAAAGACAACATTAGTTAATACCATAAAAACGGGTATTCCGAGAAACCATGTTTCCGTCAACAAAGTGACGAAAAATGTAGGTCAACTGATTAACACTACGTAAATTTGTTGTCATGTAAATCGTTGCATGACAACAGTTAAAATTCCGGCGCAGATTGTTCCTTACTTTGTTCCTAAAAGTTTATCTGGTTCGATTCCAGGCAAAAGATAGACTGTCAGTACTGTTTTCAACAGAATAGGCATTGTAAATGTCACGTGTTCTGAGAGTATCTTGTCCATTATTAAGATCGATTAAGTTAGTGTCAAATTGGAACTTAATGTGGTAGAAGATAATCAAACCCAGTTTAATATTTTAATTGGCTATGATTTAGTTCTAATTTTGTTTCATACTATCACGTTAAATGATAAAAAAAGATGACTTTCTAGAAATGTGATTATTAATGAGTGTTATTATTAGCGGCGCTACCGAGCAAACGATACGTAATTCCAAAATAATTGCATTCGCTTGATCCCTTACTGCATCGTTATTACTTATCCTTCAGTTATGCAATTAATATGTAAGATATTTAAGGATTCACTCAATACATCATACGTTTTAGAAACACGATTACTTTTAGTTTCCTCGATAGAAAAAAAATCCAAAGTAATCTCTAAAAAACAAAATAAACCCTAAGTACGGCGTAAATACTTCATGGAAGATCATCAGATTTTGAATAATAACAAAACTACATGTTTTCTATAACGTATACGTTTTACATTTTCGAAATGTGTCTTTGTTTGAATATTATGAAGGAAATACCTAAATTAGCATGCGTTCCGCCCGTTCTAACCAGAGCCGCCACGCTTCCCCCCTATCCGCTTTAGTCCTGCTTCGGCTGTTGGACGGGGAGCTTGTGTCGCTTGTTGATTTTTGCGCCGCGCCATAGAAATATAATTTATTAAATTTCGACTTTCGGACCGCGATCGTAACAACAACAACGTGACGACTGTACTATTTTTGCAATAAATACATTGCTCTTTGACCACTACGTAAGTTTGTCGCTAAAGCACTGGACAAGCAATGTAAAAATCACAAAACGATACTTCATTAGGCGGATACTTCGCGTAGTACAGCCGCTTCTTCTTGCGACTAGTTAGGGATGTGCGTGTGGAGATCCACTGACGTAGGCTGTCGACAATATCGACTGACGAATGAAATATTGCTATTATAGTCGATTTTTTAATTTGTCAACCGTTTTAACCCGGTTGGAACATCGATTTGTAATAATGTTTTTACGTATTTTGATTATTTTACAGCATAGTAGAGAAACGCGTAACCTACTTTCGTAAAGTAAGTTAATTAAATTTGAGGTTAAATCGGTGGAGTGTTTTTGGCTTTGAATTATCGTATATTATGCCTTATCCTCGTGCTACTAACTACTGTTTCAATAGGCCATGACAGCCTAAACCAGCAGTCGGCAACCTTTTGGCAGGCAAGGGCCACAAGGTGGCAAAATAAACTAAAGGCGGGCCGCACTTGTGATATTAACTCTAGAAGCCCAATATACCTACGTATCATATCCCATAGAAAAAATGAAAAGCGCTTGTTGAGGTTGCACTTGTCGCGGGCTCGAACTCACTGTTGCGCGTGCCCAAAAAGCACGCTGTCTCACCTGGCATCGTGCCCGACAGAATGAGCTCAGTGAGATGCAAGATAATTCATAGTAAAAGGTGCCTAAAAAAATACGAAAAGAACTTTGGAAAATCGAGTTTTATGAAAAAAAACCAGCGCATAAATGAAGTACAAATCAAATTGATTGAATTCTTCAATAATTGTGCTTTGTCAGTACAGACTTGTTTTGGAAATTTGACACATCTTTTATTACTAATTTACGCCCAAAGTTGCGTTAAAATTGGCAATAAAAAGTAAAACGAATCTTTGGTAGCTCGTAACTCTTTAAGGCGAATGCTTCAGGGTAGCTCGCGAAATTCAAATTTTCTTACGTTTTTTGCAATTTGCAGGCCAGTGCTAGGTTGTATGTTGATTAAAATATTATTCGCGGTTGTAAGACGTATGTAGTTACAGAATTATATTCATCAAAATCATCAATACAACCCTCTAAGTTCATAAAGGTGGAAAAATTACTTTTCCAAGGTCAAAATCATTCTTGCACCTTTATGAACTTGGAGGGTTGTATTGATGATTTTGATGATTATAATTCTGTAACTACATACGTCTTACAGTCGCAAACAAACAATTTTAATCAACATACAACCTAGCACTGGCCTGCGAATTGCAAAAAACGTAAGAAAATTTAAAACTTCGCGGGCTACCCTGGAGCATCAGCCTTAATGGCTTTTTATTTTACTATTCTGTTTCCTGTTGTGCTGTTCTGTGTTGTGTGTGTGTAAAATTATTATTGAGACAAAACGATATCATGTATAACTTTGGAGTTTGGATGTACAGTGTCCAACAGTGGAGTAATTCCCTCCCGAAATTTCTATGGAAAAAATATCGACTACCTTAAGGCTGGATTCACACTATACGGTCGATTGTGGTTTGTTCATGCATTTATTTTATTTTGATAATTATAACTTATTTACAAAACTTTTACGGGCCGCAAGTGAGACGGCCGCGGGTTGCCGACCGCTGGCTTAAACCAACGTAACCAGATATTTTATTGTTTTAATTTACTTAATAATATATTTTTTAGCTACATATTGTTTATTTTTATTATAATATTAAATTCCGGACATTATGTTTTATTTAATTATTTTCAGGACCCCAAAAAAAAATTGTACAATAATAAATGGAAGATCGATAACTTTCTGATTTAGTCAATCACTAGCGTACAGTGCTTTTGCACAACACAACGATAGCGGCCGATGTTTTTGTGTGAGTGAGTTGAACGGTGCATAGTAAATACACGCTGCGTTTGATGGCATAAGGTTTATAATAGATTGTGTAATACGTTCAGTTTAAAAAAATGTGGGTGTGTGCGAGGCTTTGTATCTATTACTTTTACTGATCTGCATGTGTAGTAGTTGCCTTGTGGTTGGGGCATATCTCCTTCTTTATTATATCTTGCGGCGCGCGGGTGTGCCTTACGCACACATACATGGAGCACATAGAATACCTAAAATCTATTAGCGCCAGAAGCTCGGCCCGCTCTTAAATACCGACCATATTGGAAAAACTGTGATAATTTTAGACTTGATTATTAGATTAAAGAAAGTCAAAATTGTTCCACGTTGGCCCTACAGATTGTCGCCAGTGTAACGCGAAATAGTCTGAGGCGATAGTTTAACCCCATTGAGCAGTATTATTTCATTGTTTAAAAAAATAAATATATATATATATGGAACCGACCGACTATGCGTCGACATCCGGGGGTTGAATTCAAACATAGTTAGGGATAACTGTTCCCATTCTTTTTATTCGTTATTGCACTCAAAATAAGCCATGTACCATGCCAGCCACCAACCATGGCCTTGTTACCATGCGTGGTGTGTTGGCCATTAATTGCTGATCAGATTGATAGATTTCTTGTGGCTAATATTAACCACTCAGGTCGATCTTTAGGTTAAGCCGTGCTTGTCTAAGTTGGTCTGTAGATAGGTTATCAACCATTACAGACCGAGTTTCCTGCGTGCCTCTGAAAGCACGATAAGCAGTTAGTCCCGGCTGTCATTTGAAGATCTTTGACAGTCATTACAGGTAGTTCGTAGCCCAAAAAACTCTGACAAACCAGTCTTACAAAAGGGTATTGCTTTACCCAGTACTAACAGGATTGTGAAGGTCAGATAGGCAGTCACTTCATGTAAAATACTGGTGTTCAGTCGCATCCGGTTCGACTGAAAGCCGACCCCAACATGGTTGGGAAAAGGCTAGGCAGATGATAATTTTGATAAATTAGGTAAAGCGCGTTACTTTACTTGTTTAGATTTATGGCTGCACGATTTTTAGGAAAACCAATTTTGTGCTTTGCGTTAGCTGATTACTAATGGTCTTAGTTTTTATATTTTCATGATCAATGTCGGAGCTATTGGTGTGATGCTGAAAGCTGTGACGTGTGCGGGTTACCGGCACGATTCAACAATGGCTATGATGACGTGCTGACGACTCTGATAGCGAGGCTGAATAGCTGCTGGGACAGCTTCGAAGCCATGCCGTGGATGAAACTGAGGAACAGTACGAAATAGCTTATGTCGGTAAGGCCTTTATAGGCTCTGCTTTAATATTTTGGTATCTGAAAAGTCAGACTTGAAATATCCTAGAGTAAACTAGGTACCGTAAATTATTTAAACATAAATAATTTAACAAATCATTCCAGTTCTCACAAATATGAGACTGAGAATGGAATAAAAGTATTTATGTTGAATGTTGCTTGACTCAGACTTGAGCTTATTTAGTTTAGTAAATTAAGGATGGACGAGCGATCATTTCGTTACAAGGATTTTGTCCTAAAATATAAGCATGAAAGACTTTCGTTTAGGCTTGGTCCTAAATATGAAGGTCCTATGAAAATTCTTAAGGTTTTGCCTAATAATAGCTACAAGGTAAAGCAAGTTAATTTGAATGGTTATTTCGAATAGATCGCTTGTCATGATTTTTTGAGACCAGCACCTCTGGCTCAAAATGTTCCAATTCTGGATGTCCATGAAAATGACCCGACCGTATGGGCGGATGATTTATCATCATAAAATGTTTGTATTAACTGCTCCACCTTTCCCACCTATTACGCTGGCTGGCCACCATGCGTATCCTTTTTCCCGGTCTTAGACGGCTAAATCCAAGGCGGGTGATGCCATGAGCAAAGACTATGGCTAGATCCAAGGCGGGTAATGCCGTGTTAGGGGCTGTATCCCAGGCGGATGATGCCATGAAGTATGGCTAGATCCAAAGCGGGTGATGCCGTGTAAACAATTGTATGTTATTTTATTTTTAGTTTATGAAATAACTTTGTTGAAATTATCGAAATAACATTGTATTAGTAACTCCACCTTTCCCACCTATTACGCTGACTGATCATCATGCGTATCCTTTTTCCCGGTCTTAGACGGTTAAATCCTAGGCGGGTGATGCCATGAGCTTGACTATGGCTAGATCCAAAGCGGGTGATGCCGTGTAAATAATTGTATGTCATTATATTTTTAGTTTTTAAACTACTTTGTTAAGATTATAGAAATAATAATTATTGTATTAGCTAGTCCACCTTTCCCACCTATTACGCTGACTAATCACCATGCGTATCCTTTATCCCGGTCTTAGACGGCTAAATCCAAGGCGGGTGATGCCATGAGCAATTGACTATGGCTAGATCCAAGGCGGGTAATGCCGTGTTAGGGGGCTAAACCCTGGATGGGTGATGCCGTGTTATTAAGGCTTGCCGTGTTATTAAGGCTTAAACCCTAGGTGGTTGATGCCGTTTATGTAAAATATTTTTATCGCAGAGAGCGCGCTTAATCAGAATGGCCGTATGTGCGCAAAACCATCATTTGATTTTAATTTTAAGTTAGTTTGTAATTTGAGGGTAGTTCCGTTTTTATTTTGACTTATGCAGGTTTATTGTAGGGTAGTGAGTTTTCTATTTGACATGTGTTGAATTGCTGAACTAATATTTGTATTTCCGTCTATTTAATTTAAAAAGTAATCGTAATTTCCGTTTGCTTCATTAATAAGGATTATGTTTGATTTATGTAAAATGTTGTGAATGTAATGTTACTTCTGTATTTTAATAGGAGTTTATTTTGATATGTTCGCTAGAATTATTTAAGAGTCTAGTTTAGAGCGAAGATTATTAAGTAGTTAATTTGATCTCTCCCGCCTTGCAAAATTAAATATTGTTATTTTTATTCTACCTGTGACTACCAACCTCAGTTGTGTATAAAAGCCGTTGTAATGTGAAAGAAAGGTCATTCTTGGTTTACCTCATGCAATAAACACTGAACTGGAGTAAGGTATTTTCTTTAAACTGGTGCTTATATATTTCCTACTGTTTATTATTTGCTGAGTAATAATTGTGTAACTGTGTGTATATATCGGTGCAAATCAATATGTTGTGTGACTCTCAACGACGATGGCCATGATGCCGCCGACATACATTATCACTTGAAATAACCTTTTTTTTTTTGTTTTTTTTTTTTTCGGATGGGAAATCATCAAATAACCCCTCCCGCTCTGGGCGGAGCAGGAGGGAGTGTCAGACTTTTACTGACTAAAACCCATCCATGTTCCTTCATCGCCCTTTGTGTTCCGGGGCCACGGTATCTCTTTCGAATAGTCCCGCAACCCCGGCAGGCATCGGTCCTTACGGACCCCTTCCTTTTTGCTGACTGTCTTTGAGGCGCGCGTGGAACACGAACGCGCCGTCGACACGGCCTGTCGTCATGAGACGGACGGACGGCGAGCTAGCCCATAGCTCACCGTCCACAGGACTTGAAATAACCTTCATATGATATAATTTTCATATGCAATAAAAACAAATAACCAAATTTCATGACATATAATGACATATAATGTAACATTTCATATAAACTTCTTTTGCTCTAATTACATTTAGTTATAACATTCATTTCATATAACTTTCAATTTGTATAATGCTCTTTTTATTATATAACATTTAGTTTACCTATTTTCATTTGATATAGTTTTCAAATTTACTCATTTTCAGCCTAAATTCTGTAATTAATCAGTAAATATATAATAGGAAACTTCATACGGTTATAACTTCATCTAACCCAAATGATTCACCAAGAATAGAGGGGATCCCCCGATCCCCTCTATTCAAAAGCAAAGGAAAGGAAGCAAGGAAGGAAGCAAGAAAATCTCAGGCGTCTATAATCGAATCACTTTTTGCACAAGTTTATGTCGCAGCTAACTAGTTTAATTAGCCGTTCAAATATCTCGGGGTGCCCTAACCTCAAAACACTTTATATTGGCCAAAGAGTGTAGTCAACGGAGCCCCGGTATGCGGGACTCCTATTTCTGTCTTGCAGGGTTTAAAGGAACCTAACTAACCTAACATCGGGGTGCCCTAAGTCCCGAACTTAAAGCTGTTTAGACGAGATTTAAGAGTTGATTGAACGGCTAATTAAACTAGTTGGCTGCGACACATACAAAACAAAGTAGACGTTTCAAAATTATATTAAAGGTTAGGTACTATCGATTTTTTATATTATACCAACTAAATATTAGGTCATGTGGTCGTTAGAACTTTTGTTATTATATGAAATGGTACACATCCCCTTCATTGAGCCGTTCAGGCTGCAGAGCGTGCCAAACATTTGAATTTGGCACAAAAAATCCGCCATTTTGTTTTTTTTATTATTTTTCTATACCCAGAGTCACTCTCACAGTAAATACTTATCTAATGACACCTCTCAAGCTAAAATCCATCTAGCCGTTCAGGCTGCAGAACGTGCCAAAACTTAAAATTTTATTTATTTTCTACTATTTGTCATTTCGAATTACATTCGAACATATAAGTTGCATATATTTTTGTAATCTCCTTTAAAAACCCTTCATTTTGATACCCCACTCGGTGGTATTAGAAGAAAAAAAAATTCGACCTCCACAATTGGCTCCCCAAATTCGCGATGTTCTTTGTTTATTGATTTTAATGTATGCCAGTAACTCTCGCGCCATCAAGACGAATCTAACGACATATAACTTATCCAAATCCCTCCATTCGTTGAGGAGTTACGAGGGAACAAAGAAACGGACATACATACATACAAACATACATACAGGGCAAACACATAACCCTCCTTTTGGGCTTCGCCACAGTCGGGTAATGAGAAGTGCTGTGAGTAATATATACGTATACCTCGAGTGATTCTCCGTCACACAGCCTGCTAATGATCGGCAAATTGAAAAAAAACATAAGAATACCTATGATTTGAATTTTGCGAACCATGGTGGCTTCGACCATAAACTAAATCGGGCCGACGTGTTCCGCTTCCGGTTTCATACAAATTAGGTTTTTTACAAAATTGTTAGAGGTGAAAGCTGTTAGCCACACAGCGATGGCCAGGCGTATTGTTTGTTGGTACTCTTTAGTTGGTGCCGTGCCGTGTTCAAAATATTTAAAAAAGATAAGTCTAGGATTACATATTTATGTTTATTTACGTAACAAGGATCAATTTTACAGACAAAACAATCAGGTTGATACCAGACAAGTTTGTGACCAAGTAAACTAATTTTCATGGCTTATCCAGAAATTTGACCATTTTGGTCACCAGGACCATCTGTTTTGGTTTGTGTTTCCTGCACAGCCTTTTCTTCATCTATCCGATTTTGTGGTGGTAGCATCCAGGGTTTACTTAGATATTCCCGAGACAACATAGAAATCGATGGCTCTGGTACTCTTGGTATGGGTAACAGTGAATTGTACTGGTTCCAATGTGGATTGATGTAAAAGACATGACGATCTTCGCGTGCTTGTAGTGGTCTGTAGTTTCTCAAGTTGGGTTCGTCCCAAGGGTCCCATAGCTTACGGAATTCTTTCATCTGTAACGAGAAGTTTTGAAAATATTTTTTTTTTAAATATGTACCTACGGAAATCATTATTTTGAAAGATTGAATTTAATAAAAATAAATAAGTAACTAAATATTAAATTTTAACTATTTTAAAGCGTAAATGATGTCTGTAACAGATCGTAGTAAAACGGCGTGTACTTATGATGATGAGTATCATCTGCCTAGTCTTTTCCCTATGTTGAGGTTGGCTTCCATTCTAACCGGATGCAGCTGAGGAGGTACTAGTATTTTACATGGAGCGACTGCCTATCTGACCTCCACAATTCAGTTATTACTAGCTTACTGGGTAATATGAAACCCCTTGGTAAGACTGGTTGTCACTTTGTCAGACCTTAGTGCCACTGACTACCTGTATACCGACTGCCAAAGATCTATAAATGACAGCCGGGACCAACTGCTTAAAGTGCTTTCCGAGTCACGCAGGAAACTCGGTATGTAATGGGTGGTCACCCATCCACGGACCGACCTAGGTAAGCACGGTTTAACCTAAAGATTGACCCAAGCGGCTGTTATTATTTTGCCACGAGCTCCTCTTATGATGATGAGGATGTTGGTGGTAATACAAGATCCCGACAAAAGTCTAAAGTAGACCTAATACTTAAATCGGGATCATACTGATACCGTTAGCCTGCGTCATGCCACTGCTGGGCAAAGGCCTCCCCATGACTTCCAGTTGTTTCTATCCAGGACTAATGTGGACCACTATACATCTTCTACGAGGTCTGCCGCGACGCCTTCTGGCTGTGTCAGGGCTCCAGAATCGGGATCATAAATTTTTAGGGTTCCGTACCCTAAGGGTAAAAACGGAACCCTATTACTAAGACTTCGCTGTCTGTCCGTCTGTCCGTCTGTCTGTCACCAGGCTGTATCTCATGAACCGTGACAGCTAGACAGTTGAAATTTTCACAGATGATGTATTCCTGTTGCCGCTATAACAACAAATACTAAAAACAGAATAAAATTAATATTTAAGGGGGGCTCCCATACAACAAACGTGATTTTATTGCCCTTTTTTTTATAATAATGGTACGGAACCCTTCGTGCGCGCGTCCGACTCGCACTTGGCCGGTTTTTTTTTTTTTTCATTTGGTAAACGACCATACCTGGCGTAAGCACAGGACGCCTTCTGATGGTATGATAAGTTATAAATTGCTATAATTTAAATCACCTGCTCAAAAGATGCATACAGAATGGCTCTTGGGACCAGCCACTTGATCTTGAATTCCTGGCCGTCCACCTTTTCCAGTTTACCCCAGTATACGAAGTAGTCTTCATGGAACATGGGTAGAAGTCTAGACATTGGGTAGGGACCAATCCGAGTGTGCGTTTGGGCTTCTTGAACTCTTTTGAAGCCCTCGATCACCCAGGCGAGTCTGTCATCTGGGTTGACGCCGTACTAAAACATAATGTCCGAGGTTCAGTAGGATAGAATTCAGGCAGTTCTATGCTGGTAGGTAACTAGTACCTAACTGAGGGAGGACCATTTAAAACACACCCTTTTATAGGAAAAGAAAATTACAACATTTTCTTTACACGAGGCTGAAGCTGGTTGAAACACTTAAAACTTTTCCTGAGTTAACTTTTTAACGTGCTGTCCGATATCGGTAACCAGAAAGAATATCCTTATACTGATTTATGGGTAGGTATAATGGGGTGGCTAAGGCAAAGTAAATCTCAGATGGCGCCACTATAGTTGGTCTTAATCTAACCAATGAGGTTAAGCTATTTTGAAATATAAAATGACATTACCACATTTTCAACCAATGACGATGTTGGGAACCAGCTATGGTAGCGCCATTAGTAATGATTAGTAAGTACCACAGTTAACCTCCCCATTGGAGCTGCTTAGGTACCTACCTACTTTGAGAGAGCAGCGATGGCCCGACCCAGTGATGGCGGCCCCGACTTACGAACAGTATAAGTCATGGGTTCGAACCCAGGCAGGCGCATTAATTTGTGTAATTTATTTCATCACCACTGCTCTCAAAACGGTGAAGGAAAACATCGTGAGGAAAAAGACATGTCTTAGAACCAAAAATTCGAAGACATGTGACATTTACCAATCCGCACTGGGCCCGCATGGTGATTAAAGCCCATTCCCTCTCATAGAGAGGAGGCCTTTGTCCCAGTAGGGGGAAATTTATAAGCTGATGATCATGAGGTACCTACCTTGATCAGGTAGCAGACCATGGTCACGCCATCAGGATGTTTCAAAGCTTCCTCTTGTGTTAGATACTCCGCTCGAATAAACGTCACCTGAAACAGTTATAATACTTACTCGTACTACAGCTAGGATATAAAATTCTGTAGACCAAGCGTCACAAACTTTTCAATGCACTTCGTCGAAAACGGGTTCTTATCACACTACGATTAGTTTCAACATGCAATGTATTTCACACACGTGCATTTTCTTTAATTTTCCCGCACGAGTGTGGTAAAAATTTCCAAAGGTAAACATCAATAAAATTCAACTCCTCCTCCATGAGTTTAACCGCCCTTTCGGGTTAGGTGACGTATTTACTACATCCCCGGCATCAACTCTGATTTATTTACCGTCCATACAGGTTAGGTATATATGAATGATCACCAATTTAGATCAGCTTGGTTAGAGCAGATAACTGGCTTCCCCCGAGGCGACTGACCCCAATATACGAAGTTCAAATCGGTTCAATGCCTTTAGCCGGAGGTGAATATTTTTTTTCAACTCCTATTAATTCATGACAAAAATATTTCTCATTCAATTTTTCCAAAATTGTATTGAAAAACATCGTTTGATACGCGCATTTGTTATTGCAGTTCTCGGCTTACACCTTCGCCTACGGCTCGTGTGTTAATTTCGCCTCGAATGTAATAACAAACTTTCTCCACTTGTATCAAAATGTACTATTTTAACGCGCTTTTATTAGCTTCACCTGTAATGTATGTAAAAGTCAAAATCTGAAGTTAAATTTGACCCATTTTCCGATTTTCGATCGTGCTGAATTTTTTTTTGCATGTGAAAGGATGTCACTGCACGTCAGTCTCTGCAAACGACATCGGAAACACCCGCCAACAGTCAACTTTATGCAGAAACACGAATTTCAGATAACAGGGTACGGTGACGGGGAGGCGGTTGGCCTAGATTAGGTACGGGGCTTTTTAACCGACTTCCAAAAGGAGGAGGTTATCAATTCGTCAGTTTTTTTTTATGTGTTATCTTTGCCAATTGTGAACCGATTTTGATGGTTCTTTTTCTGTTCGGAAGAATATTATTTCGCTGTGGTCATCACAACATCATGACGTACATGATGTTACCTACGTAATGATGTTGTGTAAACAATCCAAGCGATTGCAGCGATTACGACAGGTTTGCTGTCTATTAGGTATATTGAAGAGTTCCTTAAAGTGGGAAAAATAAAAGTTAGTTAAGTTAGTTAGTAGGTACTTAAGTAGGTTAGTAAAGTAAGTATAGTACATTACTGCAGCGGCCAGCAAACACAACATGTGCTAAGTGCGAGTTCCATACTTAAATTCAAGTAATTTCTCGATCACGTAAACCGAGTTTACGTTACCATTTACGTCATCGGTAATGACAATAGAGTACCTCTATGAAAATGAGGTCCGTTTGGAGCACATCGCTAACGTTTGCATGTTTTCGCGAGTGCAAGTTACAATTTTGACAGTTTTGACAGCTCGAACACGAAACGCGAGCGTGAAAAGTTGTCACTAAAGATTTTGTGGTGAGAGCATCATGACAGTGGTGAAATAACAAAGTAATTTAATTTAATTTCATATTGTGAATGAAACTTACCATAGAATCTCGTATTATTTCGTTTGGACAATGTTTGAGACCACAAAAGCACAAGATAAGCGTAATTTAACGCCACAAAAACGTAAACAAGGTTACGTAAACAAAGATAGAAACACCACCACAAACCTCTCGGGCATTATTAGATCATTTGCTTAGATCTCCATGCCTAAAAAGTAACAAACTTAGTTTTACAAACTACACATATGGATCAAGGTCACTCACTACTTACACACCAAAAGATATAAATTACACTAACTGCTCCATTTATGTCACCAGCATTTCAAATTGGGACGGGCTAGTCTTTATTTTTAACAATAATATTCAAAACTAACACAAACTTTCGTAAACACACACAAAACTAATGACCATTGACCACAGTTATGTAATGTTGTCTAACTTCGTTCTATAACCACCACTAATTGAATAGGCAGTCGCTTAAATTATGAACACAAAATACGAATGTCAACTTATTTTGGCCGGTTATTAATGTACGCAACACAAGTTACGGTGAATTAACGCGAAAACGAATGAATGTATTCTAGGCAGTGCCGGTTTTAGCACTACCAGCGCCCTGGGCGAGATTTTTAGCGCGCCCCCTAACTGCAATTTTAAACCCATACGAAAAAAAGGCAAAGGATAGGTATAATGTAACTAATAAAAAAATCTTTTCTAGCCTTTAGAACGGCGAACTCTTTTATTAATTGGCCACCAGGCGAGTGAATTGCGCGCTCCGCCGCTAGTTCGACGTGAACACACACTAACACCTCACTCCAGGCCCGGACTGGGACCCAAAACCGGCCCGGGCATTTAAAGAGACGGTCGGCCCTCCACCCTCAAGAGAAAGGAAAACTATTAATGCTAAGAGAGTATCGACGCTGTCAAACGAGGGCGCGCAAGTTTTTGAGTCAGAGGGGGGGGGGGGGGGGGCAGAAAGGTGCCACTAAAAACGAATTTGCTAAAATACTTGATAGAAGTACAAATTACTAAAGTTGAAGAGTTATTTGAAAAGTCTAGTAACTAAAAAATATTTAAGCTCTCCGCTCTACTACTCGACATAAGTAGACAATTCTAAAAACAAAAAGAAGTAAAGCTCCAAGAACGAGCGAAGCGAACTCGCAAATTGAAACACCCTACCTTGGACAGGTTAAATTGTTTCGACCCTTTATACAAAAGTTACTTGGTCGAGTTGCAGACAAAGCCAACATTCAAGAGGAAGTAGAATGCAAGAGCGAGCCAAGCGAGCTCGAAAATTTTTTGACACCTCGCCTTGGACAGGCTAGAATTGTTTCGACCTCTTGGAGATACTTGGTTGACTTATAATAGACAATCTAAGGATCCAAGAGAAAGTAGGTTGTAAGAGCGAGCGAAGCGAGCTCGAAAATTTTTTGATACCTTGAAAATTTTTGATGACTTATACTAGACAATGTAAAGATCCAAGAGAAAGTAGGTTACAAGAGCAAACAAAGCGAGCTCGAAAATTTTTACATCTTGCCTAGAATAAAATTTAAAAAGTTTTGTACCTATGCATGCCAAAAGTGCCTATTAAGGTCTCAGGGCAAGGAGTTCTTAATTTAAGTAATTCAGTCTCTGTCTATACCGGTCGATCATGCAAAAATCCAATAGGAGTGCTAATCCAGAGGCAGAAAAAAAGAAACCTTTGTGATAAAAGTTTCGCAGGGTTCAAAGTACGAACCACGCGCGTTGGTTTAGAAAAAATGTTCAAGTTTCTAGCGGTAGTACGAGTTCCCAGAGGCTCATTTTAAGCCTTGAAAATATTTTAGTTTGAGTGTGATTGTACTTACTGTACGCTACAAATTATTACGTAATTACTAATTCTATGGCATCAGGCAGGAAAATTAAAAACATTTAAAAATCCTGAGCCTCTAGGGCAGTGGTCGTCATACAGAGGGCCGCGGGCCGCATGGCGTCCCTCGGGTCATATTTATGCGGCCCGCAACAAAACAAACGATTTCAGTAGATAATATCAAAATATGATTTTGCACAAGAAATTAATTAAATAGATGCGGGTAGGTGTAAACTTACTCGTGCAATCCGTTCGCTTGCTTTAAATTAATTGTTTGCTAGTTAGTTCATTGAGTTGGCAAATAAAGATATCACATTGGTCACAGGTAACAATTGCCATACAAAATCCGGGCAATCGCGTTTGGACAGCTGATAAAAATATGTCCATAGATTGGTAGTGTCAACTAAAATGTTACAAGAATGTGCGGCCCGCAGTGATACCTCACATTGTCCTGTGGCCCTTCACCAGAAAAGTGTGACGACCACAGTTCTAGGGGGTACCATTACTACAGATAGAGTCCAAGAGTAAATGGAATTAGGTCCTCGATAGGACGTTATTTTAATCGATATATTGCGATATTTTTTTTTAAATAGAAAATAAAGTCGACCGCCAGTCGGGCACACCGGCCCATCGGGCATCCGGCCCATCGGGCATTTGCCGGATATGCCCGTATGGCCAGTCCGGGCCTGCTCACTCTCACGCATTTGATAATGAAACTTTACTTGGGAAGAGACTGGACCCCACGACACAGGGTATCCTAGTGTGGAGCCCAGGGAATTTGTAAAAATCTAGCGCTTAAGGATCATTGTTTTTTTTTATAATAAGGGGCGCTTGCGGCGCCCTTTCGTACCTGGCGCCCTGGGCGGTCGCCCACCCTCGCCCCCCCCTAACGCCGCTACTGATTCTAGGATCTCACACTCGCAAGTTAACGATTGTCGATGCGGCACTCACACTACCTAGTTCTGACATATTACGCTAGATGGCGCTACCCCAGCGCCATACAAATTTGCCTAAACGTTAACGCGCTCGAATGTGGTGAACGAAAATAACAAATCTCGCACTAAGTACACTGAGGCATTGATGGACGAACGTGTATGGCTGCGTTTCCACCAAAGACGAGCGAAGATGCGTAGCGAGGGATGTGTGTGGAACTAACCAATCACTTAACTAGAACAGGTAGAGCTGTGAAAAAGAAGCGACATATTGGTTGGTTTCACACACATCCCTCGCTACGCATCCTCGCTCGTCTTTGGTGGAAACGCAGCCTAAATGTGGGCCGAGGCGAAGCCGAGGCACGCATACGTAACTCCATCAATGCCTAGTAACTGTGCCCAAGGCTTGTATAGTACTTTTCTCAAATAATGCGAGGGAATTAAAACTCTCGCGTTGAAGAGTACATATTTTGTTTTTTTTTTCAATAAACGGCTTTCTATTTGCAAGCCAAATCGAAATTTAAATAAAACCTTTGCAGCTTTGTTATGTTACCTCCTTGGTTGCCATGTTTTAGAGTAAAATATCGTTCCATTTTTAATTAACTAACACGACAGAGGGGTTTAAAAGCAAAAACGCTTCAGTCACGAGATATTTGAAGTTTTCTACTGCGAGTTAAAAAATACTTTCTTTTATGATTCTGTTACTGTTTTATGAACAAGAACTGGAATTTAAAATAAATATCACTAAAATCAACCAAATTTACACTCGTTGCACAAAAAATCAGAAATATCCTAGGACTAAGGTGTCTTTCCATTTGAACTTTTGACTTATGCAGCTTTGCTTTTAATAGTAGGATCGAAGCTGTTTTGCATGCGATTTCTTCTTTTGAAGTACTTTTTGTGTTGTACCTATTGAGGCGAATTTGCACTTTCACGTCCCTTATGTCCCCAGCCGTTCCCGAAGGGGAACAGTGCATTGTTATTTTAATTGTGTCTGTAATTGCGGGTATCTAAGAGTTAAATAAGAATACTGTAAATAACAGCTTAGATATAAGGCTAGATACATGTGTAAAATAGCCATGTAAAAGTGTTATTTTTGGTTTGTTAGTCCTGCTAGACTCTTATTAGTCATTTATTAACCTAATTGGAATCTTATTGCTCATTTGTATACATAAAAGAACCTCTTGCCATTCTTATTTTGTATATAACACATAAGTTATTGTGATTTAGCTCGCTACGTAAAGATATTACGTAGATATGTATAGAATTTAAGTAAATATACGAAGATTATACGTAGCATGTAAAGCTTCGACCTAATATGTAATAGATTTTACCATTAACAAGTAAATAACTGTGTATTATGTATCTGATTTACGTTATAAATAAATAAAGCTGCATTACACACACATACAGACATGCGATTACGTCTCACACACACATGTACAACTCAAATACTCCTTTCTGATTGGCCAAACAAAGTTGCCATGTTAGTTCGACACCGCCGCCCCGCGGCGCTAGGAGCATTGTCTATAAATATGACGCACCCAAATTCTGCGAATTATTATTCGCCCGACCGCTGCTGAAGACACACTAAGAAGAAGAAGACACTCGCCTCACCCTACACTCCACACGCACTACACTCTACACGCAGTTTTCCACGAAGATTCGTCTTATTATTTATCATCCTGAATCCCTGAAGTTATCTACCTATGGTCTGCAGTCTACGAAGTCTGGTGTAGCGCCCTGCTGAAAAAGTCTACACCTTTCAATGGTCCTTCTCGGCCGGATCACTGCATCAGCTCCGGTTTCATCAGTCAAGAAAGAAACAAGTACGCGCGAGTGTTAGTAGTCGGTCTTGCCTAACCGCTGCTAATTACTTGGAAGCAATCACTATCACACGTACGTGGCCACCTAGCGGTGTTAACGGCCATCCTATACGTACGGAGGCATAGTGGACCACCTGACGGCTCCACGCACCATCCCAGGTGTTACAGTCAGACCCCGCCGGTACGGTGCGGATACGTTCTGGGGCCACAAGTTGGTACGCAACGACGGGTGTTGGTTTTCCCGCCACACTCTGATGCACCCGTGAGCGCCCGCGCCCTCTGCTGGGAGGTTCCTACCTTTCCAATCCCCTGCATTCCCATTCCTGGTCCGGCATCACCGCGGTAGGAGTCCGGCCAGGCTGATAGGCAAGGTAGGCGTCACACATCAAGAAAAACAGTGAAAGTGAAAGTGATAAAGTGTTAATTCTAAGTAATTGGTAGGGATTAGGGACCCTCGTGCGCAATGGAAAACGCACGTGTATTGCGTTCAGGCAAATCTACGCCTGCCACCGACGCCACGCCGGCGTCCGGTCAGACAATGTCGACCGAATCAAATACGTGGAGTAAGGGCACCAGCACAGAGGACACGAGTGGTGACAGCAGCACGCATAGTGTCGAGAAAATAATCATCGAAAATAGGTCCGCGCAAGTCGAAGATTTAAATAACACGTTGGTTAGGAGTGCGCCGGGCACCGTAATTAATGTTCCCATGGATAGGGCATGTAGCCGATTATCTATATTAAAAGCCGAATTAGAGTTACATCATTCCGAATTAGCACGGGCTAAGGCGGCATCCGCAATTGCCTTAAGTCGTTTGGAAATAGCCAGAATAGAACTGGAAAGCTCCGACGACGCGGAGCGACCGCTCAGAGTTGAAGAGTCACGTGTTGAGGGCTGGATTTCGGAACAGTATGTAGCAGAGCAGCCAGCAATATTAGATAGCGCCCAAGCCTCGGGACAGGCGCCGCGACCACCCAACTCGACTAAGAATGAGCCGCGCGTTGGCAACGACACGTCGAATAGTAGCAGCGACATGGCGATGCTGGCCAACGCGATAATGCAGGCGGTAAATTCAAATAAATCCGACTCCGCGGCACCAAAGTTCATCCACGAACTGCCTCATTTCGACGGGGCGATTGCCGAGTGGATGGCTTTTAAATCTGTCTTTAGCGACACAGTAGGCATGTTTTCTGACGTACAAAACGTGGCCCGCCTAAGACGAGCACTGAGAGGTGCAGCCCGCGAAACGGTTAGGGCGTTATTATTCACCGTATCGGATCCGTATGAAGTAATAGACACGTTAGAACGACGTTACGGCCGACCGGAATTACTCGTCTTATCAGAACTCGAAAACATTAAACGCATGCCCCGCATGAGCGAAGACGGGCGTAATGTGAGTAGTTTCGCGAGCAGAGTATCAAACACAGTAGCGGCGATAAAATCACTCAATCAACCGCAATATCTGTACTCACCTGAGTTAGTAAGTCGAATCGTAGAAAAACTCAGCATAATTCTAAAATATAAATGGTATGAATTCAAAGCGGAACGCACCGGCGCGCCCGAGTTAGAGTTGTTGTCTCGATTTCTGAACATCATGGCCGACCAGTGTGGCGCTATGTTCGCCTACGAGACAGCGCGAGATGAAAGGAAAAACCGCTCAAAACCGCGCACGGTGAACACGGCCCGTGAACGCACGCGTCGTCAACACTCGGACTCCGAAAGCGAGGATTCAGAAATCGAGGCCAGCTCATCGCATAAAACGGTCGCAGCCGTAAATAAGTCGAGCTCAAAGAAACAGGCGTCAAAACCGCAGAAGCCACGCCCATCACGACCGAATAGCGAGTCGTCGGCAGAAACGGATAAAAATAAAAAATGCGTTATTTGCGCGGGAAATCACGGCGCCGCAGAGTGCGCGGACTTCGCGAAATTAACCATTAACGATCGATGGAACGTGGCTAAACGCGATAGGTTATGTTTTAGGTGCCTGAATAACTCGCACATGCGGATGGCTAGGTGCAAATACGTGCCATGCGGAATTAACGGGTGTGAAGCGTCACACCATAAAATGCTACACGGCAGCGACAATACAGCTCTGCCTACCCGCGGTAACGTGAGCTCGGTGAATCACGTAAACACGTCTAGTACCTACCTAAAAATAGTACCGGTCGAGTTAAGCGGCCCCATAGGCTCCACTGCCACCTACGCCTTGCTGGATGAAGGTTCAACCATGACGCTCGTTGAGCGAGGCGTGGCGGACAGCGTTACACCTAGAGGTCGCGGCCAACTATTATCGCTAGAAGGAGTAGGAGGTAATCGTATAGACGAGACGGAGTCGTGTCGCGTTAAGCTGTCAATCCGCGGTATGTGTAGTCGAAACTTAGAAACTATGAGTGCGAACACCATAGGAAATTTAAATTTATCTCCGCAGGAGGTAAG
Organism: Xestia xanthographa; assembly: GCA_905147715.2. Taxonomy (NCBI): domain Eukaryota; kingdom Metazoa; phylum Arthropoda; class Insecta; order Lepidoptera; family Noctuidae; genus Xestia; species Xestia xanthographa. The sequence continues at coordinate 24,231,999 of LR990653.1, read as the reverse complement.
CAGAGATATAGTGCGCCAGTGCAGCCACCTAGCGGAATTAGAGGATGAACTATGCTACGAGCTGGGAAAACCGACTATTTTAATAGGTCAGGACAACTGGCATTTAATTACATCCAGACAGCTACGAGTCGGCCAAAAGACCCAACCCGTGGCATCGTTAACCAAACTAGGATGGGTGCTGCACGGGCAAGACGCACGCCCACGCAACACGGTAGCGTTAGTGAATCACGTGCGACCTACGCCAACAGTCGACCCCGCGTTAGAGCTTATCAGAAACTTCTTCAGCTTAGAATCGTTAGGAATAGAGCCACGCCGGCCAACGTCTGACCCAGATCAGCGCGCCCTAGCGATCTTAGATAAAACGTTTAAGAAGGTGAGCTGTAACAGGTTCGAAACGGGATTACTGTGGCGGACAGACGACGAGGTAATGCCTAACAACAAAAAACAAGCTCTCAGTCGTCTGTACAGTCTGGAAAATAAACTAGACAAAAACTCGAACTTAAAGTCCGAATATAGCAAGCAAATAAACAATCTGTTGGAAGCGGGCTACGCCGAAAAAATAGACACCCCGTCTACATCGCCACGCAGCTGGTACTTACCGCACTTTTCAGTAGTGCATCCGCAGAAGGGTAAAGTACGTTTAGTGTTCGATGCAGCAGCCAAGTATGGGGGAAAAAGCCTAAACGACGCGTTATTAGCAGGCCCCGATTTATTGCAATCGCTATTCGGTGTACTGATTAGGTTTAGAGAAGGCAAAATAGCAGTAGTAGCCGACATTAAAGAAATGTTTTTACAGGTCAAAATCGCTCGGCAAGACCGTGATAGCTTACGATTTTTATGGAGGGGTGAAGATAGGGAAAGACCGCCACAAGAGTACCGAATGACGTCGTTAATATTCGGAGCGGCCTCCTCCCCATGTACCGCCATCTATGTTAAAAATAAAAACGCAGAGCATCACGGCCAACAATACCCCGAGGTCGCGAGAGCCACAGTGCGTAATTTCTATATGGACGATTACTTAGGCGCGTTCGACACCGAAAGCGAGGCGAAACGTGTAATTAACGCCATGTACAAAGTACACTTAGACGCGTCTTTCGAATTACGCGGATGGGCGTCAAACGTGCCCGAAGTGATAAGTAGCGTCACCGACACGCGCAGTAGCGATTCGACCACGCTAGGGAAAAGCGATACAGAGCGAACATTAGGCCTTATATGGAACCACGCACGCGATACGTTAGGTTTCAACGTCAACCTAAGAAGCACGCCCGCGAGCGTCATTGAAGGTGACACTCTGCCTACCAAGCGACAGGTAACCAGCGCGGTCATGTCGGTTTTCGACCCGCTAGGTTTGGTTTCGCCGATTACGATGATAGGCAAATGTCTCATACAGGAAGTATGGCGCAGCGGGATAGATTGGGACGACCCCATCACAACCGAGCATCACGTGACATGGTCATCTTTTATTAAGAACTTACAATTGCTGAAAAAACTAGAAATAGATAGGTACGTACCTGCCACGCCCTCTAACGAAGGGGAGTTGCACGTTTTCTGTGACGCAAGTGAAAAAGTGTATTCAGCCGCGATTTATTTCGTAAGTACAATGTCGAACGGTACAAGAACATCGCGACTGATTGCAGGTAAAGCCAAAGTGGCTCCGCTGAAACCTATCTCGATACCCCGCCTAGAGCTTCAGGCCGCAGTGTTAGGCAGTCGATTAGCCGAATCGGTCAAGCGCGAGTCGGATTATAAAATATTAAAATGCCATTATTGGTCAGACTCTAAAACAGTATTAGCCTGGATAAAATCAGACCCGCGCACGTTCAAGTCGTTTGTAGCACATCGACTGGCTGAAATCGAAAGCCTAACTACTCCGAATAACTGGCGATGGGTGCCCAGTGCCGATAACGTCGCGGACGACGCGACCAAGGGCATTCCTATCGATTTCGACTCGAAACATAGATGGTTTTGTGGACCCGAGTTCATAAAGAGCGACCCCGCATCATGGCCGCAGGAAAAGCGAGCCGCGGCGCCGCCACCCCCTTCAGGGGAGGAAAGAGTATTAAAGCAAGTCCACGTGACTATTAGGCACGACGTAAGCGATTACTTACCTCGTTTAGAACGTTTCTCGAAATACACTCGATTACTGCGTGTTGCTGCCACCGTTCTGCTCGCCGCCGAGGTATTTAAAGCCAAACTACTCAAAAGAATCACAAGTAAAGAACTCGCACCAAACCACATAAAACTAGCTGAACTATTGCTAGTAAGGAGAAGTCAATACAACTCGTTCGGCGAGGACATCACGACGATTGAGGCTGGACGGCGACCGCCGAAGAAGTCACCGTTCTACAAGCTCTTCGTGAAGATCGACCGCAACGGCATCCTGTGTCTTGACAGCAGAATAAAAGAAAAGCACAACCTGCCAGTCCTACACGCCAAAGAAGGCCTCACTCAGCTGTTGGTGCATCACACGCACGCAACATTCAATCACGGCAACCATCAAACTGTCATGAATGAACTGAGACAACGCTACCACATAATAGGGCTGCGCAGTGTTTTACGCTACATATGCAACAAATGCCAATGGTGTCGGACCTATAGGGGGATCCCCTCAAAAATTCCCTTAGGCGACTTACCAGCAGAAAGGCTGGCCCAAAACCAACCGCCCTTCACAGCAACCGCGGTGGATTATTTTGGGCCCATGCACGTCAATGTCGGGCGAAAGCTGGAGAAAAGGTGGGGCGCGCTATATACATGCCTCACCACACGAGCAGTGCACCTGGAGCTGGCCACATCCCTCTCGGCCTCCTCCATGATCATGAGCCTGCGAAGACTGATAGCTCGCCGCGGCACGCCGACTGTGATATACAGCGACAACGGAACCAACTTCGTAGGCGCTGAAAAAGAAATCGCCGAAGCTATGCAAAGCAACGACCATGATTTGAGAGCTTTCGCATCTGAGAAGCTGATCACCTGGAAGAAGATACCACCTGGTGCCCCAAACATGGGCGGCGCCTGGGAAAGAATGGTCAGATCGGTGAAAACAGCGTTAAGAGTCACTCTCAAAGAAAGAAACCCCCCTGACGACATACTTCACACGTTGTTACTGGAAGCTGAACACGTGATAAACTCGAGGCCATTGACCCCGGTGAATCCCAACTTGGATGAAGAAGCGCTGACTCCCAATCACTTCCTCATTGGGCGCTCAAGTGGGATGTCACCACTTGGCTCGTTCAAAGACGTAGCACCGAACTCGAACTCCTGGAAAACCGCTCAAGCCTTAGCCGATGCCTTTTGGGCGCGCTGGACAGCAGAATACAGGCCTCTCTTAATGCCTCGATCCAGCTCCAATCCTCAGCACAAAAATCTAAAAGCTGGCGACATCGTCGTAATATGTGATGGCACGATGCCCAGAGGAGTGTGGCCTCGGGGTGAGATCATGAAAGTTTACCCAGGCCCAGATGGACGAGTTCGAGTAACCGAAGTACGAACAGCAGCTGGATTACTTCGTCGTCCAGCCTCTCGCCTCATCTTGATTTCAACGGCGGACTAAAACGTTATGTTTGGTGCTTGCGCACGAGGGGGAGATTGTAAATAACAGCTTAGATATAAGGCTAGATACATGTGTAAAATAGCCATGTAAAAGTGTTATTTTTGGTTTGTTAGTCCTGCTAGACTCTTATTAGTCATTTATTAACCTAATTGGAATCTTATTGCTCATTTGTATACATAAAAGAACCTCTTGCCATTCTTATTTTGTATATAACACATAAGTTATTGTGATTTAGCTCGCTACGTAAAGATATTACGTAGATATGTATAGAATTTAAGTAAATATACGAAGATTATACGTAGCATGTAAAGCTTCGACCTAATATGTAATAGATTTTACCATTAACAAGTAAATAACTGTGTATTATGTATCTGATTTACGTTATAAATAAATAAAGCTGCATTACACACACATACAGACATGCGATTACGTCTCACACACACATGTACAACTCAAATACTCCTTTCTGATTGGCCAAACAAAGTTGCCATGTTAGTTCGACACCGCCGCCCCGCGGCGCTAGGAGCATTGTCTATAAATATGACGCACCCAAATTCTGCGAATTATTATTCGCCCGACCGCTGCTGAAGACACACTAAGAAGAAGAAGACACTCGCCTCACCCTACACTCCACACGCACTACACTCTACACGCAGTTTTCCACGAAGATTCGTCTTATTATTTATCATCCTGAATCCCTGAAGTTATCTACCTATGGTCTGCAGTCTACGAAGTCTGGTGTAGCGCCCTGCTGAAAAAGTCTACACCTTTCAAATACTATTGTGGCTTTTGAGCACTACAATATAGTGTGCCTAGTTTAAAAAATGAAAATATTGGACTGAAGCAGCTTTGCTTTTATACCCCCTGATATGAGTTTACTACCTATGTAATTTATTTGGCGGATAAATACGACAGATATGGATTTTAATACAACTTTTGCCCTCCGGCGGGCCGCATGTATATGGCCAGTACAGCAATTTCGATTTATCTCGAAGAAGGTTGTCAAAATAATGCTATTTGTTGGAGGTGTCGGAAAAAAATAAGCCGACTTTACTGTTGGTCGCGATAATCGACATCCACGCGTGCGAAGCCGCAGGCATCAGCTAGTTTTCAATAAAATAAATTCAGTTTCGTTGAGAACCTCCTCCTTTTTGAAAGAGGAAGTCGTTTAAAATTTACACCGGCTTCACTGCTACCTTTGTTATAATTGACCCAAACTTTAATTTGTATCAGTTACATGCACCTAACCTCGGAAAACGCTGTACCCAACTAGTAAACGATACTTGTATCCATGGCCACAGAATCCATGGCTAAGGATTGCTTCATTCATTATGAATTTTCTAGAAAGTGATTTTCTACTTTACATGAGTACGGTACGGTATAGTTCGCATTTCAGTGGTAAGTAAAATAACCAGTATTAGCTGGCCTCTTATTCTATTGAAACTCCGTAGCTAGCTCAGCTCAAAGTTTACTTGTTACTTTTGACTTGTACCCATGGAACAAAGCTTGTAATTTCCTGCTGCTGGTAAACTCACCAATAAATAAAGGAATCATTAGGTACGGTCGACCAAGCTATTTGGGTAAGATTTTAACATGCAACTTACATTGTAAAATATAAACCAAATAGTTTGGTCGACCGTACCTAATAGGACTCAATCAATTAACTATAGCAGAGGTACCTACTCGTCTCATATTTATTTATTTATCAGAAACAATTTAAATTGTGTTTGATACATTACATACGTCATCATAGTTAATAATAATAATATAAATTCGATCTGTGGCCCGAGTGTCAAACTGACAAGATATAAATTGTTCCCGTTCCGAATTTTAATTTATTATATACAATTTTAAACCAGTTAAGTAACATTATACAATGATAAGAAGGAAAAAAAAAAAACTCAAATATACTGGAAAACTGGATGTTCATAAATTGGACCCCATGGAACACTTTAAAATCACATCGAAATAGTTGAAATGTCACCCGTGTTGACAAGGCACCGGGCCAAATTACAAAAAGAGGCACACCCACCATCTCCGGGCTCGTCGCTCAGCTCCGCCTCGCAGCCGCCGGGACGCGCCACACCCGTGAGCATCATGTCACCGGTCGCTGCAGTTGCGTCGAGCTCGAGCGACGAGTTTTTCTCCCCGCCGTCGACACCACCACCACCACCACCACCACCACCACCAAGAGGACGACGACGAGGAAGAGGACGGCCACCAGCGGGCTTGGGACCTCGAGGCCAACAGGCCCCGAGCAGGGTCCCCGCTGCCGGTGGAAATGTGTCGCGCATGCGATGGACTCAGTCCATTAATGAAAACGTCATGCGCGCATATTATGGGGCTACTGAGGGGGGAAGCAACCTGACTGCGTACCGTAGTCGGATGCTCTCTCTGTTTCAGGTACTTGAGCCGGCTGTCAACGTAGAGGCACAACGACTGTCGGATCAGGTGCGGGTCATCCAACGTAACCATATGTTGGATGACACCGTACTTGATCGACTACGCTCCGAATCACGGAGTAACCTAGTTACGCCTGCTTCGCCAATGATCGCAGTGCAGCAGCAAAATATTCCCAGTGCGCCGCCGCGATCCGACTACAATGGTGAAGAGGATCGTGACGAAGTTATATCCGTGAGTACCCAGTGCAACGCCCAATTGAGGAGCGCTTTGGAAGGTGCGTTCCGGGAGTATCGTTCCACACCGCCTGAACTTAGGCCACGTTTGCCTCGTTTGCCTATGCACAATAAAAACAAGGCGCTGATGTGTGCTCTAGATTCGCAGCTGTCAAATTGCTTTGACAGCAGCAAAGACCTCGCCGATACTCACTCAATATTGTACTGTGGAGCTGTAGCGGCATGTCGTGTAGCTCACGTCAAATTCCCCAACAACGACAGAGCTACACGACCAAAATTAGCTGTTCCAGCTTGGCAGTGCAGGATTGAGCGGCGTATCGGTGAGGCTAGGGCACTCATCGGCAAGTTAATCTGCTTCAGGGAGGGCAATACTCGCCCTAGAGTGATGCGCTTTGTGAGGCGGGCTTTTTCGGGAACTGATATTAGTTTCCGAGATTACTTGGCCCGCGTCACAGAGCGTATCGACTCCCTGAAGCAGAAGATCTGTGCATGGGCAAGCCGTATTCGTCGGTACAAGCGGCGAGTGGAGCGGTACACTCAGAATCGCACATTCCAAAGCGATGAAAGGTGGGTATATAGGGCTTGGGAGCGACCGGACCAAGGTGTGACTGACACGCGTCTGCCGGATGATAGCGCCATGTATTCATTTTGGCGCAACATTTGGTCGGTGCCTGTCAGTCACACTGAGGGCGATTGGACCCGGGAGGTTGAACAAGCGTGTGATCCTATACCAGAAATGGGGGCAATCATCATCAGCCCCCAAGACGTAGCTCGTGCAGTCCGTCCGTTGCCTAACTGGAAATCTCCAGGGCCGGACGGACTGCACAACTTTTGGATCAAGTGGTTCCAAAGATCACACGCTCGTTTGGCGTCCCAGTTTCAATCAGCCTTAGAGTCAGGGTCGCTGCCCCAGTTCCTGACGACAGGAATTACCCACCTGCTCCATAAATCAGGTAGTGTTGCGGAGCCCAAAAATTATAGACCAATCACTTGTTTACCAACGGTCTATAAAGTTCTTACATCCATTTTGAGAGCTAAAATCAACCAACATATTGATAGTAATTCTATTATGTCTGCCTCTCAGAATGGATGTAGGAACGGGTCTCGCGGCACTAAGGAGCTGCTCCTCATTGATATGGCCATAAGCCAACAGGTTCGCCGCTCCCGAAAGAATCTGTCTACATGTTGGATAGATTATAAGAAGGCCTACGACTCTGTGCCTCATACATGGCTCATGAAGGTGCTGGATTTGTATAAAATAGATGCAACTCTACGTACCTTCCTGATGTCATGTATGGGACACTGGAGAATGGTTCTTCGCTATCCAGGATGTCGACAGATCCAGGGGAACAGCGAACCCATAAGGATCGAGCGTGGTATATTCCAGGGTGATAGTCTGAGTCCATTGTGGTTTTGTCTAGCCTTGAACCCTCTCAGCACACTGCTGGAGCGGTCAGGTCTAGGCTATCTGTTGAGGAGAGATGGTCAGGCCATATCTCACCTTCTTTACATGGATGATTTGAAACTCTTTGCCCCCAACAATTTGCAACTGATGAAGCTACTGAAGGTAACAGAAACTTTCAGTAGCGCCATCAGGATGGAATTTGGTGTGGACAAATGTGCAGTCATGCATGTGAAGCGAGGGGAGATTATGGAATCCGTGGGAACTCAACTCTCGGATTCCATATACCTTAGATCCCTCTCCTCAACAGAAACTTACAAGTATTTGGGTATGTCGGAGGCATTAGGTATCAATACCGCAGACATGAAACAATCGTTGAGGGAGCGTTTCTTTGGCCGCCTGAATAAGGTGCTAGGCAGTCTTTTGTCAGGCGGAAACAAGGTGCGCGCCTTCAACGGTTGGGTCATGCCGGTTTTGATGTATTCCTTCGGCATACTCAAATGGACTCAGACGGAACTTGATGCCCTGGATAGGAGGGTCCGCACACTGCTGACCGCAAATCGAATGCATCACCCACGGTCGTCGGTGATGAGACTGTATATCCCACGGAAGTGCGGGGGTCGTGGCTTCTTAAATGCTAAGACCCTACACAACCGTGAGGTGTGCAGTCTCAGGGAATACTTCCTAGAAGCCGACGGGGAGATGCACCGAGATGTGGTCTCAGTGGACAAGGGCCTCACCCCGCTCTCCCTGGCTAACGAGAACTGGCGCAAACCTAAAGTATTAGACACTAATGACCGCAAGGTGGAATGGCAGGGCAAGGAGCTTCACGGACGCTTTTACCGGGCCCTACATGGCCCCGATGTAGACTTCTTACCGTCCGTATCCTGGCTGCGCTTTGGTGACCTCTTCGGGGAAACAGAAGGTTTTATCTGTGCAATAATGGACGAAGTTATGATGACGAATAACTACCGGAAATACATTGTGATAGATGGCACGGTTGACATATGTCGGGCATGCCACCGTCCGGGAGAATCGATCCGACACATTATTTCTGGGTGTTCTAGTCTGGCTAACGGAGAGTATTTGCATAGACACAACCTTGTTGCCAGGATTATCCACCAGCAACTTGCTTTGAAATACAACCTTGTGGAATCAGAAGTGCCATACTATAAGTATGCGCCCGACCCAGTTCTCGACAATGGTCATATCACGTTGTATTGGGATCGACCTATCACCACTGACAGGACTGTTGTTGCCAATAGGCCTGACATTGTGGTGATAGATCGATTGGAGCGTCGCACAATGATTGTTGATATAACGATCCCGCATGACGAGAACCTCGTGAAAGCAGAGAAAGATAAACAATTCAAATATCTAGATCTGGCTCGCGAGGTTGTCGACATGTGGGACGTGGGTACAGCAGTCATTGTGCCGATAGTCGTGTCGGCCAATGGCTTAATAGCCAAGAGCCTCGACCAACATCTTAGGAGGCTCTCGCTTGGCAGCTGGATCAAGGGCTTGATTCAGAAAGCAGTACTTCTGGACACGGCACGTATCGTTAGGAGGTTCCTCTCTCAAGAGCCCTGACCACCGGCAGCCCGGACCCTGTTCCCAGCGCTGGTGGGCTACTGTTTTTTATATTTTTAAATGTTTTTTATGTAGTTTTATTAAGAAATATTTAAAAATGTTAAAAATATGTATTTAAATGAATAAATGAAATAATAATATAAATTCTAAAGTGACATGCAAAAAACATGCAGCAATAATTAAAAACAAAACATACAAGATTAAATAAAAAATACATGATTACCAAAAACCATAACAATAAATAGCAATTTTTTTATATAGAAAATTGGAATTATAAATTAAAGTTCGTCTACTGAGTACAAATTTCTATCCAACAGAAATGCTTTTCAAGTAGCATATTCTTAATTGTTCTCTTTTCTGAGCTATGTAGAGTTATAGTTATCAGAATTACTCTATTTAATTTACACAGTTTGCAAAACACTGAAAATAAAAAAGTAAAAAGTAAAAGTAAAAAGTTTTTATTTTGGAACATAGACAGTTGGCACAATTACAGTGGAAACGGTGATAGCTACAAAAGTTTATAACTGTGTCGCAACTATCAACGCCCATATAAACAAGAAAACAATTTGTTCCAGACTTAAACTATAAGTACAATATAAGCAACATTGGGATAATCTTTCGTAAAAAAAGGGGGGTGGGGTGGAAGTGTGTGTGTGAGTGTGAGTGGGTGTGCATGAGGGGGAGTGTGCGAGTGGCTGTGTGTGGTTATGTGGAGTGTGGGGTGTATAAGTGTGTGGGTGAGTTTGTGTGTGTGTGTAAGTGTTTTTGCTAGTTAAGTTTCCACAATCTTTTCAGTTGCGTCATATGACAATGATTTCAACCATTCAGTCAACTTCCTTCTCAAGAGACTACGGGGTAAATGATAAATATGTAGGGTCTTATTTATGTTGTTATAGAGCCTGGGGCTGATAAACCTGAAATGTCTTCTCGCTACTGCTGTTCCACAGTGTAAATATTTGCAAACTCTGTCAGCAAGGCGTTTTGCAGTACTATAAGTTGGGTCGTAGTGGATCTGTTTGTGTTTTCTAAGTACAGTCTGCAGTACGAAGAGCTGCCTAACTGTGAGGACCTTGCATAATGAATAGAGGTCAGATGTCGGAAAGCGGATTGGTTTCTTTGATAGGACCTTTAGTACGGCCCTCTGCGCCCTTTCTAGACGTAGCATGGTAGTTTTGTGCGCTCCCCCCCACGCGGTCACGCAATACCCAAGGACTGATTGAGCGAGGGCAAGGTAGACAGTTATCAAGCATTTGAAGTCAGCAACTCCCCTAAGTTTTTTAAATATGTAAATCAATCTTCGCACTCGTTTCACTGTAGTGTCAATCTGTTTTTTCCATTTAAGGAGATTGTCGATGATTACTCCAAGACATTTAATATCGTCAGTTCGTTCGATAGGTGTACAGTTGCAAGTAGAGAAATCAGCAAATGTGCAGTCGTGAGCTCTGATTTTAAGGGAAGGGGGTGGTTGGCTTAAAATGCCCGGGGTAAAGGGTATGAACTTACTTTTGCTGATGTTTAGCGTGAGGAGATTTGTATTTAACCAGTACATGAGCTTGCTGAGGGCCATCTCCGCTTTATTGAAGGTATCAGACCAGTCCTTGCCGTGAATTATTAGCGCTGTGTCATCGGCGTATGTGATGATTTTACAATTTGGAGGAGACAGTTGGCAGAGTTCATTCACATAAATGAGGAAGCGGGTAGGTCCAAGGACACTACCCTGAGGCACACCGAAAGTCATTGTCTCCTCTTTGCTAGTAAAGGTTTTAATTTTTACTACCTGCTGACGGTCAGTCAGGTAGCTGCGAAAGATATCGTTAGCAATACCGCGAATTCCAATGCCATCTAGCTTGGAAAGTAGTAAGGGGACAGAAACGGTGTCAAAAGCCTTGGATAAATCCAGGAAGATGCCAACAGTTTTTTGTTTGTTATTAATATGGCCAATTATCGTGTCTGTGAGCTCCAAAACTGCATCATCCGTAGATTTCCCAGCTCTGAAGCCGAACTGGTTCGAAGCTAAAATATTATTTTTTGTAAGGAAGTTCACAAGTCTAGAGTTAATAATTTTTTCAAAAATTTTGGACAAAGTAGTAAGGACAGATATAGGTCTGTAGTTAGAGACACCGTCCCTGTCCCCAGCTTTGAAGATGGGATGAACCATCGCGGTCTTAAAAACGTCCGGAAAAACACCTGAGGAAAGGCACAGATTAAATATGTGCACTAAAATGGGGATGATAGTGTGCCTAGTAGCCTTAACAACGGACGACGGGATACCGTCATAACCAACAGCACATTTATCCTTTAGATTTAGGATAATTTTTTCTACTTCATCCCAGTCCACGTCATACAGGACCATTGAACCCGAAGGGGACGGCGTGACAGAGCTCAGTAATGCAGGGTCAGTATCTGTCTTGACTGTGGGAGGAGTGGGTTGCCGGATTTTAGAGGCTAGATTACTACCGACATTAGCGAAGTAGTGGTTGACCTCGTTAACTGATTGGGTGGATCTTCGCAGCATTTCAGCAACTCCGAGGCAGGTTCCTTGTTACCTTGATTCAGGTTCGCTACTTGCGTAATAAGTCGCCATGTCTCTTTTGGGTTATTCCTGGCCTTTTGGAACTCGGAGCTTTCATAGTTTTGTCTTAGTTTTTTGAGCAGATTAAGAATAACTAGCAGAAATAAATATGTAGTAGGTAATAAATAGGTATAAATGTATATAAAAAAAACGACTTTTACCATTTTGAGTATTGTAACATTGTAACTTTCACACTGTTACTAGAAGATATTAGAAAAAGAAAAAATACGTACAGAAGTTAACTCAAAAACTACTCCAGCAAAGCTGGTCTCAGTCTGACCAATGAGGTTAAGCTATTTTGAAATATAAAATGACACTACCACATTTTTAACCAATGACGATGTTGGGAACCAGCTATGCTAGCGCCATTAGTTCTACAGTTTCCTTCCCCATTAACTGGTTTGCTTCGGGCAGTCTATAACAGGTTATTTGTAGTCTACGTATACAATAAGCTATGAATGTTAAGTATGGAAATGCAGGGGTTAATTTTGCTTACTAAAATTACCGTAAACACCCAATGAATTAAGTCATGTACAGTCAGAACAGTTCATTGTTTATCAACTTGACACACTACGCCTGCTGGAGCCATTATATACAACTGTTAGAGGCCGCCTCCACGAGCGAGAGAATTGCGGCGATATTATAGTCCTTGCCACGTTTCTCTATACACTCTCTTTTGGGCCGTCTCCACAAGCGAGAGAATCGCGGCAATATTTTCGTATAGAAATACCTAGTACGTTGAATCGCCGCGATTCGCTCGCTCGTGTAGGCGGCCCCTTAAATAATCTTTTGGTCAACTTTTTCAAAAGGGAACAAACATATAAGGTAAAGAAAATCATTCCGCACAAATAAACATATAACAACACAATCCGCTTATAGTGGAGAGATTTGAAAGAGACCTACACATTGAGTGGCATTGAGTGGCCAAATGTTGAAGTACAAGAAGAACATAATAAATAGGTGTCGATTTTGTTGTGCACAAACTAAACTTAATTTAGGCTATTACTCTCTTATTCTCTCTACTAAAACGAGAAAGAGGCGGACTTATTTTGAGCTGTCAAATTTAGTTGGAACTAATATTTCCATACAAATGAAGGGTGCACGTAAAAATGTCGACTAAAAACACGGTGAAGCGCAAGGCATAAACTAGTTTGACATCTCTAACTTAGTTCATAGCTATAGCCGTCCTTTTCTCGCACTGACTTTTAGTAAAAGATAGCAACAGCGTAAATTAAGTTTAGTTTGTGCACAACAGAATCGACACCATAGTCAAACTAACCTGCATTTCGCCAGGATATTTCCTCTCGTCGACTGTATGGTCACTGCCTTCCATCATGTCAGCACCCCAGTGGAAATGAATTTGGGACAGCACATGTTTCTCCAAAAATATGCCACCTTCCAAATATGGGCGTTCTGTTCTCCATTTTGAAGAGACTACCACTGGTGACAATGTTTATAAAGTTTTGTATTACTTTCAAACACAAAAAAAATAGTTTAGGAGTTGAGTAGGCCTGTGAAAAAACCGGCCAAGTGCGAGTCGGACTCGCGCACGAAGGGTTCCGTACCAATTATTAAAAAAAAAATCACGTTTGTTGTATGGGAGCCCCCCTTAAATATTAATTTTATTATGTTTTTAGTATTTGTTGTTATAGCGGCAACAGAAATACATCATCTGTGAAAATTTCAACTGTCTAGCTGTCACGGTTCATGAGATACAGCCTGGTGACAGACAGACGGACAGACAGCGAAGTCTTAGTAATAGGGTTCCGTTTTTACCCTTTGGGTACGGAACCCTAAAAATGCATTCTAACTAGTCTGCTTAATTATTAAGTTACTAGCGGACGTCACGCGGTTTCACCCACGTAGTTCCCGTTCCCCTTGGAGTACGGGGATAAAATATAGCCTACGTTACTCAGTAAAGACGTGGCTTTCTAATGGTGAAAGAATTTTTAATATCAGTCGAGTAGAGTAGTTTTAGAGTTAAATCATAACAAACAGACAAACAAACCAAAAATCAAATCTTTCCTCGCGTTTCCTAATATGAGCGCGGCTGGTGCGTTTCAAATATAGTGAGAATGCGGAGAATCTGAGGACAGTATGTTTGAATGTCACTTATCTGCAGAATCTATCGGTACCTAGCCTAGGTGTCCGACAGAACCTTTTTTGGACCATAGACACGAGTCCCTGATGGTCTTCCATCACCAAAAAATGTTCAAGTTGGAAGCTCGGGGTAGACCGCGAAATTAATATTTTTTTACGGTTTTTTTGCAATTTACCGTTCGGTGTCAGGTTTTATGTAGATTATAAGAAGAACATTTGAATTTCGCGGGCCACCCTTGCACTTCCCCCTTAAGGTGAAAGGATTATCAGCCTTAAGTATATAACACCGTCTCAAATTCAAAATCAACACGCGTTACATCCTCCACATATCAAGGAATTACAATGGAATCTCATGAAGATCAGACATCAACCAACAGTAAACAATATGTCGGGTGACCTATAATGGCCGTCTTGTAATGCTAATGTGACCCAGAAATGTCACTTGAATGCTTCAGGTGCTATTATGACGTCCATCATGTTTGGACAGGGCTCTCGTGAATCCCGTATAATCACAACATGTTGGGAACGTAAACACAATAAGCGTTGCTTTATATCAAGACAGTTCAGGCGGTCAGCAATTTACTTAGGATTAAATCCTATGCATTAGACTTAGGTACTACACTATCTAAGTTCTAAAGGATTTTTTGGATTTATTTAAAATGAAAGTCTGCAAAATTTGCGAGAGCCTTTTAGAGAATATGCATAAGCATTTGATGTAACGGTCCCACTACTGGGACATCTCTCAGTGACAGAGAGTGGAGAAGATTTAGTTTTAAGATATACTGGTGTAGATTCTGTTGTGCACAAACTAAACTTAATTTAAGATAGTACTATCTTTTTTTCTCTAATAAAACGAGAAAGAGACGGACGTAATTTAGAACTGTCAAATTTAGTTCAAACTAATATTTCCATACAAATGAAGGATGCACGTAACAACATGTATAAAAACACGGTGAAGCGCAAGGCATAAACTAGTTTGACATGTCTAACTCAGTTCATATAGCTATAGCCGTCCTTTTCCTGCACTGCCTTTTAGTAAAAGATAGCAATAGACTAAATTAGGTTTAGTTTGTGCACTACAGAATCGACACCACTGGTTACCTCAAGTTTTCCAAAATTATGTTTCGGTGACATAAATTAAAACAAAAAGTCAAAAATACCTACTTTGGTTTGCACTCACGATCTACAATTCAAAGGTAAGTAGTAAACAAAATAACTGTCAATTTGATTAATTTAACACGAGAATAACCCACTTCAAGTTCCCAGACAGATAAATAGCGTCTATAAATCAACTACAATCCGAAAAACACTTTGATCCCTTTCTAAGATTCCCCATCACTTATCCAGCCTTTATCCATATCTTTCCCTAGCGAGTGGCTTAACAAATGACGGTATTATACTAACTAGCAAGTTACCATGTAAAACATGTTAGGAAGGACCACGGCTCCCACTCACGTAATTATTTGGAACGGATAGGATCTCGATCAGGCCAAAGATTTAGATTGTAAGATCCGTCCTAAGTCACCAAAGGGGCTTGATATTTTTGTTTGGCCTGTCAAATTTCTACAGTTTTCTTTTATTACCAAAAGCCAATGACCAAGATTGGTGTCTTTTTACTTTTTCGGTGGCTACTAACAAAACTATTTACATATAGAGAAAACAATGACATATGTCCAATGCAATTCGTTAGGTCATGTGTAGCTAAAGACTAAACTATGGGTAGTACAGCAAAGTTATCATAGGAACAATATCCTGGATTTTGTAGGAGAATAAAACGGCAGTACCTATTTGTTTTTTGAAAAAGCTTTTACTTGAGCCAAGAAGCGACACTGTTTTTTTTATAGAAACATCGCCCTTTATTATTGAGTATTGCCAATAAGGATCAATAATTACTGGCTTCAATTTTAAAAACAAAATAAAATGGCGGAAAGTTAGGCCAAAATATTGAAACGCCATGTTTTTGATTCATTCACATTAAATTCATGCGGGATGTGCAGTGAGCTTCGGGTGGAGTAGTGTGGAGACGTGTAAGATTCAACCAATCAAAGGAGAGACAAGAGCGGCGACGTGGATTTCAACGAATGTAATTGGTTGTTTCCTGAGGGCACATCTAAGGGTTTAGATCTTTGGTCTAGGCATAATAATTAATTCACTGTCAGGCCTGCTTGCGTGGCTACTTTCCAGCCAAAACTACTCATGCCTGTCCTGTTAATTAAAGTTTTAGAAGCGCCTGTGTAGACTGTTTTGTTGTTATTTTGGAAGCTAAGCTAGGAATACCTACGAGAGAAGTATGGTATTTTTTTTTCAATACACTTCCTCGAAAACTGGTCCTTAACGCACTACGATTAGGTACAACATGCAATGTATTTCACACGCGTGCGATTTTTTCCACTTTCCCACACGTGTGCGGGAATGAAAATTACCACAGATAACTATACCAAGACTTAGTCCAAATTGGTTCAATGCCTATAGTCTGAGGTGAAAGTTTTTTTTTAATTTTTGCAAAGCATTAAGCGTCTTTACGGCATAAATATTTTTTGAATATTCAAAGTGTGTTTATAAATAGAATATCATAGATAAACATGATTATTTAAAACTAATAGTTACTTTTATACACAAATTAACATTTATTTGTGTTCTGAATTCAAAAATATAAAATAAATCTATTTTTTATATTAGGCTGTTTAACGGCTTCATACCATTGCCTCTCTTTCAACCTGGCGAGACCAAAGCGCGAAAAAAAAAAGAAAATTTAAATCATAGTTTCATAGTTCGTGACAAAAATATTATTCGTTATTTTATTTTATTTCTTCAAAAGTGTATCGAAAAACGTCGTTTGATACACGTGGACATTTGTTATTGCAATTCTCGGCTCAAAAACACCCTCGCCTGCGGCTCTGGTGTTATAATTCCGCCTCGATTACAATAACAAACTTTCTCCACTTGTATCAAAATGTACTATTGTGCACCTTGCTGTTAGAAAAAATCTATCAGTACTTTCCTGTAATGAAAAAGACGAAAATCATTTTTTGAATGTTCAAATTAGAATATTGCTTTATTACATACTACGTACCTATACTAACGCTGCAATTTCATAATGAGTGTATTATAACCATCTAGCCTAGTCTTGTTCCAAGTATGTTAGTGTGGGCTTCCAGTCTGACCGGATGGAGCTGAGTACTAATATTTTACATGGAACGACTGCCTATCTGCCTTCCACCATCCAGACATAAGTATATAACATTATTTTTAGTATATTAACAATAATTTAATTAATTATTAATATTTTTTACACCATGTTATGTTGTCCCAAAAATATTAAAAAAACGATACAAGTTGGACACCGAGCGACACTAAGTACTATGGAGGACACTCCCGCCTGACCACCACTAAGCTTATTTTTGCTTGCACTCGCAACATAGATACGCTCTCTAGCCCCGCCCCGTTGACTTTGTATAGAAATAATGAATGAAAAGATACCAAATCAGCCGAGCGCACTGACGACGCACGCCGAACGAGAGTTATTGTTATTTTGCGCGCCAAAGTTGAGGCTTTCCTAATAGGCCCAAACATTAAGGGGGCGTGGCTCGGCGGCTCCGCATGTTTTAAGCGAAAAAAAATTAAAATGGTCAGGCAGAAAAGATCTCGACTGTACCTATCCGCAATCATACGCGCACAATTGACACGTCATAGCGGCACATAGGCGCGGGCGCACAGCGCGGTCGGCGCGGATGCGGTCGCTGCGTGGTAACGTGGTTTCTACGGACAACCAGGTACCAGAGCAATCATATAACTTCGTGATTTTTCATGATACAGTTTTGTTTGTACATAGATTCTTTAAGAAAAAATATTTGACACGTGTTTCGGGTTTCGCATATCGTCGCTGCGCGTGCAAAAGTCGCTTTGTGTTATTTCGTGATTTTTGGTTTTTTATGCAGTTTGAATCTTTATTTCAATGCACACATTGTAAAAACAGCTATGTGATAATTATACTAAAACTAATGTTGTTTAAACGAAATACTTACCCGTGTATCCAGTATTGGTCAGCTTGACTTTATGTGGATAGACATCAAAATTGAACCACTTTAGGTCAGGGCACCTGTATACCAAGGAGTCTGTGATGGATACATTTATAGGTGTCGGCAGGAGACCTTCAAAATGACTCCAGTACTGAATCCATTCTAAGGTCCCATACGGGGGCTCCTCAACCGAAATCTCTCTTTCGATCTTGTCTGGTGGTACGTAGTCATCCTCTACATAATAACAAAGAAAAAACAAACAATTTCATGAAACTGCTTACAGTATAGGCTAACCCAAAAGTTGTATAGGCTCCTCCGAAGATTCAATAGTGTTAAGGACAACAATTTGTTTTATTTGTAAGCTACTCTATTTAGTTTAATATCATAACTTTAGGTCTGCTAGCAGCACACATTAATTTCAGCTAGGTACTTCAGTGCTAAACAAAATATGTAAAAATAAAAAAAATAAAAATGAACGAAATGTTTTATGCAGAGCGCTGTTTTGAAATCACACAAGGCCAGACTAGTAAACAAAACTTTAAGCTTGCAGTCATAGCGGGTACCGATAATTTAATTTAATTTTAACAAGGAAGCCTATGCAAACGGGTCAGAAACCTAAAAATATTTCAGGAGTTGCTTAAGAGTCCTATTACATTTTTTACGCAAATTTTTGATTTTTACTTCCTGGATCAAATTATTTCGGTCGGCGTACACGAGTCAATAATAATAGCGATCTCCGGATGATTGTCGATTGATACTGACGAAAATTAGAAACGAGACTGACATGAGACTGAGGAGCGACCTGAATTGACGCAGAATGATAGTACTTTAATTTTATTTATTGTAATATTGACAAACGAAAACTAATGAAATTTATTCATTGTAGATTGAAGTTTTGTATCATAATAATTTATTTGATAAAATTTAGTTTATTTGGAATATAATGGACGCTGAATCAAGACATTTATGGCTTAAATTACGCTTTCTTTACGATTTTTTCCGTGAAAATTCAAGGAATTTAAAGAAATTCTAAAACTCTAGTAAACAAGTAAAACATTCAGTTTATTTTTCAGTAATTTTAGCTTTTATAAGAATTGCATGTAACAATGTGAATTTGAGCGTCAAAGTTCCATCGCCGACGGTTTTTCTTGCAAACTGAGTTCGTAAAATATTTATAGTAAATTACACGAAAAGAAAAATGAAAATATGTAACTCCAACTTACAAGAAAGAGAATGGCACTATTGTTATTCATAAGCAAATAATTAAAATATCTAACTGATGCTGAAAATTACTGCGTCAAAAATCATGAATTTGCGTAAAAAATGTAATAGGACTCTTAACTAGTTAAGGATCATTAATGACAGCAATATTGATGAAGCAAAGACATTCAAATATTTCTTTTAAATCTCTTTGTGATGAAGGAAAGCGGTCGATGATCTCTCTTGAATCTATAGCTATGAATTAATTACTGAACAGCCATGGACCAAAGGTTTTTATCGAAGCCAAAACAACACCCATGGACCAAAGGTTTTTAAAGAAATCAAAACATGAAATGTTTCTTTGATGCGATAAGGCGAATCTAAGGATTTAAATTTTTGAGAAGGACTTATAGTAAAGTGCAGGAGTAGGTAGTAGTGTTATAAATACCTTCATGTGATACCGTGCCTTTGGCAGCAGTGGCAGCCATACTTATAAAATTTTGAATTGGAATAAATTACATAAAATTTCAGGACATCACTTTCTATTCATTTGCTGAATTTTGCACTAAAACACGAAAAATCTAAATAAGACTCAAATATTTACTTGTCATAATTCGTTATGGAAACCATGGCAATGTCACATTTTAACCCAATTATACTTGACACTTGTCATAACAAAAAGTGCAAACATATCATGACGATCCTCATCGTCAAAATAGAAAATACCTCAATGGAAAATACCAACAAAAATGCAGAATAAAGATAGTGACATTCCACCTCACAGGAGGCCAGTTTTCCCGGATCGAGAATTATTACTTTGGGAAAAATGGGTAAAAATCCGGAAAGACGAGACTACTGGGCTTGGAAAAAAGCTCCAACGGCCACCAGTGGACCTAACAATGAACCTGCTGGCCAATGTTCGGGAGGACAAAGAACGCAAAGTTGCCTTAGAACATGCGCAGATAGAAAAGAAAACGGGGGTTAGAGGATCTTTGTGGATTCGCCCACCAAGACTGAAGCAGCGTTGTTACTGTACACCAGCTTACGAAATCAAAAGAACGCCCGCCGAAAAGGGTCGCCCAAAAATAGTGGAACATATTGGTGTTCCTGCTTATGTTCGCGAGACAGAATTGGGAATGGCCGGTGAACCACTTCGCGAGACTTATCCTCAATTGAACGCTGATTACATAAATTATAGAGCAAAGCGAGAAGATGAGCTCAATGAAAATATAAAGAAAATCGATCCATTCAGGTATAAGTTTGCTTTTTTTATATTTTAATAATGGCTATACCATTATTATTATACTATATATTAGTTTACTGTAGGATGCATAAGCTTATAAAAGCAATTCTTGGTAATCATTCATTGGTAGCTGGCATCAGAATCCAATCAATGTTGTTTTATTAGCGTCGCCATACTCGCCATGTCAGGTTTGTCCACAATGTATTTCACCACATTTATGTTTCAGGCCAAATATCGACGGCTTATTTGTAAGAGGCATAAATCCTCCACCACCACCTCCGAAATTGCCTCCGCTTCCCGAGATTATTATAGAAGAAGCTAAAAATCCTGTCATTGAACCGCTCAGTGACGTTTATGCTATAAAAATAAATGAAAATGTATTTTATAGAGAAATACCTGGACAAAATCTAGATGTCTTATCATCCTTTCAATGCCAAAAAGAAGATCCTGAAGGTAATAAATTGTGCACCTTTTGGACTTACTACTTCAATGTCCAGGCAAAAAGAGCGGGCAGGTGTAAACTGTTTCTCCAGAATCTTGGAACTGTTACTTTAAGATATTGTTGGAAGAGAATAAAACGTATAGTTAATTTTATACCCGAAGAACCGTACGAACAAGTATTCTTTTTCAACAAAAACGAAGACGTTTTATCGCCTGGTCAAAGTAGGGTAATATATTTTACATTTATTGCCGATGCACCAGATATATTTGCCGAATATTGGGAATTAAGCATGTCTAACGTAAATTTTTTTGACAACAATACAACAAAACTCATAGTAAAGTTATACGCTGACTCAGTTAAAGACAAATCCCTGATAATAAGAAAGGTTGCAGATCTAAAAATGAAAATTAACAGAACAGCGGTTAAAAACATAGCTTTTGAGATCATTGAAGAAATAATTGACAAGGTTTTCGAAGTGGTTCCGCAATTTTATCCTTACAAGAAATTCTTCGTGGAAGCAGAAATATTTGTAATGAAAAATCCAGTGTGCTTTTATCATCAGACGGAGGTTAATATAATGAATGGTCTGTACACAGAAATGGTTAAAGGGGAGAAGTGGGATCTATCAATAGGTTCTTGGAGAGAAAAGATGATGGCGAAAGAATTTGATGACCGTATGAAATACTATGAGTTATTACGAAAATCTCACGCAGAATTGTTGAAGCCTTGGTACGAAGGTGACGGTCTTGTAAAAGAGAAACATCGCACGGTAAAATGTCTGTTAAGTCAGTTTTTAGATCTGTTTGAGAAAGAATTTGCAAGTGTTACAAACACATTCTTGAACACGTCAACTAATGAAGTTCAGCAACATAGGTCACGGCGTAGTGGGCAGGCTTTCCAAAGCGGTTATGATCGTAATGATCCTTTTACCGCACAAATGTTGCGTAATGTTTTCTATTTGCGTATCTATGATCACCTTGCGACTACAATTGAGTTGTGTGCAGGAGTATTGAGTAGTTTAGATCTGAATAGATGGATCGAGTTTGATTTTTGTCGGCATTAAGTACCTACGACTAGGTGATATTTTGATTGAAATAATTGCAATTTTAATTAGTTCATGTTTATTCATTTAAATACAATCATGGATCATAACTTTATTTCTTGATCGTGTAAATAATTAAATATTAAATAAAAATTCAGTTATGATTTTTTTCACTCGTGAGGTAAAGAGGCAATAAAGTTTGATTTTGGATACGTCATGCATAATTAGATAATTAGGCAGTATTTACACTTATTGAGAGGAGAAAAACATAAATGTTCATAGAACACGCCAAATTCAGAACTTGCAATGTGTTTAAACAAATTAGCATTTTAACTTTAACATGTACTAGCTTCTGCCAGCGGCTTCGCCCGCGTCAAGTTTGATAATTGTCCCATGGGATCTTATTACCGAGATAAAAAGTATGTGTTAATTCAGGTTATGAACTATCTGTGTGCAAATTTTCATCCAAATTTTTTTTTCTGGCTTTTTTTTTTTTTGTTGATTGAGTGTCCCACTGCTCATGGCTAAATAATAACAGCCGCTCGGGTCGATCTTTAAGCCATGCTTGCCTAGGTTGGTCTGTGGATGAATGACAGCTGCATCCGGTAAAACTGAAAGCCGACCCCAACAAAATTGGGAAAAGGCTAGGCAGATTATGATGATGATGAGTGTCCCACTGCTGGGCAAAGGCCTCCCCTTTCTCCTTCCAAACCTCTCTGTCCTGTGCGAAATCTGGCCATGCTTGCCCCGCAAACGAGATCAGATCGTCACACTACGTCTACCTCGGCGGCAATTTCCTCCGACAGGCGTCCAGTGAGTGACGATCGATGCCCATCTCTCCGAGCCACTCCCATTTCAGCTTGGCTGTTTTTTCTCCAAGCAAAGATTTTTTGCGATCCAGTCCTACTTCTCATCGTATAAGTGGTACACTTTATTGGTGACCCATTTATCACAGACTTGGACCCGGTCACCGCCGCAAGTCGTCCGTGGTCAAAGTCTGCTGTACATCTTAGAAATTTGGGTCATTACTTAGGTATTTAGGGGGTCCTCAATAATGCTTGCGTTCATACTAGGTCGCAAGCTTGTGTACATTTTCAGGCCACTGCCTGGAGTAATGATTAAGTACGTGTAATATTCAGGACACGTAATCAAACAGCTCTGATCCTATGCGCTGGAATAGTGTTTACGTAGTACTGTCTATTCGACTGTTACTTAGTCTCATTTATGAACTACACGCTTGATATGAGAATTTCATTAAAGGGGGAAGGAATAGACGCTGAAAGCGGAGTGGGATGAGATTGAGTACCTACATACGTTCGTTATTTTGACGTTAAACGTCTATACGGGGTACCATGTCAGAAAACCTGACCGTAACTGGTTTACCTATATCGTCTTACGTTAATAACTACAAAACTCTTCATTGTAGAAACATGAATTTAGTGTCATTATTTAGCTAAGACCTTGAGTTTGCATCGGGGCCGGGCGGGGGCGGCGGGGGGCGGCGGGGGGCGGCGGGGGCGCACTGCGTAGAATATCGGAAACCGGCGCTCTCGCTGGTTTCTATTCAGTATATCTCACGACTCACACGTGGTAACGCGGTGATTCTTTCGTGTATTTACAGAGTTCATTTATATCAATAGATTTAAGTAATAATAAATGTGACTTGGGCGTTTTTTGTAGTTAGGAATTACCAATAAGAGTAAACAATTAAATAAAACCCACACACAACACATTGATTCGGGTCGTCGTGACTGGTATATGATAAGACGTTTCACGTTAATACTAACGGCCGTGTGACCCGACACAGCCCCACCCTATTTTACTACGGACTATTAGCGCAACTACCATGACTTGATTTCATGGCTTTGTCTACTCTACATGAAGGTTATACTATCTGTAACCATACCTATGTTTCACAAAATAAATGATTGATTGATTGAGGTTAAGACTTTGCCACTGCAGTGTCGCAACGTTTGCGATAATTCGGCAACATTAGGATTGCAGGAGCGCATACTTTTTCTGGTTTTGCTGTACTATCGAGGACACTCCCGCCTGACCACCACTAAGCTCATTTTTGCTTGCACTCGCAACATTAAAACGCTCTCTAGCCCCGCCCCGTTGACTTTGTGTAGAAAAAATGAATGAAAAGATACCGAATCGGCCGAGCGCATTGACGACGCACACGCGAGAGTTATTGTTATTTTGCGCGCCAAAGTTGACGCTTTCCTAATAGGCCCGAACTTTAAGGGGGTGTGGCTCGGCGCCTCCGCATGATTTAAGGGCAGGTAGACCCAATTTTCCCAATTTTACATAACTTTGGTTCAATAGTAAACAAAGAAATAGTGATTTTTAAAAACCAAAAAAAATAGATAATATAGTTGACTATATTTACTAAGATAATTTGTGGTTCAAAACATGATATCGAAAACTTCACTCGATGAAAAAAAAATCCGAACAGGAGACTAATTCGAATATTTTTTTAAGTTTTTCTTATTTTACTTGAAGAATATGAAAGTTTTACTTCCAAAAAAAATATCTAAGCAAAGTTAATAACATAAAGAACAATTATTTGTGGTTAAATTTTGCAAAACAATTTAATCCTTTTAATAATAAATTATTATATAAGAAAACGGCTTGCGCACGTGGATTCAGTCGCCCGCCAGGCCTTGACGAGGTAGGACCTATGTCTCTTTTGCTGGCGCACGGCTGTCCCGCCGATATATCGAACGATTTATTTAAAGAACGTAGTGTAATTATAACAGTACAGTCTTTTTTAACCGACTTAAAAAAAAGAAGGAGGTTTCACAATTTGACCGTAGAATAACTTCGTCGTTTATGAACCGATTTAGATGATTCTTTTTTTGTTGGAAAGAAGATATTCCAATAGTACCATGACCATGAAACTAGGAGGGGAACCTTTGAACATCGTAGTGCGACTAGTGCGTTTGTTTTTTTGTTCATTGAGTATTTTAGAGCACTACTATTTAAAGAGAGTCTGGACTCGATCTGATGATGGAACCCGAAGACAGTCGAGGGCACTCCTCAACGATTCACAATAATTACCTGGTGTTTGGGCTTGATTAATTTGTATTGATGAGAACTTCACACCTAAATGGGTTGTGGTCATCTTTAGGGGTCTGATGATAAAGACGAAAGGCAGTCAAAGGAACTCTTCAACGTTTTACAGTAGCTACCTTGTGTTTGGTTTTAATTCATTTCTATTGATGAGAACTTTGCATCCATATGGGTTATAAGTGCCATTAGTTACATTAAGTGCCATTGGTCTGATGATGGAGACCATAGACAGTCGAGGGAATTCCTCAACGGACGAGTTTACAATCTCACGGGATAGATTATAATCTAACGGTATTTACAATTTTACGGTGACACATACAACAAATAAAGCATGTGTCGCTTCATGAGATAAAAACAATGTAAGAAACCTAGTCAAATTGTTCGCGACAAGTGTCTAAAACAGTGTTTTTATATAGTCTATAGAAAGAACGTTCGAGAAAGTACGCTATTGCCGTGTTTGTGATTCTTTGTCGAGTACTTTCTGTTATTATTAGTTTTAAAAGTAAGTAGGTACAAATTCCCTCGAGAATAGTCTCGTCACAGGTGCGCGTACGCAAACTACTTATAAAAAACATCGAGAAATGTTAATTTAATTTCGACCGTACGCCGAGGGCGTAAAGTACCTACTTCCTTCTTCCGTTCGAGTTATTTATCATCCTTTTGCTTATAGTTTCCTTTGTATTTTTATGTTAATGTTTTTTGTTCATGCTTTTTGTATGAATTAAAAGATTGTCTAGCAAACAATACTACACACCGCTAGAGGATTCGCGAATATTTTTTGTGTGTCTGCTAATAGTATGAAAGCACAGCGCAGGCGCCGCCTAGTTAGTTTTGTTTTCGACATTGGAACAGTCAGTTTTGTTTTCGATATTCAAGCAGTCAGTTTCGTTTCGATATCCGAATAGTTAACAGTTCTTTCCGATTATAGTTTCAGCTCAGTTTTTCCAGTATTGTCTGCTTGTAGTGTCTTACCATAGTCAAATAGTGTTTTATTTCTTCTCCATCTACAATAATAGTGCAGTATTTTCCAAACCCACCTCTCCGTTCCACGAAGCTAACGTTTACACCCGGAACTTTCGGTACAGGGCGGTTAGTGGCTCAGATTTGGTTCCGTTATAGTTTTTGAATTTCCAAACACGAGTCCACCCGTCTGGTACACAAATAATTGAATAAATTACGACTTGCAGCAATTTGCATTTACAATATCTATTCAAATTAATTTATTACATTTAAATGTTAGGTTTTCGCAATTACTACCTATTATAAAGCTGACAATTTAATAAAATAAGTTGACCTACTGCCTACACGACACGCTTACCTATACTGTGACACTTCGCTCAGCTTTGGGTTCAAGTCGGCGACGCGTGTGCACGACTCGTTTCGCGTAAACTTTACGCGAAACGAGTTGTGCACACGCGTCGCCGTAAAGGGTGGTAGCGTTATATACCTACTTTGCTTGGCGTAGACGGCCTTAAGCGAAAAAAATTTAAAATGGTCAGGCGGAAAAGACCCCGATAGTACATGTGAGCTTTTTACTGTAATATAAACAATTACTGCCTCGGTCATAGTGTTCGCAAGCACGACTGCTGAACTAGAGATTCTAGGCTCAATTCTCGGGTCGCGCAAAGTGTTATTGGGTTTTTCCATCAGTAATTTCTCAGTAGCATCCCTGGAGGGTTTGGTCCCGGTTGATGGCAATAAGCTCGCCCACTATTACATGGGACTTAAACCTAACTGGCGAAATGTGGGTGTACTAAGTACATCTCTGTCCTAACCCTTCGGAGATTGCAGGCGTTATGTAATGAAATAATATTATATGTAGGAAATAAAACGATTGTCTAGTAACATATAACAACAGTATATTAACATATTTCAGAGCTTAGACTTG
Source organism: Xestia xanthographa (assembly GCA_905147715.2). NCBI lineage: Eukaryota > Metazoa > Arthropoda > Insecta > Lepidoptera > Noctuidae > Xestia > Xestia xanthographa. The sequence continues at coordinate 24,205,240 of LR990653.1, read as the reverse complement.
ACTTGCTTGACATAGATAACAGAGTGACCGGGTGGGTGCCGTTGCGTTGGCCTGACGTTGCGTTCGATGGGTATGCTGTCGGGACCCTCCAGTTGTCTTAGAAGTCCCAGCTGTGGGAGGGAACACGCATTAAACATTAGTTTGATTGTTACTAGTAGTGAGAGCTGAGAGCCACATTATAATGTTTTGTATTTTTTGGGTTCTGTACAAAAAAAAAAAAAAAAACGGAACCCTTATACTCGTGCGTCTGTCTGTCTGTACGTCTGTCTGTCACAGCCAATTTGCTCCGAATCTACTCGACCAAATCGGGTGAAATTTGGTACAATGGTGTAATCCCATAACCCAAACACAGATGTGCAAAGCAAATATTAAAAAAAAAAATAAGTTTCATTTTCAGGGGACAAATTAGGAAATTAAAAAAAAAAAGTTTTGCAAACCTTACTGTGTCATATATCAAATAAAAGGACTCGTTATGAAGATCTAAAATTTATTTGCTATTATTGTAAAATAAATAGTTTTGATTTTATTCATGAAAGAAGACGAAAATTGACCATTGCCCCGCCCCCTGATCTCCGAAACCATTGAGCCTAAAATTTTGAAAAAGATCATTGCTTGTAGATTACAGGAAAACCTATAAGAATTCTATCAATTGAAAATAAAGTGGTAAACTCAATATAATACGTTCAATCCCGGAACAACTAGGGCAAACAAATATTTGTTCCTCAAGGGAATCGAACCAACATTATTATGTTACACCTTGTAGACCTTTTCACAAGGCAATCATGGTTTCCAAACAAGTTTCAATAGTGCTGAGTACCATACCTGTTCAGTGCCAATATGCACAGGTTTTTCATATATAATCCAAGTGACGCATTCGGTGAAAGGTGGCGTTGTTAGGGAACCTTTGTATGTGACATAGTTGCCTTCGTGTAGGTCATCACTGTCCATCCAGGACAAGGATTCTGTAAAGAGATGAAATAAATATAATAGGCTTGTGTCCTGAAAAAATCTAGTTAGTCCGTCAGTTAGATTATCAAGAAATATTTGACACGTATTTTTTCTTTTGTTACGTAAACCAAAATTGACGAAGATACGACGCTTTTAAAATTCTCAATACCGTGCCGTGCTATAATTTTTAGCGTGTTGTGACGTTACGAGCCCCCACTCTCGAGTTTTGATTTGTTTTATCTTTGTCAATATTCAACGATTTACAAAAACAAAAAATACGTATCCATTATTGTCCAATACTCTTACTGACGGACTAAATAGATTTGCAATTTATTGATGGTGTAAACTAGCCTATTGAGATAAGAAAGTAACATTAAAAGACAAAGCTAGATAGGTTTGTAAAGAAACATTTATATCATAACTAGCTGCTGCCCGCGACTTCGTTTGCGTGGTTTGATGTGTAGACTAGAAACTAGCCTACGACCATTCTCAGAAAAAAAAATAACAAAAAAAGAAGAATAATACAAAAAACATTCATAAAAATCGGTTAAGCCATTTCGGAGGAGTTCTATATCAAACATGACACGAGATTTGAATAGAAGATATGACCTTTCTCATAAATACAAACGAGCACAATTATTTTTTTTTTAAAAACCTACGACGGTTTTACACAAACAAATGTTTGCTGCAGCGCCCCCTGGTGAGTTGTCACCGTAACACCTGTCAAAGAACATGGCAACAATCAAACCCGAACCAACCCGAACCCATAACTGTAAACTGAATCAAAATCGGAGTAGTAGTATTGGAGAAAAATGGCAACATGGATTTGCACAAACAAACATCCTTTCACCCCAAACGCATATTATTATACCGTTACGTCGTGAGTAAAAATATAAGATAACTAGCGGAGGTCACGCGGTTTCACCCGCGTAGTTCCCGTTCCCGTGGGAGTACGGGGATAAAATATAGCCTATGTTACTCAGGGTGAATGTAGCATTCGAATGGTGAAAGAATTTTTGAAATCGTTCTTTCGTTACTTCCGGAGATTACCCCCTACATACAAACTTACAAACAAATGTTACCTCTTTATAATATTAGTATAGATTATAGTATAGATAACGTTATATAGATGCTTCAGGCTGGTAATTTATTTAAATGTTCCTGTTTCATCACAATAATGTAATCACTAATCACAGTTCGCAGAAAGTATAATTGAATGAATCGAAATTCGCAAGAGCGAAAATCTTGGTTGTAAGTTCTTCGAATTCCAATCCAATTATATTATGTTTGATTTAAATTACGTAACTTCGAATTCTCGTTTTGATAAGGTCATTTGGTACGTGTCAGTCGTAACAGAACTACTTTGTTGATAACCTACCTGAGGTTACTCTAACAGAGTGTTCACTCTTCTTGATTCTTTCAAATCCTTCGACGAGCCTATCGAACCTTGGATTTGGAGCATCTACAGCTTCTAGTAGGAATCCAACTACGGCCAGACCGTCTGGGTGGCCTACTGCCGCCTCCATAGATTCGTATTTACTGTTGTAATGGACGAAATGGCATTCTGCTGCATAGCTGAAATGATAGAAGCAGAAATTTAATACAATTCACTGAAATAATTGAAACACATCATCATATGACAGCTGAAAACCAACCACTGCTGGACATATGCCGCCACAAGCCTCGCCACATTGTCTGGTCTTGAACTTCTTGCAATCAGCTAATTCTTGCGATCTTCAGCAGATCATCGGTTTATTTTGTAGGATTGCAAGCCTTTGCAAGTAGTACGTGGTCGGGGGTCGCCTCTCAAGAACTCATGGGCCGTACTATTGTAACACATAGTCGTTTAGCATCATAGGTCACAAATCGTAAACAAATATTGCTGCATATACATACGTAGTATTAAGAGTACGAATACACAAGGCATTTCTGGGTAAACTTTTTTTGACCGATGTCGACAACGATACTGTTCTAAAAACTCACCCTTGTCCATCTAATAAGTGTTCACAGCCAGAGAAGTCATCGACGGACCAGTGGAAGTGCATCTGTTCGAATACGTATTCACCAATGAGAGGACCACCGTGCAGAATCGGCTTAACTTCAGATTCAAATGTGAAGTATGCTGAAACAATTGATTTTACGTTGATTCAAGTGCTTTCAAGGGCGGACGTAATCGCACCGTCATTGGTTGAAAATTTGACACTGTCATTTTATATTCGAAATACCTTGACCTCATTGGTCAGATTGAGACTATGCTGGTCGGACGCGCCATTAAAAGTGGGCTTTCACCGGCATTCCCTACTACAATGGCAGACTCTAGTGGCATTTCTGATTTCTACGTAACTCCGTGAAAACGTGGCAGGCGGGATTGTCACAATTTACTGGTTTGCGTAGAGCGTTTCCATAGAGTTAAGGTGGTTTTCCGAATGTGCCTGCAACCAGACTGTGTGGAACTCTCTGCCTGCGTCTGTGTTCCCACCCACATTTAACCCGCCTGCTTTCAAAGCAATGTGCCTGCAACCAGACTGTGTGGAACTCTCTGCCTGCGTCTGTGTTCCCACCCACATTTAACCCGCCTGCTTTCAAAGCAAGAGTGAACAGGCATCTTCTGGGAACGCTCGTTCCATCGTAGACCTCATCCATCGCTTTCCATCAGGCGTGATCGAGATCAAGAGCAGGCCTATTTTGTAATAAAAAAAGACTCCATAGCGACAACAGCAATCGCAACAATATACCGCACGGAGACGTCTGGTTTCTATGTTAAACTAGCTTAGGCGGTACGAAGTTCACCGGGTCAGCTAGTTACCTAACCTAACCTAACAGTCGATTCTTTAATTATTTTTTTTCAATCAATTTTTTAAATTTTTCTCTCCGTAAGAACCATCCTCGTACTTCCAGGAAAATTATAAAAAAAGAATTAGCGAAATCGGTTCAGCTGCTCTCGATATTTGCGCTTAACAACACATTCAGCGATTCATTTTTATATTATATAGAAGAAGATGTGAATTCGGCCACCGAGCTTTCTGGATTTAAATTTGGGGTTAGGTAATTTTTTTTATTGCGTTGCATTAGGCATTCCTGCAAGTATCTGCTACGTAATAGTGTCTGCCCGCTTATTGGCAATGAGAGTTTTTCTTTTTGAGGTACCTATTAAAAAAAAAACTTAGTTTCCAAGAACAGGTCTATAGATGGCGTTGAACTGACTACGATAGTTGAACCGCTTGGAAAAAAAAACATTGCGTCACGTCACATACGCTCGTTGACTAACACTTTCGTTTGCTTAACCTTCCAAATATAACCTAGTTTTCTCGCGCTTTGTTAAAATCAGTTTTTTTAGCTTTCTGTTCCTTGCATTATCATACTAAGTTCAGCGCCATCAATCCAGCGACTAGGGAAGAGCTAAAAAGAAAATCCCTCATTGAACCTCTTATAAGGTTTTGACTATTGTTGACTTAGTTATTGTTTTGTCATGTTCTGCAAAACACAAAGGGGTGCCCTATTTGATCCATTTAAAAACAAAATGATTAAAATAACAACAAAACAAAAAATATATAAAAGTAAACATAAAAAAAGCTTAAAAATAAGAAAAGCATACTTTTTCTTTAATAAGACAAGTTAATAAGGAAAAAGATCTTCAAATAAGAGTTTAGAAACGTTGCCATTTTTCAATATCATTTCAATCTCCCAATATAACTCACTGTCACTGTCTAGCTTCAATCGCAAGGGTTCCATGTCGGTTTTAAGGGCTATATAATATACTAGCTGACGTCCCGCGGTTTCACCCGCGTAGTTCCCGTTCCCGTGGGAGTAAGGGAATAAAATATAGCCTATAGCACTCACGAATAATGTAGCTTTCTACCAGTGAAACAATTTTTTAAACTAGGTCATTACTTCCAGAGATTACCCCATACATACAAACTTACAAACATACAAGCTTACAAACTTACAAACAAATGTTACCTCTTTATAATATTAGTATAGATATAGATATCCCTCAAATGGCTTAGCATGATCCTCCGTTACGCCTAAAATACTCCAGCATTAATTTTGAAATAAATGGTAAAGTTGAGGATTAATGCTAAGTCCTATGTGTGACGAAAACAGGATTCCGTAACTTTTCTTGATAGAAAAAAATTCCAAAGTTACCTCCAAATCGAACAATAAACCGCTGGTATTCAAAAAATACTTCAAATTAGATTATGAAACTTTGCATACTAACTGAACTAACTATAAAACAGGTCTTATGTGTTTTATTTTTTTAGTCCAAGCAATAGATTTTTTGTAAATCGCAAAAAAACACTCATTTCGCAGTATTCGCCCGCAGTGACTGACGTAACAACCGCTTTGTAGTGCAAGCTGATTAGAACTTTATTCTAAGAATGTTTCAAATGAAGTTTGAACCACCACAAATAGAGTTGCTAATTTTAGGGTAATAAGGGCCTTAATACTTTCCACGTGTATCTTAAAAAACAAAGCAACGAGCAGAAAACGATTTCCATTTTCGACTTTAGTTATTATTGACTTTATATTATATTCGTTTACAGCGAATTCTCTTAAATAATTATCTCGAACTCATCAAGAATCATCGTAAATCATCAAGAAGTTAAGGGGTGCTACACAGTTTCGTGAGTCAGCACATTTGAACCGCCAGTATTTGTTAATGCGACTACAAGAGCTAAACGTGAGTTTTATAATGCAAAAAAGCAAATTCACTGCAATAAACAAAACCAGAAAAATAATTATACGATATTCTTCAGGATAAATGCTAGTATGATAGTGTTTTGAAAACATAATACAACTAATTTTACTCGATAAAAGAAATCACGAACTTATCTCTAAAAATTTCTTATAACGAGTAAAAACCATACATGCAATCATTCTGATTTTCTGACAAATAATTCTACAAGCAACATACTTATTAACACCATAGTGTTTTACTTTTTTAGTCCAATCAATAGATTTTTTGTAAATCGCAAAAAAACACTCATTTCGCACTATTCGGCCCGCAGTGACTGACGTAACAACCACTTTGTAGTGCAAGCGGATTAGAACTTTATTCTAATAGTATTTCAAACGAAGTTTGAACCACCACAAATAGAGTTGCTAATTTAGCTCTTGTAATCGCCTTAAACAACAAGAAGGCCAGGCACATGACGTAAAGCGTCATCTTTAAATACTTTCACGACCCCCCGTACTATTCAATGCATCAGCGCAATATTTTTATTGCGTTACGTTGAGTCCTACCGTAAAACTTATATTTTTTTGCGTAAAGTTACTTATCTATACTAATATTAGAAAGAGGTAACATTTGTTTGTAAGTTTGTATGTTTGTAAGTTTGTATGTAGGGGGTAATCTCCGGAAGTAAAGAACCAATTTTAAAAATTGTTTCACTGGTAGAAAGCTACATTATTCGTGAGTGCTATAGGCTATATTTTATTCCCGTACTCCCAAGGGAACGGGAACTACGCGGGTGAAACCGCGGGACGTCAGCTAGTTTTTGATATAAAGAATGCTTGGTTGACAGTTTCGAGAAGGGTTTGTTTGCACCCTGTATAGTGTTCTCAACATCATGAAACTTATCCACTAAGTCGACCCGAAACTGTATGAAGTACCCTTAATAACAAAAGCACTTATTGTTATTAACTCATTTCAAAGTAGGAAGCTAATAATTTGGCTATGTTATTTCTTAGTAAAGTTAAACCTTTGTTCGGAGAGATTGTCGAACTCCCGTTAACTGGCACATTTCTGTGCAAAACACGTCATTTACTCCGAGGTTATGGGAGTTTTAATTTGAATGTATTGCGTTTTCTCCCCTCTTTGGGAAGAGCGGGATCGCAATGGAATTTAGAAACCATTTATTCTTAATATCTTTTACTATATTTTTGGTTGAGTTTCACGTGGGATCTTTACTTACTCACTCGTAAACGGTTACCACGTATTATGTAAGCGACGTACTTAATAATACATCGAATGTTTTTTTTCATCGGTAATTTAAAAAACTCCTTGTATATTTGATGGCTTTTTTAAGTTCGGAACCGCTGCGCTTCATGTTGTTTTGTTGCAATTTAGTAGTAAGTAGGTAAAGAAAATCAATTCTACAATGTCCTGCAGACTTTTGTAACGTAAACCAGTTTTTTTTACTGCTAAACAAATATTTTTGGCAAGCTCATTTGATATAGAGAGGTTAAGTTTGGTTAATTATAGTAGCGTAGTTGCAATTTATTTGTTATATATTTATTTTTGTTTTATTCTCTCTATCTGATTCGAGTCACTTGGGGCCTTAGTAAAATATCGGCTCTGTAATATTTTTATTGTTAAAGCACCATTCTGAGATAGGACCCTTTTGGTCTCGCGTAGGGGGTTACCAGCAGGATTGTTTTATTGTCATTCCAGTGAGGGAAAGCGACAGCGCTATGCAGGGTGTCTAGCGCCATCTCTTTCCCACACTGGAATAAGAATGAAACAATCCTTGGTAGGCCACCAGGACCAATATAATTTATTATGTGTACAAGAATAAGTTTATTTTAATTTTAATTTGTTTTATTGTTTTTTCCTGTTCGAGTCTTTTAAATAATTTTCTTTCTTTCTTTCAACTGTGGTCTAAAGGCAAATTGCTAAATTAAATACTTCCATGGAGCAATCACGGTCAAAGTCCATGTAAACACCTCGATCACATGTGAATGTTTTCAACAACCTTTTATCTCGAACCTTTAATCTCTAACCGAACTGAAATCATTCGATTATCTTCCAGCCCCTGATAATGGCCTATGTTAAATATAATTGTACACTTGAAACTGAACCTTATCTTATCTTACATTCACGGTTGTTAACTGATTTTTATTTTATGTAATATTTGGATTATTTTATCGTTTGGCTTCCTTATTTTTAGTGCACTATTGATTTTTGTATCGGTCGATTTAGGGCATCAAAATTGCAATACTAAGTACATGGGGTTATTGTCTAAATTGCATCGAGCAATAATATGTAACATGATCTGTTCCATACATGTTTACTGTGTACCTACTTACATCTTTTGTATGAAACAGACTCTTTACGAAGTCGTCAACCAAGCATTCTGTACATCAAACTAAGTAACCCTACGTAAAAATTATTGCTGGGAAATTACTTTTTTTTTTGGGGTGAAAATTCACGTTTTACGGTAAAACGCAATGTAACGCACTCAAAACATTGTGCTGGTGGATGAATTGAATAGTGTGGGGGTCGTAGAGGTGTTTAATGTAAAGTTCTTACATTAAAAACATGTTTAAAAAAATAAAAAAACTTGTGGAAAAGTTGAAACATTGAACCCAAGAACAAAAAGAATGATCGCAATGACAACGGGGAGAACAAATGCTTTTTGGTTTCGTTATGAGTCTTTATACTACACCTGCTTGGAAAGTACCTTGATACTTTATCAAATTTACGGTAGAAAGTACGTCATTGCATATCGAACAAATATGCGGGGAGAAAACGCATCTGAGCGGGAGAGAAAAGTGTATGAAAATCCATTTCTTACGTGGTTTTTCTTTTTTAATTTTGGGTAAGACTCTGCGCCGGTAACCTAAATATCAAAAGCCAAAAAGTTTTTACAGTGAGTGTTTATCTCCAAGTTCGCAAAATGACACTGGCCACTAGCTGTGTGTTGGATGGTGTCGGGCTGGCAGTGCGACCCTGCGGCGGCAGGATAAACAATTTGAAAAAAGAACATGTGAAAATTGCAGACGCCATTGGCGCCATTTCCAATTTGTGTGTTGTTTGAGGATTCAGTTTTCGTAGAATTTATTTTCCTCGTAGGTGTAGTATAAAGCACTATGTATCACTCGAGAGAAAGTGCGATTCCCGATCTCGGGTGTTTTAAAGCCCTCGCCTACGGCTCGGGCTTCAAACGACACCCTCGACGGTAATCGGTCACTTTCTCCTCTCGGTGAACAATGTACTATTTCATACCCTTTATAATTATTTTGGGTTTATTAGACTTCTTCTCCTCGAATCGATGACCAGTACGTAGCAACCTGGACAGCTCTGTTGTTTTCCTTAGAGAAGTCCAGCCCGCTTAGTATGACCACTGAAGAAACGAAAGAGAATCGACAAATATTTTGTTCATGTGTCATTTTGCTGTCATTGAATCGACAAAATGACGGATGAACAAAAGATTTGTCGATTCGCTTTAATTTCTTCGGTGGTCACGCTAAGCGGGCGGGGTCCAATGTGTTAAGCATTTTCATTCATTTATTTCATTTATTCAATAACAAATTACATTGTGTCTGAATGTGATACATAATAAATAGTTACAAACAAAAAAAAAAAAACAAAAAAAAAAAAAAAAAAAAATACCGATCGAATTGAGAACCTCCTCCTTTTTGGAAGTCGGTTAATAAAATAAACAATAATCAATAAAAATCAAATAATCAATAAAAAATCAAATAATCAATAATAAAATCAAATAATCAATAAAAAATCAAATAATTAATAAAAAAGTCAAATAATCAAAAAATAAAAACAAATAATCAATAAAAAATCACATAAAACAAAAAGCACGACGGGTAGGAGTGAAGGTGTGGCAGATCCTATGTTGGAGCTCCACACTGGCATTGTGAACTTAAGCCCGCAGTCAGTTCAAAGTATTGCGTATCGGCCACTCCAGTTCGTGACCAGGGAGTCTATTAAGTTGAATTTATGGTAATAGTTTCTGCATTGGTGTCCCTTATATTATGATGTTCATATCGTGTTTATTGGCAGATTATGCGGTTTCAGCTGTCTAGGCATCGTAGTTTCAGTATTCAATATGCACAACACATAACCGTTTTAAAAGGTATGTAACTCATGACGTTGACAGTAATCTTAAGAATATTGATAAAAATGGATTACTTCAGCACCGATAGTAGATATAATACGCAAAACTATGCGATAACTATGATAAATATTAAATATTTTAACTATTTTGAGAGGTAAAACGATACAGTGCGTTATTTTTTATTTAGTAGAACTTAAGAATGTTAATTATTTTGTTATTTTCATTAGGTTTATCTGTTTTAATATACGAATGAACATTTAAAACAGCTTTCCTTACTCACTCTACTGGTGGACCAAAGTTATTCTGACTACTTTATCAGTACGATAGACCAATGATTAAAACGTACTTTTTCATTTCCTGAAAACAAAAACTGGCTGGACGACAATAAAATTTTACGTGATAATGTCATTTTTCATGATATTAGTGAAAAATTTAAATTAAAAACAAAATTTCATTCCCCTTTTCACCCCTCTATAAGGATTGAAATTCTAACAGCACCGTTGCGTTGGTTTCCATCCATACGCCTAGCTAGTAAATTTTGTAATTTTAATTTTTTAATCTTCGAAAATTAAGGACTTTCCATACACAACTTTATCCCCTTTTTTAACCCTTTAGGGGTGGAATTATCAAAAACGCTGAGACACGTATATATTAATTTTCAATTCTCAGCCTAAACATAAAATTTTAAAATCCTAACTATAAAACTGACGGACTTACATACAAACTTTCGTCCCTTATTTAACTCCCTAAAGGTTGAATTTCGAAAAATCCTTCCTTATTCCTTGTCTAAATTATAAAGGGAACCACTGTGTGACACTTTTTCATGCGTGTAGCCGGTGTCCATCGGTTTATAAGACGTTATCACGTCAAAAAATACATTTTGATCATACCACTTACATCTACATCATTCACTCTTCACTTTCTCACTCTCATAAAAATTTACCACAAGATCATTATAAAGCGCCCACTTGACACAGTCCACTGGCACGTCTGCCACAATAGAATTATATCAGCATACCTCATAGCCGGACACTGCCCCCTAACATACAGGCCTAGCCTAGTTTAGGGGACAGGGTTGAACCTATTGTATTTTTTTTTCGAATGCTAAATAATGAACTTTAATCTGTTAATAGTGCAATGTACTTGAACTTTGTGGTAATAAACAATTTTATTATTATCTTCTTCATTCAATTTTATAGAAAATCGTTACATTTTTAAATTTTAATTTATAAAATACAAAAAAAAATGTAGCCCACCGGTATCGGGAACAGGGTCCAAGCTACCGGCAGTCAGGGCTCCAGAGAGAGGAACCTCTTAACAATACGAGCCGTGTCCAGGAGTACCACTTTCTGAATCAAGCACTTGATCCAGCTGCCTAACGAGAGCCTCCTCAGGTGTTGATCGAGGCTCTTGCCAATTAAGCCATGGGCTGATACGACTATCATTATTATTATTATTGATTTAAGAGTTCTGAATCAAGCCTTTGATCCAGCTGCCTAACGAGAGCCTCCTCAGGTGTTGATCGAGGCTCTTGCCAATTAAGCCATGGGCTGATACGACTATCATTATTATTATTATTGATTTAAGAGTTCTGAATCAAGCCTTTGATCCAGCTGCCTAACGAGAGCCTCCTCAGGTGTTGATCGAGGCTCTTGCCAATTAAGCCATGGGCTGATACAACTATCATTTATTATTATTAATTCAAAAGTTTAAGCCCTTGGTTAATACTAATGGGCAGACACAGATAGAAGCTATCTTCTCATCTCTTCTCGTCTTATTCTTCCTTACTTCTCTATTGCTCGTCATATCATCAGACTGGAGCTACCCATCCATAATAGTATAGGATCCCTTTAAGAACGACCTTCACCAAACCGGTTAATGGATGAAAAGTATTTTATATCAAATTAAATATGTCAAAAAATATATTGCAAATGGGTTGTCTAAAAAATTCAGTACAGAATGTTTTTTTTTTTTTCAACATTTCACTGGTTTGGCTAATAGACAAATTCCATACCAACTGAAAGTATGAAACCTGTAAAATATGCAAACGTTAGGTTAACCTAACGTTTGCACATTCTATAGGCTTCATAACTTTTGCATATTCTATAGCCTATAGAATATGCAAACGGTAGGTTAACCGGTCAACCTAACGTTTGCATATTCATATATATTTTTTTTTATTATTCTATAGGCTTCCTACTTTCAAATGGTATGGAATTTGTCTATTAAGCAAACCAGAGAAATGTTTAAAAAAATAAATTGCTTAAATAAAAATAAAAAAAAATTCAGTCCAGAATATAACCATATTCTGGACTGATTTTTTTTAGACAACCCATTTGCAATATATATTTTTTGACATATTTAATTTGATATAAAATACTTTTCATCCATTAACCAGCTCGGTGAAGGTCGTTCTTCAAGGAATCTTAGACTATAATAAAACAAATATAAATGCGAATGAAACTGTATTTCTTTCTGTATCTGTCTTTCTGTTTTCTATGCCTTAACGGCTGCAGGGATGTCGATAATTTAGCTCAAGGTTAAGGAAACCATCGTGAGGAAACCAGCATGCCCGAGAGATATTTCTCGACGGCATGTTAAGCTAAGTCAGGGACCCGTGGGCGGCATAAAAACTCTGACACCAGGTAAGGCACGAACCACACGATATAGAAGTAACAGTTCAAGGTGTCCTGCCATGGGTTGAACAAAGGAAACTTTTAGCGGATCATAAACCTCCACGGAACAATTTCCGACCTTCGCACAAGCAATATAGAGTTTATTATTTTCTCACCTGTTGAACCATTGTTGAGGAGAATGCCATTGACTTCGTTGTCCCAATATCCTTTGTACTGAAGTGTGTCTAGCGACGACCATTGAGGGCATCGACTTAGGGATATCGCGAGGGGTGACTGCGAAGCCCTCAGGCGGGATATTTGCTCGGCTGGAAAATAAATTAAAACAATTAGGTAAGTACTAAGATATTTATACTTGATGACCTGAAGATGGCCTTAGGGTTCTTATAACAACGGAAGGAACCTTCAAGCGATCAAGATGAGATTCTCTCTCAAGTTCGGTTTTTTATAACTGAAAAATGGAGTGTTGCGGATTAACGGTCATTTTTAATAACTTACTAGCCGGTTTGGGTAGGTTGCTAATATCTGTCTGTTTGAAATTATTTTGGCGGTTAGAGACAAAACGTCATAAAAAACCTTTCTTTGATTTTTCTATGAACCAAGTGACAGGTAGGTGACACGGATAGGATATTCTTTGTTCATGGAAAAGCTGATAGCTACGGAAGAAGGCACATTAACCAACAGTTATACGTAAGTAAGTTATATATAACGGCCAAAGTTGGACCGGGTGTGATAATAGTTATAACATGTCTGATTCTCTAGCGCTTGGTTAGATTTATGGCAAAGAAAAACACCATGAGAAAACAACCAAAGGGCTTAGACAAAAATGTGTTTTTTACAAGCTTTTATTTTCTTCACCTGTCCCGTTGTCTGTCTGTGGTCAAATCTTGCAAGTTATTATTATTTAACTTTGTAACGAGAATTTATTTTGATATGATGTCAGAAACATAGACGAAGAAGAAATAAATCCGACATAATAGAAGATAACTGTACAATAAGCTTGTACACACACACGTTCGCTGTAAGAAGCCGAGTGTGTGTGCGTGTGTTGGTACAACTCCCACGCTCGGATAAGTTATTATTATTTTACTTTATAACGAGAATTTACGATGCTATCATCATGTCAGTAACCTAAACGAAGAAGAAAAAATCCGAATTATAGAAGATAGGTAACTGTAAGCTTGTACACACACACGTTCGCTGTAAGAAGCCGAGTATTTATTCGTAAAAGTCACACGCTTGGATAAATTATTATTATTTTACTTCGTAACGGGAATTTATTATGATATTATCGTCATGCCAGCAATAGACGAAGAAAAACGAATTATAGAAGATAACTGCAAGCTTCATCTATCAAGTTTCTCTAAAAAGTATTTTATTGTAGAAATTTACAAGGTTTTATTTAATTTCACCTGTCCCGTTGTCTGTCTGTGGTCAAATCTTGCAAGTTATTATTATTTTACTTTATAACGAGAATTTATTATGATATCATCATGTCAGTAATAGACCAAGAAGAAAAAAATCCAAATTATAGAAGATAACTGTAAGCTTGTACACACACCACGTTCGCTGTAAGAAGCCGAGTGTGTGTGCGTTTGTTCGTACAACTCGCACGCTCAGATAAGTTATTATTATTTTACTTTATAACGAGAATTTATTATGATAACATCATGTCAGCAACATAGACGAAGAAGAAAAAAATCCGAATTAAAGAAGATAACTGCAAGCCTCCTCTATCAAGTTTTTCTAAGTATTTTTTTGTAGAAATACCGATTGACAGTTGTCTAGATCCTCTTGTCGTGAGGAAAGTTTTGGGTATGAAAGTGGATTGGTAAAAGAGTAGAGGAAGATCAAAGAAACGATGAATGCACTGTGTGAAGGATGATACGGCAAGAAAAGACGTGTCCGATGAGATGACGAGAAGAGATAGATAGATAGATTCTTGAAAGATAAATATAGAAGGCGAAGACATGCTGCGTCGACCCCAAATGAATTGGCAAAGGGCAAGAGAATTATGAGTTGTCTAGGTCCTCTTGACTTGACTTTAAATGCCAACACGCATCAAGCAAACGAAGTTATTTAAACTTATCCCTAAGACGTCATTGTGGGTTGAATGCTACGTAGGTACGTATATCTCCACAAAAGGTCAATAAACTTGTAAAAGCCAGTCTAAATACGTGTTATTATTTTCGGAACCTGTTTCAGTCCTCCTTACTTAGCCCCAACCCACGTAAGATTTCGAATCCTGTGATCTTCAGTGAAATATTCACAATAATAAATTACTGAGAAGAATAACAATGCACTGTTTCAAGAGTTTCACGGTTTTCACTAAACTTAAAGAACTTACGGGATAATATCCGCGATATTATTTTGTTTTTATGAGCTCCCGATATTTCGACGCTGTTGCAAGCATCATTATTGTTGTATTCCCGCGATCATGATGCTTGCAACAGAGTCGAAATATCGGGAGCTCATAAAAACAAAAGAAAATCACGGATATTATCCCGTGAGTACTTTAAGTGAAGAATAACAATGTTTTTGTTATTGTAAACACGTTGTCACAGCGAAAATTATACAAAGTTATGCAGTATGCTTCAATAAACACAAGATTGAAGATTGCCATGATATGATTAGATGCTGAGCATCAGATGCTGGAGTCGATTCCCAAGTCGGGGAAAGTGTTATTCGGTTTTTCTGTCAGGAATTTCGCAGTAGCCACTACAGAGTCTGGATTTACATGAGACTTATCTGGTGAAATGTGGGTGTACTACTACTATAGTTGCTGCCAGTTAAGATCGCAATAGCGGTCATTGCCTTTTCCCTAATAGGTGTATCATATATATATATAATATATGTAATATATGTACATGTATCGTTTTTCATTACAAAAAATGTTGAAGTTCACGATAGATGACGATTCAAAACTTGAACAGGCTTATTTTTGGATTTCAAAGTTAAGAACTTTAATAAATGTAGGTGGGTCAATGACCGCTATTGTGATCTTAACTGGCACCAACTAGACACACATACACCTCTGCCTAACCCTTTGAATAAAGGCGTGATGTTATATATATGACGATATTACCTATCCTCCAAATTCGCCCTCGAAGTATTTTTACTTAATAAATACCACTTCGTTTCAGGAAAAATATTCATGGTTCAATCTAGCTAAATAACAAAATATTCTTTTTAAACTAGATTTTAAGAATTTCGTGGAAAACCATTTTGTTAATTAATGTTTAACAACGTTGTTAATGGAGTTAAGAGAGTATTGTATTATTATGCTACATTTTGAATAATGTAGTACCTTTACCAATACTTTAATAAAATTAACGAGTAGGTAAGGTTGAATATCAACAGTAAAACTGAATGCAATCAGCATGATCAATTCACGCAATCAGCATGATCAATTCACGCAATCAGCATGATCAATTCACGTTTAAAGTGAGAGTGGTAACCCGCAAAATTCAAATTTTCTTACGTACGTCAGGTCGTATGTTGATGAAAAGATGATTCGCGGAAGTAAAACGTATGAATATACAGAATTATATAATTAAAATCATGAATACAACCCTCTAAATCAATAACAAATAAAAAAAACCGGCCAAGTGCGAGTCGGACTCGCACACGAAGGGTTCCGTACCATTGACTATATTTAGTATTTGTTGTTATAGTGGCAACAGAAATACATCATCTGTGAAAATTTCAACTGTCTAGCTGTCACGGTTCATGAGATACAGCCTGGTGACAGACAGACGGACAGACGGACAAACGGACAGACGGACAGACAGCGAAGTCTTAGTAATAGGGTTCCGTTTTTACCCTTTGGGTACGGAACCCTAAAAACAGATACAGAACTTAGTCAAGCAAATGACATAGCGTTGCGGGCCCCTAGAACAAACTACAGTAGGAGTACTAGTCTGTTAGGAAGGAACACATCTTTACAACAAATTGCCTTGGCATGTGCAAGATCAAAACTCCATGTATACTATTAAAAATATATATATAAACAAACACATTTTAGCGGATTTAAAATTTTAAGCTATCTTCGGGTAGTGTACTAATCTAAACTATTTTTTTTTGCGTAACCGTCACGTCGGTAATGTATCCTGAGTAGAAATAAGTGTTTTCTCATTTAGGTGAATGCAATGATATTCTAATAAACAGATATGTTATACACCTAAAAAACCACCGAAAAAAGTGTTCCGCGCTGCAGCGGCACCACACTTTTCATTCGTTCTACATTTTAAATGATACAAAAAGGATAGCTAGAGAAAAACCAATAAGAAAAAAAGAGACAGATAGTCTTGTTCTATGTCTGTAGTGCAAGCGTCTTTGCGAAAAAATGCGTTTCCCATCTCTTTCATTTTTTAACCGACTTCAGAAAAGGCGGAGGTTATATGTTCGTGTGTATGTATTTTTTTTTTTTTTTTATGTATGTTACCTGATTTCTCTCCCATTTGTGGACCGATTTTCAAAATTCTTTTTTCATTTGATAGAGTACACTCCTGAGGTGGTCCCATTTTAATTTGGTGAAGATCTGATGCTGACCTTCGGAGATATACAATGGAACTCTTCAAAAAGAGACGGCAAATCTGTTGTGATAGCTCCAATCGGTTGGATGTTCATTGTTTATACAATATCATGACGGAACATCACGCCTGTATGCTCTGAGGGGGTACGCAGAAGTGTACAATTTACCTGATTTCTCTCCCATTTGTGGACCGATTCTCAAAATTCTTTTTTTATTTGAAAAAGTATACTCCTGAGGTGGTCCCATTTTAATTTGGTGAAGATCTGATGCTGATCTTCGGAGATATACAATGGAACTCTTCAAAAATAGACGGCAAATCTGTTGTGATAGCTCCAATCGGTTGGATGTTCATTGTTTAAACAACATCATGACGTAACATTCAGAAGTCGGTGACAAAAACACTAAATCAATTAAACAAGGTCACCGACTTCTGAAACTTGACCTTTGATTGATTTGGTGTTTTTCTCACCGGCTTCTGAAGCTAAAGTTATTTTTCACTTTTTTGTGGTTTTGTTTTAGTGTTTTTTTTTTGTTTTTCTTTTAGTGTATTTTTTTGTCCTTTTCTTTTTGTGTTTTTTTTGGAGTCGGTTTTATTTTTGGCAAAAAAGTTTTTTATCCTCCATTATCAGAATATTAGGAAAATTGAAAAATATTAATAAATCAAAGTATATTGTGTAGTTACATGTGGTATGAGATCCCTTGTGTTTTATTTACTTTAGTATCATAATTGGTACACTTTTTGAACACGCACGATGGCATTTTTACAATTTTTATCTAAATTCGTAGCAGCATATCGCTCGTCGCCATGCGTGTTGTAGACTACAGGCAATACGGCCCAATTGGGCCGTGTGAGTCTTCACAATTGCGTGCTCACAACATATCTGTTTACTAGAATATCATTGGGTGAATGTAACCTTAAATTCATTTAACCCCATTCGATAACTATTTCATGAAAAAGTCATTCAACGATAATAGACGATACGATACGTTGTTCATTCGTACGGACAATTTTTGGATTCCACTCAGGCAAAGCCACGGGCATAAGATAGTAATTACTACCTGTATGCTCTAAGCACTAAATTAATGATATGCATGTACCAACTACATATCTACCTATTATCATTAATTTAGCTCTTGGCGCCGAGACGTTCGCACAAAATTATCTTAAGCCATGCATGGACCGCAAACTACGCTTATATAAACAAAAACCAATTTATATCTACAATTACTATAACAATAACAAAGATTTAGCTTTAATTATATTTCGGTCTCATATGCAAATGAACCGACCAATGCGAGTGGATTTATGACGTTCGTGGTTTTAGGGGATGAAAACACAACAGCGTAGGATAACTTACATTAAACATGTTTCATATTACTTATGTAAATACATCTAGTATATTGGTACTCCTCCTACCGACTACCCACATTAGGAGCTGAGAGAGTGAAACTGTGCAAAGTGTTATTGAAATAACTGAAAACCTGGAGTCATTGTACTCAAATTACGATCGACTTTTACTACCTCGTCGGTCGAGTGGTCGCAAACAGTAGGCCTAGCCAAGTTACAAACGTTTCGTATCGATTCTCTTTCTACAATCAATCGTAAAGGCCTCGGCGTAAGCGATTGTAGAAAGCGCTAAATTGGTAGCCAAGTTGATACGACTGAGTCGATCGCTCCTTCTGTAATGTCTGTAGAAAAAACCTACACTTTAGTCTATGGTGAGCGTTCTTACCAAAGAGTTTAGCGATCAACATTGTAGAAACGATAACATTCTATTCTATCATTTTGAACGATGTAAACTTGTCCACGAATTTTCTATTCGTTTGGTTGATCACTTGATTTAACGTTGAGATGATGTAATTCCCATTCATTTGAATAGTTTTCTACTAGCGGTAACGATTGTAGATTGTCAACTTGGCTAAGCCTGCAGTATTCTGTGGTATCAGAATATTTGTCGTATTATGTCGGCTAGGGGTGCAGGATTGCTGCGCACGAGATCCTGGGTTCGATTCCCGGGTTTATTTTTATTTTGTTTATTTATTAGGGACCAAAAAAGCAGTTACATGTTCAGGTTTAAAATTAAGAGTAGTTACATAAATTGGTAAACATATAACCCACACCATTGTCCACGGATTAATAAATGAACAAATAATGAACGGAAAGATAATTTTGTTGAATTATTTAATTAATTTTGGATTAAGATTGTATGGTGAAAGAATATCGATAGCTAGTGTTTTAAATTTGTTACTAGAAAGAGAGTAGATATCTATGTCCATGAAGCGTGTGTTTGGTGTGTTCGTGTGTGTGTGTGGTTTCCACTAGTTGACGAAGAGGCACTCGTGCCCCGGCGTTGCCCTGCATGTTGGGCAAAATGTTATTGGGTTTTTCAGTAGCAGCCGCGGTGCTGGAATTATGCCCGGTTGATGGCAATAGGCTCGCCCTCTGTTATATGGGACTTAAACATAACTAGCGAAATGTGGGTGTGTAGGTACACCTCTGCCTAATACTTTGGGAATTACAGTCGTGATTTTATGTTTTACTATATTATAACTGGACCTAGTACAGGCATCGTTGTTTGTTATAGGTACCAACATTATTTCTAAGATTTAAATTGTATATTTTGTGCTAATTCTATTTTTTGAATAAATATATTATTATTTTGGGAAAACATATATTGTTTCTTAGCTTTTCAGCTTGTGTTAGCTACGTTATTATTATTATTTCCTTTAAACAAAACAAAACAAACCAAAACAAAACAAAACACACACACAACAAAACACACACACACACACACACATCTATAAACAAATTTGTTACATTTTTAAATATTAATTTAAAAAAATTATAAAAAACATTAAAAAATATAAAAATTGTAGCCCGCCGGTATCGGGAACAGAGTCCAAGCTACCGGCGGTCAGGGCTCCAGAGAGAGGAACCTCCTCACAATATGAGCCGTGTCCAGGAGTACCGCTTTCTGAATCAAGCCCTTGATCCAGCTGCCTAACGAGAGCCTCCTCAGGTATTGATCGAGGCTCTTGGCAATTAAGCCATGGGCTGATACGACTATCGGCACAATGATTATTATTATTTTTATTATTAAAATAATGTGGGTTCGGTGTACAAGTGGTACAACTCTGTCTATACCCTTCGTGGAAATACAGCACTGATGTTATGTTTTTTTCATTACGGAATTAATCCAGAAATCGCAAACAAAACATCAGCTCCATACGATGTTTGTACAACTAAACAAAATGTATCTGATATACAGGTGACTTTTTTATCACCTCCCAAAAAAAAATGGTTATCGGAGTAGAAGCAAATGGCATACTTAGTTTTTTTTTTTTCCAAATTTCTCTTTCGCTAATATGAAAACATTTGTTCTAATATGAAAAGTTCATTTGAAATTTGTAGCGTTTTTTGATGATGGATCAATTTTTTTCGAAGCTGTAAGAAAACAGAACTAGATACGTATGCCAAAAACTTTTACTCCGTTCACCTAATATACCTATTTTTTTTTTGGAAAATGATAAAAAGTCATCTGGTATTTTTGCGATTTTTTATTGAATAGTAGGTACAGACGGACGTCAGCATATCAAGCTACCCGAAACTGTTAATTATTCTCAATCAACCTTGAACCTAATGCTTTTGCAATAAAGTTGAAAATCTATTAATGAAATTTGACAGATTGTAGTAGCTTAGTGTGCTGGCATCTGTACTTTCAGTGTAAACAAACCTTACGAGGGATTTAATTAATCTTGACATTCATCATACCTAAGAATGATAAACAATGTGACGGATTTTAAGCGAAACTATACAGTTTGTGTTACTTAGTTGTAATTTTGGACTGGAATCTAAATAATAGAAATACATTCGTACGTTGTCGTACGTTGTGTATTTTCGGGACATATACGACAAATATTCTCATAGATATACCATAAAATACTCGGAATAATAAAATAATCGGGTATATTATTAAGTATGCATGATTTTTTTTTATCACTCTAAACAAAGCGTATCATCAGAAATAGCTAAGTGAAATGTTTTTTTTTAATATCTATAAAATATACTAAGTTATTTGAAACTGCTGATTAGACAGAGAGATCCAATACAGCGAATGACGTCACTCGCTGCATCGACGTACAAAATCCATACTAAATTCCGTTTATCTAGAAAGAGATAGAAACAAAAGTTTAAATGGGTATTAACTTTTGGGTTATTTGGCCGATTTATATCTTGTTTTCGCTTTTTGTCATTATTTTTATAGTTTAACATTCCGTATAAACAAAAGAAAATTTATGCATCTTCCCTATTGGCCTATTTTTCCTTTATTCTGCGTCACTGCGTGTATGTGAGCTGGCTCTCCCCCGCGGAACACTTTTTTCTGTGGTTTTGTAGGTGTATAACGTATCTGTTTATTAGAATATCATTGACTAAAGGTATTAGATTAGACTGCAAAAAACACCACATTACTTACAAATTTATTATATTTTTTTATTATTAAATGTAAAAACATATTTCACAATCAAATGGATTATTTTGATAGTAGGCAAGTAAGTAGTTTCTTAAACGTCACTACGTTTGTCATCTTAGTTACAGATGCAAAAATAGATAGATAAACTCTCGAGATAATCTTTTATATATTTTAGGAGTTCATCAGATTATTATGAAGGAGCTTCTTACATGATAACATTTTGTAGGTAGGTAGGTACTAATCTTTAGTATCATCTTGATCTTCTTTTTATTTTTATAGCATTGATTGATCCTGCATATACCTATGCGTTTTGTAGGGAACCCCTTCGCGTTGCCGATGATTCGAGCTTTTGATGCATCGAGGTAGTGAACTGTCGAGCTCATAATTTATCGATTTCAAGTACTATCGAGTTAACGTTTTCGAGCAAGTGTTATTCGATCGAACGTCATTCGATTTCCTTTCCCGATTTCCCTCCCTACTTGAAATCGATTAGACGGTCGGTCGAGAAATGATGTTTCGAGATTTTGATGCATCGAATAATGAGCCTTCGCGTTGCCGATGATTTGAGCTTATAGTTATTCGAGATTTTAATGCATCGAGGTAGTGAACTGTCGAGCTCATAATTTATCGATTTCAAGTACTATCGAGTTAACGTTTTCGAGCAAGTGTTATTCGATCTAACGTCATTCGATTTCAAGTAGGCAACCCGTTTTTAACATAGTGACAAAATCTTTTTTAAAATATTGAGCTCACATTTAAATACATTTTGTGTCATATTGTCTACTCATTTCATAAATATCGTTGCCGATGATTTGAGCTTATAGTAATTCGAGATTTTAATGCATCGAGGTAGTGAACTGTCGAGCTCATACATAATTTATCTATTTCAAGTACTATCGAGTCAACGTTTTCGAGCAAGTGTTATTCGATCTAACGTCATTCGATTTCAAGTAGGCAACCCGTTTTTAACATAGTGACAAAATCTTTTTTTAAATATTGAACTCACATTTAAATACATTTTGTGTCATATTCTCTACTCATTTCATAAATATCATTAGCAGGTCGCAAGAGAGGTGGCCTAGAATTAGTAGTAGGTGGAACAAGACTGCTGATGAAGATAATGATCACATTGATCACCCAGTCTGTAACTTTAAGGCGGTAATTGTTATTTCTACCCACAGTTTCCGCCGTTTCAAATGCTCTTTCATGTCTCACGTTTCACGAAGACTACACACACATACGAAGTATAACAGCATAATTGTGTCTTAGTTATACACACAATATCTAATCAACACACATCTGCACTCAAAAAAATGAGAACACCCTTACTGTCTCTCTCGCATCATCGTCTGTACCTACTTATATATAATCTTCAGGTAATCAGGCTACCCTTAAAGCAGTCGTAATGGACCATAGACCGTTAACTTTCTAAAGTGTGACAGTAAGTAATTTACTCTACTGTTCCTGTGCACTGTTTATACCATTAACATCCTTCTCATTAACATCCGACCTTGTTATATTACGGCGACCCACTCTTGCTATTATACCCATACACCTTCCATCAAAATTCTGTAAATGATGGTGTTCCCTTTAGAGAATTTATGACATCTAACATTGTTTCACACCTTCGACACAATCTAGGTACAGACGTATCGCATTATTTAGTTTAGTAAAACTAAGCAGTCACATAGAATCACATTAAAAGTTACTTCTGTACTTTGGACAGATATCCATAAATACGCAAGCGTGTTTGTTAGTTTGTCTTTCTATTTTTCCGCAATGGAGATACGAAATAACGTAATTTTCAACCGACTTCCAAAAAAAGGAGGTTCTCAATTCGACTGTATTTATTTTTTTTTTTTTTTTTTTTTTTTTTTTTTTTTTTTTTTTTTTTTTTTGTGTTTGTTACCTCAGAACTTTCGACTGGGTGAACCGATTTTGACAATTCTTTTTTTATTTGAAAGCTGGTGCTTCCCGTGTGGTCCCATTTAAATTTTGTGAACATCTGATGCTGATCTTCGGAGATATACAATGGAACTCTTCAAAAATAGACGGCAAATGTGCCGTGAATGTTGCAATCGCTTGGATGTTTATTGTTTATACAACATCATGACGTAACATCACACCTGTATGGTCTGAGGGGCTACGCAGATGTGTACAATACACCCAGATTTCAACAGTTCGTTCGTGTTCCGTGCACGCCTCAAAGAGATGTCAGCAAAAGGGACTGTTCTAAAGAGATACTGCGGCCCTGGAACACAAAGGGCTAAGAAAGAACTTGGATGGGTTTTAGTCAGTAAAAGTCTGACACTCCCTTCCGCTCTGCCCAGAGCGATAATTTGATGATTTCCCATCCGAAAAAAAAAGGTATGTTAAGTTCCATATATTGGGGATACGCCTATTACCATCACATGTATTGTTAACAATGCCAAATAAATTCATGGCAAATATTTGGGAACAACTAAAAATGGAAAAATAAAAAACTTTTTTGCAAAAAATAAAACCGACTTCAAAAAACACAAAAAAGTGAAAAATAACTTTAACTTCAGAAGTCGGTGACAAAAAAACGAAATCAATTAAACATGAGACACCGACTTCTGAAGCTAAAGTTATTTTTCACTTTTTTGTGTTTTTTGAAGTCGGTTTTATTTTTTGCAAAAAAGTTTTATGAAAGTATAGTTTTTGTGCCAAAAAATTATAAAGGATGTTTTTTACGGTTCCTGTGAAAAACCAAGCCACACAGGTGATTATGACCTATGCTTGACCGATTATATTTGACGATCCGAATGGCGCAGTGGTACTGAGGCTGCCTTACGTTCTTAGGGTCCAGGGTTCGAATCCCGTTGCGGGACTGTTCGAAAGAGATACCGTGGCCCCGGAACACAAAGGGCGATGAAGGAACATGGATGGGTTTTAGTCAGTAAAAGTCTGACACTCCCTCCTGCTCCGCCCAGAGCGGGAGGAGTTACTTGATGATTTCCCATCCGAAAAAAAAAAAGGGTTCGAATCCCGGTAGAAGCAAATATTTGTGTGATGAGCATGGACATTTGTTTCCGAGTCATGGATGTTTAAATGTATAATAAGTATGTATTTACAAACAAAAAGTATATATGTAGTATATCAACTATCTGGTGTCCACGACACAAGCCTCATTGCTTAGTGTGGCACTAGATGGCGCTGTGTGTAATGTCCAGCGATATTTATTTATTTAGTCTGTATCAGACAAAAGATCTGGGTCCAAACAGTGGGAATTTTATGTGCTGATTATAATAAAATAAAAATACCAGCCTATGGGTTGGTGATAATCTATCATTAGTACACCTGTCTGATTGACCATGCGAGAAAAGACGGGAGTTAAAGCTAGTTAGAAATAATAGAAACACTTGTTACATTACCATCAGTCCGAGTTTCCTTAGGCTTCACAGAGCTCACGCTCACGGGATTAAATCTCACTATCCTGTTCTCCATTACAAAGGTATCCTTCTTAATAAATACGCAATGAACTATAAACTTTAATTCATGTATAACAAACGTGCATTAAATACGATCGATTCCAGATTATGTGAGCAACGAAAACAATTTGATTTCAAATCGTAGCAGGCTGATTAGATAGTTCTTTATCATGTTTTTGACAGTTTGCTTGACAACGCTATTATGTAAATGGAAGGATTAACGATAGCTACAAATTCTTCTTTCATTGTGTTCAAGAAACATTCATTCAAGAACAACTTTTTAGAAAAGTACACAAAAGCACGCGTATGGGCAAGCTTATTATGGGACGCCCTCAAGCTAGATGGACCCACAGATCAGTTGCGGAAAGCGGAGAAAAGGGTGCTATGGCGTAGCTTGAGAACAGAGTTAAAATAAAGTTAAGCTGAAATTATGAATTGATTGACACAAAAGCTGGTCTGTATACCTATTACGTATATTTTTGATCTCCAGTGACTATCAAGCTTCGGTTGTACACCGAACTTTGATGACAACCGAGAATGTTAAAATATTGGTATTACGTATTACACAAAGTGGATATCACTTTACGGTGACTAAAGGGTACGGTGTAACATCTTTCACGAAACCACTTTATACTCAGTTGTCATTTCAAAATCAAAATCAATCAAAATCAATCAAAAATCAAAATCAATTCATTTATTTCAAGTAGGTAGGCCAGTTGCAGGCACTTTTGAATTGTCGAAACAAAGATGAAAATTAAATGTAACTAGCTACAGTCCCAGTCACAAGACATAAAAACTGTGAAAGTACTGTAGTTGCCCATTCCCTAGCGTAGATCTCTATGGAGAAGAACGGGCAAGAAACTCCATGGACACTCTTTTAAATCATAGAATTGTTACAAAATCTTGGTTACATCATTCGTGTTGAGATGGTATATTATGTGAGAACAATGTAGCAAGATGTGCACGTTAAAAGTGTCCAAATAAACATTAAAATAAGCCACGACAACTAAGAGATGACCAGTCACAACTGACAGCGCCCGTTCACGAACATGACGCATGGATCAGCACCATTTGACTCAACCATTTTGTAGGGAACCAAATGATCGGACACACGCGCCACCATCAGCGAGACATTAGAGTGAGCATGACATACTCTCAACTGCCTGGGCACATTCAAGTCAAGAAAAGACGTAGGATTCCAGTGAATGATAGCTTTACATAGTACTCACACAATAATATGGGCTATGCGATTATATAATACTAGAGATTGAATCTATACAATGCAAAGATAGTTGTACAATCTTCAGCAGCTCCAACAATTATATGTAATGCTATCTAATTTATGCGCCCCTGTCCATGTGGAGCAGGACCAGCATTGAGCCACGCATTTTTATCAGCGATATAATCGCCCAACTTGTAATAAGCTTGCTTACATAGTGTGCGTTTGATGCATGTTTTAAATTTCGTCTCATTCAGTTCAAGAATACTTTGTGGTATTTTATTATAGCATCTCAAACAGTACCCCATGAAAGATGAGTCTACTTTAGCGAGTCTGAAGCCTGGCTGAACTAGTTGGTCCCTATTTCCAGTACTGTAATTATGTCTGTCACCTCTTTTACCAAAAAGATGCAGATTTTTTCTGACGTACATTATGTTTTCGTAGATATACTGACAATGTACCGTCATGATGCCAATATCTTTAAACAGTTCCCTTAGAGAATCGCGCCTACGAAGATTATATATAGCTCTGATGGCTCTTTTTTGCAGAATAAATATAGACTCAATATCTGCAGCCCGTCCCCATAGCAAAATGCCATAAGACATTATACTATGAAAGTAACTAAAATAGACCAGTCTAGCGGTATCTACATCAGTAAATTGACGGATTTTTCTAATAGCGTGTCAGCACGTGTTATTTTATGCTTCATAATATGTATTCTTATATCACATTATTTGTTGTCAAATAATTAAAGATTATTTATTACCTAAAATCTTAATTTAGCTGCAAAACAATATTAAAATAATTTTAACTGTCAAGCTCGCAATCATGGCGCCATCCCCACCATTATGGTATAAAAGAGCATGGCGCCTTCATTGCGAGCTCAGTCTGTGTGCAACGGTCGTGGAGTTAACATCACCCATTAAGTAAGTTTATCATGTAATATTTATTTTTGACAATGTTTAATTGTATTTATGGTTGATTGTGGTTTATTAAGATAAATAAGTTTATATTGATGAATAGAAATATTTACAATGGTAATTATTGCAATTCTATGATTTTTGTTATAAATAAAACAAGCAAAATAATGAACTACTCTTTTATTTTACAATTCAGAAGTGGGATTAGTAGCTCATTCTAATATGTGTATTTTTTTTCTCTTTTTCGGTCGAGAACATGGATAGACAAAGAGTGCTTGCCTCTCCGATTTTGGAGAGTGTATTAGTGCAACCAATCGAAAGTGCAGATGATCACAGACACCATCACTCCTTGGAGCAGCAATCACAAGGTTCAAGACTGAGTTTGCAGCAGATACGAGGCCGCGTGATAGACCCGATTTGCCATATACCCAGCAACAGTCGATCGCGCAGCCCTTTGCGCAGCAGCCAGCGGCGCAGCAGCCCGAGGGTTAGCAGCCCGAGGCGCAGCAGCCCGAGGCGCAGCAGCCCGAGGCGCAGCAGCCCAAGGCGCAGCAGCCCGAGGCGTAGCAGCCCGAGGCGCAGCAGCCTGAGGGTTAGCAGCCCGAGGCGCAACAGCCCGAGGCGCAGCAACCCGAGGCGCAGCAGCCCGAGGGTTAGCAGCCCGAGGCGCAGCAGCCCGAGGCGCAGCAGCCCGAGGCGCAGCAGCCCGAGGCGCAGCAGCCCGAGGCGCAGCAGCCCGAGGCGCAGCAGCCCGAGGCGCAGCATCTCGAGGCGCAGCATCCCGAGGCGCAGCAGCCAGCGGTGCAGCAATCCGAGGCGCAGCAGCCCGAGGCGCAGCAGCCCGAGGCGCAGCAGCCCGAGGCGCAGCAGCCCGAGGCGCAGCAGCCCGAGGCGCAGCAGCCCGAGGCGTAGCAGCCCGAGGCGCAGCAGCCCGAGGCGCAGCAGCCAGCGGTGCAGCAGCCCGAGGCGCAGCAGCCCGAGGCGCAGCAGCCAGCGGTGCAGCAGCCCGAGGCGCAGCAGCCCGAGGCGCAGCAGCCAGCGGTGCAGCAGCCCAAGGTGCAGAAGCCCGCGGCGCAGCAGCCAGTGGCCCAGCAGCTCACGGCGCAGCAGCCCACGGCGCAGCAGCCCACGGCGCAGCAGCCCACGGCGCAGCAGCCAGCGGCGCAGCAGCCCACAACAAAGCACGAATCGCAACGTGCAACATCTTCCCGCAGCAATACAAGGAACTACAGGTAACACTGCTGCTTCTAGCGGAGGCAGTAGTGATTTAAATATTTTAGTACAGGCATTGAGGTCACTAGCCCCGGGTCATGAAAATATAGGCTCTTTCAACAATACCATACCCGAGTTTGACCCTGCAAGAAAAGAGCAAACGATGGGTATGTGGTTGCACAAGGTGAATGAGTGTGCCACTATTTATTCATGGAATGAAAAGCAAATAGTGCATTTTGCACTCCCTAAGCTTCAAGGCATTGCAAAACGTTGGTATGAAGGATTACCATCGGTGCTCTTTTCTTGGAACGAATGGCAGACAAAATTAATATCGGCTTTTCCCTAGGAAGAGAACTATGGTCAAATGTTAGCAGATATGCTGTCTAGGCGTGCACGTTACGGAGACTCCCTTGAAGATTATTTTTATGATAAAATTACTCTTATTAACCGATGTAGTATACGTGGTAAACGAGCGGTGGAATGTGTTCTACATGGCATAGATGATCGCGCCGTTAGGTTAGGTGCCGAGGCGGCTCAGTATGAGGACTTGGATAAATTGCTCACTTATTTAAGAAATTCAAGAAGTCTAAAACAAAATTCCGATCGCAAATCTAATATTAATAAAAATCAGTCTGTTACAAACTCCTCGGATAATAAAGCAAAGAATCCAAGCGCCAAAGACAGAGTCCTTCGTTGCAATAACTGTAAACAGGAAGGTCATTTTGTAAGTCAATGTACTCAACCAATCAAAAAGTGTACTAAATGTATGAAAGTTGGTCATGAGGCGGAATCTTGTTATTCAAAAATAATTCCGGGTCAAAAATCTGTTAACAGAGTAGATATCAATGGTAAAATTTCGGATAAATATTTTAAAACTGTGCGTATTAACGACATAGAAATGAATTCCTTTGTTGATCTTGGTAGTGAATGCTCGATGCTTAAACAATCTGAATTGTCTAAATTGGGGAATATAGAGATAAACACAAGAGATCTACCTATACTCAGGGGTTTTGGTAATTCTGTTGTACGTACATTGGGTAAGGTCAATACTGTAGTCGAAATTGACGGAGTCAAGGCTGAAGTTGAAATATTAATTGTTCCAGATTGTGTTATGCAAGTTCCCCTTATGATAGGTCAAACCTTTACTGAACAACCTCATGTATTGATTAAGAAAACAAGTGAAAACTTTGAAATTTTACAAAATTCTATCGATAATATCCAATACACAAAAATAAAAATTTTTAACCTAAAAAATATTCAATTATCGGGTTTAACAATTTTAGAAGTCTATACAGAACCCAAATACACAGGTGACCTTTACGTTGAGGGAGGCTTGCGTAACAAAAATAACTTTTTCCATTTTGTTCTAACTGGAATTTATCAATTTGATAGTGATGGTTCCGGACAAATTGTTATAAATAACCTAAATTCCGAGCCTGTATGGTTAGAAAACAATATTTTAATTGCACGGGGTATCACTGCTAATCAGCAAAATGAAAATAAAGTTCTGCACGTAGCCAATTCTAAACTGCAAGATCAACAAATGAGTTTAATCTGTTCATCGGACCTAAACGTTGCTGGTGAATTAAGCAAAAAGGTGATTGATGACTTGCTTTGCTTATTAAATAATTATCGACATTGCTTTGCATTTACGCTCTCTGAGCTGGGGCACTCTTCGGTTTGTGAAATGGGCATTGACCTGCACTGTGACACACCTGTAGTCTATAGGCCATACAGGCTGGCAATTAAAGAGAAAGAAATAGTCAGGGATATTGTAGATGAACTAGTTCAAAACAATATAGTACGCCCTTCAGTCTCCCCTTTTGCTAGTCCTATTGTGCTAGTACGAAAAAAAAAATGGTGGTTACCGCCTTTGCATTGATTATAGAGCATTGAATAAAAATACTGTACGCGAAAATTACCCAATGCCGCTTATAGATGACCAGATTGATACGTTAGCTGGAAATATGTACTTTACAGCTCTTGATTTGGCATCTGGTTACTACCAGATCTCTATCAGAGAGCAGGATAGACATAAAACAGCGTTCGTTACACCGGAAGGCCATTTTGAATTTAATCGAATGCCTTTCGGGTTAGCGAATGCTCCAGCAACATTCCAACGAATGATGCATCAGGTTTTAGGCAATTTACGTCATAAAGAAGCACTAGCGTATTTGGATGACATAATCATCCCATCAAAATCAATACAAGAGGGTATGAGACAATTGGAATCGGTTTTAGTTTTACTATCAGAAGCAGGTCTTACTCTTAATTTATCAAAATGTGTTTTCTTTGGCCGTTCAGTAACTTATTTGGGGTTTAATATTTCAAATGAGGGTATCCAACCAGGCTCCGCTAAAATAGAGGCAGTAGAAAAATTTCCCGTGCCAAAAGATCAACACAATGTAAGGCAGTTTTTAGGGCTAGCAAGTTTTTTCCGTCGGTTCGTGAAGGGGTTCTCGATTATTTCAAAGCCATTGACACAGTTACTCAAAAAAAATGCTGTTTGGGTATGGGGGCCCGATCAACAAAATGCATTCAATACCTTAAAAACAATCTTAGTTCAAAAACCGATATTAGCCCTATATAATCCAAAATCCATAACAGAATTGCACACCGACGCATGCAAAATAGGTATCGGTGGTATACTATTCCAGAAAAATGAACAGGATACTTTAAAACCCGTAGCTTATTTTAGCAGGCAAACTAGCCCTGAAGAACAAAATTAATGCTCTTATGACCTAGAAACTCTGGCTGTGGTAGCCTCGTTACAAAAATTTCGGGTATATTTAGTAGGGATACATTTTAAAATTGTGACAGATTGTAATTCGTTAAGATCCACTTTCATTAAACGTGATATGATCCCCCGGGTAGCCAGATGGTGGACCCAAATGCAAGAATTTGATTTTGAAATCGAGTACAAGGCGGGATCTTCTATGGCTCATGTGGACGCTTTGAGTCGCAACCCATCCATCAATAGTAATCACTCCAAAAAAATGGTTAATTCTATAACAGAAACAGACTGGCTCTCAACAGTTCAGAATTCAGATTCAGAACTCCAACGAATTATCGGGATTTTAAGTAACTCTGAATTTAACGATATTTTAGAAATAAAAGAAAAATATAAAATTAAAAATGGTAAACTTTTTAGAATCACACCTGATGGAGACAGGTGGGTTGTGCCTAAAGGCGTTCGATGGCAAATCGTCAAACAGAATCATGACGATATAGGCCACTTCGCTTTAGACAAAACACTGGAAAAGATAAAAACTCATTATTGGTTCCCAGATATGCGTGTTTTTGTTTCAAAATATGTATCCTCATGTCTAGAATGTGCGTATAGTAAAGCACCTGGTGGTAAAAGGCCGGGCTTTTTACACCCAATCCATAAAGTAGACGTGCCGTTTGATACTATACACATGGATCATACAGGTCCATTTGTACGTAGTAGTAGGGGTAATGTGTATATTCTTGTGATAATTGACGCTTTTACTAAGTACATTTATTTGAAACCGGTGAAAAATACAAAATCAAACACTACTATCAGAATTTTGCGAGAATATATTAGTATCTTTGGTGTCCCTAAACGAATTATATCCGACCGAGGCACGTCATTTACAAGTGACCTTTTCAAAAAGTTTGTGTTAGATAAGGGCATCAAACATGTATTAAATGCAGTTGCTACTCCACGGGCCAACGGTCAGGTGGAGAGATACAATAAAGTTATCGTTGACTCGTTAACAGCCAAATGTGTAGGCACTTGCGAAAGCAAATGGGAAGACCACCTGCCCGATGTCCAGTGGGGTATCAATAATACCTTCAACAAAGGTATCAATAAGACACCTGCAGAGGCTCTTTTTGGAATGAGGCCACAGGGCTCCAGTGATAGAGTAATTTCTGCAATTGATGATGACATCACCCCAGTAAACAAAAGTCTCGAAGAAATTCATGCTGAAATTTCTTCTCATATTGAATCCACACAAGAGACTCAAAAAGCAACATTTGATAAATCTCGTTGCAAATCTATTAAATATAATATTGGGGATTTAGTAAGGGTCGAAAGGCAAATTCCCTCAACGGGTGGTAGTAAAAAAATTAATCCCAAAGTATCAGGGCCCTTACAAAATTACTAATATTTTCGATCATGACCGTTACCAAGTAGAAGACACGCCACTTACAAGGAAGGGAAACAAAAAATACTCTAGTGTAATTGCTGTGGATAAGTTAAAGCCATGGATTTGTTTCAATAGACCACATGACGACGTTTTATCTTCCTAAGCGAAAAGTCTGATTACGTTTTTTTTAATAACTACGTAATTACATAGATCAATGGGGTCTACAGTTTGATTAAGACCAATGGGGTCAACACATTAAGACCAATGGGGTCTACACATTAAGACCAATGGGGTCAACACATTAAGACCAATGGGGTCAACACATTAAGACCAATGGGGTCAACACATTGAAGACCAATGGGGTCAACACATTAAGACCAATGGGGTCAATACATTAAGACCAATGGGGTCAATGCTTTATAACCAATGGTATCAAATATATTAATAAGGACTAATGGAGTCTCTTTATATTAATTTAGATGTTGTTTAGATTGCTACGTTTACATAGGTACATAATATTGCTATTGCACTAAAATGTTTTTATTTTATTTTTTGTTTTACATTAATTGTTTTTATTTTATTGTTGTTTTATATTAATTGTTTTTATTTTATTTTATTTTATTATTGTTTTCTTTATCTAAGTACGGGGACGTACTTAAAATTTGCTTGGATGGCCGACTGTCAGCACGTGTTATTTTATGCTTCATAATATGTATTCTTATATCACATTATTTGTTGTCAAATAATTAAAGATTATTTATTACCTAAAATCTTAATTTAGCTGCAAAACAATATTAAAATAATTTTAACTGTCAAGCTCGCAATCATGGCGCCATCCCCACCATTATGGTATAAAAGAGCATGGCGCCTTCATTGCGAGCTCAGTCTGTGTGCAACGGTCGTGGAGTTAACATCACCCATTAAGTAAGTTTATCATGTAATATTTATTTTTGACAATGTTTAATTGTATTTATGGTTGATTGTGGTTTATTAAGATAAATAAGTTTATATTGATGAATAGAAATATTTACAATGGTAATTATTGCAATTCTATGATTTTTGTTATAAATAAAACAAGCAAAATAATGAACTACTCTTTTATTTTACAAGCGTATCATCAATTTGATGTCCACTATATGCTTACATAATCGCAATACTAGAAGAATCGATACGAAAGCATCTGTCAAAATGAGTTACGGTGACTATCAGTCACGATGGTCACCGATAACGTCATATTTGATCGCGACTGGTCATACATAATACGAAACTAACCTTTTGACAGTTATTTGATGGACACTGAGCCCACTTACTATCATTTCGAGCTGTCAACAGAGATACGTAATAGGCCTGCAGGTCCTCATTAGCAATCCATATTACCCTGGATCGGAAACCTTAAAGTCATGGAGAGAGGCCAGCACTGAGATGACACTCGATGACTTCAAAACTTACTGAGTGATTATAACATCACCAAAAAAAAAACGTACGTGGGTCATGCGCAATAAATATATTTCAGGGTTCATTTTGACCACCCCAATAACTATACAGGGTGGAATTTTTGCATGCCACCTGGAGATAGATTGCAATTTATACAAACAAACACGTGCAAATTGCAATCTTCTTTCATCAATTGTAAAGGTCCATCCTTTGAATAAAAGTGCTATATAACATAATTGAATGAAATTTATCCCATTGAATTTATAAGTTAAGATTGTATGCTTTTCCTTTCATTTAATTTATCTTATTTGTTACAGGGATTTAATCCTTATGATTGAGCCTATCGATTGGTGTCATTAAAGTACAGGTATCGATTGGTGTCATTAAAGTACAGGATGTATTTTTTTTGGAATTTAGCCGGTTCGATTCCCGAGTGTGGCGAGCGAATTTTCAAAATCTTTGAATGCAGATTAATTTCTTTAAAAAAATAAAGGAATGTTTCCTTTGAGTAAAATATGCTATCTACGGTATTTAGGGTACTTTCCCTCCAGGTGGAATGCAAAAATTCCACCCTGTATTTCATACCTTTAGTCTCTGTCAATAACTAGGAGAGAAGATCTGACTACCTGTTGTGATATTTCTGTTCATATGCCATAGGCTTCTTCTTTTGCATTTTATTCAAATCATATTATCGGGGTATTTGTCAATTCTATCAACCTAATCTTACCGGAGGCCATTCGAACTAAGTAGTCATAATTTTCTTCTGAAACTTTAGTCAGATTTTCGTAACACGTATATCTGTTACAAACATATTAAAGTTCGGCCGCTGAGAGAATGCGTTCCTGACAGGTCGCGAGTTTTAGTATTATTGGTGATGATAAATAACTTATTGCTTATATAACTTACCTATTATTACCCTTTTTGCCCTTTCCACAAAACCATTTTTCCCTGTTTGTACCAACTGACAGATGTCAGGAACGCATTCTCTCAGCGGCCGAACTTTATACGTCACTAGCTTCTGTTAGCAGTTTCGCACGCGTGATAATGAGAGGTTTTCTTTTTGAGGTATTAAAAAAAAACTTAGTTTCCAAGGACTCTATAGATGGCGTTGAACTTACTATGATAGTTGGTGCCAAAGCCAAAACGCTTGGAAAAAAAATATTGTGTCACGCCACATACTCTCGTTGACTGACACTTTCATTTGCTTAACCTTCCGAATATAACCTAGTTTTCTCGCGCTTTGTTAAAATCAGTTTTTTTAGGTTCCGTCGGTCCATGCATGGAGCATTATCATACTAACTCCTAGCGCCATCTATCCAGCGACTAGGAAAGAGCTAAAAAGAAAATCCCTCATTGTCCCATAGGATCTTACTACCGGAATAAAAGGTATTTTAGGTGTTAATCCGGGTTATAAACTATCTGTGCAAATTTTTTTTCCAATTCCATCCAGTAGTTTTTGCGTGAAAGAGTAACAAACATACATACATACTCACAAACTTTCGGATTTATAATATTATTAGTAGGATTTTGATCGACCTACCTAAAAAGAATATTAGATAGTGAGTGGTTCATTCAATTTGTTTCTATAACTAAAATGCGTATATATATATCTGAGGATGTGAACAAAAACGATAAGATTAGAAATAGCGCGACTATAATAAGCAAATACCTATTTATTTTAGCATAAATATAAATAGCAGGTGATTTCGAAATTTTGCGTGTAGCTAAATCTTAAATAAGCTATTAAGACTAAAGTTACAGATAATTAAGTACACAAGTTTTGTAGCGGGAGAGAAGCGCCAGATGAATTTCAGAATCTTCATTTGTAGAGGCTGATATTTTCATTGAATATGCACACACAAACACAAACATACAACATTGCTCCGGTTTTACCAGGAACAAAAAAGGTAGCAGTCATTCAAACTTCTGTTTTTCTTTGTTTACAGAAACAACAATCGTGTACCTAAATGCAGAGTACCGTCCACAATTATTTTGCAATGACTATTAAATTAGGTATGCATCTAAATCAAAACTCTGGCAGAAAATTGGCAGTTTTTGGAGGTCAAAATCATGTAAGTCAGTCCCCTATCAATTCCTACCTGCAGCCATGTTACAAACGTTTCATATCGATTCTCTTTCTACAATCGTAAACGCCTCGGCGTAAGCGATTGTAGAAAGCGCTAAATTGGTAGCCAATTTGACACGACTGAGTCGATCGCTCGTTCTCTAATGTCTGTAGAAAAACCTACACTTTAGTCTATGATGAGCATTCCTACCAAAGAGTTTAGCGATCAACATTGTATAAACGATAACATTCTATTATATAAATGTAGTTAGGTATTGATTTTGATGGTATACAGGTTTAGTTTTCAATGACAATTTTTCAGAAATGGTTTAGAATCGATAATATTTTCGATATAATGAAAAAAAAAACAACATTTTTTTAAATAAAATTTCACTCCTTTCCACCACTAAAAAGTAAAAGTGTGGATATTACAACAGCACAATTCAGTTCAACAGCCTAGATAGGTAGCAGTTAGCACACAATACATTTGGCGGAGCACGCACGCACACAATTGCATTGATTACCAAATTTTTTTAAGACACTTTCAAATTAATGCTATTATTTTATTTTATGTTTTTCGACAATAATATTTAAAATGCACTTTTGGTTTGATATATAGATCTTAATTTTAAATTTTTGACTGGTCATTGAAAACTT
This sequence comes from Xestia xanthographa, assembly GCA_905147715.2. Lineage (NCBI taxonomy): Eukaryota > Metazoa > Arthropoda > Insecta > Lepidoptera > Noctuidae > Xestia > Xestia xanthographa. The sequence goes on along the minus strand of LR990653.1, from coordinate 24,168,784 downwards.
ACGCTGTATATTGCGTCTATTTCATGCTTTTCTATCTTTTTCTGTAAAGCGTTTTCCGAATATGTCGTGGTCGGTTTGCAGTCTAGCCGGTTGTCTAATAAGTTGAATGTATGTATCCTATCGTTTCACTTGTTTAGAATGAGGGTAATAAAGATTTAAATGAAGACTAAAATAGATGAATAATTTTAAATGAGACTCGTAAATTATCGAATTTATAATAATAAAAAGCACGTGTTTTATGTATCTATTGTAAAGTGCATTCGTTTTGTAGATATAGATAACAACTAGTTCAGTTTTATTGTTACTTTCATAAGTTGAGGAGTAGGTAAACAAACACTGATTGTTAGGTTGACAGTGTAGTTTTAGTGTGCCACATATCGCCAGTTCGTTTTCACGGAAGATATCCCTTAAGTGACAGTGTAATACATATCGCCAGTTCATTTTCACGGAAGATGTCCTGTAAGTGACAGTGTAATAGATATCGCCAGTTTATTTTCACGGAAGATGTCCCGTAAGTGACAGTGTAATTTTAGTGTAAGTACTACATATCGCCAGTTCATTTTAAGTCCCATGTAAAAGGGGTCAATATTGGCTCACCTAAAGTTCTTTACCCGAAATTGTTCTTCCTAATGATTTGTAATCCGAATGATCACTCTTCCTAAAATTTTTCATCCTAAAGTTTTCATTCATACTATTTGTAGTGCTACCGGCGATGTTCATAACACTCATGTTTCCGAAAATTGTAATTAATAATATCATTAATGTGAATATATTTAATCTCCTACTGTTTTTATCCTAACGCTTTTATCCCTAAACATAATTACCATAATATTTTCACTCATACTCAGAAAGAAACATTTAAAAAGTATAATAAAAAATATATGTGGGTAGAAGATGATATTTATAGTTTTAATTTGAGGGTATGATTATTATTTGGGGGTATGCTTTACATAACGTACTTATTACTATAACTATACCTGAGATAATTATGTCTAAAAAACCAACTGTTTAAAATGATTAAAGGTCGTTTCACAGATTTTTGTCTTAAATGAATGAAATTCAGGTCAGAGTGTCTCTCTTGCATCCAAGTCGAAGGAGATCCGGTCGACGGAGCCCCGCTACGCGGGGCTCCTACTTCTGAATGGTTTATATAACTTAATCTATCCGTGTCGGGGTGCCCCAAGTCGGCCTAAGCAAAACTAGTTTGTCATCAACCAACTCATTAAAATTTGGTGATCAATTGATATTTTAGGTGATAGATGTTAGTGGTCATAAAGTTAATTGTAGTGGTCATTATATTTTCCCCCCTATTATTTTGTATGGTACTATTATTCTTATATGTTATACATGTTATGTGAAAATAAAGTTACGCAAAATTAATGTAGGTATATAATACTGATTATTATGAATAAAAAGAAATCTAAACAAAAAAGATATGACTTTGAATAATAGTGTAAAAAATGGTTATGTTGAGAAAATATAGGAAAACAAATAAAAGTATAATAGATGTTTATTGCTACTGACATTATGAAGTTGAATGCTTCGGAATTATGAACATTAGAGCCAGAGTAGTTAGGAATTGTGATTGTTAGGATGAAAAATGTTAGGAAGAACATTTTCGGATTTCCAAATATCGGAGTTGAAAATTTAGGTGAACTTTGGCGCACCCATGTAAAAGGTGGGGGCCGAGGGGGCGAGCCCATTCCTATTAACCGAGCACAAATTCAATGGTTTCATTGTCAGTAGCAGCGCTAGCAACCTCTGAATCAAAACAGTCTTATCGACAGTCTTGTCGAAGAATTTATCGTTTTACTGCAATACCTATAAAGAGCACATGTACAAACTTATCAAAATGCAATGTATTGATAAAATATGTTCATTGATATTACCTGACAATGTCATGGCAAAGAAACTCAATGCTTTCCTGTGGTTTTTCACCTGGGATAGATACTGAGTTCCTAAAAGGATCTAGGACCGAAGTATGTTGTTTAAAGGATCAAACTTAAGCGGATGATCATAACGACCAATGACCAGAGACTCGACTACAGACCTTCGCTGAACTGGGCCCATGCTTGAGGTAGTCAAGCGGTGCAGGAGGGATGTGATGACGTATTACGATGGCTCAAACATTCCACTGATGGGTGGCATTATCCTCAGCATCTCGGGTAATAGGTAGTTCTGTAGTTGTAGAGGCCTAATACACAATAGTCACTATTGATCTTCACTACATATTATAAAACAAAGTCCCACGCCGCGTCTGTCTGTCCCTATGTATGCTTAGATCTTTAAAACTACGCAACGGATTAATGCGGGTTTTTTAATAGATAGAGTGATTCAAGAAGAACGTTTTAGTATAAAATTTGTCAAGCTGGCGAAGCCGTGGGCATCAAAGATAAAAATCAACCAATATTCATACCTCAACACTATTTCTTATGTATTGAAAATACGCCGAATATTATAATATCAGTTTATTGACATTGACAATAACACTGGTAATCTTAACAGTCTGGTATTTCTTATCAGATTAGCTACTAAAGATTAAATTAGTGTTGTTATATAAGACGGACACGAGGTTGGAGTAAACGTAAAAATGTGTAGTGGATTGGATTCTAATTTTGATATATTCTGACACATTACAAAAGGTAACGTAGGCTTATCAACCCTTAGATTACCAGTATTAACTTGAGGAACTTTGCGAAGCTTAGTGGAACTAACCAACTTTCCAATAAAGTAGAAGATTTAGTTTCAGCACTTCTGGTAGACGTGATGATAACCAACAGTAATTATCTACGATAGATCAAGTAATTAGTTCGCTTAAGGTGAAAGCTCCAGGGTAGCCCGCGAAATTCAAATTTTCTTACGTTTTTTGCAATTTGCAAGCCAGTGCTAGGTTGTATGTTGATGAAAATTTGATTCGCGGATGTAAGACGTAGGTATGTGTAGCAGCCGGTGTAGCAGCACTACAAAAAGTACTACAGCGCCATCTATGAGAAAGATGATGAACTAATAGCGAAATACCTCAAAATCCTACATCGCGCAAGAAAAGTTATCCGCGACATAAGACTATAATTATATAGACTATACATAAGACTATACAATAGACTATACAAGAACCCAACTACTGTCGGGCAGTGACCCACCAGCGACATGTCAAGTTGTATAGAAAAGAGCTTTGTCGAGTCTTGTAGAGTAGAGATAGAATCGCCATGCTACGCAGGCTGACACAACACTCGTCTAGCCGGAGGATCCTCCCTTTTCTACGGGGGATAAAGAACTTTACACTCTGTTCCTCATTACCCCCAAATATGTATTACAGAATCATAATCATCAAAATTAATCATCATCATTTTCATCATTTCAGCCGAAAGACGTCCACTGCTGGACATAGGCCTCCCCCAAGTGTCGCCACATTGACCGGTCCCGTGCGACTCGCATCCAGCGGATTCCCGCAACCTTCACCAGGTCATCAGTCCACCTAGTGGGAGGCCTTCCAACGCAACGTCTTCCGGTTCGCGGTCGCCACTCCAGAACTTTTCGGCCCCATCGGCCATCCGTTCTGCGAGCAATGTGCCCTGCCCACTGCCACTTAAGTTTGGCAATTCTTCGGGCTACGTCGGTAACCTTGGTTCTCTTGCGGATGTCTTCATTTCTGATTCGATCGCGCAAGGAAACTCCGAGCATAGCCCTCTCCATTGCCCTTTGGGTGACTTTAAGCCTTCTGATGAGGCCCATTGTGAGCGACCACGTTTCGGTCCCGTATGTAATCACTGGCAACACACACTGGTCATAGACTTTCGTCTTGAGACACTGCGGTAAGTTGGACGAGAAGATACCGCGCAACTTCCCGAACGCTGCCCAGCCTAGTCGGATTCGACGATTGACCTCTTTCTCGAAGTTAGACCTACCTAACTGGACCGACCAAAATTAATAATAATAAAAAAAAATATAATAATAAAGTTTATTTCGTAATCAACAGGTTTTAACAGATACATTGTACTTAGAGGCCTTCTTTTAAGTATGGAAATACTTGTAGCAGAAGACCTCCCTCTTCCATGTTTATGTGCAAACATTATACAAAGCCTGTTAATAATTAAAAACATAGTAGGTATAAAACTTACTACTTACATAAACACTAGAGAATTTAGAATAAAAAATATATATTTGTGTCTGTGTTCTGTATGGGTGTGTGTGTATGTGTGTGTAGGTGTATGCATGTGTGTGTATGCATTTGTGTGTGAGAAAAAAAAAAACAATACAACTTTCCTAGTTCATGTAACTGTAAACAATGAGTATTTTATGAAAAAGTCTAGATTATATGGATCGATTCTTCAAAAACTGAAGAAGTCACGTAGGATCAAAGAGGTGGAAGAAATTAAGGAAAGTCTTGACTGAAAGAGTTATCAAAACTCAAACAAGAAAAAGAAGCTCCATTAGCCCAATCCAACACGTGTTGCTCCCACGTACCTATAATTATTCGCATGAGCTAAGTCGTTTTTCATAGAACGGGTGTTTTAAAGAATCCGAGTGGTAATTGTTCGTCCCATTATTGCGATGAGATATTGCAAATTTTTTCAATAATTTTTTACCCGCCCGCAAAGCCAAAAGGAAGGTTATGATTTTAGCAATCTATGGATGTATATAAAGGGTGTAAAACACCTCTTAACGAAGCCGGAAGGCACTTGTTCTCCTTGTCATTGCGATCTTTTGTTTGTTCTACACCATACCTGGGAACCTTCTAGTTACGGAGATATTGGGGGCCAAAGTTCCAACTTTTTGACAAGTTTTTTTTTTAAATATAAGTTTTTAATGTAAGATTTTTACTTTAACCTTTTAACACCTCCACGACCCCTGTACTATTCAATCCATCCATCAGCACAATTTTTTAGTTTTTAGTGCGTTACATTGAGTTCTACCACAAAACATGATCGAAACTTAGAAAACTTTTTTTTTTCACCCCAAAAAAAAGTCGTTTCCCAGCAATAATTTTTGCGTAAAGTTACTTAGTTTGATGTACAGAATGCTTGGTTGACGGCTTCGTGATGAGGTCTTTTACACTCTGTATGTATATATATATATTTGTTCCTCCGTAGCGCCTAAACTATTCATCCAATTTTTATAAATAAGGTGTCAATCGATTCGTTATTATATTCCGGGTAACATAGGCTACATTTTAACCGACTTCATTCACTAGTTGGGTTTTAGTTTTAGAACTGCTTGTTTCAATGTCATAATTTTACTTTATTTTTTTATATCCCCTACTACGCAAGGCATCCATCAACAAAAAATATTTGAGTGCGTTAAATTGATAACTACCGTAATCGTGATTTTGCACACCAAAAAAAAGCGTTTCCCAGCAATTATTTTTTCGCAGTGTTACTTAGTTTGATGTACAGTCGGGGTCTTTTCCGCCTAACCATTTTATATTTTTTTCGCTTAAAACATGCGGAGGCGCCGAGCCACGCCCCCTTAAAGTTTTGGCCTATTAGGAAAGCCTCAACTTTGGCGCGAAAAATAACAATAACTGTCGTTTGGCGTGCGTCGTCAGTGCGCTCGGCCGATTCGGTATCTTTTCATTCATTATTTCTATACAAAGTCAACGGGGCGGAGCTAGAGAGCGTTTCTATGGTGCGAGTGTAAGCAAAAATAAGCTTAGTGGTGGTCAGGCGGGAGTGTCCTCGATAGTACGATGTTGTTAGGTACGTACAGAATGCTTCGTTGACGGGTTTAGTGAAGGGTATGTTTTCACCCTGTTTACCAAAGCTTCCTACACTAATCTAGCCTTCTAATCACGCATTTAATTAGAACCATCTAGCATCTGTAATTAAGCACCATGATGTTAGTTAGGGCTGCTATGTCATTAGGTTAGGGGACCTATAGTTACCAATCTATTAAGACAATTACTATAGTAGCTTTCCTGATGTCAGTTCACAGAATGATGCGATACATGGACATTGAACGGGTAAGGTCGAAGACCCAGTTTTACCCTGGGGCCAAATCACGCGGAAAGCAGTTAGAACATAAATCTAAAGTATCTTCCTTGCGAATTTGAAAGAAGTAGCAACCGATGGAAGGAATAGAGGCAAGCCTTTGTCTTGTAGTGGGACAGTACGAATTATATTTATGATGCTCTGTGCATTCATCATCTGCCTAGCCTTTTCCCAACTATGTTGGGGTCGGCTTCCAGTCTAACCAGATGCAGCTGAATACCAGTATTTCACATGGAGCGACTGCCTATCTGATCTCCACAACCCAGTTAGAACTGGGTAATACGATACCCCTTGGTAAGACTGGTGGTCAGACTTTTTGGGCCACTGACTACCTGTAACGACTGTCAAAGATCTATCGATCAGCTTAACGTGCTTTCCAAGGCACGTAGGAAACTCTGTGTATAACGGTGGTCACGCACCCACAGACAAGGCAAGCACGGCTCGACCTAAAGATCGACCCGAGCGGCTGTTATTATTTAGCCACGAGCTCCTCCTCGGTGCAGTACGGGCTTATAATAATACAAAGGGCCACCCTGACCCTGATTGTAGAGTAGGTAACAGTTAACCATTTGCTATTGATATCTACAGTTCATACAGTTATATCAATTGTATAAAACTGCCATTTGATCCCAATATAGAGTCAAAAGTTCTACTCAACACATATATAAATTTATCTACACCCATGCTATAAATCCTCTATAAAAGTATCTGAAACAGTTAGCTTATGGCCAACATTAAAACAGCCAGTGTCATAATAACCATTATAACACCCAAACGGGTGTTATAATGTTGTACTGAATTTCATTATGCAACTCGTTTTAAAAAAAGAACATTGTCTAGCACGTGCGATTCACTACCACAGCGCCGTAATTTAAAAAAAAACTTAAGTTAATTCGAATTCACGTCGTATCCCGCCATTTTTGTTCGATATTTGGATATTAGTATTGCATTATGTACTTTGTTGTTTACAAAAATGAGTGATACAAGCTTTGTGCATTTTAATAATAGTACAATCCAACATGTAAGTAATTATATTATTACCTATACATGGTTTCTTTGTAATAAATACTCAGCAATTAACTTTCCATGAATTTACATAGACTTCTTACAACACTACAAAAGGTTTCAGAACCTTTTATGGAGGATTCTTTTCATGGATGTAGATAAAGTCTTGTATGCAACTGTACATAATTAGGTATTAAAACACTCATGTGATACTATTATCACACTCGGCTTCGCCTCGTGTGATAAACCCACATTCGTGTTTTAATACCCCTCATTATACAACAGTTGCATAAATAACTATTATGAAATGGATCTTTTGTGTGGATGACGCCATAAACCTCCTCCCGAAAGCATCACAATCCAGTATCCACATTCGATATAACTAATGAAGAAAAAAACACCAGAAAGCGGAAATAAAGAACAAAACTAAATACTACTCACACGCAGACATTTTGGAGCTCCTCATTGTCACTTTAATATTTGTCAACGTCTTCACACAAAGTATCGAGAACTAAAATCTATCTATACCATCGGTAAGGTCGTCACGAGATCATCATATCACACTGTTATCGAAGGATTTACCTCGACACTATCTGAAAGATAACTGGTCCTCCGTATTGTTTCAGTTCCGATGCTACGTGTATTAGTAATAGGGCTTAAGGTTTTGTTTCATTGACTGTTTTCGGTAGAATATCAGAATGTTGAATGTTGTTTGTTGGACCTGACCATAAATAAGATTCCATGCTAGTCGTCATGCTTAAAGCACGTTAAGCCGTTGGTCCCGGCTGTCATTTGTAGATCTTTGACAGTCGTTACAGGTAGTCCGTTACCCAAAAAGTCTGACAACCAGTCTTACCAAGGGATATCGTATTACCCAGTACTAACTGGGTTGTGGAGGTCAGATAGGCAGTCGCTCCATGTAAAATACAGGTATTCAGTTGCATCCGGTTAGACTGGAAGCCGACCCCAACATAGTTGGGAAAAGGCTAAGCAGATGATGATGATGCTAGTCGTCATGCTTGCAGAACAAAATCTCATCTGAACAGAAATGAAAATTGTAGCCCAAAAACTAAAACGAATTTCAAATTTTTCTTTGGAAGTCGCACATCGACTGTCGTGTAAAATGATGGCGCATGGTGAAACTGGATATAAATCATATTAAGCGATGTTTTCCGTCGAATATCTCGGCAATGTGGCATTTAAGAGCAGACTCGCGTACATGCATGCTTATATCAAATGGCTTCGATCGATTCATTGATTGAAATGAAAAAAAAAAACAAATCAAAAAGGTAATTTCTGAAAGAAATAGCAGTATCAAGAAGATTGTCTCCAGGCAAAATAATTTAAATTATGACGTCACTGAACGAAGAGGATAGTAGAAGATCTTATTTCCTTTTTTCCATTTCGAGTGGTATAGAAGGTTCGTTGTCACTAGTACCATTAACAGTTCCAAAATGGAACGAGTCGTTCAGCAACTCGTCCCACAAGCCTATGGCCCATTTGAGACGAGTTGATGAAAATCAAAATAAATAATATTTTCGTTGTGCAACTCGTCCCACGTTTCTTTTTGTGTGGAACTTTAAACTTTATCAACGTTAGGTACAGTTAGGACGACAAGTTTATAACAATATTTTTTAAAGAATATGTAATTCAAACAAATTGATAAGTTTCCTTTGAAAAAGTACTAGGCACATACATACATAACATAAATGAAAGAAGGTAATTAATTTTCGGATTTTCCATCATGGATGTCGTTTCCATGGTTTTCTGTGTCACTGATCACGGAAAACCTTTTAGAGTGGTACAGAAAATCATGCATAAAAGAAAATAGAAGAAGTTACTCGAACCGTACCCTTACAAGTCGTCTTCAAGTACACGGTGTCCATCACCTGTACAGTACGTTGCATTTCCCATTATTGTTTCAAACGATCGATATTGGCCACTCACATATGTACGTATGATTGGTTTGTCCGGTTTTGTCTGCTCAGTCTAAGAATACAGAAGGTCAGTATTTTCAGGCTGGTAAAGATCTGGCTATGTGTTTTATTATGACTGAAAATATGGACCAACCTTGCTTTTTTGTAATATTATTTAGAAAAGTATGAAAATTTAAAAATAAAAACAATGTTTGATTCTCATGTTTTATTTTACAAGATTTAAGTTGTTTTAGATATGAACTACAGACGTGTAAAAAAAACATTATTCATAAAATAGAAACATACAGATTGCTTAGCGACCAGATATAGGAATAGTAACTATATTCTTGGGTCTGACTCTGTAGACAACAAAATATATATCATCACGATATTTTTTTGTAATCCTATATTTTCCAAATAAATGAAGATCCTTATAGGTGTAACGTCTTTGTCTCCTAAAACATGAGACGGTAGTTGATTTTAACGGCCATTTTCAAAACTTACTATTCAGTTTCGATAGGTTGCTATCTCTGTTTGTTTGACATTTTGCTGACAGACGGTTACCAACAAAACGTTATAGAAAATCTTTCTTTGACTTTTCAATGAATCAAGTGACAGGTAGGTGACGCGGATAGGATATTTAAAGCTAAATTTGCTTATAGAAACACCGATAGCTGGCGTGGCATATTAACTGACAGTTATACGTAATTAAGTTATAGAAAACGAGCCTTAATAGACTTAGACAAAGTGGTACAGACGCTGAAAAAGTCGACAATGTTAAATTGACATGATTATCTAAAAAGCTTATGTTTATCCTTTTGTAAGTCGCTGTTGAAAAACTTGTATGCAAGCGACTGCCTCGGCTTATCTATCTAGGTCATAACTAGTGCCAACTTGATGAGCAGAAAAACTTGTATGCAAGCGACTGCCTCGGCTTATCTATCTAGGTCATCTGGTGCCTACTTGATGAGCAGAAAAACTTGTATGCAAGCGACTGCGTCGGCTTCTAGGTCATTTGGTGCCTACTTGATGAGCAGAAAAACTTGTATGCAAGCGACTGCCTCGGCTTATCTATCTAGGTCATAACTGGTGCCTACTTGATGAGCAGAAAAAATTGTATGCAAGCGACTGCCTCGGCTTATCTATCTAGGTCATCTGGTGCCTACTTGATGAGCAGAAAAACTTGTATGCAAGCGACTGCCTTGGCTTATCTATCTAGGTCATCTGGTGCCTACTTGATGAGCAGAAAAACTTGTATGCAAGCGACTGCGTCGGCTTATCTATCTAGGTCATCTGGTGCCTACTTGATGAGCAGAAAAACTTGTATGCAAGCGACTGCGTCGGCTTATCTATCTAGGTCATCTGGTGCCTACTTGATGAGCAGAAAAACTTGTATGCAAGCGACTGCGTCGGCTTATCTATCTAGGTCATCTGGTGCCTACTTGATGAGCAGAAAAACTTGTTTGCAAGCGACTGCCTCGGCTTATCTATCTAGGTCATCTGGTGCCTACTTGATGAGCAGAAAAACTTGTATGCAAACGACTGCCTCGGCTTATCTATCTAGGTCATCTGGTGCCTACTTGATGAGCAGAAAAACTTGTATGCAAGCGACTGCGTCGGCTTATCAATCTAGGTCATCTGGTGCCTACTTGATGAGCAGAAAAACTTGTATGCAAGCGACTGCGTCGGCTTATCAATCTAGGTCATCTGGTGCCTACTTGATGAGCAGAAAAACTTGTATGCAAGCGACTGCCTCGGCTTATCTATCTAGGTCATAACTGGTGCCTACTTGATGAGCAGAAAAACTTGTATGCAAGCGACTGCGTCGGCTTATCTATCTAGATCATCTGGTGCCTACTTGATGAGCAGAAAAACTTGTATGCAAGCGACTGCCTCGGCTTATCTATCTAGGTCATAACTGGTGCCTACTTGATGAGCAGAAAAACTTGTATGCAAGCGACTGCGTCGGCTTATCTATCTAGGTCATTTGGTGCCTACTTGATGAGCAGAAAAACTTGTATGCAAGCGACTGCGTCGGCTTATCTAGCTAGGTCATCTGGTGCCTACTTGATGAGCAGAAAAACTTGTATGCAAGCGACTGCGTCGGCTTATCTATCTAGGTCATCTGGTGCCTACTTGATGAGCAGAAAAACTTGTATGCAAGCGACTGCCTCGGCTTATCTATCTAGGTCATAACTGGTGCCTACTTGATGAGCAGAAAAACTTGTATGCAAGCGACTGCGTCGGCTTATCTATCTAGGTCATCTGGTGCCTACTTGATGAGCAGAAAAACTTGTATGCAAGCGACTGCCTCGGCTTATCTATCTAGGTCATCTGGTGCCTACTTGATGAGCAGAAAAACTTGTATGCAAGCGACTGCCTCGGCTTATCTATCTAGGTCATCTGGTGCCTACTTGATGAGCAGAAAAACTTGTATGCAAGTGACTGCGTCGGCTTATCTATCTAGATCATCTGGTGCCTACTTGATGAGCAGAAAAACTTGTATGCAAGCGACTGCCTCGGCTTATCTATCTAGGTCATAACTGGTGCCTACTTGATGAGCAGAAAAACTTGTATGCAAGCGACTGCGTCGGCTTATCTATCTAGGTCATCTGGTGCCTACTTGATGAGCAGAAAAACTTGTATGCAAGCGACTGCGTCGGCTTATCTAGCTAGGTCATCTGGTGCCTACTTGATGAGCAGAAAAACTTGTATGCAAGCGACTGCGTCGGCTTATCTATCTAGGTCATCTGGTGCCTACTTGATGAGCAGAAAAACTTGTATGCAAGCGACTGCCTCGGCTTATCTATCTAGGTCATAACTGGTGCCTACTTGATGAGCAGAAAAACTTGTATGCAAGCGACTGCGTCGGCTTATCTATCTAAGTCATCTGGTGCCTACTTGATGAGCAGAAAAACTTGTATGCAAGCGACTGCCTCGGCTTATCTATCTAGGTCATAACTGGTGCCTACTTGATGAGCATAATATTATTATGGTGATTACCACGACGATTTTATTGACATCGCGTATTACCCGTTCTAACCCAAACATAAGTATTAGCCTTATATAAATTAGTCACCTTTAGGCTTATATTGAAGTAAAACATAACCAGGGGTCAGCCTTTGAAATAGAAAACCCTCCTGTCGTTCAGCGGTTGAGTCATACGGAAGTTTGACTGTTTCGATTCAGCGTTTTCGTTCATCACCGATTTGGCTTTTTCCCACGTTTCCTGTAAAAGAGAATACATTAAAGTAGTGACAATAGCCGAAATAGTCAAATAACGAAGCCATCAACCAAGCATTTCTTACATCAAACTAAGTGCCACAGAGCAAAAATGATAGCTGGGACATGACTTTTTTTTGGGGGTGAAAATCACCGTTTACGGCATGACTCAATGTCATGCACTTAAAACATTGTAGTGATGGATGCATCATTGAACAGTACGGAGGTCATGGAATAGTATTTAAAGTTTTAAGTAAGCTTCAAGTAAGCTACAACATCAAAAACTTGTGAAAAAGTAAGACCTTTGACCTTCAATATCTCCGTAACTAAAATTTAAAGGTTCCCAGGTATGGCCCTACACAAATAAATGATCGCAATGACGGGGAGAACAAGTGCCTTTCGGCTTCATTAAGAGTCTTTTTACACTCAATATGTCTCTTAAGGTTTTCCAACGAGCGATGGAGCGCAGTATACTGAATGTAAAAATTACTGACCGGATAAGGAACACCACACTGCGCTCCAGAACGCAAATTGCCGACGTAGCTTATAAAGCTGCGAGACTAAAATGGGACTGGGCAGGCCATGTCTGTCGGATGCCCGCACAGCTGTGGGCCCGAATATCGCAGGACTGGAGCCCTGAGACAGCTAGACGGGGTCGTGGCAGACCGAGGAGAAGATGGCGGGACGTCTTGGATGGCTTTTTGGTAAATTGGCGAGAAGAAGCACACCATCGCGAGAAGTGGAAGGAATGGGGGGAGGCCTTTGCTCAGGAGTGGGACAATACGGGCTAACTAAAAAAAAAAAAAAATGTCTAAGGGTTACTTATAATACTGATTGCAATATGATATTTATTTATTTATTTAAGGACAACCAACAAAGCATACACCAAAAATACATGTTTAAGAACTCATGTTGAATTTAACATTTTATAGTGTAGCCTTAATTAAAGGCTGCCATGGCATGCATTAAACATTGGAGAAGAAAATGCAGTTACAACATAGATCTTACCCATTCAGATCTATCTAAATAAGTAAAATCCGCTTTGCGCTGCCTTATCTGCCTGTTTCTGTATTTATTAAGACTGCGTAGAGCAAAATAATACGAAACGGCCGCCACGGTTAAAGGGATATCATCAATACTATTACCATAATTACCATAAAAAATATGTTTTGAGCACCACAATGAATGTGTTAACAATTCTTCGTTAGCAAAAATTATAATTATTGTCTAGTTTAAATAACAAAATTACGTAAAGATGGACAAAAATCTTAAAATAGCATGATCGTATTTAGTTGATTTTTGATAGTAAACCGTTGAATTTTTTCACAAACTTTAATTCATATCAATCTTTAATAATCATACTACAATTTGTCGTTTTAACATTTTCGAAAATATCGCTTGGTTATTTTAGACATTATTTTGTTTAAAATTGAGCTGCTGCGCGCGCTGTTTTGAATCATACGCAACGTACACCGGTCGAAAGTTCAGTCGTCCACGAGAGCTCGGAGAGTGGTCACGTCTCATCGGGGAGCGACACACCGCTAACGATACTTCGCGATCTATTGTGTACTTATACCTTGCCAAAAGCAAACGCAAACGGTTGAATGAGGTAAGACATATTTTTTGTTTTTTTGAGTTGATAATGACTTTGTGCATATCTAATATTTACTGTTTATTTATTTTTTTTTACTTTTCAATACATTTTTTTATGTAAGTATTTTTGTTTTAGTAAAATGGGAAAGCATAAGGAAAGATATTATAAGAAGAAAGTTGGCGCTAATTTCCGAAAAAAAAACTGTTCTCAGAGAAAGTACGTATTTCTATTTTTTTGTTATATTATTTCCTTTTACCCAACGTAATGGCGGATGTAATCTTTTCTTCAATTTTTTCTCAAACATTCGATATGGGTATCATGTAATAGGTTTTTGGGGGTGGCGATTGCAAATCTGATATTAATTTTAAAATCCAAGATGGTGGATGCTAGTTTTTGTCAAAAATTCGATATGGGTATCGTGTAATAGGTTTTTGGGGGTGGCGATTGCAAATCTGACATTAATTTTGAAATCCAAGATGGCGGATGCTAGTTTTAGTCAAAAATTCGATATGGGTATCGTGTAATAGGTTTTTGGGGGTGGCGATTGCAAATCTGACATTAATTTTAAAATCCAAGATGGCGGATGCTAGTTTTTGTCAAACATTCGATATGGGTATCGTGTAATAGGTTTTTAGGGTGTAATTACTCCACGACGATGGAACAATATTTACTTTGGTCATTACAAGATATAATTATGTATTTTTTTTTGTAGATCCATTACTGATGATTCAAACGAAAATTAGAACCTAAAGGTGTAACAAAACGCAAAAGAAAAGCGTCATAAATCACATGAACATATTCTTCCATTATGCACCAAAATTCGTAAGTTCAAGTTCAGTCTTCAGTCCGAGATGCAAATGTGCATTTTTTTTTGTATAACGTATAGTAAATCTTTGTGGTTGGAAATAACTATTATGTTTTTTGAATGAGATTGATATTACCATTCTTGTGTCTTTTAAAGTTTCTTTTTATTGTATTCTCACACAAATTTTGGTCAGCTGATGACAAATTTGGAAAAACAAAAATATTTTTTGGGAAATTAATGCCTTTGAGTTCTCTGGAGATTTTTTTATTTACATGGGCTGTAGCAATTTTTATAATAAGACCACACCTTTCCGTTACAACCTGTATAATGAATATACCACGTTTATCTGCGCTTTTTGTATGTTTTTGTAAAATTGTAAAACAAGCAAGGTACATTAGGTAATTATAGATTTTTATTTCAGACTGGTTTTATTATAACAACCTACCCATATATTACCAACTTACTCACCTAGCCAACCTACTTACGCAGTGTAGTTCCAGGGCGTATACTCCACAACGCCAAAATTTCATCGCAATCGATTAATAGTAAGGAAACGGATTGTGTATTACTATAGTACAAACAAATACAAATTTTATACATATAATACAGATTAATTATCCCACGGGAAAACCGGGATAAAAAGTAGTTTTCGTAACAAACATTCATCCAAATAAACTTTCACGTTTATACCTAATATTAGTAGGATTAGTTTTATTAATCGGATTTATGTACCCACACAGAACCGTATAAATAAACAGTATTCGTCTTTTCAAGTCACTCGATACACTCAATTTTTTTAAAACCCTAAGTTACACTCAGTCACTCAAATTGTAAAAATCCTGAGTTATCAACTTCTGCCATGCAACTCAAGCGGGCACCGAGCGAACTTGTCATTGTGTGCGTGACGACGCACACGACTAGCGCGCCGCAGTAAATACCTATTATCCGCGCGCCGTGTTTGCTCGGCGCAGTCTTAACTAATATGGACACAGGGTAACTGGGCCCTGATTTAGAGTTGCTAGTTGCGATTGAAAATTTCCTTACGAAAGATCTCAGCATAGTTTTGACAACCTGGTGATAAAACTGAGGACTCCAAGCTCAGTTATGGGTGGATCCCAAGAGTAGCGGGTTAGTCAAATTAACATAAAATTCCCAAAAAGTTAGTCAGAGGTGACCTATTCCTATACCGACATTTTTCTTCAGTTATGATTGTTCAAGTCCCTTATATAGGGGCCTATTGCCGTCAACCGGACCCAAATCTAGACTCTGAACAACTACTAATTAATTTCGGACTGGAGAACCCCCTAACCCTTTTGATTTGTTCAACCCTAGACAAATATTCGACCTCATGTTTGGTGGAAGCTTACTAACAACATCAAATAATGTGTTTTTTTAGGGTTTCCCTTAGTGATTGTTATTACCGTTTACTATCAGCGTGTTAAAGCGTCAATCAGTATTATTATCAAAGCTTTTTTTCATCTTTTTGATCAAGATGAAGGACATTTTTTTTTCTATACAATAGAGATAATATTATTTTACTTTCAGGCCGTGCCGTGTGGTATCCGGCAGAGTAGAATAGAACCAACCCATTACACTCACGGGTGGCAGAACACCTTGCGCCTCCGTAGATCAGAGAATGGGCAGCAGCGTTTTCTGTTAGTCTTTTATCACTGCGATCTCCAATCCGCCTGAAGCTTGGAGATTACGGCAAATTCCTCTCATCATGGGAGAGGCTTATGTCCAGCAGTGGACGTTATGGGCTGTTGTTGTTGTTTCAGGCCATAATTTTCTTATATGACATAAATGTTCTCGCAGGGCCTCTCCAGCAGTAAAAGCGTTATAGACTGTATTTGCTCTGTTATCCAACTTCAATGCGAAAGTTTGTGTGTATGAATGTTTGTTACTCTTTCACGCAAAAACTACTGAACGGATTTGGATGAAATTTAGCACACAGATAGTTTATAACCTGGATTAACACATAGGATACTTTTTATCCCGGTAATAAGATCCCATGGGATAATTATCAAACTCCACGCGGGCGAAGCCGCGGCCATAAGCTAGTTCTTAAATATTTATGATACATAAGTAACTTGAGTTTTACAATAACTATAACTTTAAAAAATAAAAATATTTGCGCAGTATTTTTTAAAACTGGAACAGTTAATCTCTTTTAAAGCATCGTTTACAGTTTGCATGACAGTAGCCACTAAGCTGCATAAATCGTGTTTAACAATGACAACTTAGTTTCATAAACTACGGGTCTTTTTACTTTAGTAGTAAACTATTGCTGTAAAATTTGGAATTCCTTCACGTTGTTGTTATGAAATACCATGTGTTACAATTGTAATTTGTAAAATGAATTTTAATTACCACTAAGAAACTGGTTGTTTAGAGGAAAATTGGGCCTGAGAAGGCCAAGGCTAAGTGGCGAAAAATCTGAACCAATTCGAACAACCATAGGTCAAGCGCAAACTTTTTAAAACATATGTTATTTGTTTCACGAGAAGATAAGGGAATCGACATAGGGGGAATTATTCATTTTGATGGGTCAATCAGAAAACTCAGCATATTGTAGTCCACTGCTAGGCCCACATAAGCGTCTCTGCCTTCCAGATCCAGTTTGGGCTAACCATTTTTAAGGGCATCGCTTCATCTAGCTTGGAGGCGTTCGGTGCTACGTTTTGATGGTTAACCAAAGGGAAAAAGCTAATGAAAAAAAAACACATAATCGTTAAATCACGGCTGACACAGGGACAGTGTTCGCTGTAGCCATCACAATAGCACTGAAATTATTTGGCAATAGAGAATATCATAAAAAAAAATCTCACCGTTAAAAATACTAAGCGGATTATGACAATAATCTGTAGTTATCAAAATTCTCTTATAAAACGACTTTCATGGACAGGTTTGTCCAGCAAAACAGACGTGGATTAAATTATATGTGTCAATGAATGTAACAGAAATAATTTTAACAAAACATAATCTTATTCCTTTCGGGGATGAGCTGCAGATGGGGCAATTTGGAGTTGGACATCGGAATCGCCGGGGTCACCAACTGGCTAGTTTTATGGAGAAGGAGGGCCTCTATATGATGAACTCCTTCTTCAGAAAGCGTGAGCACAGGAAGTGGACCTGGCAGAGCCCCGATGGTGCAACTAGAAATGAGATCGACTTCATCATGTCAACCAAGAAGCAAATGTTCAATGATGTCTCTGTGATCAATTCGGTGAAAACCGATGGTACAATGCTCGATGACCTCAGTAGAGCTTCCGGAAGAGTGGGTCTAAAAATGAACATGGACAAGACTAAGGTCATGTTGAATGCCCATGTCACACCCACTCCTATCAAGATCGGAGACTCTACACTCGAAGTTGTAGACGATTATGTGTACCTGGGAGAAACGGTCCAGTTAGGTAGGTCTAACTTCGAGAAAGAGGTCAATCGTCGAATCCGACTCGGTTGGGCAGCGTTCGGGAAATTGCGCGGTACGGTACCCGGCACGTAACTTGGCAAGAGTCGTTAGATGCGCAGAAGTCGTTTTTTAGGTCTCTTTGGCGGTCAAGCGGGACGCGGGGTATGAAGTAGCGCCGATCCGAGCGCGCGATTGGCGCGTCAGCCGACCCCTGCCTCCCGCACCGCGTCTACATTCCGTTCGCTCCCGATTACACTTGCGGTGCTAGTGCACGAGTACTACTCTACCCTTTGTTTTTGTTACGAGTTCAGTTTTAGTTTTAAATTAAGTTTTTGTTACGAGTTATTGTTATTGTTGTTGTTTTAAATTTAGTTTTTTTGTGTTACCAGTTGTTGTTATCGTTTTAAATTTAGTTTTTGTTACGTTTTTTACAATGCCAGGACCAAATACCGTTTTACGCAGACATGCCAGATACGATGTGTACTGTTTCATGGAGAAAGAAGCTCAAATTGAAAAAGAGACGGTAAAACGGACTGCAGAAGCAACTAAAACCGGGAAAAAAGAGGAATAAAACAAATATAAAAAAATACGTACATAAGAAAAATGCATCAGTATTATGTTTTATTTATAACACCTAATAAAAGTCACGAATTCCTCTGCTTTGTTTAACTACATGATTAAAAATAAATGATGGCAATAACCAAAAATAACAATCAATAAAATTTAAGTGACTAGTTATTTGTTCCACTAAGTGTACGATGCGCGAACTTGCCCCCACTCCGCCAAAACCTTGCCAACTTACGTGCCGGGTACTGTATCTTCTCGTCCAACCTACCGCAGTGTCTCAAGATGAAAGTCTATGACCAGTGTGTGTTGCCAGTGATTACATACGGGACTGAAACGTGGTCGCTCACAATGGGGCAGCATGTACCGGTCCACACTGCAGGCTGAAGAAAAGAAGAGAAGAATAATATATGGAGAAAACTTTGCGTCCTAATTTTAAACAAATTCCAGCAGTGGATATTAGACTAAAGTTTGTTGAGGACGTAGTTCTTTTCTTAGAATATGGTATACGAACACGCGATGCAGCGATGCAATATCCTGACATAACAGAAAGTTGATGAATAGTTCTTAAACAGACGATTGTCCTTCTGGTGCTTCTTCAGTTACAGAAGGTTGGCCATTAACTCCAAATATCCTTGTCCCTTGTGAGGTGGAACAGCACTCCTGATCCACCGGTCCGTGTGAAAAGTTTCTAAACGTATAATATTTTCTTCGAGACGACGCGCAGACTTTATTTATTATTCAGCCAAAAAAATAACCTCCAGATCAATACAGCTAGTTAAATTTTCGACTCCAATTTGATATGTATGGGAGTTGATTTATATTCATAACACCGAATATCCAATAATGCACGAGGAGAAATTCGAACACGAAACGGTTACTAATGCTACCATGAATCACTGTCATACGCGAACGGTTCTCGTGCATAAATCAATCCGCTAATCCAATACCAATAGCAGTAATTACAAAATTGTAGTAGAATACAATTTTAAATTAAATTAATTAACTGCTATAAGTCTTGTGGCCGATTGGTTATGTATCGATACATTGTCAGGATTCTAAGAATTGGGTTCAAAAGACGAAGATACAACTAACATTTAGTTTTAAACAGAAGAAGGAAATTTTCAAAACTTTCTAAATTTCGAATATATGAGAAAAGTAAATATGTATGTGTGTGTGTGTAAGTATGTGTGTGTGTGTGTGTATGTATGTGTGTGTATATGTGTTTGTATGAGTAAGTAAATATTATTTCTTTCTCTCTTTTATCGATAGATATCCTGACTTTCCAGAAAATACTATAAAGATCACCATGACTGAGTTCTATTGGCCTAGCACCCGTAAGAACCTGACTCATAACCAGAGGTCGAAACATTTCATTTATTTGCCTAAACTTCCACTCAATTTACCAGCTTTATTTTGGAACCCACGAGGGTTAGTCGAGGTGGCGCGTGACTAGAGTTTATAGTCACGCGCCGTACGCCACACGTACTTGAGGGAGGCTTTTGCCCAGCATGGGATAGAGAAGAAAAAAAAAATTAACATACAAATCATTCCGTAATTTATACGGAGGTATTACCCACATGTGACCTACACTTCTTTGGGTTTAAGGCAAATAAACTCTACCTATTCCGATCTTTGCTCAGGTCTACCATGACGTCTTAAAGCAGGATCGTTTTATTCTTGTTCCAGAGTGGGTAAGAGACGGAGCTATAAAGGACGTCTAAATACAAAATCATTAGAATAAATCCTTTAATTAAAGTGACTAAGATGAAGTAGTTGCTTGTTTGTAACGGGTAAAGACTTGCTTTGAAAAAAAAGATCTTAAATAAAAAAAAACTAAAAATTCATAAATAATTATCATAAGTTTGACAAAGCTGCCGCTAGATGGCGCTGTACCAACGGGTTCGTCCTATATTGTGATAACGGGCTACTACGGAACCCTACACTGCGCGGGGCCCGACACGCACTTGGCCGGTTTTTTGTTTAGTTTGTGTGTCGATGTGTGCCTAAAATCTAGTACCCTTAGTACTTAGTACTTACTACTTAGTACTTAGTAGTAGTAGTAGTAATCTTACCCTCGTAATATGCAGCGTTTTCCCTCTAATAAACCATAGAACAGACTCGGTGCAAGGAGGGGTGGTCAGGGATCCCTGATAGCAAGCGTACTCTTTGAACGGTGGGCTGAAGTAGTTGAGACTGTGCGATTGAATAGTTCCGTTAGTAAAGCCCTGCTCTTTTGCTGCGTCCAAAATGTCCTTCAGGCCTTTGTACGTGTTGTTTCCATACTGAAAGAAAATTATGTTTATTTTTAAACTCACAGAATGACCTATCCTATCTTAACATCTAATATATATAAATTATGTGTCACGTTGTTTGTCCGCGATGGACTCCTAAACTACATAGCCGATTTTAATCAAATTTGCACACCGTGTGCAATTATCTTTAGAATCTAGAGATTAATTCTAAAGTAATCTTGGATGTAGTAAACAGAGTATGTATAAATCGCAGCGGGTAAAACTCATTAAATTTACGTAAAGCAATATCCTCTGCACATACGTATACTTTAGTATTAAATTCCTGGAATTTAAAGTTTCTAAAAGCAGATTTAAATGTAATTGATTTTCCTGGAACCATCTAAAATACAACTAGAAACTTCAACTGTAATTACGAGCTTCATAGAAGTCCGCAATTACAGTTGTCACAAAGTAAATTATTTATGTTTAATGGTAGAACATTAATTGTTTGTAAATCTGGATTATAATTATTATCTTTTTCCAAAGACTCGAGAATTCTATAAAAATGGTGCCGGGAAATCGAACTCTTGACTTCGGTATCAATTTAAATGAACGGAAAATCAAGGCTAAATAAATGGAGGAAGTTCATTTTACTGTTGCCGAGTCTGTAATATTTGCAATGAAGTTTGAATCGTAAGGGGTTATTTGCGGTTGCGCCTCCGGACACTGGTGTCTGGCAGATAATTTACTGAAATATTTGTCAGTGTGCGTTGTTTGCAATGCGTACCAGTTTGATGAAACCTTAACTGTGTTTGAAATAGCTACATGTTACTGCGTTTAATGATGTTTAGGTCTACTTTTCTATATCTAATAATTAAACTCTTTTTTTACACCCCCATTTTAGAAAAAAGCCATCCCTATTTTCTAGACTACTAATCTTTTAAACAGTCTAGAGTTACTGTGAAATATTGCGGCTTTTATTTAAATCCAGAGCGTGTTGTACCGCAAAAGCGTCTCGACTATCCGTCCCACTTAGTTTTGTTTAAAATTACCATTCTATACAAAGCTTATTTCAAATAGGAAAAACCAGAGACAATGGTTTATAAATACAAGTTGCGTGAGGTTGATAACCTTTCATGGCCATCGTTTCACAATGTGTGGTATCAAATTTTTCACTTCGTTAGGTAATATGATTTTCCATTTGCGACGCTGCCTGAAGGATGAAAGATAGAAAATTATATGCTGAACAATCTTGAAACTAAGAGGAGCTGTTTTGTGGTTAAATAGGAACTTTTTTATCGTGTTTTCAGTCATGTGAAGTTGACGTAAGCTACTGTTTTGAAAAAAAATGGGTTATTCACCAACTGGACACGAGAGACTGAACACACGTGTGTCCAGTTGGTGAAACTCACAATTAGCATCACTTATTATTTCGTCATCTGGACACGCCAAAATTTTTACGCGTGTCCACATAGTGAAACTTAAAATAAATCACTTTTATGTTTTCGCCAACTGGACACGTCCGCATTTTATCTGAATTCATGAGAAAGTACAGTCACGCAGATTGATTTTCTGCAATTGTGCCGAACGGGCGTGATCCGCTGAAGGCGTGGATGTATAACGTGTACCTAGCGGTCTGCCTATACCCTTTCTACACCAGGCGCACGCATACACTATACTTCACTCTCAGACGGGGCTGACGTCCTACACCTATTTAACTGTAGCCAATCTACGCAATCTCAGGCGTAGAACCTAACGAGGGAAGGGGGTTTACTGGGAAATAAATTGAAATAATACACTGATAAACTTTCATAATTATTCAGGAAGCGATTCGGAGCTTCAGGACTTTTCGCGCACAACTTTTTCACTGTTTTTCTTCATAATATATTTGCCGCACTGATGACGGAAGGTACTCCGGAACTTTACTGTAACGAGAACCCTGATTCGCTTCTTGATTTTGGAAAATTTTAATGAAAATTTTGATTATCGATACATGCATCTTTTCGAAAAACTGAAATTTTGAGCTTATATCTAAGTACATTATATACATGATATGGCTTCTACATAAAGTTATTTATGTACAAACATTAAAATCACAATAATCTTTATTGTAATTAGGAAATTATTTCCAAAAAACCAGACAACTTTTCCAACAGTGGCTGGTTGAAGGATCTTCCAGGCTGAATTACACGAAAACTATTGCTGTGACTGTACGTAAGTATATAATTGCCATATACTAGACGAGTACATGGCCTATCGAAAACTGTTACTTATTTTGTCGTGTCTGTATTTTTCAGCCTGTAACGATCCTTTAACTGTTATTCTGTTAGACCAGATTTTCCTATCACTGACGAATATAGCTGCGCTAGATTGACATACTCTCATCAAAGTGATTTTCCTGAAGGGCTAAGTTATTAAAAAAGACTATATCCAGGCCTAGGTCGCAACCTATATAGGCTACCTGGATCTTACTAAAATACTAAATTAAACTATAAACTCCACTTGCGAGTTTATATGAGTCTAGCAATTATGTAAATTACTGTTTTTTACTATTCTAATCACTTAAGGCACTTATTATTTGTCACTGTATTGCCCATACACTGACTCTACACTGTTTTACTATAACAAAAACACTATATGCTGATAAAGTGACGTTCGTTGCGAACAACAATCATGTTCGGCCAGATTCCACTGTTGGGAACAGGTGATTTTGTATGTCAATGTAAAATATTCATCATTTCTGATATTATTATTTTTTATTCAGAAATTGGCCAAATCACCGGTTCCCAACAGTGGAACGTGGCCGAACATGATTGTGATACAGAATATCAATCTGCGTGACTGTACTTTCTCATGAATTCAGATAAAATGCGAACGTGTGTCCAGTTGGCGAAAACATAAAAGTGATTTAATTTAAGTTTCACTATGTGGACACGCGTAAAAATATTGGCGTGTCCAGATGACGAAATAATAAGTGATACTAATTGTGAGTTTCACCAACTGGACACACGCGTGTCCAGTCTTTCGTGTCCAGTTGGTGAATAACCCAAAAAAAATTGATAGGTGTTATCAAGGGTTTTCTGAAACAGTCATTTAGTTCTTAGGTATCTAATAAAAAAGATTGATTGAGTAAAAGGTTTACTTTAATAAGAAAATTCTCGATTGAACTTACGACGTCTAGCTCGTTAGACCGACAACCCTCTCGGAAAGTCGATTCAATTTACCAAAATAATTGAATTTTACACCAGGCATCCAACTAAAATGTTCTATCTAAACCTTGGTACCTACTTTGACTTGCACTTAGATAAAAACCGCAAACAACCGCAACCGCAACTCAGTTCATTTATATGAGTTAGTTAATTTATGTAATAGACAGAATTATGAATCCAACTAATTTTGCAGGTTTATTATCTCAATCATGTATCTTGAAAAACATTTTTTTTTTAAACAAAACCAAATCTAAATATATAAAAGAACAAACTGACTGACTGAATGACTGACTGACTGACTGACTGACTGACTCATCTATCAACGTACAGCCCAAACCGCTGGGTCTACAGATTCCAAATTTGGCATGTAGGTTCCTTAAGTGGTCTAAGGGTGCACTAAGAAAGGATTTTTCAAAATTCACCCCTTAAGGGGGTTAAACGGGGCTCCAAAGTTTGTATGGGGAAACAAGATTAGTTAGACTATTTTATTCGAAACTTCACAGGAGTGCTCCTATTAATAAATGAGTAGAAACGGGTTTCAGGATTTTTCAGCATTCAACCCCTAAGAGGGGGAAATGGGGTGACAAAGTCTAAAAATCAATGCACAGCCCAAGCCGCTGAGTCTAGAGATTCCAAATTTAGCACATTGGTTCCTTATGTGATCTAAAGGTGCACTAATAAAGGATTTTTCAAAATTCATCCCCTAAGAGGGTTAAACGGGGCTCCAAAGTTTGTATTGGGAAACATGATTAGTTAGACTATTTTATTCGAAACTTCACAGGAGTGCTCCTATTAATAAATGAGTAAAAACGGGTTTCAGGTTTTTTCAGAATTCAACCCCTAAGAGGGGGAAATGGGGTGGCAAAGTATAAAAATCAATGCACAGCCCAAACCACCGAGTCTAGAGATTCCAAATTTGGCACATAGGTTTTTTATGGGGTTTAGGGGTGCACTAAGAAAGGATTTTTCAAAATTCATCCCCTAAGGGGGTTAAACGGGGCTCCAAAGTTTGTATGGGGAAACAAGATTAGTTAGACTATTTTATTCGAAACTTCACAGGAGTGTTCCTATTGATAAATGAGTAGAAATGGGTTTCAGGTTTTTTCAGAATTCAACCCCTAAGAGGGGGAAGTGGGTGGCAAAGTATAAAAATCAATGCACAGCCCAAACCACTGAGTCTAAAGATTTCAAATTTGGCACATAGGTTCTTTATGGGGTTTTGGGGGTGCATTAAGAAAGGATTTTTCAAAAATACCCCCCAAGGGGTTGAAACGGGGTCCAAAGATTACATGGGGAAATAAGATTAGTTAGACTACTTTATTCGAAACTCAACAGGAGTACTATCGATAAATGAGTTAACATTTTGTGTTTCAGGTTTTTTCAGAATTCAAGCCCTAAAGGGGAAAATGGGGTAACAAAGCCTGAAATTCAACATAGGTATTGTTTGTACGGTGAATTGGGTTGGGTGTATTACAAAAACAACGATTTTAAGATTTAATGTGGCGGACCTGAATTACCATCATTCCCTGTTGGGGTGCGTCGGGGTTGAAATATCTAAAAATCAATATGGGTGTCGAAACCGAGATTTTCAGGGGTGCTGATGTCGAAATTGGCATATATTTTGAGATCCAGAAGATGGCAGACTCAACTTCTATTCTGGGTTATTGTTGATTTATTGTGATGATTGTGATAACGATGATGATGATTGTTATAATGATAATTGTGATGATGATGATTGTGATTACGATGATAATGAGTTTGATAACGATGATGGTGATTGTGATAGTGATTGTGATTGTGATAGTGATGACGATTGTGATAGTGACGGTGTTTGTGATGGTGATTGTGATGGTTATAGCGATGGTTGTGATAACGAGGATGGACATTGTGATGATGATGATTATGATTAAGATGATAATGATTGTGATTACGATGATAATGATTGTGATAGGTAACGATGATGGTGATTGTGATAGTGATTTTGATGGTGATTGTGATGTTGATGGTGATGATGATTGTGATAGTGATTGTGATAGTGACGGTGATTGTGGTGGTGATAGCGATGGTGATCGTGATTGTGACAGTGATGGTGATTGTGATAATAATGAAGATGATTGTGATTACGATGATAATGATTGTGATAACGAGGTTAGTGATTGTGATAATGATTGTGATGGTGATTGTGATGGTGATGGCGATTGTGATCATGATTATTGTGATTAATATGATACTAATTGAGATTACCATGATAACGATTGTGATTACGATGATAATAATAATAATAATCATTTTATTATAATGATTGTGATGACGAGGATGGAGATTGTGATGACAATGATTGTGATTACGATGATAGTGGTTGTAATTACGATGATAATGATTGTTAAAATGATGATAGTGATTGTGATCGTGTTGGTGATTGTGATTGTGATTGTGATTGTGATGATGATTGTGATGGTGATTGTGATAACGGTGATGGTGATTGTGATTTTGATGGTGATGGTGATTGTGATAGTGATTGTGATAGTGACGGTGATTGTGATGGTGATAGCGATGGTGATGGGGATTGTGATTGTGACAGTGATGGTGATAATGATGAAGGTGATTGTGATTACGACGATAATGATTGTGATAGTGATTGTGATTGTGATGGTGATTGTAATGGTGATGGTAAAGGTGATTGTGGTGGTGATTGTGATTGTGACTGTGATAGTGATAGTGATAGGGATAGAGATAGTGATAGTGATGGTGATTGTGATAATAATGAAGATGATTGTGATTACGATGATAATGATTGTGATAACGAGGTTAGTGATTGTGATAATGATTGTGATGGTGATTGTGATGGTGATGGCGATTGTGATCATGATTATTGTGATTAATATGATATTAATTGAGATTACCATGATAACGATTGTGATTACGATGATAATAATAATAATAATCATTTTATTATAATGATTGTGATGACGAGGATGGAGATTGTGATGACAATGATTGTGATTACGATGATAGTGGTTGTAATTACGATGATAATGATTGTTAAAATGATGATAGTGATTGTGATCGTGTTGGTGATTGTGATTGTGATTGTGATTGTGATGATGATTGTGATGGTGATTGTGATAACGGTGATGGTGATTGTGATTGTGATGGTGATTGTGATAGTGATTGTGATAGTGACGGTGATTGTGATGGTGATAGCGATGGTGATGGGGATTGTGATTGTGACAGTGATGGTGATAATGATGAAGGTGATTGTGATTACGACGATAATGATTGTGATAGTGATTGTGATTGTGATGGTGATTGTAATGGTGATGGTAAAGGTGATTGTGGTGGTGATTGTGATTGTGACTGTGATAGTGATAGTGATAGTGATAGGGATAGAGATAGTGATAGTGATAGTGATAGTGATAGTGATAGTGATAGTGATAGTGATAGTGATAGTGATAGTGATGGTGATGGTGATTGTGATGGTGATGGTGATTGTGAAGGTGATTGTGATGATGATTGTGATAATGATGGTGGTTGTGATAGTGATGGTGATTGTGATAATGTTGGTGACTGTGATAGTGATCGTGATTGTGATAATGATTGTGATAATGATGGTGGTTTTGTTATTGATGGTGATTGTGATAATGATGGTGGTTGTGATAGTGATGGTGGTTGTGATAGTGATGGTGATTGTGATGATAATAATAAATTGTGATGATTATGAAATTTGGCACATAGATAGTTTATAACCTGGATTAACATGTAGGACACTATTTTTCCTTTACTATGATTCAGTGGGACAGTTACCGAACTGCACGCGGGCGAAGCCGCGGGCAACAGCTAGTTAATAATATAAAAAATACTACCCCTACCTCTCAAAAATTTGTATTTTTCTTGATTGAAAGCTTGATTTATTAATTCAGTATTAAGGTACATTAACTTTTAACTAATTATGTCAATGTCACTGAAAATTATTACATCTTTCACGAAACTCTAAACCCCTTTACTAAATTATTATCAATTTTGATTTCAAAAGACACCAACTTTTTTTGCACCCACTTACTGTCAAAAAATACAACTTGATCTCTTTCAAAGTTTTCAATCCGATTAAACAGTAAACAGCGTATACATTTTTTGAAAAGGACAGGTGTCAAGGTAGTAGGATAAAAAGGAAACTTGGAAAAGATTTATCTTGTGCAAGTCAGATAGGCGACGGAAGAAAAGACGTTTCATTAAGATAAACAATTGGTGGTTCTCAATTAAATTAAAAGTACGATTCCGAAAGACCGAAACGTGGTCGCTCACAATGGGCCTCATCAAAAGGCTTAAAGTCACCCAAAGGGCAATGGAGAGGGCTATGCTCGGAGTTTCCTTGCGCGATCGAATCAAAAATGAAGACATCCGCAAGAGAACAAAGGTTACCGACGTAGCCCGAAGAATTGCCAAACTTAAGTGGCAGTGGGCAGGGCACATTGCTCGCAGAACGGATGGCCGATGGGGCCGAAAAGTTCTGGAGTGGCGACCGCGAACCGGAAGAAGTTGCGTTGGAAGGCCTCCCACTAGGTGGACTGATGACCTGGTGAAGGTTGCGGGAATCCGCTGAATGCGAATCGCACGGGACCGGTCAATGTGGCGACACTTGGGGGAGGCCTATGTCCAGCAGTAGACGTCTTTCGGCTGAAATGATGATGATGATGGTGATGATTCCGAAACCGACAGAGGAAGATCAAAGAAACGATGGATGGACTGTGTGAAAGATGATATGACATGACTAGAAATGTGGTAACTGTTGAGATGACGAGTGATAGAGAAATATAGAAGAAGAAGACATGCTGTGTTGACCCCATAGGCTAGTTTCGACCATCAATAAATTGCAAATCTATTTAGTACGTCAGTTAGAGTATTGGAAAATAATGGACACGTATTTTTTGTTTTTGTAAATCAATGAATATTGACAAAGATAAAACGCATCAAAACTCTGCAGTGGGGGCTCGTGACGTCACAACGCACTAAAAGTTATAGCACGGCGTGACGTATTGAGAATTTTAAAAGCGTCGTATCTTCGTCAATTTTGGTTTACGTAACAAAAGAAAAAATACGTGTCAAATATTTTTTGATAATCTAACTGACGGATTAATTAGATTTTTTCAGGACACATGCCTAGCCTATTAAATTGAGATAAGGGCAGGAGAATGATGCCGCAATGCCAGAGGGTGGAAAGTTTCTCCAAATCGTCCAATGCTCCATTAAAAAGGGAGGATCCTCTGACCAGACGGGTATTGTATCAGATGGGCACCCAGCAGTTCTTTTCGGCTTGCGGATCAATACCATATTATTGATATTTAGTTCTTCAGTTGTGTCATAGATGGCGCTAGGTACTTTTTTGTCAACTTATTTTGTCCGCTACACCAGGAATGACCGACCGTATAGCAGGACGACTCCAAATTAAACTCTAGAAATACTACAACAGGCGGTAATGACCCCACCTGCGTACGCGTTTTCATAGTTACCTATAAACAGTGGCCCGAATGATACCCAGTCTTACCAAAGGGTATCATATTAGCCAGTATTAACCGGGTTGTGGAGGTCAGATAGGCAGTTGCTCCATACCAAATATTGGTATTCAGCAGTATGCGGTTAAACTAAAAGCTGGACCCAACAGAGTTGGGAAAAGGCTAGGCAGATGATGATGATGATGATGAGGATGATGACCTAGAAACCAGTAGGATTGATACCGATTTTCGGAATCGCACCTTTAGGGCCTGCGCAGACGACAGACTATCCGTGACGCACTTTTCACTCTGTGAAAATAGAACCTAAGCAATTATAATAGTAACGCATGCGATGCGCAAAAAATCCGTGTCATTCTGGCAGATCGCGCCACTTCGCGCTGCACAAAAAGTGCGGGAAGAAATAGAACGTTTGCTCCAACACGTGGTAACGCAGACGGCGCACTTTTAGTTTGCAATCTTCGCTCGATAATGGGGGATGTAATGCACTATGAAGATGCAATGTGCGTCGTGTGCGTTGAGTCTGCTTAAAATCCGCGACGGGCTTTTTGTATTCCATGCAGACATTTTGTGCGCCACAGACTCAATCGTACAAATAGTCTGTCGTCTGCGCAGGCCCTTATAAGTACCAAAGTTTCAGCAACAAATCTCTTTCCTAAGTACTTAATCCCTTTTAGAAAATTGTCAGCTGCCGCGTGTCAAAAACATTTAAGTAGATAATTTTGCTACAACGAACACAATATTTCTAAAGAACGGTTTTGGTTTGTAATACCCATCATATAATAGGTTTTTCTTTTTAAACCTATTCTCACATCTCATGGCTAGTGAGTCAAAAGGCTTTCCATAAAGATGACAGTAGATTTGGCAACGCTGTGTTGCCCCTACTTTGTGCTGAATAAAAGTATTTTCTTGCTTTTTTACTCTAAACTGTTAGCAACAGAAGCTTACAAAACATTTCTGCAAAATACAACTACAAATTCTCCAAAGAAATTCAGAACCAAAGTCAACATATTTTCAGTCACGTAGACGATTAAAACTTACAAGAACCACTCGCTAATGTCAACAAGTAGGTTCTCAGGGCGTTCTACGAGAAAAGGCTTTTACAAAAAATGCGGAGAACGTACGACGACCGATCAAGCTAAGCAATTTATCATAATTATTAGGCTGTTCTCTCATCGTAGGGCAAGCTTACCTATACAAAGCGGGGTCAGGTTATACTGGATATAATAATAATAATATAATAATAATAAATTTATTCAAAAATGTGTTAAGATAAAGGTTTACAATTTTTCTTAAATCTATGTCAAGTTCACGTAAGCTGTGAGCCTGAACTAGGTAATCCTGTGTTTCAGGCGATTTGAGGTAACATTAATAAATTGATTAAATAATCACATACATGTTAATATTATTGGTACCAATGTAAAAAGGTATAAAAATTATACTATCTTAACTTAGCTAACTAATTTAAAAAATAACAATTTAATAATAGTATGAACAATTAATATTTACTTTAGTACAAGTAATAACTTCTCTGTATCTTCATAGGACATAGTTTGAAGAGCTTCCTTAAGGATTTTCTTGCAGTTATTGTGATTTAGGGAGTAGATGTTTCCTTTTTCATTAAGCCTGTTATATAGTAGCGGTCCGAGGTACATATAAAACTTGGGATGTGAAAGCATGTTTTGTACTTTTTTGAGGGCAAACTATATCTTTCCGTCTTTTTTTAGTAAATTCAGTGCTGTATGGAAGTGCTGCGTGTTGTTTTAGTACAGTGCTCATAATAAATAACTGTCGAACTGTTAGTACTTCACAAGATTTATACAGGAGGTTAGTGGGGAAAAGGAAAGGGCGGCAAGTAGCCACCTTGAGAATAGCTCTTTGAGCTCTTTCAATGGGTAATAAAAGAGTTTTACTCGTCCCACCCCATGAAGTAATGCAGTAAGTCAGAATTGACTGACAAAGAGCAAAATATACTTGCCTGAGTATTTTTGGATCTGTAATAGAACGTAGCTTTTTGAATACGAATATCAGCTTACGAATTCTATTATTTAGAGCTTCCATATGTTGTTTGAAGGAAAGGGTTTCATCTATTATAACACCCAGGTATTTTATTTTATCAGTCTTCCTAATATTGGGACATTTACACTGGCTATCTGCAGGGACTGGGCAACAGTGAGCATGCAACGCTGAGGGGATATTGGATATATGCTTACGCATCGAAAACTTAATAAAATTTGTCTTCACTGCATTTAGAGTTAGTGAGTTATTTTGTAGCCATTTATTTACAATATTAAATCCGCGTTGCGCAAGCTTGTAGACTTCATTTTCTGAGTCAGCCGAAAAAAGTAAAGCAGTGTCATCAGCGTAAGTTATGACAGTACCATGCTCTAGCTTTAGATTGCAAAGGTCATTTATGTAGATCAAAAATAGGGTGGGCCCTAGGATACTTCCTTGGGGAACACCAAAAAATGTGTTTTTTTGAATATCGCTGAGAACATCGCCAATCTTTACGCACTGAGAACGATCTTCTAAATAACTTTTGAATATTTTCAGTTGGGTGCCTCTTACACCCATGATCTCAAGCTTGCGCAATAGGATTGGAATGGAGACAGTGTCAAAAGCTTTGGCGAGGTCCAGGAAAATTCCTACTGTGTGTTTACCCTTGTCAAGTTCTTGTGCTAGATAGTCAGTCAGATGATGTACCGCATCGGCAGTTGAAACTTTAGGTCTAAATCCAAACTGCCTTTCAGACAGAATAGATTTGTCTTCCAAATATTTTAACAACCTTTTGTTTATTATTTTCTCCAATATTTTTGACATAGAAGGTAGTAAAGAAATAGGTCTATAATTAGTCACTTGCTCTTTGCTGCCTGATTTATAGACAGGGATAATTACAGCTTTTTTGAGACACTCTGGGAAATGACCTGAAGATAAACAAATGCGGAAAATATAAGTCAGTGGTGGTACCAAAATGTCCTTGAATCTTTTAATAATTTTATTCGAAATGTTGTCCCAGCCAACTGCGCAGTCTTCTTTCAAGGTCATGATTATACTTTCTACTTCAGTCTCGTCAGTATCTAGCAGCGCGAAGGAAGTTAAAGCAGTGTTAGAAGATAAATGAATGCTCGTGAGGTTTTGGGATTGACTCAGATTTTTTTCTGCCAGACACTTTCCCACATTAACAAAGAAATTATTTGCTATGTTAGCGGATTCCACTGGTGACGAGTGTGCTTGTAATAAACTTGAAGATGACTCATTTTGTTTTGTGGTATACGTTACGTCTTTAATATATTTCCAGATCTTTTTACTATTTGTTCCAGCCTTTTCCAATGCCACTTTGTCGTAGTTGCTTTTAATTTTTCTAAGAAGATCATTACAGAAATTTCGATACCTTCTGTACGAAAGTTGCAATACACCATTTTCCGGATTAGATTTAGCTTTCCTATGCAGTTTATCCCTATGTTTCATACAGCGAATAAGACCTGGGGTAATCCATGGTTTTATATTGTGGTTTTTGTTGCTTAACTGCGATATGACCGTGTTTTTCTGAATTGCATTTCGTAAGTTTTCAATAACAAACAACATGCAAAACTGCGGGTCAGCGGAATTAAAGACTGGATCAAAATTGATGACGCGTAAATCTTCTTCAAGTCTATTTATATTAAGTTTAGAAATTTTGCGAGTGCCTTGTTTAGGTAATTTCCAATTTAGGGTTAGTAGGGCAGCGTTGTGATCGGTTATTGTTGAGGTAACAACAAGTGCAAGTGAGGGGAAATTCGATTTAAGCATAATGTGATCCAAACAGGAACCACTGTGATGTGTAGGAAAGCTGTGTGCTGGGAGCAGGCCATGAAAGGCGCATAGGTTGAGGTAGTCCTGAGCAGAAGCATCAGCACTTCCTGGAAGAATATTTATATTAATATCTCCAATTATAATCGTGTTTTTGTTGGATGACAGGTTCTGCAAGGTCTCATTCAGAGAGTCAGTAAAATTGCTAGTATTTTTAAAAGACGGAGGTCGATATAATGCTAATATCGCAAAATCTGATCCAATTTTAACTAACAATCTGTTACAGTCGTTCATATCAGGTTCCTCAACAGAGACGTTCAGATGATTTCTTGCATAAACTATCACACCATCATTTTGGTTGTAATTTACGGTACTTCTATACATATTATATCCCGGGTGTTATGGGTGGACTGTATTTTATTTATTGTTCCCTTCTTCGATAGCTCAGGTGGCTATGGGATTTCCTTTTCAATTAAAACTCTTCGATGGTTTAACACTGTTTAATTACTTCGTCTATATTTTAGAGCGGGCACGTTATTCTAACATAAACTGATTTACACAAGTACACAATAATCACAAAGAATATAGTCAGAACATAATAATCACAAGAACATAATATACTTAGGGCACGTGGGACTCACAATAAACACTTAAAACTAGATACTTGTAAATAGAACACTGTAAAAATATAAAACTGTATCGACTGACTTTAGTCGCCTATCTTTATACCAAAACATCATGTCGCAAGTAGTGGCGGGGCCTCGTTGTACTCAACCCTTTTGGCTAATCATTCCCTCTATAATGGACTTTCCCATCTTTCTGCGGGTCGGTCAAGTTTCGACTTGTCGGAGGCTCCGCCCACAACACGCGAAATGGTGATTTGTTACCTTATATGGTAACGTTTTTGGCTTGTTATGAAACCGTCAGTTTCGCTACCATATAAGGCAATCGTATGTCATGATATGTGGTTTTAATAAAGTCTACACCTTTTTCCCGCCTTGTGCGGGCCTGTCTTTTACTTTATTAATCCTTATCTTAGCTAGTTATCTCCTAGTGATACAATGGAGCTCGGCGTCTGTTACACCGGGATTAGTGGTATGTTATATTGTTTGGCAAGCCAGCATTCGGTTAAAACAATAACGTCACAATTTATGTTTAGCCGTTGCTGAAATGTATTAAAGCTATCAAAATTCTTAAAAACACTGCGAATATTTTGTGTTAATATGGTTAGTGGAGATTTGTAGCCGGATAGATATTGTTTGCAGTTTTCAGCTTCACAAACTTTGGCCTCAGATACAGATAAATTATCTAAATCATTAATTAAACTATTTATCATAATGGTAGTTTAAATAAAAATATAAAATAAAAAGGACAAAAAAAAAACGAATTAACGGCGCTCTTAGGCGCCTCCATAATCTACAGAATTGATGTACCTTTTTTCAGCCATTATTTTCGCTGGGCAGTCAGCAGCACCTGTGTTATGCTTGTCTGGCTTTTTGAAATGCAAACAAGTAGCGCATTTTGGTTGGTCAGCCTTTTTTAGACATTCTTTTATTGAGTGACCTTGATCACCACAGTGACCGCAGGTATACGATGTCTGTCGACATGACTTGGCCGCATGTCCATACTGCTGACACTTATAACATCGTGTGACCAAAGTGAAGTCTCTCACAGGGCATGATGACCAATTTACAAAAACTCGGTCTTGTGATATTAGGGCTTTGCGTATTACTGCAGATACCTCAACAATGTAATTACATGTCTCAGAGTCTTTCTTACCTGACTTATGACTTAATTTAATTAGGCTTAAAAACGTCTCAAGGCTGCAATCCTGAAGTTTTTCGGCTAGGTTCTGGTTGTAGACACAAGTAAAAACCTCATTTTCCTGCATGGATGTCAGCACTCCTATAATTACAACCCTAGGCTTTCTTTTGTGGGGCTCGTCGACTGTTAGGCCTGATTTGGTAAGCTGCACCGATTGTCTCAGCTTCTCAATGTCGTCCTTCGTCTCGGTGCTGATGATCACACCGCCGTTCTTCGTCTTGCGCAGGCCTCTCACGTGTAGCTTCATTTGTTCGGGGCTGATAATTTTCTGGACAAGGGTTTTTGTCTCATCGCTGGTCTTCAATTTGTCACTGGGATAGATGGCCACAGAACTTACGTGACTTGGCTGGATAAAATTGTTGGCACCTTTCTTTACCATGTCAGCAAAGGAAGATACCTGGGCAGGTTTCGTCGAATCATCTATACTCAGCTTAAGGTTCTGTAGCTGCTGCGACAGATCGAGTTGGTTTTCTAGGGTTCTGACGGCGTAGTGCGATTGAATGGCTTTCGCTTTGACGGACTGGTACTGGACGGCCATCTGCGAGGTCCCGTAGCTAATCTTCCTGGTTAGGTTTATGATGCGCGTTTTCTGATCTACATTCAGCTTTCCCTCATTTGCAATAGCGCACACCTCCTTCAGATTCTGTTCGATAGACGCCATCCAGGTCTGAATTTCTGCCGTCGAGACAACTTCAGGGGCATCGTTCCTTTGGATAGTTGCTTGAGGGGTAGAGGCGGGTACGGCAACGGGCACAGGGGTAGAGGTGGCTACGGCAACGGGCACAGGTGTAGACGTGGCTACGGCAACAGGCACAGGTGTAGAGGTAGGTACGGCAACGGGCACAGGTGTAGAGGTGGGTACGTCCCCGGGCAGTGGTGCACTGGTGATGGGCACAGGTGTAGAAGGCGGGGAGCGAACACATTTACTACTCCGGTTGAATGGACTGTCCTCCATTTTGAATCAGGATAATATTGCTCCTGTTAAACCCCGGTCATTTCTACTAGTAATACACCTTAAACAAATGTACTGTACAAGTATGCGTTACTACTGGCTATTTGTAACTAGGTCACAATTTCGCAAGTGATTATTTGTTTATTGCAATAATTGTTCGATACGTCTGTTCACTACGACCGGCAATTATGCAATTCGATATGTATATCTATGTGTCGCCTACTTACTTATTGTCATTTCAGCGACATGTCGTTGTACGCCGGTTGTAAGTATTACTTGAAACTTATTTATAAGCAATTTTACGTGTTTAATACGTTTTAACAACCTGTTTACCTTTTCCTTGTAATTTTTTTACTTGAGAGTAAAGATAACTTTTATATGTCATCATAATCATTTCAGCCGAAAGACGTCCATTTCTTGGTATAGGCCTCCTCCAAGTGTCACCACATTAACGGGACCGCCGTACGCGTTACATCCAGCGGATCCCCGCAACCTTCACCAGGTCATCGGTTCACCTAGTGGGAGGCCTTCCAACAAAGTCTTCCAGTTCGCGGTTGCCACTCCAGAACTTTTGTGCCCCATCGGCCATTCGTTCTGCGAGCAATGTGCCCTGCCCGCTGCCACTTAAGTTTGGCAATTCTTCGGGCTACGTCGGTAACCTTGGTTCTCTTGCGGATGGCGTAATTTCTGATTTGATCACACAAGGAAACTCCGAGCATTCCGAACTTAGCCCAATCCACTTTTAAATCTAACTAGTATTTACCTAAATAACCATGTTAAAGTTTGTAGTTATAGATACTATATTAGTACTATATTATATTACTCTACTATCGAGTATAATTATTATATCAGATACTATATTCAAATAATTTACAGATACGTTTCTTCCTCTAGATTAAAATCCTAATCATTTCCTAGAATACATTTTTACTTGCTTGCTTAAATCATATTTTGATAAACAACGGATGACTTTAAATACTTAAATGACTATTATCAACTCCGTATTCTTATATCAATATTTCAAATTAATATCTTGATGATATTTTCTTGTCTTTTAATTATTTGACTTTATTAGTTGGAGCTACAAGTAAATCTAATTATTTGACATAATACTCAAATAAGTAGTAGATCATATTTAATAATATTTACAATGTTGCTTCAATTCTTGGGTGTCGTTATTTAGCTACCTAAGAGAAATAGTCTGCAAAGTAATGCGTCCTAGTCCTAACCAAAGCGAAAGAAGTTGTCGCGCAAATACGCGATTATCACGGTCATAATGCGACTCATTTGTTCTGAAAACCAAAGAGCGCTGAAATTGGTATCGGCGCGAGCATATTATCTTTGGATACGCGCGATGATTTCTTTAGGCACAATCGAAGCGAATGGATGGGCAAAATCAGACTAGTAAAAAACTTACACTATACAAACTAGCAACGGCCAGGATCGCCTGTGGATCACTAGGAGCCGTCTTCAATGCCTGGGCCATATCCCCGTATTCAGCTGACACGTAGTAGGCCTGGGTTTCCAAAGGGTAATACACACTTCCCACTGTGTGTTCAGCGGGCAGGTGTACAGTTAGAGAATGGAAGAGGTATCGACGACTATGGGCTGCTCCACCGTAGATTAAAGGACGTTGCTCGTTTTTCCATTCACCGAAGAGAACCACTGGAATGGAAAAAAATGGTGTAGCCCTTTGTGAGATTGTCAAGTGAACGGGAAAATGCTTCTTCAAACGTAACTTGTTAAATGAATTTAACAGATTCATTTACTGATGTTGACTGCAATAGAACAGCATGCAAAAGAGAAATACGATCGTGGAGTCCTGGAGTGCGTAATAGGTTAAAAGCCACCATCAATAAATTGCAAATATATTTAGTCCGTCAGTTATTGTATTGGAAAATATTGGACGTATTTTTTGTTTTTGTAAATGAATGAATATTGACAAAGATAAAAACGCTACAAAACTAAACTAAAAATTATACCACGGCGTGACATATTGAGAATTTTAAAAGCGTCGTATCGTCGTCAATTTTGGTTTACATAACAAAAGGAAAAATATGGATCAAATATTTTTTGATCCATAATTTATCTGACGGACTAATTAGATTTTTTCAGTACACAAGCCTATTGTAATGCCCCAGACGTGTTTCTTGGGTAAAAAAGTAGTTAATTGACCGTTTGTCCGAGTATTATCATTTTAGTTGATATCTTCACTGATGTGCATAAGCCTTTCCCCAAACAGGATTTTGATCACTTTGGTATAAATCCTACCTACTATAGAAAAATTTAGAAATTTAAAAACGATTTCTCGCAAATATTAAATTGTATTAAAAATTCAAAAGTTTCCGCTACGGAAATAAGATTAAAAATTCAAGTTTCCGCTCCGGAAATAAGATTTGGCGCCAGTTTCCGTCCAGCAAATATAGAAGGTGTAATCCATTTATGCAAACAATTTTCAACTCGGCTAGGAAATGTGTAAAGACGCACTCCGAATAATCAATTTGATAATGTGGTCGTTTTAGGGAAGTTACGTCATAATTTCAGTCCTCTCTTGGAATATGGAATAGGCAGATATTAGGCAACAATTGAATATTGATATTCAATTGTACTTGTAATCCATTTTCATAGTAAAGTCAGGATCTTACTAAGGTATGTAGTGTTAGATTGTAGATTATTTGCACACTATAAACTACACTATGTAGAGGCGCCACATCAAGTTACTACAATCTGTCATATTTTTTTAGATAGATTTTCAATTTTATCGCTAAAGCATTACGGTCAAGGTTGATTGGGAAAATTTGTCAGTTTCGGGTAGCTTGAAATGCTGGCGTCGTGTACAGTATACATAGTGTACAGACGTTATAATTCCAATTGATGGACAATCTATTGGAATTATAACACTGCAAACTTTGCCTCGCTTAAAAGTCAATATGCTCGTACTTCATAATATAAATGCGAAAGTAACTCTGTCCGTCTGTGTGTCTTTTATCTTTTCTTCTTCCTTAGCGGTAGTGTGGATTCGATAAGGCTATGGTCTTCTATAAACGCCGCGCCGTGGGTCGGCCGCGTACAGCGTCACGCCGTACGCCGCGTCACGATGCTTACTATAGAAATGCATTGTTGTGGTCTCTTTCACACGCGTGACGTTGGCGTGTGGACGCCGTAGGCGGCATTCAAACGCTTTGCGCCGCGTTTCTAGTTATTTCGAAGCATTGCAGCGTGAATGTCGTTTTTGGCGTCAGTCCAAAATGTCGAACTTTGGTAAAGAAAAAGACAAATTATTGATTTAATCAGTCGAATGTTATAGTGCATCTTTGTATGCGTCGAATTCATATCCATTTTATATCACAAGACTACACGCGAGCACTATTCGTCGACTACTGCTGTGAACGAGACGTCGGCGTTCGCCATGAGATGTATTGACCGCTAATGCTGCTGTGCCTGGCCGTTCAGACGTCGATCGGAACGTAAACGCTGAAGTTGGACACCGCATATAGCAATTAATAGGAGACCGGCGACTAACATTTGACACACAGTTAATAAGCCCTGCTTTAGAAGTTCTAAAGCAGGAATTGTTCTGTGTAAACAAGGGTCTTTATATAAAGCCCCTTGTTGGGATATCCCAGTATCTGTTCTAATAGGATAATTTCTGACATACACACGGGCGAAGTCGTAAGCTACAGCTAGGTCTGAATATTTCTCACCGTAAACACCCTCTCGTAACCGTTTCTGTCTAATTCTTCATTTTAAAATAATGAGAGCATTATGCAGTGAAGTCGCAAAAATCCTGATTTATATTAACGTTTAATTTACACCCCATCCCTTTTCAAGGTCTTTTGTCTATTGACCTTAGGTTTAATTGCGCGGAATTTTGGTGAAAAATAAGAAGAAAGTTTTTATGGCTTTTCCTGTTATTTATCTAAAGGTAGAAATTGGCTGGTGTTTTGATCGCTGCGAAAATTGAGCTACGTTTCACAGTCACTTCCTGTTACCCGACTTACGGATTGTAGATCATAGGTTCGAAACCAAGCAGGCACTTTAATTTTACAGGTTAGGTTTGAAAGGAATGAAAAGGGATGCCGGGGTCTTAGTTCCCTTTTTTTTTCGGATTGGAAATCATCATATAACTCCTCCCACTCTGGGCGGAGCACGAGGGAGTGTCAGACTTTTACTGACTAAAACCCATCCACGTTCCTTCATCGCCCTTTGTGTTCCGGGGCCACGGTATCTCTTTCGAACAGTCCCGCAACCCCGGCAAGCATCGGTCCTTGAGGACCCCTTATTTTTCGTGGTAGGTTACTTTAAACCCTGAAAACCGAAATAGGAGCCTTCAGTAGTTTTGACACCTTTAATTTCAATTTATAACGCTCGTTTAAATACTACTACTATTAATTAAAGTCTTTCTTTCAAACTGAACACATACCGTAGCAGCTTCCTAAGCCCGTACCTATCTATCTCAAACTACACTCATCTCAAATTGCAATCCGCATTTCTTACGAGTCTCCCTTCCCTCGTCCTCTTAAGATTCCGCGTAATGTATGAACAGGGGTTTGCTACTCTAGATAGTAATAATTAACTGTTTTCATGTAACCACATCTTGTTGATTCACACAGTCTACAGTTAGTTTTGCAATGTTGACTCTTGGAGTTAAATAGTAACTGAGTAAGCTGGGAGATTGAGACGGGATAAGGTACATCATTATGTTGTCAAGGCGAAGTTTTGCACTAAGGGAAGAAAATGTTTAATCATGACGATTAATAAAACTTCACCTCTTAAAATTCATAGTCCTTGAAACGGTATCGCAAATCAACTATTATGTATTATATTAATAATATAGATTTCGGCTACGACCTTAGCGCTTCAATCAGTGAACTTCCTGATAGACTTCACTACTACGTAGGACAAACATTCGAGTATCCCATCATTTGTAAAACAGCACCACGTTTGTTCAGTGTGGTAGTCGTCTACCACCCTGAACTACAAACGTGGTGCTATGCAATAGATATTCAGACTTTTAAAATGTATAAGAGACGATTGGGTATTAACCCCGTCTCCTGAACACGAGACTCAAACGTGATTATGTCATTGTGACATACATAAATACAAACAAATAGATAATGGTGTCGATTCTGTTGTGCACAAACTAAACTTAATTTAGGCTATTGCTATCTTTTTCTCTCTAATAAAACGAGAAAGAGACGGACATAATTCAGAGCTGTCAAATTTAGTTGGAACTAATATTTCCATACAAATGAAGGGTGCACGTAAAAACATGTCGACTAAAAACACGGTGAAGCGCAAGGCATAAACTAGTTGGACATCTCTAACTTAGTTCATAGCCGTCCTTTTCTCGCACTGCCTTTTAGTAAAAGATAGCAATAGCCGGAATTAAGTTTAGTTTGTGCACAACAGAATCGACACCAATATATTGCTTAGCTTCGACAAAGAATACACCTTCTGTCTCAATTCTGTAACTCAAACCTCGTAGTTTTACATATACCCAGAAAAATATATACGGTACCAACTTCGCTTTCCATCGTTCATCAGGGTCATAAACTTCGCCGGCACATCATTGTTCTGGAACAGAAGTCGCCTCCCCCCTCTTAGTTTGATGAGTCCAGCGACGGGCAAATCTACAGGAGACTGGGACTTCCCGCCACAACTCGGGTACTGTTTTGCCCAGGACATCTGACCTATTAAAATGGAAAAAATGATTAAATCACAGTTATGAAGATCATCATTCTCATCATTCTCTTCCCCTTATCCCAATTCATTTGTGGTCGGCGCAGCATGTCTTCTTCTTCCAAACTTCTCTATTTTTCGTCATCTCATCAGACACTTCTTTTCTTGCCATATCATTCTTAACACAGTCAATCCATCGTTTCTTTGGTCTTCCTCTACTCATATACCCATCCACATTCATACTCAAAACTTTCCTCACGACATATTCCTCATCCCTCCGCATCACATGCCCATACCACGATAACCGATTACCACACAACTTTTCAGTCACTGGCGCCACTTTCTGACTTCCTCTTATATAAGTACTCATTTCTTACTTAATCCATTCGCGTAACACCACACATCCCCCTTAGCATCCTCATCTCCGCGACATGCAAATGCCTTTCATTCATCCCTTTTGTGGCCCAACATTCTGATCCATACAAGACAGCAGGTCTAACCATGTGATGAAGATATTGTGAGGAAACCGGCACTTCTTGGTAACAAAAATTCGAAGACATGTGACATCTATAAACCCGCGTGCGTGGTAGATTACAGCCCACTCCCTCTCATAGAGAGAAGGCCTGTGTCCCAGCAGTGGGAACATATTAGGCTCGTGCTCGTGCTTAATTGTGCACCATTGTGTTTCAAGAACATCATCTTGTCATCTGCCTAGCCTTTTCCTAATTATGCTGGGGCCGGCTTCCAGTCCACCCGGAGGCTGCTGAATACTAGTATTTTTCATGGAGCGTATGCCTATCTGATCTACACACCGAGTTTCCTCCATGCCTCAGAAAGCACGTTAAGGTGACACTAGTTGACATTTTTTCTATAGAAGTTTCGGGAGGGTATTACTCCACTGTTTGACACTGTACATCCAAAGTTAAAAATGATATCGTTTTATCTCATTATTAATTTTGTCTGTGCGGAAACAGAATATTAAAATAAAAAGCCACTAAATAGTTACGAGCTACCAAAGATTCGTTTTTATTGCCTCTTCGTATTTTTTTACGCGCGCTTTGTACTATGAATTATCGTGCATCTCACTGAACTCACTCTGTCGGGCACGACACCAGGTGAGACAGCGTGCTTTTTGGCCACGCCCACCAATGAGTTTGAGCTCACGACTAGTTTCACCTTAAGTCGTTGGTCCCAGCTGTCATTTGTAGATCTTTGACAGTCTTTACGAGTATTCGAAACCCAGTTACTGGGTTGTGGAGGTCAAATAGGCAGTCGCTCCGTGTAAAATACTGATATTCAGCTGCATCCTGTTAGACTGGAAGTCGATCCCAACATGCTTTGAGAATAGGCTTGGACGATGATGATACATGTAAAACACGCGTAAAATTAAGAAATTGCTTCTAATCAGTACGGCAATTGGAATGAGAACCATCTTCATCATTCTTTTTACATAAAATTTTCAACAATTTGCTACCAGCAAATTCCTCCCATCATGGGAGAGGCTTATGTCCAGCAGTGGACGTTATGGGCTGTTGTTGTTGTTGTTGTTGTTGCTACCAGCAACCCGTTTTTGTGATATAATAGCCAAATTTCTGTGCATATCGCAATCATGTTTACCAACGAAAACCACCATCTAAATGCGAGAACCTGGGAATCTGGGATCTTTATAAAAATTTTAACATTCACAGTCAAAGATAAAGCCATTAAAATACGTTAAAATAACCATATTCAATTTGCAGGGGATGAAAAGGAGAATACTAATTTCTATTAGAAACAGAAAAAAAAACTTTAGCGTAGACATTTTGGATAATGGAAGCCTCATTTCCTGTTCCGACCTCACCCTTCCAAGCTAGAAAACGTTGCCGAGGAGGTAGCAGCCTAACCTACTTAGAATGCTAATGTACAAGACAAACGTGACGTCCATACTACCGCTTAACTTTAACCCAATTATGCAAACTGCTGGGCAAAATCTACGGCGCTAAAGTTCAGGATTTTAAATAGACTAATTAAATCATTTCGAGGAGGATAACAACTTACCAGGGTAATCCCAGTCTTTCTCAGGTGCTGTAACAAAAATTATTAAAGTTATTTTTTATCATGTCTCACGTCATCGAAACATCAACATAAAAACGGGGTTCGAAATAATAATAATAAAACTTTATTTCATAAAAACACAGATTTAACATGTTTTAAGTAAACACAATTTAAATGAGCTTAGGTAGTAACACAATGTAATACAATCTAGGAACTGAAATCTGTACACAATATGGAAAACCCTGCCTCTCAAACTAGGTAGGTAACCTGTATCTTGAGAGACAGTGACTCAGCTTAAAAAGTGATGCTATAAGTATAATAGTAGACTGTGTCGATCTACCTGAGCGATTATGAATACAAAGCTAATTCAAGTAGTAGTTTATATTTTATATGTGAAATTTAGGAAAGTAAGTAAAAAAAAAAGAAAGATGAAATGAATGAGATGGTGAAAGATGGAATGGAATTCCCATGTAATAGAAGGCGAGCTTTTTGCTATCATTCGGACACAACTGGCTACCACTGAAAAAATCTTGACGGAAAAACCCATAACACTTTACCCGACTTAAGAATCGAACCCTGGACCTAATGCTATGCAGTCGCGCTTCGTAAAAAAAGCCTTCAACACAACATAGAAGAAGAAGGGAACAGAAAGGGAGACGTAGAAGTCTTTGTTCTTCTCATAAGCGAAAGATATAAAGCGAAAAACTTCTGTAGAAGCAAAATCAGAAGATAGCATAATGGTTAGTCAATAAGTTTAGCAATGACGTTTTCGTGATATTACCAGAGCTACAGTAAAATTAGAAGTGAAATGAAAACATTACAAAAAGTTGTCATCGTAATTTCCTCTTTACATTTACAGTCCTCTCCACAATCCTGTTTTACCATGTTTCCCTGAAACAATAAAATTATTATGATTACAATAGTACATTACTGCAGAATCCAGTAAGTAAGCCTTTCTGGCCAAATATGAGTTAACCGGACCGAACCGCAGG
Organism: Xestia xanthographa; assembly: GCA_905147715.2. Lineage (NCBI taxonomy): Eukaryota > Metazoa > Arthropoda > Insecta > Lepidoptera > Noctuidae > Xestia > Xestia xanthographa. Next base: position 24,124,056 of record LR990653.1, on the reverse strand, counting down.
TGAGGTCCGGTTATATACGAGGCCAGGATGGCTTTCTTACTGGTTGAGGGTTGTATAATGCTTTTCTCAAAAATGAAAGAAAGTTTAACAACAAATTCGTTTAATTAATATTGAAGGTTACATTTATAATAGGGAAAATGGCTAGTGGCTGTTTAAGGCTCCAAAAATATATGTATCTCATAAAATGTCATACCAAAAAGAGAGATAGATATATATTATTATATATATGGAGCCTCCCTCCTATAACCTTGTTATAATGGCTAAACTCTAATCTGTGTCTGGTACTATGTTTTTTTTTTCTAAGCAGATCTAAAGAGGATGACCTACTGTCCAGTAAGTAGATTACATACTTACTTACTGGACAGTAGGAGATTCCAAATTTAAAATCTCGCTTCTTACTGGACAGTTGTGAATAAGTCTCCGGTAGAGTTCACTTTCTGGATACTTTTTAGAGAGGTTATGGCAACATTATATACCATTTTTGAGAAAAAGAAATAGTCTCAAAAGACAATCTTTGATTATAATTACAGAAACTAGTGAATCCAACCTGCTACGATCATTTTATGCTTTTTTTGGTTCGACGACGTTTAATGAATCTGATGATCATCATGTTTTACGTATTATAAAGGGTGTAAAAAACCTCTTAAAGAAGCCGAAAGGCACTTGTCTCCGCGTCATTGCTATCATTATGTTCTACACCATACCTGGGAACCTTCTAGTTACGGACATGTTGGGGGTCAAAGTTCCGACTTTTTGACAAGTTTTTATTGTAAGATTTTTACTTTAAACTCCTCCACGACTCCCGTACACATTTTTTTAAGTACGTTACATTGAGTTCTACCACAAAACATGATTTTTCACCCAAAAAAAAAGTCGCTCCTCAGCAATAAGTTTTGCGTAAAGTTACTTCGTTTGATGTGCAGAATTTTTTGGTTGACGGCTTAGTGATGTATATCAATACAGGGGCTCAGAACATGGTAATCATTATAACCTCACGCCTGTAATTCTCTGAAGGTTTAGGCAGACGTGTACCTAATATAAACCCAGATTTCTCCAGTTGTGTTTAAGTCCATATAATAGGGGGCAATCCTATTGATATCTACCGAGCACAAATCCAAACTCTGTGGAGCTAAGACATTACTGATGAAAAACTCAATAACACTCAGCCCGAACTGAGAATCGAACCCAGGCGAGGGCCTACTATACTCAGATGTCACCATTAGACCAACAAGGCAGTCACGTGGTCTATGGTATAAATTGGTTAAAAACGCGCCAGAATCGTAACTCCTGCCACAGATGTTGACACTAACATCGGCCATTACACACAAACATACACACAAACAACACATTACAAATCACAGATTATATATTAATATGTATGTCTGCGCCCGCGTCTCTGTTCGTCAGTGTTGCCTGTGAAAGTCAACACAAAGTAGTGGTTACGTGGAGTGAAGATGTCATTATTATTTTCTCTATTTATTCTACCCATATTTGTATTATTTTTTCGTTTACACTTTATGTATTTATTATTTATCCGTGTCTGACCGTGGCATCACTCTGGGCCCTATCAGAATACCAGCGCTGTGACGTTTTTTTTTAAATGTTACAGCACCATGCTGAGATAGGGGCCTTTTGGCCTCGTACAGGACCAATTTCATTTCATGTTTTTTTTATTTTTCTCTTTGTTTACTTTTTAATTTTTATTAGTTGTAAGTACTGTTAATTTAACCATTTTTATTTGTGTTTTGTCCTGTGCGGGCTAATAAATGCTTTTTATTTCTTTCTTTCTTTCCATTACGATCCGCTTGCGATTGGCAGAGTTAAAAACCCATGGCGTACTCAGTCCATCGACACGCAAATATCTCTCGAGTGTCAGAATTTGCCTAGCCTTTTCCCAACTATGTTGGGGTCGGCTTTCAGTCTAATCGGATGCAGCTGAATACCAGCATTTTACATGGAGCGACTGCCTATCTGACCTCCACAACCCAGTGAGAACTGGGTAATACGATACCCCTTGGTAAGACTGGTTGTCAGACTTTTTGGGCGACTGACTACCTGTAACGACTGTCAAAGATCTACAAATGACAGCCAGGACCAACTGCTTAACGTGTTTTCCGAGGCACGGAGGAAACATGGGTGGTCACCCATCCAAAAACCAACCTAGGCAAGCACGGCATAACCTAAAGATCGACTTGAGCGGATGTTATTGTTTAGCCACGAGCTCCTCATCTCCTGAGTTGTGTATAAATATTAAAATAAATAAGATTCGTTAGCGATTTCCATTCGCAAATCGTATAAAAACATTAACTGTTTAGAAAAGTATGAAAAACCTTAAAGAATTCAGAGCAATGATAAAAGAATAAGAAACTTATACTTCAAGCTTATTTTGAGGGCTGAAATAAACACTTTCAAAATAAACTCGACAGTTTTATTTACTTTTAAAAGTTAAACCCGATTAACTTGTCAAGAAAATTCTAAAAATATCTTAAATTGTAAACATCGAAACTATTTTAAATATTAAATGAAAACCTTTTTAGTTAGGAGCTATTTTGTAAAAAGATTTCTCATTCAGTCCGTTTTTTATTTATTTAGACGACTGAAAATTTAGAAAGCTATTAGGATTCCAGTCATAAATTAAGGTATTATGTACTCTACTTTACAGTGTGTACGATATAATTATTGAAACTCTAGGGCCGTGGGGTCCGAGTGCCCATAGTCTGTTCAAAGAACTTTCAAAACGCCTAGTTGACGCTTCCCGTGACCCAAGAGCTGGCTTTTACCTTGGTCAGAGGCTAAGTGTTGCCATACAACGTGGCAACGCCGCCAGTCTCTTGGGCACATTACCAGCTGACAGCGTTGAGGAGGAGTTTTTCGATGCCCTTTTATAGTTTGTTGTTAGTTTATTTATTTTAGTTTATTTAATACTTAGTTTTTAATTAATTATGGCAATGAATAAATACTTTATGAACGGATAGTGTAAAACAATGTAGGTAATGGAAAGTAAATAATTCATAAGCGAAAAAAAATTGAACTTAGTTGTTATTTTCAAATAAAGTGTAGAATATAATTTTAGTCAAAAATTTGGAGAAGTTGTATTAGCTAGGGAATTATGTGAGACTCCGTACCTACTAGCTAAAGCACAAAAATTGATGCATAATCAGCCTGTAATGTTCCCACTGCTGAGACACAGTCCTCCTCTCTATGAGAGGGAATATGCTATAATCCTCCACGCGGGCCCAGTGCGGGTTGGTAGATGTCCCATGTCTTCGATTTTTTATTTCTAGTACATGCAAAGTAATGCGCCTGCCTGGGTTCGAACTCGCGACTTGCTGCTCGTAAGTCGGGGCCGCCACCACTAGGCCACGGCTACTAACTTATACCTACTAGGTAAAGCACTAAAAAGTGATGAAAGATTGGCAATGGGGAGACACCAATGATATTATATAGTAAAAAGAGGTAGATATCGCACTAGCACGCACAAATTGTTGAGGACAAAGTGATACAATTGTTGCACTTTGATAGCTAGCTATCTCTTTCTATCTTATACGTTCCGTATTATCTATCGCTGTCGTAGTTTTAAATTACTCGCAACGATATCTGAACGCCATTCAGTATGAACATGGCGTATCTTCTTTATAATATCATTGGGAGACACAGGCAAAGATAATCTAAGACGGCGCCACTATAGTTGGTCTCAATCTGACCAATAAGGTTAAGCTATTTTGAAATATAAAATGACATTAGCACATTTTCAACCAATGACGATGCTGAGAACCAGCTATGCTAGCGCCATTAGTTACACAGTGTGTCTCCCCATTTGCGGGCGTTCGTGTCATAGCTATGACGTTCAGAAGTGCTTCCTTCTATGTGCATGATTAAAGACGAAGACGCTTATCAATCCTACATAATCATAAAATTAATCTATAGCAATATTATAATCAGGTAAAAGTTTGTAAGTATGTATGTAGGGGGTAATCTTTGGAATTTCTGATCCGATTCCGAAATTCTTTCACTAACGCGAAGCTGCATTATCCTCGAGTGCTATAAGCTACATTTAAAACTTATCCGTGGGTTAACTACCATAAATAATGGGAGCGAAGCCGCGAGCAAAAGTAAGTATTTTGATACAAGACCCAACTACGGGAATAAAGTATGATACTCTCATCTGAACTATTGGTACATGGCATTTTTGCACTTAAATATTGACGGACTAATAATGGACCAAGGAGGTATTTTCGTCACACGGGACAGGATGAAAAACCAAGTAAATACCCTTCAACAGAAGCCACTTTAACTAAAAATAACTAACTAGATTAAATTAAAAACTAAATACGTAGGCTCTTATTAAATTACGTTGGTGATACAAAAGTGGCAGTACTTTTCCAGACAAACTCTTTATTTGTCAGATTTCCATATCCTGACTTGGTTTAATATTTTTATTATATATCACGATATTATTAGCTCTTTCCACAGTCATAGTGCGGATATCTAGGTACAAAATTTTCAAAGGACTTACCCGCAATATTACGCTTAATAAACCCGGTGAAAATCCAACGCTTTCATGCGCTGCTATATCAAAAATCTTCCTCTTAAAGTACCTACCCACTCAACATTATGAAAGTAGAAGCTCACTTTTAAGGCTCCTATTAATATTAAAAGACTTCGCATTTGTCGTTTTCTAAAAACGTAAGCACTTAATGGGACTATGAAGTGCTGTAATACAAGGTATTGGAAGGTTCTACCATCCATTTATAGTCTTTGATGAGTATCGCTATTCAGACTCTAATTGTGCTTTGTTTAAAGTTTTGTATTATCAATAGAATGTTTTTAAGTGCCATAAGTCTACTAAATTGAAGTCCGGGTCCCTTTTTGGTTCCAAGGTCAGAATAGGTAAGGTTAAGGTAAGCTAAAGTTTCCCTCGCGCGATTGTCGGGAGTGCAGAGTCGTGGGATGCGGTGATCTGCTTCTGTGAAACGGTCATCTCACAGAAGGAGGCTGCGGAGAGGTTGAGGGAGGTCGAGACCGCTCTCCCCAACCGCAGCAGACGTGTCGGGCGTCGGAGGAGGGCGGACAACGCCCTCTTCCGGCCCCCCTAAACGGGTCCAGAGGGACGGCGGACTTGGGGACGTCCGCCGCCCCGCCAAATAACTGGACCCGAGGCGGTGGCGCGTAGTGTTCCGCGCGCGCTCCTATTGGCGTTGCGGGGGGAGTACACCTCACTCCCCCCGCAAACATGAAGTGACCCGCAGAGGCGGGCCAGCACTAGCCGGGGATCGTGGAAGGCGCACTAGTTCCCATGATCTCCGGTGCAAGTGTGGGTAGGGAACACCGGGGTGGTTTTTAGTCGGTTAGAGTCCGACAGACCTCTCTGTCCGCCCCACGGCGGAGGACATCCGTGTGGATTTTCCACCCCGGCAACAAAAAAAAAAAAAGGTTAAGTTAGTGGAACGTTAAACATTTATCCGGGAAGTACACGTTCGCTAGTTTGATTATTCTCTGTTTTAGTCAAGTTATCGTCTGCCTAGCCTTTTCCCGACTACGGAACCCTAAAAAAGTGAGCCGTCGCGGGACGCCTGGCAGTTGTGAAACATAGAAATTATTTTGTATTAGGCTTAAAAAAGTAAAATATAAAAAAACATCATCTGCCTAGCCTTTTCCCAAGTTTTATTGGGGTCGGCTTCCAGTCGAACCGGATGCAGCTGAATACCAGTATTTTACATGGAGCGACTGCTTATCTGACCTCCACAACCCAGTTAGTACTGGGTGATACGATACCCCTTGGTAAGACTGGTTGTCAGACTTTCGGGCCACTGACAACCTGTAACGACTGTCAAAGATCTCAAATGATAGCCGGGACAAACGGCTTAACGTGCTTTCCGAGGCACGGAGGAAACTCGGTATGTAATGGGCGGTCACCCATCCTCGGACCAACCTAGGTAAGCTTAACCTTACGGGGCCGCCTCCACGAGCGAGAGAATCGCGGCGATATTATCGTCCTTGCCACGTTTTTCTATACACTCTCTTTTGGGCCGTCTTCACGAGCGAGAGAATCGCGGCGATATTATCGTCCTTGCCACGTTTTTCTATACACTCTCTTTTGGGCCGTCTCCACGAGCGAGAGAATCGCGGCGATATTATCGTCCTTGCCACGTTTTTCTATACACTCTCTTTTGGGCCGTCTCCACGAGCGAGAGAATCGCGGCGATATTATCGTCCTTGCCACGTTTTTCTATACACTCTCTTTTGGGCCGTCTCCACGAGCGAGAGAATCGCGGCGATATTATTATCATCCTTGCCACGTTCTTCTATACACTCTCTTTTGGGCCGTCTCCACGAACAAAAGAATCGCAGCGATATTTTCGCATAGAAATACGTTGAATCGTCGCGATTCTCTCGTTCGTGGAGGCGGCCCCTAAGATCAACCTGAGCGGCTGTTATTACTTAGCCAAGAGCTCTTTTAAGTTTTGTTTTTGTTTTAGTCCAGTTACGTCCAGTTAAATAAAAGTAAGGAGTCAACCTCGGAATGCGAGATAATAAGCTTGAAACTCGTACACACTTTCATTTTGGTGTTCTAAAAGTTGTCTCAAGTATTATAAAATCTCGTGTCTGTATCGTAAGTTAGTCAAGGTTAAAAGGTCATTTTATCATTTCTGGTTAGCCCTAAAAGCCTCTAAGGCTGAAAGTGGTCTCGAAATACCTCCACTTATTTCAATCATTCATTTTTAGGGATAAAAACCCTATTACTAAAACTCCACTGTCCGTCTATCCGTATGTCTGTCTGTCCGTCTGTCTGTCACCTGGCTGTATCTCACGAACCGTGATAGCTAGACAGTTGAAATTTTCACAGATGATGTACGTATTTCTGTTGACGCTATAACATCAAATACTAAAAACAGAATAAAATAAATATTTAACGCAGGATCCCATACATCAAACGTGATTTTTTGTCGTTTTGTCTAACGTTGTATAGATAATGGTACGGAACCATCGTGCGCGAGTCTCACTTGACCGGTTTTTATTACTTACGTACTATGCAAGAAACCTACACATTGGGTTCAAGTCATGTTTGGTGAGATTACGAATGTCAAGCAACTCCAACATACGAGTAAGTTTTTACATTTTAAGCAAAGTTTACGAGTGATAAATGTTTAGTTACTCGCAACGCCTTTAGAATAGTTGAAAATGTAATATTTCACGAAACTGCAACAACCTTTAACTTGAAAGTGCTCTTTACAAATTCTATGCAAACAAGTTTTTAATATTTTTAGTTTCCAGACTTGTCGTTTTAGTGAAGACGTTAGACAAACTTTTATACCGATTGTATTCTGTGAATCAGAAAAGTACGAGATTTAAATTATTATTTCGATTGCAAACTGTTCATGTCTGTCGAGGGCCTGGACAGACTTATACAATAGTACATAGACGATAACAAAAGAAGCTCAGAGTACTTTAAAATAAAACGGTACATAATACAACTATGTACTTTATTGATTACTAGCGGACGTCACACGGTTTCACCCGCGTAGTTCTCGTTCCCGTGGGAGCGGGTATAAAATACTCAGGGTGATTATAGCTTTCTAATGGTGAAAGAATTTTTGAAATTGGCGCAGTAGTTTTTGAATTTATACATACATACACACAAAAATACAAATCTTTCCTCTTTATAATATTATTAGTGTAGACTTCTATATGTATAATTGTAGTATAATTTTTGAGTACATGTAGATGAACCAATATTTAAAGAAAATAATTTTGCATTCTTCGTAAATGATGTATCATAAAAACCAGCCGATAGTGAATGCAATATAGTGGTTTCGCACTACGTCCGATCCGAATCCGATCCAAACCTGGTCCGGAGTAATCGTAGAACTATTTCTATGGTAGTTTACTCACTAGATCCAGCTTCCGTCATCCGATTTTGTATTGCAGTGTATTTTCACTGGTACGCTCTTAGGGGCCGCCTCCACGAGCGAGAGAATCGCGGCGATATTATCGTCCTTGCCACGTTTTTAGGGTCCGTACCCAAAGGGTAAAAACGGAACCCTATTACTAAGATTTCGCTGTCTGTCCGTCTGTCCGTCTGTCACGTCCGTCTGTGACAGTTGAAATTTTCACAGATGATGTATTTCTGTTGCCGCTTTAGCAACAAATACTAAAAACAGAATAAAATTAATATTTAAGGGGGGCTCCCATACAACAAACGTAATTTTTTGCCCTTTTTTGATAATAATGGTACGGAACCCTTCGTGCGCGAGTCCGACTCGCACTTGGCCGGTTTTTCTATACACTCTCTTTTGGGCTGTCTCCACGAGCGAGAGAATCGCGGCGATATTTTTGTATAGACATACGTTGAATCGGCGCGATTCGCTCGCTCATGGAGGCGGCCCCTTACTGTTTCTGTGGTAATTTCTTGGTCACCATTTTCGAACACCAAAGTTCTTTTTGAGATTGTCACACCGGTTTTAGAGACAGGAACGACGCTTACCAAATCGAACTTCGTAAAAAAGTATGTCAATTAATCGGCCTCGGGTCGAAGATCCCGTAAGTGATTATATTGTGTATTACATTCGTGTTTATTGTTTTAGCGTAAAAATGGAGGTAAACAACGACAATGTTGTGAGATGTTTAGAGGAGGAACTGTCGGATGTGGAGGATACCCTTGATGAGAGTTGCAGTGATGTAGAACCTGAAGATTTGGAAGTTCCTGTGATTTTAGAAGACTGTGAATCTGATGACTGCCTGCAAGTGTCGTCATCATCTTGAAACACGCAAAACGTGTTCAACTTGCGATCCCAAGAAGAAACGAAAAACATTTCATCTGTGTTTTATTTGTAAAAAACCAATCTGTGTGGAATGTACTAACAAAATGTGCAAAAATTGTCGTGAAAAATTGTAAAACTTTACCCCCTGCAATTTTCTCGAAGTTTTGATTTTTTTAATGCTTTATTTTTTTTATGTCATTAGAATATTATTAGATTCTTTAAAGAAATACCAAATTTGATATAATATTTTGTTCCTATGTTGATAGATCTCATAATGTAAGCATAATTATATTTTTAGTTGAAATGTGCCAGCAATTTAATTGTTCACATTTATGAGAAGAACCTGTTTTGTTATTGTTTCTTTTTTCACTTAAATAAATAATTTTATATATTATTAAAGACTATTATTAATTTATTCTTTTATTAAAACCTTAACATCCTCAGAAAACTCATGTGTATCCGATGCGGTCACTGTGACCGCGCGCAGGTGGTTACGTAACTGATATAGGGGTCAGGTGGTTAAGGGTTAAACTTGAGTGTTGGGATCATCCACACGACGAAGATGGTCTACTGAGACCATAGTAGAGTAGAGTAGTAGAGTCGTGAATCTTTATATCGACACTATCTACACTAATATATTAGAGAGGAAAGATTTGTATTTTTGTATGTTTGTAATGAATAAATTCAAAAACTACTGCGCCGATTTTAAGTATTCTTTCACCATTAGAAAGCTACATTCACCCTAAGTAACATAGGCTATATTTTATCCCCGTACTCCCACGGGAACGGGAACGTCCGCTAGTGTTTAATAAGTATGTATTTACAGTAGTGTATCAACTATCTGGTGTCCACGACACAAGCCTCGTTGCTTAGTGTGGCACTAGATGGCGCTGTGTGTAATGTCCAGCGATATTTATTTATTTATAGTAAACCCTAACTTACTAAGTGCCGGGGACGTCTCGCCTGCTCTCCCGTAGTCCCCACTACAGAGTTGTGATCATGGAAATGGGTTGGGAAATGGAACACCCAAATTGTTTTCGGCTGTGAAAAGAAAGATAGTTATCAATATTGTTGTATCCTTTGTTAAGGCGCTGTCAACATCAAAATCGCGCACACTGTCTATTTGTATGGGAGTAAATGAGACGTCACTATTACTGGGCAGCCAGGTTTTAGAAGAAAATAATGAATAAATATTGAAATAAACAAAAGTGATAAATAAAAAGAATAAATAAAAACAACAGTTCCCTTTATTATTATTATATTACATCACTGTTATTAATATTATCAAGATTTGTTTATAAATAATACAGTTACAATTGCTACAATTTCAATTTAAATGGTTATTTTATGGTTTTTTTTTATCGAGAAAATTTACCGAAAACGTGTTTTGAACACAATGGTCCACCCATAAATTTACCAAAAACGTGTTTTGAACACAATGGTCCACTCTTAGATATGATCAAGATTAGCATATATTTTTTTAGCTGCTCTAAAATGTATACATTTGTCTAAAAAACTGTTTTGTGAAGCCTATTTTGACTAAGTACAGCGCCTTAAACACCATAAAATCCTTCCTTTGATAAATTATAATAATTATCATCATCTTTTCAACCGTGATCGGCTGCAGTCGTGTAGTGTCGACGCACGCTGTCCATCGCTAACCATATGCAGTTGCAAGTGCACACTACGTATAGTTGGTGCCAGTTAGGATGAGAATAGCGGTCATTGCCCTTTCCCTAATATCTCTTGGTACAAACCAAAACAAATAAACCATGTATCGTTTTTTTATGCAAAAAATGTTGAAGATCACCATAGATGGCGATTCCAGACAGGCTTATTTTTGGTTTTCAAAGTTAATTAGAAGTTAGGTGGGTCAATGACCGCTATTCTCATCTTAACTGGCACCAACTATAGCTGTATGCGGTTTCTGCACACGACTGCAGCCAACCGCGTGAAGTTGATATCATGGCTGAACGAAGTCGAACTTACAACTGCATGCAGTTGAATATATCGACTGCGCGCGGTTGCTGCGATGCAGTCCGTGGGCAGCCTTAACTTTGACACTTACTTGTCCAAACTTGATCCGGTCTTTAGCTTCATTATCGAGCTGCCTTTGAATGTCATCTGCATCATCAAATAGCGTGTTAGTCCTGGAACTAGTCTGGTCTTGTAAATGTCCTGAAGACAAACAAATGATGGTGTTGTTATTTATAAGGCAGGTAGGTACCTACCTAAAACGTGCGACTGGAGGACCTGGGTTCGATTCCCGGGTCGGGCAAAGTGTTTTTGGGTTTTTCCACCAGAAATTTCTCAGTAGCAGCCACGGAGTCAGGTCTTGCGCCCGGCTGATGGCAATAGGCGCCCCCCTTATTAAATGTGTTTTTTGGTTTTTCCACCAGAAATTTCTCAGTAGCAGCCACGGAGTCAGGTCTTGCGCCCGGTTGATGGCAATAGGCGCCCCCCTTATTAAATGTGTTTTTTGGTTTTTCCACCAGAAATTTCTCAGTAGCAGCCACGGAGTCAGGTCTTGCGCCCGGTTGATGGCAATAGGCGCCCCCCTTATTAAATGTGTTTTTTTGGTTTTTCCACCAGAAATTTCTCAGTAGCAGCCACGGAGTCAGGTTTTGCGCCCGGTTGATGGCAATAGGCGCGTCCCTTATTAAATGGAAATTAAACATAACTGACTAAATGTGGGTGTACTATTAGGTACACCTCTGTCTATGTTATTATTATTATGTTATGTTATGTTTGTAGTAAAACATATGTTTTATTGATCTCTACAAAAGACATTAGGTAGTTCATTAATGATGATACAGTAAAGCTGCGTTCCCACTAGGTATGTCGTGACGATTAATTTATCGTTGGTTTTTAGTTGGCAAAAGTCATGGAAGACAGTAATCGCGTCGTCCTATATGTGAACACCTCCATTTAAATACACAAGCCACGACACCTAAAACTCACGACAAAGTGGGAACGCGGCCTAAGGGGTTTCGCGAACTACTCGGCCAAGATCACGACTTTTTGGCCGCAAATGCTTCGACCAGGAAGAAAGTTTGGTCGTGCAACCGGGCATTCTACCAGTTACGTTTAAGACAGCGACCGGTCAGTGTGAGAAGTTGCAGTCGTGGACGAGTACTGCTACTTTATCTTTGATAGCTTATATCTCGGAAACGCGACACTTTAGAACATTTTGTCTCATATAAAACTGGTTTGTATTGAAACCAGCTAATAGTTAATATAAATATATTAAGCATGGCCGCAACTTTGAAAAAAATTAAAATGGCTTCATGCAAAAATGTTCCAAGCCCTTTAACCTCGAATATTTTTTACATAGTGAGTTACAGGTGAAGTTAATTAAAGTGAGTTAATATTTTTATTAACCTTTAAGTAATGACGTGGGTGTCTCACAGACAGCCGGCGAACAAATTTGAGTCTTATTTCGTCAAAAAGATAGCTTCGTACACGTTGATTGGTCAGTCGAACGCACGAAAGCGGCGCAGCAACACTTTAGGCCGTGAAGCTTGGCAGTGTCTCTGAGACGTAAGGTCAGTATTAATTTTCGAGATCTGTTAAACGTCAGGTCATTATTAGTGCATATTTTTATGAGACGCCATCTCTTTATTGATTTTATTTTTTTAGATCGATCAACCGAGTATATCAACAAATAGTCGCAAAAGAAGACGGGTGATAATTTCCACTTCCCTCCATATCAGCAGGAGACAGAAATGGAATGAGAGCATTCGGAAGATGAGCAAAAATTTGAGTTGGCCCTTTATTCGATTCTCAAAATAGCAGATTCTCAAAATATTAGATTCGCTAAATATTATATTCTCAAAATAGCCGAAGTACAATCAAGCACCAATTCAACCGATAAAGACTCAAAAGACGTACGAAGTACAGAAGATGCGTTGAGTGCCTATTTGTTTTGGATGTTCAAACACAGTATGCATCGAATGCGTAGAAAACAAGTGATTATTCTAAAATATTTACGATTGATGGCGTAATTTTCAATTACAAATGGAGTAAGACAATATTGACTGATATTTAAAAAAAAACACCAAAAAATATTTAAATACTTCAGTACGGCCAGATTTTAATGAATGTGTCTCTAATAATTATTGCGCCAATACGTGGTACTTAATTATTACCAAATTAAAATGTTCCATCTATTATTTATCTACTAAGAATGTAAATAAACAACAAATAAGTAGCAACATTAAATTTATTTTAAATATGTTCCATCTATTATTTATCTACTAAGAATTATTCTTAGTAGATAAATAATAGATGGAACATATTTAAAATAAATTTAATGTTGCTACTTATTTGTTGTTTCGGTAGCCGTCTGAGATACGTCACGTCACCATCTATGACCAAGCTAAACCATGTCAGAACTTAAAGGTTGAAATAAGTTTTTTGGGAGCTATATTTTCAAATGAGGCTCCTCGTCATTGTTAATTGGTACATATGACGCAGATTTTTCATAAAATTAGGTTTTTGATCAAAAACCGGAAGATGACAAATTTTAAACTCAATCCCTACTTCCCTACTAATATTATAAATGCGAAAGTAACTCTGTCTGTCTGTCTGTCTGTCTGTTACCTTTTCACGCCTAAACCGCTGAACCGATTTTGATGAATTTTGGTATAGAGATAGATGGAACCTTGGGAAAGGACATAGGGTACTTTTTATCCAGATCCCGATCCCGATCCCGGAATTATACGGGTGGAAACGCAGAGTGCAGTTGTGTATCGTATATCCCTACTAAATGAATTTTGGTATAGAGATAGATGGAACCTTGAAACGGTTGTGATCATTCAACATTGATGGTGATTGTGATGGTGATCGTGATGGTGATCGTGATGGTGATCGTGATGGTGATTGTGATGGTGATTGTGATGGTGATTGTGATGGTGATGGTGATTGTGATAGTGTGATTGTGATAGTGAATGATTGTGATGATGGTGATTGTGATGGTGATTGTGATGGCGATTGTGATGGCGATTGTGATAATGATTGGGTGATCGTGATGGTGATTGTGATGGTGATTGTGATGGTGATTGTGATGGTGATGGTGATTGTGATAGTGTGATTGTGATAGTGAATGATTGTGATGATGGTGATTGTGATGGTGATTGTGATGGCGATTGTGATGGCGATTGTGATAATGATTGAGATAACGATGATGGTGATTGTTATGGTGATTGTGATTGTGATGGTGATTTTGATAGTGATTGTGATGGTGATGGTGATTGTGATGGTGATTATGATGGTGATTGTGATGGTGATTGTGATAATGATTGAGATAACGATGATGGCGATTGTTATGGTGATTGTGATTGTGATGGTGATTTTGATAGTGATTGTGATGGTGATGGTGATTGTGATGGTGATTATGATGGTGATTGTGATGGTGATTGTGATGGTGATTGTGATGGTGATTGTGATGGTGATTGTGATGGTGATTGTGATAATGATGGTGATATTGATGGTGACTGTGATTGTGATGGTGATTGTGTTGGTGTTTGTGATGGTGATGGTGACTGAAATAGTGATGGTGATTGTGATAATGATTGTGATATTGATGTTGGTTTTGATAGTGATGGTGATTGTGATAATAATGGTGGTTGTGACAGTGATGGTGGTTGTGATGATTATGAAATTTGGCACATCGATAGTTTATAACCTGGATTCACATGTAGGACACTATTTATCCCTTTAGTATGATTCAGTGGGACAGTTACCGAACTTTACGCGGGCGAAGCCGCGGGCAACAGCTAGTTTTATCATAAACCTGTAACAATCCAGATTAGTTCAGATTATTGATCAAAAACCTTAACTAGTTTTTGGGTTTATGATAAAGTTCTTGTCAAAATCACGGGTTAGTTTGTTTTATGATAAATAAATCAATTTAAACGAAATAAATAAAACAATCCATCATCATTTGCAACGTATTAGAAAGAAAACAATTATTTACTTATCAAAATTGTACATCCATGATCCAATCAATATTCTCCTCCTTCAATCCATTTATGAATGGGAGAAAATTTAATGACCACCAAAAATACACACATCAACACGGTCTAGTGATATTTCATACTCAATTAAATAACTCGAAAAGTACTGGCCGCATTGGAATCTTTTATAGGGAACGTGCAGGAACTATAGGTGGCAGCACTAATCGACAAAAGAGACACTATGCGGACAGAAAAGGAAACTTAACACTTCTCATCGTGCTTTCAATTTACTTAAACAAAATTGTCTCTTCAATTATATTATTTTTGAATATGCTAAAAGGTATAAAATATGAGTTCCGGTCTATCAATAACGATCGTCAGCGTAATATAAATGTTTAATAATATGAATTTTATATCTTTAGTTTACTTTCTGATGAAAATTGTGGTGTGGCTGGCATATTAACTAAGATAGCTTTCTTATTTTCACCACATGTTATAATGGAAGGGAATCCTTTATCAGCGAGAACAGTATCTCCAGGCTCTAATAAATCAATTAGTTCACAATCATTTGATGAAGCAATCAATAAAATGCAGTCCGTAGCATTTAGATACAAAACTTAAAAAACCAAAGGAGTGCAGCCAACTAAAAACATTATTGTGGGTATAACCATGTTTATATTCTGAGTACATGTGGAGTCTTTGATTAACTGTTGAGGGATATTCGGTGTGAACTTTAGTGCGGTCTAGTAGAACACGTGTATGGTGAAGTATAAATTTTTTTTGACGACCTGATTGGCGCAGCGGTAGTGAGGCTGCCTTGCGTTCTTAAGGTCTCGGGTTCGAATCCCGGTCGGAGCAAATGTTTGTGTGATGAGCATGGACATTTGTTTCCGAGTCGTGGATGTTTATATGTATAATAAGTATGTATTTACAAACAAAAAAGTATCTATGTAGTATATCAACTATCTGGTGTCCACGACACAAGCCTCGTTGCTTAGTGTGGCACTAGATGGCGCTGTGTGTAATGTCCAGCGATATTTATTTATTTATTTAATTACATTAAAAAAAAAAAAAAAAAAAAATGGTTCTGGTATGTTTGCATGGACGGTTGATTTTGAGGGCCTTTTCAATGCAGAGTGTAACAAAAACAAGTTGTTTTCAAATATTTTTCTTTACTGCGTTTATCCATTTTTTGCGTTTTTTACCAAAACATGGTATGATAGTAGTATTCTTTGGAAAGTAATAGAATTTTACGCTAATTGATTTATTTTCATTTTTGTGGATGTATTGGTACCTACATCCAGAAATACAACAATGCATTATGATTAGATAATTAATTTTCACTATAAAATTAATTCTGTTTACTTGTTAGAAAAGTCAATGTCAAGCATTCATAGAGCACAAGATTCGGATTGGCGACGCCAGTTGGCAGCACCGTCGTTGTGCACGTTCCCTATACACCGATTTGTTTGTAATTTATCTCAGACTAATTCCCAATTCAATTTTTTGAAAATTCTTTTGTTTCGGTGGCATAAAAATGTCTTGATGTATAGGAGAGGGAATTTTCATTTGTGCGAAATTTAGAAAACAATACGAATTACGTTTAGTTACAGTTTTTTTTCATTTTTAAACAAAAGATAAAGTTAAAATTGAGGTATTGTAGCCATGCAACGCCGACATTTGACGAGGGCGGAGATGTTACGAGCTGTGGGAATGCTGGAAGCTGGATCTGTTCAGCGTAATGTTGCTGAGGCCTATGGGCCCCATCAAAATGTAATTTCAAGATTGTGGACACGCTATCGTGCCACAGGTGAAGTAGCGGAGAGGCACCGGGGGCCAAGTCGCATCACTACCCCCAGACAAGACCGATTTTTGCAAATTACTGCGCGAGCACAACCAAATGCAACGGCGACTCAATTGGTCCAAAGGCTGCGAGTGGAACACCAAGTGCTTGTGAGTGACCAAACTGTAAGAAGGCGACTGCATGAAAGCAATCTACGCTCTCGTAGACCACTCCGGGTCCCACCTTTACGGAGAGGCAATCGTGGACGACGATTAGAATGGGTTCGGAACCACGTGGACTGGGGCCGTGACCAATGGTCCAATGTGCTGTTCACGGATGAATCCAGGTTCGGCTTCCATCCAGATTCACGAAGGACGCGTGTTTGGCGAGTTCCTGGACGATGGAGCCGTCTCCAGAACCCTCAGGAAGTTCACCCATACCAAGGAGGAACAATTATGGTTTGGGCAGGAATTTGTCTTGGAGGACGGGCGGATCTCGTTTGGGTGCGGGGTAATATGACGGCAGAACGATACGTCCAACAGGTGCTGGGGCCCGTAATCTTGCCCCACAGAACACAAATGGGGCAAGATTTCCTGCTCATGCACGACAATGCCCGGGCACACACGGCGAGAACGGTAGCAGCTTGGTTACATACACATAATGTTAGGGCCTTAGACTGGCCTGCTCAATCGCCAGATCTAAATCCCATTGAGCATGCGTGGGATATGCTGCAAAGAAGAGCTCTGAAGGAAGTTCCTGAAAATCTGGCTACAGAAGATCAACTTTTTGCGCACCTCAGAAGGACATGGGACAATATTCCGCAGCAAGACATTGACAACCTTGTTCTGAGCATGCCGAATCGTTGCCGATGTGTTATGAACATCATGAGCGCTTTCTCAGACTACTAACTTCAAGTTTATAAACACAAATTAAATGATTTTTCTATTTTTTTCAGTTTTTACTCACAAATTAAAAGTTCATTCATATACGGTTTCCGTCTATGCTTAATTTTTTTTCCATAAAATCCTGAAATTTTAATCTATACCTTAACCATTATTAAAAAATGGTAGAATATTAAATAACGTATCTTTTAAATATATACATGTCATATAAATAATTAACACATTGATAGTAATTCGCATTTTTAAAAATATCCCTAGACCGTGTTGATGTGTGTAACTTTGTGACCACTAACATAGACTATGACCTAAAATATCAATTGATCATCAAATGTAGTAAATTGAACACCAAATTTTAATAAGGTGGTTGATGACAAACTAGTTTTGCCTAGGCTGACTTGGGGCACCCCGACACGGATAGATTAGGCTAGAAGGGCATAGCGGGATTGAATGAGCGAGCGAAGCGAGCAAATAGACCCCGCCATACCCTTCGTGGTTATTTTTTATAAACCATTCAGAAGTAGGAGCGGGGCTCCGTCGACAGGGTCGCCCTCGACTCGGATGCAAGAGCATAACAGTTCAATTTCTGGTGGTCATAAATAAATTTGTTCTAATTTTACGATAAAATGGGGATTCATTTAGTCGATCATTTACTAATTTTGGCAATCAAAAGTGATTTTTTTGCCGTTACATTTTGCTAAATCTGGTGGTTTATTAATTGTATGCCATTATGAAGTCCCTAAGTCCAGGTCAACGGAAATGTATATCAGATTGATCATAAACCCAAACTACTTTAGGTTTTTGATCAAAAATCTGGATTGTTACAGGTTTATGATGAAATTGAGTGTGTCATCTTCCGGTTTTTGATCAAAAACCTAATTTTATGAAAAACCTGCGACACATACATATGTCTAGGACATTTGGGCCCATGGGAGTAGGCAAGAACAACAGAAGGCCAAACAAATAAAATAATTTTGTCAATTAATTTTCTGATTAACGATCCTGGAGGACGAAGGTCATTATTAAATCCCGTTGGGAGTACTAGTTGTAACGTAAATTAGAAGCAGCAGAATATTTTTATTACTTTAACTTTCCGTAATTACTTAAACAAGACAATGTGCGAAATAATCCAAAGTCCCTGACCTAGAAAGTTTTTTCAGCACAATTTTTTATTGAGCAATTTAGGATCGGTTATTAAGTAAATTATAGGCCTCGGTTCTGATCGTAAAATAAAACCTGAATTATCTTTTCCCACAGAGTGGAAATTGACGATAAAAAGGGGGTATTCTTCAATAAACCCTAATATTTTATTACGAATAAGGGTAATATTACACAATTTTTAAAGAAAGAGATTTACATCATAGGCACTTATTATGTTGTCGGATATTATAAATGGGATAACGAATTTAGACCAACAACAATGGCTGGGAATATTTTAATTATTGGGAACATTGTACGCATAACAATGGTGAGAGGTTATTGCAATCAACTAAGCTTTTCCGATCACAAACAATAGATAAATATTATTATCTGTCGATCATCAAAGTGAAAGACAAATCTATATACACCGTTGGATTAGGCAAACAGCATCCTAATAAAATTGTAAAAACCCAATCATCACAGCCCGAAAGTTTTTGAAGAAAATTTCTAATCCATTGCTCTGAAAACTCGTCTGCTCTTAATATAAGCCCGAAGTTTCGACCGGATTGCACCAGCCGTGGTCGCGGGAAGATCGGATCGATCGATGAATCGTCAAAATGAATGTCATTGTCAGTTATGGTAAGAGTGTTCATAGTTGGTGCCGGTTCATATGAGAATAGCGGTCATTGACCCACCTACATTTATTAAACTTCTTAACTTTGAAAACCAAAAAGAAGCCTTGAATCGTCATTTATCGTGATCTTCAACATTTTTTGTAATGAAAAACAATACATGGTTTGTTTGTTTTGGTTCGTACGAAGAGATATTAGGGAAAGGGCAATGACCGCTATTCTCATCTTAACTGGCACCAACTATATGACAAAAGACTGTCCTATCTACTTTCACCACATTTCATCAAATGACATTGGAGGCTAAAGAACAGGATATTTTACCTCGGCATTGACAAATGACAGTCATAACATAGCCTAGAAAATAAACGGACAAATTCCAATGATTTGTTGGTTCTGCTCCACTTATTCCACAAAGGATATTTATTAGCGTTGAGATACTGTGACTTTGAGACCCGATTCTCTAATATTTATTGAGGCGGTCTTATCCTCTTATCCTTAATCTTTATCCTTTTTAGCTTAAAGTAAGTGAAGTTTCTAAACCTAAGGTTACGTTTTATGTAGACTTCAAAAATAAGGAAAAGGGAAGAAGTAATCGATGTCTTATCTATACTTAATACTTAATAATATTATAAAGCTGCAGTGTTTGTTTGTTTGTTTGTTTGAACGCGCTAATCTCTGGAACTACTGGTCCGATTTGAATGATTCTTTCAGTGTTGGGTAGTCCATTTATTGAGGAAGGCTATAGGCTATATAACATCACGCTGCGACCAAAAGAAGCGGAGCATAAATGAATAATATTGCAAAAACGGGGAAAATGTATTCCTTTTGTGAGCTGTTTCTCTTTTATGTGACGCAGACGAAGTTGCGTGGGTCAGCTAGTAATAAAATAAAAACACTTGAATGGAACTGGACAGGTCACAAATGTATCAGAGATAAACGAGATGAGAGACGGTATCCAAGTATCCACCAGGATACTAATCCTAGAGATGGAAAGAGACAAAAGGGACGTCAAATCATGAGATGGCAAGATAACTTACCAAAAGGATGGAGAAGATTAGCTCGTGACAGAAATGACTGGAAGAAACTAGGGGATGCCTACCACAAATAATAATAATATTTTTTTATTGTTTCATAAAAAGTGTTACAATAAGATGTGACACTGGATCCTGCACTAGGATACCCTGTGTCGCAAGATCCAGTCTCTCTCGACAAAAAAAAAAGAAAAATAAGTAAAAAAAAGAAAAAAGAAAAACTAAATGTCGAAGGACAACCTGTATAACTGGGGGTGTTTAGTACACTGGTCCCACACAGGTAGATCCCACGGGATCAGTCAACCTAGTGAATTTTTGAATTGGTCAACTGATCCCGTTGACTAATTTTATGATTTGTACAGTCAAGTAGAGAAGTTTCTTGATATTAATTTATATGGTGATTCCCGATGGCCCATCACCCGTGTCCACACTGGTGGGGCGGGGTTGGGTTTATTTATATATTTTATTTATGTATTACCTAGTTTACCTACTTGCTGAAGATTGTATTTCACGGCTGCTGATGAGCATGAGGTTCTATTCCCAAGTTGCCCTAAATAATATCGGGTTTTTCTCTCAAGAATTTCTTTGTAGTAGACACAAAGGCTGGATTTGTGTCCGGTTGATAGCAATAGGCTTGCCCTACATGACATTTAAGGGGACTACAGGCTAAACGCGAGTTTTATAATGCAAAAAAGCATATGATTCACTGCAATAAACAAAACCAGAAAAATATGATATTCTTCAGGATATGTTTTACTAGTATGACAGTGTTTTGAAAACATAATACAACAAATTTTACTCGATAAAAAAAATCACGAACTTATCTCTGAAAATTTCTTTTAACGAGTAAAAACCGTACTAAAATACATGCGGTCATTCTGATTTTTTGGCAAATAATTCTACAAGCAACATATTAGCTTCATAGTGTTGATGATGCATGTTGTGATTTTTTGTAAATTACAAAAAAACACTCATTTCGCACTATTTCGCCCGCAGTGACTGACGTAACAACCACTTTGTAGTGCAAGCTGATTAGAACTTTATTCTAACAGTATTTCAAACGAAGTTTGAACCACCACAAATAGAGTTGCTAATTTAGCTCCTGTAGTCGCCTTAAACATAACTAGTAAAATGTGGTTGTACTAGAATTAAGTACACCTCTGCCCAACCCTTCGAGAATTACAGGCGTGATTTTATAGTATGTTGTGTTACTTACTATAAGAAAGAAAATTGTTAACAATAGCTGATGTTGACATAGCAAAATACATTCCATAGTAAAAAAAAATGCGGGGCAGTCTTTAGGGACTGCCGATTGAAGTGAAAACTAAGTATAGTTCGATTCAAACTTAATGGCGGCTCGGAAGTTATCTGCAAGTGACGGTCTGCGCAGGAATAACGCTTTAAACTTTATGGCGATTCGGAACAACTAATGTAAAGCTGCGCAGACAACAATTTTAGGTATCAACGAGGCGCAGATGACGCATCGTTTTGTTTGTATAATGCGCAGACCGTCACTTGCAGCTAACTTCCGAGCCGCCATTAAGTTTAAACCGAACTAGGTATAACTTGTGAATTGTATCGTTAAGCTCCTATATTATTATTTTTGGTTTATGAAGAAGTGTCTTTTTTGTTTTCTCACCGTTTATACCTTTCCTGGACTATTACAAACATTTTAAAACCAGAATCAGCTAAATCGATCTCGCCGTACTAGAGTTTTAGCGAGCACAAACAAACGATGACGCGAGTTCCATGATTTATGTTCCCCCAAAAGTGCTCAAAGCGCCTAAAGAAGTTTTCACTTAAAAAAATAATGGCGGGATAGGCTTTCCATCCTCTTTTATTTTGTTAATAAAAATATTTTAAAGCAAATTCTTTTTTGTAGCTGCTATTTATTGCGACAATGGAATTTCATTATAAATACATAACTCTATTACGGTACAAAGTAAAAAATGTAAAGGTATTTTTGGTACGGGGTTTTGAATAGCTTTTTTTATTAGATTTGCAGTATCGAAAACGACCGTTTTGGTGGAAAATCTGTCAGTATGATGAAATTTATAAAATCCAATACGAAATATTTGTTATAGCTTTTTTAGAATATTGACATTGACCTTTTGCAATGGGGAAGGAAACTGTGGAACTAATGGCACTATCATAATATTTGTTATAGCTTTTTTAGAATATTGACATTGACCTTTTGCAATGGGGAAGGAAACTGTGGAACTAATGGCACTAGCATAATATTAGTTATAGCTTTTTTAGAATATTGACATTGACCTTTTGCAATGGGGAAGGAAACTGTGGAACTAATGGCACTTGCATAGCTGGTACCCAAACATCGTCATTGGTTGAAAATGTGGTAATGTCATTTTATATTTCAAAATAGCTTAACCTCATTGGTCAGATTGAAACCAACTATGGAGGCGCCATCTGAGATTTACTTTTCCTTCGCCACCCTATTGTTTTATTGTCCATGAATGGGTTTAATAAATGCAATTAAGTCGCTTGTTGGAGCAAGCCCAAAATTGGGATTTAATTAATTCCAACTTCATCTCTACAAATTATTCGTATCACAGGACTATCTGGACTCTAGCAGAGTAACCATGAAGTTCCATGTCTGATAGGCAGCCAGTTTCGAGGCAAAGGCCAACCATGACAACCTTATATGCGTCAAATAAAGGTTGTTTAGTATGTTACCGGAAATGTATGAAATCTAGGAATTGAAGAAAGAAACGTATGCATTTCCTAGGAATTGTATGTAATTCCAAAATGATATTAGGAAATGTATTAAAACGAATGCTTTCTGTGAATAAAATAAATAAAACACGTTTGAGAACTGAAATCAGAATTTTTATTAATAAGATGGTTTGCACTATAGTTGTTTTTATAAAACTATATAGAAATTTGAATTTGGGTTGGTTTTTTGTTTGTGAGGTTGAATGATCGGTTTTCTGAATGGTTAAAAAAAAACAACTTCTAACATATAAGCTGTCGGGGTGCCCCAAATCGGTATAAAGAAATAAATAATTCTAAACATTTTAAAGTGTGAACCATTATTTTTAAAGTGCGTTTGTATAATATATATTCCCCCTTAAGAACATGAAGAATGTAGCACATTTCTGATCGCTCTTTAAGAAATGTATATATATCTTAGGAAAAATGCATGCTATCTATTTTAGGAATTGTATACATTTCCTAGGAATTAAATACCATGACGGATTTCATACATTTCTGGTGACATTATACACCATGGGTCGGCAAGTAATATTAAGTGGGGTCCATACAACGATGGAATTTTTTATCGAGGTCCAAAAAAACTTGATTATTTTACGAATTAAGTTTTATATTGTATTCCAAACGTTTTATGATATTTATTAATTATCAGTAAAATTAGTGCGAAAAATTACACCGACGGTTTTTAGACGAAATTTGGTTCACGAGCGGAACACCAAATGCGAAGTGAGTCATCAAGACCGTCCATTAATCTCGAACGATGTTTGTTCTTCAAAACATTATTTTTTGAAAATGATGACTCTTCAGAGATCTTCTTTTTATATTCAAGAATTGTTAACAAATATTCGGCGGTCCCAGGGTCGATCTTACGCGGTCCGGATATGGACCGCAGTCCGCCTATTGCCGACCGTTGTTATACACCCTTAAGGCTGATGCTCCAGGGTAGCCCGCGAAATTCAAATTTTCTTACGTTTTTGGCAAATTGCAGGCCAGTGCTAGGTTGTATGTTGATTAAAATATTGGACGCGAATGTAAGACGAACATACAACCTTGCACTGGCTTGCAATTTGCCATAAACGTAAGAAAATTTGAATTTCGCGGGCTGGTCGAAGCATTCACCTTAACGAATCCGAAAACATTTTTTCTTCGCGTCACTGCTTTTTTTAGGTAACTTTACATAAAAAAATAACTCCGAGACCCGTTTACTATTCAATGCATACATCAGCACAATGTTTTGAAGGCTTTACAAAGAGTTTTACCGTAAAACGTGATTTTTCACCCCAAAAGAAAGCCTTTTTCCAGTAACATTTTTTGCATAGAGTTACATAGTTTGTTGTGCAGAAAGCTTGGTCGACGGCTTCGTGAATGATTTTACGCTGAATTATTCTACCAAGCCGACGGCAGTGAACGTTCACTCGTTGTCAGCGCTACAGCGCTTGATAAACGACTACACTGGACCTACGCCAGGTGCTACGTCGCACGTGAAGCTTGCATTTAAAAAAAGAAAACAACCATTATTCACTGCCATAAGGCGCGATTACATTAGGCAAGTCTTGCATGCAAGTACTACAACAGCCCATAACGTCCACTGCTGGACATAAGCCTCTCCCATGATGGAAGGAATTTGCCGTAATCTCCACGCCTGGCAGGCGGATTGGAGATCGTAGTGATGAAAGACTAACAGAAAACGCTGCTGCCCATTCTCAGGTCTACGGAGGCGCAAGGTGTTCTGCCTCAGACTTTACTCGCCTTATACGACACCCGCCGGATACCACAGGGCTAAACGACACGGCTATTGCATGCAAGTTTGACGTCACATTTGCGTACAAGTTGTTTGCAAACATATTTTCTCAAGAGTTTGCAAATTCAGTGTGAGTTCAACAATTGCGTAGGAGACGTCGCGTTTGCGTGTTCAATTTGCACGTCACTTGAATAAAAAATTTACAAGTTTTAACTACCTCATACAAGTTGTAGCTTGTATGTAGGTTTGTTCACGTTGTATGCAATTTGAAACTTGCATACAAGTAACTGCCTAATGGAATCGCGCCTTTATACAAACTATTAAAGAGTTGCCACTTTCCTAGCTTACGGTAAACCGTCAACAACTTACCAGTTCTCATTACTTGCGGAGTTTTCATATTAACGTAGTCCCTACGATGTTATTAAAGAAGGTAAGACTATTTGTTTTGAACGAGCTATGGACCGTGAAACACTATAACGGAATGCATAACAGAGGACGCTCTTGTACCTACTAAAATATAGATGAAACACATGGTATAGAATTCCACAAAAGCGTTGGCACAAATCTTGTAAATATAGTCGCACTCTGATAATAATCTGCAAACTTTTCAAACATATTTGCGTTTCAAATTGGCAGTATCCAAACAACCAAATCTTTATGAGCAAAACAATTGAAACTGATACGGTTTTGAGGCAATGAGGCCACGATTAGTGATGTTTTGCTGAAACAAATGTAAACATCCCAAACTAGGTAATCAACGGAGTGTTACATTTCATAAGGAAGAAACAATATTCGCAAGAACAATGACTTTACAGGAGAACACCGGTTAATTATTAATTAATTCTAATTGCGTCATATGAGAATATAAGTAAAGCTTTAGAATTCCTGGAATGAAGGAATATTTGGTAAAGAAACTTGATAATTTTGGAGGCTTCCTCTTCGATATAATTATTTATTGATTGAACCGGAAAAATACCTATTAAGCCTTGACCTTTTCTGGGCGAAACTTTGACCTTTAGTTCACGAAATATAAAAAGAAAACCTATCACGGAATGTCGTGTCGGTTATCCTACATCGGAAACAACCGTGTGTAGTGGTACTGCAGATGTAAGTAAAATACAATAATTTACTTTGAATTTAAGACTTATTTTGCAGATGCATTGATCGAAATTAGTATGGACATAAGTCATGTAGGTCATGTAAAAACTTCAGTAGACAAACACAAGTGTTGTAAATGCATTCGATTAATAACATTGCTGTTGAAACTTTCTTCGGATGCTTCAAAATCCGGTACAGTTATTATCAGCCTGGATGGGCAAGCCGGAAAGCCTCACATTTGGCATCCTGCCAACTGAGCGACCCGGTTTACTCGAATTTATCTGATGTCCTACAACCTTTGACTACTTCAACGTATTGGTAAATATGTCAAGCATAGCATATTTATGACTAAAACATGAAGGAATGATAGATTGTTGTCTGTGTTTTGTGTTCGAAAATATTGAGAAAATAATCTGTTTTAATGTTCATTTTTTAAGTGCACCTGTGTCCAAAGAAAGTGTTTTTTTTTGTCCTCTTCCAGTCTTGGGTTTTATAAAGGGTGTAAAACACCTCTTAACGAAGCCGAAAGGCTCTTGTTCTCCTCGTCATTGCGATAATTTTTTTGTTCTATACCATACCTGGGAACCTTCTAGTTACGGAGATATTGGGGGTCAAAGTTCCAACTTTTAGACAAGTTTTTTTTTAATACAAGTTTTTAATGTAAGATTTTAACTTTAACACCTCTATGACCCCGTACTATTCAATCCATCCATCAGCACAAAGTTTTGAGTGCGTTACATTGAGTTCTACCCCAAAACATGATTTTTCACCCCAAAAAATAAAGTCGTTTCCCAGCAATAATTTTTGCGTAAAGTTATTTAGTTTGATGTACAGAATGCTTGGTTGGCTTCGTGATGAGGTCTTTTACACCCTGTGTAATAAGAACTACTAAATGTGACGAACGATTTGATGGTGATGTACTTGAAAAATCAAAATAATCATTTGCGCCTATTACCAAGTTGTTTCAAATCAACTCTAAGAAACTAAACCACGGGTCGAGTAATTTGCAAAAATGTTTTTTCCTGATGATAATGACCTCGATCTCGCGTGATGTAAATTGTTCGTCGAGCTATCATGATACAAGAGCACGGTCAGAAAACGCTTGTTTGCTCTTAAGGGTGATGAGAAACCACAGAGACACTGCCAGAGAGTTCCGTACCGTGCGCATAATAAATGCAGAGGAGAATTGTTGAGTAGTCGGGATAAACCCAGAATTCCGATTAATTGTGACACCGAAATCAATACGAGTTTAACGCGGCAGTTAGAATCTAAAGTGGGTGAATTAAAGGCACGTTTTGGCAACAAATCATGAGGCTAGGCACGACTGACCGCAGATTCAAATGGACGAATCCTTCGTTATTTTGTTTTGACCAATTTGGAACGGATATTATTTTTAACGTGACAAATTAGAAGGATGAGGTGTTGTTATTATTTTGGTTTGACGTTTTATTTTGAAATTTTGCATTAAGATTAACTGAACGAGATTAACAAAACGAAATTGGGGCAGGTCCATTGGATGCGTGTTAGATAGAGCTAACGTGTGTAAAGATACGTATGCTACTACATTTTGTTAGTAAACATTATTTTGTTTGATATAAATGCAAATATCTACTTTTCTATTGGAACGGCCTGAATAGGTATGCATTTCTTTTTTCGAAGCCCAAAAAACAGAAAGCCTAAATAACAGCCCTTTTCTTAGGCAGTAGTGTAATAAGTACCTAATACCAGCTACTTCCCGCGAACTTCGTCCGAGTGAAATTATGATTTTGTTAACAATTTAATGGGGTTTAAATTTTTAACACGAAACTCTAATTAATTACTCCTTAAAAATCAGCTCGGTACAATGTTTATAAGATGCTTAATCGGAGGCATGGGAAAAAATATTCCCGCTCCACCAATCGGAGTTCCGATCGGAAGACAGGCAAAGACTCTAAAAGTCCCGTCAAAATCGGTCCGGCCTTTTCGAAGATTACTGTTACTAACTAATACTTACTGTTAGAAAGTATAAACAGACATTAATCTACTTAATTTACTTTTATGCATAGAATGTTTTTCTGCAGACGTCTCAGGACAAGTAAGAATGAATTTACCTTGCTTTCGTTTCAGCAGGCACTTTAATATTATGTGATTCCAATAAGTGTGAATACTCAGAAAAGGTGACTCCAAATGCTATTCACAATTCCACATTCAAAAAGAATATTAAAACTGCCGAAAGTTCGTTACAAAATATTCCTATGTTATAATAAAATGATCTGACATTTCTTCATCGCACGACTTACTTCTCGTTTCGAAGAACACGATTCAACATATTTCTATACGAAAATATCGCCGCGATTCTCTCGCTCGTGGAGGCGGCCCCATAATATGTAAATGTCGCAGAGAAATAGGGAAACCAGGAATTTGGTAAAATCCCGACGTATACCACGAATACATTGAAGATACTTAGTAGGTATGCGATTAGAAAAAATCTATTTTTTTTTGTGGTATAACGATTGTAACTTTGAGAGAATATTATATCCCATCAAAAACATAAATGTGAAATGAGAGCCAAGTTCAATATTATGATATATGCCTTGGTTGTTGAGTTCAACGACAAAAGAAGTGAAATCTAAATGGGTGCCAAGTTCAATAGTCGGTCCTGAAATTTATCTATAACAACATAACATATCATTTTTTCTTATAACTTAGGAGAATATATTGTAGCCTAAGGTCTGACTTGGCTAGTTCTCATATACGAATTATTATGTTCGGTGGTTAGTTTTTATCAGCAAGCCAAATTTTCGGAATAATAAAATAAGAACCGACAGTAAGTAGAAGTAACAGGTTGAACTTGCGAAGGCTATAATATAATTCGTATTTGAAAACTAGCCAAGTCAGACCTTAGTCTACAATATATTCTCCAAAGTTATAAGAAAAAATGATATGTTATGTTGTTATAGATAAATTTCAGGACTGACTATTGAACTTGGCACCCATTTAGATTTCACTTCTTTTGTCGTTGAACTCAACAACCAAGGCATATATCATAATATTGAACTTGGCTCTCATTTCACATTTATGTTTTTGATGGGATATCATTACTTTTTGTACATACGCCATCTAGTGTCACTTTTAAATAAATCAATGGAGGCGGCATGGTGTAGTGAGTGAGTTTCTGAGAATGATAATAGGTGGCGCTAGTGGTTGTAGAATACGGTTAGTTACGCGTAATAAATACGAAAATCTACTATATTCTTATTTATAAGTACAAAAACGGAAATATTTGGATTAAAGAAAATTAAGGGTGGTATTCAACTCGTTATATATTCACGTAAAGATAAAAAAATCCACATATAGAGATTTACAGGCACTCATTAATAAGTTAAGTGAAAATTATAATAAAATGATAAAAAATACCAGTTTCTGATTTTTTCCTTTGTATTCACCTAATTACCTATCTGCATGCCAAATTTGAACTTTCTAGGTCATCTGGAACTGGGTTATAGTTTTGATCTATAGGTCAGTCATAAAAATGACGATTTTTGGACGTTAATATCTAAATAACCGTTAGAGATATGTTTATAAAATTTTGAACACATATACATCTCACTAGTCTCAATATATGAGCCAAATTTGACAAGTTTAGGTGAAATAGTTTTTGATTTATGAGGGGCTCAAAAGTGGCTCCAAATGATTCGTGTAATATTACACACTGTGAGCTGCGCGCCAGAACTTGGCTTGACACGCTCCCGCGTGTCTAGATATTATATTTCATAGAATTACGGGTTTTCAAATAGGTTCCCTATCCATTTGCATAAAATTTTAAGACCTAATATAACTTGGCATACTTTTGTTACTACTAATTATATTTTCGCATAACACTATTTACGCATAACAGCTTACGCATATTTTTTTAAGCATAATTTATTTAATCATAATAATGATTAAGCATAACATTGTTAGGCATAAATTGATTTACGCATAATGATACTAAAACATATTTTTATAGGCATAACAAAGAAGCATAATCCTATAATGTTAGACAGACCCCAATTGGATATACCAATTTATTTTGACGATTGGAAAAAAACCATCTCTCCGAAGCAGGTAATACATAACATATTTGTTTTGAACATAGTTGATTGTGAACATTTATGTGAGTTTTTTCCCTGTAAGAAGCATGCAAACAAGCATACACCATGCATGCAGCAAACATGCAGCTTGCAAACATTTAAACAAGCATGCACCATGCATGCAGCAAGCATGAAGCAAGCGTAAAGCAAGTATGCGTGCAGTAAGCATGCAGCAAGCATGCGTTCAGCAAGCATGCAGCATGCAAGCAAGCATGCAGCAAGCAAGCATGCAGTATGCAACATGCAGCAGGCAAGGTTTCTGTCATGGCTCCGGCGCTGCGGGGCTCCGGCGGTCCCACGCGAGCTTGTCGTCGCAGATGTGTTTTACGCTCACCACTGCAACTTCGGCTTACGCTGCGGCGGCGAGCGTTAAAACCACCTGCTCCTCAACTCGCAGGCCACCTCGCCCCTCCGCGCCTACGCGGGCTTAGATTACACTCTAGGGGTAGGGCAGACAAGACTACGTGGAGTCGGTTTTGCAGCGATTCGTTTCTGTCACTAACTTTTGTAGCTCAACTTAATGAATTTTTAATTCAAAATAAATACATAAAAATAACTCAAATTTGATTCCGGTATTTACATTATTTGTATGCCTAAATACTATTATGCTAATAGTCATTATGCCTAGTAACATTATGCAAAATTCAATTTATGCCAAAACAAATTAGCCTTCAAGATGATTATGCCAACATAAACAGTATGCCAAAAAAAAATTGACAAAGTGTTAGCTTTTATTATAATACTTACCTAAATATTACATAAACCTACCTATTTTGTGTTATCTTTTGTAAAAATATCTAGATGAATATTATCCATACCTAACAATATTGTAATTAAATGTATGTGTTCGCATGTCATACGGGAGGTGTATTGACTTGTTTGTCATTCGATCCAACACTTCACTTTCCGTTCATTCCGACATTCACCTACAAGCGTTGACAGTGCGAACACAGGCATTCGAGTCTGATGTCTCGTGCAGACAAGACGTGCAGTGTAAAAGTGTGGTAGAATAAAGTGATCATTTGAAGGAGGACTGCTTTCTTATTTCTTGACCTTTTAAAAGGTCAGAAGTGGGATCACACCGGAACTGTAAAGGTTTTGGTGGAATACTCAACGCCCATATTTTAAGGTATTTAAAATTATTTTCTATTTTTCAATATTTGTTTAATCTCTTTTATATTTACCGATGCATTTAAAGGCTAGTGTTGCTAAATCAAGAAACAAATTATTATTTTTCCTTGGTTAATACCGACAAAAATTGATTTCATTTTACGTTATAAACTTACTTCCACGATACTTAATAGATTTGAAATAAATTTGAACCTTAATAAACGTTATATAATTTAACGGAAAAAAACGCACCCTAGATCATTATTCGTTTCTTTTGAAAAGTTTTTTTCTTATACCTATCAATTTGTGTAGTTTATTATGAAAAGGATTATCGCTGCATTTCGCTTTTTGAGCTGTAATTACCCCTAGTGATTTTTAACGATGTGTAAAGCAACAACATAATACCTACCTGTACAAATAAATTTACAACAATACAGTATCTAAATTTGGCGCACAGAAGCTTGCCCCTTACCTCTATTGTCCGATTAATATATAAAAGCAACATTTACTTGTTTGTGTTAATTAATTTCAGCTGCGCAAGTAATATGCCAAAGCATCGGTCTCGAAAGCGGGTGCGACACTCTGAGGACTCCAGCAGTGAGTCAGAATTATCCTCGGAGTGCATCAGTCGTAGATCATCCCTGCATAAGCATTCACGACGAAAGCGTACACGGCGTGTGGCGAAGTCGAGGCAGCGCCGTTGCCGGACGCCAGATACGCCGGCGCCGCCGGAGGAACCAGCAGTACGACCGTGTGCTGGGACTAGCAACAGCGCATCATTACCATTACCAAGTAATCAATCCACTGTTTTAAACCCACAAAATTTTGTTAATGTGTTCCAAGAGCTCGTTAAGTCTTTACGTTCAGACGGCAATGCAGAACGTTACCCTGTTTTGAATGTTGTGCCTGAATTCGACCCAACAAAGCGAAATCAGAGTATAGACGTTTGGATTACAAAAGTAAATGAATGTGCAAAGATTTATAATTGGACAGAACGACAGATAGTTCACTACGCTTTGCCTAAGTTAGTAGGGTTGGCCCAGAAATGGTACCAGGGTCTACCCACTTTGTTATTTACATGGACGGAGTGGCAACAGAAATTGAAGTCTGCATTCCCCATTGACGATAACTATGGTCGGTTGCTGACGGAGATGCTCGCCTGTAGGGCACGTTTTGGGGATAGTTTAGAAGATTACTATTACGAAAAGATAGTTCTTCTTAATAGATGTAACATTTCAGGTAAAAACGCTATCGATTGTATATTATTTAGTATTGAAGATAGATCGGTCAGAACTAGTGCTGAGGTTGTGCAATTTAGCGAGCCTGATAAGTTATTAATTTTCCTTCGCAATGTTAAAATAACTAAAAACGTGACTTTGCAGCCGAGCGTTTCCGACAGCAAGCGTTTTAAAACCTCTAAAGACAATGCATATGCATCTGCGGATACTAGGTCATCAAAATGTTATAACTGTGGAGTAGAAGGGCATTCTTTCTACAAATGTAAACATCCAATCAAAAGATGCAATCACTGTCATAAAGTAGGCCATTTGGTTAGCGATTGTCCTAATAAACGTGAGCATGAAAGTAATAAGACTGTTTTAAGCATTTCAAAGGAGTAGGATAATGATGCGAATTATTTTAAAGTCGCGGTAGTTAACGGTCAGAATATGAATGGTTTTATTGACTTCGGTAGTAAAATTCCTGTGCTCCGAGAATCGGATGCAAAAGTATTAAACCAAACTATCTTACAGTGACTTGCCAATTTTAAGAGTGTTCGGAAATTTAATTATTTAGTGTTTAGGGGAATGCGATGTTGAAATTGAAATAGACTTGGTTAAAACCCGCGTTGAAGTACTCGTAGTCACTGATCATTACTTAAAAGTATCACTACTCGTAAGCCTAACGTTTACGGAACAAAGTCATGTCGTAGTTCTCAAAACATAAGACAAACTGAGTAAAACTATAAACGTCCCTGGAAGTGTTAAACTTTGTTAGTAATCACCATATGACCGTGAGGTAGTCTTGGAACCTGGTTTATGCTCTCAACCTCAAATGATGTACGGTATAATGCCTTGTATTTTAGAGCTAGTTTGTGGCAAATCTTCAGTTGGACGGTTTGGTAAAATCGGGGTTCAATTTAAATAAAGGTTTCGGTCTCGGGCTCTGCCGTTAGCACAAATTAACTGTCAAAGCGTAATAGAATTGATTAAAGGCCCGGATAACTCTTCTAAAATTATTATTATTAATCCTAAAATATTGTCTGTGAGTGACCAAATCAGTGAAATAAATCCTTTGCAGTTGACTCGTTTGTCCCACGTAGATGCATTAAGTCAGAACCCGATAGAAGTAAATTCTGTCGAAGCAAGATGTATTGAAATTAATTGAATAGCAACGGTACAACAGAGCGATCTCGAGCTTCAACGGATTATTTCTATTATAAAGGATCAGGAAACAGATGGTATTATAATCAAAAGAGGTCTATTATATCGAAAAAGGCAGGGGATCGCTTGGTTGTACCAAAAGGTGTTAGGTGGCAGGTATTGAAGGCCCATCATGATGATTCTGGCCACTATAGCTTTGACAAAACTTTTGATAAAATTAAGTAGTTTCTGGTTTGCCAAAATGAGACGATTCGTGAAAAAGTATGTCGATTCGTGCCTAGAATGCGATCATTCGAAAGTCCCTGCTGGTAAGAAGGCAGGTGAACTTCATCCGATTTCTAAGGTTGATCGCCCCTTTCATACGTTGCATATAGATCATCTGGGTCCTTTTGTGAGAAGCAAAGAGAAAAACGCGTACTCTTAATAATTGATGCTTTCACAAAATACTCCTGGG
This sequence comes from Xestia xanthographa, assembly GCA_905147715.2. Classification (NCBI taxonomy): domain Eukaryota; kingdom Metazoa; phylum Arthropoda; class Insecta; order Lepidoptera; family Noctuidae; genus Xestia; species Xestia xanthographa. The sequence goes on along the minus strand of LR990653.1, from coordinate 24,090,226 downwards.
CTAAAAGGCTCCTGTCAAAAGTACGAAATCGTTACATTCTGTATCCGCTTTAAAAAGCTACTTCTATACTTTTGGTGTTCCTAAACGAATCATTTCCGAGCTCATGGTACATCTTTCACGTCCAAGCGCTTTCAAGAATATTTAAGTACGTTAGGCATTAAAAACGTTATGAACCGCGTTATGCCGCGTTATGCCGTTGGTGTGTACCGACACCACGTGCCAATGGGCAAGTGGAACGCTACAACCGCGTCTTAGCTGCCCTAACTGCAATAAACCTAATTAAACCGAACATAAATGGGAAGAATGTATTTCTGAAATACAATGGGGTTTAAATAATACCCTAATCGGAGACACCAGCTCAGGCATTATTTGGCATTGACTTGGTTGGTACGCCTAACTCCCTATTAAAACTCCCTATTAAAACTTAATATTATAGACGATACGGAGGTCGTGGGGAACAATGTAGAAAACATTAGAGAGGAAATATCACAACATATAGAAAAGAATCAAGTAGTTTGATAAATCTAGAAAGATAATTACATTCAAAATCGGGGATTTAGTCAGGGTAGAGCGAGAAATTCCTTCCAAGGAGGAAAATGTCCTTACCGTATTGTAGAGATCTTTGACAATGACTGATATAAAATAGAAGATACCCCATTGTCACGCAAGAGCAATAGAAACTTCACTAGAGGTTTTCCCGTGGATAAAATTCATCAGTGGTTAGTTTTTAAACGAAATAGTGTTAGTGACAGTTATACACAGTCTGAAAATATTAATGATTAGATTGATTAGTAATTGGCACTACTTTTGATTGGGTGTACGCTTTGATTAATCGTAATTAATTAAGATAAGGCATGTAACAGTAATAACAGCAGAATTTTGTCCATGTTACAATTAATGTGAATAATTGAGCAAATTTACATTGTTTTTTAATTTTATACAGATAATATTACGACGAATTAATTTTTACACTGACATTATCTTGTACAAGAAATTTAGAGCTCATTTTATACAGAGGTTACAGTGTGTCAGATAAATGTTTAATATGGATATGAACAGGCCATAATAACTTGTCTAGTCGGTGTGTTGTGGACATTCAGGGGCCACATCATGCCGGAATTGCCGTAGATATGTAGAGGTTACGGTAGTTCCACCCATGTTGTGGTTATACTCGAAGTTGTGGTATTATCGCTAGTGTATTGTAGACATGAAGGAACCACAACATGCTTGAGTTGTTGTGGATATGTAGAGGCCACTGCAACTCCTTCAATGCTGCCGCAAGTGTAAATAATATTTGAGTAATTTTGATATGTGTGGAGGCAACGGTAGTTCCACCAATGTTATGTTTGTATTAGTAGTTGTGGTATTGTCGCTAGTGTGTTGTGGACATGAAGGGGCCACAGCATGCTTGAGTTGTTGTGGATATGTAGAGGCCACCGCAACTCCTTCAATGCTGACGCGAGTGTGTGGTATTGTCGCTAGTGTGTTGTGGACATGAAGGGGCCACAGCATGCTTGAGTTGTTGTGGATATGTAGAGGCCACCGCAACTCCTTCAATGCTGCCGCGAGTGTAAATTATATTTGCGTAATGCTGATATGTTGAAGCTACCGTAGTTCTACCAATGTTATGGTTGTACTCGTAGTTGTGGTATTGTCGCTAGTGTGTTGTGGACATGAAGGGGCCACAGCATGCTTGAGTTGTTGTGGATATGTAGAGGCCACCACAACTCCTTCAATGCTGCCGAGTGCAATTATATCTGAGTTATGCCTGTTTTTGTGTCGAAATTATCATTAAGATAAATTTAATTATTATGATATTATGATGAAGAGATTAATATGATATCTATGTAGCTATATTTGTGTCATGAGTTGTTGTTTTGTTATTTTGATTAATTGTTAGGTTTATTTTGTTTACCTTGCATAATCTTTCCACGGGACGTGTAAACGTCAGGAAAGGCCGACTGTTAGCTTTTATTATAATACTTACCTAAATATTACATAAACCTACCTATATTGTGTTATCTTTTGTAAAAATATCTAGATGAATATTATCCATACCTAACAATATTGTAATTAAATGTATGTGTTCGCATGTCATACGGGAGGTGTATTGACTTGTTTGTCATTCGATCCAACACTTCACTTCGCCGTTCATTCCGACATTCACCTACAAGCGTTGACAGTGCGAACACAGGCATTCGAGTCTGATGTCTCGTGCAGACAAGACGTGCAGTGTAAAAGTGTGGTAGAATAAAGTGATTATTTGAAGGAGGACTGCTTTCTTATTTCTTGACCTTTTAAAAAAAGTATTATTATGGCAAAACAAATTATGCCAAAACAGTTATGCCAAAGTATATTAGGAAAAAGAAGATTATGCAAAAAAGGGATCCCTCTCAAATACTATGTTCATAAATGATAACAACCAGTACAGTAGAAGGAAAAATTCTACATAAACCTTATTACGTATTAGTGTTACTAACTTCATGCTACAATAATTTTATAACATGAACATCCCAGAACCTAAAATTTTTCTTTTCCTTTTTAATTATGTCTCAACATTTTAAATTCTAACCCATGGGAAGTTGCGAGGTCACTCCATCACAAGTATCCTTATAACTTACCAGGGCTGCCTCAATTTCGAATAGGGATGATGACTGGCTAAAAAAAATATGATTCTGTTTTGTCCGCAAGTTACATTATCGAAATATATTGGATACGTGTGCTTTTTGTTTTATCAAATTAATAAAAATTTACGAAGATAAAACGTGTCAAAGATCAAGAGTGGGGGCTTGTGACGTCACATTTGTATTAAAAATGTACTCAAATGTGACGTAACACGAGTTTTCGACGCACAGTATTGTCTTAATTTTTTGTTTAAGTGAAAAAAGAAAAAAAATGTGTCCAATATTTTTGGAAATCTATCTGACGCACTAATTTGTTTTTTTTTTTTTTATCATCTGCCCTATTGTAACAGAAACAAAAAAAAACTTTTATTTTTATTTTTGTACTTCTCGTGACGGTACATATTAAGTACTAGCGAACGTCACGCTGTTTCACCCGCGTAGTTTCCGTTCCCGTGGGAGTACGGGGATAAAATATAGCCTATGTTACTCAGGGTGAATGTAGCTTTCTAATGGTGAAAGAATTTTTGAAATCCGCGCAGTAGTTTTTGAGTTTATTCATTACAAACATACAAAAATACAAATCTTTCCTCTTTATAATATTAGTTTATAAGTATATATAAACTCTGACGGAGTTAATATGAAACTCTTTCAAACGTAAATCTAAAGCATACACCTTACTGAAGGTTACTATATATATATGTCTAAGCTACTCAAGTTAAATATTGCATGACAAACACTGTTGATAAGTTGGGATAGCGGTTCGAAGGACCTCGCGGGTTGTAAATTTTGGCGGGAAATTAATTTATGCGGGATAGAATGTTGCCGGGCACGCAGTTTTATGTAGGGAAACAAGGACTTACTTGGAAGCTGATGATAAAGATGATCGCCTGGGACGATGGCTGATGCCGCTGGAGGTGCTGAAGCCCAGCGCGTGTTCTGGTGGATTCTTCCTTCACTTATGTTTATTTTACCGTGTCGGCCGACATTCACAGATTGTTTTTAGTTTAGAATTTGCGGTTTGGTGTATTTTGCGGCGCGCGCCGCAAAGCTCAGCAGTATTGCGTGAGGTGTTAAGCGGTTGACGTTGCGGATCCAAGAGCGAGCGCGGCGCGGCGCGATGCGGTTAAATAGAAAGCGGTGCGGTGCGGTGCGGTACTGCCATTAGGTGGACAGCATATATTGCTATAATAGCGGATTTAGCGGAGCGGTCGATTCTTCGCGTGTGGTTGCTGTCACGAATCGAAACGAACAGTGTCTTCAAATATGGAGTGGTTCCTGTCAAAATCACCTCAGAAGCGCGCCTCATTGGACGCCGGCGGCGGTACTCCTTCTCTTTCTGTCGCATGGGAGCGTAGTAGGAAGGAAGGAGATGGATAGTTAAAAACTGCGGTTGGCAACATGACAGGTAAAACATAACGTGAGAGACGCGTTTGGAAACGTTGTAGTGAAATATCCCACATTCGGATATGTTAATATAGTAAATAACTTATACTACAAAAACTTGCGTAAGCATCCTGCCCGGCTTTGAGGATATGTAGTATTCTCAAAAGGGAAAAAAAAATATATTAAAGCGGGCTAAGAGAGAAAAAAATTATAATTTAAATATGGTAACTACAGCTAAAATTAGGTTATTAATTACGCGGTTATATTATTGGGAAGGTAAATGACATAATTTGACAACGAGTCTCTTGAAAGAGCCGCTGCATGTCTTCACCATAGCAACGCGGGTTGTCCCATCCTTACTAGGGAAAACCTCAGTGATTATACCCATTGGCCAACGTAAAGGAGGGACATCATCCTGATGCATGAGAACCACTGCACCAATCTTAATACTGTCTGCGGCATTCAACCATTTTTGCCTAACTTGTAAGTTATGTAGGTATTCTATCCGCCATTTTCTCCAAAAGCGGCAAACCATTTGATCAAGCAACTTTTTGCGGCAAGTTAGAGGCTTCGTTGTTTCGGGAACGTTCACGACAGGCAACGAAGTCAACGGAGAAGCCATTATAAAATGCGCGGGAGTAAGCGGTTCTGGGTACGGATCCTCATTCAGGACACAGAGCGGTCTAGAATTTAGAACTGCCTCAATTTGAATGAGAACAGTCGAAAGCTCCGCGTAGGTGAGAAGTTGAGAACCGATAACACGGTATAAATGCAGTTTAATATGTGATTCCCACAACCCTCCAAAGTGGGGAGAGCGGGGTGGAATCATTTCCCACTTTATGCGGTAGCGGTTAGCAAGTAGTTCTTGCAATATATTATTAATAGAGGAACGAGAGCGGTAAGTTACATAAACTAGTTTAATTAAATTAGATAAAAGAACAGCAGCGCAAAGCTCTAGACGAGCCAGAGATACGACCTTAACAGGTGCAACTTTGGATTTAGCACACACCAAGTTTACGTGTGTGTTACCATTTGCGTCGGTGACATGTAAATATATGACGCAGCCATACGCATTCATGCTGGCGTCAGCAAAACCTACTATATTTGTCACACAACCCATAGTAACGGCTACATGACGCGGCAATTTTAAAGAAGAGAGTAGAGGCAATTGCTCTTTAAATTTTTGAAAAAGGAGTATAATAGAATCGGGTGGAGTCTCATCCCAATCTGTATTTAATTTCCATAATTCTTTTATGAGTAATTTCGCGAATAGAACTACAGGTGCTACTAGACCGAGAACATCCCACAGACGGGCAACAGTAGAAAGTATGGAGCGTTTAGTACAACTTTTGTCCACATTAGATGTAGTAAAGGTGAAACAATCCTCGGAAGGAATCCATTTGAGTCCAAGAATTTTTAAATTATCCCCGTCAGAGAAGTTAATAGAAGAGCGGTTGGAGTGTGGAATAGCCTCTAGTAGTTCCGAGGAATTACTTGCCCACTTAGTAAGGTCGAAGCCCCCAGCCTTAAATAAGGCGATAAGTTCAGCGGAGAGAATCTTGGCTTCCTCCAGAGTAGGGGTAGAATTAGCCAAGTCATCCATATATAGCTCATGAGAAGCGACAATGGATGCGCGCGGGAAGCGATGTTTTTCATCATTTGCAAGCTCGCGCACAGTGCGCATGGCTAGAAAGGGACTGGGCTTAAGACCAAAGGCAACTCGGTTAAATTGAAATTCGCGTACAGGTTCAGCTGTATTAAATCGAAACAATATTTTCTGGTACTTTCGATGCTCATCAATAACAGCAATTCGAAGATACATCTGTTTTATATCGGCTGTAACTGCAATAGGGAACAAACGGAAATTTAAAAGTTATAAAAATATGTCAGCCTGTAAATTCGGCCCTGTGTGCAACAAATCATTTAATGACACGCCATTATGAGACTTAGCGCTCGCGTCAAGAACGATGCGCACTTTCGTAGTTTGTTTATCATTCCTAATGACAGGGTGATGCGGTATGTAATAACCTATAGTCTGATCAGCAGCACTAGGTGTAATTTCAGTTAAATAATTTTGATCAATATATTCTTGAATAATTTCATTATAACTAGCGCGCAAAGCAGGGTCGCGAAGCTTAGTTTTTTCCAAATTAATTAAGCGTCGATAAGCGACAGCATAAGAATTTCCGAGTGAATCTGGATCTTTACAGAATGGCAACGCAGTACAGTACCTACCACCGGAGTCACGTGACACCGTAGAAGCGTACAGCTGTTCACACTCCCGTTCAGCGGGGCTCATAAAAGATTTTGAAGGAATTTCTTCGATATTCCAGAATTTATGCAAAGATTCGTCTAACGACAGAAAACAATACGAGTCATCTATATTCAACGCGGTAGAAAAATATGAAGCGGTATTTAAATCAGCGGAACTATTATTATTATGTAAACTAGTGGGTACCTCACCCATAAGAATATAACCAAACACGGTTTCAATTGCGGAAGGCGCGGTAGGTGAGATAATTTTATTATGAAGTAATAAATACGGGAACAGCTTTGCCCCTAGAAGCAGCTCAACCACACCTGGTATATGCCACTGGGGGTCTGCCAGCGGTAATTCGAACAAATGTTGCATAGCAGAGGTATCCACAAAGTGTGATGGTAAATTATCCGTTATACAATCAACCACAAGAGCGGTTATTTTAAAAGAATTAGTTTTATTTTTAGCAGTAACTGTTATCTCGACGTAACCTATAATAGGCCGTGAAGAGGTTCCTACACCCTTTATAAATGAATTTGAAAGCGGTATAATATTTAATTGTAGTTTCTTACAACAAGCTGAAGTAATTATGTTGTTCTGTGAAGCGTTATCGATCAAACATCTTACAGAAACGTATTTGTTATGTTTATTGTCAACGTAGACTTGTGCTGTCAACAAAAGTACAGTAGTGCGCGATATGTTTGTGCCTAAGCGTGAACATGCACACAGCGCCACCTGTTGTGAGTGCGCGGAACTAGGTACAGCGTCAGTCGATATCGATCGCGGCGGCGAACTTTGCTCCAGATGCAAGAGCGAATGATGCTTTTTATTACATGTTCTACAAGTATGTATAGATTTACACTGTGAAGCAGTGTGCGTTGCACTAAGACAGTTTACACATCCACGTTTGTTTTTAATAAAATCCAAACGCGCGTTGGCTGATAGTGCCTGAAAGTTTGGACAGGTGTACAGCTTATAATGATCATTTTTGTTACAGTATAAACAAGTTTGGTTATTGTCACAAGCAACAAAGGTATGCACTGTACTATCACGTGACTGGTTACGGTATGAGTTATTTTTATTTACTGATGCAGTTCGAGAAGAAATAGTCCTATCTAATATTTTAACTTGCGATTTTAAGAACTCAACGAGATCCGTATAAGTAGGAATCTCCTCATCTCTCATATGCATCTCGAATAAATGTATAGTAGCGGGGTCTAATTTTTTCAACGCTAAATTTAATAAAATGAAATCCTTTATGTCGTTAATTTGTAATTGTTCTAAGGCAGAAACAGAAGCGTGAAAACTTTCAATAAAACTATTTAAAGAAGCGGAATTGTTCGTTGCAGGTTTAATATTTAATATGTTAGACATGTAGTGTGAGCCCAGTGCTCGTCTATCTTGATATTTTTGAACTAAGCTGTTCCACATAGAAGCATAATTTTCTCCTGATGGAATAATTCCTGCGGTAATCTGCAATGCGTTTCCTTTTAGGTTACCTATTAAGTACTGCACTCGCTGAGAATCTGTGAGATTTATATTACTATGGATATTTGACTTAAATGATTCATAAAAAACAGGCCAGTTTTCAATCCTACCATCAAAGAACGGAATCTGAATTGGAGGTAGTTTGATAGAAGTTTTAGAATGTTTCGCGTTGTCCTGAGACATTGAGTCCTCTAATGACCTTGAAGACTTCGCGGCGATAAGTGAGCGCACTCTCTCGACACGAGTGTAAACGCCGTCAAAGGATATTTGACTGTTATAATCGATTTTATGATCTGGATTAATTTGTAAAGAATATGTATTTATTTTATCTAGGTTATTACTAAATTCCTGACGAGTGACTGAGAGTATTTGTGTGTCTGACATGAACGTTTCCGACGAACGAAGCTCAATACTAGTCGTATTTATTTTCTTTGACGTTTCGTATAACGACGATAAATGCTCAAAGATTGCTTGATTTTTAGCTTGAAGTAATTTTACTTTCATTTTAAGTTCTTCCATAATGGATTATTCTAGAAAATACAACGGACAAAATAATTTAGGTATAGCGGGTAGACTTATAATAATAATTTTATTATAAGCGGGTATAAGAAGTAATTGCGGTTAAGTATGTTGTAGGCAAGTTTGCCGAGCTAACTCACGATAATTAGCGGTTTTAATATTGACCTAAGCTATTTTAATGCAGGAGCAATATTAAGTTGGTACAGTAGTTCTCAATGAATATGTACCTAGCGGGATGTACGAACGTTAGTACGCGTTCAATATGGCGGTTTTACGAACTTAGGTATTTGACCTAAATCCTAGGTATGAGACCTATAAATGCTGATTCTTTGAATCCGTCTCGAATGGACCAAAAACTTATGTTGATAAGTTGGGATAGCGGTTCGAAGGACCTCGCGGGTTGTAAATTTTGGCGGGAAATTAATTTATGCGGGATAGAATGTTGCCGGGCACGCAGTTTTATGTAGGGAAACAAGGACTTACTTGGAAGCTGATGATAAAGATGATCGCCTGGGACGATGGCTGATGCCGCTGGAGGTGCTGAAGCCCAGCGCGTGTTCTGGTGGATTCTTCCTTCACTTATGTTTATTTTACCGTGTCGGCCGACATTCACAGATTGTTTTTAGTTTAGAATTTGCGGTTTGGTGTATTTTGCGGCGCGCGCCGCAAAGCTCAGCAGTATTGCGTGAGGTGTTAAGCGGTTGACGTTGCGGATCCAAGAGCGAGCGCGGCGCGGCGCGATGCGGTTAAATAGAAAGCGGTGCGGTGCGGTGCGGTACTGCCATTAGGTGGACAGCATATATTGCTATAATAGCGGATTTAGCGGAGCGGTCGATTCTTCGCGTGTGGTTGCTGTCACGAATCGAAACGAACAGTGTCTTCAAATATGGAGTGGTTCCTGTCAAAATCACCTCAGAAGCGCGCCTCATTGGACGCCGGCGGCGGTACTCCTTCTCTTTCTGTCGCATGGGAGCGTAGTAGGAAGGAAGGAGATGGATAGTTAAAAACTGCGGTTGGCAACATGACAGGTAAAACATAACGTGAGAGACGCGTTTGGAAACGTTGTAGTGAAATATCCCACATTCGGATATGTTAATATAGTAAATAACTTATACTACAAAAACTTGCGTAAGCAAACACTATTCAGTCATGCATGTTAGACTACTTTGATATTAGATTCATTTGCAAATACTAGTTCAATCTTAAATTCGAGGACTCGGTTTACTCAGTGTATGTAGTTCAGAGAATAAGTAAATGGATAGAAAATAGAAATGTGGCGAATGTTGTTTCTTCTACGAGTCCTGTTGTCTGCTTCGTGCAAGAACTGATGAACGCTACAGACTGAAGGCGCAAATACTAAAGGCAACTGAATTAAGATTACACTCTAACTCCTTATAGTGTGCAAAAACAGCGTGCGCGGCGCGGGCGGCGGGAGCGGATGCGGGAAGGGCGTTGAATGCTATTTCCTATACTCGTCAACAATGTTTCGCGGGGCGTCTCAGCGTAAACGCGTAGTAGCATTACCAAGTCTTCTGTCGAGGAAGACATGATCGCCCCCGCCACGTGCGGGAAACGCAAACAGGTTTGCGTTTTCCGTGCCACCGGCGCCGCCCGCTTGTCCCGCTGCGGATACCGCTCACCCGCGCCGCTGTAAATGTGTTCACACGCGAAGAAGCTGTGTGTTAATGAAACCCGCTGGCGGATTCCGCGGCCCGCGCCGCTCCCACTGTGAGAGTGGTTTCAGACCAGCGTATTTTTTGGCGTTAACGCGCGCCACATTTAGCGCTTCAAAAAATCGAACGCACGTACTCGCGCTCATTCAAATTGTTACACAGTAGCAACTCGTATGTATCTCTCGTAGGTCGCGTTTATAAGAGCTGTTAAGCGCGTCAACGTTAGTGTACTTACCCCTATGTTTTAAGAATAAAAGCATTTGAATAGCAACATGATTGGTGTTACAATAGAATAGAATGCACTCTATTGTACCTACAGCAAATTGTTATAGACTTCGCATGGAATGGGTCCCGCCTGCTTCCAACTGTTGTTTTATTTATTTAAAATTTTATTGTGCTTGGTTTTTTGCTTTTAGTTTTTTCAGTCAGGTTTTTTAGTTTTTTCAACCACTTTAAAGTTCTAGGTTTATGATAAACATCAATATTTTGTTATGTGTGAGTATTACGTTTGTGCTGGACCTCTGTTTGTAGTAATAGACTCTTTTAATATTGCATGCAGGAACCTAAAGGTACCTCCACCTTTAGGTTCCTGCATGCAATATTAAAAGCTACGTCTTGCGCACTTGCGCGTGTTGTTTTGCATGCCGGGGTGAGTACGGAGCTTGGAATCAGTGTTTTATTTTGGACTGTAGTTCAACAGGTTTGCGGACCACACCAAACACACTAGAGTTAACTTCTAGGCATTATAAATGTAGCAGTAATTCATAATAAGATCATTGGTACCGATTCCCTTGTTTACAAACTAAACCAAATTTAAGTTCAGTGCATCTTTTTCTTTCTATTTTATTAAGAAAAGGACAGAAGATAAATTTTAGTTGTTCTGTCAAATTAATCAGCGCCATACAAGTTTTAGACGCGATTAAAAAGTTGACTACTAAAATTACATCAAATTACGTCAGGTGCTGACTAATTTGACAGGATTAAACTAATATTTATCTTCTGTCCTTTTCATAATGAAATAGAAAGAAAAAGATGCTTTCAACTTAAATTTAGTTTAGTTTGTGAACAAGGGAATCGGCACCATTATCTGCCTCGTCTTTCCCAACTATATTGGGGTCGGCTTCTAGTCCAACCTGACTTAGCTGAATACCAGTATTTTACATGGAACGACTGCCTATCTGACCTCCACAATTACTTAGTTAATTAGTAACTACTGGGAAATACGATACCCCTTGGTAACACTACTTTTCAGACTTTCAGGCCACTGTAACGGTTGTCAAAGATCTACAAATGACAGCCAAGATCAATGGCTTAACGTGCTTTCCGACGCACGGAGGAAACTCGGTATGTAATGGGTGGTCACCCATCCACGGACCAACCTAGGTAAGCACAGCTTAGCTTAAAGGCGGACCCGAGTGGCTGTTATTATTAAGCCCCGAGTTTCTTCGAGGTATTGAGTTTTGTTCCTTTGAGTTGAATGGTGCTGATCCATGCGTCATGTCAGTGAACGGGCGCTGTCAGTTGTGACTGGTCATCTCTTAGTTGCCATGGCTTATTTGTATGAATTATTTTGAAATGTTTTTTTTTTGTGTTTTTACTGTGAACACTTTTAATGTGCACATCTTGCTACATTGTCCTCACATAATATACCATCTCAACAAGAATGATGTAACCATAATATACCATCTCAACATGAATGATATAACCAAGACTTTGTAACAATATTCTGATTTAAAAGAGTGTCCACGGAGTTTCTTGATCGTTCTTCTCCATAGAGATCTACGCTAGGGAATGGGCAACTACAGCACTTTCACAGTTTTTATGTCTTGTGACGGACTGTAGCTACATTTATTTTTCATCTTTGTTTCGACAATTCAAAAGTGCCTGTAACTGGCTTACTTGAAATAAATGCTTTGATTTTGATTAATAATAACGTACAGACCTTTTTCAATCGTGTGTGTGCTACTGCGCATAATGACGGTCGACGGACGGCCACTTTTCATCCTAATTATCACCGGTCATAAGGGTGAAAATCACTCTCTTACCTACGTGTGGCGTTTTCAATTGGTAGTATCACAATAATTTAGGCTTAGATTAAATAATGTCCAGATTGATAGTAGGCCACTGAGAATTGAAGCCAAAAACACGCGGGACACATGTCCCGCATCGTACGATCCATACGTCAGTCGCCTAGGAACGTTCCCCGCGTAAACTACGTCACGAGTCCGTGTTTTGATATTTTAAAATGAAGGTTTGTGTTGTGAAATGGTGTAGAAATAACACTAAAAAAAGGAATGTGCCACTATAATATCATTTCACAAGTAAGTATTCAATTTCACTTTGTATTTCTTTGTTACCGCATTTTAAACTTATGTAAACAAAAAGTATAATTTGACATTACTGTCACGCCATATTTGTTGAGTGTTGCCAGGGGCATAATTTTTTTTACCCATTATTTGTAACTTTTAAAAATCTTTTCAGAACGAGAAATTACAAAAGAGTTTTATTTACTTAAACGATGTTTTTTTTTATAAATGTAAAAGCTTTGGCTCAATTACTGAATTCGAAACGCTTTGTCCATTGCCTCAAAGTCTCATTTAGAGTCAGAGTCAGATTAAGAGTCAAACTAACTAATGCCGGGTCCAGAATGGTGTAACGCGAATGTAACGATTACGTTTAATTCATGTCAACAATGTGGACGGCACACGAACTCAAAGCGAATTGAAAACGCGAATACTGCGTGCGCCTTTGTGTTCGTGCAAAAACCGACAGCCGATGGATCAACCGCGAGCGTTACATGTAATGCTCGCGGTGCCGTCCACACCTAGAATTCGCGTTACATTACACGGTGGAGTCGCGCTACATTACGCTAGTCTGGACCCGGCTTAACGGTCGGACTCGGTCAGGTTCGGTCAGACTCGGTCAGACTCGATCAGATTCGGTCAGATACGTTCAGAATCAGTCGGACTCGGTCAGACACGTTCAAACTCAGTCAGATTCGTTTGGACTCGGTCAGACACGTTCAGGCTTGGTCAGATTCGGTCTAACACGTTCAGACTCAGTCTAATTCGGTCGAACTGGGTCAGACTCTGTCAGACTCAGTCAGAATCGGTCAGACACGTTCAGACTTGGTTTGACACGTTCAGACACATTCAGACTTGGTATTTAAGTACACCAAAACAACAAACATTTAATTAACTTGCAAGAAAATATCACAAAAAGTCGTAACATAACAATTTCTGATAAAGTCGCACATGAAAAATTACACAAATTAAAGAAATAACGTTAAAAATCACCAACCGTAATGATAAAAAATCATGTCATTACTGTTGATGATATATTTTACGCTGAACGTAAAATACTGAAAATCTCCCACATTTATGGGTAAGTCTCCGCCACTGGTATTACACGCACATTGCACACAAACGCAAATCCGATACGTAATACACTCCCGAGCGCGGCGCTCACTCACACATTCAAAAAAAGTGGCTTCACTTAAAACGTTCCGTTTTGTTTCGAACACGGAATCTGGACATTATTTAATCTAAGAATTTAGGTATTTACCCATGTTTCTAAATCTAGACTAACCAAGTTATAAATATCCACTACTGAAACTAACTAAGAACTTAGGTAATTGGTTTTGCACACAAAGCGAGGCATTAAATCTCTTGTAGCCAGCGAAGAATGTCCATTCTTCGCTGGCTACAAGAGATTTAATGCCTGTATATAATTAATAAATTAATGCCTGGCTATGTAACGACATTTTGTGTCCACAAAATGTCGTTACAACATTTTTATTTATTAATATCATGCGAAATAATACCTCGTTTTATATGCAAATTTTCTACAGTAATTCCAAAAAGCCCTCAGCTTGAAATACCTGTATATCCGGATGCTTGAATGTGTATAAACAGTAAACAACATAGCGTGACCTTTGGTAGCCTTTTTTGAAACATACGTTTTAAAAAAACGGTCACGTTTTCCCTACAAAACTCAATTTTAACATGTAAATTAATATTTCTGTTTTTTCGTTCATTCGTGTATCGCTTTTGTAAAATCCAAAAACGATTTGACAGTTCCAACTAACCTTAAAACTCATTTTGACAGACTGTCAAAAAGTAGCCAGTATCAATCCTTTGTTGCAAAAACTTTTTTGAACGGAAAAGAATGTCTCAAAAGAGTCCTATGTGAAGAGTTTGTAAACGAAGAACGAAGGTTCAGAAAAGTATTTTGCAGTGATTTCTTTTCTTTGTTTGATGAAATTCTCGGTACACGAGACCTATTAAAATCAAAATGTCAACGTACTCCGTACTTCCTTGAATTAATAATAATTATTGCGTGCCAGTAAATCATTAATTAACAGCGGCTAGATATTTTCAATTATTATTACTTAGTAATTAATAAATGCTCGACTGTTTGAAAGGATTGCCTTTTCAGCACATTGATTAAAATTTTGACTGGATTCCTACTTCTTAGTTAAATATATAACATAATTTAAAGATAGTCTGTCTTTTATGTTTTGAAGAGAAACAATAGAAATAGACACTATTTTATAGATAGGAAAATTAATATTAACAAGTTCATGGAAATTTCTTAAAGATCGACTTAGATACTAAATTATTTGAGAGTATTTTCCTCAAGTTCTGAATTCTCAATGTTGTTCAAAGAGACAAAATTCTATTAACTACTTATTTGAATAAAACAGAGAACTAACTCCCAAACTAGATATTTATTTAATGGATTTTTTTTTTTCATTTCCATTGTATATTATCATACATAATGGTAGGAAAAGTCTCCGCTACCTTCGTGTCCAATGATATTCTCGTAAGAATATTCCTATTCTCCTTACCTCAACACAAAAAAACGCAAGGTTGATTCATATTCAGGACTCAATTTCAGCTTTCAGACGAAAAAAGGCTAAAGCAACAAGACCGAATTCGTCTCTGGGGACGAATCCGATCACGTTTTTAGCTGTATCTGTCCACAAGTTCTTTTTAGGGTTCCGTACCCGAAGGTAACCAACGGGACCCTATGACTAAGCTTTCGTTGTCTGTCCGTCAGTCCGTCCTTCTGTCTGTCTGTCAGCGGGCTGAATCTCATGATTTGTAATAGGTAGACAGTTGAAATTTTCACAGAATGTGTATTTCAGTTGCCGCTCTATCAATAAATAATGAAATAAATTTAATTTATTTTAAAGGGGGTTCCCCTTCTAAACAAATTAAATTTATCCCGCTCTGGTTTCCGCTTTATCTCCCGCTCTGGGCGGAGCAGAAGGAGTGTCAGACTTGTGCTGACTAAAACCCATCCATGTTCATTCTTAGCCCTTTTGTATTCCAATTTCGAACAGTCCCGCAGCCGCTGCAGGCCCTTGCGGACCCTTTCCTTTTAAGATGTGTGTGTATGTATTACTAACAAGCTGGATTTTATGATCTGTTCAATATATGATTTGATATTTTTTACTACGATGGTACGGAACCCTTCATACGCGAGTTCGACTCACTAGGCCGGTTTCTTGCCTAGCGTATTTGCAACCGAAAACGTGAACCTATTCTGAAGAAAATGAAGGAAGCCCTAAGGGTGAAAAGGTAGGAAAGATTGAGACGAACTGCCTATTTACCTAGAATGAAATAGTGTGCGTGACAGTCTTGTGACGAAATTCGATGTTTATTTTGCTTCCTAAATCAATTCTTGATGTTTTGTAAAGATGATTCGAGATACGTGGTTCGATGGTAGTCGAATTTGCAGTTTTGGACTATTGATAGTATCCAGCAGAGTAGAATAAAACCAACCCATTACACTCTTGGGTGTCGTATAAGGCGACTAATGTCTGAGGCAGAACACCTTGCGCCTCCGTAGACCAGAGAATGGGCAGCAGCGTTTTCTGTTAGTTTTTCATCACTGCGATCTCCAATCTGCCTGCCAAGCGTGGAGATTACGGCTAATTCCTCCCATCATGGGAGAGGCTTAGTATGTCCAGCAGTGGACGTTATGGGCTGTTGTTGTTGCTGATACTGTAGTTTATTTTAGGAGTAGCTGTGCCCGTGTTTCACGCTTCTTTTATCCTTTTGCTCGACTCCTAAGGGTTGTAGCGCGATATTAAAAATAGTATTACTACCTTTCTTTTAAATTGGGCTATCAAATACAATAATGTTTCAAATCCATCGGTGGTTCCACAGTTTAGTACGTCCAAACAATCAAACTCTTCAGATATTAAGTACCATACCTACCTATTACAATCCATGATCTGCCTAGCCTTTTCCCAAGTTTTATTGGGGTCGCCTCGGCTTCCAGTCTAACCGGATGCAGCTGAATACCAGTATTTTAAATAGAGCGACTGCCTATCTGACCTCCACATGCCAGTTAGTACTGGGTAATACGATACTTCTTGCATGGTAAGAGTGGTTGCCAGACTTTTTGGGCCACTGACTACCTGTAACGACTGTCAAAGATCACAAATGACAGCCGGGACCAACTGCTTAACGTGCTTTCCGAGGCACGGAGGAAACTCGGTATGTAATGGCTGGTCACCCATCCACAGACCAACCTAGGCAAGCACGGCTTAACCTAAAGATCGACCCGAGCGGCTGTTATTATTTAGTCACGAGCTCCTACCTATTACAATTCAAAAAGATTAATTTACTAGGCTATACCGGTGAAAATCTTTGTTAAAAAGTAAAAAGACAGAAACTAGGTTTATTTGGTGCCGCAAGTACATTCTAGAAGACAAACAAATACATTCTAAACTTACAGTTGTTTAAAAGATTAACAATATAAGGTTAGCGTCATGAAATAAAACAAAGCACAAATAACAATATCACGCGCACCGCGTAACAAGTCCTCATTTAATCTCCTAAAGTTCCTTGTATTTCTTATTTTCCTTGTAGTTCGTACACGTGTTCACTTACGTACCTATTGTTTGAAAGTTGTGCTCAAGTAGGTACTATCGAGGACACTCCCGCCTGACCACCACTAAGTTCATTTTTGCTTGCACTCGCAACATAAAAACGCTCTCTAGTCCCGCCCCGTTGACTTTGTGTAGAAAATATGAATGAAAAGATACCGAATCGGCCGAGCGCATTGACGACGCACGCCAAACGAGAGTTATTGTTATTTTGCGCGCCAAAGTTGACGCTTTCCTAATAGGCCCAAACTTTAAGGGGACGTGGCTCGGCGCCTCCGCATGATTTAAGCGATAAAATTTTAAAATGGTCAGGCGGAAAAGACCCCGATAGTACATTTATAAGGGAAGGTGAAATAACAAAGTTAAGGTAACGTCGGCCATAACTCACCATTATTTTTTTTTATCTAAACTAATATTATAAAGTGGAAAGATTTGATTGTTTGCGTGTGTGTTTGTTACGATTTAACTCAAGAACTCCTCAACCTATTAAAAAAAAAATTTCACCATTAGAAAGCTACATCTTTACCGAGTAACATAAGCTATACATAAAATTGATATCATGTAAACTAAAAATTGATATTTAGTCGAATAGCAGTCCATAAACATCAAGTAAATAGGCACAGAAATATTATGAAAGTAGTTTCCAGGTTAAAATGTTGACAAGCTTTTAAATAATTATTGTTTACTAGCTTAAGCTCGCATCTTCGCCCACGCAGCATAAACGTATAAACTTTAAAACTTAAAATGATCTGTGTTGGCACACAGATAATTTATTAGATCCAAATCCGTCCAGTCATTTTTTCGTGAAAGAGTAACAAAATATCCTCATCCATACATTCATCTATCCTCACAAACTGTTGCATTTATAATAGGACTTATTAAGCTAAGATGCTGTCCATCTTATCTACTGTGAAGAGCAGCTCATCTCTGAGGCACGATTTGAAAAAACTTAACTATTTACTAAGAAGATATATCTTGCGGTACCTCCTAGGTTTAGTTTCAATTATTTATAGCTACATCTACGAACCTTTGAATAGCTCTATTACTTGTATTCCGTCCTTGAATATTAGGTACGTTAAAATCAACAGCCCCAAGCCATTGTTTAAAAACCAAATTGATGAACCAAACAAGGATCTGACTGCATCAGAAAATTAAACCATAAAAATAATTTATCTCCTTTTTATGGCTTCCCTTGTAATAGCGTTGAATATATAATATGGAAAGGGACAATATCTCATTCTCATAGTTCAGGAAACAACATATTTCTCGTTTATTATACGTATAAAGTAAGGGTGGACGCCACGGTCCTTGCATTTGTGTCGTGTCGATACTTTAGGTCAATCCGTGGCGCAACTATGCGATACGATTCTAGGAAATTGGATCATAATTTCATATCGTTCTTTGGGATACACGATATTTGTATTCGTATCGATACTTTGGATTTATTTGTATCGATCCAAAGTATCGTTTCGTACAGCAAGAATCGTATATTAATTATTAATCCCTTGAATTCTTTTGTGCTGTGTGTGTTTTGCTTTTATGATATTTTGAATTTACTTAGCATGCAAATTATGACAATGAAGTTGACGATACAATCCATTTATTTCGCTACCTGTACTGATACTTGTGTATAAATCCAGGCATTGTATCGTATACGTTTGTATCGTTTTTATATTTGAGTATCGCATTACATGTTAGGTCTATCGAAACTGGAAGGTGTCGGATCGGTCCGTACATCACTATATGAAGTTAAGGGCCTATACTACCTCAAATTAGCAACTTTATTTGTGGTGGTTCAAAATTCGTTAGAAATACTGTTAGAATAAAGTTCTAATCAGTTCGCACTACAAAACGGTTGTTACGTCAGTCACTGCGGCCGAATAGTGCGAAATGAGAAGTTTTTATTCTTTATAAAATCAATTTTTCGTCGTTAGGAAAAAATGGCTAAGACTTTGTAGTTAGTTCAGTTAGTATGCAAAGTTTTATGATCTAATTTAAAGTGCTTTTTGAATACCAGCGGTTTATTGTTCGATTTGGAGGTAACTTTGGATTTTTTTTCTATCGAGAAAAGTTTATGGAATCGTGGTTTCCACAACGACATAGGACTTAACATTAATCCTCAACTTTACCTTACAATTATTTCAAAATTAATGCTGCAGTATTTTAGGCGTAACGGAGGATCATGCTAAGCCATTTGAGGTAGTATAGGCCCTTAACATGAAAGTATTTTCATATGAGCTCCCTTTGCGCCCCTTTCCGGGTCTGAATGCATTTTTGAACAATAGAAGACAGTTTCCGTAGTGTAATGAAGGTTATGATAACAAATTATAATGTTTTTGTCTCTTTGTTTACTTTTGACACAAACAAAACAACACAGCATTAATTTTATACAGACGATGTGTTTCATTAGGCTGAACAGTCTCAATCAAAGGCAAAGGCGTCCTATTTCGTCTACTTCTCTCGATGTTGAGAGCTTTGTCTTTTTCAATTATAATGATGTGTCTTTTTGCCTTATTAATAGTCCTTGTAGGTAAATAGAAACACTTTGGTCAGCAAAAATCAAGACAGGCGTTTGTAATTTTTTAGTGAAGCACGTTGAAAGTTGTACCTCCAGATAATTATGCAATGTACACAACATAGCATAATTATGTGGAGGTACAACTTTTCAGTGTGAAAGTCTTGAGTTCAGGGTTTAGAATTAGCCCACACGGTTTGATCTACAGTATCGTACGTTAAACTGGTTGTCATTCGTGGAATAAAAATAAATAAATATTGCTGGACTTTACATACAGCGTTGTGCCGGACGGGCGTGATCCGCTGAAGGCGTGGATGACGTGTACCTGGTGGTCTGCCTATACCCTATTTTTACCGGGCGCACGCATGTACTGTACTTCGCCTACCTACATAGATTTTTTTGTTTTTAAATACATACTTATTAATATAAACACCCACGCACACACCGCACACTCGGAATTTTCCAAATATAATTATGTATATAATTATGTATATTATCACTAGCTCACCCTAACATAATCGTTTTGACTGCGGGAGGGATAGAATATAGGTGGCTGACAAAGTGGGGGTAAAAGTTGAATTTGAGCTGTTATCCCGTGCGCCTTAAGATGTGTATGTATTACCAACAAATTGGATTTTATGATCTGTTTAATAAATTATTTGATATTTTTGAATAGTCGTCGTTACGAATCGTCAGAATTCTGATAGCCTGACTACCAAGAGGTATCGTGTTACACAGTTGTAATTAACTTTATTTAGAACAAAAATCTTTGCACAAGTTTCACCCACCAGTTTAATATAGTCAAATGCAATTAAATTATCCCATGCGGTAGCTGTTCTATGGATGAAAAAACACTATAATTAATTTGAACTTTATTTACTTGATGAAAAAGTAGAAAAAAAGAACCAATAAAGAGAAGAAAAAAACGAAAATGTTTTTAAGTTTCATTGCTTTTATTTTAACTAAGTTTTGCTATTATTTATAATGAAATATTCAGTTTGCATGTCAGTGTTCACTTGAATGAATTCGGAGCACTTCTGTATATATCTATATAAATTGGACAACATTATATATTCAATTTCAGTATCTGAAATTATTAAGCGAGCGTGTCGAGAAATGTTCATTCATACACTTGAATGAGATCCTTTGCCGACAGACAATCATTATTTAAAATTCAGTATCCAATAAATTATTGAAAACAAAATGAAATCATATTCGAGCAAACATAACGGTTGTGAGCGAATGCGGCTTGTACTATGGCTATTTATTTTACAGATTTAAACAAACAATTGAGTCACTAAAGTCCGATATCGCCAGCAACGTAGCTACCATTTTCTATACAGAGTACATCTAAAGGTCATACATTGAACTTTGAACGCTTCATTGTAAACAAACTACATTGTGTTTAAAAACTCCTTTTGCGATTGAAAAGTTTCAACCACATTGTATTTTATTTTATTGCTGATGATGATGATGATGATGATGATGATGATGATACAAGTTTTAGTATTGTGACGTATAATAAATGAGTTATGCATGCTGTGGTGACGGATGCGCGGTGGAGGGAGTGCGGGGTGATGCGCCACAATCTGCATTATCAGTCCCTTTGCGCCTATTGGTCTTGTTTCTTTCTGTCTCCTGCTGTATGGAGGGAAGTGGAAAATACGGATTTTCCTACTCCTCCGCTATACTTCTCTGATTAATTTCCTTGCGGGATCCAAGACAGTTAAATTCATTCTCTGGGACTTCGTCGAGCTTCATTTATTTATTTATTTATTAAAACTTTATGCACAAGTAAAAAAACTGTACAAAGGCGGACTTAATGCCTTGGGCATTTTCTACCGGTCTACCTTAGGGTGATGCAGAGATAGTACACAGTAGGTGCAATAACAGAAAAAAAGACTAGAAAATATTTATAAATTTATAACTAAAACATAAGAATAAATACATATATACATACATATAACAAAAATATATATATATATATTAATATAAAAAGTGAAGAGAGATAAACAAGAAAAATAAAAAATAAACTAACAACTTAGTTCATTGTCTCGGCGCTTTTCTGGTGGTCGCCACTGTTGATTCTGGCTTTCAGGAGTTACAGTGGTTTGGGAACAGTGTGGCGGGCTTGTATTCTCCGTAGTCAAGCCCGAACAGTCGTAGCGACAGCACACGTAACGCAGTAATATTGGAAACAGTGTTTTATTTTACAACCCTGAATAGACACCACACTGATATATGGTGGTTTTACTCTAAAGTTTACAGTGGCATCATCATCAGTTAGGGTTTAGAGTCTAAACCCTAACTGATGATGATGCCATCTAGCCGATTTCGACCACAGCGATTGCATTCGATGGCTTTCTAGTGTGGTTGTAGAGAGCTTTGGTAGTGTACGAGTGAACACCACAAGTATAAATTGTTTCGAACAATGTCTCTGAGTTGTAGGTACAAACCATCAAACTACGGCTCTGAGGTTTGCCACGAGCTTTGTAACTGGGGTCAATCGTCAAGTCTCTTCACAAGTCGCAACTTCTTTCAATCATTAACCGACTTAAAAAAAAGGAGGTTATATTATTCTCGAAAGTCGTTGACAGAAAATGTTTATCACTTGAGCGTGAAGCTCGTGGTCTGTCTGCTACTTAGGTGGCAGGTGGTAAAGATATAGCGCTATAAAATGTACAAATGTTGAAAATATGGCAAAACGTTTTTTTAATTCTATTTAGTTTTTGGCTCCATCTTCATTTTTTTAAATGCCTTCCTTTTAAAAAATTAAGATGGAGCCAAAAACTAAATAGAATTAAAAAACGTTTTGCAAAAAATAAAACCGACTCCAAAAAAAACATTCTTTTTTCACTTTTTTGTGGTTTACATGTGCTTACCCCTTCACAGCGTACCGGCGTGATGTTATGTTATGAACTGGTGTAAACAATAGACAGACATGAGATTTCAGCATCAAATAAATGATAGCAAATGGACTGGTCCATTTGCTATCATGTATTTTGCCTATCTCCGAAGTTCTTCATCAGATATTCACCAAATTAAAATGGGACCACTCCGAGAAAGTACTTCCAAAAACTGCCCAAATCGCTTCAAGTGTGCCTATAAAATTTGAAGCCTCCTTTTTGAAGTCGGTTAAAAAGAGAGCCTTCCAACAGTCAAACATTTTAAAAAGCTAGACAGAATAAAACGTTTTTTTGGAACACACGACGAGAAAGACTTTTCTAAAACAAACAGAAACAGATAATTATTTTCAGCTTAAACATTTTGCGTCATTTGTTCAGTTGATATAAAACTAAAAAAAGCAATTACTTATCCTGGATAAAAAATTGTTTGGGACGTTATTTTGTACTAAAGTTTCAACTAGATACTTAACAGGTTTTTAAAATGAAACAGGCGTCGGATATGTCGAGTGTTTTCTGCAAACAATTTGCAATTTTATTTACTAAATAGAATTTTGAAACACTTTATTTAATTATATTTTCAACACCAGATGTTCACTGAGTACATGTTTTTCAGTATTGCAAAATGCTGCATTAAATTTTCTTGGATACAGTTTTATATCGTGTGTCAAAAGACGATTAATGAAGCCGACATATAGAGTCACGAACGAGACTAATGACCACTGAAGCAAACTTTTGCCGGTGGAGCAACGTGATCGAAACAATATTATTGACAACATATATTATACAACACACACACACACACACAGCACACACACACACAGCAAGCACAACACAAGCACACACAAAACAAGTATTGGTATAATATTGTATATTACGAAAAACAGGGACCCCAGTTTACATACATGTGATATGACTAACAGAAGGATGTGTAATTAAATTACTTACATTCCTAAAAAAGTGCGTTTTAAATTGACAATAAATCATCACCACCAAAACTAAAATAACAGTTCATCATCATCATTTCAGCCGAAAGACGTCCACTGCTGGACATAGGCCTCCCCCAAGTGTCGCCACATTGAACGGTCCAGTGCGACTCGCATCCAGCGGATTCCCGTAACCTTCACCAGGTCATCGGTCCACCTAGTGGGAGGCCTTCCAACGCAACGTCTTCCGGTTCGCGGTCGCCACTCCAGAACTTTTCAGCCCCATCGGCCATCCGTTCTGCGAGCAATGTGCCCTGCCCACTGCCACTTAAGTTTGGCAATTTTTCTATGGCTGTTTGTGTGCTGTGGTGTGGCTTGTTGTTTTTGAGCTGCTTCAGAGCCATCCTAATCTCGTACAGGCTGACGTCCGGGATGTCTTCGATATAATGTCGGGTCAGTCTAGCTCTTGGGTCGTTTGCTAGATCTACGACGGGTTTACTAGTTGACGTGTACAACTGGCCATAGAAGCTCTCGATCTCCCTCAGAAGCTCCGACTTGGCGGATAAGATCCTACCATCGTCGGTCTTCAGTGTCGTGAGCTGGCTCTGCCCAATAGCCAGATCTCTTGCAAATACCTTGGAGCCTTTATTCCGCTCAATCGCGTCTTTAATACGCTCGGTATTAAAGCGGCGGAGGTCGCTAAAATAAAAGTTGCGAAAGAAAAAACTTAGATTAGATTATGTAAAATGAATATTACAAAATTAATCAATAAATTGATCGAAACGCGACTCAAAGGACTACTAATTTCGTAATCTGAATTAGGATTTTCAATTAAACCTTAGATAAATTTCTAAAACCTTAATTTATGTCATAAAATTAAGCCTCATTTGGTTTAAAAGGTCACATTACACAAAGTGTTATCACAATCAAACCCGTAATATTTGACACAAGTTCCTCGAAAAAGCAATGTGTCTAAACCAATTGGAAATTTGTATTATCATCTATACTAATATTATAAAGAGGTAACATTTGTTTGTAAGTTTGTAAGTTTGTATGTAGGGGGTAATCTCCGGAAGTAATGAACCGATTTCAAAAATTCTTTCACCATTAGAAAGCTACATTCACCTTGAGTAACATAGGCTATATAATTATTATCCCCGTACTCCCACGGGAACGGGAACTACGCGGGTGAATCCGCGGGACGTCCGCTAGTTACATATAATTTGAAATAAGAGTGTAACTTTAAAAGAGTTCAAAGAACATTTCGACGAAATTTCCGTTACTAAAATACTGTTTGATTTTACAAACATCTGAAGATGACTTCACTTTTGATGAATCAAAAGTGGAATATTCTACGTAGAAAGATCTACTGTCAAATAAAATTTAAAGTTCTATTCATACACACTTCAAAATAAGCTCGTTGAACTATCAAAACTGTTGCTTGTATAAAATTAATTAAATCTCTAGTCTTGAAGATAATATCTAAATAATTATAATTAAAAAGCTTTTGGGAACGCAAGAAGAGAATGTTCGTTCCCTTTTGTTTCGTACTCACGACCTGAGCTCACGACGACGATGTTCGATGAAAATAAAATCAAACGTAGACTAAGTAATTAAATCATATAATGTTGAAACTTTCTGATGATATACAGTACACGTTTATCACTGGTGAATATTTTAGTAATGGTTACAGTCTCAAATATTAATATAAAAGCAAATCAGAGTTGTAAAAATAACTTGTAACGACTGCCTGATCAAGCCCAGTGTCTCACAGACTATCTAGGCTAGTGTTGCCAGCGCTTATCGTTGCGTTCATAAACGCCACACCACCCCCCCACGGAGAAGGATGAACCGGTTATTCGAAATCGGAGAGATCCTTAAACTTAACTCGTCTACCGGAACGAGTGGTATACGGCAGTTTTGGGGCAGTTGGATTGCTGTCCCTGGATTTTGCAGGTTCTATAGGTCTCTTATGGAGGTCAACAGTCGTGTGTGTCGTAGGTTCTGAGGGCTTCTTTGGATTCTCATTTTCGGTAGGTGTCGTGTGATCTATGTGTGCCGGTTTTACTCGATTTACACTAACGGTCACGGTTTTGTGTTTAATTTCCAGTGTGATAGTTTTCCCATCACTAGCACGATCTACTATTCGGTACGGGCCGGTATATGGTGGCTGTAACGGTCGTCTAACAGAATCATCTCTAAGGAATACATGCGTCGCTGAAGAAAGATCTTTAAATATAAAAATAGATGGTTGTGTATGCCGAGATGCCGGGATGGGTCGCACAGTCGACATTTTACGTCGAAGTTGTACGACGAAATCTGCTGGGTCATAGAAATTATGTGGTTCATCGGATGCTACGAGCAATTCACCGGGCAATCGAAGCGGTTCCCCGTACACCATTTCAGCCGCTGTGGCTTTCAAGTCTTCCTTGAAAGCGGACCGCATACCGAGAAGGACAAACGGCAACGCGCGCACCCATGAGTCCTGGTGGCACATGAGGGCCGCTTTAAGCTGGCGATGGACGCGCTCGATCATGCCGTTGGCGCAGGGATGGTAAGCTGTCGTTCTAGTTTTCGTGGTGGCGAATTGTATCATTAGTCGGCGGAACAGGTCGGACTCGAACTGAGTTCCTTGGTCTGTTGTGATGACTGAAGGCACCCCAAAGCGAGCTATCCACTCCCGTGTTAGGGTTTCTGCTACTTCTTCTGCGGTGATTGAACGCATTGGCCATACTTCGGGCCATTTAGTCACTCTATCAATGGCAGTCAAACAGTACCGATAGTCGTTGCAAGTCGGCAAGGGGCCTATAATGTCTATGTGTACGTGTTTGAAACGTCCTGACGGCAGAGCGAAATTGCCAAGAGGAGACGAATTATGGCGCGAAACCTTAGCGCGCTGACATGCTATACATTGTCGAGCCCACTGTTTGCAGTCCTTGTTGATTGACGGCCAAACATAACGTTCAGTCACGAGACGGGTAGTTGCTCGTGCGCCAGGGTGACTTAAGTTATGAAGTTTGTCGAATGTTGCTTTACGGAAGGAAGGGGTCAAGTATGGGCGAGGCTTGCCGGTCGACTTATCACAGGTGATAAGAATGTCAGATCCGGGAATGTTGACCTTTATGAACTGCAGGCTAGAGCCTTGCTGACATAAATTGGCTAACTCCTGGTCTACCTCCTGTGATTTTGCAAGCATTTGCCAATCCTGGTCAAGAGCGATCGCGTCAACGCGCGACATCGCGTCTGCGACAATATTGTCCTCTCCCTTAATGTACTTAATTTCTGTGGTAAACTGGCTAATAAAGGACAACTGATTCAACTGAGCAGGTGGCAGTTTCTGCCGGCGCTGAATGAAAGCGTAGAGCAGTGGCTTGTGGTCTGTATAAATGGTTACATGCTGAACTTCGAGAATGTGGCGGAAATGCTGCACGCTTTCATATACTGCTAACAACTCGCGATAATAAGCGGGCCACTGTGTTTGTTGGTCAGTCAGCTTTTTGCTAAAGAAAGCGAGAGGTACCCACTTGCCTTCGATTTCTTGTTGAAGGCAGGACCCGATGTGGACACTGGAAGCATCGGTAAACAGTCCCAGAGGGACACCGTGTACCGGATGATGCAGTAGTGTAGCGGTTGCTAAACTCTTTTTGCACTCTTCTAGTTGTTCGAGGAGTTCAGGTGACCATATAAATGGCTTCGCACCCTTACCTTTGGTAGCAACAACCGCTTTTATTAAAGGAGCCTGGAACAACGCGGCCTTAGGAAGAAATCGACGATAATAATTTAGCATGCCGAGAAACCGACGCACACCCTGGACAGTTTTAGGAGGCGGAAATTCGAGAATGGTTTGAACACGATCCTGAGGAGGTTGAGTGCCTTCGGGACTAATGTGATAGCCTAGAAATGTTACCTCACGTGCACCAAATACACATTTGGAAGGATTTATCACAACCCCATAGTCCCGTAAGCGTCTGAAGAGGATTCGCAGATGCTCGCAATGCAGAGTCACATCTGTGGAATGGACAAGGATGTCGTCCACATATGGAAAACAGAAATCAAGACCCCGTGTGACCTCGTCGATAAACCGCTGGAAGGTCTGGCCAGCGTTGCGAAGACCGAAGGTCATGAAGGGGAACTCGAAGAGGCCAAACGGGGTAATGATGGCAGTCTTTGGGATATCATCTTCTGATACCGGAATCTGATGGTACGCCTTCACAAGGTCGATAGTGCTGAAAATTTTAGCGCCCGTGAGGTTGTGAGCAAAGTCATTAATGTGCCTGACTGGATACCTATCCGGCACAGTTCGGGCGTTAAGCGCGCGGTAATCGCCACAAGGACGCCAAGTGTTGTCTTTCTTTAATGTCATGTGCAAAGGAGACGACCACGCGCTTTTGGATGGTCGTGCTGTGCCGGAGGAAACCATTTCCTCAAATTCCTTTTTAGCTGAATTCAATTTCTGAGGTGCTAGGCGACGAGGACGGCAAGAAACAGGAGGCCCATCCGTTGTCTTGATGAAATGGACAGTATCGTGCTTGATAATCCTAGGGAGACCGGGAGGGTGAGTGATTTCGGGGAACTCTGCTAGCACTTGTGCAACAGCAGAATTCGAAGGGGCTACAGCTTTGACACTGGGTTGTTCTGACGTCGCGGTGAAGGCAAGGGCAGAAAGGTTGGTGACGCCATCTATTAACCGCTTAGTGCGACAATCTGGAAGCAGGTGATAATATGCTAAAAAGTCCGAGCCAATAATCGCATTGTTGACGTCGGCGACAATGAATGTCCAGGTGAAATTACGACGGAGACGAAGGTTAAGTGTCAATGTTATTGTTCCGAATGTCTGTATGCTGCTACCATTAGCAGCGCAGAGATCATAATCGGTAGGTTTCCTTCGATTAGAAAGCCAACGGTGGGGGTAACAGCAAAGATCCGAACCAGTATCAATTAAAAATTGTCGCTTAGAGACTTGATCAGTTACAAAAAGGCGACGGCTGAGGGGTTGATTGTTTTCGCAATCAGTCGCCGCCGCTACTGACTGCTCCTTGGGTTTTCCGCCAGCCAATTACAGGGTGAGATGCATTTTTTGGCTCTAGTACCGTATTTCCGATGGTACCAGCAGCATTTTTCAGTCTGGTCAGGAGTACTGTTGCGCGAGGACTGCCTGCTGCGGTTTTGAAATCGGGAGCGATCAGATCTCAGAGCAGCAATTTGATTGCCCAACTCATCTATCCGTTCCAACAGACTATTTAGTGTAGATGTACTTGTAGCAGCAAAAACGGTTGCCTGGCTTGGCTGAGCTTCAACAATTTTATCAGCAATGTCGGCTAACCTATCTAGACTGAGATCAGCCTGGGCTGCCAGGATGCCTTGTGCATGCTGAGGCAATCGGCGAACCCAAAGCTGGCGCAAGATGTTGTCATCTGACAGGGTGTTCCCAGCAATGGACCTAAGATGGCGGAGGAACTGGGACGGTTTTCTGTCTCCAAGCTCCTCATCACCTAGCAACTGTCTTACTCGCTGCTCTTCAGATATAGAAAACCGTTTAATTAATGTTTCTTTGAGTGTC
Source organism: Xestia xanthographa (assembly GCA_905147715.2). Classification (NCBI taxonomy): domain Eukaryota; kingdom Metazoa; phylum Arthropoda; class Insecta; order Lepidoptera; family Noctuidae; genus Xestia; species Xestia xanthographa. Next base: position 24,061,477 of record LR990653.1, on the reverse strand, counting down.
TGATATTTTCCTTCAGTCGGTGGGTTGATTACTATATCTTCGATTTCCCCCGCTATCTTGTGATCGATTTGACTGAGAACATAACTGTATTTGGTGACATCAGTATTTATGCCAGCTAATAGAAATTGGGCTTCGGCTTGTGCAAACCATACAGTGACTCTGTCAGACCAAAATGGTGGCAGCTTTACTGCTACCCTACACATGGCAGCAGCTATCTCCGGCTTAGACTGAGTACTAGCTTGTTCATGCTGTGCACGCAGGGCAATATTTTCAGCCTCAAGCATATTTAAACGTGCTTGGAGTTCATCAGACATAGTGAGGAAACTCAAAATTTAATATACCATGCAATAATCCAAAAACCACACAAAACACCAAGCTAGGAGTAGTTATTCTAACCGTGGGTAAGTGGTGAGGGTTAATATGAGTACAATATATGCGAATAATATGCGAATGCTAAATAACACAGAAATAAAAATGTGCATACAGAAATAAAATAAACACAAAAATTAAGTACGCAGATGCCAATATTAAAACAAACCAAAATAATTTTGTAGACACAGTTAAGCAGACATTATTTATGAGCATTCAATGCATAATATCCCAACCTTTGTCATATTGTATGTATTATTCATTGCAGTTTAAAAAGTAAGTAATAACAAGGAAAGCAGAACATACCAAAACGTTTTTCAGCCTAACTTGAGACAAAATAAAGAAACACAAATAAACACAAGAATACAAATGCCAGTAAAATGATGATGTTATTGTGTTTTAAAAGCTTTAAATTTAAAATTATCTTTTCAGATTAAAAAAAAAAGTCACTGTTTTTGGTAGATGAATGTACAGCTAATAATTAAGTAGTACTTGCGTGAACCGGAAAGTCAGTTGATGTCAATGTCAGCTGTCACTGGAACTGTTTTTGTTATTATTTTTCGTCGGCTATCGATAGATGGCGTTCGATGCACTCCGTATGATATTGATCATATTGATTTTCCAAGAAACGAGTATACACTTGTCGGTATAGATGAATTCACACAATGTTTCCACAATTTCACATGCCTTTGCAATGACGTATGACGAATGTACTCGGGAAAACGGCTGGAGCACTGATGATGCGAAAAACACGGAGTCCCGTGGTCCGCAGGGTAGCTCGTTTTTCAGGCAGCAATGTCTGTAGTATGGAGCTTTGGATCTCAGTCTCGTAGGCGGCAGGGTAGCTCGTTTTTAGGCGGCAATATCCGCAGTATGGAGCTTTGGATCTCATGTAGGTACAGCACGTCACAGGAGCTCGCTTCGCGAGACGTAGTCACAATCACGTCTGGGTCACCACTTTGGGAACGCAAGAAGAGAATGTTCGTTCCCTTTTGTTTCGTACTCACGACCTGAGCTCACGACGACGACGTTCGATGAAAATAAAATCAAACGTAGACTAAGTAATTAAATCATATAATGTTGAAACTTTCTGATGATATACAGTACACGTTTATCACTGGTGAATATTTTAGTAATGGTTACAGTCTCAAATATTAATATAAAAGCAAATCAGAGTTGTAAAAATAACTTGTAACGACTGCCTGATCAAGCCCAGTGTCTCACAGACTATCTAGGCTAGTGTTGCCAGCGCTTATCGTTGCGTTCATAAACGCCACAAGCTTTTAATATTACATTGGCAAATATGCACGGCTAGCTACTGCAATAGCTTTTGTAATTTGTCTAAGATGTTTGGAGTCTCGACTTGTATTTAATTTTGAGCTACACTTGAATCACTACATAATATAAAACTTTTTTACAAAATAATAAAACCGACTTCAAAAAACACAAAAAATTGAAAAATAACTTTAGCTTCAGAAGTCGGTGACCTTTGTTTGATTCATTAAGTTTTTTTTTGTCACCGACTTCTGAAGCTAAAGTTATTTTTCAATTTTTTGTGTTTTTTGAAGTCGGTTTTATTTTTTTGTAAAAAAGTTTTTTTATTTTTCCATTTTTAGTTGTAATATTCTATACAAATATTTGCTATGCATTTATTTTACATTGTTAAAAATACATGTCATGGTATGTATGGCTTATCCCCAATAAATGGAACTTAACATACCTAAACTGTCGAAATTTGGGTGTATTGTACACATCTGCGTACCCCTCAGAGCATGCAGGCGTGATGTTACGTCATGATGTTGTGTAAACAATAAACATCCAAGCGATTGCAGCTATCACGACCGATTTACCATCTAGTTTTGAAGAGTTCCATTGTATATCTCCGAAGATCAGCATCAGATCTTCACCAAATTTAAATGCGACCATCTCAGGCGTATATTCTTTCAAACAAAAAAATAATTTTGAGAATCGCTCCACAAATCGAGGAGAAATCGGTGAACATACATGAAATTATACCACACAACTGAAGTAAAAATGTTCATAAAATGAAAACTACTGGGCCAAACCATGTTAAATTTTTATGGGACCAAATGGTAACTATTCCGCATCAAACTAAAAAATAATCACGTAAATCAGATCATAAACGGCAGAGTAATCGGTGTACATACATAAAAAAAAAAAAACCAATCGAATTGAGAACCTCCTCCTTTTGGAAGTCGGTTAAAAACAAAGTCGCCCGCGTCTGTCTGTCCCTATGTATGCTTAGATCTTTAAAACTACGCAACGGATTTTGATCCGGGTTTTTTTAATAGATAGAGTGATTCAAGAGGAAGGTTTTAGTATATAGTTTGCGGGCGGGCAAAACCGCGGGCATCAGCTGGTGTTGTCATATTTAATACCTATGGATCAACTTGATTAGATAAGAAAAAGTTTATCCGCTTTGAGATATTGCGCTAGTATTTTTATTTGTATTTTCATAGTTGTGGGAGGCTAGCGTTCTGTAGGGATTTACAAAAGGGAATATACACGTAAATTATTCTTCACATAAATCAATAAAATACAGTACTATCAACCCAAGAAAACTATTCAAGTTAAGTTCAACTACTGCTTGTCACACAAAAATAATATTAAACTCCTGCAATTTTCTACGATAGTTCAAACGTCCATAGCTGTCGCGGCCATGATGTGACGTCATTATCCAAAATCTGCCTTATTTACATCAATTTTTTTTGGCCTTAAGAGCCTATACTACCTCAAATTAGCAACTCTATTTGTGGTGGTTCAAACTTCGTTTAAAATACTGTTAGAATAACGTTCTAATCAGCTTGCACTACAAAGTGGTTGTTACGTCAGTCACTGCAGGCCGAATAGTGCGAAATGAGTGATTTTTATTCTTTATAAAATCAAATTTTCGTCTTTTGGAAAAAATAAAAAACATCAGACCTGCTTTATAGTTAGTTCAGTTAGTATGCAAAGTATCATAATCTAATTTCAAGTACTTTTTGAATACCACCGGTTTATTGTTCGATTTGGGGGTAACTTTGGATTTTTTTTCCATCGAGAAAATTTTATGGAATCGTGTTTTCACCAAACATAAGATATAACATTAATCCTCAACTTTACTTATAACCTATGTTAGTACTTATATTCTACTACAAACCACCCTGTCTGTAGTAGAATATAAGTACTAACATAGGTTATAAGTTAAATTGTTTACTAACATTATAGAATTGTAAGTATATTGTGTTAATTATCAGTGGATCATGTTGTCTGTTAAATAAATACATAATTATTATTATTTACCATAATATATTTATTTCAAAACTAGCTGACGTCCCGCGGTTTCACCCGCGTAGTTCCCGTTCCCGTGGGAGTACGGGAATAAAATATTAATTGTGATGATTCAAACGTGTAGCCCAAAAAAAGCGCTTTTATATGCTGTACTCAATACAATTATATATAGCCTATAGCACTCACGAATAATGTAGCTTTCTACCAGTAAAACTATTTTTTAAATTGGTTCATTACTTCCGGAGATTACCCCCTACATACAAACTTACAAACAAATGTTACCTCTTTATAATATTAGTATAGATGAATGCTGCAGTATTTTAGGCGCAACGGAGGATCATGCTAAGCCATTTGAGGTAGCATAAGCCCTTAATAAAATAATTTTACTAATTGTATTTGCTTTATTTAAGTAAAAATTGCAGTAACAATATTTAAATAAAATTTTAGTGAAACTTTAAGCACTTTTCAAATAAAAATGTTTTTTTGACTCAATGAACTTTAACGTCAATACCGGCGTTATCAAGGACGATGCGTTTTGAGAGTGCGTTCCGTTTCACCAAAAACATGCTACATAAACAGTAAATTGTAAAAAAAGTGATGTATTAGAAACATAAACAAGTGTACTACAATGTTTTTATGCGCCAATACAAGGCATTTTTCATAAATAAAAATTAATAAAAAAATTAAAAACCCGGCTGCGTAAAAATTAACTAATAACTTTAATTAAAACTGAAAAGAATAAAACAAGTTCAGGAGATAGGACATATTGACTGCAACAGTCGGGACCTATTATATAAACTAGACTAAAATCATTACATCCAATATGGCTCCCGACTGTTGCAGTCAATATGTCCTGTCTTCTGAACTTGTTTTATTCTTTTCAGTTTTTATTTAAAGTTATTAGTTGCTTTTACGCAGTCAGGTTTTTTATTTTTTTATTAATTTTCTTATATTACACTTTTTAGTTACTTAGATATACCATTTTAAAATCTTCATGATGGCCCTTTATCGAGCCGTTCAGGCTGCAGAGCGTGACAAACATTTAAATTGGCGCCAAAAATCCGCTATATTGTTTTTTTTTTAATTTTCATATACCCAGTGTCACTCTCACAGTAAATATGAATCTAACGACACCTCTCAAGCTAAAATCCATCGAGCCGTTTAGGCCACAGAGCGTGCCAAACAATTATACATACACACATACATGCGAACTCTCGAAAAACATAACCCTCCATCTGGTGCAGTCGGGTAATAAAAAGAGTTTTGTATTTCATGCATATTCTCTATTGTTTGTTCGTTCAGGTCTATTAAAACTTAAATCTATTTCCGCCTCTTTCAATGAGTTCAACGATGAGTCTATACAGAAACTTTTTCCAATTCTGTCCCACTGCTGGGAAAAGGTTTCTGCCGTTCCATTCCCACCATCAAATATCGATATAAAATTAAATCGTGCATTAAATATTTGGTATTTGGTCCGGTTTGAAAAATGGTTTCCTTGAATATGCAAAAGCTATCGTGTCATATTTCATGATATTATTCGAGCTTTAAAGTAGAGATCAGTGTAGATTAAACAACATTGTAATTACAAATCATGCAACAGCAGTTTATTGTAGGTTTGTATTTAGTGCTAATGGTTTACAAATTAAAGCAACACGGATGTCTTTTAAACAAATAATTCTAGTTTTATTCGTGTTGGTTGATAATTCCGATGAAGTTGTAAATCCACATGGTCCTACTGTTATTAATGACTACACTAGGTGTATAAGTAAAGTTATCGAAAATGAGTTTAAAGAGCCTGGTCTTTTGATATTTGCTAACACAAATAATAATGTAAGCACCTCTGTTTCGAGGATCAGAACTGAGTTGTTGAAGAAGATCAATGAAAAAATCAAGTACAGTGTGGAAATCATGAGTCCTGAAAAAGAAGTGGAAATCTGTGATCGAGATAATCATAATCTTGGAGTACTGCATGTCGATAATTACGTGGCATTACCTGCAGCTAATTATTTTGTTATCATAATAGACAGTTACACCGATTTTTCTTTTCTAGCCAGTAAACTAATACGATCACGCAGTTGGAACCCGTTTGCAAAATTCATCATTCTACTTTTCAACTTCGTTCATAATGATAAAATCAATATTGAATACGTCGAGAAAGTACTTAGCTGTCTCTTCAAGTATAATGCAATTAATATTATTATAGCTGTGCCTCAAACGAACAATTTTCGAAACGCAATTGTGTATAGCTGGAGACCTTACGACCCTCCGGAGTATTGTGGCTACTTCAACGAAACTGCTAAAGACAGACTTGTAGTACAAAACATGTGTGAACAAGGAGTACTAAAATATGATAAAAAAGTATTCGATGATAAAATTCCCCACGACATGGATGGTTGTGTTATAGAAGTAATAGCTTTACAAAGACATCCATTCATCAGTGATGATCCATGTGAAGCTAATATCGAGAAAATAATGATAAATGAAATGCTTAGACGATATAAAATGAAAGCCAGATATCACTTTGTTGACGGATCCCGAGGTGAAAGAGAAAATGTCGGTAAATGGAATGGAGGTTTAAAGCAACTAGCATCAAAAAGAGGACAGTTACTATTGGGAGGAATATTTCCAGATTTCGATGTGCATGAAGATTTTGAGACCACCGTTACGTATTTAGCCGATGCTTATACCTGGGTTGTTCCAAGGGCAAACAAATCAGCTGCCTGGGTAGCTTTAGTAATTATATTTAATAAACTCGTTTGGCTTACTGTTATAGGTGGTTTTTGCATATGTGGAATAACTTGGAAAATTATAGGCCAGCTCAGCGGAGATTCCAATTACAATAGTTCGTTTAGCCATTGTTTTCTCAATACTTGGATAACAGTATTAGGATTTGTGGCGTACCTACATCCTGCTAAAGAAAGCCTGCGCGTATTTTTTGTGTTTCTTAATATTTATTGTATACTTTTTTTGACGGCGTACCAAACGAAATTATTTGAAGTTTTGACGAACCCATCTTATGAGGACCAAATACAAACAGTCGAAGAGTTGATTGACAGTGGTTTAAAATTTGGTGGTATTGAAGAGCTACATGATTTGTTTTATAACTCTACGGATCCCTTTGATTATCGTATCGGTGAACAATGGACGGATGTCGAGAACATTACTAAAGCAATGATAGATGTTGCTGTCCATAGAAACTTTTCATTGCTGTGCAGTCGTCTTGAGTTGGCTCATATTGCTGCGATAACTCCCGAACTTAGCGATAGTGTTGGCAACTATAAATACTATATGTTTCCTGAGAACGTTTTTAGTGTTCCTATAGAGACGATAGCTTTGAGGGGTTTTCCTTTTATTATCGAGTTTTCGACTACAATCACGCTGTTTAAGCAGAGTGGGTTGAATGGAGCTCTGAGGGATCACTTTGCGACGTTCAATGAGAGACGACGAGCTCGCCAACTGCGGGCTTTACTCAAAGAGAAATCCGATGTTAATCCGTTGTCGGGAGAGCATCTGCAAGGCGGGTTCTTGGCTTTAGCCTTTGGATGTGTTAGCGGTACTGTGGCACTTATTGTCGAGATTGTAGTCAAGACGGGATTCTTCCAGAAGAAGTTTTTGCTGTTTAAACGAAAATTGAACTTTGTGTCGTGACTTTATGTGTCAAAGTATGTTGTTGCAGAATATGGGGCAAAAGGGGAATAGACAAAAAAACTGTATACAACAAAACATTTACTATACAAATTGTATGTAGTTTTATTTAACGAAAAGCTTAAATGTACTGTACATTTAATATAAGATCATTATTATAATTTTAATGATGACTAAAATTACAATCATTATAATATTCTAAAGACTAGTCTATGTGAAGTTTTAAAATTACTTAATAATTATTATTGCAACCATAATTAGTATTTTAAATCTCAGTTTCTTGTCGTTTTTATAAGCAGCTCAGTTTCAAATTAATTTGCATAACTCATTTATAATGAGATAGTCTTTTAGGTTTTGAGTTTAAATAATTAATGAAATGACTTTTAAAATATTTCTCAGTTTAATAATTAGGTACGCTGGTACATATACAACGTCATGTTTATTTTATTTTGCATTTAAAAAGCTCTTGTATGCAGTAATTTCTAATTCAGAAGGTATTTACATAAATTACCCATACCACTAAAAAGGATTATAGGTACTAATTTTTAAGTACATACCTACAAGTCTAAATAATGCACAATGTAATACAAACTATGGAACAATTTTATTGTCTTTTATTGATAAGTTTATAAGTTGCCGCACTTTGTTTCTAACACAATAAATAGTTTGATGCTCGTCACCGATTAAGTTACTCAGAAGTAACAACGTTCATGGAGTATTTTCAACAAAAGCGTTAAAATAATTCTTTTATTCACCTTTTTGAAAAAAAAAGGTCACATTAAATTAGTTAGTAAAACTCCGCAGTCATGATGGTTTGGTACCATTTTCAAAAAAATATTATTTTGATGACTTTTTCATAAGGTCAACGATCGCAGTAGAGTTTTACTACCTTACTTAATAGAAACCTGTTTAATCTACAAAACTCAAATCGACATTAATTTCTACACCTTTATTCACAGAATCAATCATAGTTTCTCCCCATCCAAATGCTGCAGGTTATAATACGAATGATCTGGGAATCTCTCCAGCTGTATGTAGTCCATATCTTTGTTAATTAGCGGTTCTAATCTAGCAACGATGTCGGCAAAGTCGGGTCGTTCCTTGGGTTCAGCTTCCCAGCAATAATACATTATGTTGTATAGCTCTCGGTGACAGTGTTCTGGCTTTTCGAGACGATACCCTTCGATGACCTGGAAAGAGAATATAAGTTTGATTAGATCACTATTATGTTAATGTCTGTGCATGTGCTAGAGTGAAGACTACGGGCAGGACGGAGTAATGTAGGAAAACAACCAACTATAGGTGCATTCTCCAAAAAAAATATAGATAACCATGACACAAAATCGCCAAACATGGAGAGATTCGAAAGAGGATCAGCATTGGTTGAAGCAGCAAGGTTGAAGAAGAAGAAAAATGGTATGTTTGTTTTGACGTACAATACACTGATTCCGCTAATTTACATACGGTTTAATGGTCTTACTCATCGTGGGTTTTTGACAGATTTGCAATAAAAAATTATTATGTTATTTAAAACGAAATCACACACTCGACAGTCTGTTGGATTTTGGCAATAGTGAAGACCATAATAAATATTTTCCAAACAAAATAATAACACAGGTTTAGAACATATTTAATTTAATTATTAACTTCATAAAAAACTCCCGTCTTTCTCTAATAAATTTTAATTATACTCTCCATAATTTTCATAGTAGCAAAAGACCGGTTTAGTTAAGGGATTGATGAAAAATGTCTGGTCCCATGATATCGTACGCTACACAATATTGTTTTTTTTTTATTGCTAGAATATTTTCAATAAAAAGTAGCCATGGAAACCTCGTATAAAAGTATGGATTCATGAATGCAGAACCGGTCCTATATGATAATGGTTTTATAAATATTTCACTATACTTAATGTGTGTCAGCACACACACTTACATATTGAAATATTAAAGCCATTATTTTCTAAAGTAAAATTGATATTATTTGATACACATCCTTCACATACACACACAGTTTTAATTTATTTTCCAAATAGTGTACCTTTTAGTCAGTAAATGTATTTATTTGCTTTCCCTCTACATATTTTTTCCAGTGTGATTGACAGTTCACAAATATTGAAATTAAACAGTTCTCTAGCGGGACTGACAACCACATCTCGACCAAGCCCAGTGCAAGTTTAAATTGCTAATGTGATTAACTGTCACCTCCAAGCCACGCTGCTCTGTTTAAACGTCATCTGTTTTTATTCGTGTGGACCGCCATCTTTTATAATTTATTCCACGTTTTTGTATTCTTACCGCAGTGCAATTTACGTGTTTGTTTACGAGATATACATCGCGTGGGTGTTGAATATCAAGTCAAAGTATTTCTGGAGCTGTCATGAATCAGTATGCCTCTGTTGTGTGTGTCAAAACATGATTAATTTTAGCAGTTTTGAGTAAGAGAACAAAGGTAGCTAATTTATTTCGAAGGGTTAAGTACATACTGTCAGAAGAGTTACAAATAGACAGCTACAAATGAAAATAAAGTAATGAAAAGCGACAGTGCTACGAGTACAATTTAGGACTTTGTTATAGGGCACTGTTTGTAAATATTTTTGGGAAATGTGTTGAAAAAAAAAGATGGCGGCGGTGTTTTTTATTTAGTCTCCTGTATTTACAATTATGTTTTCTTGGTTTTACTTCAAGCTAAAAGTAATTAAAGGTTTTTACATTGAGCTATTACTACTGCGTATAGAGAAGACAGGTCGAACAAAAACTGTGCTTCGTTCGACTGCGGTCGGGCGGCCGCAGTTCACTAAGTTGCTTGCTCGCCACAGCATCTATATATACGGGGTTAGCCGCCCCTCGCACTGCCGCGCTTGTTGCACAGATTTTGTTCGCGCTGTCTTCTCTAATACTAGTAGTAATAGCTCAATTGGGAGAGGTCTCTGTTGAGGAGAGGCCTTTGCCCAGCACTGGGACTGTAACAGGCTGGTATTGTCATCATATTAACAACCCGATTGGCGCAGTGGTAGTGAGGCTGCCTTATATTCTTAGGGTCCCGGGTTCGAATCCCGGTCGGAGCAAATGTTTGTGTGATGAGCATGGACATTTGTTTCCGAGTCATGGATGTTTATATATGTATAATAAGTATGTATTTACAAACAAAAAGTATCTATGTAGTATATCAACAATCTGGTGTCCACGACACAAGCCTCGTTGCTTAGTGTGGCACTAGATGGCGCTGTGTGTAATGTCCAGCAATATTTATTATTTATTTTTAAATGAGAATCTTTTAGTTGTTTTGTACCTAATTTTTATAGACCACCGTCACAAACATTTATTTATGAAGGTGTATGTAACCCGAGTCGCCTGAATAAAACTTCCACGCCTTAAAGCTTAAAAATACTATCTACATGCAAACGTGATATTATTCATGCGAGAGGGAATAGTTTAGCATCTTCACCGCTTAAACTCACGGTTAAACTTAAGATTAAGATGTCATAAGTTGAGACCGTATCATGAAAAAGTTAAAATTTATTACGTAAGTTCCTAAGTATACTCTATCAATTCTTTATGCAACACTCGTATAACTTACACTACGTCTAAATGATTGTTATACTTTGTTGGATTTTGAACGCTAACCTCGGTGCTGAAAGTTGTAATTCTTATAATATCATGTTATTTAGGCATTCGTTTACGTGTGGTACGTGGTGCAAATCTATAGCTGGATCGATGAAGCTCCACTTTCACAAGAGAAACTTCATTTCATCATCATTTCAACCGAAAGATGTCCACTGCTGGACATGGGCTTCCCCCAAAGGGGGGTTATTGCCATAATCGCCACGCTTGGCAGGCGGGTTGGCAATCGCAGTACGGTTGTTACAAAAGCACAGAGAACGCTGCTGCCCATTCTCTGGTAAGTCCCTTAGTCGCCTCTTACGACACCCACGGAAGATATGGGATGGTGCTATTCTTTACGTCCGACACCATACAGAACAGAGAAACCTACTTGGAAGATACTCCTACTCCTATACTCCTTGAATCTTTAATACCTTGAACTAGAAGACCAGAACTTTCAATATGGCTGACACTGGTTCATTGACAGGTGGGATGGTTCAAGCTAGAATTCACTGATTAGTTCCAATTGAATTTGAACTGTTTTCAGATTGCCTCCGACTGACTGCCTCTGATTGACTGCCTCGTTAGTCTAGTAGTAGCTAGCGCGACTGCTGAGAATGAGGTCCTAGGTTCGATTCCCAGGTCGGGAAAACTAGTGTTATTGGGTTTTTTCATCAGGAATTTCTTAGTAGCAGCCACGGAGTCTGGTATTGTGCCCGCTTGATGGCAATAGACTCGCTCTCTGTTACATGGGACTTAAACATAATAGGGAATATGCACGTAATTTTTTCTTCACTTAAATCAATAAATTTTTACTGTATTTTATTGATTTAAGTTGATTTATTTATTGACTTATTAGCAACCCAAGAAAAGTATTAAAAGTTAAGTTCAACTACTGCTTGTCGCACAAAAATAATATTAAACTCCTGCAATTTTCTACGACAGTTCAAACGTCCGTAGCTGTCGCGGCCATGATGTGACGTCATTATCCACAATCTGCCTTTTTTACATCTAATTTTTGTGGCCTTAATAAAATAATTTTCCTAATTGTTTGTGCTCTAATCAAGTAAAAATTGCAATAACAATATTATAATACAATTTTAGTGAAACTTTTAAGCACTTTTTAAATAAAAGTGTTTTGTTGACACAATGAACTTTGACGTCAATACCGGCGTTATCGAGGACGGTGTGTTTTGAGAGCGCGTTCCGTTTCACCAAAAATATGCTACATAAAACAGTAAATTGTAAAATAAGTGATTTTTTCATAAATAAAAAGAGTTTTGTGTTTCATGCATATTCCCTATTAGCGAAATGTGGGTGTGTACTATTAAGTACAACTCTGCCTAATCCTTCTGGGATTAGAGGCGTGATGAATGAACAACGTACCTTCTTCATGACGTCATTGGCTGATAATCCCGGGTACGGTGTCGAGCCCAGTGTCACAATCTCCCACAGCAGGATACCGAAGCTCCAGATATCGGACTTAACGCTAAATATATTGTCGTACAGAGACTCGGGGGCCATCCATCTGGAAATGAAAAAGGAAGAATGTTATATTACTGGTTATTCTTTTATACTAGCAATCCGCTCCCACTTCGTGCAATTTCTACAACTTTACAAAACATCGAAATCTCTTTATTATTGGCAAGTTTCATCATAGGTCCACATTCATCTTCAGAAATAGTTATATCTAACTGACGTTAGGTGGTAGTGTATTTTTACAGAACACGAAAAACGGCATCACAGATCTTCCAAAAACCTCTATTTTCTCCCTTTTTCCTCTATATATACTTTTTAGATCACTTAGGTAAAAAATACTGCCATAATATAACGCCCAAGTATTTATACCCAATTGAAATTAAATAAAAGCTCAAGATAAACTATGATGACCATCAAAGCGACTTTCTTCAAAGCCATACACGTTATGCATGATAGTTTTAAACATGCATGCAAAATCGAGTTCTCCAGGACACAATTGTAGAAGACTATCGGTCGGCTCATTTGCAAGCATGGCGTTACCGACAACACACGACGATTATTATGGTTGCTTTAGTGGGTAAAAAAAACCGGCCAAGTGCGAGTCGGACTCGCACACGAAGGGTTCCGTACCATTGACTATATTTAGTATTTGTTGTTATAGCGGCAACAGAAATACATCATCTGTGAAAATTTCAACTGTCTAGCTGTCACGGTTCATGAGATACAGCCTGGTGACAGACAGACGGACAGACGGACAGACAGCGAAGTCTTAGTAATAGGGTTCCGTTTTTACCCTTTGGGTATGGAACCCTAAAAACTGAGAGCTGTGCAAGCGACTTGCCACACACGCTCGGTTATAACTGGGTAGTCGTACTGCACCGAGTGGATTTTTTTTTTCGAAATTCTCTAGATTACAATATACCTACAGGCAAGACTAACCGTACAGTGTTTTCCTAAACACTTTCTTGCAGGCATATTGTTTGACTGTATAGACTAAACTGCCTATGGCGACTTTTAGAAATGTCATTTCTTTCATTTGTTTGTGATCGTCGCTACACGCGTAGCGTTAAACCTGTAGCTTGTAGCCACGAAGAAAGCTCCAATAAGGCATTGATACTTTGAAACCTTGTACTAATTGGCTCAATTTCCAATTAATTTAAAAGGATTCATTAAGTTTATAGGAAACCTCAGAACGTCATAACTTTTAGATTTCCCAGTAGGTTACATGTTTTGCACAGTGTTTGCAGTAAATTAGCGGGAAACTAACAATAATAACTACATAACTAAAGTTCTAAGTTTGCGGGGAAAATGTCAGGGTTACGTACGAGATACCTATTAACTGTCCGAATCCCGTGTTGTTCTATGTTATGGAGTAGTTAAGCTATACTCTGTACCCGTGGGTGAGATAACTTATCATAGCTCGTAGCTTCATCATCTGCCTAGCCTTTTCCCAACTATGTTGGGGTCGGCTTCCAGTCTAACCGGATGCAGCTGAGTACCAGTATTTTACATGGAAATACTGCCTATCTGATCTCCACAACCCAGTTAGTATTAGGTAATATACGGTACCCCTTGGGAAGACTGAATGTCTGATTTTTAGGGTTCCGTAGTCAACTAGGAACCCTTATAGTTTCGCCATGTCTGTCCGTCCGTCTGTCCGTCCTCGCTTAATCTCTGTGACCGTTAGCACTAGAAAGCTGAAATTTGGTACCAATATGTATATCAATCACGCCGACAAAGTGGTAAAATAAAAATGTTTTATTAGGGTAGCCCCCCTATATGTAAAGTGGGAAGTGATTTTTTTTTTAATTTCAACCCTAACGTGTGATATATTGTTGGAAATGTATTTAAAAATGAATATAGGTTTCCTAAAATCATTTTTTGATAATGTCAATAATTTCGGAAATAATCACTCCAAAAGTAAAAAACAATGTGTCCCCCCCCTCTAACTTTTGAACCATATGTTTAGAAAATATGAAAAAAATCTGAAAAGTAGAACTTTATAAGGACTTTCTAGGAAAATTATTTTGAACTTGATGGAAACAACAGTTTTTGTACAAAAAAGACAAAAAGTTGTACAAAATAATTTCTGGACTAAGTTTGTAGTATATTCGTATATGCAAGCATTTTTACATAATGGATACCCACCTTTAAACTCATAAGTGGGAACACTTATTGTGACGGACGGGAAACTACGGAACCCTACACTGAGCGTGGCCCGACACGCTCTTGGCCGGTTTTTTAGGCCTCTGACTACCTGTAACGACTGTCAAATATCTACAAATGACAGCCGGGACCAACAGCTTAACGTGTTTTCCGAGGCACGGAGGAACTGCCTAGTCATAGGCCTCGAGTTCGAACCTAAGATATACACTTCTGATTTTTCGGATTAATGCGCGTGTTGTATTATTATAACTTGCTTCGGTAAAGGAAAACATTGCAAGGAAACCAGCATGCCTGAGAGATATTTCTCGACGGTGATGAGATGCTATGCGATGTTGAGCCAAGTCTTGGGCGGCATACAAACTCTGACACCAAGTAAGCCACTAACCATAAGATAAAAATATTATTTAAAAAAAAAAAACCGACTGCGTAAAAAATAATAAATCATCAGTTTTATTTAAAGTAATTTATTATTTTTTACGCAGTCGGGTTTTTTAATTTTTTTAATAACACATTTTTATTTAAACTTTTTAGTTACTTAGATTTACTGTTTTAAAATCCTCGTGATGAGCCCTTTATCTAGGCGTTAAAGCTGCAGAGCGTGCCTAACATTTGAATATGGCGCCAAAAATCAGCCATTTTGTTTTTTTTATTTTGATATAGGTACCGAGTGTCACTCTCACAGTAAATACGAATCTAACGACACCTCTCAAGGTAAAATCCATCGAGCCGTGCAGGCCACAGAGCGTGACAAACAATTATACATACAAACATACATACATACATACTGTCGAAAAACATAACCCTCCTTCTGGCGCAGTCGGGTAAAAAGGAAGAAGAAGTTAGTGAAATAATATACGAGTTAGTATTTCAAATGATTGCCACAAACCTGATAGGAAGCCGTCCGTCACTCTTCCTCTCGTACACATGGGTATCTGCCACATCCCTGGCAAACCCGAAGTCTGCCACTTTACACACCCTATCTTCTGTTATCAGCACATTTCTCGCTGCCAAGTCTCGATGAATTATCTAGAAAATAAAATGAAAATTTTAATTTCATTTCAGTTTCCACTTTTACAGAGAAATAAAAATATATTTATAAACAAAAAGTTTTATCTAGATATACTAATATTATAAAGAGGAAAGATTTGATTTTTTATTTGTTTGTTTTGTGTGTTTATTACGATTTAACTCTAAAACTACTCGACAATGGTGTCGATTCTGTTGTGCACAAACTAAACTTAATTTTGGCTATTGCTATCTTTTATTAAAAGGCAGTGCGCAAAAAGGACGGCTATAGCTATGAACTAAGTTAGAGATGTCAAACTAGTTTATGCCTTGCCCTTCACCGTGTTTTTAGTCGACATATTTTTACGTGCACCCTTCTATTGTATGGAAATATTCATCATCATCATCATCATCAGCCTGTTAATGTTCCCACTGCTGGGGCATAGGCCTCCTCTCTATGAGAGGGAATGGGCTATAATCCACCACGCGGGCCCAGTGCGGATTGGTAGATGTCACATGTCTTCGAATTGGAAATATTAGTTCCAACTAAATTTGACAGCTCTAAATTACGTCCGTCTCTTTCTCGTTTTATTAGAGAGAAACAGATAGCAATAGTCTAAATTAAGATTAGTTTGTACACAACAGAATTGACACCATTATCAGTTGTATCAGAAAGGGGGAAAGAATCACAGATCATCCTTTGATCCGTGTCTCTGCCAAGAGAAAAAACCCGAGAGGATAACAGCATTTAATTGATTATTTGGAGAAATAAATGGATTGTAGTCTTCACAGACTCATTAAAGCGCAGCTCGCTAGTCTATCCACTACTGCTGGTTATTTTGAAATCCCTTAAAAGATGGTGGTTATCTTCGCAAGTGATCGTACAATTTCGACTTGAAATGAGATTACCATATTTTTATGACATAAAACGATATCTATACGTATTTTTATGACTACCGATATTAGCGTTTATATGCCTGCCCCGAACCAAGTGCAAAGAATGGTTATTCTTCTGCGGTAAGCTGCTGGAGTTTGATGCGATTGATCACTATCATAAAGTTTGATGAAGATTTAGTTGAGCCACTCGAAATTTACTAGCGGGTATAAGAAAAACAGGTTTTTATAACATTTTACTCATTTATTTTCAAACTAGCTGTTGCCCGCGGCTTCGTTCGCGTGGCAATTTTGATATGTATGTAAGTACGAACAAAAACCTTTTAAAATCAATATTGCTTACCTCCCATAACATACGGCGTGATAATATGTACCCTAAAGCCTTCCTTGGTTTACAAAGAACATTTTTGCTGAATTTCAATTCAATCTATCCAGTAGTTTTGGCATGAAGCCGTACCATACACACAGACAAACAGACAAAAACTCTAAAAAGTCACTTTTTCTCATCAGTTACGTTTTTCGAATAAAAGCCACTTACTTTTTCTCGAAAATTCTCAATGTACAGTTTTTCTTTCGTTACTGTTTTAATATAATATGCACTTATAGATAAGTATAAAAAAATAAAAATATTGAACTACAAAATCTTAGCAATAAAAAAGAACTTAATTTTGCAAAGTAAAAAGGCCTATTACTCTAACGAACCGCTACTTCACAGGTCAAGATAAAATGTTGACGTTTACTTCAAAACTTGAGACAGCAAAAAACAAAAGACATGATTTTTTCTTAAATAATCTGGGTGATTTCGTTTGTTGAGGCTCATTTACGCCAAAAAAGAAATCTTCGGAAAGAACCTCTGAAATATAAATTAATAGCTAAACTGTATGTACTACCGAGTAACGAGTGCACTGACGGTCTGCCAAAAAAAAAAAACAAAAGAAAAAAAATTAAAAGCAGTATTGTAACAGCTCTCGTTGTATCGTTTACTCCTAGAGCCTACCCTCCGTACATGGCGACCGTGACAGTAAAATAGGCGCGGATAGTATTTACATTCCTTTGACCAAAACGGAATAAGTGGTGTTATAATGTATTGCATCAATACCAATCTTCTGCGCGCAGTCAGCGTTAACGAACTTTTATTTTGTGAAAATTTAATAAATGCACCTCAAAATAGGAACCACTAACAGCAAGGAGGAGATTATAGTACCACAAAACGCAGTAGGTGGAAATAACATAGCAGACATCAGACAGCTGGCAGTGCGTCGTCAATGCGCTCGGCCGATTTGGTATCTTTTCATTCATTTTTTCTACACAAAGTCAACGGGGCGGGGCTAGAGAGCGTTTTTATGTTGCGAGTGCAAGCAAAAATGAGCTTAGTGGTGGTCAGGCGGGAGTGTCCTCGATAGGACATTCTCTCGCTTTTCAATGGGAGAGAAATACTCCTCGTGTAAAAGAACCCTAAATGCGTACTTGTTAGAGTTCAAATAAAAGCAGTATTACCGCAAAATGTTAGGCTTTTGACAAGATAATATTGACTAATCAGCTCTGTCTAAATAAATTGGGAATGTCTCGTTTGTGTATGTGACATGTGGAGTACCCATGTGTTTTCAGATTTACAACTTTGTTTAACGGGTGATTTAGAGCTTCAAAGGAAATATTTTGTAGAATATTTCGTAAAGGCTTAAAGCTTTGTAATTATGAATTTGGCATGTCTAATTACAGTGCTATTTGTACTTCGTAACTTGGAATTTTACAAATATGTCTCCCTATATTGTTCATATGTATCATCCTGCCTAGCCATTTCCCACCTATATTGTGACTGCCTTCCCGTGTAACCGAATGCAGCTCAATACTTGCTTCAGAGCTCAACTTCAAGGTTACTCCGGTATCGACCTGCTACCCTGACGCCTGTTCCCGTTCTTACAGTGTGGTAAACTCATTATTGTCCATCTAAGTGCATAAACTTTAAAACTGAGTGCGTGCTAGGTAGTTTTTTATAACTAGCTGTATTTTTTATCTTTCCCCTCTATTAAAATTTAATTGAACAAGTCTGCTTATCCATTTATTTTAAATAGGAGCAAGTAGATCTGTTACAATTTAAAACTAAATTTACCACAACTACTAAATCACTGAAAATATGATGACTGAAGACATACAGATTTGGACTGAGGAAACTCTCCTAGAATCGATAAATTACTAGCCTTAAAGCTCGTTTGAAAACTATTTGCTTGAATGCGTCTCTTGGCTATTTACAGTATACGTAGTACCGCAGGCTTCCCGTCTGTGGTAACACTTCGACCTCGAACTGGTCTTACTTAGTACGGAGTTTTAATAGACTAAGAGATCAGCATGTACTGGTTTATTGTTGGATTAGTACCCGACCCCATTTGCTTTGAGATTAGTAAAATCCTCGAATCAATCACACTGTAGTTGGTTGTTCTGTTGATTGCTAAAACCAAAGACAGTCTTGCAAATTAAACGTAAAATGATCAATTTCTTCCTTTTCGAGTGTTAAGTTCCATTTATTATTAAGTAGGGTTCTTCTCAAAGATTAAATCGGGGTCCTAAAAGTCAGGTTTTCCGTCTTTATGAGAAAAACACTGTTTATAGGCTTTTGAAATATGAATCGTGCCGTAAACAGCTTTTTCATATTTTTTATGTCCGGGTACTTTAGAATAAGAAGAGGCTTGTATTAAGAAAATTAAATGTAGTGCCGGATTATAAAAACTCTTCATTTTATTCAGAAAAGAAATTGAAATTCTGTATGATTTTGGGCTGAGTTGTGAAAAAGATGGATGAAAAACGAGTGCATGTAACGGAGATGACAATAACGCATGTAAGTAAAAGAGTGATGGTCATGAATATTGATGGATGGATTGTGTGAGGAATGATATGAAAGAGAAAGGAGTAAATCATGCCGTGATGTCTGACAGGGGAAAAAGGAAGAAGAAAGCGCGTTGCGAAGACATCAAATAGAATGGGTTTAGTACAGGAAGATAAAGATGAGATGCCTTTAATTTTTTTCTTTCTGAAAACCTCTATGGGAATAAGATAGTCAAGACGAAGAAAAACGAAAGACGAAGATGGTGGTTATTATGTGTATGTTTAAAGGGTGTAAAACACCTCTTAACGAAGCCGAAAGGCACTTGTTCTTCGCGTCATTGCGATCATTTTTTGGTTCCACACCATACTTGGGAACCTTCTAGTTCCGGAGATATTGGGGGTCAAAGTTCCTACTTTTTGACTAGTTTTTTTTTTAAATACATTTTTTTATTATAGGTAAGGTTTTTACTTTAAACACCTCTACGACTCAAGTACTATTCAATCGATCCGTCAGCACAATGTTTTGAGTGCGTTACATTGAGTTCTACCACAAAACATGATTAGTCACCCCCTAAAAAAAAAGTCGTTTCCCAGAATCTTTTTTTGGGTAAAGTTACTTAGTTTGATGTACAGAATGCTTGGTTGACGGCTTCGTGATGAGGTTGTTTAAAACCTGTATATACGTATTTATAATTTAACAAGCCGGGTCAAACCATAGGATTTCTAACGGCAAAATTACTAAATTTAAGTATCTTTCATATATAATTTCATCCTCTCTGTAACATGTCAGGGAAAAATTTTCAATAAAAATCCTCGGTTGCACAATCTCGTTATACAAGGGAATCACTATTGTGCTAAAATGTAAGCTTCTGGACCAATTTATTTTCAGTTAAGTTAAGCGTTGTCTTGTTAGCAAATGAGTTTAAGATTTTATTAAAAAGATAGGTTACATACATATCAGACAAATTAAAAAAAATATCTACGAAGCACACTTTGTTTACATTTTTAAAATATTCATCGTGTTTTCAATATTTTAGACGAAAGATAATTTATTTTACGCTTTGGCATCAAACGGCGGATATTATGAGACTACTTCAATATTTGAAAGGCCTAAAACCTGAAGTATTTAAGGCACAGACTGCTAAACAAAATTCAAAGATTCTTGAATACACAAAGAAATAACTAAGTGCTCAGACCTGTACCTCCTTAAATTATTCTCAGGATATAAACGTTTGGAGCTACCTTGAAAAACTTCAGTTTGAATTCGTAACGAAACAATCTCCAACTGTCCCTGTTTTAGGACTACCCTGAAAGTTATTTCTTCACTTTACTTCTGTGTTTATCAATATAAATGAACTCTTTAAGGCCCTTCTAACCCTAAAATTAGCAACTCTATTTGTGGTGGTTCAAACTTCGTTTGAAATACTGTTAGAATAAAGTTTTAACCAGCTTGCACTACAAAGCGGTTGTTACGTCAGTCACTGCGGCCGAATAGTGCGAATGAGTGGTTTTTTGCGATTTACAAAAAATCTATTGATTGGACTAAAAAAATAAAACACGTAAGACCTGCTTTATAGTAAGTTCAGTTAGTAAGTTTCATGATCTAATTTGAAGTACTTTTTGAATACCAGCGGTTTATTGTTCGATTTGGAGTAACTTTGGAATTTTTTCCTATCGAGAAAAGTTTATGGAATCGTGTTTTCGTCACACATCGGACTTAGAATTAATCCTTAACTTTACCATTTACGTATATTTATTTCAAAATTAATGCTGCAGTATTTTAGGCGTAACGTAGGATCATGCTAAGCCATTTGAGGGATATGTAGCCCTAACTGTGCGTGCGAACCCTTTCGAGGTCAATTACCGTTGACTTGTCTTAAAAAAGTTTATTGTTAAAAACGATTTAGATGATACTTGATTCTTCTCTATCCATAGAAAAAGGAGGATCCTCCGACCGACTATAAAGTTGGTGTCGGGCTTTTCTATAAGGTCTTGAGTTACGGATAACTTGAATAGTGCCATTTTGATTTTTTATGTTAGTTCTTCATTTGTGTCATTGATAGATGGAACTTTTTGTACTACTTTATAGGGTTCCGTACCCAAAGGGTAAAAACGGGACCCTATTACTAAGACTCTATTGTCCGTCTCCAGCCTGTATCTCTCTCTCTATAGCTAGACAGTTGAAATTTTCACTGATGATGTATTTCGGTTGCTGCTATAACAACGAATACTCCCGTACAACAAACGTTATTTTTTTGCTCGATATTAATAACGGCAACAGGTAGACGCATGTAATATTCACAGAATGTTTAGTTGTATATTCACTTTAAATATAAATAGTTAAATTAAATTAAAATAAATATTGGGGGGCTCCCATACAACAAACGTGATTTTTTTGCCGTTTTGTCTAATGTTATCTATAGATAATGGTACGGAACCCTTCGTGCACAAGTCCGACTCGCTCTAGGCCGGCTTTTATACTATACTTTGCTACTGTAGTACTTTTCGGACTGTGTCGTTGTAGTACTTTTTGTAGTGTCCGACACTAGGTAGGTATTCTATGACGACTTTCAGTAGGATATCACCAAGGATGTTTTACCATCATAAAACGCGAAAAAACTGGCCTATTTTACTTTACTTTTTGTCTAATAACCCTATTACCAAAAAAATCCTTTCGAAAATACACCAACTATTTCAAAGATCCAACTAAAACGATTGTCGAGAAATCGCTGTGGAGTCGAGGTTTACTACGCCTATTGACCCAATTACTGGCTACTGGGTCTGCAATTGAAGTTACCTAAGCAAAACAAAGTTGTAAAACAGAAATCCTCAGAAGATAAAGTGAATCTTGGAATTCTGGACTTTATTTAATACATGTTGGACCTCAATGTTTTCCATAAACATACATTATTTTCCGACAACATACCACCACTTAATAAATACTGCGGATATAGGGTGGGAAAAATGAAATTATATATTTTTTTTGTCACCATAATGTTTACGTAAAATTTTGCTATGGTTTGACAAAATGATCCTTTAATCCGCGGATTCCGCTCCGTGGGAATCCGCTATATACATACGAAAAGTACAGTACTAGTCCATGTATCGACGCTTAAGGAAGGCCAATCCAAATTCAAAATCTTTAATCGAGCGGAGGCTCTGGAGTTAGTAACCATTACCTAGCAATTGATGTCTTCACCTAAATGATATATATTCAGTTACATCATAAAGATATAAAAAGCAAGTATTCTTACCCCTTGTAAACTAAGGAACTGCATTCCTCTCGCGACTTGGAACGCGAACTTGGTGAGATCCTGTGACGTCAGGAACTGGCTCCCATGAGTGTTGCCGTAGTGGCGCTCAGCTCTGGAGTCTCGGAGGAACTGCTGCAGCTTGCCCAGGCTCACGAACTCCATTATAACTAGGGTGGGTTCCTGAGGAGAAGAGCATAAACTTAAGATGAGGTAAATTACTTGGTAAAACGCCCCCCCACCTTCTGTGGATTTAGACATACCTAATTGGCAAAAATGAGGTCATCATCATCAATTCATCGTCATCAGCCTATAATGTTCCCACTGCTGGGACACAGCCTCCTCTCAATGAGAGGGAATAAGCTATAATCCACCACGCGGGGCCAGTACAGATTGATAGATGTAATGTCTTCATGTCTTCGAATTTTTGGTTCTAGGACATGCCGGTTTCCTCACGATGTTTCCTTCACAGTTTTGAGAGCAGTGGTGATGAAATAGACTACACAAAGTAATGCGCCTGTCTGGGTTCGAACCCACGACTTACTGTTCGTAAGTCGGGGCCGCCACCACTGGGCCACCGCTGCTAAAAAAATCAGGTACTTTTTGCAAATTATATCTAAATGCCATGAGGTAGGAGACTCCCAATTTGTCATTTTCTGGCTTTTCTTGTACAACAGTTTACTTGATATTGCATCACCATATTCAGCCATCAGAAAGTATTAGATATTTTCAAGCTGTAATTCAGTGCCGAACGTGGATTGCAGAAGAATTACGAACGATAGGGGATTGATGGTAATTCCTAGGCATGGCGGCCGTAATCGAAATATGTAGATTGTGCTGCGACCTTGCGGGAAAACGAAGACCGTACCTACTTTTATTCAAGATTTTGTTTGTTATTAAATACTAGCATAAGCCTGCGGCTTCGCCCCCGTGGAATTGCAATTGTCCCACGGGTTCGTACTACCCGAATAAAAGAATTATATGTGTTAATCCAGGTTACAAACTATCTGTGTGCTTAGGGTGGATGCTCCAGGGTAGCCCGCGAAATTTAAATTTTCTAACGTTTTTTGCAATTTGCAGTTTGCAATGTAACTCGATTGAATTACTTTTTCATGAAAATTATAGTCATTCAATCGAGTTACATGAACTTGGAGGGTTGTATTGATGATTTTGATGATAATAATTCTGTAACTACATACGTCTTACATCCGCGAATCATATTGTAATCAACATACAACCTAGCACTGGCCTGCAAATAGCAAAAAAAACGCAAGAAAATTTGAATTTCGTGGGTTACCCTGGAGCGTTCACCTTAAGTACCTACGTGCGTTTCACACTTTTTTTTTTTTCTAAAATACTTATTTGAAAGTCGTGGGTTCGAACCCAGATAGGCGCATTACTTTGTGTAATTTATTTCATAACCACTGCTCTTAAAACGGAAGGAAAACATCGTGAGGAAACCAGCATGTCCTAGAACTAAAAAAATCGAAGACATTGCGACATCTACCAATCCGCACTGGGCCCGCGTGGTGGATTATAGCTAATTCCCTCTCATAGGAGAGGAGGCCTGTTTCCCAGCAGTGGGAACATTAATAGGCTGATGCTGATGATGATGATGAAATGTTCTCAATGACCTCTGTACTTTACAATGCATCCATCAGCTCAATGTTTTCAGTGCGTTACATAGAGCGCTATCGTAAATCGCTTTACAATAATTTATCATCATTTATAACCAAAACTTCTTCAAGTTATCAATTCTAAATATCCAAAGATTTATTGCGATACACATAACAGGTCCTGAGATTGCAATACTTTATTCCATTAATATTAGCTCTGGGATTGGTCTAGAATTTTAGATTTAGGCTATTCTAGACTCTAGTGACTAGTGGTTTAGATTGTGTTAGTAAAGATTTAATTATTTCTAAAGCTTTTATATCTTAAATATTTTTTTTTATTGTATCAGTATTTAATGTCAAAGTGTTTTCTTTTGTACAATTTGAGTGTTTTTAGGCCACACTATTAATCTTGGATTTCTGAAATTTTAATGTAGATAATTTATTATTCTTTGGTTTTATCATATTAAATTTACTCAAGTATTTCAATTTATCATTGGTTTATCTTTGTTTTTGAGAAACCTCACGTTCCATTATCAGCTATATTTCTTAACTAGCTTTATTCCGTGTCTTTGTACCTGTTTTTTAAACATCATATTATTTTTATCAACCAAACCAGAGACGAGAATAGCGGTGGCCCAGTGGTGGCGGGCCCGACTTACGAACAGTAAGTCGTGGGTTCGAATCCAGACAGGCGCATTACTTTGTGTAATTTATTTCATCAACACTGCTCTCAAAAACGGTAAAGGAAAACATCGTGAGGAAACCGGCATGTCCTAGAACCAAAAAATTCGAAGACATGTGACATCTACCAATCCGCACTGGGCCCGCGTGGTGGATTATAGCCCATTCCCTCTCATAGAGAGGAGGCCTGTGTCCCAGCAGTGAGAACATTAATAGGCTGATGATGATAATGAACCCAGATACTATTCGCGTGAACCTTGGAAGTGTTACCAACGGACAAGTTTGCGCATACTCGTTTATTTTAGATTTCTTTATTATTGAAAGGCTTACCTTTTCAGTACAACATCCAATCAACTGTACAACATTAGGATGAAATCCCAAGTTCTTCATCACCAACAGCTCTTGCAGTAGATCTATCTTCTCTTTTTCTGAAGCATTTTCTTTGAGAGTCTTCACAGCAACTGTTTGTTCACCTTTCTTGCCTGTAACAACAAATATGTTTTATTTATAATGGTGTTTTTTCATCTTCAATCATTGTAATATATAGAGAGAAAATGTTTTTTTTTTCTTTGTCTCCAATAATTATGTCTGTATTAGACATTGGTGTCGATTCTGTTGTGCACAAACTAAACTTAATTTAGGTTATTGCCATATTTTTCTCTCTAATAAAACGAGAAAGAGACAGACGTAATTTAGAGCTGTCAAATTTAGTTGGAACTAATATTTCCATACAAATCAAGGGTGCACATAAAAACATGTCGACTAAAAACACGGTGAAGCGCAAGGCTTATACCTACTAGTTTGACATCTCTAACTTAGTTCATAGCTATAGCCGTCCTTTGCTCGCACTACCTTACCTTTTAGTAAAAGATAGCAATAGCTTAAGGTGAATGCTTCGACCAGCCCGCGAAATTCAAATTTTCTTACGTTTTTGGCAAATTGCAAGCCAGTGCAAGGTTGTATGTTGATTAAAATATTGGACGCGATTGTAAGATGTATGTAGTTACAGAATTATAATCATCAAAACCATCAGTACAACCCTCCAAGTTCATAAAGGTCTAGCAATGACTTTGACCTTGAAAAAATCGTTTCTCGACCTTTATGAACTTGGAGGGTTGTATTGATGGTTTTGATGATTACAATTCTATAACTACATACGTCTTACAATCGCGTCCAATATTTTAATCAACATACAACAACCTAGCACTGGCCTGCAATTTGCCAAAAACATAAGAAAATTTGAATTTCGCGGGCTACCCTGGAGCATCAGCCTTAAATTAAGTTTAGTTTGTGGTCTACAGAATCGACACCATTGTCCTCATTGAAATAATATCAAACACAATTAACACGACACGCTTCGATGCTAAACAGTAATTAATTGTCGTGTTAAATGATTTTAAGATATTATTTCAATGAGGACAATGTCGATAATAGTTTGACAGTGAAAAATACAGTTACTAAATCAGAACGCATAGACACAACGTTGAATCATTTAATACCTAGTTATCTAGATAATTACGTATTTACGAAAAATATTTCGTATATAGATTCAGTCATTAGTAAAATTCAATTTCTTCATTAATCAACAACTTGTCAGCTGATAGGCGGCTTATTTCGTCTAATATTATCGTACATCCTTAGGGAAATCAGATTTACGTACTAAAACTTAATGAGATCAGATCAAGCGAATCTCCTCTTACACCTCTAGACAAATAATAGACACTAAAGTTCATTTTATTTTCGTTTGACGTTAATGAATTATTTATAGATCAAGTATCTTATTCCTTGTCTTTATAATGATAAGGGAACTTATTTTTGGCTTCAATTAATTTTCGTAACATTTTGGTCTTTACTTCCAAGATCAAAAAGTTTTACAACTGTGATGTCAAAAGTGAAGTAGAAACCAATGTTTCAATTATAAATATTTAAACTAAAATGATCACTGATACAATAAAAAGATTTTATTTCAGGTTTAAAATTTACACAAAGTTAGTAGGTACAGGTAAGACTTATAATTCTGTTGTTAAAAGTTAAAATTAGCATATTGTCGTTTAAAAAAACCGGCCAAGTGCGAGTCGGACTCGCGCACGAAGGGTTCCGTACCATTATCTATACATTAGACAAAACGGCAAAAAAATCACGTTTGTTGTATGGGAGCCCCCCTTAAATATTAATTTTATTCTGTTTTTAGTATTTGTTGTTATAGCGGCAACAGAAATACATCATCTGTGAAAATTTCAACTGTCTAGCTGTCACGGTTCATGAGATACAGCCTGGTGACAGACAGACGGACAGACGGACAGACGGCGAAGTCTTAGTAATAGGGTTCCGTTTTTACCCTTTGGGTACGGAACCCTAAAAACAATATTGACTGAATGAAAACAAAATGAGTAGGTATACCTAAACAATAATTATGTTTTGCACTTTTAATTGGGCTACCCAAATCAAACCCCGAATAAACTAAATGAAACCAATCCTATCAATTGCAAATTTTCCAACACAATGGTAGGGAAACAATTTTATATCAATAGCAATTAGCAATATTTTGCAATTGAAACCAAACAATACCCGCATAGATTGTAATAACATTGTTACGAAATACTGTGAAAGCAAACATTACCAAAACGTTATCTGATTTAAATTTAAAGGCCGGAAACATTAACAATTTTAACAACGGAATTATTAACAGGATTTTTTTATTTCAAAATTGTATATTGGTACCTTAGTTAACAAGTATCACACACTCATAATTATGCGTATGAAAACCAAGCGTGCTATTTTTGACTACCTACTATGACGTCATAAGCACTATTTAGTTAGTATACGAAACAGGCTAGGGAGAATATGGAGGAGCTCGTGACTAAATAATAACAGCCACTTGGGTCGATCTTCAGGTTAAGCCGTGCTTGCCTAGGTTGTTCGGCGGATGGGTGACCACCCATTACATACCGAGATTTCTCCGTGCCTCGGAAAGCACTTTAAGCAGTTGGTCCCGGCTGTCAATTGAAGATCTTTGACAGTCGTTACAGGTAGTCAGCAGCCCAATAAAAAGTCTGACAACCAGTCTTGCAAGGGGTATCGTATTACCTAGTACTAACTTGGTTGTGGAGGTCAGATAGGCAGTCGCTCCATGTAAAATACTGGTATTCAGCTGCATCCGGTTAGACTGGAAGCCGACCCCAACATAGTTGGGAAAAGGCTAGGCAGATGATGATGACAAAACAGGCTACGTTTTTGTTCTATAAATGTCTAGAATTAAGTTCTTTATTTGTAACGTTGTTGTTTTAAACTAATTAGGTGCTCTGGCGTTATCTAGGTATATGATTGGTACCTAATTGACTGTCCATGACATCGGTTGTAGAGGAGCTCTTTACGAAGGAGCTCGCTCGAGGTAGTACTATCATCATACCTCTTCAGAGTTAAATGTGCAAGACACTCCATGGACGGACACTTCTTTTCTGTCTTATTCCCATCTTTTAAATCAAGTTATCTATACTAATATTATAAAGAGGTAACATTTGTTTGTAAGTTTGTATGTTTGTAAGTTTGTATGTAGGGGGTAATCTCCGGAAGTAATGAACCAATTTTAAAAATTGTTTTACTGGTAGAAAGCTACATTATTCGTGAGTGCTATAGGCTATATTTAATTCCCGTACTCCCACGGGATCGGGAACTACGCGGGTGAAACCACGGGACGTCAGCTAGTCTACACTAATATTATAAAGAAGAAAGTTTTTGTATTTTTGTGTCTATGTTTGTAATAAATAAACTTAAAAACTACTGCGCCGATTTTTTAAAATTCTTTCACCATTTGAAAGCTACATTCACCCTGAGTAACATAAGCTATATTTTATCCCCGTACTCCTACGGGAGCGGAAACTACGCGGGTGAAACCGCGTGACGTCCGCTAGTGTATTATAAAATCCTAGGTACATAAGTCCAGTAGCTTTTTTATGTGAGAACAGCGACGTACTTTTAAAACCAAATACGCGTTTGAGAATATTCAGAAGTAAATCTACATGTTTCATACATTTTATTTTGCATGGAATTTCTGTCGAGGAACTCCTAAGAACAAGCTATATTTTATCCCCGTACTCCTACGGGAGCGGAAACTACGCGGGTGAAACCGCGTGACGTCCGCTAGTGTATTATAAAATCCTAGGTACATAAGTCCAGTAGCTTTTTTATGTGAGAACAGCGACGTACTTTTAAAACCAAATACGCGTTTGAGAATATTCAGAAGTAAATCTACATGTTTCATACATTTTATTTTGCATAGAAAATCTATAGAGGAACTCCTAAGAACATTCTGTAAGCAGCTGAGCATCGCAGTTTGCAAATTCGCTACACAATTACTGAGGCGTGGTTCGCTACATTAACGTCTGTGGAAAGTTTTTTTCTTCCTCAAAACATTTTGGGACATAGTGTTACGTAGTTGGAAACTTTGGTTCACTGCAACAGCTTGAGAAAACAGTGCAAACTTTACTATTATATTATTGCAGAATAATATTATTATTTAACTATAATATTGTCACTTTTATTCCGCAGAACTGCAGCTTTTTGGGCCTTCCACCACCATTGGTCTAAAACCAAAAAAATGTTTTCACATTTTTCTTTCGAGCGTGATTTAAGTGACTAATTTCTTAGTACTGCCATCTCTGTAGTACTGTAATTTTATTAGCCTCTACTGAAGACATTTCAATTTTCTTAAACTGACTTTAGAATGACTGTGAAATACCGAAACTAGGTTAGACCCTTTTCCTAATATAAAAGGTGTAACTAAATAAACACAGAGCCTCTCGTGTGGTGTCTTGGACCATGAAACTGAACAACTTTTGTTCTACGAGTTCTTGAAATTCGCAAAAAAAAACTATGGAATTTCTTTACGAATTAAAGCGATCAGATGATCAACAACATATGCATGTTTGATCAAACTAAAAAAAAGGAATCTATTCCCAAAAATCGCAGAACAAACGTTATTTTAGTTTCATGGTCTGATTCACCACACGAGAGGTCTTGCGTTTATTATGTTTCATTTTATTGTATTTTTTTTTATATAAACTGTTAAAATCTATGTAAAATCTCTATTCATGTTTGTTGTAAACTATCGCCACTCTTATTTATAGAAGAAAACATAACAAAAGAGCATGCAAATCATTGAACATTTACATGCAAACAAACGACGACGGTTGTGCCGCGGTCTAGTACTTTTTTATTTCCATTGAAGCTTTGCGCAGCAGCCCGCTTCCCGTAGTGGGATATAAACATCAATATTTAATAGTTAGTAGTGTAGTGGTTTTGTTTTTATTGCTGGTATTGTTTGTTATATTTGTTTCAAACTATGAAAACAAAAACTTGTTTAAATACGCTTAATTAGTGCACCGATTTAGCGATTCTTTTTTTAAGTCATTAGCTCGTTTGTTATAAAATATATTCGTTATTACGTTTCTTTTTGTTCTCTAACAATCTTGACGAAGAATATAAAAATTTTGCTAAGTTTCGTAATTTTTTTTTTTAATAATATGGTGGGTGGGCTTTTCAGCAGTCTGAAGTCTGAATTGATGGCAATAGGCTCGCCCTCTATTACATGGGCCTTAACATAAATAGTGAGTAATGATTGCACTATAGCGATTGTACCAGTGGAACCCTGTTTAACCCTTCATAGATTATATGGGTGATTTTTTGTTATTTTTAGATCGAAACTATTTACATCCATACATGATTTATATTTAAAGCCTTCCCAAATTTACTTTTACAATAACATACCTACACATTAAATCGAAGGTCGTAAGCAAATGATCCTATTCCCAATTTCAAAGCTTCCCAAAATACCGAATACCATTTTAAAACCACATTATTCATTAAATACACGAGACTGCGTCAAGACCTCAGAACGTGACTCAGTAGGCATAGAATAAGAACCAATGGAGTAGAAGAGAAACTCCTGTTCGGAAGTCAATCTAGTCGCATCCAAACTATCTGCATTAATTAATAACTATAATTAATATAGCGTTACTTGATGGACGTGTTATGCTCTCCACAAAGAAAACGTGAAAAAGAAGAATGCGAAAAATCCAAATTCGAAAGAGGTCAGATTCACAGAGGTCGATTTTTACGCAAATGTGCTCCACCGGCCGCATTACCGCATTACCGCATTATCGGTAGTGTAAAAATAGCTTCCGTTTAGCGAAACTGCTGGTTTTCATTTAGGTATAACACTTGGGTGCGACACAGCCAGTGTTAGAGAGGGACTGTCAGGCGAAACTCTACAGCGCTGATCTTTCGCAAAACTTCATGGTCTTTTTTTACAACGCACTGTACATTACTACATAATCATTTCGATTCTACACGGTTTTTCTTACTCTATGACGGGTACTAGATAGAAATGTTTATGTTATTTGAGGGTCCTCACGTTTTTACTGGCAGAACCGCAATCGTGAGCGACGTGTTTAGGTTTGTCAACTAAGTGAGACTGTGCAGTCAAAGATTCTGTGTCGAAAGGAGTTTGTTTTATTTATGGACACTTCATGCAATGTGTTGGGGAGAATTTTAAGTATCAACATAGATGGAATGCATTTGAGTGCTAAGTGACACGAAACAGTGCTACGAGCAGGGGATTTTCTATGAAATTGTCAAATGGCACTGTTTGATGTTTCTACCAGTTCTGAAGGGCTAGATAAAATTTTAAAGTGAGAAAGTCTCATATTATTAGATTGATATAAGCTACTGAAAAGCTAACGTAAATCTTCTTGGAAGTAAGAAACACGAAACACTTTGAACGCACTTGCCACTCGTATAAAGCCCTCTGGATTAATAACTTATAGATAAGGACACTACAGTTACTGCTTCGTCGGTCTAGTGATCGGAAGCGACTACTAAGCATAAGGTCCTGGGTTCAATTCCCAGGTCGAGCAAAGTGTTATCAGGAATTTCTCAGTAGCTAGCAGCCACGGAGTCTGGATTTGTGCCCGGTTGATGGCAATAGCGTCGCCCCCTATTACATGGGACCTAAACATAACTGACGGAATATGGGTGCACCTACTAATGAGTATGCTATGTTATGTAAATACGTACAGGAATTATGTGAGATGTATCAATGGCGATTTTATATTGAAAACAAGTTCAACCGATTCCTTTTCCAGCGAAAAGTTTGAAAAATATTAGTAGGTATCGATTCTGTTGTGCACAAACTAAACTTAATTTAGGCTATTGCTATCTTTTACTAAAAGTTGGTGCGAGAAAAAGACGGCTATAGCTATGAACTAAGTTAGAGATGTCAAACTAGTTTATGCCTTGCGCTTCACCGAGTTTTTAGTCGACATGTTTTTACGTGCACCCTTCATTTGTAAGGAAATATTAGTTCCAATTAAATTTGACAGCTACGACCGTCTCTTTCTGGTTTTATTAGAGAGAAAAAGATAGCAATAGTCTAAATTAAGTTTAGTTTGTGCACAAGAGAATCAACACCATTGTATCTGAATTTACAAACTCGGAAAGTATTAATTCGTTCCTTTCAAGGTAATAGCTTTCATTAATGAAAATGTGTGTGAAAACCCGTCAGCTTGGTTTGCATATTTTATTTAACTGTCAACGTAAAATTAAGTCTGTGGTTCGCGTGTTCGCAAAACTTTTTTGTTAAGGCGAGTTCATACATTAACTAATTTTTCCAAGGTTTTTTGGAACCTACGTCTTATTGGGATCGGCTTCCAGTCTAACTGAATGCAGCTGAATAACAGATTTTATATGAAGCGATAAGAGCAATCTGTAAAAAAGATTAAAATTCGAAGGTACACACAAATTAACACATCATTTAGAGGCATACAGTTTTAATAATGGCTGGTATATATACGTATATTGATTAGGGCAAGTATTTAGTAGAAATACATAGCCGGGTAATTAGAATAAATTCCAACATGTAGCTAGTAATTATGCTACTTAGCCGGCAATGTACTCCTATTAAACACTTGCACTGAACAGTGTTTACACCTGCACCGGTCATGATTTGTCAACGTCTAGAATAGATACTTAAAACTTACCTTTGTTACTAAATATAATTTATTGTCAGATGCTTCATTCAAAAATGTTTTTAATATCCTGAGTGAGTTGAAGTGCTCACAAGCACTTTCGACTTTTTACTCATATTACCCATCTGAAAGCCGCTTCAGAAGCGATGTTAATTTATAATATTTTTTTATATCCACGTTGACTTGGTATTAACTGTGCTTTTTAACATGGAATATATAGACAAAAAATTGTCTCATTTTTTTGACATCTCACTGAAATACTTTAAAAACAAACTTTCGGATGACAGTGATTTTTACACGTCTTTCGTTTCTCCACATAATAAAATTTTCATAAGCTTTTAAATATTTATCCCGCGACTTTTGCGGCAAAAGGTAATTAACAATTTCATTTGCAGCTGTTTAACTTTCTGGAGATGAATTCATATTGCCATCGCTGTCTATTGCCATTTTTTTTCTTGCTAAATATGAATGAAATAACAAAGTTTTTCAACGGAAAAAGACGCGCGCCATTTGTTTTTTTTTTTCGCCAAGCCGGTTTTATGCAGCCAATTTTTATTTTCAGCCAGTATCTTTTTGATCTAATGTATACATTTTATATTAAGCTAAATGGGAGACAGTAAACCTCTGTGGTAAAATTAAAATCTAAATAAAAAAACAGTGCAAAAATGAGATTTCAAAATACGTCCTTTGTAATCGGTTTTGTAGTGATTAATGATAACATTACTGCGTAGTTGAAAGAAAATATGTTTACTGCGGTTTGAAAAGAGCTTTATTCCATTCTCTAGACTGACAAATAAGCCACGGCTGTTAATTACCTTTTTCACTTAATCTAAGTAGACGAATGTGCAATGAACTCGTGCGTCGTCAATCATTCAAAACTTTTAGTTGAAATCCACTTAAAATAACGATGCAAGTGAAATTTATGTTTTAATTTATTTTGACATTTCTAACCACATGGGTACCTACGGAGTGTATGTATCATCAACTTCGTAATTAGTTTATCATCCCAAGGAGATGGCGATGAGCTGAATTTGTTTGTGTTATTGTTGAATAGTTTTAACCTTACTAAAATTTCCATTTTAATAGGAGTTGTTATCAAAATTGGCGAGCAGCGGTGGCCCCGTGGTGGCGGCCCCGACTTATAAACAGTAAGTCGTGGGTTCGAACCCAGACAGGCGTATTACTTTGTGTAATTTATTTCATCACCACTGCTCTCAAAACGGTGAAGGAAAACATCGAGACGAAACCGGCATGTCCTAGAACCAAAAAATTCGAAGACATGTGACATCTACCAATCCGCACTGGGCCCGCGTGGTGGATTATAGCCCATTCCTTCTCATAGAGAGGAGGCCTGTGTTCCAGCAGTGGGAACATTAATAGGCTGATGATGATGATGATGATCAAAATTGGTAATTAAATGGTAAACAAAGTCGACTTAACCTACGTAAGAGTACGCTAAAAAACGAAATTAGAACATTTGGGACTGCCGTTTTTCTTGGGGCTTTACCCACATTACCTGTTAGACATTTTTCTACCCCATAGAAAAAATAGGGGCTTTTTCCTATGTTGAAAACATAATTTACTAACGCGGCATAAGTATTTATGACTGCCCCGTTGCTCTCGTGGTTCCAAGCGTGACTGTTGAGCTGAGCTCCTGAGTTCTATTCCTGGGTCGGGCAAAAAGTGCTACTTATGGGTTTTTCCATAAAAAAAAATCGGAGCAGTCTTTGAGAGCTGCTGATAGAAGTGAAAACAAAAAGCAGGCCCCGCCCCAGTCGTAGCACTGGTTATGCCCCGTGCATGCCATGTGGTGCTACGCCGTAGCGCATGCTACAAGTGCTACGAACGACTACGAAGCGTGACCGCACGTTACGTTATGTGACGATGAGTTCAATGTTTTTTCCTTCACCCCAAAAAGTGCTCAACGCGCCTAAAGAAGTTTTCACTTCAATAAATCTCAGTAGAGTAGCCGGGACTTGGGAAGTTTGCAGTAAAATACCCCATGCCTTCGAAAGCACGTTATGCTATTGGTTCTTCGCCTGATTTCTCTCCAGTCGTGTCAGATTGCCGTCCCATCGGAATATGAGAGTAAAGGAACAGAGAGTGCATCTGTGCCTGCGCACACACTTGTGCACAAAAATGGTGCCGATTCCCTTGTTTACAAACTAAACCAAATTTAAGTTCAGTGCATCTTTTTCTTTCTATTTCATTAAGAAAAGGACAGAAGATAAATTTTAGTTATGTTCTGTCAAATTAATCAGCGCCATACAAGTTTTAGACGCGATTAAAAAGTTGACTACTAAAATTACATCAAATTACGTCAGGTGCTGACTAATTTGACAGGATTAAACTAATATTTATCTTCTGCCTTTTCTTAATGAAATAGAAAGAAAAAGATGCATTCGACTTAAATTTAGTTTAGTTTGTGAACAAAGGTTAGCTCCGCTAAGATTGGCCGCTAAGACCGAAAACGGTCAGAAGGACTTATTTATGTAAGTCGTTACCCGTTAACTGGGTTGGGGTTTAAATAAGCAGTCGCTCCATGTATAATACTGGTATTCAGTTGCATCCGGATAGACTGGAAGCAGACCCCAACATAGTTGGGAAAAGGGCGAAGCAGATGATGACATTTTTTTTCGCGTGGTTAATGCCTAACCTGGTGTGGCGGCATAAAAACTCTGGGCCCCTGACTACTCTGGCTTTACATGCTGTCTAGAAATATCTCTCCGGCCTGCTTGTTTGTTTCCTCACAATGTTTTCCTTCAAGTGATTATTTATCAGATTATTCATTATAATATCATCAGGTCCACTCAAATCTGTGTGATTCTTTCTTCAAAAGACCATCTCAGACACTCGTAGTCCTCATGAGAATTTAGCAAGATTATGTCTGGACTTCAAAAGAGACTATGACCTAGCTGAGTTTGTTTCGGCTGTTTCTTCTGAGTAGTCAGGTACGAAACACCGGCCCCATCTAGTTTAAAAAAAATTACGTGTAAAAGTGTTTGTAAAAACCTATTTGCAAAATAAACATCATTTATAATTTTATCATTCATCTAACATTAATTTATCAAAAATTTATCATTAATTTATTATTAATTTATTATTAATTTATTATTAATTTATCATTAATTTATCATTAATATTTCATTTATCATTAATTTATCATTTAGCATTTATCATACAATACGCTCATGATTCCGAAAAATCAGAGGTCGTGATCAACTCGAGACCTTTGATTTGGTAGTCCGACGCGACGGTCACACCACTATGCTATCACTCCTAGATGATGACGTATTTGGCAGACAGATTCCATGCAAAGGTCAGGAATAGCCGTTGGATTCAAGGTAACTGAAAGATTTTCCTTCTAATTTAAGCACAATTAATATTAGTCTAAAGTTACTAATAGGTAAACGCTTTAGGCTTTTAGTCGGTTTTAAAGAACAACAGATTTGTTTTAAAATTAATATTTAACTTCTAGGTTTGCGTTAAAGAAAAACATACGGCATACCACAGAGTTGTTTTATTAATTTATAGAAGTTAGGTACAAGCGTAAGGTGGGACGCCCTCAGGCTTGGTGGAGCGACGAGAAAACTAGCTTCATCGTGATTCATCATCATTATTCAAAGGATTTACGTCGGCTTGTGCTTGTGTTGCATTGTTCTCCCATAAGTATCGCCCCAACTACCAACCTAGTCCGGCAATTCTAGTAAATTCTCTTGACCATAGTCGAATGTGGTAGTCGGCACGGGTGACGCAGTGGCTCAGCGATTGGCTGCTGCGCTGCGTGTCTTGGGCCCAATTCCCGCACGAAACAAAAATGTTTATATGGCCTACAAGTAGTTATTTCTGGTCTGTTGTCGGTGTGTGAGTTTATTTTTTTGTGAACGCACCCACGAGTGGGGCAAAGTTTTAAAAAAATAGGTCCAAATTGTGCCTTACTACGGTTACGTCTTTATATACTTCTACAAAAAATTATAACTCCATCGGTTATCTAATCCTCGAGAAATAAACCTTTAAATACCCTACCTACTCCTTCTATGACTGCCACTTAAGTTAGAAACTCTTCGGACTGTGTTTTCCTGCAAATCTCTTGACCAAAGCTACTTCACTTACCAGCAATATCCAAGGCCTGTGCTCTCCACACCTGACCAAAGGCACCTTCTCCTACAATGTTGAAGATCCTCAGCTTATGACGAGGGAACTCCCACTTGTCAGGCGGCTGGTCGTCTTTTGATATCGATGTTTCTTCTGATAACTGTAACGATGATTAATGGTTATTAATTTTTAAACTAATGATCATAAATTAAAATGAAGCATCTGGGTCCGTTTACACCTAGTATTAATAAAAATACAAGGTGTAAGCGGATCCTTCAAGAAGCCGTCAACCAAGCATTCTGTGTAGCATTCTATGCAAAAATGATTGCTGGTAAATAACTTTTTTTTTGGGTAATAAATCACGTTTTACTTGAGAACTGGGGGTGAATGCATTAAATAGAACAGGAGCTTTAAAAAGTAAATTTATAAGTTCGCATTAAGGACGCTATAACATTTTCAACGAACTCAAATTTAGGTATCTAATGCAGCACACAGCAACATCACGCGTACGCACACATTGAACCACTCTCGAGCGTTCGATTTTATACTTCACTTATATAATCTTGGTCTTTGATATTATTTTTTAACTTTATTGTAATAGGGAATATGCATGTAATTTTTTCTTCACTTAAATCAATAAAATACACTAATATCAACCCAAGAAAAGTATTAAAAGTTAAGTTCAACGACTGCTTGTCGCTCAAAAATAATATTAAAATTCTGCAATTTTCTACGACAGTTCAAACGTCCGTGACTGTCGTGGCCATGATGTGACGTCGTTTACCTCAATCTGTGTAATAAAATAATTTTACTAATTGCATGTGCTTTATTCAAGCATAAATTGCAATAACAATATTATAATAAAATATTCGTCAAACTTTATGTACTTTTCAAGTAAAAGTGTTTGTTTTTTACATATAGACTTTGACGTCACTACCGGCGTTATCGTGGGACGATGTGTTTTGAGAGTGCGTTCCGTTTAACTAAAAACATGCTACATAAAACAATAAATCGTTAATAAGTTATGTTTTAGAAACTTAAACAAGTGATCCACAATGTTCTTATGCACCAATACAAGGCATTTTTAACAAATAAAAAGGGTTTTGTATTTCATCCATATTCCCTATTGATTCCTGAACATTACTTGGACCTTTGAAAATGCACTTGGTAGTTCTGTTACTTAGTACCGTCGCATTGTGTGCCTTAGTTGCGCAAATGCCAGTTTTATGTTTTTTTTTTGGAAATTGTTTACCAAACAAAACACCTATTATAACATCGCCAGCTCTAACTAGTAAGGGAAAATAAGAAAATCGAGAAACATCCTTAAGTCAAGGAACGATTTTTTCAAGGTCAAAGTCATTGCTAGACCTTTATGCACTTGGAGGGTTGTATTAATGGTTTTGATGATTATAATTCTGTAACTACATACGTCTTACAATCGCGAACAATATTTTAATCAATATACAACCTAGCACTGGCCTGCAAATTGCAAAAAACGTAAGAAAATTTGAATTTCGCGGGCTACCCTGACACCTTAATGGTCGTATTTCTTTAAAAGTCTAATTGTTTATTACTGTAGTAACTATTGCCACACAAAAAACCGAATGCAACAAACCCAAGAATTCGGAAAATAATTTTAAAATTGCGGGTTAGGGTTGTCAATCAAACCTGGGTGCAACATACAATACTGTTGGGAAGAAATTAAGTCCGACTTATTGATAATACGAAACAATAATACGAATCCAATTTTTTTTTTTACCTACCTTTTGAGAATTACGCGGTAAGGGGTTACTAAAAGGGGGGCGAATTTTTCATTATTTTTGCGATAGGACGCACAGTTTTCAAGATATAAACAAATTTAGAACCTGCTACGACTCCATGACGTGCGCTCGCTATACTCGCATTTTACATTACACAAACCCACTTTTTGACACAAATGTCGTCATCGTCGGCCTTCGGCCTACGCTCTTCATGCCAGCTAGCATGACTTTTACGAAAATTTTAGCAATTTATTCAAAGTATTGAAAATCGGATTGTTTTTCGGACTGACGATACGTCGAACATTTGATTCTTCGGACATATGAAAGCCGGACAGCAAAAGTCGTATTTACGACTTTTAGAATTATGAATTCTGGGATTTTAAATAATAGACATTATAATTCTTCGGTATTATGAAATTCGGACTTTTGACAATCGGAATATCGAAATTCAGAATGAAATATTTCGGAATTTTTGGGTGTTGCCGAAATATGGATGTCTCCATGACGAAAAGTGATCGAATTTTCGTCGGCGCCATCTTGGATTTTAGTTATGATTATACATCCGATACCAGCGACTCCAAAAACCACAAAATTAAGACCCATGAAAAAAAGTTGTCAAATTTTTATCAGCTTCATCTTGGATTTCGGTTTAGTATCCATCCATATTCTTCATACATACATACAAACCGGTTAAAATCATAACTCTCCTCCCACCCATCCACTTCCGAACCTCACCGCCGACAGCTTAACCTTATCCATACAAATCCTAACCTTACTTAAGAGCTGCTGAACACCACTCATTCATTTTGCAACCTTGTCAACAACTGCTTAACCTTACCCATCCAAATCCCGTTCTTACTTAGAGCTGCTTAACCCCACTCATCCATTTTTCAACCTTGTCCACAACTGCTTAACCTTACCCATCCAAATCCCGACCTTACTTAGAGCTGCTTAACCCCACTCATCCATTTTTCAACCTTGTCAACAACTGCTTAACCTTACCCATTCAAATCCCGATCTTACTTAGAGCTGCTTAACCCCACTCATCCGTATTGAAACCTTGTCAACAACTACTTAACCTTACCCATCCAAATCCCGATCTTACTTAGAGCTGCTTAACCCCACTCATCCATTTTGCAACCTTGTCAACAACTGCTTAACCTTACCCATCCAAATCGCGATCGTACCCAACATAATTTCTAAATCACATTCTACGTAATAATTTTTTATTTCAGTTCGCAAAAGTATCAACTTTTTCCGATTACGTTATACGACGCCGGCGGTACTCACACACGCATGCACAGAATGCACACTACAATATATTCTAGTAATTTTATCGTATTTATTTTTTGCAAGAGAGCGTTACACCCGTCCTTCCTAGAGCGCTTCTGAGCGCGGAATGATGAACGGCTAGAGGAAAATGTATGGAGAAACTGGCAAATGTTTTTATTTTAGTTATTAATTGGAAAATATGTTGATTTTGATTAAAAAAAATTAGCTACAAAGTTAGTTAGTTACATATACCGCAATTTATTATAATTTTTAAGATAAAATATGCTGTAAAATTACCTAAAAATTGCACCTATTCTGACCCTACTTTTTACAATTTTCTGCGATTATTGTGATGGGAAAAACGTATTTGTGCAAAAATTTTATATGACGACATACAATTTTTCAGATGGAGATCTGGAGATGAATATATTATCTTTAAATTAAGACCATGAAATAATCACATATGTGATTGCTTCCACATTAAAATGGTACCTGAAAAACACTGATATTTGTAGAAAAATGTTATAGCGTCCTTAATAGCTGGTATTAAAAAAAAACTTCTGAAAAAGTTGAAAAAAAACCTCAAAAAATATCTCCGTAAATAGGTTCCCAGGTATGATCCATGACAAAAAAAAAATATTGCATTGACGGGGAGAAAAAGTGCCTTTCGTCTTCGTTATGGGGCTTTTTAGTTTTTTTTTCACATTTATTATAACAGACAAAAAAAAAACTAGTGGTTAAAACATTCTCACAAACTTTCGCATTTGTAATAAAAGAAAATATGTAATAGTAGTAAGAAATGAGATGCTTGGTTTGCGTGCGTCGTCTTCATTTTTCTATTACTTTTTTAACACGAATGATATTTTCTAGACTGAAGGTAAATAATGATTTAGACAGCCCTAGATTTTAATATCGGCAAACACACGTAGCGAAAAAATATTCCATTTCTTTATTAAAGTTTAGTTTACCTGTGCGTGCCAAAGGTAGATTGAGACATCTGTATGAAAACGTAAGCAATCTAACAGAAACTAATAATATTCATGTATTTGAAATATTTTTTGAGAATAAAACAAGGTGAACAAAGAATGTAAGATAGGTAAGACGAAGCAAAATGAGTATGTAAGATGGCGTTCAGTTTGTAGTTACACTGTTCACACCGCACCGTTTGGCCTGTACTACCTCAAATGGCTCAGCATGATCCTCCGTTACGCCTAAAATACTGCAACATTAATTTTGAAATAAATATATCTTAAAGTTGAGGATTAATGTTAGGTCTTA
Organism: Xestia xanthographa; assembly: GCA_905147715.2. Taxonomy (NCBI): domain Eukaryota; kingdom Metazoa; phylum Arthropoda; class Insecta; order Lepidoptera; family Noctuidae; genus Xestia; species Xestia xanthographa. The sequence goes on along the minus strand of LR990653.1, from coordinate 24,020,229 downwards.
TGTTTGGCGAAAACACGATTTCATAAAATTTTGTCTATAGAAAAAAATCCCAAATTTACCTCCAAATCGAACAATAAACCGCTGGTATTCAAAAAGTACTTCAAATTATATCATGAAACTTTGCATACTAACTGAACTATCTATAAAGCAGGTCTTTTGTTTTTTTTTATTTTTTCCAAAAGACGAAAATTTGATTTTCTAAAGAATAAAAACCACTCATTTCGCACTATTCAGCCGCAGTGACTGACGTAACAACCGCTTTGTAGTGCAAGCTGATTAGAACGTTATTCTAACACTATTACAAACGAAGTTTGAACCACCACAAATAGAGTTGCTAATCTGAGGTAGTATAGGCTCTCAAAGCCTACCCTCATGGGAAAAAGCATGAGTTTATGTATGAATGCATGTGAGATAAGGATGGCAATAATAAAGGTAAACGATGGTTAAAATCTGGAATGAATATAAAACAACCTCATTAACGAAATAATGAATCTGCGGGACGTCTGATTAATACTTTAAGAAAAGAAGAATAAAAAAAATTAAGCATGAGAAGAGTTGGTACAGTTTAATGACCCAGCTGCAAGGTAAAAACTCATTTTCATCCGGAAAAGGAACAAACATTATTGAATATCAGAAAAATGAACGGCTACAACCAAAATCAAAATCAAAATCAAAGCATTTATTTCAAGTAAGCCAGTTACAGGCACTTTTGAATTGTCGAAACAAAGATGAAAATTAAATGTAGCTACAGTCCCAGTCACAAGACATAAAAACTGTGAAAGTACTGTAGTTGCCCATTCCCTAGCGTAGATCTCTATGGAGAAGAATGGGCAAGAAACTCCATGGACACTCTTTTAAATCAGAATATTGTTACAAAATCTTGGTTACATCATTCACGTTGAGATGGTATATTATGTGAGAACAATGTAGCAAGATGTGCACGGTAAAAGTGTCCACAGCAAAAAAAACACAAACAAAAAAAAAATACAATTCAAAATAATTCATTCAAATAAGCCATGGCAACCAAGAGATGACCAGTCACAACTGACAGCGCCCGTTCACGGACATGACGCATGGATCAGCACCATTCAACTCAACCATTTTGAAGGGAACTAAATGATCCGACACATGCGCCACCATCAGCGAGACAATAGAGTGAGCATGACATACTCCAAACCGCCAGGGCACATTCAAGTAAAAAAAAGACGTAGGTTTCCAGTGAATGATAGCTTTCTAGTACATAGTACTCACACAATATGGGCTATGCATTTATATAATACTAAAGAGATTGATTCTATACAATGCAAAGATAGTTGTACAATCTTCAGCAGCTCCAACAATACAATTTAATGCTATCAATTTATGCGCCCCTGTCCATGTGGAGCAAGACCAGCATTGAGCCAAGCATTTTTATCATTGATATAATCGCTCAACTTGTAATATGCTTGCTTACATAGTGTGCGTTTAATGCATGTTTTAAATTTCGTCTCATTCAGTTCAAGAATACTTTGTGGAATTTTATTATAGCATCTCAAACAGTACCCCATGAAAGATGAGTCTACTTTAGCGAGTCTGAAACCTGGCTGAACTAGTTGGTCCCTATTTCTAGTACTGTAATTATGTCTGTCACCCCTTTTACCAAAAAGGTGCAGATTTTTTCTGACGTACATTATGTTTTCGTAGATGTATTGACAATGTACCGTCATGATGCCAATATCCTTAAACAGTTCCCTTAGAGAATCGCGCCTACGAAGATTATATATGGCTCTGATGGCTCTTTTCTGCAGAATAAATATAGACTCAATATCAGCAGCCCGTCCCCACAGCAAAATGCCATAAGACATTATACTATGAAAGTAACTAAAATAAACCAGTCTAGCGGTATCTACATCAGTATACTGACGGATTTTTCTAATAGCAAAGGCTGCTGAACTTAGCCGCCCCGCAAGAGATGTCAAATGAGAACCCCATTGTAGCCTTGAATCAAGCGTAATCCCCAGGAAAACCGTTTTATCTACGAATTCAAGTTTCTCTTTCTTCAATATTATATCACAATCACTACTTTTAACATTCGGTAAAGCAAATCTTATGCATTTGGTTTTTTTTTCATTTAATACCAAATTGTTTGCTGTGAACCAATTTTGGACCTGAAGTAGGGTATTATTCACGTCATCTAGATTTTGGGCCCGCCTATTTATCTTAAAAATTAGGGAAGCGTCATCAGCAAATAACACCATATTTTGAGGTTGGTTTTTCAGTAAATAGGGTAGATCATTTATATATACTAGAAAGAGGAAAGGACCCAATATTGAGCCTTGTGGAACCCCCATTTTTACTTTTAACCCCTGTGAATTAACACCATTTATTTGAACATGTTGTTGTCTATCATTCAAATATGATTTTACCAAACTAAGTGCAAGTTTACCCAGTCCGTAATGCTCAAGTTTCAAAAGTAATGTGTCGTGATTTACGCAATCAAACGCTTTGGAAAGGTCACAAAAAATTCCTATGGCGTCTTGAGACTCTTCCCACGCAGTAAATATGTGCTTTAATAAGGTTACACCGGCGTCAGTTGTACAACGTCCCTTGGTGAAGCCATACTGTTGATCATGTAAGATTCTGTTGGTGTTAAAATGATAGAGCATTTGATTAAGCATTACTTTTTCAAAAACCTTGCTAAAACCTGGCAACACGGATACAGGTCTATAATTATTAGTATCTTTACTGTCCCCGGATTTGAAAAGAGGTATGACTTTACTGTATTTCATTAAATCAGGGAAAACTCCTTGGTCTACACATAAATTAAAAATTAAAGCTAAGTAAGGGGCTATAGTCTCAAGTATGGATGTACAAACTTTGACAGACATTCCCCATAGATCTTCGGTTAGTTTGATCTTTATTTGCCGGAAAGTTTTAATAACAATCATAGGGTTAATGTGTTTAAATTTAAATTCAACCAGGCAGCCAGACACATTCGCCTTTAATAAACCAATTGAGAGTTCAGGTGAGGAAATAAGAGCCTCCGTTGTTTTTTGTGGTATATCGGTAAAGAATTTTACAAATTCTTGGGCTACTTCCTGATTAGAGCTTTTAGGACCACATGCTGTATCTAATGTGTAGCTAGTGTTACGTATTTTCTTCCTGTTAGTCTCATTATTTATAACTTTCCAAACTGTCTTTATTTTATTTTCTGCTGTTTTGATCTTGTTGCTAATGTGCAGTGCTTTATCAACCTTGCATGTATTTCTAAAAATGTTTGAATACTTAGCAACATACTTGTTAAAAGTTTCAGTGTTTAAAAAAGGCAATGAAATTGAAGATCAGAAAAATGATCATTATGAGGGCAAATATCACAAATGGGGGCGGGAATTTAATAGATCAGTAAGAGTTGATGATGATGATGAAGAATATAAAATCACCCTAATACAAGGTAAAAGCTTATTTTCGTCCGGAAAAGGAACAACTACTAATGAAAATTAGCAAAATGAGTGGCAATGAAATTGAAGATCGGAAGAATGATCATGATGAGAGCCAATCACGAACAGGGGGAAGGGGAGGGTGATTTAAAAGATCAGTAGTAAGTTGATGATGATAATGAAGAATAAAAACTCATAAACTGACCTGCAAGTGCCCATTATCCCAGGACTCGTATCGATTGGAGTACGCCCGTGGGTGATCCCACATATTGAGAGACGCATCTTGAAGGACTATCCCACTTGAGTCTTTACTCTGTGGACAATGGGAATCTCATGAATAAGTTTTGTGACTGGAGTAAAAAATAAAGGGAATTGAAATTATTGGTATTTTCTTATTGTGATTGTTTACTCGAATAAGGGCTGTGGGTGGAGGTTGAGACTCTTGAACTCATTCCTATTCGTCTTCAAATCAATAATTGACAAAATGGAAGGTCATTACATTGAAAGTATGTGACGCACTTCGGTTGATGGTCAATAACCATCATACATACATAGACTTGGTAGGTAGGAAATTTTAGATCATTTAAGCCTTTTTTTTATCCGACTACCGCAAAAAGGGGGGTTTTACAAACAAATACTTCTGCCTAGTCAAATAGACATTTCAATTGAAAAAGTAATAATAATTAAAATTTTGTATGTTTTTTGGAAAAATTATGCCGACTACCAAAAAACAGCAAGTACCTAACCTTGAGGTCACATTAACAAATATTAGTAAAGGACTGAGTTTTTGATAAAAACAACATTATTTTTATTATATCGGAGAACATAATAATATGGTCAACTAGCTTTCCAATGAAATTTGAAGTTTAAATCAACCTAAAATTATCGATGGCCAGTTTTAAATAACCTCCAGCGGTTATAACCTTTCAATAATTTTGTTAACGTAACACGAGAATTTAATGGCATCAAAATATCGCATCGAAAACATGGAAATTATAAGCCACGTAATATGGGTTCATATTTTCCATAAAGGCAATTATAATTATATTCGTGTGAGTTTTTTAACGAAGTCGCTAATTGAATTGTCCTTCTACTACAGTCTACATTATTCTGTGTGTGCAGCTAAATTTATCAAATTAGGTAATCATACATTAAAATATGTCTACAGACTAAAAGCATTTTCATATACATTAACTAGCAGCTAACGAGGTAAAATTGCAGTAGAGTCACAGAATTTTCCAAATTGACATCGCCATCAAAGGTTATGAAACTACTATACATAAGAATGGCTTCTTTACTTACCATATCATCTTTCTTGCTGTCCTTCTTCTGAGCATTATTCTTCTTGCACACGAAGAGTATGACAACTGCGACTATGAGTACCAGGGCGCCAATAGCAACAAGAGGTACCACAGTCAGAGGCATATCATTGCTGGTAGGATTCTTATTAGGCGCTTCAGTACTGGTTGTTCCATCATCATTTTGAATAATACTCTCTCCACCAGGTGGCGTATCGTCGGGAGGATTTGGAGGACTTAAAGTAGTGAATGTTGTGGTTGCTTCAGGTACTGTTACGTATATATTGGTTGCTTTGGTAGTGCTTTGCGTGGTCCTAGGGAACTTTGGTTGTAAAGGTATGTTTGCGTAGGCGGGGAAGTTAAGGGTTGGCGGGTGGGGTAACTTCGGCCTTTGACCGGACTTATCGGAGACGGTTGCGTAGACTTCGGTCTTCTGTGGTATGGAGCCGTCGTTTGCCGTTACCCATAGCGAGTAGGAGCGGTTTTCCTGGAAAGTGATAAAATGTTGGTTAGAGGATTTAATGTTTGAAACGATTTGATTTAGAGAGGGCCAGAACAAAGTGACATTTTATCAGATATAATATGATTGAAAGGTCACAAAATGTATTGTCTGTTTAATTACCTATATGCTACCGAAAATGCAAATCTTGTTGAAAGTCACTATCGTCGTTACGAAAGACGTTGAAAATGATTGATTGCGACTTGTTGAGCTCACTCTCAGATTCTTTAATTACAAAACGCTAATAATACCAACGGTAAGCTAAAATTCGTCTTTTAAAGTCAAATGCGAAAACTGAATGTTGTAGTCAAATAATTTGTTCATCAAAAACCGTAGCAGTTTGTTGGCTCTAATTGCAAGACTGAAGAAACATTAAGAAAACTTATAAACTACGTAGAAGTTAATTCATGGATTTAATAAGTTATGCTACACCAAAGAATTTGCACATAACTTAGAACTTGTTGAACGAAGTAAATACTGCTTTTATTTAATTTGCAACAACTTCTTGAGAATTCTTGAAAGTGAGTTGTCTTGCAAATTTTGCTACATGGAAAATCACATGTGAATAATAAGAACAGCTTTGCAGTTCTTAATAATATCACCCTAAATAAGATCACGCCTGTTCTCTCCGAAGGGTCAGGCAGAGGTTTAGTTACCATGAGCTCGGACCTCACCAATACAACTCTTTTTGCTTGCAGCATTCGGCCGCTATTGAAGCGCTTAATGAAGCTCATCAACCAATGGCATCGCAGCATCTGATCCCTTGTTTTTGTTAATGAGAAAAAGGGTCAAAATGGACAAAATAATAATAACAAAAATAAGACCAGTAATAGTTCTTCTTCGTCTTCGTGTCGATTATTCGTTATGGGTGGTAAACAGATGTGGAGATCGTGTGCACGAGATTTTGTTTTAAAAATGAGCAGATTTCTTCCGAGGTCATGGACTTAATAGTACTCCATATTTGACTAGTTATGTTTACAACAACAACAGCCCATAACCTCCACTGCTGGACATAAGCCTCTCCCATGATGGGAGGAATTTGCCGTAATCTCCACGCTTGGCAGGCGGATTGGAGATCGCAGTAGTGGTGAAAGATTAACAGAAAACGCTGCTGCCCATTCTCTGGTCTACGGAGGCGCAAGGTGTTCTGCCTCAGACATTAGTCGCCTCATCGCCTCTCGCCACGACACCCGTGAGTGTAATGGGTTGGTTCTATTCTACTCTGCCGGATACCACACGGTGGTTAGTTATGTTTAAGTGCCATGTAATAGGGAGCGAGCAGAGCCATCAACCGGGTACAAATCCAGACTCCGTGGTTGCTACTGAGAAATTCCTGATAGCAAAACCCAAGGACACTATGGCCGACCTTAGAATTAAACTCAGCAATAATAAATACTTCTTACAAGAGCACTTAATACGATTTTGAACTCTATTTTTACAGAAGACGGCAATTATTTTCCTTCTAAATATTCTCAGTATCAAACAAAACACTCCAGATGCTCTTTAGAGCTTTTCAATTAAAGGCGCTTAGAGTTTTCCAGAATTTCCCAAAATAACATCATAGTCTTCAACCTATTGAAGAAAAAAGGAAACTAGATCGTAAACTTCACGAATGGGTACTCAAATGTTCTAATTTAAATCTATAAATAAATACGACTACAATCATAAGACTCCAATTTATGAAAATGAAATTGAATTTTGATGTCTCTAAAACCGATTAACCGACGTGATTAAATCCTTTAAATCAATTAATTAACTGATGTTAATAGATTCCATTATTGTTTAACACTCTAAATAGAAACTTAAAAACTCATAACTGATTGATTGATAGAATAAAATGAATGATTTTGTTTGTAATTTTAATTATTCATGAAAGTTAATTTGTTACTTCAATATGTATTGAAGTTTCTGAATGTTTATTGTGGAGTGAATAACTGTTTAATTATTTAATTAGTATTCATGATCTAATTAAGATTCTTTGCTGTGCATGCGAGGATATAATTACTTGTGCGTCATTCGCTAGAGATTTATAAGAAAATAAATCCCCTATTTGTCGATTAGCTTTTTTCGCTGCTCTGCCCGCATGAAGGTCGAAAACTATGCCACGGACAGTTACTCATCACCATCATCTACTTCTGGCTGATGCAGCTGAATACCAGTATTAATGCAATAAAATAATACCTTCTTGAATTCATGCCCGCCTAGTACTTTTCGTAAGGTTATTATGCCCATAGCTAGCTTCAATATTTTATAAGCAATTATTTTTCCACACTAACACTTTTACTACTGAATATACCTTTTTCGTTTTGATAATAACGTGGGAAGAGTTGCAGAATTAAAATATTATTTATTTTGATTTTTATCAACTCGTCTCAAATGGGCCGTAGGCATGTGGGACCAGTTGATGAACGACTCGCCTATCTGAATTTGACAACCCAGCACCCCTAGCCAAGTTAAAAACGTTTCGTATCGATTCTCTTTCTACAATCGTAAACGCCTCGGCGTAAGCGATTGTAGAAAGCGCTAAATTGGTAGCCAAGTTGACACGACTGAGTCGATCGCTCGTTCTCTAATGTCTGTAGAAAAAACCTACACTTTAGTCTATGGTGAGCGTTCCTACCAAAGAATTTAGCGATCAACATTGTAGAAACGATAACATTATATTCTATCATTTTGAACGATGTAAACTTGTCTACGAATGTTCTATTCGTTTGTGTTGATCACGTGATTTAACGTTGAGATGATGTCATTCCCATTCATTTGAATAGTTTTCTACTAGCGTTAACGATTGTAGATTGTCAACTTGGCTAGGGGTGCAGTTATTACCAGGTAATACGATACCCCTTAGTAAGACAGGTTGTCAGACTTTCGGGCCACTGAAGATCGACCTGAGCGGCTTTTATTATTTAGCCACGAGCTTCCATGGAAACTTACTATCCGGAAAAAAAAATATCTTCTTTCCTAACCTAAGTTATGATAAATCCGTATGCGAAATGTACATATAATTCCGTTTAGCAGCAGTAAAGGCGTATAAAGGGACTGAGAAACAGACTCAGTTACTTTCGAATTTATAAATTAGTATGGGTATAGGATATGTTATAAGTGGATAGCCGTGACACAAAACCGCCAAAAGTGGAGAGATTTGGAAGAGACCTACAATCAGCATTATGTGACCAAGGATTGAAGAAGAAGAATATTGCTTAGTATGGCACTAGATGGCGGTTTGTTTTTTGGTTAAGCCGTGTGGTATCCGGCAGAGTAGAATAGAACCAACCCATTACGCTCACGGGTGTCGTATAAGGCGACTAATGTCTGAGGCAGAACACCTTGCGCCTCCGTAGACCTGAGAATGGGCAGCAGCGTTTTCTGTTAGTCTTTCATCACTGCGATATCCAATCCGCCTGCCAAGCGTGGAGATTACGGCAAATTCCGCCCATCATGGGAGAGGCTTATGTCCAGCAGTGGACGTTATGGGCTGTTGTAGTAGATGGCGGTTTGTGAATATCCAGCAATATTTATTTACTTATTTGGATATTATATTGATCAGATAGGCAGGCGTTCTACGTAAAATATTGGTACTCAGCTGTATCGAAGCCGACCCCAATATGGTTGAGAAATGGTAGGTAATTAATTATGATGGGTAAGTATAGGATAGTGATATAAGCTAGTATACGTATATAAAAATCGTTGTTTAAATTTATTTGCCGTATTCAGATATTCATCTAGATTCGTTTGAATGTTGATTAAAACTGCTTTATTGATATTGATACAGCTAAAATCAATCTACTACCAAATAACTTTTTTATAACGTGAAAGTAATAACATATTGATGGATATTAAAATTATTAAATAAGTATTTCAAACAAAATGTAACGCCTGCATTTCTCAAAGGGTAAGGCAGAACCAGTTTGTTAAGACCCATTTGTCTAATTGACATTCAATAAAAATCTTTAGATTCACATTCATAATACCTACATAAGATATTTTAATTTAGTTTTAAGTATTCTTTTAGAATTGTAGTCAAAAGTTATGATTGTGTTATTAGGAGCTGAGAGTTATGTTGTTGTTATTATGGTGAATGCTGCAATTTTATATTATTTTCATTGTTTTAGAGTACTTACGGTATAATATCCGTGATTTTCTTTTGTTTTTATTATCGTTACGTAAGTACTGAAGTGAAAATCCGTGAAATTCTAAAACAGTTTATTGTTTTCTGTTAATTCTTAATATCTAGATACTGTTGTTGGTATTTACCAAACAAAAATCCGACACAAAACTGACTTCGAGCTACTACTGCCAAATTCCTTTTAAAAATAACCAATCTTCGTTGAATGTAAACACCACGTGAGTCAAAATAGTAAAATTACAGGAGAGTGAAAAAGCTGCATACCCTGGTACAATACCATTTTATAAGTTGAGATGTAACTTGTTCCTGTGACTGGCTAAAACAACGTGTTTTCCGATTCTCTAGCATCATCATCTGCCTAGCCTTTTCCCAACTAAGTTGGGGTCGGCTTCCAGTCTAACCGTATGCAGCTGAATACCAGTATTTTACATGGAGCGACTGCCTATCTGACCTCCATAACCCAGTTAGTACTCGGTAATACGATACCCCTCGGTAAGACTGATTGTCAGACTTTTTGGGCCACTGACTACCTATAACGACTGTCAAAGATCGACAAATGACAGCCGGGACCAACGGGACAAACTAGGCAAGCACGGCTTAACCTAAAGATCGACCCGAGCGGCTGTTATTATTTAGCCACGAGCTCCTCCGATTTTCTAGCAATCCACATCAAAAATCAAAACCGCCAAAAATGTATCTATGTGGTGTTACAACTACGCAATATCACTTTTCTGGGTACTGAAAACCCAGAAACCAAAACTTCGGCTTGAACACTACTAGCGAGACAAAAAACATTTATTCATAGACTAGCTGATGCTCGCGGCTTCGCCCGCCTGCAAATTATATACATAAAACATATTATATGCAAATTGTATACTTAAACCTTCTTCTTGAATGACTCTATCTATTAAAAAAACCCGCATCAAAATCCGTTGCGTAGTTGTAAAGATCTTTAGCGTTAGCGTTGCTTAGTTTTGGAGCCTTTAGGCACATAAAGTCTACTTTACCAAAACTACCATTTTACCAATATGACCACTTTTTCATAATGACTACTGCGTTTCACAAAATGGCATACATAGGGACAGATGTGGCGGGCAACTTTGTTTTATAATAAAAATAAATAAAATAAAAATAGCCTTTATTTTACTCTGACCTTCTTTAATACATCAACTAGTAATACATTAACTTAAAACTAATCAGCTACCAGGTCAGGCTGTCTTGCGACATAGGCCTCCTCTATTTCCCTCGAATTATTTCTGTCCAGAGCAGTTCTTCGCCAGCCCTTTGGCAGATCATCCTCCCACCTTTTCATCTGTCTTCCTCTACGTCTTTTTCCATTTCTTGGGTACGTACCACTCTGTGACTTTTTTGGTCCATTTTTCCGTCTTAGCTCTCATCATATGACCTGTCCATTTCCAATTGAGTGTTCTGGTTTTTACTCTAACGTCTGCCACGTTAGTGATGTTCCTTATTGTCGTAGCTTTTCATTTGTTTTATAATATGTAGTGATAAATAAAACATGTATCTTCTGCTATAACAGATGTTAAAGACATAAAAGGTGCCGCGATTTTTCCCACAGCATCAATATTGATTGACCTGACCTCCAAGCAAGACTGACGTACTCTTAAACTGTCACTTAAGTGATTAAAATAACGACCCGTTAAAAATCGGAACCCAAAATGAGAAGTATTTCGTTTTGCATGCGAAGTTTTAATGTGTCTGATGATTTTCTGTTTATTTGAAGAGGAGTGTTTGTTGTCACGGTTGGTAAATAACTATGAGAATATACATAAATGTTACTTGTGCTACTTAATGGGTGTAAAAGTACCGAGTTAACGAAGCCGAAAGGCGCTTGTTTTCCATGTTTTCATTGCAATCATTATTTTTTTAGACTATACCCAGGAACCTTCTAGTTATGAAAATATTGGGAGCCAAAGTTCCAACATTTTCCCCTTTTTAAAATAAATGTTTTATTGTAATAATAACTTCCATCCATTGCATCCATCAGCACAATATTTTGAGTGCGTTGCATTGAGTCCTACCGTAAAACGTGATTTTTCACCCAAAAAAAAGTCGTTTCCCAGCAAAAATCTATCCAATGTGATCGTTTACCATTTATTTTGAAACTCGATTTCATTAAACAGTAATTTACCCACAAATACTGAAAATACCCATAGAGACTGAATTGCGAATATAAATCAGCTGCTCTATTATTATATTTTTATCACCAACTCGGTAAAACGATTCAACGTATTTCTATACGAAAATATCACCGCGGTTCTCTCGCTCGTGGAGACGGCCCCTTACTTTTTGGTTTTTAATTTTCTCGCGATTACAGGGACCATTAGTACAAGTTACAACTTGTACACAGTTACATTTATCTCAATGACCTCTTTTCAGGCCACATGTAGTATCTAATTAAATCTTTTGAAACATTAATTAAATGAGGTACTTCATGTACACTTATCATGCTTTGCATATTATTTATTGATAGCTTAAAATGAGACAATAATAAATATATTTAATTTTCAGTCAAATTTGTTTCTTGGATTTCAATTTATTTGTCAATCTCAATCGTTTTACCCTCAATCGCCTTCAGATTGATGAATGATAAATAAATAATATTTAGTCAGTAAATACATCTTAGAGGACACTTTTTTCAATTGGTTTCAAACTGATTGAAATATAAGTAATTTGTCGCTTGTCATGGCCTTAGGATTTAATATTAATTATAATTTTATTAATCGTTTATCAAATGCGTTTTAAAGTAAAACAGTTTTTTTACTCCACCTGCCATCATCACGCTTTGCTAGAGGTGTCTTGCCCAACTCCTATAACCTTTATAAGTCATGCCAATGCATCGCTGAAAACTTAAAATCTTAATGACATTTTTCACTAACAAAAGTTTAGAAAGATAACCTTAATTTATAGTAGGTACTCAAAAGATGAACAGGAGACTGAGAGGCGCACAAATTGTAATGTTAATTTATTTAAAAATTAAAGTATTTGTTCTTTTTTCTAAAACTTTGTTTGATGTACTAGTATTAATATAAGTAAATAAAAGTTGGCGCGGAAACACAAGGACATACGCGCGTCGGATAAAAAGATACAGCGATATATTGGTTTCCCGGGCGCCTCTTAGGCGCACGTTATCGTTAGGGATGTTTCAAAATTATTCATAAAAGATAAACTACATAGTAAGACACCACTGTTGTGCACTAATTGGGACTGTGTTTGAGTAATTTCCCAATCAATGTGCTTGTAATTTCAGCTGTGGCTCGAATGTCTTTCACTGTAGCGTCAGCTTGTACTTACGTTTCTAAAGACTGAACGGAGAAAAAAAACAGCATCTCATTATAAGCACAGCTGTAGACATAACATACAGTATTTCAACTAGGAACTGGGCCTATTTTACATGTTATTGCTTACCGATTTTAAATTAGTAATTAATAAAAAAAAAGTTTCAGACGCCGTTAATATTATGATTTGTTATTTTGTGACCCTTTACGAATTCTGACGTGATTCATATTATGATTCTGCTAAAGCAAATGTTTTACACGTGCAGCCTGTGGACCAACTATACTCAAAGCGCCCTATACGGGTCCAATATAATAACGGGTTCAGGATGTTGATGGGGCTGCCCCGTTTCTGCAGTGCATCAGGTATGTTTGCACAAGCACACGTCGATGGCTTCCACGCCATAGTCAGACAGAAATCTGCCTCTTTGCTCTGCAGGGTGCGGGACAGCTCCAACTCCATCCTGAAGACCATAGCGGGGAGGTTGGATTCTCCTTTGTTAGGTGATGTTGTTCAAAGATGCATTTTGAACAACAGCCTTGTTGTCAAACAGATAATACATAAGTTTACTAACATAGGTATAAGTTATCTTTTTGTTTTTTCTTTTTATTTGGATGTTGCTTAACCGAATTAAAGATCATTTTATTTATTTTTTTAAACGCCTTTTTAGACCCCAGAATCCATGTTTTTAAGTTCCAAAACAATGTTGTTAAATTAGAATCCTAAAGTGTGATGCAATCGTGTTTAATTTTGCAAAAAAAGGCGAAGTTGTTTTACTCGTTATTTTTTACTATGTCAGTTCTAGCCATGCACTCACTGAACCGTACATCAGTGCCGGGCGGCAGAACTGAAACATTTTCCGGTTCCAGCTTCCGACAGCTAGATTAATGGTCCTAAAGTTATAGGGCAAAAATATCTCTTGAATTGGATCAGTGAAATAGGGTTTTGGTGTGACCATTTTTATTCAATTAAAGGCAAAGCTAAATTAAAAGCTCATCGTTTTTACTAACTTGTTATAAAATAATGTAAAATGACGTCGTTTTATTGTCCTGGCTGTTTAACAGCTCAAAGGAGTTAGATGTAGTTTTCATAGAAATTTAGATATTTGGAGTTTTATGTCTTTATTAATACTGTTGTTGAGGAGCTCGTGGCTAAATAATAACAGCCGCTCGGATCAATCGTTAGGTTAAGCCGTGCTTGCCTAGGTTGGTCTGTGGATGGGTGACCACCCATTACATACCGAGTTTCCTCCGTGCCTCGGAAAGCACGTTAAGCTGTTGGTCCCGGCTGTCATTTGTAGATCTTTGATAGTCGTTAGGTAGTCAGAGACCCAAAAAGTCTGACAACCAGTCTTACCAAGGGGTATCGTATTACCCGGTACTAACTGGGTTGTGGAGGTCAGATAGGCAGTCGCTCCATGTAAAATACTGGTATTCAGCTGCATCCGGTTAGACTGGAAGCCGACCCCAACATAGTTGGGAAAAGGCTAGGCAGATGATGATTAATACTATTGTTCCCACTGCTGGGGCACAAGCATCCTCTCTATGATAGGATATTAATCCACCACACGGGCCCAGAGCCGGTTGATGGACGTCAGATGTCTTTGAAATAGGTTCTAGGACATGCCAGTTTCTTCACGATATTTCCTTCACCGATTTGAGAGCAGTGATGATGAATTAGTTTACAAAAAAGTTTTTTTATTATTTTACACTTTATAATGCGCCTGCCTGAATAATTGGAACGGTGGGTTCCCTACCAATAAAAAGTCACGGCCATTACCACTGGGTCTCCACAGTTCTATAATATTTAATCATTTCACTTATGATTTAAAAAATATTCCTACGTATATTTTACTGATTGAAAGCTTAAGGCCTTGTTTTTCGACACCGACGAAGTCACAAGTAAAATATATTTTCAAATTAATAATTGGCAAACTTCGCTTTATTCGAATTAGCTATTTGAAAATTAATAGTTTTAAGTCTTATCATATTTCAATTTTAGAAGTAGTTATAGAATTAACTAGTTTGAAGTAATCATGAAAATTCAGTGTTTGAATAATATCTATTGCGTGAAAATAAGTTTTGAATTTTTTTGTTTGCTTTGTGTCGATGCAATAAGAGAGTGGTCACAAGCCATTACCGAAGCCATTAAAAAACAAAAACCTGATTGATCCATTCTATCAAATCAAAATATCATAATACTAGCTTTTCGTCCACAACTTCACTCGCCTTATGGTCGTAAATAATCCAACAGAAACGTTTTAAATAAAGCACTTTAGAATAATTTAGCTACCCATTATTAAAAGAATTTTCAGAATCGGATCAGTAGTTCCATAGATTATTCCCTATAAGTATACAAACAAATCATCATTCTCTTGCCCTTATCCCAATTCATTTGGGGTCAGCGCAGCATGTCTTCTTCTTCCATACTTCTCTATTTTTCGTCAGTATACAAACAAATATACCTCTTTATATAGATTAATTATAAGCAATTTATTTATTAATTAATTATAATATAGCTTTAATTTATATGAACAGTTTTCAACACCCGCATTCATTAACCACCCAACTAGCACACTAGTGGAAATAGCAGCCTATTTTGCAACTTTTAGCTGTTCAGTAGCGCTTTAGGGGTTCAGAAAGTGGTTTTAAGTTCTACTATTGCTTCCGTAACTGCTCATAGCTGTAAATATCACTAGGGGTAGCAGACACTGAACCATATGCCACTCTAGGTTTTAGAAGAGTTCATTTTACAACCAATTTGCCATCTATAGCTTTAAAAGAGAGTTAAAACATTTATGTTAAAGCTTATAGCCGCTAAAAAGCTTCTATTGCCACTGCTGTACGCTTCAGAACTGCATAGTGACTTTAATTGCAGACTTTTAACGGAACTGTTTAAAAGATATATTTATCGCTGTTTTGCCACTGAAAGTGTCATTGCAGAAGTGATTTGTACTTTTGCGCAGACTTAAGTAGGAATTAGACCGACTGTTTTACTAATAGCGACAATAAGGCTTCACAATAGAAGCAGGAGCGTAATGAACATTGCCTTCTCATTTGGAGACATTCTGCTATTTTTATTGAAAAATCATCAGGGTTCTGTGGCATCTTTTTTTTTTTACAAAAAAAATATCAATTGAAAATTAAGTGGTTCCTGTTCTGTTGTTGTACCATCTAAAATTTCTGTCAACTGCTTGTTAGCAATTTCGTACGACATAATGTTGGTCCTTTTTAACAATTCAGTTTATTTTAGTCCTTTGGTTGTGGAGTTGAATCTTCTATTTTTTACTATATTTTTTAGTTTTTTTCTGTTCGGCCAGTGTAACACTCCATGTTTTTCCCACGTAGATGGACAGATGTAAAGTTCTTGTTGATTTTGTTGTTCATTATAAGTTTGTATGATTTTGAAAGGCATTCTGAAAACATGAGTGTTAAACAATTGAAAGAGCGAAAAATATAGAAGCAGCTACAAACAATCATCGTATTTTAGGGTTTTCAACGAGTTCTACGGATCTCTAAACAAATAACCATTCGTGTGGTTCGATACCTGCAGTAAGTACGAAATAAAAGTGATTGTATAGACTTGAACTGCATTAGTGGCACAGGTATTACTTGGGCCTTGAGAAGAGTGAAACTTAACGCTTTGACGCGCAGAGAGGAAGTATTAAGGTTGAAGTTGCAAGTTAAAGCTGCTTCTCATAGACGCCATGTTTACAAGACAATTATTTATCATTACTTGAGAAATTTAGAGTTTTTTATCACAATTTGTAGTACAATATAACTAAATATAGAACCAGCACCTTACTAAATACAAATGTAGTCAAGTATGTAATTTCAATATCGTGTAGGTTTGTGATATAATATTATTTATATAATAATATTTTACATATTTTACGATATTCTGAGGTAATTATTGAGGCGCGTTGAAAATATTCCAATAATATCAACTATATGCACGATGAACTGATCTGCGTTTTTAGCTACTTGCATATAATACAAAATGTAGCTCAAAAACACTATGCCTTCACTTATTATTTATTTGTATTCATTAATGTTTGACTCAGGAACAACAGATGTATTTTAATAAATGAGAGACAGGAGGTGAATGATCAGTGATCCTTTATTCGTTCAGTTAAACCTGTCATTCATTCAATAAGCGCCACAAGACCTTTAGTGTGGTGTTAATTATTAGTTGCAGCTCCTGTAGCGCTTTTATGCCACTATTATGAAGTTCTAACGGAACTGA
The DNA here is from genome assembly GCA_905147715.2 of Xestia xanthographa. NCBI lineage: Eukaryota > Metazoa > Arthropoda > Insecta > Lepidoptera > Noctuidae > Xestia > Xestia xanthographa. The sequence goes on along the minus strand of LR990653.1, from coordinate 24,003,348 downwards.
AGGTTGCAAAAAGTTGTGCCCCTTTGGCTGCAAACCGGCTGCATAAGGTCTGCAGTGCACGCTCTGACGCTTGAGCTTGGCGCCTTTGGGAATAATCGGATTAGCTCCAAAGCTCTTAAGCAACTAGTTTGTGCTATTTGGGGTTTGGTTATTTGACTTTGAGTAGCACCGAGTTGTAATCTAAATGTACTCGTAATTACGATATTATCGCAAACCTGTCAATACTTCTCGATTTTAATCTTTGAACTCAGCACGTCACTCTGCGAGCCTTTTCAACGTGCTGACCGTCTTTTGTTTATCACAACGGGTGATCTGTACTCATCATCTGCCTAACCTTTTTCCCAACTATATTGGGGTCGGCTTCCAGTTTTACCGAATGCAGCTGAATACCAGTATTTTACATGGAGCGACTGCATGTCTGACCTCCACAACCCAGTTAATACCGGGTAATACGATACCCCTTGGTAAGACTGGTTGTCAGACTTATTGGGCCTCTGACTACCTAACGACTCGACTGTCAAAGATATTCAAATGACAGCCGGGACCAAAGGCTTAACGTGCTTTCCGAGGCACGGAGGAAACTCGGTATGTAATGGGTGGTTACCCCACCCATCCACGGACCAACCTAGGCAAGCACGGCTTAACCTAACGATCGACCCGAGCGGCTGTTATTATTTAGCCACGAGCTCCTCGGGTGATCTTTACTGCACAAGGAAAAAATAATTATAATGAACTAGCGACCCAGTCCTGCTTCACACAAGGTGGAACCTATCGGGTCCAAAGTTATCCTATCTTTCATGTTGAGACCAACCATATACGTTAAAAAAATTTCATTGAAATCTGATGGGTGGTTTTAAAGATTAGCATTTCCCAACATACATAATGACTCGTGATTTTTATACAATTTTATTAAGATTAACGGTACTCTATGGAAGCTGTGTTAATGTAATGGTGTTTAATCCATTAAGTTTATATCTATTGTAAATTATAAAAACACGTCTATTCATAAACTTTCTATCAAATAGTTAAATCTTTACGGTTTTCTCATTGATATATGAAATAAACTATTTAGTGTCATCGCTAATATAACTCTATACTTAGAGCGTTCAGTTCCAATTATACCGCAATAAAAAAAATTTGAGTATGAGCTTTTCTGAAAAAGTTCTATCCAATCAAAGAAAAAAACATAAATTAACATTTAATTTTAACAAAAATAATAAAATAATATCGGGAGCTCAAAAATATCAATAATCACGGAAGATATCCCGTAAGTGACATTTTAAGTATAGTAATGAACCGTGAAAGCTTAAATCTGTGGTTAAAATAAAAAAAAGATGTAAAAATATCGATCTCACCTTATCAACAAGCGTATCATTCACAGTAACAACGCCAGTAAACGGATCAATCCTGAACGGCGCCGGCGGCCCGTAGGTCTCCAGTCCGAAGGTGACCCTGTCACTGCCGCTGTTCTCCCGGTAGACCTTCGTCACGAAGGAGCCGATCGGCTCCGTCGGCATGACGTACCAGTTCCTTTCTACGTGCATGATCGTTGGGAGTTTGAAGCCCGGAGGCGCTTGTGATGATGCTGTAACAAAGAAAAGATTTATGTAAAATAAAAATAAAGAAATAATAAAAAAATAAAGAAATAAAAAGTAGTTAGTAGACCGCATAAGACAAAACACACAAAAATAAAATGGTTAAATTATCAGTACGGCTAATAAAAATTGGGTTATGCACCAACTGGACACGAAGGACTGGACACGCGTGTGTCCAGTTGGTGAAACTCACAATTAGTATCACTTATTATTTCGTCATCTGGACACGCCAATATTTTTACGCGTGTCCACATAGTGAAACTTAAATTAAATCACTTTTATGTTTTCGCCAACTGGACACACGTTCGCATTTTATCTGAATTCATGAGAAAGTACAGTCACGCAGATTGATATTCTGTATCACAATCATGTTCAGCCACGTTCCACTGTTGGGAACGGGTAATTTTGACAATTTCTGAATAAAAAAATAATAATATCAGAAATGGTGAATATTTTACATTGACATACAAAATCACCTGTTCCCAACAGTGGAATCTGGCCGAACATGATTGTTGTTCGCGACGAACGTCACCTCTTCAGCATATAGTGTCTTTGTTATAGTAAAACAGTGTAGAGTCAGTGTATGGGCAATATAGTGAGTGACAAGTAATAAGTGCCTTCAGTGATTAGAATAGTAAAAAACAGTAATTTACATAAGCGCTAGACTCATATAAACTCGCAAGTGGAGTTTATAGTTTAATTTAGTATTTCAGTAAGATCCAGGTAACCTAGGTATATAGGTTGCGACCTAGGCCTGGATATAGTCTTTTTTAATAACTTAGCCCTTCAGGAAGACCACTTGAGTATGACAATCTAGCGCAGCTATATTCGTCAGTAATAGGAAAATTTGGTCTAACAGAATAACAGTTAAAGGATCGTTACAGGCAAAAAAATACAGACACGACAAAATAAGTAACAGTTTTCGATAGGCCATTGTACTCGTCTAGTAAATGGCAATTATATACTTACGTACAGTCGCAGCAACAGTTTTCGTGTAATTCAGCCTGGAAGATCCTTCAACCAGCCACTGTTGGATAAGTTGTCTGGTTTTTTGGAAATCATTTCCTAATTACAATAAAGATTATTGTGATTTTAATGTTTGTACATAAATACCTTTATGTAGAAGTCACACAAAATTGTAATTTTCCGAAAAGGTGCATGTATCGATAATCAAAATTTTCATTAAAATTTTCTAAAATCAGGAAGCGAATCAGGGTTCTCGTTACAGTAAAGTTCCGGAGTACCTTAGTAAACACAACATTTCTAAGAATTGTAGTCATCAGTACGGCAAATATATTATGAAGAAAATCCTGAATAGTTATGAAAGTTTATCAGTGTATTATTTCCCAGTAAACCCCTCTTCCCTCGTTAGGTTCTACGCCTGAGATTGCGTAGATTGGCTACAGTTAAATAGGTGTAGGACGTCAGCGCCGTCTGAGAGCGAAGTATAGTGTATGCGTGCGCCCGGTGTAGAAAGGGTATAGGCAGACCACTAGGTACACGTTATACATCCACGCCTTCAGCGTATCACGCCCGTTCGGCACAATTGTGATACAGAAAATCAATCTGCGTGACTGTACTTTCTCATGAATTCAGATAAAATGTGGACGTGTGTCCAGTTGGCGAAAACATAAAAGTGATTTCATTTAAGTTTCACTATGTGGACACGCGTAAAAAATATGGCGTGTCCAGATGACGAAATAATAAGTGATACTAATTGTGAGTTTCACCAACTGGACACACGTGTGTTCAGTCTCTCGGTGAATAACCCTAAAAATTAAACATAGAGAAAATAAAGGAAATGAAGTTAGTCCTTTAAAAGGCCAAAAGGTCCCATCTCAGCAGCATGATGCTGTCATCATCATCTGCCTAGCCTTTTCCCAACTACGTTGGGGTCGGCTTCCAGTCTCAGTCAGGGACGAAGCCTACAGGGTCGTGCGGATGGCGAGGCGTGACCTTTTTTCCCTTAGGGGGAAACTGACCAAAATACTGATATTAGCATGGATTAGGAAAAACGAAATTTTTATCAGCCTAGGGTAATTTAGGAGCAGTCACATGAACCGGATGCAGCTGAATACCAGTATTTTACATAGAGCGACTGCCTATCTGACCTCCACAACCCAGTTAGTACCGGGTAATACGATACTCCTTAGTAAGACTGGTTGTAACTAATTTTTGGGCCACTGACCACCTAGCGACTGTCAAAGATCTACAAATGACAGCCGGGACCAACTGCTTAACGAGCTTTCCGAGGCACGGAGGAAACTCTGTATGTAATGGGTGGTCACCCATTCACAGACCAACCTAGGTAAGCACGGCTTAACCTAAAGATCGACCCGAGCGGCTGTTAGTTACTTAGCCACGAGCTCCTAAGCTTGGTGCTGTAACATAAAAAAAATGTCACAGCGTGTATTCTGATAGGGCCCAAAGTGATGCCACGGTCACGGTACTGTTTTAGAACCCAAAGGCTTGGCACGCGACGCTGCCAAAAGACTGGACGGCTGTCTTTGTTTGCCTCAAAGATGGGTAGGACTTTAGTGTGGGATAAAACATTTGTGTCGATACTCTTGCGCAATCACATCTTTCAATCTCATCGTGCTGTGTTGGCACTGACGTTGCGGTTGCAGAAACCCTCAAGCAGCGTAAATGCGAGACGTTTAGGGTTGTTTATAGCTTTTTTAAAGAGAATTTCCAAAGAAGTGACCCAAGGGGTGGATTTTACCCTGGCCAGAGGCTAAATGGCATACAACACGGCAACACCCGCAAGTCTCTTGGGCACATTACCAGCTGACAGCGTTGAGGAGGCGTTTTTGATCCCCTTTATAGTTTTTTGTTAGTTTATTTATTTTAGTTTACTTTATAGTGTTTAATCGTTATATTGTATGTAGCAATTAATTTTCAGGAGCAGCGGTGGCCCAGCGGTGGCGGCCCCGACTTACGAACAGCCGCAGCAGTCGTGGGTTTGAACCCAGGCAGGCGCATTACTTTGTGTAATTTATTTCATCACCCCTGCTCTCAAAACGGTGAAGGAAAACATCGTGAGGAAACCGGCATATCCTAGAACCAAAAAATTCGAAGACATGTGATCCGCACTATGCCCGCGTGGTGGATTATAGTCCATTCCCTCTCATAGACAGGAGGCCTGTGTCCCAGCAGTGGGAACATTAATAGGCTGATGATGATGATGAATTAATTTTCATTCATAAAGGTAAGATTAAAAATATTACTGCTAAGTAGAAGAGGCGGTAATTGGTCCCCTGTAGTAGATCCTTAAACAATAATTACGCAATACTTTTTATGGTAGTTGAGAAAAGGCAATGGCGCCCAAAATTAATGATGTTAATTATGTGTCAATCCCAGCCTAAAAGCTAATCCATCAGGTAGCTAATGAGGTTATTCTCGATAATGAATATTGGTGTTGTCATTCCGCATTGGCTTGAGCCGATCCGGAACAATATAAGCGAAATAACGTCAGTCGGCTCGTTTCGGTTCAAACTACACGTACTCGACACCAAAATCTTTCTGCCCTTGTACCATTCTCCTGGGTCGGCGTTATATACGTTTATATATACGTTTTGATGTGAAACATCTATAGGCGCGGGTAAACCAAAAAAACAAATGAAAAATGCGTGGCGAGCCTGGCGATCGAACCTGGCCCGAACAGTTCCGAACATTACCGACCTGTGGAAGCATAAGTTCTATAAATTCACCATGGTTTACAACAAGCCAGCTGGTTTCGGAGCACAGAACGCTGGGTTACAATCTCGTGACTTCGAGTTCATTTCCAGCATAAGGATTTTCTTTTTGTGAATCAAGTCATTTTGTTTTTTTTTTTTTTTTATATTGGAATTTGTTTATTTTTTTTGTATGAGGAGCTCGTGGCTAAATAATAACAGCCGCTCGGGTAGATTGTTAGGTTAAGCCGTGCTTGCCTAGGTTGGTCCGTGGATGGATGACCACCCATTACTTACCGAGTTTCCTCCGTGCCTCGGAAAGCACGTTAAGCAGTTGGTCCCGGCTATCATTTGTGATCTTTGACAGTCGTTACAGGTAGTCAGTGGCCCAAAAAGTCTGACAACCAGTCTTACCAAGGGGTATCGTTTTACCCAGTACTAACTGGGTTGTGGATGTCAGATAGGCAGTCGCTCCATGTAAAATACTGGTATTCAGCTGTGCATCCGGTTAGACTGGAAGCCGACCCAAATAAAACTTGGGAAAAGGCTAGGCAGATGATGTTTTTTTATATTTTACTTTTTTAAGCCTAATACAAAATAATTTCGATGTTTCACAACTGCCAGGCGTCCCGCGACGGCTCACTTTTTTTTCCATGTGGGAACATGGAACGAAAAAAAAAGATGACGTCACGGACTCACGGCATCATTTAAGTACTTCTTTCTCTTTCATCATTCCTCATACAATACATCTATCTTTTCTTTGGTCTTCTTTCCCTTTTCCATCCATCAATCATTCATATCCATCTCTTTAAAAGAGTGATGCGTTCCATATTTCTAAAAAACGGGTTGATACAAAGAAAATTTCTGACGAAAAAACTAATCATTTACGACAAGTTGAGCCATGAGTTTCGAACCCTTTCAGCAATCCTGGTTGTGACAACTAAAATAACTAGACTGTCTGTCAGACTATATTATACAATCACACAATTTATTATTTATGACAACAGAATGTATTTTTATTAAAATAACATTATCTCGGCCCCCGGCCACCTATAGGCGCGGGCCTGTGGACGGTGGGCTATGGGCTAGCTCGCCGTCCGTCCGTCTCATGACGACAGGCCGTGTCGACGGCGCGTTCGTGTTCCACGCGCGCCTCAAAGAGAGTCAGCAAAAAGGAAGGGGTCCGTAAGGAACGATGGTTGCGGGACAGTTCGAAAGAGATACCGCGGCCCCGGAACACAAAGGGCGATGAAGGAACATGGATGGGTTTTAGTCAGTAAAAGTCTGACACTCCCTCCTTCTCCGCCCAGAGCGGGAGGAGTTATTTGATGATTTCCCATCCGAAAAAAAAAAAAAAAAAGGCCAGGTCGACCTTGTCGTGACGCCAGATAATCATGTAGTTTTAAGTGTCGTGGCTTGTGTATTTAAATGGAGGTGTTCACATATAGGACGACGTGATTACTGTCGTCTACGACTTTTGCCAACTAAAAACCAACGATAAATAATTAATCGTCACAACATCAGTTAGTAAGACATATACTTAGGTAATGCACTTCAACGTTGAGCTTCAGTGAGCTTAAGCTTTAAAGTACACTCTCTTGAAATATAGAGCACATCATGTATCTTGCCTTTTGATATTTGTAATGGTTTTCTATTTACAGAGAGAAGACGTTTTCTAAGAAAGCCTTAAAGCCTATTACGACTTGCATTCAGAGGGGAGATTAGAAATGGCTAAAACCTATATAAGGGGTGTAAAACACCTCTTAACCAAGCCGAAAGGCACTTGTTCTCGTCGTCATTGCGATCATTTTATTGTTCTACACCATACCTGGGAACCTTCTAGTTACGGAGATATTGGGGCTCAAAGTTCCAACTTTTTGATAAGTTTTTTTAAATACAAGTTTTTAATGTAAGATTTTTACTTTAAACACCTCGACGACCCCTGTACTATTCAATCCATCCATCATCACAATATTTTGAGTGCGTTACATTGAGTTGTACCACAAAACATGAATTTTCACCCCAAAAAAAAGTCGTTTCCCAGCAATAATTTTTGCGTAACTTCACGCAAAAATTATTGCTGGGAAACGACTTTTTTCACTTAGTTGGATGTACAGAATGCTTGGTTGACGGCTTCGTGATGAGGTCTTTTACACCCTGTACCTATAGCTACCCATTTTTATGAAATAATCCTTTTACTAATTAAGCACACTGTTGGATTTGTAACTTTAGACCATAAGCAATGGGTTGTATTTCCAAAAGTTCGCGTTTTTCAGGCTACATAATTTAGGTATTGTGTAGCATTACAGTTTTTTTTTCGCGGTGGTCTTGTATAAATTGTATTATTTTTGCTTATAGGGTAGTATATGAGTAAAATTCTATAGATATTTTCATCATTGCATTTTTTCTTCTTCGTCTATGTTTATGATCTTATCTTATCTTATCTTTATTTTAGAGTTACCTACAATCTGAAAGGAACACATGACAAGAATTTGTGTGGAATGCTTCAACTAAAAGGTTAAAATAAAAATAAAAACATTTTGTAAAAAAAATAACAACTTCCAAAAAAAAAACACTGAAAAGTGAAATAACTTGATTTTCGAAAGTCGCTGACTTATGCTTTTTGCCAACGAATTCTAAAAATCGAGTAATTTACACCGTCATTATATTACACGCTATTTATAACCAAAGAATATACGTAATAGCAATAAATAAAAGTATATCAAATCCTATTTTTTTTAACTCTGCTTGTAGTAATAAACTAATAACGTATCGAAACCGAAAAATTATTTTGTCGTCACTGAAATCTTGAATCGTAACCTGGAGAGAATAGCTTACCTAGTTGAGTATCGTCCGAGATTAATAATCAATCCTGATCCAATTTTTGCCATCTAAGATCGATATTCCAATCCATTTTTCGGAAAATGCTTGCCAATAACCTATCTGCAGATTGATTTTAATATCCTCGGAACCAATCTATCTGTGGGAGGACGGATCACTGACAAAAGATTGGCCTCTGTTCGGAAATGACAGATTTTGAACGTCACTGAAATATCTTGTGTAGGTCATAACGAATGGATGCAGGCAGCGTCACATAACAGTTTTGTGTACGCCATATGAAGACAGTTTTAATAAAATATTGAAATCTTTAGAAGTGAGCAGAGTGAGCTAGTCTTTAGGAGCTAGCCATTCACATTATGTTTTTCCTAGCTTAAGGCGACTACAGGAGCTAAATTAGTAACTCTATTTGTGGCGGTCCAAACTTAATTTGAAATACTATTAGAATAAGGTTCTAATCACTTTGCACTACAAAGTGGTTGTTACGTCAGTCACTGCGGGCCGGTTTTTTTGCGATTTACAAAAGATCACAACATGCATCATCAACACTGTCATGCTAATATGTTGCTTGTAGAATTATTTATTTGCCAAAAAATCAGAATGATCGCATGTGGTTTTTAATCGTTAAAATTATTTTTTAGAGATAAGTTCGTGATTTTTTTCTATCGAATAAAATTAGTTGTATTATGTTTTCAAAACACTACCGTACTAGCATATATCCTGAAGAATGTCTTATATTTTTCAAGTTTTGTTTATTGCAGTGAATCATATATGCTTTTTTGCATTATAAGACTCGCGTTTAGCTAATGTAGTCGCCTTAAACAACTTATAGAACTCAGACTTCATCGATTCTAAGTATTCCTTGTAAACATTTAAGCTAAGACACTAAATTGCACATAAAAGAAAAGTCACTTAAGTACAACAAAGTAATGCAAAGCATCCAGCCAATGCACATTGTTTTTTTAATGCAACGTAGTGAAAAGTCAAAGCTGCAGAACAAAGTTCAAGTCAATTAAAGTTCGATACAAAATAGTTGTTAACTTAGCTGCTTTAGCCTCAAGAGAACCATTCTTTAGAACTCCTAGGAATACTATCGTTCTAAGTTTACCTTGGACATTCATATTGGTCAAGGAAAACTGCCCGGCTAAACTTGTGGACATCGCGGCTGCTGTGCTCGATTCCCGGGTTGGGCAAATGTTTTATTTTGGGTTTCTATCAGGAAATAAACGTTACAGTAATATAGTTTATACATCAAAATAACATTTAACAAAGTTGTTATACAGGCGCAGCCTAGTTTGGGGACCTCTGCTTTCTATTTTGTTAAAATTTTACTTGTTACGATTTTGTCATAGTGCTAAACTACGAGTAGGTTAAGAAAATGTTTGTAACAATGAATTAATAAATTTATTCATATTCTTATACTTATTCTTATTGTGTAAGAAAATACGCTGGCAAAGCCCTACAGTGGACAACAAACACTACATACATAACAACACACTTAATCCCCGAAGGGTTGTGGTGGTGGCAGGTGTACCTGATAGTACACCCACATTTCGACAGTTATATTTAAGTCCCATGTAGCAGGTTGCGAGCCTATTGCCATCAACCGGGCACAAATCTAGACTCCGTGGCTGCTACTGATGGAAAAACCCAATAACACTTTGCGCGGACCGGGAATCGAACTGAGGACCTCATCATCATCATTTCAGCCGAAAGACGTCCATTGCTGGACATAGGCCTCCCCCAAGTGTCGTCACTTTGGCCAGTCCCATGCGTCTTGCATCCAGCGGGACCTCATGCAATATATTAAAAAAAAAACTGAATCAAGCCTGAAATCTGGTTGCTAACAGTACAAAAAAATAGTTTGATTAAAATTAAGAAATATTTATAATAGACTAGCGAACGTGACGCGGTTTCACCCGCGTACAGTTCCCGTTTCCGTGGGAGTGCGGGGATAAAATATAGCTTATGTTACTCAATAAAGACGTGGCTTTCTAATGGTGAAAGAATTTTCGAAATCAGCGTAGGTAGTAGTTTTTGAGTTTATTCATTACAAACATACATACAAAAATACAAATATTTCCTCTTTATAATATTAGTGTAGACGAACCCTATTAAAACTGCTGTTCCTTTCAACATTTTAAAACAACTCAAATATTTCCTTTTCTACCAGTATACTCTCTGAACAAGAACTCAAATACTACCAATCTATTTTAAAAATTAACCAAACTTCAATTTATTATTCAATTAACGGAGAACTGCAAAAGTCTTGGCTAATACACATTTATTATTGAATTGGAGAGAGTACCACGAGACACTTAAAGTCCATTAGCAAAATGCCAACTTTCCAGCTATTAATTGTTTTCTAGGTCTGGTTTAATTTAACATCATCATCTGCCTAGCCTTTTCCCAACTATGTTAGAGTCGGCTTCCAGTCTGACCGCATGTACCAGAATACCAGTATTTTACACGGAGCGACTGTCTATCTGACCTCCACAATCCAGTTAGTACTGGGTAATACGATATCCCTTGGTAAGACTGGTTGTCAGAATTTCGGGCCACTGACTATTTGGAATAACTGTCATAGATCTACTTTTTGGAATAATCTACAAATGGCAGCCGGGACCAACGAATTAACATGCTTTCCGAGGCACGGAGGCAACTTTGTGTAATGGGTGGTCACTCTTCCATGGACCAACCTAGGCAAGTGCGGCTTAACCTGAAGATCGACCCGAGCGGCTGTTATTATTTAGCCACGAGCTCCGGTTTAATCTATAATAATAGGTAGACCTTTAAACGAGCAATTCTTGTATATATACGTATAATCTGAATTTTTTTATAATCTGAATCTCGGAAACGGCTGCGACGATATTCATAAAATTTAGTATGTAGGGGTTTCGGGGGCGGTAAGTCGATCTAGCTAGGTTTCATTTATGGAAAAAAATAACCGTGCAAAGCTCGGTCATCCAGATATTTTATACTTAATAGAACAAAGTCAAAGGAGAAAGGATTCTTAAGACCCTGAGTTACGTTTTCTCTTTCTGATTTCCTGGTCCTTTTTGTTGTTGTCAAATTCTCAATGTAGACTTGTAATCGTATTTTGTTTTTAAAAGTACCCATGTAGAAACTGCTGTAATCCTACGTTATTTATTATATTTCTGGAAAATATGAGTTTCCTTTGTAAATGCGAAAATTTGAATGGATGGATGGATGGATGTTTGTTACTCAATCGTGCCAGAACGGCTGAACGGATTTGGATGAAAGGCACAGGCAGAGATTATAGTCGGGAATAGCACATAGGATACATTTTTCTCACACTTACCAAAACTTCCACGCGAACGAAGTTGTGTTAGCATTTTAAAAATATAACTATGTAGATATGTAACTGGATGTATTTAAACATTTAATGTTCGTTACTTATTAGGTATAAAATATAAACAATGAGATTCACTTCATAATAACATTATATTTACCTTGTAGTATATAACAATTAACCCTATAGTGTATATTACACAAGGTTATGTAGCAATATATCAACCATAACTAATAAACACTAATAAACAACACACATAATAATAACATAATAATCACATCATAATAACCACAATCATTTTCATTATCTTGTAATAATGAAGATGATTGTGATTCACCTTTATTATCACAATCATCATTTTATCACAATCGTCGTTTTATCACAATCGTCGTTTTATCACAATCATCATTTTATCATATCATCATCATTTTATCACAATCGTCATTTTATCACAATCGTCGTTTTATCACAATCATCATTTTATCACATCATCATCATTTTATCACATCATCATCATTTTATCACAATCGTCGTTTTATCACAATCGTCGTTTTATCACAATCATCATTTTATCACATCATCATCATTTTATCACAATCGTCGTTTTATCACAATCGTCGTTTTATCACAATCGTCGTTTTATCACATCATCATTTTATCTCATCATCATCATTTTATCACATCATCATCATTTTATCACATCATCATTATTTTATCACATCATCATCATTTTATCACAATAATTATCATTTCATCACAGTCATTATCATATGATCACAATAATTATCATTTCATCACAGTCATTATCATTTCATCACAGTCATTATCATTTTATCACAGTCATTATCATTTTATCACAATCATTATCATTTTATCACAATCATTATCATTTTATCACAATCATTATCATTTTATCACAATCATTATCATTTTATCACAATCATTATCATTTTATCACAATCATTATCATTTTATCACAATCATTATCATTTTATCACAATCATTATCATTTTATCACAATCATTATCATTTTATCACAATCTATATCATTTTATCACAATCTATATCATTTTATCACAAACATCATCATTTTATCACAATATTAATCTAACCTAACCTAACCTAAACCTAACCTAACACAATCACCATCGTCGTTATTCACAATCACTAACACATTCACCATCGTCACTAACACAATCACCATCGTCGCTATCACAATCATCATCGTCGCACTATCACAATCACCATCGTCGCTATCACAATCACCATCATCGTTATCACAATCACCATCATCGTTATCACGACAAATCAACAATATAATCAGAATAGTATTATCAACCATAATCAAAATAATGTCATACCTTAGATGTTAACGCCTTAAAATTCGTAGAGCAACTGAGCCCACTCCAATGAGGCTCCGCTCTTTTATACCCGTTAACAAATAAGTATGATTCACAAGTGACCGTTGAGTCAAATCAGTGTTTGATTTGTACACAAATAAGTTTGTTATTTAATTAATTCATTTTAACAATTGATTATACAATATAAAGCAGATAATATTTGCATTTATAGGTATTTCAAGTATGTAGGTATTTAATACTAGACACATAATAATTTAATTTATCTAACACGGCCATACTGATAAGTACTTCGCTCTCGAAGTACATTAGATACCCTTTTATTAACAATGGTGATTTATTTTTGTTTTGCCAATCTGTCTAGACGTGTTTAGGTAAAATAATTATTATAATATATCTCTACAGACAACAATAGAGTTAGTATAAATGTAATTAGGTAAAGTATTTATTATAATATCATTTTCATCAATTCATTCACCTGGAAAGAATCTTATTATTATTACTTTTTTAAATATTTATTTATTAGAAAGGATAGAAGATATGTCATAAGACCTCTTTAAATTTAGGTTACTCTTACGTTAAATTTTCATTGTTACGACAAGTGGCATCGTAGTTTTTTTTTTTTCACTGTTCTGCTATTTTTAATAGGCGTAGTCTAGCTATTTCTCGATCGGCCTCAGAGTGTTATTTGGATTTGGTCTATAATTTTCTTCAATCGACTTTGTGTCTACGCCGATAAGTTATCGCAAAGGGGTAGAGCCTGTGGATTTTGTACAGTTGTGATATATGATTGTTGTACCTTTCACAGACCGTTCGGCCAATCTGACAGTTCATTGCACAAAGTGTTAAGCATATCAGTTACAGTGGACAGGTAACATTTTACTTGACCATTACTTTTGAGTACCCGTGTACCCGTGGAAATAAAGTGATGTTCTATATTTTAGTTCAAAGGAAATCATCTAATCGGACCACTGCTAAAATTGGTTCTTCTATCGGAAATATCGGAAATTACTATAGGAGTTCCAAATAAGGTAGTGACATCTCATTAAAACTGGTACTAATTCTTGGGCATTAAAGGTTTTGAAAAAAACATAACATAATAAAAACGACTTTTCATATTTATCGAGATATAAATCTTTGCTTTTAGATTTCCTACTTTGTCAATTTGATGCTAAATAAGAGTGAGAGGATATGTGCCTCTATCAATAATTTATCAAAGGATATATAATCGGCGTAAAGTCTCACACTGTTATCTCTTACTAAAACCACGTGACATCTATTAACCTCTTTCACACCATGGTGCCAAGCGACAGGGATCATTTTTATTTTTTTGTAACTGACCAAGCTTTATTATGCGAAAGTGAATTAATTTTGATTTTAACTTGGCCGTTTGGATATTACAATTATCTAGCATGGAGCAAGCTGTTTACGTGTAAGTCTACATAGTCTTTCTTCACAATCTGTAAACATTATAATTAATTATAAACAACGAATACATCAAGTTCTATAGAATAAACATCTTAATAAGGGTGAAGTCAATCCCACTGCTGATGTTAGCATTTTAAAAATATAACTATGTAGATATGTAACTGGATGTATTTAAACATTTAATGTTCGTTACTTATTAGGTATAAAATATAAACAATGAGATTCACTTCATAATAACATTATATTTACCTTGTAGTATATAACAATTAACCCTAGTGGTGTATATTACACAAGGTTATGTAGCAATATATCAACCATAACTAATAAACACTAATAAACAACACACATAATAATAACATAATAATCACATCATAATAACCACAATCATTTTCATTATCTTGTAATAATGAAGATGATTGTGATTCACCTTTATTATCACAATCATCATTTTATCACAATCGTCGTTTTATCACAATCGTCGTTTTATCACAATCGTCGTTTTATCACAATCATCATTTTATCATATCATCATCATTTTATCACAATCGTCGTTTTATCACAATCGTCGTTTTATCACAGTCGTCGTTTTATCACAATCATCATTTTATCACATCATCATCATTTTATCACATCATCATCATTTTATCACATCATCATCATTTTATCACATCATCATCATTTTATCACAATCGTCGTTTTATCACAATCGTCGTTTTATCACAATCATCATTTTATCACATCATCATCATTTTATCACAATCATCGTTTTATCACAACATCATTTTATCACATCATCATCATTTTATCACATCATCATCATTTCATCACAGTCATTATCATATGATCACAGTCATTATCATTTTATCACAATCATTATCATTTTATCACAATCATTATCATTTTATCACAATCATTATCATTTTATCACAATCATTATCATTTTATCACAATCATTATCATTTTATCACAATCATTATCATTTTATCACAATCATTATCATTTTATCACAATCATTATCATTTTATCACAATCATTATCATTTTATCACAATCATTATCATTTTATCACAATCATTATCATTTTATCACAATCATTATCATTTTATCACAATCTATATCATTTTATCACAATCTATATCATTTTATCACAATCTATATCATTTTATCACAATCTATATCATTTTATCACAAACATCATCATTTTATCACAATATTAATCTAACCTAACCTAACCTAAACCTAACCTAACACAATCACCATCGTCGTTATTCACAATCACTAACACATTCACCATCGTCACTAACACAATCACCATCGTCGCTATCACAATCATCATCGTCGCACTATCACAATCACCATCGTCGCTATCACAATCACCATCATCGTTATCACAATCACCATCATCGTTGTCACAATCACTATCATCGTTATCACAATCACTATCATCGTTATCACGACAAATCAACAATATAATCAGAATAGTATTATCAACCATAATCAAAATAATGTCATACCTTAGATGTTAACGCCTTAAAATTCGTAGAGCAACTGAGCCCACTCCAATGAGGCTCCGCTCTTTTATACCCGTTAACAAATAAGTATGATTCACAAGTGACCGTTGAGTCAAATCAGTGTTTGATTTGTACACAAATAAGTTTGTTATTTAATTAATTCATTTTAACAATTGATTATACAATATAAAACAGATAATATTTGCATTTATAGGTATTTCAAGTATGTAGGTATTTAATACTAGACACATAATAATTTAATTTATCTAACACGTGCAATATCTAGTAGGTATCTTGTATAATGATAATAATTTTTGATATTTTTATATAGTGTAAAATATTCTTTCTCCAAAACGTCTAAGCTTCAAGTTTGTTGGTACTTTAAATACAAATTACTATTAAGTATTTTATTTATCAGTCTCAGGTACGCTATCGGGTCTCTTCAAATACAACTTAGACTGTGACTAAAACTCCCAAGAGAAACTTATAGTTTAAAAAAGCAGTGAACGACATTTCAAGTAGCAAAAGTTTTTAAAACTTTCGCAGGCCGCACGGCTGAGACGCGAATAAAAAGTTTAAAGACGTGAAGTTTTCTCTTAAAAAAACGCTTGGGGACTAATTAAGTTTTAGACACCGTTCTTTTAATGACTGTGAAAACATTTTCATTAACATCATCATCATTCATTCAATTTATGCGGGCTTGGCGCAGCATGTCTTCTATTTCTGTAATAAAAATACTGTAGCTCCAATCAACTTTTGAGTATATTCAAATCCAAGTATTTTATTCCACCTAGGCCTGGATGGGCACTTACGAACGTCAACAAAATGCACAGTTCGGGTTGGTCGCTTCCATGGAGAAGAACCGGCAAGAAACTCCATGGTTACTCTTTTCAAATTATTTGGTACTAGCGGACGTCACGCGGTTTCACCCGCGTAGTTCCCGTTCCCGTGGGAGTACGGGGATAAAATATAGCATATATCACTCAGGAATAATGTAGCTTTCTACCAGTGCAATTTTTTTTTTAAATTGGTTCATTACTTCCGGAGATTACCCCCTACATACAAACTTACAAACTTACAAACAAATGTTACCTCTTTATAATAGGTATTATATTATTATTTGGTATTAGACAATTCTAAATTATTTCATGTTTAATACAAAATGCAATAATTACAACACATCAGTTTTTAGACATAGATTCGACTATTTCTTCCAATGAACCGCGCTCTCTCGGCCGAGTGTCATGCTTTATATACTACCCCTTCCCGCTACAACCATGACGGTTAGGCAGTGTTGTCAGTTTTCAAAAATAAAACGAATTATTAAAATCTTTAAAACCCTACATATTAGTAACTAGCTTCTGCCCGCGACTTCGTACGCGGATCCTGTTGCTTATGCCAGCGACAACGGGGTCGTCAAAATCGAAGATCTGAAACGTCTGATGTCGAATTTTAATAGCCCGGGGACGGGAATACAACGGGATGCGCGAGACATTCCAGATATTTCATTTTTGTAAGTCAACAGGAAATGCCCATCAGACTAAACATTTTTATAAGTCAACAGGAAATGCCCATCAGACCAAACAACACTTACTAAGACCTTCTCATTCCTATGTATTATGGTGTAGCTGGGCTCTTGGAGTTCCACAACAGGTGTTCAAGACCTTCGAGGTGTTCCAGATCTTCAAATTTATTCTCACAGCCGAAAATGCTCATCACGTAGAACAATTTTTGCTATGGTACCATTTTTGTATCTCTTATAGTTCAGCCGGTCTGTTGTGGTTCTGCATCAGGTGTTTGTTTCCAAGATAAAAGTCAACAGGAAATGCCCATCAGACCGAACAACACTTGCTAAGACGTCATTCCTATGTGTTATGGTGTTGCTGGGCTCTTGGAGTTCCACAACAGGTGTTCCAGATCTTCGATTTTTATAAGTCAACAGAGAGTGCTCATCAGATTAAACAACTTTTGCTAAAACGTCATTCCTATATGTATGTTAGTGTAGCTGGGCTCTTGGAGTTCCACATCAGGTGTTCCAGATCTTCAAATTTATTCTCTCAGCAGAAAATGCCCATCACGTGGAACAATTTTTGCTATGGTACCATTTTTGTATCTCTTATAGTTCAGCTGGTCTGTTGTGGTTCTGCATCAGGTGTTCAAGTTTCCAAGATAAATTATAGCCTATATCTTGCCCAGACTTAATACCTATACAACAACAAAAAAATCATTCAAATCCGTCCAGTAGTTCCGAAGATTAGCGTGTACAAACAAACAGACAAACAGACAGAATTTTTTTTTTTGATTCGTGTTCTTTTCCTGTTTCTAAACCCCCCTCAATTTTTTTTTTTTTAATATATTCAATGTACAGACACAGTTTTTCTACTGTTTTATTATATGTACTAGCTTCTGCCCGCGACTTCGTACGCGGATCCTGTTGCTTATGCCAGCGACAACGGGGTCGTCAAAATCGGAGATCTGAAACGTCTGATGTCGAATTTTAAGAGCCCGGGGACGGGAATACAATGCGTGAGACGATTCGAGACGTTCCAGATCTTTCATTTTTGTAAGTCAACAGGAAATGCCCAGCAGACTAAACATTTTTTATAAGTCAACAGGAAATGCCCATCAGACCAAACAACACTTGCTGAGACGTCATTCCTATGTGTTATGGTGTAGCTGGGCTCTTGGAGTTCCACAACAGGTGTTCCAGATCTTCGATTTTTATAATTCAACAGAGAGTGCTCATCAGATTGAACAACTTTTGCTAAGACGTCATTCCTATATGTGTTATGGTGTAGCTGGGCTCTCGGAGTTCCACAACAGGTGTTTCAGATCTTCGATTTTTATAAATCAACAAAGAGTGCTTATCAGATTGAACAACTTTTGCTAAAACGTCATTCCTCTATATATGTTAGTGTAGCTGGGCTCCTGGAGTTCCACATCAGGTGTTCCGGATCTTTGATTTTTATAAGTCAACAGAGAGTGCTCATCAGATTGAACAACTTTTGCTAAAACGTCATTCCTATATATATGTTAGTGTAGCTGGGCTCTTGGAGTTCCACATCAGGTGTTCCAGATCTTCAAATTTATTCTCTCAGCAGAAAATGCCCATCACGTGGAACAATTTTTGCTATGGTACCATTTTTGTATCTCTTATAGTTCAGCTGGTCTGTTGTGGTTCTGCATCAGGTGTTCAAGTTTCCAAGATAAATTATAGCCTATATCTTGCCCAGACTTAATACCTATACAACAACAAAAAAATCATTCAAATCCGTCCAGTAGTTCCGAAGATTAGCGTGTACAAACAAACAGACAAACAGACAGAATTTTTTTTTTTGATTCGTGTTCTTTTCCTGTTTCTAAACCCCCCTCAATTTTTTTTTTTTTAATATATTCAATGTACAGACACAGTTTTTCTACTGTTTTATTATATGTACTAGCTTCTGCCCGCGACTTCGTACGCGGATCCTGTTGCTTATGCCAGCGACAACGGGGTCGTCAAAATCGGAGATCTGAAACGTCTGATGTCGAATTTTAAGAGCCCGGGGACGGGAATACAATGCGTGAGACGATTCGAGACGTTCCAGATCTTTCATTTTTGTAAGTCAACAGGAAATGCCCAGCAGACTAAACATTTTTTATAAGTCAACAGGAAATGCCCATCAGACCAAACAACACTTGCTGAGACGTCATTCCTATGTGTTATGGTGTAGCTGGGCTCTTGGAGTTCCACAACAGGTGTTCCAGATCTTCGATTTTTATAATTCAACAGAGAGTGCTCATCAGATTGAACAACTTTTGCTAAGACGTCATTCCTATATGTGTTATGGTGTAGCTGGGCTCTCGGAGTTCCACAACAGGTGTTTCAGATCTTCGATTTTTATAAATCAACAAAGAGTGCTTATCAGATTGAACAACTTTTGCTAAAACGTCATTCCTCTATATATGTTAGTGTAGCTGGGCTCCTGGAGTTCCACATCAGGTGTTCCGGATCTTTGATTTTTATAAGTCAACAGAGAGTGCTCATCAGATTGAACAACTTTTGCTAAAACGTCATTCCTATATATATGTTAGTGTAGCTGGGCTCTTGGAGTTCCACATCAGGTGTTCCAGATCTTCAAATTTATTCTCTCAGCAGAAAATGCCCATCACGCGGAACAATTTTTGCTATGGTACCATTTTTGTATCTCTTATAGTTCAGCTGGTCTGTTGTGGTTCTGCATCAGGTGTTCAAGTTTCCAAGATAAATTATAGCCTATATCTTGCCCAGACTTAATACCTATACAACAACAAAAAAATCATTCAAATCCGTCCAGCAGTTCCGAAGATTAGCGTGTACAAACAAACAGACAAACAGACAAACAGACAGACTTTTTTTTTTGGATTCGTGCTCTTTTACTGTTTCTAAACCCCCCTCAATTATTATTTTTTTAATATATTCAATGTACAGACAAAGTTTTTCTACTGTTTTATTATATGTAATAGATATAGAATATAGATATAGATTTAGATAGATCACAGCAGATCTCTCTATTACTCGTCACCTCCTTTCTTGCCATATATCATGCTTGACACAGTCCATCCCTCGTTTCTTTGGTCTGTAACTGTGAAACGTTCTATCCCTCGTCAATACTGCCTTGTGTTGGTCTTGTGGTTAGGCCAAAGAAACCGAGGCCATCCAAAAGCTCGTTAAGTTGACGATATCGTTACAATCGCGGGAAACACTGGGCTGATATGATGATGATGAAGATGGTCTAGTGGTTGTAATAATTGCTACAGCTGATCACAGTGGTTCGATTCCATCGGGCAGTCTTAACAGGAATTCTTCAATATCAGAAGTCTAGATTTGCGCCAAGTTGGCAGCAATAGCTCTGTTATTATGGGACTTTGTTACACGGATCTTCAAAATAACTGGCAAATAAAGTAAGGTGTACTACAGGTATACCTGTACCTAATCATTCGAGGAATAAATGTTGTTGTTTATACTGTTTTCTAACCCCTACTGAGTTAAATGAAGCTTGCGATTTGTTGAAATATAAATACAATTATTTCACACATTAATGGGGCGCAGTGTGACCTTTTCGCTCCACAATTGGATGCCTATACTTACAAATTGGTGGCATTAATAGAAAAAGAATATCCTAAACTAGTTTTCTGAGAATGTCACCATAACGCATTATTATTATTTTTTGATGTAGGTAGCGTTTTTCCTTATTCTATACGTGTTACTGTTAGTCATGTGTGAAGGTAAAGGTATAATAAGAACCATAAAGTCTGAATGAAATGTCTTCTCACATTGTGAAAAATAAATTATAATGACAAGAATGATATTGTGAAAAATATGTATGTTATTTACTATACCTACCAACCTAAAATAACAATAAAAATATGTACATTTAGAAGCCGAAAAGAATTTATAGGGCGCCAAAAGGTTCCTCCGCATTGCTGTCAACGGGAAAGTGCCCAGAAGGCTGGCAGCATATTACGACGTCGGATGTCTATGCTGATTCTTTGGCCGAAAAATAGACCAGCCCTTTAGTCAAGAGGAGATTCGATCAACCGTTTGGCAATATCCTCAATACTAAAATTACGACTAAGATAAGTGACTTTGACGATATTACCGACGCAGCCCGAAGAATTGCCAAACTTAAGTGGCAGTGGGCAGGGCACATTGCTCGCAGAACAGATGGCCGATGGGGCCGAAAAGTTCTGGAGTAGCGACCGCGAACCGAAAGACGTTGCATTGGAAGGCCTCCCACTAGGTGGACCGATGACCTGATGAAGGTTGAGGGAATCCGCTGGATGCGAGTCGCACGGGATCGGTCAATGTGGCGACACTTGGGGGAGGCCTATGTCCCAGCAGTGGACGTCTCTCGGCTAAAATGATGATGATGATGAAGTGACTTTTGGTATATTTAAGTTCGGAAAATCTTGAACGTCGTTGGCTGAGGTCCCGAAACTTTTTTTGTAAAAAATTTCACGAATTGCAACCAACTTTCGAGCCTCATTGCATATTTTATATATTTTTCACTTCTCATGCTCTGAAAGTGCTTGTTTGTGCAGGATATATGCTGCACAAAATCGAATTTTGTGCACAAGGGCATTAATGTATCTACTCATAAA
Organism: Xestia xanthographa; assembly: GCA_905147715.2. Classification (NCBI taxonomy): domain Eukaryota; kingdom Metazoa; phylum Arthropoda; class Insecta; order Lepidoptera; family Noctuidae; genus Xestia; species Xestia xanthographa. The sequence goes on along the minus strand of LR990653.1, from coordinate 23,981,509 downwards.
TGTATCTATATTAAGGCAAAGAAAATGAGCCATACAGCCAAACGCAATAAGAAGTTCATAGATAGAATTTGTTATTTTATAATATTCACTTTAATTTATTTGCCTTTTGTGTTTTTTAAGACATAAAAGACATAAAAAAATAAATTCAAGTACCTACGGTAGGTTATTTACTTAATTTAAGAAAATTATTATAAAAAAAAATATTTAATACTAGGCTGTATAGGTCTGCAGCCCAAGTCTAATATCAATGTCGTAAGATTTCAAAAAAAGAAAGCGGCGGGAAACAGCTCTTGTTTTTGCGTGTTTATTAATTTCTTCAATTTATACTACTGTTTATTTCCTCGCAATCGAAGTGAAAAGCAGAGTTTATAACTCGTCCACAAAACCATTTTAGGGTTCCGTACCCAAAGGGTAAAAACGGAACCCTATTACTAAGACTTCGCTGTCTGTCCGTCTGTCCTCTGTCTGTCACCAGGCTGTATCTCATGAACCGTGATAGCTAGTCAGTTGAAATTTTCACAGATGATGTATTTCTGTTGCCTCTATGACAACAAATACTAAAAACAGAATAAAATTAATATTTAAGACCATACAACAAATGTGAATTTTTTGCCGTTTTGTCTAATGTATAGATAATGGTACGGAACCCTTCGTGCGCGAGTCCGACTCGCACTTGGCCGGTTTTTATCCTCGACATTACTATCAGCCCTCGCCTTCGGCTCGGGCTGCTAAAAATCTCGGATAAAAATGGTTCGTTTTGTGCACTTGTTGTAAAATCTACTATTACTCTATTTATTTTGTTTCTTTCAGTGGTACATCACTAAACCACGAATATGGATAAGTCATCAAAATGATTGGCAGTTGGGTTACTAGGAGTTCGATAGGTATTTACACTTATTTTTGGGACTAAGTTATTCTCTTTCCTTATACATCTAAATGCTGTTTAATAGCTGTTTGTAATTTGTATTTGCTTCCAAGACATTTATTTTTATTTACTTAGCATGAAAATAAATGAACCAATATCATATTTGAGTTTCCTGTACCTACACCCAAGAAACTTCCTACGCTTAAATTATGTGGGGTTTTCCTTTTGATCAAGTCAAGAAAATACAGGAAGAAATATCTTGGAAAAGTATCTTCGTAAAAGAAACAAAGTTACTAGGTATTTATTGTCAATATCTTTCTCTAACAATTCCCCGTCTCGGTACCAGGATATCATAAAAGGTTGGAGCTGTTACCGTCACCTGACATTTCAAAGCTTTGTTGAATTTTTCAAAGCGTACGGTGTACTGTCGCCTGTTCGGCTCGGTGCGTTGTTGCGACATACTTCAACCGGTCTTGCTTCCTTAGTACATGTTGCCGTCGACATTGACAGCTTGGCGGCATGGTATTGTTTTACGCATTTCTAAAAACTTTAGTGTGATATAACGAGAAATATTAATGAGCTTTGTTGTTTTCGTGAATGATAGAGAGAAGAATTGGACGATATTAGACCCAAAAGTTGTAATAACATGAGGGCATTATGCGTATCAAAGCAAAACACCGTCGTGTAGGCACACGACGGTGTTATGCTTTGAAAAGACAAACATAACTTAAGCTATCACTAACTTAAGTTAGGCTATTAAGTTTTGCTAAGTGTTGTTTTTGTACTTCAAGCTTTTTTTATTAGAAAAATATACCCATCTTTATATGCAGACAAATGTAGGTTTCATACTTTGTACGATCGACCTTACACTTACACGACAGGTAATTAAATATGACAAACAATGAGTTTTCCTCAGTTGTAAGGTCGGCCATCATCTTCATCAACATCGATGACGGGAATTACAACTACTTCACAATGACAATCGGCACACACTCGCCTTGGTATTAATCATATTATTATTGTATCGAATACATGTATTCATGAGATGAACTTGGATCAAAAGAAATATTATGTATCATGATGTTTCATCTTTTATTTGCAAGTTGATAGCAATGGCGCTGTAGATCAAACGGGGAACATGCATGGGTATTAATGATAAAAAAAACAGAGGTCCTTGCGAATGATAACCAGTCTTTCTTTTAAAAAGATATCATGGCTTCGTGTACCTATCTCTATGTTGAATGTTGTTTGCATTTCTTAAACTCAGACTCTTTTATGTTAACATGTAAGTTAAAGATAAACAAACATTAACTCAATAAAAAGCTTTGCAGTTTTTTTAGGGTTCCGTACCCAAAGGGTAAAAACGGAACCCTATTACTAAGACTTCGCTGTCTGTCCGTCTGTCTGTCACCAGGCTGTATCTCATGAACCGTGACAGCTAGACAGTTGAAATTTTCACAGATGATGTATTTCGTTGCCGCTATAACAACAAATACTAAAAACAGAATAAAATTAATATTTAAAGGGGGCTCCCATACAACAAACGTGATTTTTTTATAATAATTGGTACGGAACCCTTCGTGCGCGAGTCCGACTCGCACTTGGCCGGTTTTTTTTAAATATTTTATTTACCATGTACTTTCAGTAATACTTTCTTTCAATATTGTTTCTCAATATACCCGTTTTCTTTATTCTAGAACTAAAGATAGAGGCTACGTTTATCCTAATATAAAAATAAATCAAGTATTTGTGGCGTTGAGAGTACCAAAATACCAACTTATTCAGAAATGTGCTTGGTCTTGGCCAATTTAGCGTCACCGAACTTTGTACTTTATAAACGTACCGTTAGGTAGGTATGATTCAGGGTGTGACACACAGTCAAGTGTTAAATAAAACTTGTAAAAAGATAAAACATATTTTCTAAGTCCCCACCGCTTCAACAGGTTGATAAAATTTTAATATCTCGGAATGAACAGCACCTAATGTCCTTTTTAAATTACAGACAGCTGTACAAATTGAGAATTACAGAATACTGCAGACGTGCTTAAATATGAATTTGGTGAAAATTGCATGCTGTTGAATAGTACCTATTAAGAAAATAAAATGGAAAGTGTATCTGTACTCAAAAGGCACTAGTGGCAGAGTTCAATATTTTTTTTACATTTAGGGCAGCTTAACCCCTATTTATAGAAAAATTAAAAATCCATTGTGTCTCGCGTAGATCTACGTTAATATACTAAGGGTTTAGCCATTAATACTAATTAAATTAAGTATAAACATATAAATACAATATACTATATTATACGAGCAAGCGAGCGAGCGAGCGTTATTTAGGAGGTCGTGGCTAAATAATAACAGCCGCTCGGGTCAATCGTTAGGTTAAGCCGTGCTTGCCTAGGTTGGTCTGTGGATGAGTGACCACCCATTACATATCGAGTTTCCTCCGTGCCTCGGAAAGCACGTTAAGCCGTTGGTCCCGGCTGTTATTTGTATCTTTGACAGTCGTTAGGTAGTCAGAGGCCCAAAAAGTCTGACAACCAGTCTTACCAAGGGGTATCGTATTACCCGGTACTAACTGGGTTGTGGAGGTCAGATAGGCAGTCGCTCCATGTAAAATACTGGTATTCAGCTGCATCCGGTAAAACTGGAAGCCGACCCCAACATAGTTGGGAAAAAGGCTAGGCAGATGATGAAACTATATTATACGAAAATAGTGACTTTACAGAACAAGACGGCCAGATCTATTTTCGAATCTTGAGCGGTCAACTTGTGTCTCGCGTAGATCTACGTTATTTAGGAAGGGTTAAGCCATTAATACTAATTAAATTAAGTATAAACATATAAATACAATATAATATATTATATGACAATTGTGACTTTACAAAACAAGACGGCCAGATCTATTTTCGAATCTTAAGCGGTCAACTCCGTTACTTTCCAACCTTACGTTGGCCTAACTCTTCGGAAAACTAGCTATGTTACGTTAAGATTTTTGCTCAAATAAAAATAACACTGAGGAAATTCAAGACGTTAAGGATATCAAGAAAAACTTCTTACGCATCGTAGAATCCCGTTCAATCTTCTAATGCGAGAATGTTCCATAAATTCTCATGGAACACAGCTCTGCACGGAACATTTGATTTTCAATGGTGTTTGTTTTTATGGCAACCTTCGCATTAATATCCTAATAAGGAAAGAAAATATTTCTATGAATACATGATGGAATTACCCATTGGATAAAAAAATACGAATTTTCATTCCATCGTTTATTCTTTATGTAACCCCGCCGTTTATGTAAATAGGCAATGAATTCTGCCTATGTGCTCACCTTCAATGTATGAGCTACTCGTGTGCAAAATATTATCATACTTCTAAACCCATTCGTTAAGGCTGTGTGAGATTGTAAAATACTGCAAAATGGGTTAGAATCGGTTAGATAACTCCAGTTAGCTAAACTACGGTCCGTTTTATATAACTTACGGATAACTGTTGGTTAATAAGCCTGCTTCGGTAGCTATCGGTGTTTCTACAAACAAATAATATCCTATCCGCGTCACCTAACTGTCACTTGATTCATAGAAAAATCACGTTTTGACGTTTTGTTTCTAACCGTCACGCGTCAGTAAGCAAAATGTCAAACAGACAGAGATAGCAACCTACCGAAACCGGCTAGTAAGTTATTGAAAATAGCCATAAATAAGATACATAGTTATATAAACTCACTCCTTTTTCCCATGGGGGTAGGCAGAAATGGAACACACAGAACGCCACCTGCTGCAATCATCATCATCTGCTTAGCCAGTCTAACTGGATGCAGCTGAATACCAGTATTTTACATGGAACGACTGCCTATCTGACCTCCACAATCCAGTTAGTACTGGGTAACACGATACCCCTTGGTAAGACAGGTTGCCAGACTTTTTGGGCTTCTGACTACCTAAAAAAGTCTCTCTCTGTCAAAGATCTGATGAAATGACAGCCGGGACCAACTGCTTAAAGTGCTTTCCGAGGCACGGAGGAAACTCAGTATGTAATCGGCGGTCACCCATCCACAGACCAACCTAGGCAAGCACGGCTTAACCTAACGATCGACCCGAGCGGCTGTTATTATTTAGCCACGAGCGCCACCTGCTACAATCCTTACATAAAAATAAAAATAAACTTTTTTTTTTATATAAGAATAGAATAAGATAAAGTAGAATGGAATTAGAATAAAAAAATAAGATACAATATAAGATCCCCATAAAAATAAGTGATTTGCTTGGGTCTTTTTCAACAATCCGGTTTTTCGACGTCATACAACTAAAATGGTAGATGAGAGGAAAACATCGAATTGAAAAGTTCACAAGTAAAACCTTTACCATATATCTAAATAAGGCCTCTTGACTGGCACTTCGCGTGTTAAACCATAAAATTAAATAATTTAAATATAGGCGAGACGACAAAAAAAAACGAATTAGTCCGTCAGATAGATTTCCAAAAAATACTGGACACATTTTTTTATTTTGTTACGTAAACCAAAATTGACGAAGATACGACGCTTTTAAAATTCTCAATACGTCACGCCTAGGTATAATTTTTAGCTAGTTCTGTCTGACGTCACTAGCCCCCACTCCCAAGTTTTGATACGTTTTATCTTTGTCAATATTCATTGATTTACAAAAAACAAAAAATATTTGTCCATTATTTTCCAATTCTCTAACTGACGGAATAAATAGATTTGCAATTTTTTGATACTGTCGTCATGCCTATTATTGCCAATACTTGTTAGATAAGAAAATCCTTTAGTCTGTGTTGTCTAGAATAGTCTAGATAGTTTCTGTATCTGGAACAGGAAATATGAAAATATTTTACGACACACGCCGTTTTCTTCCAAAACGTTATATTTCCCGTGAGAGGTCGGTTTATCATTTGTAACAAAAACAAAACACGTCTTGTTCAAGCTAAAATAATCCCTCGTGTGTACTGGTGCCAGGGGCAAATTAAACCAATTTTGTGTGAAGACTCTCTACTTTGTATAGGGAAAATTGTTTTTATTATGCAACACTCGAATTGAATCAGTAATAATATGGTAACATGTTATGTTACGTGTTCCATAACCCAAGGTTATCTTGGAGTGAAAGTGTGAGGTCGGCTTGCTTTCACCGATGACTGTTTATTTAATCGCGCTATCTCTTTCCAGCTCATAAAAGAAGAGCGAGATACAAAAACTGGAATGGACTCGCAAAAATGTTTTGCAAACAAATCCGACGGTGGAATTTGAAGTCTGTCTTCTTGCAATTGTTTTTTTGTGAATCGCGAATCGCGTGTTGGTAAACGCGGAAGAGAAGTTATGAAATACGGAACAAAAACTCATTAAATACGCATCATCGTAGAAACCCAACGTATTGTAAAAGTTTTTGATATATATTTTATCTATCTCATAGAAAATCATTGCCGGAATATACTGCAAAACTATTTGACCCGCATTTTATGAAAACAACTTAAAGTACTTTTACTAAGGCGTAAGGCGTATAGAGACGAATTAAAAAACTGTTCTAATTTAATATAGTTAAGAAAAGTGGTGTTTTAGTGAACTAGTTAGAATGCAGGACAATGCCAAAACAACTTTATTAAAATGTTAACAGATACTTCGGTTTTATGCTTACGACCTGTAACTGTTAACACTACACCGTAGTTTTATGTGAACAATTTGATAAAGAACATTAAACGTAGTTTAATACTGGTGTAACTAGTCGATGTAGTTACGATGTCATGCTTAGTTCCATTTTCAAACTTATAGAGCGTCCATTTTAAATCTTTAACACAAAATCGATTGATTCGCGAACGAACTTCAAATCGGTTGAGACCATTTTTTTTCCTTGAAAACTGGTTTTTGACTCATCGATTGTCTCACATCAAGAATCTTGACTTAAAATTTGGTGAGTCATTTTCTAATTTTAGATTCATATTGCGAAATTTTAATGAATGTTTGGCAAGATTTTCAATGAATTTCTTTACATTGTATTTAGGGAGTAGGTATAGACCTTACACCTACAACAGACACTTTCTCTTGTTATACCTAGTGAAGTATTTTATCAGTTATCTTAATCGATCTCTTTGAAACACCAACTTTTGTTTCGAAACAATAACATCAAACAAAATGAAAATCGCGCAATTCATCACGCAGTATGGAACAAAGAAGTTGCTAACTGATCGAGATGGCAATCGATTTATTTCGAGAACAAAATTAAAGGCGACTGCCTATTTTTTTTTTCTAAAACCCATGAACACACTGATAAGGTACACGTGAAAAGTGGCGGCAATGCCTACTTCACTTTCAATTTCCTTGATATTATTCATACACGGAAAATAAGCAGACAAAAACAAAAGACAAAACGATTGTCATCTGTCATCTTGAGAGCGTAAGCAAAAACTGAGGTGTATTCTAATTTCAAATGGACTAAGAAAATGTTCCTGAAAATTCTCATGGCGTATTTCCTTGAAGGTAATACTTTAGGTGTGGTTGGTAATTTTAATTGTCTTCTCTAGATGCGGCTAAAGCTTACAACCGACGCTATACAGGCAGGAAATTAGCTTTGTGCTTCTATCGTAGTCGTAGAGGATAGCATTAACTTTCCAGCTGAATAGATTAGATTGTTTTGTACAAATCCATCTGAAGTTTGTTTGTAAGGTCTACCCTATAGTTGGTGCCAGTTAAGATGAGAATAGCGGTCATTGACCTACCTACATTTATTAAACTTCTTAACTTTGAAAACCAAAAATAAACCTGTTCAAGTCTGGAATCGTCATCTATCGTGATCTTCAAAATTTTTTTGTAATGAAAAACGATACACGGTTCATTTGTTTTGGTGCGTACGAAAGATATACCTTTTAGGGAAAGGGCAATGATCGCTATTCTCATCTTAGCTGGCACCAACTATAGTCTACTATTGTAGTGAGAACCGTCATTACATGTTTCTTTTTTGTTTTTATCGCTCTTCTTATTCTTTAAGTTTGAATAAGTTAAAGATTTTTTATAGATAAGTTGGTAAACTTCTCAGAATAGATTGTTACGAAACATACTTAATATTTTCCATTTTTATACCTGACTCTATAACCCATAATCCTCGTTTTTTTTGACAATGCTGAAAACGATTGTGTAGATTGCCTGGCCTGAAATGAAACATTATACATATGCTTTTATGAAACACTTTTACAACACAATCTGATGCAACTGTTAAGTTATTTTTACGTAAGAATCACCTGTTCGTATGCACTATAGCTACTGATATTTCACTGGCTTTTACAAACATTCGTGAAATCATGATGCACACACAATAGGAGGTTCTTTAATTAAACGCTAGACGCTAACGCGTGAATCTAGGGCATCATAACTAGATTCTTCCCATAAAATAAGTGTCCCTCTGCTTAATTGTCTAGAGTTTACCAAATGCATGGCTTGCGTGTGTTTTTTTCAGACACTAGTTAGTAGTGAGTATATTCTAAAACTCATACATGCATTAGAATATGTCTATTATGTGTCTATTGCATGAATTCTAGTCTAACCACATACACCGTTATTAGAACAAAGTTAATAACTCCTACGCTTCTTGCCGCCCTGGTACTTCATATTGTATTGCAATGGCGTATCATACGTCATACAACAAAATGAGAAATAATGTAGTATAATAGTAGGTATTGCTTCATTTTAATTACGTTTATTTGTTGTTTACTGGGACGGTAAAATTGAAATTAGAAGTATTTAAAAATTCCAAGTAGGTACCTGCCATTCAAACTAAATTCAATGGAATAGGGCCTTTTTTAAAGTAAAGTTATGAGAATGATTACGAAGAAAATTCTTGTACCTCAATAAAGTTATCATTGTCGAGTTTCTAAGGAAAGCATGATGACCGCAAGAAAGTTCCACATAAACGTCTAGACAGCGTAGTCAGTCACACAACGAAAAATATTTCTGCCCTTGTCTCCCGGATATATTACAAGTATGTGTGACAAGGACGGACGATAGCAGCTGCATGTGAGTCTATGTGACCTTGATATATGGAATGAGAATCGCGGCGACACGACGTGTGTGCGTTCAAGAGTACTAGGCTAGCAGAAACTCCGAGGAGGTAAATGGGAAATATTCACATACGAAACTGGGCTTTAACTTTAGGAGCATAAAGATGGTGTTTCATTGTGGAATGAAAGGAAAACTGAAGGTAGTAGTAGAGCCTAACCAAGGCGTGTTCACAGTGTTATGGTGTTAAGCTCACATATATTTTTTGATGTGTGTGTGATGCTCAATAGGCCACCTGTATTGACATGTTTCTTAGCTAACCGCTCTTCAACAAAATCGACAATGTATGTAGTGAGGGTTTAATGAACTAAGGAAGTATTGCTTGTGTTTATTTTTACCCAACTACAGCGAAGCCAACATGGAGGGTTATGATTTTTGCAGTATAAGTATGTATGTTTGTATTCACGCATGCCACCACCACCGTAGCGCCTAAACTATTCATCCCCTTTTGACGAAGTCGAAATCGATTTGATATTATGGCCCAGGTAACATTTTAACCGACTTCAAGAATAGGAGGAGTCGATTTTACCTCATAAACCCCGAATTTAAAAAAAACGTTATTTTTCAGTAGCCGGGATAGGTACACACAAATTCTTGTTTACGATTGTCTTTTTGTCGGTTGGTTGTGTTTTGTTTACGGAATGTCTGCAGTAATAGTAATTACTGCAGCGGCCAGCAACAGAGGCATTGATGGACGAACGTGTAAATATGGGCCGAGGCGAAGCCGAGGCACACATAGTAAGTCCATCAATGCCTAGTTGTGGCCAAGGCTTGTATAGTACTTTTCTCAAATAATGCGAGGAAATTAAAACTCTCGCGTTGAAGATTTCATTGTTTTTTTTTTTCAATAAACCGCTTTCTATTTTCAAGCCAATTCGAAATTTAAATAATACCTTTGATAAGTTACCTCCTTGGTTGCCATGTTTCAGAGTAAAAGATCGTTCCATTTTTAAATAACACGACAGTTATGGATTTTCATAAAACTTTTACCGGCCGCGCTGGTCGCATGTATCTGGCCAGTACAGCAATTTCGATTTATCTTCGAAGAAGGTTGTCAAAATAATGCTCAAATTTCCAAGCATGTTTTTAGAAAAAGAACTTTTTGATAATATTATTTATTAAGATCAATTATTCCTTTCACGAAATGACGTAGTACGTAGAACATAGGTCTTTGATTGTATTATCTAGATTCATAATAATAGTAAGATAACTTGAGACAAAAAACCTAATTGAAATTAAACTGTTAAAATTTTAATTAATTTAAAGCTACCTAAAGAAAAATATTAAAACTAAACATTTTACGTTACTTAAGAAATGAATAAAGAAAAAATATTTTTCTATTACTTCGTCGACGGCTAATAAAAGAGTAATGTTCTGCCATACGTTAGAAACATAATTGTTAAGTTAGAATTGTCTTTAAATCATCATCATCATCATCAGCCTATTAATGTTCCCACTGCTGAGACACAGGCCTCCTCTCTATGAGAGGCAATGGGCTATAATCCACTACGCAGGCCTAGTGGGGAATGGTAGATGTCACATGTCTTCGATTTTTTTGTTTCTAGGATTTCGATTTCCTCACGATGTTTTCCTTCACCGTTTTGTAGTGGTGATGAAATAAATTACACAAAGTAATGCGCCTGTCTGGGTTCGAACTTCGAACTTAGATTGCTGTTCGTAAGTCCGTCGGGGTCGCCACCACTGGGCCACCGCTGCTCTCTTTAAATAGCACTCTTTATGTCTCAGAAACGAATTAATCAACAATATACATTAATCTTTACAGAGTATAAAACAAAGTCACTCCTGCACCCCTAGCCAAGTTACAAACGTTTCGTATCGATTCTCTTTCTTTTAGGCGGCATAAGCGATTGTAGAAAGCGCTAAATTGGTAGTCAAGTTGACACGACTGAGTCGATCGCTCGTTCTCTAATGTCTGTAGAAAAAAACCTACACTTTAGGTATGGTGAGCGTTCCTACCAAAGAGTTTAGCGATCAACATTGTAGAAACGATAACATTCTATTCTATCGTTTTGAACGATGTAAACTTGTCTACGAATTTTCTGTTCGTTTGTGTTGATCACGTGATTTAACGTTGAGATGATGTCATTCCCATTCATTTGAATAGTTTTCTACTAGCGTTAACGATTGTAGATTGTCAACTTGGCTAGGGGTGCTCTGATGTCTGTACGTTTAGGCGCGGGACGAATACAAGAAGCGTAGGGCGCAGGGGAGGCGCGGGCGCGGCGCCACTTCCATGTTTCTATAGAAGAGGTAAGGCGCGAGCCATACTGAGACGGCGATGGAATCATGGAACGGTGCCCGCGCCACACCCGCGCCCGTCGCCTCTTAGATCTTTTAAACTACGCACCGGATTTTAATGCTGTTATCAGCAATAGATAGAGTGATTTGAGAGGAAGGTTTAAATCATCATCATCATCATCATTTCAGGCGAAAGACGTCCACTGCTGGGACATAGGCCTCCCCCAAGTGTCGCCACATTGACCGGTCCCGTGCGACTCGCATCCAGCGGATTTCCGCGACCTTCACCAGGTCATCGGTCCACCTAGTGGGAGGCCTTCCAACGCAACGTCTTCCGGTTCGCGGTCGCCACTCCAGAACTTTTCGGCCCCATCGGCCATCCGTTCTGCGAGCAATGTGCCCTGCCCACTGCCACTTAAGTTTGGCAATTCTTAATTAAGGTTTAAATGTATCAGGGATATGTAACATTGTGTCCGGTAATTAATGGATAACCTTGAAATGGCTTATAGTAGAACTTATGGCCATTTAGACAAAAATACGAAAAAAAAATATCTGTAGTACCAGTAAGCAAGTTCATTTATTTTGAAAATTTGTCTGAATTAATTTTTAAACAAAGTTTAAACATCTTAGGTAAAAAAAAATGTATGCATACATGAGTGACCAGACTTCTGAAGCTAAAGTTATTTTTCACTTTTTTGTGTTTTTTGAAGTCGGTTTTATTTTTTTGCAAAAAAGTTTTTTATTTATCCATTTTTAGTTGTTCCCAAACAAATATTTGCCATGAATTTATTTGACATTGTTACCAATACAGTATGTCATGGTAATAGGCGTGAGCAGCGGTGGCCCAGTAGTGGCAGCCCCGACTTACGAACAGTAAGTTGTGGGTTCGAACCCAGGCAGGCGTATTACTTTGTGTAATTTATTTCATCACCACTGCTCTCAAAAAGGTGAAGGAAAACATCGTGAGGAAACCGGCATGTCTTAGAACCAAAAAATTCGAAGACATGTCACATCTACCAATCCGCACTGGGCCCACGTGGTGGATTATAGCACATTCCCTCTCATAGAGAGGAGGCCTGTGACCCAGCAGTGGGAACATTAATATGCTGATGATGAATAGGCGTATCCCCAATATATGGAACTTCCTTCTTAGCCCCCTGTATTCCAGGGCCGCAGTATTTCTTTAGAACAGTCCCTTTTGCTGACATATCTATGAGGCGCGCGCGAAACACGAACGAACTGTCGAAATCTGGGTGTATTGTACACATCTGCGTATCCCCTCAGAGCATACAGGCGTGATGTTACGTCATGATGTTGTATAAACAATAAACATCCAAGCGATTGCAACATTCACGGCACATTTGCCGTCTATTTTTGAAGAGTTCCATTGTATATCTCCAAAGATCAGCATCAGATGTTCACAAAATTAAAATGGGACCACACAAAAAAAAAATACAGTCTAATTGAGAACCTCCTCTTTTTGGAAGTCGGTTGAAAAATGTATGCAAACATGAGTGACCAAAATTTTAAAATAATGTCGGTTTTAAGTAGATTTGATAATGGTACAATTCATAATTGTATAGTGAATTATTGCTAATAATGTAGACAAGGAGAAAAAATTACGGAAGCAAAAAAGTGTAATATGGAGATATGGCCCCCCATTCTTATAGGTCCTACATCTGCGGATTATTTTTTTTATAAGAAGGCGATGGGTTCTGCTATGGGCCATTTCAAAGTTATACATTCGTTGCCGGATAATCTGTTTAATGCTACATTGCGGAGCCACGCGGAGTCGGGGTGGATCGCTAGTATTCAATAAAAGCTAATTCAATTTGATGACGTCTTGCGTCTCATGACTCAAACCACTAGACATTGTATGGCACTTGCTTTGAGAGACAACGCATCAGCGTCAGACCCAATCAGGTAATTGCAATAGGATAGATGACAAAAAAAACACTAATTAGTCCGTCTGTTAGATTATCAAAAATATTTGACCCGTATTTTTTCTTTTGTAACGCCAACAATGTAAAATAATATGTAAAATGTAAAAAGCCAACATTGACGAAGATACGATGCTTCTAAAATTTTCAATACGTTACGCCGTAGTATAATGTACGTTCTGACGTTACGAGCCCCACTCCCAAGTTTTGATGCGTTTTTTCTTTGTCAATATTCATTGCTTTACAAAAACAAAAAATACTTGTCCATTAATTTCCATTACTCTAACTGACGGACTAAATAGATTTGCAATTTATTGATGGTGGAAACTATTCCACCATCAATAAATTGCAAATCTATATAATCCGTGTTATGTTGTATGTTCATAGGCTAGTGCCTATGAACCCTAACATCACAGCAAGCTTGTAATTCCTAAAGGGTAAGGTACAAGGGTTCTAAAATGGCCGCAATTTAGCAGAATCCACGCATAATCTTAGTATGAATCACGTTAAAAATGTAAAATTCTTAAAACGGACTTCATTTTCATTACCGTAAAGTCCATTTTAAGAATTTTAAATTTGAATTGTGATTCGTATTAAGATTCTGATACAGCAGCCGTTTTAGGCCCCCAGGTGTAGCAAGTATAATCATCAACCTATCCTTTTCCCAACTATGTTGAGCTCGGCTTCCAGTCCAACCGGATGCAGCTGAATATCAGTATTTTACATAGAGCGACTGCCTATTTGTCCTCCACGACCCGGTAAGACTGGTTGTCACTTTCTAGAGAGGTGTACCAAATAGTACACCCACATTTTGTTGGTTTAGGGGGTGAGCCTATTGCCATCAACGGGATACATTAATGCTACGTGGCAGCTAATGAAAAATTCCTGATGGAATATCTCAATGATACTTTGAACAACCTGGAAATCGAATCTGATTAGGTCGTAACTCATGTTTAGCAGTTGGTATAGCTGATTCGGTGGATTGACGTTTCGCCACTCATGTGTCAAGCAACTGGGGCGTTGAATGGAACTTGCTTTGAGGGAGGATCTGACGATACACCAGTGCCTAAACCAATTAGTTTGATGTGAATAATTGTATTAAACTAATTGGTTTATTATTTTAATTTGTGGTTCTATGTTAATTCAGGATTATGATATGATTATGGAAACTTGCCTTTTTTGAGCAAACACTTTACTTAACACGTTGAAATAAATGCTTCAAATCATGTTTAAAATTGCAGCAATATCGTACAGTTTAGAGGATCTAACCGGTCATACAGAGTGATAAGAAGTTATCTTGTTTCATTCTAACTAAACAAGATGGGATAAAATATAACCTATGTTACTCAGTAAAGACGTGGCTTTCTAATGGTGAAAGAATTTTTAAAATCGGTCGATTAGTTTTTGAGTTTATTTATTACAAACATACACACACACAAAAATACAAATCTTTCCTCTTTTTAGTGTAGATATATACAGGTAGGTACCAGATTCATTTAATAAACTCATTTTGCTCTCGTACCGAAAACATTAAAATATTTCCCGCAATTATGTACCTACTTCTTCTTTCACAATGCGAAAGCATGTTAAATTAATAATTCCTAATTACTTTGAAACGTTACCTAATACCTACTAATTAATATTTTGTACCTAGTAACATTGTTACCAGTCACCAGTGTTATACGAGAATTTAGATTGTTAGATTTTGCTTTACCGCGTCGTAAAATGATAACGTTTCTAAAATTTTACGAAAATGACAGTATTAATTTAAATTGTATTGTCCTGCTCACTCATTCTGAAAATCAAATCTATTGTTCCATGCGGGTTGGGCAAGGCCATTCTTCTCATTGTTTTGATCAAAGTATGGGAGCAAATCTATAGATTTTAATAATTTTTGTTCTAGACGATGGACGCGAATTTAATTTTGTATTTCTAAGAAATTAGACTTTCGTTACAACAAGAAACTATGATATCCATTAATATCCATTTAAGTTTAGATTGAAAATTTATTTAATTTATTAATTAGATACTGTGTTTAAACAAACTACGAACAGATCAAAAATTCTAGTAAAATGAAAATAGTCTAGTCACTGAGATGAAAAATTACGTAAAGGTGATTAAAGCCCCTAAAACCTGAAATATGGCCAGCCTTTAAGAAATCGAATCTAAATTCCGTGAAGCCCTTTGCCAGTAGGTATTACTCAGCATTGGTGTCGATTCTGTTGTTCACAAACTAAACTTAATTTAGGCTATTGCTATCTTTTTCTCTCTAACAAAACGAGAAAGAGACGGACGTAATTTAGAGCTGTCAAATTTAGTTGGAACTAATATTTCCATACAAATAAAGGGTGCACGTAAAAACATGTCGACTAAAAACACGGTGAAGCGCAAGGCATAAACTAGTTTGACATCTCTAACTTAGTTCATAGCTATAGCCGTCCTTTTCTCGCACTGCCTTTTAGTAAAAGATAGCAATAGCCTAAATTAAGTTTAGTTTGTGAACAACAGAATCGACACCAATATATGGTTACGTCCCAATTTGTGTTTTTTGGGCTTATTTCCAGGATCCGACTGTGAATAAGTATAAAAACCGGCCAAGAGCGTGTCGGGCCACGCTCAGTGTAGGTTCCGTAGTTTCCCGTCCGTCACAATAAGTGTTCCCACTTATGAGTTTAAAGGTGGGTATCCATTATGTAAAAATGCTTGCATAATTATACGAATATACTACAAACAGTCCAGAAATTATTTTGTACAACTTTTTGTCTTTTTTGTACAAAAACTGTTGTTTCCATCAAGTTCAAAATATTTTTCCTAGAAAGTCCTTATAAAGTTCTACTTTTCAGATTTTTTTCATATTTTCTAAACTTATGGTTCAAAAGTTAGAGGGTGGGGGACACATTGTTTTTTTACTTTTGAAGCGATTATTTCCGAAATTATTGACATTATCAAAAATGATTTTAGGAAACCCCTATTCATTTTTAAATACCAACAATATATCAAACGTTAGGGTTGAAATAAAAAAAAAAATCACTTCCCACTTTACATATAGGTGGGCTACCCTAATAAAACATATATTTCCAATTTTTATTTTACCACTTTGTCGGCGTGATTGATATACATCTTGGTACCAAATTTCAGCTTTCTAGTGCTAACGGTCACAGAGATTAAGCGAGGACGGACAGACGGACGGACGGACAGACATGGCGAAACTATAAGGGTTCCTAGTTGACTACGGAACCCTAAAAATGTGATGTCTTACCGGGGATTACAAGCCTGACACGGCTAGGCTGTTTGGAATGAGAATAGGTCCTCTGACAACAGGCTTGTGGCCTGAAAATATCTAATTAGTCCGTCAGTTAGATTATCAAAAAATATTTGACCCGTATTTTTCTTTTGTTACGTAAACCAAAATTGACGAAGATACGAAACTTTTAAAATTCTCAATACATCACGTCGCGCCGTGCTATAATTTTTAGTGCGTTGTGACGTCATGAGACCCCACAGTTTTGATGCGTTTTATCTTTGTCAATATTCATTGATTTACAAAAACAAAAAATACGTGTCCATTATTTTTAACCGACTTCAAAAAGGAGGAGGTTCTCAATTCGATTGTTTTTTTTTTTTTATGTATGTACACCGATTACGGTGAGATTTATGATCCGATTTACGTGATTCTTTTTTAGTTTGATGTGGAATAGGTGCCATTTGGTCCCATAATTTTAGATAGTTTGGCCTAGTAGTTTTCATTTTATGAACATTTTTACTTCAGTCGTGTGGTATAATTTCATGTATGTTCACCGATTTCTCCTCCATTTGTGGAGCGATTTTTAAAATTATTTTTTTAATTGAAAGAATATACTCCTGAAATGGTCGCATTTAAATTTAGTGAAGATCTGATGCTGATCTTCGGAGATATACAATGGAACTCTTCAAAACTAGACGGTAAATCGGTCGTGATTTTTGCAATCGCTTGGATGTCTATTGTTTATACAACATCATGACGTAACATCACGCCTGTATGCTCTGAGGGGTACGCAGATGTGTACAATACACGCAAATTTCGACAGTTTAGATATTATGTTAAGTTCCATTCATTGGGGGTAAGCCTATTACCATGACAGGTATTGTTAACAATGTAAAATAAATACATAGCATATATTTGTATAGGATATTACGACTAAAAATGGAAAAATAAAAAAGCTTTTTACAAAAAATAAAACTTACTTCAAAAAACACAAAACACAAAAAACGTGAAAAATAACTTTAGCTTCAGAAATCGGTGACAAAAAAAAAACTAAATGAATCAAACAAAGGTCACCGACTTCTGAAGCTAAAGTTATTTTTCACGTTTTTTGTGTTTTGTGTTTTTTGAAGTCAGTTTTATTTTTTTGTAAAAAGTTTTTTTCCAATACTCTAACTGACGGACTAAATAGATTACGACAAGCTAGTTAGGAAAACCGATCTCTTAACGGGTCATAAAACGGTGTCTCTAAGGGCGATGTTGCTTTGTCACTCTGCCATTTGAGTCAAGAGATATCTATTAACTAACAAATAGGAGTAAAATGTTTACTTTTCTAAATAGGATCTGTGTAAGTACAATTTAAAAGGCCATTACATAGGGTTGAGCCTGATCTAGCAGAACGGAATCGCACCTTTTCATACTCCAATATTTTTCTGTTGCTCAGAACCGTCATTTGATAGAGCGAGAAACAGATTATGCTGCCGACCGCATCGTCGATGGTGCCGTGGGTATTAGCTAGCAATTTAGTATAGTGTGGCCGTGTAAGTCGTGTGGTCTCCGGCAAAGTAGAATAGAACCAACCCATTACACTCACGGGTGTCGTATAAGGCGACTAATGTCTGAGGCAGAACACCTTGCGCCTCCGTGAAGCGTGCGCCTCAGAGAATGGGCAGCAGCGTTTTCTGTTAGTCTTTCATCATTGCGATTTCCAATCCGCCTGCCAAGCGTGGAGATTACGGCAAATTCCTCCCATCATCGGAGAGGCTTATGTCCAGCAGTGGACGTTATGGGCTGTTGTTGTTGTAGTATAGTGTGCGTTTTTTTTTCCGTTATCGTGTGGCTCAGACCAAATAAAAAAGTAAAGACGGAACACTGCGAACAGCAAAGCGAGGCCCGTCAAATTACGTCTCGCTCTGTTCATACACGCTCACACGCACACATTTACATTAAACTACAATTAAACTACCTATGCCTCAATTTAGCACATGTTTACGAAACCAGCCTCAATTCTCTGTTCGCAGAGTTCCGTCTTAACTTTTTTTTTGGTCTGGGTGTACACGGCGAGATGTAATTTGCCAGGCCTATTTTTTTTTTCGTATGGCAAATCATCATATGACTCCTCCCGCTCTGGGCGGAGCAGGAGGGAGTGTCAGACTTTTACTGACTAACCCATCCATGTTCCTTCATCGCCCTTTGTGTTCCGGGGCCACGGTATCTCTTTGCCTCACGGGGCCTGAGTTTGCTTTTTCCAGAGTTCCGTTTTTATTTGGTCTGAGTCGTGTGGTTAGTGCTTCACCATGTGTCAGGGTTTTTATGCCGCGAAGGGGCCTTGGCTTTACATACCGTCGAGAAATATCTCTCAGGTACTTGGTTTCCTCACGATGTTTTCCTTCATCAAAACAAGTGTGTGCGATAGCAATTCCGCTCTGCTGATGACTAGAAGCTGGGAGCATGGAAAAGCGCGATTCTGTGATGTTAGGTGAGGTTCAACCCTTACAGTAACTTTCGGATCAACTGTGACTGCGACTAAACTTATTAACTTTACGAGTGTATAAATGTTGGTTTTATAGTGCAATTCTTGTTTCGTTGTAAAATGGATTCAGTTACTTAGTGTTTAAAGTTAACGATGACTTAGACCGATTTAGCCAGTATACAGTTTGTTACTTAGGTAAATAGATACTAAAAGTTTGTTGTTTATTTTATTGTATTAGTATTGTTGATACAATTGCTAGGTTTAATAGAAAGGACCTTTAATAAATTGCTCAATAGTTACTAGTACTTGCTTGATTGATTCAGACAAAATCTTTTAAGTTATGTGCACTTATTTTAATTTAGTGGTATCGATTCTGTCGTGCACATACTTAACTTAATATAGGCCATTGCTATCTTTTACTAAAAGGCAGTGCGAGAAAAGGACGGCTATAGCTATGAACTATGCTAGAGATGTCAAACTAGTTTATGCCTTGCGCTTCACCGTGTTTTTAGTCGACATGTTTTTACGTGCACCCTTCATTTGTATGGAAATATATATAGAGAAAAATAGATAGCAATAGCCTAAATTAAGTTTAGTTTGTGCACAACAGAATCGACACCATTATCCTCTAAAATGTGTGGTACTTAATTGAAATAATTAATTCAGGTGTACGAATACCCTGCCGGGGTTGCGGCGATTGTTCGGAAGAGATACCGTGGCCCCGGAACACAAAGGGCGATGAAGGAACATGGATGGGTTTTAGTCAGTAAAAGTCTGACACTCCCTCCTGCTCCGCCCAGAGCGGGAGGAGTCATTTGATGATTTTCCATCCGAAAAAAAAAGGTGTACGAATACGAAACAAATTAAAAATATCTGTATATTTGTATTCCAGCCACACGAGCGTTCCCCTTTTAATTCGTCTGTCACTATTCGCGGGACTCATAACCCAGAAGCGGTGGCTGGCAACAAGGAAAAAACACTTCAAAAGGTTACGTTACGTTTGATCAAAAACAGGAATATTTACAAAAGAATAATTAATGTATTTTTATATATAAAAAAGTTAAACTGAAAAAGATGCTTAAATAGGCATGACGACAGTTTAAAAAAAGAATTGCAAATCTGTTTAGACCGTCAGTCTCAGTTAATAATAAAATAAAAAATAATGGACACAATTTTTTTATTTTTGTAAATCAATGAATATTGACAAAGATAAAACGCATCAAAACTCGGGAGTGGGGGCTCGTGACGTCAGAACTAGCTAAAAATTATACCGAGGCGTGACGTATTGAGAATTTTAAAAGCATCATATCTTCGTCAATTTTGGTTTACGTAACAAAATAAAAAATATGTGTCCAATTTTTTTTTAAATCTATCTGATGGACTAATTAGATTTTTTGTCTAATTAAATTTATAAGGCATGCAATTGATAGTTAAATGGGAGACTGTTTTGGGAGTGCAGCTAATTTTATCTTCTTTGTTTCATAACACGATTCGTTTCTAATCTAATTAACAGTTCTATCTCTAAGATGAATGGCGCAACGGTAGTGAGGCTGCCTTACGTTCTTAGGGTCCGGGGGTTTGAATCCTGGTAGGAGCAAATGTTTGTGTGATGAGCATGGACATTTGTTTCCGAGTCATGGAAGTTTATATGTGTCAGTATGTATTTACAAACAAAAACTATCTATGGTTTATCAACTATCTGGTGTCCACGACACAAGCCTCGTTGTTTAGTGTGGCTCTAATGGCGCTGTGTGTAATGACCAGCGAAATTTATTTATTTAATCAAACTAAACCATCTTCAAATTATTCAGGTTTGTCGGCTACCGTATTTTATCCCCTTCAAATACTTTAATGCCTAAGTCAATCCTCTATGCATCGGATCACAAGCCTTCAATACTTCGCTCTCTGTCACGCACACAACCATGAAACAAGAAAAAAGAAAATTGTTCCCGCTAACCACACCGGTAGTATACATCGCAGCTAGTTCATAGACGCGTATTCATATGTTGTCTCGCTCTAACACTCCGTTATGTTTGCGTCAGAAAGAAACAGGTATAGGGATCATAGAAAAGCCCTCTATCAATGTGAGTTTAGATGTGTGCTTGCGTCAGGGCTGGACTCGGGATACGGGCGTTCCACATACGGGATCGCTAGGCTAGACCTGTTGCTGCGTTATGATACCCTAGTACTTTCTAAGAACGTCTAATGCTCTGAGGAATCTAATACACAAGAGGAATGAAGACGAGAATGTCTAAACATGTTTTGTATCACAAGTTTGTTCACTGTTTACAATTTAACCAAGCAAAATTTCTCAATTTCGGAGTATTTACTTGAAAATAATGTAATTTCCACGTGTGTATAGTTAGTCAGGCATGTTTCGTAGAATTAAGTTATTAGTTAAGAATACCTATTTATTAGTAGGACAGGAAAATACGTCGCAAATGATGTTGTAATTAAAATAATGTTGGTGGAATAGGACATAATTGTGCGTACATTTATAATTTATGTACGTGGCTCATAATTTCCAATTAAGTTTGTAATGACGTGTTTGTTTGTCTCTGAACAATTTATTATCTTGAGGTAATTCGAAATTAATTAATTCAGGAATTTGTCCCCATAAGATACAAAGTATCTTTTTTAGTATTTCCTTTCGCAGGTATGCTGGAAGATACTTCTTTAGAAATAAGCCTTTGTACTATTTTCGAGTTGTTTTTCGTAAATCCTATTTCATCACATCATTTATTAAATTATAGTAGAAAACTTAAATAATAGTACATTACTGCAGCGGCCAGCAACAAAGGCATTGACACATACGTAAGTTCATCAATGCCTAGTTCTGGCCAAGGCTTGTATAGTAAGTTTTCTCAAATAATGCGAGGAAATTAAAACTAATGCGTTGATTCATTTTTTTCAAAAAAAAACCGCTTTATATTTGCAAGCCAATTCTAAATTTAAATAAAACCTTTGATAAGTTACCACATTGGTAGCCATGTTTCAGAGTAAAAGACCGTTCCATTTTTAAATAACACAACAGATATGAGTTTACTAAGTATGTAATTTATTTGGCCGCTATACACGACAGATATGCATTTTCATACAACTTTTGCCGGCCGCTGGTCGCATGTATCTGGCCAGTACAGCAATTTCGATTTATCTCGATGAACGTTGTCAAAATAATGCTCAAATTTCCAAACATGTTTGAGAAAAAGAAATATAATTATGTATAAGTAAATAATAAGAAAAAGCAAAAGCTCACTGGGCATCACTTAATTTCTTAGCATCGCTGTCAACGGTAAAAGTGCCCAGAAAGCTGGGACAATTGCCACGTTGTATGGCAATGCTGTTTGAACTCATAAAAATGGGCTGACCCTCTAGTCACTTAAAGAGACAACCAACCGCTTAGCGACCCCTGAAAGACTCTTTCTGAATTAAATGACCCTTCCTTTGATAAATAAGGTATTATAGAACGGAACAAAAGTTAACATAAAAGCACACACAATACCATGCCAATATTATTCACAAAACTTTCGCTGAAAATGCTTTCAGTACGATATATTATCACTTTTACATCTCCCTCTTAGATTAATGGCTCTGCCTTGCTAATGAAACTACTAAGACCCTCTTAAGTACTGGATATCCTAGTGATCATTCAGACTAATTGTGTTTCGGCTTTGGTGATTCATTTATGCTTAGTAAGGGATTGCGTGGGATACGCCATGACTATCAATTCACGACTTGTTTTTGTGTATAGTCAAAATGATAAGATGGTCTTAAGAATCTCAATTTTTCTTGTATTTGAGTGTTTTAAGAGTCCAACACACAAAGAAAAAATTTTTTTTTTATTTTGAGCGCTCCAAAAAATTATTATTAGAAACAATAAAATTTTCTCGGGTACTTTTTTTTTAGTTTTGTGGTCATATCTAAACTGTAATCACACATCTAAACTGAGATTTTTGATGTGTCATTATGGTTTTGTTTTCGTGGTTTTGATCCGACTTTTTTTTTAATTTTGTGGCCATACAAAATTAAAAAATAATATGCCCGAGGAAGTTTGATTATTTCTAGCGCTCAAAATAAAAATCATTTTTTTTGTTGTATTTGAGTGCTAGACTCTTGAAACACTCAAAAACAAGAAAAATTGTAATAGCCCTCTTAATGAATGTTCTATCTACATTTCAACCGACTTATCGGTGCAGGCGGGAAAACACAGAACTAAAATAAATGTACCACAAGTTTGACATATTGATGAATTTTCTCTTAACAAGCAGCCCTTGAACTAGAATGGTCATACTCTATGAGCATGGCTCTTCTATACTAATATTATAAAGAGGAAAGATTTGATTTTTTGTTTGTGTGTGTGTGTTTGTTACGATTTAACTCTAAAACTCCTCGACTGATTTTAAAAATTATTTCAGCAATGCATTATCAACGAGTAACATAGTCTATATTTTATCCCCGTACTCCCACGGGAATGGGAACTACGCGGGTGAAACTGCGTGACGTCCGCTACTGTCATTTAGAACAACTTTTATTTTTAACTCCAAAAAGGTTAAGGTTCTATGTTAGTGTGTTTGTATTTTTTTTGTTAGGTATTCTGTTTTTCTTGGTGAATGTTTCATACTGCGAAATAACCAGGTTAAACCTCAAATGTGGTGTCGTAAAAGGTAAATTGTTGAGGTATTGTAGTATAAGGAAGAAATGAGGTTCTATAGAAAGGAGTAACAACTTCTAATTGTTTTTGGTGGTGACACCCGTCACTCATGACTGTAAGGCCCGGTTTCCACCAAAGCGGAGTAGAGCGAAGCGGAGAGGAGATGTGCGGAAACCCAATGTGACAAATTGTAAACACAATTAGTTCCATGACTGTACTCAAATATGTGAGTAACAAATAAAATCATGAAACTGTTAATGATACTTAATGATTATTAAGAATAACTAATGTTGAGTTATTAATAACAAGATAATTCACAAGAACAAAAGTGATCAAAATCCAAAGTTAAAAGTTAACAGTTAATAAAATTGTGTGACAAGTTAAAAGTTAATTGTCACTCCGTACAAAGTCAATGATACAAGTGAATAAGTTAAATCCTGTGATTAGTTGAAGCTTGCAGTTCTCCCCTCCGCTCTGCTCGTCTCCGCTTTGGTGGAAATCGGGCCTAACGTCGCTCAAACGGCCGTATGATTTATATTTTTCTAAACAATTACGTGTAAATTGAATTCCTTATGTTTGTAGTTAAAATAAACGGTTGTATTTATTATTTTGTGTATCTTGTTATCTTTTTTAAACATATATATTTTCAGGCTTTAATCTACGATTTAGGTACTTAGTCGAGCAGAAACCCTTTGGCCTACTGATAGCAGAGCGGTCAGGCCTAAACAAATATTTATTTGGCTTACTGATATTTGCTTACATACTAAATATTTCATAATATGCGGGAATTTTCCGTTGAGGCCAAAGTTCGATTTAAATGTAAATAGAATATTCAGATTTAGCTCAGATACGCCAAACTAATTGACTAAAGATACTCAAATTAAGTTAACGAGACTGTGTTTGTGACTGTGTTTGTGCGCCCTCTCTGTTTTGTTCACGTGTTCGACGAAAATACTTTTACTAAGAAGGCCCATCAGCAAGGTTGGTATAATGATAGTTATGTTATGTCACTTGTTTTTTAGGGTTCCGTAGCCAAATGGCAAAAAACGGAACCCTTATGGATTCGACATGCCTGTCTCTCTGTCCGTCCGTATGTCACAGCCTCTTTTTTCATGTATTCTGTGAACCGCATTAAGATTTTCACACAAAAATAGAAAAAAAAAACAATAAAGTTTGCGGGTTCCCCAAAAATTTTGGTTATCAAAAAAAATACGTGTGGGGTATCTAAGGATAGGTCTTCAAAAATGATATTGAGGTTTTTAATATATTTTTTTTTAAACTGAATAGTTTGCGCGAGAGACACTTCCAAAGTGGTAAAATGCGTCCCCCCCTGTAACTTCTAAAATAAGAGAATGAAAAAAATGAAAAAAAATACATGATGTACATTACCATGTAAACTTCCACCGAAAATTGGTTTTAACGAGATCTAGTAAGTAGTTTTTTTTTAATACGTCATAAACATCGATCAAAGTTACAACGAATTACAAGAGCTTTTATATTATGTTACTTGCTGCTACGGAACCCTACATGTGCGAGTCCGACTCGCACTTGGCCGCTTTTTTTTGTTCCACACTGTTGGAGGTATCTAAAATTATTTGTTAAGCGTTGTTTGTTTATTGTTTTTTTTTTATACAGCGGCAAAGTGATATTGGTTTTTTCATTCAGGGATTTTTCAGGAGTAGCCACAGAATCTGGATTTGTGCCCGGTTGATGGCAATAGGCCCGCCCCCTTATATACATTTTATGTTACTTAAGATAGATGCTCCAGGGTAGCCCGCGAAATTCAAATTTTCTTACGACCTTTATGAACTTTGAGGGTTGTGTGATTTTGATGATTATAATTCTGTTACTTCATAGTCTTATAGTTGCGAACAATATTTTAATCAATACAACCTAGCACTGGCTTGCAAATTACAAAATCGTAAGAAAATTTGAATTTCGCGGGCTACTTTGACACTTTCACCTTAAGGCTAAGTTAGCAACTCTAAGCTAAATTAGCAACTCTATTTGTGGTGGTTCAAACTTTGTTTGAAATCCTGTTAGAATAAAGTTCTAATCAGCTTGCACTACAAAGTGGTTGTTACAAAAAATCCATTGATATGACTAAAAAAATAAAACTCTACCATGCTAACATTTTGCTTGTAGAATTATTTGCCAAAAAATCAGAATGATCGCATGTACATTGTATGGTTTTAACTCGTTAATTTTTTTTAGAAAAAGTTCGTGATTTTTTTTAACGAGTAAAATTAGTTGGTATTATGTTTTCAAAACACTATCATACTAGCATATATCCTGAAGAATATCATATATTTTTCTGGTTTTATTTATTGCAGTGAATCATATGCTTTGTTGCATTATAAAACTCGCATTTAGCTCCTGTAGTCCTCTTAAACATAACTGGAAATGTGGGTATACTATAAGGTACACCTCTGCTACCCCTTCTGGGATTACAGGCGTGATGTTATGTGTAGTTTGTTCACTTTGCAGACTATGTTAAACATAGTCTGCAAAGTGAACAAACTACACATTACTCAACTACAAGTTAAAACTTGTATTTCAAAACAAACTTCATTTTTTTATGATAGAACTGTTACCTAACGTAAACATAACGCTATGTATCATCATCATCATCAGCTTATTAATTGTTCCCACTGCTGGGACACAGGCCTCCTCTCTATGAGAGGGAATGGGGTGTAATCCACCACGCGGGCCCAATGCGGATTGATAGATGTCACATGTCTTCGAATTTTTGGTTCTAGGACATGCCGGTTTCCTCACGATGTTTTCCTTCACCGTTTTGAGAGCAGTGGTGATGAAATAAATTACACAAAGTAATGAGCCAGAGCATGAGCATGAGTTGAGATGATGATGGTATGTGTAATATTTTTATAAAAAAAAAAACAATAAATTTTGGGGGTTCCTCAAATTTTTGTTATCAAACCCATACGTGTTATCTATGGATAGGTCTTCAAAAATTATATTGAGGTTTTTGATATAATTTTTTTCTAAACTGAATGTTCCCCCCCCCCCTGTAACTTCTAAAATAAGATAATGATAAAACTAAATATATATATATATATATATTATAATGTACATTACCATGCAAACTTCCACCGAAAACCACGGACCCATGTAAATAACTAATTAAACAATAAATTAAAACAACCCAGTTAAATTGACACCTGAGACCTAACCCCTAATCTTCATTAAACCCTTTTAAAGTTAATTGGCTGCCTGTAAAGCTTTTTAACTTTTTCATGTTGCTCTTTATTGCTATCATTAACAACTAATTGTACAAGATTAGGTCTCTACCTAACTTTGTTAAGGACAATTTTTAGGGTTCCGTACCCAAAGGGTAAAAACGGAACCCTATTACTTAGACTTCGCTGTCTGTCCGTCTGTCTGTCCGTCTGTCCGTCTGTCTGTCACCAGGCTGTATCTCATGAACCGTGACAGCTAGACAGTTGAAATTTTCACAGATGATGTATTTCTGTTGCCGCTATAACAGCAAATACTAAAAACAGAATAAAATTATTATTAAAGGGGGGCTCCCATACAACAAACGTGATTTTTTTATAATAATTGGTACGGAACCCTTCGTGCGCGAGTCCGACTCGCACTTGGCCGGTTTTTTAAAATTCTGCCTCGTTTGGTCGCAAGCGTGACTACTGAAGATGCGGTCCTGGGTTCAGTTCCCGATTCGGTCAAAGTGTTATTGGGTTTCTCCATCAGGAATTTCGCAGTTAGTCTCGATCAGCGGGCCTAAAATGGCCGCTTTATTAGAATCATAAAATAAATCACGTTAAACATTTTAAATTATTAAAATGGACTCTAAGGTTACAATCATAAAGTCCATTTTAAGGTGTTTTTTAACGTGATTCATATTAGGATTCTGATAAAGCGGCCATATTAGACTCCCTGTGCTCGGTTGATGGCAATCTTCTTCTTCTTCGTGTCGATGATACCTATTGTTATTTATTTAATTTGTTTCGACCAGAACTCAGCCACGTCGACGGCGTTGATGGCATTGCCCCTTATTGCATTGGACATGAAGATAACTGTCGTAATGTAGGTGTAAAATTAGATTCACTTCTGCCTTAGTCTTCGGGGATTATGGTATTATTTTTATCCAAGGAAGAAGTCTCAATCATTTACGAATCTCACTGTATTTTTGTCGAACGTAACTTCCCTTATATTGACAGTTCCTAAAATATTGTCTGTTTGTTGAACCCAGTAGATTTATATTTTTGGAAAGATGGCTCAGTATCTAAATTTGGTTCTTATATTTAGCGCAGGTAGGTATAATATTATGATGTTTGGGCCTGTTTTCATAGCATCCAATTAGTTAAAAATAGCCCTAAAGTAAATAAACAAGGTATAATTTAAACAAAGTCAAATTCTTGTTTGTTGTGTACAATAACAATCTTAATTTACAAAGATACTACAAGACCAAGTTTGAAATCTTCGAAAATAGCTGATTTGCTGTATAAATATTTTTGCTCACTTAAAATTTGACAAAATGGGGAAATAGGAGAATGTAATTTTTTTCGTATGCGGTCTTAACGTTAGTTTCAGTTTCATCATCAGCCAAGCCTTTTCCCAACTATATTGGGGTCGGCGTTAGTTTCAAACTAAAAAATGAAAATTAAGTTATTTCAACCTCTTTTCAAATTATCATTTAATTCAATTATAATAATATCTTGTAGATTTCGATTGGCTTGATTAATTTCCCTGTATAGTATAAACAAAACTAACTTTAATACTGTTAATTAAAATTGAAAATAAGTTGTCGATTTCAGTCACTTTAAGATTATAATAATTAATTTAAATCTTATTTTACAACTAATTATCTTCCATTTATTCTTTTTTTTTTTCATTCTTTAAAATGGTAAATGAGTTTGGAGTAATTATCTCAGCTATTTACTTAATGAAACCTTCCATTACTAAAGTAAATAGTGTTTTCATTAATAAAAAGAATTTGGTAGCATCGTGCATTTAGAATTAACATTTTATTAGGATTTTCAGCTCGCATGTAATCCTTTTGAAAACAAATTAGATTTAAATAATTTGAAAATATAAAAGATATTTTAATTTTCAAGTCGATGAACTGAAAAATCCTCTTAAATTAAGAATCCTTTTATGCCGTTCTGAGATCTGTGTTTATTTTGTACACATATTGGTCTCGATTCTGTTGTGCACAAACTATAAACTTAATTTAGGCTATTGCTATATTTTACTAAAAGGCAGTGCGAGAAAAGTACGGCTATAGCTATGAACTAAGTTAGAGATGTCAAACTAGTTGCGCTTTACCGTGTTTTTAGTCGCCATGTTTTTACGTGCACCCTTCATTTGTATGGAAATATGAGTTCAATTAAATTTGACAACTCTAAATTACGTCCGTCTCTTTCTCGTTTTATTATAGAGAAAAAGGTAGCAATAGCCTAGATTAAGTTTAGTTTGTGCACAATAGAATCGACACCATTATCTAACCAAATATTATATGTACAAAATCGACATTATTGACTTCAGATACAAAATTGACATCAGCCTAGCCTTTTCGGGTGAGCTTACAGCCTAGCCGGGTGCTACTGAATATCATCTCGCTATCTGGCCTCCACAACCGCACCGACTGGGTATTACGATACCTTTTGGTAAGACTAAGTTGTCTGATTTTCGGGTTTGTATACTATAAACGTAAAGACTGTCAAACCTGACGCCCTAGCACGAGCGCGCGGTGTTACGCCCAAATTCCTGCCACGCAGATGTCGGTTCAAAGACCAGAATAAACAAACCTATAGGTTTGTTTGTAGGTTTGTTGTTTATTCTGGTGTTTCTGGATAAATTGAAAGGGACCTCTCTTCAATTTATCCAGTCAATTAGTATTCTGTTGAGACCAGACATTCCTTCCAAGAATTTAATTTATCTTGACCTACGGTAACACTTTCTATTTCGGTACATTAAAAGGACAACTCGTTGACTAGTTAAACAAGGGACAATATTATTGAAGAAGCGTTATTCGAATGTTCTAACTAAGGTAATCAAACTCTTAGCTTTGCTTTCTTTGACGGTTCTTTCTTAGTTCAAATTCATGTCTATTGCATAACAATGGTTACATAAGTAATTACTTAAACTCAAGTAATTACTTTAATTTGATTATAGATACAAGTGTAAAAAGTTCAACCTTATTTCCGAAGATAACGTGACTTCTTTTCTTGAATTGGTAGAAACACTTTATAAGTACGCACACCCCATGATAAACATAACACTGCACCATGACAGCTGCAATTTAGACTTAGGCTGCTTAAGATAAATTTTTGATGGGAAAACCCAAATTAAACTAGCGATTAACCTACAAGAAATTGATATACTAACCTATGATATCAGAATATTTATTTTAACATGTAACAGTTTAAACAATAATTGTTGGTTGGACAGAAATAAACAAATAAATTACACCCCGGATCTTATGCTATACTACTATGCTTAGTTGTACTAGTGGTTTCAACCACTATAAAACAAGGCAATTTATTTTTGCCAAATACTGGGTCATGTTTTAAACGTTGGCAATACTTTAAGGGTGTACCCAACTAAATGCAGTCATTTGTTGCTAACGTTTAAAAATTACCCAGTATTGTTATATGAGATCAAAAATGAGCAACATCATTCATCATTTCAGCCTAAAGACGTCCACTGCTGGACATAGGCCTCCCCCAAGTGTCGCCACATTGACCGGTCCCGTGCGACTCACATCCAGCGGATTCCCGCAACCTTCACCAGGTCATCGGTCCACTTAGTGGGAGGCCTTCCAACGCAACGTCCGGTTCACGGTCGCCACTCCAGAACTTTTCGGCCCCATCGGCCATCCGTTCTGCGAGCAATGTGCCCTGCCCACTGCCACTTAAGTTAGGCAATTCTTCGGGCTACGTCGGTAACCTTGGTTTTCATGCGGATGTCTTCATTTCTGGTTCGATCGCGCAAGGAAACTCCGAGCATAGCCCTCTCCATTGCCCTTTGGGTGACTTTAAGCCTTCTGATGAGGCCCATTACGAGCGACCACGTTTCGGTCCCGTATGTAATCACTGGCAGCACACACTGGTCATAGACTTTTGTCTTGAGACACTGCGGTAGGTTGGACGAGAAAATACCGCGCAACTTCCCGAACGCTGCCCAACCGAGTCGGATTCGACGATTGACCTCTTTCTCGAAGTTAGACCTACCTAACTGGACCGTTTGTCCCAGGTACACATAATCGTCTACAACTTCGAGTGTAGAGTCTCCGATCTTGATAGGAGCATAATTATGACGACGATGGAGATTGGACGATTCTCCTCCTGCAGCAAGGTGTGAGACAGGGAGACGTCATATCTCCGAAACTGTTCACCGCTGCACTGGAGGATGTCTTCAAGGTTCTGGACTGGAGAGGGCTAGGCATCAACATCAATGGCGAGTACATCACTCACCTTCGGTTTGCCGATGATATAGTGGTCATGGCTGAGACCATGGAGGACCTCAGTACAATGCTCGATGACCTCAGTAGAGCTTCCGGAAGTGTGGGTCTAAAAATGAACATGGACAAAACTAAGGTCATGTTGAATGCCTATGTCACACCCACTCCTATCAAGATCGGAGACCATGAGATCATGAGCATAATTATCCTAATTTTCTTCGCAGTCCCTATTTTATACAGTCACACGGTCATAGTCAAAAGGTGTGAAACAAATCGCTGTATCCCGGAGAAGCTTTAGGAGTGACTAAGCTCGGAACATTTGTTGGAAATAGAGGTCGTAGTGTGGGAGGCATACTTGTAACATTGAGGCACTGGGGACAACGTAGACAATGTCATTATTGAAGGAGAGAACAACTCCCCGTCATTGCAATAATTTCTTTGTTCTACACCATACCTGGGTACCATCTAGTTAGGGAGATATTTGTTGTTGGGTCAAAGTTCCAACTTTTTTACAAGTTTTTTTTTTTAACACAAGTTTTGATTGTAAGATTTTTACTTTAAACACCTCCACAATCCCCGTATAATTCAATCCATCCAACAAGACACAATGTTTTGAGTGCGTTACATTGAGTTCTACCACAAAACATAACAATTCACCCCAGAAAAAAAAGTCGTTTCCTAGCAATAATTTTTGCGTAATGTTACTTTGTTTGATGTACAGAATGCTTGGTTGTCGGCTTCGTGATGAGGTTTTTTACATGACATTTTAAGTTTAGTTACCGTGAAAGCTTAAAACAGTGTTTGATAATACGACAATGCGGTAAAACATCTGCTCATAATTACTGTAATTTTCTTTGAATACCGCTTTAGTAGTCTTTTGTACGGCCTTAGTTAATTTTATTCCCACAGACTGGATTAAAGAGAAGTACTTATCACCAAAAATAACCAGACCATCATTTTGATCGCATTTGTATTAAAAAAACTGGTGAGTTTAAGTAGCAAACTGGCAATATTTTTTAAACAAAAGCTGTTTATTATTTGTCCAGTGTTTTATTTTGTACTATTGTGAAATAATAGATACTGGTGGCCACGACAGTTGCAGTATAAAACTGTATACAAATACAAGTATCACTGGCTCGAAATCCAATAAACATCTGAAAATATTAAAACAATAGCAAATATCGTGGAAACAGATGTTTCTGCGTATCGTTTGATTTGTTGTTTTAAAAAAAGTTATAAAACATTTAAAATACGGGGAATATTTTTATCACTTTTTACCGTATACAAATTGACGACATTTTTGCTAATTTATCTTTCAGTGATAATATTTTTAGCCGTCTTCCAAGAGGTTATCAATTCGTCTGAATGTATTTTTTTTGTTATTGTAAAAAATATAACTAATATTATTATGTACATTATATACAGACTACAACTAGAACTAAAATAATGATGAAAAGAAGACTAAAAGTAAGTAACTACCTATATAAAGCGACGACACTATTAAGAAACTTAGGCGTCAAAGTACTTCTCCGCATTGCTGTCATCCGGAAACGTGCCCAGAAGACTAAGAGCATTGCCACGTTGAATGGCAATGCTAATTCTTTGGCCAAAGAAAGAGCCAGCCCTCTGGTCATGCGAAGTGTCGAGAGATTTCTAAAAAATATATTCCACATGAAAAAAAAATAATTAAGTTAGTTTAACAAAGTATAGTTTAAACTATTTACTTACTACCTCATGATCAACACGTATCTAATTCTATGTTACTACATTTCAGAATGTAAATTTTGTGTTATGAACGCATGAAACTTTCTTGACTGAATTAGGAATTGTGGAAATAAATGTAGTTTTGATAACATTCTTCATGCGAAATTGTATTTAAATTAAATTTTACTACAGTACATACACTTTCTTCGCCACTTGAAATAATTTTAATGAAAATGTGTTTACGTTTTCACGAGAGCTTTTAGCATGAAACCTCTAATCGTGAAAACACCCACTCTTTCTACAAACATTGCAATAAATTAAGTGGTACCTACCCTAAAGTGCGTGCTCAAGCACTGGATTCAATTAATTCCTTGGGCACAATTACAGTGCTGAAAGGCACAATTATGGCTTCACTGAATATGAAGGATTCAAAGGAATCATTTAGATTAAGTTGAGAAATTGTGGAACATAACTTGAATTAAGTTCTAAGAAAGAATAAAAAAAAAAATATGTACAAATAAATAAAATTGAATGGTCTGTTTGTAATTCCAAAATGCTTTTTACTAAATGCATATGTATAATTATGAAAGAATACCGATACAGACAAGGTAAAAAAAAATGTTATTATTATGTACCTATTAATAACATTTTTTTTTACCTTGTCTGTCTATTGGTTTGTCTGTCTATTTTTTTCGACTAATCTCCAACAGCTGCATCAATTGTGACGAGGTTATAAGTAATTAGTAAGGCTACATTTACTTTAGAAAAAGGATTGGGAATTCGTGCAAAAAAATAAAACCCTACAAAATACAAAAACAAAATCCTATTCAACTAAGGAAGCAATATTTTATAATAATTTCCAAGGCCAAGGTAAGGCAACAACTACTACTATAGTTGGTGCTAGTTAAGATGAGAATAGCGGTCATTGCACTTTCCCTAATATCTCTTCGTACGAACCAAAACAAATAACCATGTATCGTTTTTCGTTATAAAAAATGTTGAAGATCACGTTAAATGACGATTCAAGACTTGAGCCAGGCTTATTTTTGATTTTCAAAGTTAAGAAGTTTAATAAATGTAGGTGGGTCAATGACCGCTATTCTCATCTTAACTGGCACCAACTATAGATGGGTAGTTCTTCAAAAGTATTCTCCGCGTACCTTTCGTGGCAATTTTTTTTTTACAGTAGTCATCAAATAAATGAACATACATTTAAGACGCTGTAAAAACAATACATACAATGTTTATTATATGTAAATTGGTGCATAAACGACAGAGATATTCTGTTTTGAAATTTTGATGCCCACGAAAGTTACGAAACTTTTTAAGCAAGAGGGATATAATTGGCAAAACCAGCCAGTTTGGGGTGGGGTCAACTGTTAAATTGGCTACGAGAAAACATACAAACAGAAACACATTCTCCGAGTCATTACAAGAAAAAAATGGAAACACATACATGTATATACGTAAACAAATACAAAAACAAATATAAAAAATGATAATCGAGTAAATGCATCTGCGGCTCACAAAAAATCTAAAGTTATTATTTCGTGGAGATTTATGGCTTTAATGGTGCGCTAGCTGACTTTCGTGGACAAATAACCACGAAAGTTGTGCCACGAAAGTTATGAAAATTTTACATTTTTGTGAATTACGATTGAAGTTATATGTAAATTACCAAACAAAGTACTTGGGAATAATCTCGAAGATCTATCTTATTCCTTAGTTCAAAATGATTTGGAAATTATAAACCATTATCCTTCAAAATATACGCACGAAAGTTTTTGACCATGGCTATCTGAAAATTTTCAAAGAATAAATTGCCTCGTATTTTTATTGTTTAGAAGCGAAGAACGTACATGTCTCCCCCACTGACGCCGGGATACTACAGAGTACCCGTGCAGCTAAAACGTGTACCGAAAAGTTGGCGCTTTTGGAAGAGAGGTGCAGTTTTGTTGCGCGCTCGCGAAACTAGCAAAATCGTGTGACAGAAACATAATGTCTATTAAGTATTGTAATATAAGAGATACAATTAATGTGCTTTACTATTTATGATGCACAGTTAAACACGATTAATTTGATGTATAACATTGTATGCTTATGAATTGAATACAAAAGTTATCAAAGTTTGCCGTGAACGCAAACCGAGTGTGACACGCGAAGAACACCGATTTTGCTCCCGTTTTTGACATTCGATGTTTATTTTTATAAACATTATAAATAATTTTAGGTGTTTATTGTTGAAATTATACACATATATAAGTAAAGCGTAATCTGTGTTAGGTCCTAAGACGGAATGTTCAATAGGTTAGGAATTAAGACCCTGTGACCGCGTTTTGAGGCACCTCGAAGAATCGCCCAGATACTAAAATTTGATATCTGCGTCATATTTGGTCTTGTGGCCGTAACTGCGGACTGCTAGCTGGGCATGAAGTCCTACAGGGTCCTGTTTCCAGGTCGGGTATTATTTAGTAACTAGCTTCTACCAGCGGCTTCGCCCGCGTGAAGTTTGATAAATTGTCCCATAGGATCTTACTACCGGGATGAAAAGTATCCTATGTATCCCAGTAAAATTTCATCCAAATTCGCTTAGTAGTTTTTGCGTGAAAGAGTAACAAACATTCAGACATATAAACTTACAAACTTTCGCATATAATATTAGTAGGATGTTCAAGAAATAAGCCGAGTACATACTCGGCTTACTTCTTAAACATCCTCCATCCAGGCACAACAACAACAACCCATGTCACTCACAGGTTTCGTATAAGGCGACTAATGCCTGACGCAGAACACCTTTGCCTCCGTAGACCAGATAATGGGCAGCAGCGTTTTCTGTTAGTCTTTCAGCACTGCGATCTCCAATCCGCCTGCCAAGCGTGGAGATTACGGAAAATTCCTCCCATCATGGGAGAGGCTTATGTCCAGCAGTGGACGTTATGGGCTGTTGTTGTTGTTGTTGTTTGTAAGTTGGGGCCGCCACCACTGGGCCACCGCTGCTTCTCAGTATTATAACATAACATAATATCACTACTTAAATTCCCGAAGAATTAGGCAACGATGTACCTAATACCACACCCACATTGTGTTATTATAAAGTTCAGCGAAAACTCTGTTCCGTCTTTTCAATATTGTTTTTAAACTTCTTCCTTTACATGCATATTCAACGCTTCAGTAATAATATTAATATGGAAACTCCAGTTCTTTAGCAAGTTTTAGAAGTAAATTGGTTAGCTAGGATAGTAAGTACTTTCTATAATCAGTTAGAAAAATCCGAGAAACTAAGCACATAACGATCTAACTGTAAGTACACACGGCAACACGTCAACCTATACATTTCCAGTATAGCATGGCCTCGCTTTGTATAGATTTCCCTCTTACAGATAGATTATTATGTGTCTCCCATGTTTTTAAAAACCGGCCAAGTGCGAGTCGGACTCGCACACGAAGGGTTCCGTACCATTGACAATATTTAGTATTTGTTGTTATAGCGGCAACAGAAATACATCATCTGTGAAAATTTCAACTGTCTAGCTGTCACGGTTCATGAGATACAGCCTGGTGACAGACAGACGGACAGACGGACAGACGGACAGATGGACAGACGGACAGACGGACAGACAGCGAAGTCTTAGTAATAGGGTTCCGTTTTTACCCTTTGAGTACGGAACCCTAATAATTAGGTAATTTCCTTTTATCATTCCATATACATTTCTTTTGTAAGAAAAGTATTTTACTTATCCATGTTAACTGGTACCTTAATTGGTTGGTTATTTGTAATGATCATCTCTTACATCATTATGGATAAAGTTATAAAACAAAGTTTATTTAACGATTATTTAATTAAATAGTAGGCCTACTTAGATTATAATTATGTCATTTGAATACCTATTCAAATGACATAATTATAATATAAAGACAACCATATTCATAGAAACATTTTATACCTATAAAATGTTTCTATGAATATGGTTGTCTTTTGTTAATATTTTATGCAAAGAGTTTTTAAACAAGCCAAAAATAATTCCTTGATTTCTAAAAATATATATTCGTGATAACATGGAAATTAGTAGCTGTTAGTACTCTAGGCATACATAATTTTATTACACTTAAAGTAAAATTTCAATACGTTTAGATACAATCTAAATCTGAATTTATACAAGAAAACTTCAAACGATACGTCTCGCAGGTGGCATGAGATAATTTTTGCTACTTATTTTAGAATTATACAACCTTTTTAGGTTTCCAGGTTTATTTATTTATTTATTTAAGAATTAATGTGAAACAATGAAAATAACATATAATTGCTGGTATATGCCTGTTATAGGTATACCTACGCAGCATTCACCATAAGACAACAATATATAATTTTTCAAATCTTAATAATAAAATTTGAATACAATATACTTACAATAAAATTTACTTAATACTAAATGAAGTGATATGAATTATGATGATATACATAATTATGCAATAAGAGTGTGATACCTAAAGAATTACATTTTTTGTTAAATGGTTGCGCAGTTGTAAATGTGTTGAGTTGACAGAAATTAGTTATTTAAAGGTAAATTAGTGCTATCCCGTACCTCAGAAACTGATCTTTTAAGGGAAACGCTGAATAAATCGGTTTCCAGTGATGTGTGGGAGCTGTTATAGTTTCTACATATTCTGAGCAAAGGAGCATTGAGACCAAGGTTTTTAGGTTTACTAAGCCTCCGTCCATAAAAATCACATAAAAAGACCTTGTAACTGTAAATGTTTATAGCCATTTTTCTAAAATTAAGAAAAAAAATATCGAGTGTTTTCTTTGAGTAAAATTGGTAGTGTCAATAATTTAGTTTGGCCTACAATTCGGAGGCGTAAAAGCGTATTAGGGCGCACTACAATTTTCAACCCTATATACCTACAACTACATCAGATTATAGTTTGTATGCCAAGTCATGTCAAACCTCCATTTAGATACGGTAGGCCTATTTACGACGTGTCTATGCAGAAACATTACCATAGAATGGCCATAAGTTCCCAATTACGTTATGAGTTCAATGCAATCGCATAGCATTGTTGACTCATGTATCCCTGGTACCTTGGTATCGGATACATTGTTGTTCTGAGGTTGGACTTGACATATTTGACAAGCTTTTGTGAATAAGTTATTGTTTGTTTTGTGTATTTGTATTGTTTGTTGGTAGCTTATATGGTGTATTCTTGTATTTGACAAGACATATTATGTCGCCTGTATATTTTTAAGGTTTGGCAGAGGTGAGTGCACCCACCTTTTCCCCCTTTTTAAGGAAGAATTCAGACCTTGGGCTATATAATTGCTTGCTCTATAAGACTAATTTGTATGCTTAGGATGTCGCTAATTAATGTTGACTTACATTAAAACGCACTGAATTAGAACATGTGAGAGATGTGAGAGTAATCCATGATCAACTTTTTAGAAAACAAAATTCATTTCCCATTTTTTTTCTCAAGTTAGATATTATATGTGAAATAAGTTTAGTTACAAACCTAACTGCTTTCAGATCAAACTTGCTAGCCTTTTTTTGACAAAAACCAAGATCCATAAATTTTAGCACGTGTTTAATTCGTCTCTAATGAATTTGAAGTATGACAGATTGCTTTGCCACTGTTCACAGAACTAATAATAAAATTTTATCAAATTACGTGTTAAGTTGATAAGTAATCATCTGCCTAGCCTTTTCCCAAGTTTTATTGGGGTCGGCTTCCAGTCTAACCGGATGCAGCTGAATACCAGTATTTTACATGGAGCGACTGCCTATTTGACCTCCACAACCCAGTTAGTACTGGGTAATACGATACCCTTTGGTAAGACTGGTTGTCAGACTTTTTGGGCCACTGACTACCTGTAACGACTGTCAAAGATCACAAATGACAGCCGGGACCAACTGCTTATCGTGCTTTCCGAGGCACGGGGGAGATTCGGTATGTAACGGGTGGTCACCCATCCACAGACCAACCTAGGCAAGCACGGCTTAACCTTAAGATCGACCCGAGTGGCTGTTATTATTTAGCCATGAGCTCCTCTCTCCTCTCGTTAAATAGATAAGTATTTCATATAATTACCTATCTCGACCTGAGACTAATATCCAGCCACAGAAATAGATGAGTGAACTGAGTTGAGTGTCATTTCAGAACCACCCAAACATAATTATTATAGAAAAGAAAACATTTTTTTTTTAAATATTTCTTTTCACAGGCGAGGCTAGATAAACTGAAAATATGGATAATATTTTAGCCTGTGTTAGACATAAAGTGGCAGCAATCCTGACCTAGGGCGGTCGGAAAGTGGGCCCGTATTTTTTTTTTGACCCGCCCAGTAAAGTTACTAACAAGGTATTTTAGAAATCCTACTAATATTATAAATGCGAAAGTTTATGAGGATGTTTATTCCTCTTTCATGCAATAACTACAGATCGGATTTGCGCACACAGATAGTTTATAACCCGGATTAATACGGATACTCCGATAGATCCCGTGGGATGATAACCGGATTCCACGCGGGCGAAACCGCGGGCATAAACAAGTTTAAAATAAATTCATATGTTGGTGAGTTATTTATGTGTTGCAAACTTATTAAGTTCTACTATTAGGTACAATTAGAAAGATTCGATTTATCTTTTACAGTCCTCAAATGAAATATATTGCTAAGAATCACTGAAAATCATCATGTCTGTGGCCATTTTAAGAAATTTAACTTTAATTTTAATAATATTATGATTGTGCTAAAACGGCTATTTTAGCTCCCTGAAGTAGGTAAGCCTGTATCCACAAAACAAAAACTAAGTACCTTACTAACATGGGCAGAGCTGTTGTTCTTTCCCAACTTTTGTAATATAAGGGGATAAATTTAATGACCACAGAAAAAAACTTTGTGACCACTAACATCTATCACCTAAAATACCAATTGATCACCAAATTTAGTAAATAGAGCACCAAATATTAATGAAGTGGTTGATGGCAAACTAGTTTTGCCTAGGCTGACTTGGGGCACCCCGACACGAGTTTTATATAAACCATTTAGAAGTAGGAGCCCTTGCAGAACGGGGCTCCGTCGACCTTGTCTCCCTCGACTCGGATGCAAGAGCATAACAGTTCAATTTCTAGTGGTTATTAACTATTTTTGGTCCTAATTTCACGCTAAAATGTGAGACTAATTTTGGTGATAATTTACTATTTATGGCAATCAAAAGTGATTTTTTGCCGTTACATTTGACTAAATCTGGTGGTTAGTTAAAAGCCATACTATAATAATCTTACAGGTAAGGTACTTATCAATACGTTACGTCCCTCACTTCGTAAGTACCCAACTGAGCGTAATAAATGTCTGTTATATCTAGCCCATTCATCTTACGGTCGACTTAATTGATTGATAACGAGCTGAACTTGGTTAATACACCGTCCAGAGATAAGCTAGTATTAAATGAGTAGTATGAGAGTATTAGCGTGGAATAATAGTGTTTGATACGCGGTGTACGATTAGGTACAGGAAGATTAGGATCATATTTTGCTAGTAGAAGTGAATAAGGGATTTGGGTAGAGGTGTACACCCACATGTCGCCAGTTATGTTTCATCATCATCATCATCATTTCAGCCAACAGACGTCCACTGCTGGACATAGGCCTCCCCCAAAGGGGGGTTTTTGCCATAATCGCCACGCTTGGCAGGCGGGTTGGCGATCGCAGTACGGTACGCAGTGCTTTTGTAACAAACAAAAGCACAGAGAACGCTGCTGCCCATTCTCTGATAAGTCCCTTAGTCGCCTCTTACGACACCCACGGGAAGACATGGAATGGTGCTAGTCTTTACGTCCGACACTATACAGAAAATGTCATGTGTATGTTTTACTATATTAATTTATATTCTATAATATTTACATTATTTACATACTAATATTTTTTAATGTGTATGTTATGTTTAAGTCCCATGTAATATGGGGGCGAGCCTATTGCCATCAACCGGGCACAAATCCAGACTCCGTAGCTGCTGTTAAGAAAACCAACGACTACTATATTTCAATGACAATATTGAATAGTGTTATCCAAACGATAATGGTTGAAATTTGTTATTAAATCCTTTCCGTGAGGCGTGATTGCCTAATGATTTCCTGCAGCTTTTGGTGATTCAGGATAGAGTCGAAGGTACGAGACCACGTCGTGGTCGATCACCAACCCGATGGACAGACTCCATCAAATATGTCACCGAGATCCCTAAAAGGGACACCTTAATGGAGAGGGCTATGTTCGGAGTTTCCTTGAGCGATCGAATCAGAAATGAAGACATCCGCAAGAGAACCAAGGTTACAGACGTAGCCCGAAGAATTGCCAAACTTAAGTGGCAGTGGGCAGGGCACATTGCTCGCAGAACGGATGGCCGATGGGGCCGAAAAGTTCTGGAGTGGCGACCGCGAACCGGAAGACGTTGCGTTGGAAGGCCTCCCACTAGGTGGACCGATGACCTGGTGAAGGTTGCGGGAATCCGCTGGATGCGAGTCGCACGGGACCGGTCAATGTGGCGACACTTGGGGGAGGCCTATGTCCAGCAGTGGACGTCTTTCTGAAATGATGATGAATGATGATGCGTCCAATAGAGAGAGAGAGCAGCGACCGCAGTTGTAGGCGAGCCCCCATGATCACTATGCCAAGAGTGAATGCGTAAGAAGATGACAAGATTGCCTGATTGCTGATTTACTGGAACTGAGTTTGTTTACATTTACTATACATCAAAATTAAATACTTTTGGAACAGACCTTGATTTTTGACGCGGCTTTATTTTTGTTTCTAATATTATCCACTGCTACAAAAATATAGGTACTTAACTGTGCCATAAAATCATCTGTATTAAATTTCAAAATAAAACATCAATATTTTTGCATTAATATTGGTTTTCATGAAATTTTAATCCTTGGATATTTTATCTGAAAATGTTTACATGAAACCGAAATTAAAAGTTTTGCAAATATTTTTAATCCATTTGAAGAGTTTGTTAAACTTTTATTTCAAAGTCTCACTCAAGGGTACACAAAGGTCATTTTGTTTCGTCATATTTATAAAATAGGTACTTACTAATTGAACTGTTTCTTTCCACTACCTAATTGTTAATATTATTTGTGTCATATTTAACTATTGTACAAATAATAATAAAGTCTAGATTTAAAATATAAACTTAGTTAAATAAGAATAATATATCAAAAGGGGAAAAGAATTACTGGGCATCAAAAACACCGTCACTGTCAAAGGGAAAGGTTCCCAGAACGTTGGCAGTATTGCCACGCAGGATGGCAATGCTATCCTATATCGGGAGCTCAAAACTATTAACAATCACGGAAGATATCCCGTAAGTGACAATATAAGTTTAGTTTTAAACCGTGAAAGCACACCTAATTTGTTGAAATTGATGTTATTTAAGCAGTTTTTTAAGAAAAACTATTTGTTCTAGCACGGCAAAAAAAATATATCTTA
This sequence comes from Xestia xanthographa, assembly GCA_905147715.2. Classification (NCBI taxonomy): domain Eukaryota; kingdom Metazoa; phylum Arthropoda; class Insecta; order Lepidoptera; family Noctuidae; genus Xestia; species Xestia xanthographa. The sequence goes on along the minus strand of LR990653.1, from coordinate 23,939,390 downwards.
ATATTGATCATATTTCAAAGACCTTGGACGGACTCGATACATATTTCGACGAAATCGGCTCGATAGAAAATAATTGCAAAGATTGGTCTTAAAATCATCATTAACGGTCCTATGTATTTGGTCTGCAATTAAAAACATGAAGTCAACATATTCATACCTAAACCGCTAACGAGTCATATTTCTCAAATAATCCATACTTTTTTTTATATCAATATTTATTCATTATTTTCTTCTAAAACCTGGCTAGTAATAGTGACGTCTCGTTTTCTCCCATACAAATAGACAGTGTGCGCGATTTTGGTGTTAACAGCGCCTTAAACCAAAGCTTATTTTATTTCACCGTGAACAGGGCCGTAAAATACTGCTTCTATCTTCTATCTACAAGCATTCTACCACAATTAGTACTTACAGATTTTTTTTCCATTATACGCAGATTAACCGACGTTTAGTTTCGAGCATACTTGTACAACGGTACAAAACTGTATTCGCTATTGTGTAGCCTAAGCTTTAAAGTAAAAGTATTGTGTTGTGACTATTTATTTTGTTTAGTAAGATTCTTTGGTATTCTTGTGTGAATAATACGTTATAGTATGAGAAATTCAAAAGTTAAATCCAACTTTAAACCAATGTTTTTTTGAGCCGTTTCTAGTGTGTATAAGAATAACAACAACAAATTTCATTTATTTCCAGGCAACTTTGGCCCATACATTTATTATTAAGATTTATGTGGCCCATACATACATAAGATTGTATCTCTATGAATAACTGAAAACGAAAAAAAAAAAAAAAAACGTCGTCGTCGTCGTCGTCGTCGTTCGTTCGTTCATTGTTCGTCGTTTGTTTCGTAATTCAGTTTATTACATTCATACTACTATTATAACATTGTTTAAGTTGTGCTATCGTATTATGATAACACAAATTAGGTTCCGAATCGCAAAATTGCAGTATTTCGCCTGTGAAAATGCAGTAGTTATATGTACCTACAGTGATTGTTTAGTGTGAAGAAATACGTGATTTAGTGATTAAAACGTGTGTGAAATGGGAAAACTAGTGTTTAATTAGTGAGGTGATTAGATTGCTCAACTATCTACACCAAAAAACAAGTAGTTTTGTGTGTTTTTTCGTCCAAACAGCGACTGACAACTTTAGTTCCAGATGTAAACAAACTACTATTTATTTCTGTTTATCTATATAAATAAAAACAAAAGGCCTGACTGACTGACTGACTGACTGACTCATCAACGCCCAGCCCAAACCCTTGGATCTAGAAAGCTGAAATTTTGCACAGAGGTTCTCTTTATAATGTAGACAAGGAATAAGGAAGGATTTTTAGAAATTCAACCCCTAAAGGAGTTAAATAGGGGATGTAAGTTTGTGTGAAATTCCGTCAGATTTAAAGTTAGGATCTTCAGATTTTGTGTTTAGGCTGATGATTAAAAATTAATTGATACGTGTCTCAGCGTTTTTCACAATTCTACCCCCGAAGGGTTAAAAATGGGGATGAAGTTGTTTATGGAAAATCGTCAGTTTTAAAGTTAGGATCTTCAAATTTTGTGTTTAGGCTGATGATTAAAAATTAATTGATACGTGTCTGAGCGTTTCTCATAATTCTACCCCCAAAGAGTTAAAAATGGGATGAAGCTGTTGTGTATGAAAGTCCGTCAGTTTCAAAGTTAGGATCTTCAAATTTTGTGTTTAGGCTGATGATTAAAAATTAATTGATACGCGTCTCAGCGTTATTCACAATTCTACCCCCGAAGGGTTAAAAAGGGGGATGAAGTTGTTTATGGACAATCGTCAATTTTAAAGTTAGGATCTTCAAATTTTGTGTTTAGGCTTATGATTAAAAATTAATTGTTACGTGTCTGAGCGTTTCTCATAATTCTACCCCCAAAGGGTTAAAAAAGGGATGAAGCTGTTGTGTATGAAAGTCCGTCAGTTTTAAAGTTAGGATCTTCAAATTTTGTGTTTAGGCTGATGATTAAAAATTAATTGATACGTGTCTCAGCGTTATTCACAATTCTACCCCCGAAGGGTTAAAAAGGGGGATGAAGTTGTTTATGGACAATCGACAATTTTAAAGTTAGGATCTTCAAATTTTGTGTTTAGGCTGATGATTAAAAATTAATTGATACGTGTCTCAGCGTTTTCCACAATTCTACCCCCGAAGGGTTAAAAAGGAGAATGAAGTTGTATATGGAAAGTCCTTAATTCTCTAAGTAAAACTCACTAAATTTATTATCTAGGCTTGTGGTTGGAAGCTAACGCAACGGTATTTTTAATAATTTCAACCCCTAAGGGGGTGAAAGATGAAAAGGGGGCTTTATCTGTACAAATAAATAAAATTGAAGTGTCTATTTGTAATATTAAAACAACCGCATTTTACTACATGCATATGAATGTTTATAGGGTACATTTACCAAAATATGTTTTATTTTTATTTTTGTCTGTTATTTGTTTGTTCCGGCTAATCTCTGGAACGGCGGGACCGATTTTGACAGGACTTTCACTGGCAGATAGCTGATGCAATAAGGAGTAACTTAAACTTCTTCTATTTTAGATAAAATCTATACAGTAACCCTCCTTCTGGCGCAGTCGGGTAAAAATACATAAAAGAAGAAGAAACTGACTGACTGACTGACATATCAACGCACAGCCCAAACCACTGGGTCTGCAGATTCCAAATTTGGCAAGTAGGTTCCTTATGTGGTCAAGGAGTGCACTAAGAAAGGATTTTTCAAAATTTACTCCCTAAGGGGGTGAAACGGGAGTCGAAAGTTTATATGGGGACACAAGATTAGTTAGACCGTTTTATTCGAAACTTCACAGGAGTACTCCTATCGATAAATAGGTAGAAATGGATTTCAGGTTTTTTCAGAATTCAACCCCTAAAGGGGGAAATGGGTTTGGTATTGTTTGTATGGTGTATCGGGTCGGGTGTATTACAAAAATACCTGAAATACCATCATCCCCTGTTGGGGTGGGATGGGGTCGGAATGTCAAATCAATATGGGTGTCGATTCCGAGATTATCATTGGTGCTGATTACGAATATGGCATTTATTTTTAGATCTAAAAGATGGCGGATTCGACTTCTATACAGGATTATTGTTGATTTATTGTGATGATTGTGATAGTGATAGTGATTGTGATTGGAATAGTGATGGTGATGGTTGTTGTGATAACGATGATGGTGATGGTGATTGTGATTGTGACAGTGATAATGATGGTGATAGTGATGGTGATTGTGATAGCGATTGTGATGATTATGAAATTTGGCACATAGATAGTTTATAACCTGGATTAACATGTAGGATACTATTTATCCCTTTAGTATGATCCCGTGGGACAGTTACCGAACTTCACGCGGGCGAAGCCGCGGGCAACAGCTAGTTGTAAATAAATATATATGAAAATAGAATTATTGTAATGTCCATCGTTCGTACGTGTCTCGAATCCGAAACAACTTGAATCGTGTAGTATGTTTGTTTACTCGTTTTGTAGTCTTTTGGCAAACCGACAGTAGACTCGCTAATTAAGTGCTCAAGACGTAAGGGCCTTGGAATTCAATGAAAAGTAAATACACTATCAATGAAAAGTAAATACACTATTGTATAGATACCCATAAGAGTTATAATAGGTAAAGCTGTACATAACTATTTTTTTTGTTAGCCTATTTGAGTGTCCCACTGCTGGGCCAAAGGCCTCCCCTTTCTCCGTTCCAAAGCTTTCTATCCTGTGCAATATCTGGCCATGTTTGCCCCGCAAACGATACCAGATCGTCACACCACCTTCCCCGCGGTCTACTTCGACGGCGATTTCCTCCGAATTGTGGGTACAGTAGCAAATATTCATAAGCATACTGAATTTAAAACGAAAGCGAAATTTAATTCGACAGCGAAAAAGATTAGAAGACCAACTAGAAGGACCGATACCATCATGGTCGATTACAATTTTCGCTTCGAACGAAGATAACACAACCGGATTTCTAAAGCAACCCTTTTAGGGTGAAACCCCTTATCGGTAAGTGGCGGTTATCCTAAATCGAGTTCATTAAAAATTAACACTCCAAGTTGAATCTCTTGCAGGCCGATATCCAAGGCTCTTGGAAACGATAAGGGTTACAACTTCAAATTGCCTATATTTGAAAGGTCGACCAGATGCTTTTAAACGTAAAATCACGCCTGAAATACCTGCTGTAGTCAAAGGTTTACCTAATAGTACCTACACCCACATTTTGCCGTTCTGTTTAAATCCTTGTAATAGGGGACGATCCTATCCGCCTAAACTCCTGATGGAAAAACTCGATGACACTTTGCCCGACCCGGAAATCGAACCCAGGACCTCATGCTCCAGAGAGAGTCAGCAAATAGGAAGGGCGGACCTCTTCCTATTTGCTGACTCTCTCTAAGGACAGATGCCTGCCGGGGGTTGCGGGACTGTTCGAAAGAGATACCGTGGCCCCGGAACACAAAGGGTGATGAAGGAACATGGATGGATTTTAGTCAGTAAAAGTCTGACACTCCCTCCTGCTCCGACCAGAGCGGGAGGAGTCATTTGATGATATAAAAAAAAAAATGGACCTCATGCTTAGCAGTCGCGCTCGCGACCACTCCACCAACGAGGCAGTCCAAACATCTTTATGTTTTGGGTAACTCAATCAAAAGTAACTTAAGTGTAACAATTTGAAGTTTTACGAGATCGAAAAAAAAATAGATTTTGCCTTGGGTGTTCAAACCAAAGAATCATTTCATAGTGAGCACACGCTGATTCTCTTAATTATTATTGTCATAATTCTCAGTTTAAACTATAGTCGCGTCTTCTACAGACTTCAGTAGCGCAGTCAACCCCGCATCAGTTGTTACAATTTGACATTGACAGCACCCTTATGTCATGGGAGTAAGGGCGGTTGTCATAGTGTTAACATTGATGTGCCTTTTACTATTTACAACAAAGTTGTACTACCCGACAGCATCATAAATCAATTTTTGCTATAAAAATACAACAAATCCACTTACCGATAGCAAGACATCCGGCGAGGAACACCCAAGCTTGTGTCGCCAACATTGTAGTCTATTCACTGTACCGTTTTAGGGACAGCAGTCTTCGTCGCTTCATTTGGGACCGTCTCACACTAAACCACATCACTTTTCACATATATATGTATAGCACTTTCGTTCACAACACTATTTATGGTGATATTGTTGGGATCTGTAACAAAGGAAATGGATATTATTAGAAAAATATGATCAGTGGAAAAAGTGATAAAACTTTTATTCATAATCATCATCATTAGCATTTCAGTCGAAAGACGTCCACTGCTGGACATAGGCCTCCCCCAAGTGCCGCATGTCGCCACATTGACCGGTCCCGTGCGACTTTGATTGACCCGGAATAATTCAATCAATAAAAATCAATCCACTTCAAAATAATGTTTACAAAAAGCAAGTAATTTTTCTTCTAAGTTTCTGTCGACTGGTTTATCCCATCATCACGATGGGAAATAACCTCGTAAGTTAAATGGAATGAAATGAGTTAAGACCCTTCTAATCCTAAAATTAGCAACTCTATTTTCTGGTGGTTCAAACTTCGTTTGAAATACTGTTAGAATAAAGTTCTAATCAGCTTGCACTACAAAGCGGTTGTTACGTCAGTCACTGCGGCCGAATAGTGCGAAATGAGTGGTTTATTGCGATTTACAAAAAAATCTATTGATTGGACTAAAAAATAAAATCCATAAGACCTTTATAATTAGTTCAGTTAGTATGCAAAGTTTCATGATCTAATTTGAAGTACTTTTTGAATACCAGTGGTTTATTGTTCGATTTGGAGGACTTTTGATTTTTTTCTATCGATGAAAGTTTCAGTTGAATCGTGTTTTCGTCACACATAGTACTTAGCATTAATCCTCAACTTTACCATATATTTATTTCAAAATTAATGCTGCTGTATTTTAGGCGTAACGGGGGATCATGCTAAGCCATTTGAGTGAGTATAGGCCCTTAAATATCATTTCATTTCGTTTAAGCTTTAAACTTGAAGATACCAACATTCTTCAACGTTATTTAAATAAGATTTACGAGTAACAAAGCCAGTATCATCGTGTTGACAAATAGCATATTTAATGCTACCTTCCGCCTGTTCGCAGAAAACTCAGCCGGTTTTGCATACAATACATACTAATTACTTAGTTATAAATAGCTTGGCGTAGGTGCCTACGAGCCTTGTTCTCTATCAATGTGACTCACAAGTTGGATTTTACTGATTGCAAAATGTATGAGGTTTTACTTTAGTCATTGACCTGGTAAAGGGTACATTGTTGTATGTTGACCAGTCTGTGGTTTTATGTGTCTTATTAAATGTATCAAGCTTAGCCAAGTTGTCAATCTACAATCGTTAACGCTAGTAGAAAACGAATCAAATTTAAGGGAATGACATTATCTCAACGTTAAATCACGTGATCAACACAAACGAATAGAAAATAATGTTGTGGACAAATTTACATCGTTCAAAATGATAGAATAGAATGTTATCGTTTCTACAATGTTGATCGCTATACTCTTTGGTACGAACGCTCATCATAGACTAAAGTGTAGGTTTTTTCTACATACATTAGAGAAAGAGCGATCGACTCAGTCGTGTCAACTTGGCTACCAATTTAGGGCTTTCTACAATCGCTTACGCAGCGCCGCGCCGAGGCGTTTACGATTGTAGAAAGAGAATCGATACGAAACGTTCGTAACTTGGCTAGGCCTGCTGATCTGTTGTTATGACTTAGAATGTTTTTGCACTACGTCCGATCCGAGTCCGATCAGTACCTGTGAAAATACACTACAATACAAAATCGGATGACGGAAACCGGATCTTGTGTGTAAACTACCATAGAAATAGTTCTACGACTACTACTTCGGACCAGGTTCGAATCGGACCTAGGGTGAAACCGCTCTAATTACTCGGCATGAGGTATTGAGTTAGATTCCCGGGCAGTGTCATCGGGTTTTCCTATCAGGAATTTCGTAGTAGAAGCCACGGATTATTGATTTGTGCCTGATTGATGGCGATAGGTTCGCCCCTATTAAAATCCCATGACTTTAACGTAACTGACGAAATGTAGGTGTACTATCAGGTGACCCTCTGCCCAACCCTTCGGGGCATTACAGGCATGATGTTATGTTATGTTTTTCCAGATACTGTGAGTCATTATAAGATTATTAATATTGGTTAGGAAATCAAGTAAGAGACGTTCTTCCGTACAGTGACACATCAATATGAGCCTATACTACCTCAAATTAGCAACTCTATTTGTGGTGGTTAAAACTTCATTTGAAATACTGTTAGAAAGACAAAGACAAAGACAAAGATATTTATTCGTCGGATATGGTAGGCACACAGTTGTTAAATAAAAATAGCAGGACAGGACATATCCGCCGCCAGACGCGGCATACGAATATTTACATGGTTACACTTAACACTAAAATACATATAGCACATAAGTGTAATAATTTTACATTTTAACTTTTTACGCACATTTATCTAATCTTAGCTTAACTACTTACATTCGAATAAAATATAAAATCAAAAAACCAAAAATAAACAGGTGTAAAACTATATATTCTAATAAAAGTAATATAAAACACAACATTAACCATAAGTATAAAAAATTAACATGAAAACTTGTATAATAATATCTGGTACCTATTTTAAATATTTAACATCTTCAAGAAATTCTTTTACTGAGTAAAAAGCCTTTTGAAGTAACCACAATTTCAACTTCTTTTTGAAGAAATGCAGTGGTGACTCTCTTATAGCTTTGGGATGTGGTTGTAGATTTTAATGGACATTAGGTAAGTTCTGTTTTTATAGTGAAGAGTACTATTGCAAAGTTGATTTTTTAGTTTAGTGGGGTCCCTTTTAGTGAATCTGTTATTTTCGGCTACTGTGGAGAAGAAGTGTGCATTTTTTTTAACAAATATACCTATTTCTAAGATGTATGTACAAGCTAGAGTTAAAACCTTTAACTTTTTAAAAACTGGTCTGCAACTCTCATATGGAGGTGTCCCAGTGATTGCTCTCAAACATTTTTTTTGCGGTATTAATGCTCTTTGGACATGAGTCGAGTTACCCCATAAGTGTAAGCCGTATCTCAGTACAGACGCTACATAGCCATGGTAGGCGTTGAGTGCGGCCTCTTCATTCGCTGTTTTGCGTAGCTCTTTTAGCGCATATACAAATCTGTTTATTTTTTTACATAGGTTGTCAATATGGATTCCCCAATTACAATTTTGATCTAATGTTAACCCTAGAAATTTTATGTTATTTACTCTATTAATTATTTCATTACTGTGTTCTAAACTAATTTTTGGTGGGTTCTGTTTATGGTTCGCAAATTGAATGAATTTTGTTTTAGAAAGGTTAACTTTTAGGTTATTTCCATCTAGCCAGTTTACTATATTGGTAATGGTGTCTTTTACTTCTTGTTGGTGTAGAGTTTTGTCACTCTCAGGTATTATTACCGACACATCATCGGCAAATAGTACGCATTTATATTTTGTAATATTTGGTAAATCGTTTATATATAAGAGGAAGAGCAGAGGCCCAAGGATACTTCCTTGAGGCACTCCTGACCCATTGTGACGAAATAAGGATCTGTATGGCATTGCAACAAATTTATCGCTGATACGGTTTACTTCAACACACTGTTGTCTATTGCTCAGGTAATTTTTTAACCATTCTAGTGCAGGACCTCTAATTCCATAGCGCTCACACTTATCAAGAAGTGTATCATGATTAACGATATCAAAAGCCTTGCTCATATCAAGGAAGATTACAGAAACAGAACGTTTTTTATCTATGTTATCTGTTATGGACCTTACTAGAGAGAATGCTGCCAAAGTGGTTGACTTAGAATAAAGTTCTAATCGGCTTGCATTACAAAGTGGTTGTTACGTCAGTCATTGCAGGCCGAATAGTGCGAAATGAGTGGTTTTTATTATTTATAAAATGAAATTTTCGTCCTTTGAAAACAATGAAAAACATAAGACCTGCTGTATAGTTAGTTCAGTTAGTATGCAAAGTTTCATGATCTAATTTAAAGCACTTTTTGAATACCAGCGGTTTATTGTTCCATTTGGAGGTAACTTTGGAATTTTTTTCTATCGAGAAAAGTTTATGTAATCGTGTTTTCGTCACACAAAGTACCTAGCATTAATCCTCAACTTTACCGTATAAACGCAGCAGTATTTAAGCGTAACGGAGGATCATGCTAAGCCATTTGAGGTACCTAGTATAGGCCCTTAAGTCTAATCTGCATTTATGAAGAAGAATGGATGAAATTACATCGATGTTTGTTGCATTGGTAATACAAACCTTCGGATAACTAAATATTAAGTTCATTATCCCATATCAGTACTTCATCTAGGTATCAGTGTTGGCGACTGGTTGGGATGCCACCTATTCTTTAAGAAATATTTTTTTATAATGACTTTTGGAACAGAAGAAATGTTTAGTTGTCAAGTAACAAATAAATAAATAAATAAATATTGCTGGACATTACACACAGCGCCATCTAATGCCACACTAAGCAACGAGGCTTGTGTCGTGGACACCAGATAGTTGATATACTACATAGATACTTTTTGTTTGTAAATACATACTTATTATACATATAAACATCCATGACTCGGAAACAAATGTCCATGCTCATCACACAAACATTTGCTCCGACCGGGATTCGAACCCGGGACCCTAAGAACGTAAGGCAGCCTCACTACCGCTGCGCCATTCGGGTCGTCATAGGTCATAGGTCGTCAAGTGTCAGTTCCCAAATTATGTCCCTATTGCCTTGTACATAATTTTGTCGCTTTGTGTTATTAAACATAGCCATTACTTATATTTGGGGGAAAATATAATGACTACCAAAATTAACTTTGTGACCACTAACATCTATCACCTAAAATATCAATTGATCACCAAATTTAGTAAACTGAGCACCAAATTTTAATGAGGTGGTTGATGACAAACTAGTTTTGCCTAGGCCGACTTGGGGCACGCCGGCACCACCTTTTTATAAACCATTCAGAAGTAGGAGCCCGCGGATCGGGGCTCCGTCGACCTAGTCTCCCTCGACTCGGATGCAAGAGCATAACAGTTCAATTTCTGGTGATCAAAAATCAAATTTTTGGTTCTTATTTCACGATGAAATGGGGATTAATTTTGGTGATCATTTACTAATTTTGGCAATCAAAAGTGATTTTTTTGCCGTTACAATTAGCTAAATCTGGTGGTTCGTTAATTATATGCCCTTATATTTTACAGTGTTTCCATCATCTACACACAAGCACAAATATCTACAGTCCATTTGGTCACAGTGTTTGCCAGAAATATCTCTGACTAGCACCGCAATTCTACTGTTTGCGATTAGATAGTTGGCTTACAATTTGCGAAAAGCTCCTCTGCGTAAACAAAACCGACGAACAGACGGTTGCAAAGTTTAACTTCTCTAACGATATTAACTGTGCCGGCTTTTCAATATATTTAAAAGCTGCAGTAGCACTGCGGGGTTGAGAAGATTTATTTTAAGACGAAACTTTTCAAGGTTGCAAGCTTTCGTCCTTCGTTCATCTTCGTTCTAATTTCGTCCTTTCATCATAGAGAAAGAAAACATTTTACTGTTTAGATAAATGTTTTTTCCTGACGGATGATAATGATGAAAGTTGTGATTTGTGATGACAGTCAAATTAATATTAAAAAAAACCGGCCAAGAGCGTGTCGAGCCACGCTCAGTGTAGGGTTCCGTAGTTTCCCGTCCGTCACAATAAGTGTTCCCACTTATGAGTTTAAAGGTAGGTATCCATTATGTAAAAATGCTTGCATATACGAATATACTACAAACTTAGTTCAGAAATTATTTTGTACAACTTTTTGTCTTTTTTGTACAAAAACTGTTGTTTCCATCAAGTTCAAAATGATTTTCCTAGAAAGTCCTTATAAAGTTGTACTTTTCAGATTTTTTTCATATTTTCTAAACTTATGGTTCAAAAGTTAGAGGGGGGGGACACATTGTTTTTTACTTTTGGAGCGATTATTTCCGAAATTATTGACATTATCAAAAAATTATTTTAGAAAACCCCTGTTCATTTTACCACTTTGTTTTTTTTTTGTTATTTTGTACCTTTCCAACAATATATCACACGTTAGGGTTGAAATTAAAAAAAAAAAAAACACTTCCCACTTTACACATAGGGGGGCTACCCTAATAAAACATTTTGTCGGCGTGATTGATATACATATTGGTACCAAATTTCAGCTTTCTAGTGCTAACGGTCACAGAGATAAAGCGAGGACGGACAGACGGACGGACGGACGGACAGACATGGCGAAACTATAAGGGTTCCTAGTTGACTACGGAACCCTAAAAACAGAGGAGCCCGACTTTATTTTTAATTTGTTATAGCGGCAACAGAAATACACTTTCTGTGAACATTTCAAATGTCTACCTATTACGGATCATGAGACGGACGGACCCGGACCGACGCGCACAGATGGACGGACCGAGCGACGGCCGGACCGACGGACAGATGGACGGACGGACGAGCAGCGAAGGCAGGGTCCCGTTGGTTACACTTTGGGTACGGAGCCTTAAAAACGATAAACAACAACCAAATAGATAACATTAAAACCAAAAACGCAAGTAATATAGCCAACGAGACACAAATCACAAAAACAAACTATATAACCGAGGCACACAACAAAAAATGTCATCATCTGCCTAGCCTTTTCCCAACTATGTTGGGGTCGGCTGAATGCCAGTATTTTACATGGAGCGACTGCCTATCTGACCTCCACAACCCAGTTAGTACTGGAAAATACGATAAAGTAAGACTGGTTGTCAGACTTTTTGGGCCACTGACTACCTGTAACGACTGTCAAAGATCTACAAATGACAGCTGTGACTTTCCGAGGTACGGAGAAAACTCGGTATGTAATGGGTGGTCACCCATCCACAGACCAACCTAGGCAAGCACGGCTTAACCTAAAGATCGACCCGAGCGACTGTTATTATTTAGCCACGAGCTCCTCAGCAAAAAATTTACTCCAAATAAAAATTCAAGGCCACTTTACCAACTTACAAACCTACTGTTCTACAAAAAGGCAATTACCCAATATCTTTTAATTTTAATAACTAAATTGATTTATAGAGCTTTCTATAACAATAATGGCTGAGACTTGACTATCAGTCGCTCCATTATTTGGTCAAAGTGTGGGTTGCGCTATGTGCCCGTGAAAGTGAATGACCACAAGCAATATTCTAACGAGACTTTTATGGTTGATCTGTATAAAGATATTAATGATGATAGTTAAATTGGTTTTGAGTGTAGCATTATGCTTTTATACAGTATCATCATTGCTTATTGAATTGTGTAGAAAGAAATCTATTGGGCATTATTGGTAGTAAATTAGCTTTTTCGTGTGCTGTTGTTAAAAGTTTTATGAAGTTTTGAAAGAGTTATTGGATACATTTTTATTATTTTCAGCAGTTTGTTGCTTTAGAATTTAGATTATAAACCTTCCTAAGCAGTGATAGCCTAGTAGTGTGATTGTCGGACTCCCAAATCATAGGTCTCAAGTTTGAACCCAAGACCAAGAAATCTCTGATTTTTCGGATTTATGTGCGTATTGTATAACCATATCTTTCTTCGGTAAAGGAAAAAATCCTGAGGAATGCTGGTTTCCTCTTGAGCTTCAGATATTTCTTGACGGCATGTAAAGCCCAGTCAGAGACCCATGGGTGGCATAAAAAACTCCGACACCAGCCCGCTTAGCATGAACGCCGTAGACACGAAAGAGAATCGACAAATCTTTTGTTCATCTGTCATTTTGTCGATTCAATGATAGTTGAACAAAAGATTTGTCGATTCTCTTTCGTGTCTACGGCGTTCATGCTAAGCGGGCAGGTTAGGCACTAACCACTCGATAAAGAAAGATAAGGGACTACTCACACTTATTTAGCTCTATTCAGCTTATGCCCAAAATAATAATATGCGTAAAGAATAGCACCATCCCATATCTTCCCGTGGGTGTCGTAAGAGGCGACTAAGGGACTTACCAGAGAATGGGCAGCAGCGTTCTCTGTGCTTTTGTAACAACCGCACTGCGATCGCCAACTCGCTTGCCAAGCGTGGCGATTATGGCAAAAACCCCCCTTCGGGGGAGGCCCGTGTCCAGCAGTGGACGTCTTTCGGCTGAAATAGTAGTAGTATTACTATACTACTCGTTAAATCGTTGTTTTCTATGGGCTTAAGCTACTGCTTAAGCCCATAGAAAACAACGATTTTGTATGAGACGCCAGTACGATTCACGAAAGATGACCACTGCGCAGATGGAATCGACACCATTAGTGCTAACTAACATTAAGGCTGATGCTCAAGGGTAGTCCGCGAAATTAAAATTTTCTCACGTTTCTTGCAATTTGCAGGCCAGTGCTAGGTTGTATGTTGATTAAAATATTGTTCGCGACTGTAAGACGTATACGTTACAGAATTATAATGATCAAAATCATCAATACAACCCAAAGGTGCAGGAATGATTTTGACCTCGATAAAGTCATTTTTACACACACCTTTACGAACTTTGAGGGTTGTATTGATGATTTTGATGAATATAAATCTGTGTTCACATACGTCTTACAACCGCAAATAATATTTTAATCAATATACAACCTAGCACTGGCCTGATTGCAAAAAACTTAAGAAAATTTAAATTTCGCGGGCTACCCTGGAGCATTCACCTTAAAATATTTTCTTCATGAGTTTACACGCGCAGACGGCCGCCATTTGTGGTCATCTTTCGTGAATCGTACTGTACGCGTCTCGTACAAAATCGTTGTTTTCTATGGGCATAACCTGAATAGAGTTGAATTATTGTGAGTAGTCCCTAAACCTCCATCCTATTTTATTTAGGTTTTAGAATCATATCTTTAACTGTCTGTCTCTTCGGTACAATAGACACTAAGTTTTTGATAAGTTAACTTCTTTCTTCAAGCATCTGGCAATCCCAAATATATTGATAATATTTTATTTTCCAAGTGTCAGCATTTGTGTGGAAATCCTTATCGATGTCCTGTCTTAGAAAATATCGTTATGACCTAAATGAATTGTGACATATTTTGAGGTAAAAAATCCAGAAACAATGATTTACGTCGGCTTATTCCTGAAATCCTCCTTATAAGTCCCCTTAAGGGGGAAAAGGTCACGGGTTTTATAAGGTAAGATATGTAAATAAATATGAAATCTTCTAAGAAATTAAGGTACCTACAGCCCGTAGGTGGTAACACTTTGACCTTGAGCTGGTCTAGCGTATTACGGAGTTTCAATGGATTAGGCCAGTTTATCGAACTGGTTCTGTTACCACTAGTGGCGTGCGGCCTGGTGTACTAATGTCATTATTTTTAGTGACGTAAGTTGCCAATCACCATTAACTTCTACATATCCGGGAAGTTGGTTTGATATAAATTAAACCTAATCACGCAAAGAACTTCCTTTCTGTTTCAGTTGATACTATCATCAAAATTTGATAGTGTCTACTTTCACGGGAATTTAAGATGTTTGAATGTATAAACACAATCAGTATTTCCGGTCTCCAAGACTCCAAACGCACTGGTCTCCTTGAGAGGGTACGGGCCCAGTACGTAACGGGTAGATTGTCACATGTCTAACGTTTTTTTTTTTCCTTTTTGATAGCGTTTTCAACGAGATTGACACCAAATATCGTTGTTTTAAGAACCATATTACTGTTATTTTATTTTTTTAACTTGTCAGGCAGAATTAGATGTAGGAGAGTGGGGGGGAGGGGTATTACTTTTTTGTTTGTAGCAGTATTTCCAGCGAATTTATTTTTACACCAAATTAGGTGAATTTCGTCCACAAAATACTGCTCAGACGATATAATTACATTTACTTCATAGCACCTACACTTTCAATTTGCTACTAACTCGGAGTAACGTCACAGATTGTGTTGGTTTAGCTCTCTGACACGTACCGTGTAAACACGATAGCACCGGACAATGTATCGATCTTACTGATTAATGTACAGACGGACCAGTTATTTGGTATACAGGCAACTAACCGAAGCCAACGAGAAGAACGAAGAAGAATTTATTGTATTAATACTAGCAGTGGCATTGGGAAGACGATGCAGCACCCAGCATGGATTGACGAAAAGATGCACAGCAATGAGTGATGTGAAAGAAATACGGAGAGGTTTTTGCCCAGAGGAAGGATAATTCAGGCAAAAAAATACAAAACTAGAAAGATAAATGTACTGCCTGTATACCAAATAGCTTGTTCAACTGTGAACAACATAGCGATGGCCGTAGATAAAGAGGTAAACGTTCGACGATTAGTAGATGGTTAATGATAGCTGCGGTGTTGTTAACGAAGATGATGCCTTGTAAATCTTTGACGTCAATATTAGTTGTAGCTATTAAATACTTACGTCTATAAAAGATTTGTTAGAGGTAGATTCTTGCATGTCGTAGTAATATTACTTTATACTTCCGTGTGCTCTCGTGAATGGTTTTCCTCTATTTTTTCTTTAATTAAGTGTCATTAGTCCTCTATCTTGAATTAATCCTTCCATTACTCTTTTTCTAGTCTTGCCTTCACTACTCAATTACTTTGCATTGGTCAGTTTATTGATAATCCCACCTGAGAATAAATCATCACGATGTGTTTACCTAAAGATGCTGTGACAAATTTGATGTTCTAATCAAAATATTGTATCAGTTCTAGCTATATCATTTTCAATGTCATTTTCTAGTTAATTAAAATGGATAAATACGTTTTGCCGGAAAACATCTGGATGTAAATGATAAAACGAATGATGATACAAAGCGAACACATTTATTGCGTCAATAAACTGATCATGCTAATGAACTAAAACATTAGATAAAAACATAGATCTTATCGTTTGTTTATCTTCACTTGCAAGTTGTCCTTCATGATCATTAAGTTCTTGTACCATCCGTTTCAATCGTGTAAGCTGTAGGTCATAAGCATAACCTATAGCTATACAACCTGTTTGATCGTCTGTATCAGTAAGTGAAACAATTTAGTTGATCGAAGCAAGCAATCATTGACAGCAATCTTAAAAGTTGCTGCATCGATAAACACATTTTAGACGATGCTAGTTATATTTTTTTACGCTGATCGTGGTCACGGTCAGACCTAATCCGCACATCTTTGAATATCAAATACTTGAAAGTTGTTGAGCTAGCCGATGGAGAAACATCCTAAGGGGATGTCTTGAAACCATGACCAGGTTACATCCCCAATAAGTCAAATATGCAAAGAGGAGGAAAAATTATTTTCTTTTATTATACTGCCATCATCGTAAAATAAGGCTTGCCAGAGATACAATATGTTTGAAAACATTGGTATCTCCTTCCATTTTTTGTTTTGTTACGTCTTTCATACCGTGACTAGCCTCCGTAACATAAGTGTGACAAATAACTTCAAATAACGGTTACGTGTAAGAGAAAAAAGTCGTGCTATTGTGTCATTACATCTGTACTGACTGTCATCACAATTTTAAAATTGACATGCGTGTGTCGTAGCTGTGAACATTCGTACCGTGAAAAATTGGCATTAATGCGAATCTTCTTTGGATTGGCGAATCTTCTTTGGATTGGCTAGGTGGTATATTGGCACAAATAAGTCATTGTTCAAAAAATCTACCAAGAGTTCTTCGACATTTCTTAATATCTCGTTTATAAGATAAATTATGGCTAGATTTCTGTCTTACTGGCTGTAATGTATATCCAACCATTTGTCCCAGGAACTTTTAATATCGTCGATTGTCGGTTGCTAAGAGTTTTCCGGTGCATTTAATCTGAGTAACGTCGTAAAGAGTTTGTTTACACGAGCGTTCACTTTGGCATCCTTACAAAGGCTCTGTTAAAGCGTAAGTGCCTCAAAAGAATGAGGGTTTAAAAGAAATAAATCATGAGTGCTTTTTTAGAATAATCCTGTTTTAATTTTTTGCTCAGTCTGTGTAGATCTACGAATTGGCTTCTCCTTCACGCCTATATCGCCCTGTCACTGCTTTCTGCCTGAATTGAGCTCTCGAGGGCTTTAATTTGGGTCGCCCAAAATTCTTCAGGAAATGGTTTAGTTTTTTTCCCGTTATGGTTAATGGTAGTATTCCATTACAACTATGAAGCATATCGGGTAGAATAATCGGCCCATAACGTTCCCAGTACTGGGACACGCACCTCTCTATCCATTACGCAGGCACTGTGTGGGATACTGGATGTCACATTTGTTCGAATTTTCGGTTCTAAGACATGCCAGTTGAAGCCAATAACTAAGTAAGAAAAACATTTTACATGCCAGATTTAACACAATCATTCTTCGGATGAAGCTATTACAATAAATTCTATGACATTATTATACTACACTTTATTATATGCGACTTGATTTATAACGCAGACAGACGATAAAAACAGCCGACAAGAATGTTTAGGTACATTGTGTCATTCACATGTACTTACATCATCATCACCGTTACTTGTAATGTTTAGGAGTCATCTGTCTTCTCTTATAATATAATAGTCTCTATTAGTTATGTCTCATTCTTATTTCCTAGTTATTTATAAGGTTTTTGACTTGAATTACAGGGATGGTCACGTTTTATGCCTGGTAGCATTACATTATTCCAAGGTTATTTTGACTAACTGTCATTTTTTTTTAAATTTCGTTTACAATAATAGTGTAGTGTCATTCTGTACCAGACAATGAAATATTGTTTTAAGCTTTCACGGTTTAAAACTAAACTTATATTGTCACTTACGGGATATATTCCGTGATTATTAACAACCCGCGGTCATGGCGCTTGCAACGGATCTGACGCAGAATGCAACAGCGTCGAAGTATCGGGAGCTCAAAACAAAATAATAATCACGGAAGATAATATCCCTTATGTGACTATATTTAACGCTAATCGCACAGTTACACTATTATTGCACCTACGTACTATATAACCCCTTCGTTAGCTGATGTTATAAGGAGTAACTTATGCTACTTTTATTTTAGAAAAAAGGATTAGGTTTCCGTACAACAAAATTCAATTCAAATAGCTAATTTAACACTAAGTTCGTGAGCTCGTACAAAATATGTTCCCCTTGTCACAAATCACGTCAGATTGAAATCCACAACCTACAAAAGTGTGTTTTAGGCACACAAGAGGCAGATTTTTTTCTCACAAACTAACTGCCAATCATTACAGCCAAGATCAATTGAGCAGAAAGACATCGCAGCGTTCAAAGTAAATTGTTCGAACGGCGGCGGCGCAATTTTGGACAATAGCGAAATTGATTGTACCAGATTTCAAGTCAACTGAACAAAAGCAGTATTTTGTGATAAAACATTGAGGGTGATTTATTTTTCTAGTTGGCGCGTTTACCTGTTGATAATATTGTGTCCGTATAGTTCTAAGGTTTTATGATGAAAATAGGCTAGTTTCCACCATCTATAAATTGCAAATCTATTTAATCTATCAGTTAGAGTATTGGAAAATAATGGACACGTATTTTTTCGTTTTGTAAATCAATGAATATTGACAAAGATAAAACGCATCAAAACTCGATAATGACGGCACAACGCACTAAAAATTATAGCACGGTGACGTGACGTATTGAGAATTTTAAAAGCGTCGTATCTTCGTCAATTTTGGTTTACGTAACAAAAGAAAAAATACATGTCAAATATTTTTTAATAATTTAAATGACGGACTAATTAGATTTTTTCAGGATACAAGCCTATTGTAAGACATTGCTGTTGAGATAAAAAATGAATAGACCAGATTGACCTTAGATAGAATGTCTCTATAGTCTAGTGATCCTAAGCGTGACTGCTGAGCATGAGGTCATGGGTACCATTCCCAGGTCGGGCAAAGTGTTTATGGGTTTTTCCATCAGGAATTTCTCAGTAGCAGCCACGGAGTCTGGATTTATGCCCGGTTGATGGCAATAGGCTCGCCCCCTATTACATGGGACTTGAACATAACTTCCGAAATGCGGGTGTACTATTTAATTAGGTACACCTCTTCCTATCCCTTCGGGGATATCAGGCGTGATATTATGTTGTGTTGTCAGAACTTAAGCGACGATTTGCTCAAAATCAAAATTCAAAATCAAAGCTTTTATTTCAAGTAAGCCAGTTACAGGCAGTTTTGAATAGGGTATATGCATGATGTTTTTATATCACTCTAAACAAAGCGTATTAACATCAGAAATAGCAAAGTGAAATTATTTTTTTAATATCTCTATAAAATACTAAGTTATAAGCATTTGAAACTGCTGATTAGACAGAGAGATCCGATAAAGCGAATGACGTCATTCGCTGCATCGACGTACAAAGTCCATACTAAATTCCGTTTATCTAGAAAGAGATAGAAACAAAAGTTTAAATGGTTTTATCTTTTGTGCTGTTTGGTCGATTTATGTCTTGTTTTCGCTTTTTGTCATTATTTTTATAGTACTTTAACATTCCGTATCGAAATTAAGAAAAGAAAATTTATGCATATTCCCTATTGTCGAAACAAAGATGAAAATTAAATGTAGCTATACTTAGTCCCAGTCACAAGACATAAAAACTGTGAAAGTACTGTACTTGCCCATTCCCAAGCGTAGATCTCTATGGAGAAGAACGGGCAATAAAATCCATGGACACACTTTTAAATCAGAATATTGTTACAAAATTATGGGCTCATTTTTTATAACCCTTTGTGTTTGGCTAGATTCAAATTGAAAGTACGAAACCAAATAGTAAGCAGGACCAAGGCACAGTATATACAGTAGTGTATCTCGGCCGCATGATAGAAATAAATGCCTACAGCCGCGCGGTACGTAAACATGCGTAAGGGCTGCCCATCTCCAGCATTTTAATTACATTTGCCTACTTTCTGTTTCTATTTAGTTTTGTGATTGTAAATATCCTTTTTATATAAATAAATGAAATACTTTGTATATTGAATAGGAAGTGTTCAATAAAAATGCGTGTTGTTTTTTGATTGGTAGATTTGCAAACTAACAAATTTATTTAGAATTTAGAATTATGCAAACTAACAAAACACACATGCACCGAAGTTTTAACACAAGCGTAAGTAGGTAGGTACCTACCGTATCATGATTCATTCAGAACCGCATATAACTACCTTTTTCACTCGTCTCAATAACTTTCCGTTACTCTATTCGATTTATGTATTAATCCAAACACATTTTTTTTTGTGAGATAAAAGGAAATACTTATCCATTAAAAAGACACACATTATGTACCTAACTAATAGTAAGTAAAATTATTTTATAGTCTTACCTTTCAGAGTTTCCAGGTAATTTAATAAAACTTATGTCTGGATGGGTTATTGACGAATTCATACAACCAAAAACAGCACAATACTTCCTACTCGTCATATTAACTGATTTTTAGAGAAAAAATCGCGCGGTTATTGTTAAAAAACAACACACCGTCCGTTCGACACTGCGGTACAGCCGTGACTGTCTGCGCCCCGGGCGCACCCTTAGATCGAGGCGCGTAGGTATAGCTCGCGTTTCGTCCGTTTCTATGAAGTCGGAGTACTGTATTATAATATTACCGTGACCAAGGTCTGACAAACACGTATGTCCCAAATGAAGAATGATTGTTTGTCTGTAAGCAAACATTTCCCAGGGCTATATTATAATATATACAACAGACTTAGAGTTTCATAATAAGCTAACCGAGTGATATTTACAAATGTGGAATAGTTTGGAACCAAACAAATAAATGAGATAGGTACCGAAAAATAAGCTTTTTACTGTAACATTACTCAAGCTGTTTTAGTGCTAAAGGAGACATAGAAATTGCTTAATTTAAATTATTTCTTTTATCCTACAGACCCACTGCCTAGTTATCACTTTTCTGTTGTGATTAGATTGTGTAATATTTGCTTCATGAAATATGGAGCTGTGATTTTTAATGCAACAGGTACAATAACAAAACTCGTTTAATATTCCTTATTTCTGTCTAATTTCTCAATAATTATTTATTATTCGGCAAAACTGGCGCGAAAAAGGACAGGCACAAACACAACCAGACTCACTCTTCAATTGTTTTTGAAAATAGAACGATACCTGAAACAGTTTTTTTTTTGCTTTGAAACAAGAAAAACGTTGTTTAAGCATGAGTCCACCTCCTTTATAACAAGCTTCGTTACAAAAATCGAAGTAAAAAAAAAACCGATGATTTCCTTTTTCAAGATTACGTCAAGTTACGAAAGGAAACGCGAATTAAGAAAGTTAATCATAGGAGCGTTGTTGCATAACCTTAAAGATTGGACAAATTAATGGGCACTAAAACATTTAACGAGAAGGATTTAAAATAACTGGACATAAAAGTCACGTTTCACAACATTTTTAAGATTAAAAATATTTATCTCTTTAATAGGATTATTTTATGTTTGAATATCATTGAATCTCATGAATTATTAAAAAATGTGTAAGACGATCTCATCTATTTCTGAGGAATATTAATTTCTAGGTACCTTGCTTAACTCCTATCAAGGGTACAACAAACCTACAGGGTGATTGGAAATTCGGTGCATTCCTTCAAATTGATGAAACTAAAGCTGCTTATCGGCAACAATTTTGAAGTCTTAACAAGGTATGAAGATAAAAGTGCCTGTAACTGGCCTACTAGAAATAAATGCTGTGATTTTGATACTTTAAAAAACATCCAGTAACAACACCAAACCAACCAAAATGATGTACCAAAATAATACACACCAAAATATAATACACAGAAATGTACCAAAATAGTACATCCATGTAATACCAACAATACAGATAATAGTGTAATTATATCTACCTTATAACAACAAACAAACAAAACAACACCAATCACTAATAAATCCCACAATGTAAACAAACGATACAAAAATGTTAGAAAGCCTCTGATTCTCTGAGTAATTAACCTTGCATTCGTACGTACTGATCCGTCAATTGTGGAGAAAGCGGACATTATGGACGGTACGGTCCGTCGCTTGTGGTCAAGTAGACCACGGCCAGCGGTGCTAGATTCAGAAAATCCAGTCTAAACAACAACACACGATGGATAACCCAACAAAAACTGTCAATTAACCTATTACGTTTACTCTGCTTGAACATAGGCCTTAAGGCAAGGAGAAGATGAAGGCCATAATAAGCTTATGTCCTGATAAAATCTAATTAGTCCGTCAGTTAGATTATCAAAAAATATTTGGCACGTATTTTTTCTTTTCTTACGTAAACCAAAATTGACGAAGATACGACGCGGTGCTATAATTTTTAGTGAGTTGTGACGTCACGAGCCCCCACTCTCGAGTTTTGATGCGTTTTATCTTTGTCAATATTCATTGATTTACAAAAACAAAAAATACTTGTCCATTATTTTCCAATACTCTAACTGACGGACTAAATAAATTTGCAATTTATTAATGGTGGAAACTAGCCTATTCACTGTACGAAGCCAGAGCAGGTTGGTAGATTACACATGTGTGCGAAGTGCGAGTTTTTTACTAAAATTTAAGTAATGTGTCGACCGCGTAAACCGAGTTTACGTTAGCATTTACGTCGTCGGTAATGACAATAGAATGCCTCTATGAAAATGAGGTCCGTTTGGAGCAAATCGCTAACGTTTGCATGCTATCGCGAGTGCAAGTTACAATTTTGACAGTTTTGACAGCTCGAATACGAAACGTGAGCGTGAAAAGTTTTCACTTAAGATTTTGTGGTGAGAGCATCATGAGAGTGGCATCATAACAAAGTAATTTAATTTAATTTCGTATTGTGAATGAAACTTACCATGGAATCTCGTATTATTTCGTTTGGACAATGTTTGAGACCGCAAAAGCACAAGATAAGCGTAATATAACGCCACAAAAAAGTAAACACGGTTACGTAAACAAAGATAGAAACACCACCACAAACCACTCCGGCATTATTAGATCAATTGCTTAGATCTCCATGCCTAAAAAGTAACAAACTTAGTTTTACAAACTTCACAGATGGATCAAGGTCACTCACTACACACCAAAATATATAAATCACACTAACTGCTCCATTTATGTCACCAGCATTTCAAATTGGGACGGGCTAGTCTTTATTTTTAACAATAATATTCAAAACTAACACAAACTTTCGTAAACACAAACAAAAGTAATGACCATTGACCACAGATAAGTAATGTCGTCTAACTTCGTTCTATAACCACCACTAATTGAATAGGCAGTCGCTTCTATTATGAACACAAAATACGAATGTCAACTTATTTTGGCCGGTTATTAATGTACGCAACACAAGTTACGGTGAATTAACGCGAAAACGAATGAATGTATTCTAGGATCTCACACTCGCAAGTTAACGATTTTCGATGCGGCACTCGCACTACCTAGTTCTGACATATTACGCTAGATGGCGCTACCCCAGCGCCATACAAATTTGCCTAAACGTTAACGCGCTCGAATGTGGTGAACGAAAATAACAAATCTCGCACTAAGCGCAATGATCAATAAATTTGTAAAACTATGCATGCACTAGCTGACTAAAAAGTGTCTCGAGAAGATCCCATAATTATGTTAAGGGTTTTATTAAATCTCTCTCGGTATTATTTTGGAACGTAACGGGCTGTGGTGGCGCCGCCGCCGTACTTCTTTAATTTGTATCGGACCTTGCCCTTATTGGAGTTAAAATAAACCAACGAGTTACTGGGGTAGACATAGTGTTGCTAAAGCGCTACGTTTCTATTTCCTTCATCTGTGTCACTGTTCGCGAAAGCATCCTCTATAGATTAAACCTTCTGTCCATTTTGTTGTGTCCACTAGCTGTTTATTTTGCTCATTGTTCCGATGGACGCGATGCATTTACAAGTCGCCTAGTTACCACTATCATCTCACAAAACACGTTAGTAATATGACTTTAAAGTTCATTGTTGAATTTCTTAGAAATGTTGGCATACACTTCGTTGGATGCGTGCATTGGAATGTTATTATTTGGAAATTTCTTGTTTGGCTTGTGTTTTACATCAAATTCTTGACTCTAATAGGGAATTTGTACAATTGAACATTACAGCTTTAATGTATTCTATCATAGCGGCATTTGGGCAAAATTACATTTTGGCACTAGGCAATTTGTATATTTTGACACTAGGACTATGTTGCCCATTGATTTTTTGTCTTTGTAATATTTAGTATCTGGCGCGATAAGTTTGAAGTAAGAACTTTGACATTTGTTTTAAGTTGAATTTTTAAGTGGTCAGTAATTATAAACTAGTATCTATAGTCACTTGTATCTAAAGTCAACGAGACAGTAATTGATGATTGTTTGCAAATTCTTCGAAATATTTTGGAGTCTGGAGGTGTTAGATCAAGTATTTAGTTTTTGTTGAGAAAAGTTCTAAGATAAGAACTTTCTGAAAGATAAGCTAATCCAAACGAAGTTAAGAGTTTCAAGTGAAAAGAAAATATATTGGATTAATTACAGTCTTTATACAGATAGCTGGGTTTTGGAATGTAAAGAAAAAATATTATGAATGTGAGAATTTTAGTTAAAATATTGTCCCTCGAGAATGCGCCGAGCTTATGCGTGATAATGTATGAGTCCTATTTTTAAATGATTACAATATTAGCGTAGTTTGATAAAAAATATATATAAAAAAATTGACACAATAATTCCTACAATCTTTAATTGTTTGAAGTTTCAAATGAACAGTCATAACAGCCTCGCCATAGCAACTTAATTTTGACAAAAAACGTAGACCAATTATGTTCACATACCATCTTCAACAAGAAACCACTACTAAAAACCACAAACTGCAACATAAATCAATCAAGAACTACTTTTTCAACACCAAATTGACGAAGCAACAACATAATCATCTACTAACTAAAAACTGGTGCAAATAAAACAGACATCCAAACAGGTACCTACCACAGTGTAGCTAGAAAGAGTGGTTCAACGCCCATACATTTGAGAGAACCTAGTTAGTACGAAATAGCTAAAGTTGTACGACCACTATTTTATAAATACAACAAAGAAAAAAACCCTTGAAATTGGTAACACATTGTTTTAGAGCTCGTGAATATACATGGTTCTTTTGGCGTGTTTTAAAATTGGAACAAAAGCCGCCATCATGCATTGAGCTATTACTATACTTAGTAGTAATAGCTCAATGCCATCATGTCACGTCAACACATTTTTAAGTGTCTACGTCTTTAGAGCCCTAAAAGATTCTTACAGCTTTGTACCTTCACAGAAATTTATTGTTAAGGTGACACATCACACAGGCTCGAACTCATTGGTGGGCGTGGCCAAAAAGCACGCTGTCTCACCTGGCATCGTGCCCGACAGAGATAGTATCAGTGATGAGCAGTTAGACGCTAGTCTTCACGCGCGTCTAGTTCGTACGCACACACTCAGCGTTCCGAACCGTTCCGAACAAAAACGAAGTTATATAATACTTTCGTCTGACCTTTTATTTAAATGCGCTAAAATGAATAAAATAAACTTTTTCTTTAAAACTTTTACTATCAACTTATAACGTCATCGTCACTACACAATTCGCGAGATTAGTGGCAACAATAATATTGTATAACTATATTGTTTGTTATTGTTGGCCTGGGGTCACGATGTCCTGGACGCTTTCCGCCAGGTCTGCTAATCCCTCGAGAGAAATAAATGGCTGTGAAGCCAGCAGAGTCTGGACGTTGGTCGGCAGACGACTGCTTTATATTGTCATTGTAGTACTGTGGATTTCCTTGGCCTGATAAAGTTTAGGATTTCCTTTTCAGGGCGTATCACGTCGGAGTCACCAATTTAGTGGTTGTTGTACACTAACTAAATTAAATTAAAAATGTTCGTAATTCTATATAAATTTAGTCAACACAAGACAGAGAAGTGACAGATCAGAAGAAAAGTAAAAATTATATCATGAAGGTTTTATGTACATAAAGTTTCTAAATAAGTAGGTCGCTACACCATATTATAGGGTGTGCGTTTCAATGGCGCGACCACGGCGTTTTTTTTTTTTAAATAACTATGCCATGATTTAGTAAAAATGTAAAAATATGTATGTACGTGGTTCAAATTTCCCAATACCTTAAATTTGTCAAAGTTATGGTTAAAAAGTTATAAGGGTTTGAACGTGGCCACGCCATCGAAACGCGGAGAACCGCGTGGCCACGGAAATCTTAAAAACTAAGCGTTGCAGAGACCTGAAATTTGGGTAAATAACAGATTGAATTTGTAAAAAAAATATAAAAAATCCTAGGTTTACATTTCAGGAGCATACGTACGGTATCGCTTATCACTGATAAGCGATACCGTTTTTGAAGGTGATAAGTTATCACCTTCAAAATGTTCTGAATGTGAAATTAAAAATTGAAATTAATTAATTAATGAATTTAATTTTAAATTATTTTTTTTACAAAATCTTGCCATAGTTTAAAAAATAAATAAAGCCGTGGTCGCACCATCGAAACACACACATTATAGGAGTGCAATAAAAATGCACAGGCCCTTCAACTTCAGCGAAAAACAAATGACACGTCACTGACGTCATGCATGAAATGAAAAGGACAGAAATATAGGTCTTGTTCTTCTATCAAACGAAGGACATGTCAATATCGCATGTCCCCCTCCCGCACCGCACCGGGGGATACATTATTCAGTGAGATGCACGAAAATTCATAGTAAAAGGCGCGCGTAAAAAAATATGAAAAGGCTTTTGGGAAATCGAATTTTATGAAAAAACCACTGCATAAATCATTATCAAATAAAATTTATTGAATTTTTCGATAATTTTGCTGTGTCGGTACCGACTTTGTTTTGGAAATTTGACACTTCTTTTATTACTAATTTACGCCCAAAGTTACGTTAAAATTGGCAATAAAAATTAATCTTTGGTGGCTCGTAACTTTTGAATGGCTTTTTATTTTACTATTCTGTTTCCGCACAGACACAATTAATAATGAGACAAAGCGATATCATGTTTAATTTTAGATGTACCATGTCAAACAGTGGAGTAATAGCCCCCCGAAATTTGTATGGAAAATATGTTGCGCAGTTCAACCTTAAGCAAGTAAGCTAATAAGTAATTAAGTTATGTCAATTCGTAGTTGTAGACATTTCATACAACAGCTGTCAATGACAATTGTGATTTGAATGTACGGACTATTTGTATCTGGCCTGTCCTGAATTTTTTACCAAATATTCTCCAGCTCATTTCCAGTTTTGTTTTATTAGTTCGAGAAATCGAGACGTAAAGTCCACCCACTAACCACCGATCCAACACGATTTCTCTGCAAAAACGCTCCCGTTGTCCTACTGTAAGATAAATGGACTGTGTGCCAATGCCAGTACTAAAAGACAAATTAAACTTGAGTAATCAACTTTTTTGCGATAATGACGCGGTATCAATGATTGGAATATCTTCTATAGTCTCGACCTCGAGTAGAGTCACGACTCGCGAGTCCTATGATAAAATTGCTTTGTACTTTGACGTCTTCGTAATGATGGCAAAAAAAAGTAACGAGATGTTTTGTAACAGCAGCTTTTGTCAGGCGTTTGATATTTTTTGTTATGTCAGCTTGTAGCTTGGGCTTGTATGTTGCTGTTTGGTTGCTCAGACCAAATAAAAAGGTAAAGATGGAACTCTGCGAAAAGCAAAGTGAGGCCCGTCAAATTACGTCTCGCCGTGTAGACTCAGACCAAAAAAAAGCTAAGAGACGGAACTCTGCGAACAGAGAAGTGTGGCCGGTTTCTTAAACTGCATGTTGTGCATTTATTGAGGCATAGTTTGGTGTAAATGTGTGCGTGTGAGCGTGTATGAACAGAGCGAGACGAAATTTCAGCTGGCCTCACTTTATTGTGTGCAGCGCTGTCTTGCTCTGAGTTTGGTTGTTGGAAAATATATTATATATATATATATAATAAATTTAATTTGGTTTTCTTAAAGACACAGTAATGGTCTAAATATCTGGATATAAATAAAATATCAGCCTAAATCACAACCTGGCTACGTTATGGGTTTATGAGACATTAAAAATATTGTAACTGTAAAAATAGGAACTAAACAAAAAAAAACATGAAACAAACAGAATTCCTGATTAGATTTATCTATCCTCAGGGTTTTATCCAATTAGATTGTTGGATTTTCCATGAAAAGAAATAAAATTAATTTGAAGAAAAAATAATATCAGAAAGAATAAACGAGATATTCACAAATAAACTCATTTATATGCGGAAGTGGTTAGACGAGGGAATAAGTTTTATGATAATGATAATAAACATATTATTATTCTGTCATAACTTTGTTATTTGAATAACCTTAATGTTACTTAATTGGATACTTATCTATCTATAGTGATTATAATACCTATTTTTTGCATAGTAACCAATTGCGGGATCGTTTTGATACATAACTCAAAAAATAATTGAAGACGAAAGGAATGACTGTTTGCAAAGAAAACGTTTTTACTGCTTTAATAAGATTTTATCAATGTACTCGTAGTACTGAAAATATCACTGTTGTGGTAACATCATTATGTCCAAGTGCGAGTCGGACTCGCACACGAAGGGTTACGTACAATTATCTAACAACATTAGACAAAACGTTTGTTGAATGGAAGTCCCCCTAGATTTTTATTTTATTTTAATTATTTATTTTTAAAGTGAATATAAAAATAAATATTCTGTGAATATTTCAAGCGTTGCAAGCTGTTGCCGTTATTAATTTAGAGCAAAAAACGGCAAGAAAATCACGTTTGTTGTATGGGAATATTTATTTTATTGTTTTTAGTTTTTGCATTTGTTGCTATAGCGGCAATAGAAATACACCATCTGTAAAAAATTCAACTGTCTAGCTATCACGGTTAATGAGGTTAATGGGATACAGCCTGGTGACAGACAAACGGATAGACAGACAGTGGAGTCTGAGTAATAGGTTCCCGTTTTTACTCTTTGGGTACGGAACCCTAAAAAGATGACGAAGAAAAAGTTACCAAAAAAAAAAAAAATCGGTGCAGTCTTTGGGGACTGCCTAATCACTAATATCGTGAACATTTTTGTATTTAGCTTTTGGTTGGTTATTTATAATTTACATGTATCTGCATTTTTGAAAAATCATCCTGGAAGAGAAAATAATAATTCAATTCAATATTCATAAAAATATGCAATTTTTCATCAATGTTTTCTTAAGACGTTATCACGTAAAATTATCGTCCGTAAACCGACTTTACAGGCAACTATTTTTTAAAATTTAATTAGCTAACTTGAGTAGAGTTTAAATTCACCTTGGTTCTTTAGCTATTTTCTTTAAAAAAATTCAGACTCTGTATTTATATAAATTAACTGTTTTCGCATCCTTTTTATCTCTGTAAAACTTGGAATATATTATGTCTTCTTATTTTAGTACAAAAATGGTCTAGGGATAATCTTAATTTAATATTATGATGAAAATTCCAATAAAAAGGTTTTTATAAACTCATTTGCTTCGAACCGAAGAAAATACAATTTCCTAATAATGCTAGGTAAAATTTAATAGTAGGTCCAACTTCTAAGTTATTATATATACTCCATTAAGTTTTTCTTATAATCTTCTTTTGAAGATCCAAGAAAATTATTATCTTAAATTAATAAAGTAAAAATTCATTCAGTTTTTCTTATATTCAAAAAAAGACTGAAAGAAAATTTAATCAGCGAATAACAGTGAAACCTAAATGTAATGAAAACATTCAAATATCATTTATTTTGTATGAAACTAAAGAAAACTGTGAAAGCGATGACGCAACGGCGGCAAGGCAACGCGTGTATTAGAGAAAGTGTACACCGAAGAACATTGCAACGTCATTGAGTATCCATCCATTAATCAGTGTAGAAAGTTTATTGATAGTATCGGTATACTTGATCTGAACATATCCATCTCAATAAACTCCCAAATCTTTAATTAACAT
The DNA here is from genome assembly GCA_905147715.2 of Xestia xanthographa. Classification (NCBI taxonomy): domain Eukaryota; kingdom Metazoa; phylum Arthropoda; class Insecta; order Lepidoptera; family Noctuidae; genus Xestia; species Xestia xanthographa. Next base: position 23,909,373 of record LR990653.1, on the reverse strand, counting down.
ACCTTGATTAACACTGGCAAATCTCCTAACAAATCCTTTGTGCACAAAACTTAAAAAACAATTCCAATACTCTGCACAGAAACCATAAACAATCACATAAAAACTTCAACAAAATTCACGTTCGAAATTCGAAATTCCAAGATGGCGTCGAAAGCGGCGCGCGCGCACCGGACCTCGCGGCTGACTGGACTCACGCACAGTTCACGGCAATGACATCAAACCCCACTACTCTACGTCACCTAATCAAATTAAGACTCTATTGTGAAAAACTAAACGTGGGAAATAGCGTGACACGAGGATGTTTTGGATAATGAATTGAGAAGTGGCAGGTTACTAGGGAAAACACAAGTTGAAACGAGATTAGTGATTGAGATTGGAGACGAAACTTATTACTTAAGGTGAATGCTCCAAGCAGCAACCAAAAAAAAAAAAAAAAGTAATTTCTATACCTTTATGAATTTGGAGGGTTGTATTGACGATTTTGATGATTATAATTCTGTAACTACATACGTCTTACAGCCGCGAATAATATTTAAATCAACATACAACCTAGCACTGGCCTGAAAATTGCAAAAAGGTAAGAAAATTTGAATTTCGCGGGCTGGTTGGAGCATTCACCTTAAGCATGGTCAAATAAATATGTTCATGAATAATTATCAGAGCGATTCTACATAATTTCCATACGTATAACTGAGAGAGGCATTATATTACTAGCAATCTACTATGTATCAAGTATTTTAATGCAATACAGAAAAAAAACAATCCAATTGCATACGAAAGTTAAAGTTAAAGTTCTAACACCACGTCAGTCAGTCATTTTATACGGTTTTGACATTTTGATTTTTGATGCCGTTTGCGAGAATCGGAGTGAGACTTGGAAGACGTGTTGTTTCAGCCAATCACAGAAACAAGCATCATCTCTATCTAATTTGAAGCGAACGAAAATTATAAAATTAATAATAATCGCTGGACATTTACACACAGCGCCATCTAGTGGTGGCATCTAGTGGTGTCCACGACTCAAGCCTCATTGCTTAGTGTGGACTAAGCAACGAGGCTTTGTGTCGTGGACACCAGATAGGTCATATGCTCCATAGATACTTTTTGTTTGTAAAAACATACTTATTATAAATATAAACAACCATGACTCGGAAACAAATGTCCATACTCATCACACAAACATTTGCTCCAACCGGGATTCGAACCCGGGACCCTAAGAACGTAAGGCAACCTCACTACCCCTGCGCCATTCGGGTCGTCAAAACATTACATGGTATATTATACTTATGCAGTTTTTTCAAACTTCTGTAAAGTTGCAACTTTAGACTTACGTGGTTTAAGAACTTCAACGACGAACAAGCATTAATTTTATCATCCAATTCATCACGTATAAATAAGATTTTCTGCAATGGAGCCGTTAAATTAAAACTATTAGACCAATGTATCACATGCCTTATCTGAAAACGAATTAAATACAAACTCATTTTTCGTTCCTCGGGTTTTCTCCAAAAATAGCCAGCTCTCTGTTTTAGTTTCATCAATGAATTTCGTGTTTGATCAAGTGTTTTATCTCAAGATTAATTTGCAACCTGTTGCAGTAGAACCTGACCTTTATCCATAAACCATTAACCGCTACTTTGAATAAAGCCAAAGTGTTCAATCCTTTTCATCATCATGAAATAATGATGATGATGATGATCATCATCATCATCATTATTTCAGCCGAAAGACGTCCACTGCTGGCATCCTTAGGCATCCCCCAAGTGACGCCACATTGACCGGTCCCGTGCGATTCCCGCAACCTTTAACTCTTTCAGGGTCAGTGGTTAGCTACGCTAACCACATATTTCGTATTTTTTTTCTTTAGATTCCTGCAATCTAGCGATTATTTCTTAAACTATCTTATAAATACACCTAACGCTCGATTTAGTTTAGGCAGTAAGTGGTGCCGATAATCGTTCGTGTTTGTGTTGTTCGTTTGAACAAAATTCGTTGACAGTGTTTTTGTAACGTGCTCGGAAAAAAACATTAAAAAATAAGGTGAGTCTATTATTGTTATGACTATGATTGTTTTATTAGACGTATTTAGACATCTTTAGCTCGTATTTGATAAACAATGTATGTAATTTTGCTTTATAATGTAATTATGATACTCATAATTAGGTGGTTAGAGTAGCTAACCAGCGCGCAGATAGAATGTTTTATTTGTTCGTATAGATGTGACATTGTTATTTTTGTATATCTTACAGAATGTTTTGTATGTTAGCTGATATTGAAAAGCGGATATTGAAAACTGTCTGGAGAAGATACCCTTCGATGACTACAGTTGCTTCAGTGCGGAATCGGCCCAGGAAACTCATGATGCACAACTACCTACCATGCTATTGGGTGATTTCGTAGGAGAACGTATGCACACAGTTTTGATAAAGAAGATAATGAACCCTTGTCAAGTTTCCGTTTTACTCTGCCTCCGGAGGTAGCCACTCCTGTAGCGGAAGAGAGCAGCTCCAGCAGTCTTCAAACAAGACCGCCAAAGTGGAAGAAAAACTATTAACTTTCCCCACCAGGTGAGTTTACTGAAGATGTGGGTGTACCAGCACATATACTGGAGTTGGAAAGTATTACGCCTCTCGCAGTATTTCGCATGTTTTGGTCAGACGATTTGCAAGAAATTAAACCAACCTTTATGCTACCCAATCTGGAAAAACTTATACTCCCACTACGCCTGAAGAAATCGATGTGTTTGTACACAGTTCAGGAGCGCTTACTCCAGGTCCCGCCATAATAAAACGACATAAGCCAACAGTGGCCGACGAGATCCACCTTGAAAGCAATCGCCATCAGCCAGAGCGAAGCACATCAAGGAGATGCGCCAAATGCAGTTCCAGTGATACTCCAGTACGTACGGTTTCGAAATGCAAAACCTACAATGTTCCACTATGTTTTCGTAAAGGAAAGTCCTGCTTCGAAGATTTTCATAAGAAGTGAAATAAAAATTTGGTCCTAAGTGTTTTCATGGTTTTTAGCCTGTTTTCATGATTAAAAATTTTACGATTTTTCATAGTGTTGTTTTGTTCTACAGCGGCGGTGGTTACCGTAGCTAACCATGTGATTCCTCAAAAGCCTTCTCTCAGATATTTTTTTGAAACATGTTTTCAGTAATGTTTAGCCTAAATACAACTAGAAAAAACAAAAAAACACGTATATTGTAACTTATATGAAAGTGCCCCTGAAAGAGTTAATCCTTTTACTGATATCAAAAGCAGATATTTTTATGGCTTGGTTTGGCATAATCTTTTGTAGCTGATGGTATTTCATTTAGCATAGCTGCCCTTGGGGTTTAATAATATTTCCAATAATAATAATTTATTTGTAAATTGGTCCCTTTATTCGTTTGATATTAAAATGCTTTGTTGAATTTGTTATCGATATCTTTAATTACAAAACGGTTCATTGAAATAATGTTTAATAATGGCGGTAGACTCGTACCACGGATAGATATCCAATATTTCCATAGGTAGACTTAGAAAAGTATTTTGCTTCTGCATCTCCTGGATATAAATGTTGATGGATGAAAAGGGAGAGGGAGGCCAAAGAAAAGATGGATGGATTGTGAGAGGGAAGATATGAAAGAGAAAGGAGTAAATGATGCCGTGACGTCTGATAGGAGAGAATGGAAGAAGAAAACGAGCGCCGACCCCAAATAGAATGGGACAGTGGCAGAAAGATGACGATGATGACCTTTTTTGGGATTCAGAACTCTTACCAATTAAATTTTCAGGGAAAACTATAATCTTCTCGCAAAGAAAAGCACTTGATAAACAATAGCACGCAATATTCTCAAGGACAAGGTTTCAAGACATTAATATTAATAACGTGAACATTATTCTCAAGCACCCTTCCAGTCATATTAGTATCGACAGCTGTCTCAGTAGAACCACTTATGTCACTGTTATTACTGTTATAACGCCCACAAGAAAATAATATTAACGAAAAAGGAAAATAATTATACTTGCGCGATTAATTTTCGTTAATGGACAGCGGACGTTCGTATCGTTGAGTGACTGATTAATCAAATCAAATGAAGTCTCATTTATTTAAATAAGGCTGATCCCCCCAATCGGCGCTTTTCCTCCCAATCTCGCCCTTTTACTTCCTAGAAGTTTAGTTGGAAAAAAAAGCAGTCTATGAAAAGTTAGAAAGTTGAAAAGGAATTATTTGTCGTGGTTGTCTATACCTGTATAGATGATTTGACTTTTTTACCACTTTCCAAATAAAATTGGGTCTAATAGGTGAACGGAGTAGAAGCAAAATTTTTTTTGCGAAAACAAAAAATAAAAAAAAAATCGAAATTCAAATCAAACGCGTATTGCGTATGATTTGAAATTAAATATTTTTCTTTTTTTTTCTAAATTTCTTTTTCTTTGTTCTAATATGAAAAGTTTACTTTAAATTTGTATAGCGTTTTTTGATGATGGATCAATTTTTATCTAAGCTATGGAAAAAAGAAAAAAAACTAGGTGGTAGTATATGCTATTTAAAGCTTCTACTCCGTTCACCTAATATACCCATATTTTTGGAAAGCGATAAAACAGTCATTCCGTATAATATTTTTTTTTTATTATTTGAATCTTATTTGTGATGATAAGGAATGTAATTATAAGAATTATAGATAAAAATAATGAAGAAGAAGTATATTTCGTGTGAGATGAAAATATCACAGAACTGAATGAAATAAAAAAAAAAGTAGTGATCGATTAACAGTGACGGATGATGACGGAAATATTGAGGTAAAAGCTTTTGTGTTACGGCGAGTCTTCAAGTAGGTAACCATAGGTAATTCTTCAAGTAACATTGATTCTTATAGTTCTTAATGTTAAACTATATTTTTACCCGACTCTTTTTGCAGTATATCGCAGTCATACAAATTTGCGTTCATTGCCACCGAGATTTTTAGAGGGCATTCTGAAAGTTTATTTTTTAGTAATTAGAATATGGCACCTTATTTTCACTTTCCATTCAACACTTACAAAATAATACGGTCCGATAAAAAGAAAACATAAATCTTTCTGTATTGCCAAAGAAATACATTAGTAAAATCTAAAATACCTTTATTTTGTTTGTTTGCTTTGGAGTGTAATTTGATTTAACACACGTCATGCATTAAAATTATGATTCCCCTAGTTATTATGTCGTCGACGCGACGTAAAATACGTCGATAAGGGGGTTTAATATTCATCGTATCATTATGGTCTGAATATTTAACGTTTCAAAGCAATAGACAATTTGTAGAAATCTGTAAATAGATTTCTAAGTTTTCAAATTGAATGTCTTGGTATATTCATCACATGTAATATTTAGGTAATAGCATTTCCAATAACAAGCGCAACCCAATCACAACCATTGATATTCTTAACATACACAACACAGATTAGCATTTACAACATAACAGATCAAGAGATTTCAATTTCAACCTTCAAAGCTGACAGTTTCTTAGTAACAAAACTAGCAACAAAAACAACAAATTCCTCACTCTACACACACTACGGCTTTTATTACACATTAAATATTTATATTTGTTTATTATTATTATTTTGTATAACCTACCGCAGTGTCTCAAGACGAAAGTCTATGACCAGTGTGTGTTGCCAGTGATTACATACGGGACCGAAACGTGGTCGCTTACAATGGGCCTCATCAGAAGGCTTAAGTCACCCAAAGGGCAATGGAGAGGGCTATGCTCGGAGTTTCCTTGCGCGATCGAATCAGAAATGAACACATCCGCAAGAGAACCAAGGTTACCGACGTAGCCCGAAGAATTGCCAAACTTAAGTGGCAGTGGGCAGGGGACATTGCTCGCAGAACGGATGGCCGATGGGGCCTAAAAGTTCTGGAGTGGCGACCGCGAACGGGAAGACGTTGCGTTGGAAGGCCTCCCACTAGGTGGACCGATGACCTGGTGAAGGTTGCGGGAATCCGCTGGATGCGAGTCGCACGGGACCGTTCAATGTGGCGACACTTGGGGGAGGCCTATGTCCAGCAGTGGACGTCTTTCGGCTGAAATGATGATGATGATGATCCTTATTTTGTATTATAAATTTATATTTGTTTATGACCGTGGCATCACTCTGGGCCTTATCAGAATACCAGCGCTGTGACTTTTTTTTTAAATGTCACAGCACCTTGCTGAGATAGGAGCCTTTTGGCCTTGCACAGGACCATTTTGATTGTTTTTATTTTTTCTCTTGTTTACTTTTTTATATAATTTTGTCATTTCTATTGTATCTTTTTGTTTCTGTTTATCCTGTGTGAGTCAATAAATACTTTTCTTTCTTTCTTTCTTTTCTTTCTTTTCTTTCTTTTCTTTCTTTTCTTTCTTTTCTTTCTTTTCTTTCTTTTCTTTCTTTTCTTTCTTTTCTTTCTTTTCTTTCTTTTCTTTCTTTTCTTTCTTTTCTTTCTTTTCTTTCTTTTCTTTCTTTTCTTTCTTTTCTTTCTTTTCTTTCTTTTCTTTCTTTCTTTTCTTTCTTTCTTTTCTTTCTTTCTTTTCTTTCTTTCTTATCTTTCTTTCTTTTCTTTCTTTCTTTTCTTTTCTCACTAATCTATTCCTCTACCCTTTCCTCGTACTTAGCACAGTAAGTCAGATCCCGAGAACCATTTACCAAAAATGGCTGCACCAGTGATGTGTACTGGCATGACGCTACCGTTAGCTAAAGTCAGTGACCACTCGCACGTGCTTGTGCGCACCAACTAGCTCAGACTTCGATTAAAAACCGATACCGGTATGGTAATGAGGATGTAATTATTTTTATAAACGTTTTTATTGTTTGAGCAGCATTCTTTGTAATGGTGTTTTGTTGGAGAATATATAATGAAGAATATTTATTGAACAATACTATTGGAACAGTCATGAACAGCGTGATGTCAGGAATTTGATGCTTTGGGTGTTTGAACACAGCATTCTGAGAATGTCTTTGACCTATTGTGTGACACAAAAAACGCTCTGAATAAAGTTCAAAAGTGTATTGTTCTTCTCTCCGTAAGATAAATACCTTTTTTGTCTCATCTCCCTGCAAAAGAGGTCGAGGGACTATCTTGTTAGAAATGATGAACTCTTTGATAATTCTGAATTTACGTTCTTCATTTATTTAGGGACTTTCCTAAGGCGATTACAGAAGCTAAATTAGCAACTCTATTTGTGGTGATTCAAACTTCGCTTGAAATACTGTTAGAATAAGGTTCTAATCAGCTTACACTACAAAGTGCTTGTTACATCAGTGACGGGCCGAATAGTGCGAAATGAGTGGTTTTTTGTGATTTACAAAAAATCTATTGATTGGACTAAGAAGTAAAACACTATGATGCTAAATGTTGCTTGTAGAATTATTTTCCAATAAATCAGAATGATCGCATGTATTTTAGTATGGTTTTTACTCGTTAAAAGATTTTTTTAGAGATAAGTTTGTGATTTTTTTCTATCGAATAAAATTAGTTGTATTATGTTTTCAAAACTCTATCGTACTAGCTTAGATCCTGAAGAATATCATCAATTTTTCTGGTTTTGTTTATTGCAGTAAATCGTATGCTTTTTTGCATTATAAAACTCGCGTTCAGCTCATGCTAAACGCGAGTTTTCACACTACTACTAGACTATGATTATGATTATTCGCCTTATTCGCAATGCATAATTATGACAGTTCCATTGTACCCTAATAGTGATGACGCTTGTGACGTCTCATTTGTGTTAAAAATGTACTCAAATGTGACGACACACGATTTTTCAACGCATTGGATCGTCTTAATATATATATATATATATATAGATATTTTTAATATATGTAATATGTGTACAATATTTTTTGGAAATCTATCTGACGGACTACCTCTATTACGGATCTATTCTTTGTATGACAAACCAACAGGATTCCATATAGGAAAATAACAAAATACCGAGCTAAACGAGTCCAAACAAAAATAAAAGTGTATCAGACAGTCCATGATTACGTCATCAGATACAAGTTGTTACATTCGACAATAGGGGAACTGGTTCTTCTGGTATTCGTTATGAAACTGACAGGCCTACTACTCGTGCGTTATCTTTTACTAATAGGTTGTCATTAATTATTATCTACGTTAGTTTTTAGATCTTAAGTTTGGACGAACGGCTAACAATTTATTTATTTCACACTTCAAGCACAAAGTATGCCATAGGCATTTTTTAACAGTCAATCTTTGGGTGATGTAGAGACAAGCAACGGTAGGTGTATATCTGAAAATAATCATAAATTATCACCACCATTACCATTACCATCATCATTAGCTTATTTTAAAGCTGTTTTGACATGGTATTTTAAAATTGATTGACATTGTTATTTTAGAACTGTATAATAGTATTTTAAAACTCTTTAGACGTGTTTGAAACTGTTGGGCATATTTTGAATTTCTTGGAATGTTATTTAATAATTCAGTTCATAAGATTTTATGTAAATTGCATGTATATTCAACACAATGTAAATTGTTCACGAATAAATGAAATGAAATGAAAAATCTGATTTATTCTTATTATTTTTTATTTAAAAAAATATTTTTTTTAAGAAATATATAAAAATAAAAAAAAGATTAGTGAATGAATAAATAATATAATAATATAATTCGAAGACATGTGACATCTACCAATCCGCACTGGGCCCGCGTGGTGGATTATAGCCCATTCCCTCTCATAGAGAGGAGGCCTGTGTCCCAGTAGTGGGAACATTAATAGGCTGATGATGATGATGATGAATGAATAAATTAAAAAAAAACCTTTAAATATTCCTGAAGTCTTTAGGAGGAAAAGGAATAAATGACGGGAAAATATAAGAAAAAAACGTTACATCGACCCCAAGTAACACAAGACAAGGGCGGGAAGACGATGATGCAATCTCATACAGGATTGTAGAAGCATGCATGACAGAAGCTGAAGATCGAAAAAATGGGAATAAGGCCACATAGCATCCGGGGCTGCGGGACTGTTCCGGGGCTGCAGGACTGATCCGGGGCTGCGGGACTGTTCGAAAGAGATACCGTGGCCCCGGAACACAAAGGGCGATGAAGGAACATGGATGGGTTTTAGTCAGTAAAAGTCTGACACTCTCTCCTGCTCCGCCCAAAGCGGGAGGAATCATTTGAAAAAAAAGGCCACATAGCATAATTATCCAAAAGTAGACTAATGACGAATAGAGCCCAAAATAAAGTTTAAGAAAAATCTCATCCGTGGGCGGAAACAACACAATTACACAACACCACTTGCTACGATTCTTACATAACTAATCGCGGCGTCTGCGGTCTCTTTTAGGTCCTTCAAAGAGCAGGTGTTGGGACACTTCGGATACTCCAGCAAGCGATAAACAGTGTGATCGCTCCATCAAACTAAAACAGTTTAAAATTTGATAGGCAAGCTAAGTACTACTTAACCATAAACACAACAAACCACAAATCAGTCGAGTTTATTTCTCGAATCGTTTTTCACTCTGTGAATAAGTAATACCTCACATTAAACGTCATTCACGTTGGTAGAATCGATTTAGAAAGAGTGCGTTCAACTCGAATACTTAACGAGTTACTCGTTAGCGGTGAGTAGAAATTATGATTCGTATTAAACTAGAAATTATACTCCGTAATTATAGTAATTTATTGCATAGATCGTGGTTGGTTTCTTCGATTCTACAGATTATTAGCTTCTTGAGAACTTAGTCGTACTTACAAACTTACTTAACTTACTCAGTACCTACTTAATCAGACATGAGCTCTAATGTAAGTGCTAGACGGATTTAATAAACGACCCTCAAAAGTGGTTAAGTACCTGCAGTCACGACCACCAATATGGTATACATTTTCCTAAATTTTAAAGCAATTTTCGCAATATATAACGATTTTAACTTAGAGATAGGATCTTTTTCATAAAAATATGAACACTATGAAACACTTAACAACTTTAAAAACACTTTTTCAAGTTGTTAATTTTTTTTTGTTAAGTGTTTACGTATTGGTGCTCGTGACTATACCTAAATATGTAATAACAGCCGTTCGGGTCGATCTTCAGGTTAAGCCGAGCTTGCCTAGGATTGTCCGTGGATGGGTGACCCATTGCATACTAAGTTTCCTCCATGCCTCGGAATGCACGTTAAGCTGTTTGTCCCGGCTGACATTAGTAGATCTTTGACAATTGTTACAGGTAGTCAGTTGCCCGAAAGCTTTACACCAATTTTACCAAGGGGTACCGTATTACCCAGTACTAACTGGATTGCGGAGGTCAGATAGGCAGTCGTTCCATGTTAAATACTGGTATTTAGCTATATCTGGTTAGACTGGAATCCGACCACAATATAAATTGGGAAAAGGTAGGCAGATGATTGTATTTTTCTGGTTCTTTTATGATCAAAGCCTCCCAAGTAGAAGTAGTAACCCCTGAAACTTTCATTTTTTATTAAACTTAACAAACTATAAACTCCGAAGAATGTATTACCTAGATCGATAAGAAAAAAAAATATTTTCGAAAAACCAGTAACTACATATTTCGTACCTTAAGTCTCAGGTTTCTTTCACGAAAACGTAATTACTTTTCTGCACCAATAGACAGCAAAGTGGCATACGCCTGGGAGACCCACGCGTACTTCACAGAAAATAAAATTATTTCGAGCTTAGTCTATATAATCTATAGGAATTATTCTAGAAGATCCTTTGATATCTAAATTGTAATTATGTTTTCTGTGAAAAGATTTAGGTCAGTAGGTAGGATAGATCTGTTTTTGGTTGAAATATCCAATCTTACCGATATCGTTGGTAACGGTTGCTACACGCACCAATATTTATTTTGCAAAACATCGCCAAAGTTTAACATGCATACTCCAAGAGAGAAAAAAGGTAGAACTTTCCACCAAGATCGTATCAACCGGAAGTTTCCTACTTCTGGACTAAGGCCAAGATCTGTAAACGTTAATTAGCACGTGCTTTGACGAACATTTTCACGTCTACCATCTACTTGTAGTTTACACAATTGTGTGACAATGAAAACAACCACTTTTACTCAATATAGCAGTGTACAAACAAAAGTACTAAAAAGTACACATGTAGCAAAGTTTAAAAATGATTTTCTCCTTCTTTACTGATTGTACTTTGATGTGGTTACGAACATATGCGTAGTATGTTGATATCTGTACTATTATGAAATAAACACTGTCTTAAGTTTTCACGGTTTATGACTAAACTTATACTGTCACTTACAGGATATCTTCCGTGATAATCCATTATTCTGAACTTCCGTAAGTGGCAGTATAAGTTATATTATGAAATAGTTCTATCTCAAAGTTGTTACCGATATTTCACGAGAGAATCGCTTTTGAGTTTTCCCAAGTGTATACAAATTAGTCCTCGTGGCTGTAAGTACATGATACAGCCGTTTCTTGAGGATTGTGGGGACTTTACAGGGTGTTGTAACTTATAGATATGCTCACATTTCCCTAGATAAAGGAGAATGGCGAGGCTGGACCCACGTAATTTAAAAATCTACGTTCACGGTCTAGTTTATATTAATTATAGTAAAGAGTTCATCAGAATTCTATATAAAATATTGAGTTACTTATAGTTGATGGGAATTAAAAGCTACGAATGATTTTAATTTATATAAAATAAGTCGTCCTGTAGTTTCCGAACGCAACGTTTGAAAACCTTCTTACAACTGAGAAATGGAACGTCAGTGTCAAATTCATCTGTGGAAATAGTGTGTGGATCATTGCATTGTTTGTTTGTGTTCAACGGCTACGTGGAATACGGATAAATGCTATTTTATGCCATTCTACTACTAAATAATAACCAATAAATCCGTGCCTTAAGTTAGGTTATAATCTTCTACCTTTCATATCTTTTTTCTCCCAACTTCTATAACCTACTTTCCATTTGCTTTTTTGTTAGGCTTAAGTCGTTCTTTAACTATTCATAAGTTTCCACAATATACGCTACCCCTGTCATTGGGTCCAGAATTACATCCAATCTCGCCATTCTCTTTTAATAATTCTTGTCCCCGTTACAAGGGGGTGAAACTATAGCTTTCTCCAACGTTCAGTGTACAATACCCCTCGGTCAGCCTTGCCCCACTAACACTGCCAACAGTCGTGCCGATAAACATTTACCATTTCAGACCAACCATCCATTTTGTGAAATTGGTAACGAATTGAACCGTCAGACTTGTACCGACACCTTACAATAAGATGATTCTTTCACTGCTTATCCCAGGTCACGAACTCGTGACTTGTGAAATAGAAAATAGGAACGCTACCATAACGGAATAGTCCAGTAGTTCGGCTTTTTGCAATGAGCCAAAATTATTACGACTAGTAAAGTCAGGCGCACGCAAACTTGTTGCTTTGGCTTTGTTGACATGTTTCCGCTCTCCGTCTTGCAGTTTTAGTTTGACAGCTGTCAGTTGTGACAGTGGTAGGAATAACGCGTAAGTTACGTGCTAAGTAACGTTTATAGATTGCGTGCGGCTGTCTTTTCCTCATTGTATGGAATAAAACTTCTGTGATATTTAATACCTTGTAAACGTTTTTGAAACATTTAATGAGTAGTACAGTGCAGTTGGTTGGACGTTTCTCTAAATGTCGATCTGTTTTGTTAAGTTTATAAGACGTTCACGATTTTGATGGCCGTGTTGATTTTTCGGAGAAATGTGGAGTTTGTTGGTGATCGTGAAGATGAGGACTGTAGTATAGACAGTGTCAAGTTTAGGAATTTCTGAGAGAAGTTTCTTTTTATTTGCTTCTTCTAAAGAAGAGATTGATGGATAGAAGCTTCAATAACATTAATAATGTTGTTAAAATTAGTGTTTAAAATAACTAGGGATATATATTGATTAGTAATTTTAAGCACTATAATAAAAAATAAAAAAATATTGAATCAATCAAACTCTTCATTTTGATTATGTCTATCGTTAGGATATAAATACAACCGAAATAGCTTTTTGTTTAAGCCCCAGTAGAAATACAAAAACCTAAAGAGGACATTTCAAATAGAAAATCGAATAATCGATTTCGAACTTTTAAAACAATTTCGATGGAAAATAAAATAGAGATCTATTTCGAATGATATTGAGTTCTAAATAAGCTTTAATGTTATTTTATATTAACACTGTTAGGGTTTTAAAAGTTTTAGTAACAGTAAATGTTATAAGAGGTCGACTGATCTAATAAACTGTTTGATCACGCTTTGAAATGGAGAACTTAAATAAATATTTACGGATTAATGTTTTGAAGTTTGTGGACTTTAGATTAGTCATGGGTTCGAGTTATAAATTTGTATAGGTTCGGCTTCGGCGAAGGTCCTGTGATATTGACCATAGATTAAATGTTTTAGTTTTGATCAGTAGGACAATTACGTATCTCTGTTGACAGCTCGAAATGATAGTAACTGGGCTCAGTGTCCATCAATTAACTGTCAAAAGGTTAGTTTCTTATTATGTATGACCAGTCGCGATCAAACATGACGTCATTGGTTGTCATCGTGGCTGATAGTCACCGTAAACCATTTTGTCAGACGCTTTCGTATCGATACTTATATTATTTCGATTATGTAAGCATAGTGGACAACAAATTGATGACAACTGAGTTTGAGGTGGCTTTCGTGAAAGACGTTACACCGTACCCGGGCTTTTATTCACCGTAAAGTGATATCCACTCAGCGCGATACGTAATACCAATATTATGACATTCTCGGTTGTAATCAAAGTTCGGTGTATAACCGAAGCTTGATAGTCACTGGATATCAGAAAGATACGTAATAAAAATAAATAAATAAATAATAATAATAACTTTATTTAAAGAAAACTTTGACATAGGTTACACAATGTTTAACAGGCTAATTTAGGTCAGTATATATGTGGTGTAGTCATCTACAGGCCTACTGGTCAGCAAAACACTCCTGATCTATGGTATTACACAAACATCCATTATTGTTTGTTGTTCCATTATTGATTTGTAATTTGTACACCACAAACTACCTGGAGTACCTATTATCTCTCCCCCATGTAATCCATCCAAGGCTGTCTTGAAAAGATCGCTTTTAGCGATAAGATCGCCCATTGTGTTACCCTATGTGAAATTTTTTCTTTTATACTGTTACTTTTATGATGTACATAATAAAGAATATAAAATTATCTCCTGTTCTTAGCCATATACAGATTAAAAGCAAAGTAATTGAGCTGCTTAAGAACTGCCATCAAAATTAAAAATACAATTGTACCTATGATGGCAGAAAATCCGGGGTTGCGGGACTGTTCCGGGGTTGCGGGACTGTTCGAAAGAGATACCGTGGCCCCGGAACACAAAGGGCGATGAAGGAACATGGATGGGTTTTAGTCAGTAAAAGTCTGACACTCCCTCCTGCTCCGCCCAGAGCGGGAGGAGTTATTTGATGATTTCCCAAACGAATAAAAAAAAAAAAATGGCAGAAAATTAAAAATAATAATGCACCTTATTTTTTAAACTTTCACGATCAGAACACATTATAAAACTCATGTAAAAGAAGAAGAAGAAGTATCCTAATTTCCATCGCGAAGACGGCTTCGGACTCTCTTCCGCTTGGAATCCAGTCATCACTTAGTGTACTCGTCAAGTGAAATCATCTCAGTATGCGGTCACTGTTAGTGTAGTGTGCTGTCCTAGTGTGAACCGGCCCTAATTAACATTTATGAAGATCAAGTGAGGGTAGTTGAATAAACACCTTCGCTTTGCTGTGGCGGTACCTCCAATACTTCAGTCTCTCCGCAACCAAGGCTGGTGGAATCCGGTCGAAACGTCGGGCTTATATTAAAAGTAAAATCAAGCGAGAAACGAGAAATACCCGTTTACATGTGTTTTATAATAATATACCTGACCAAGCCGCCTCCAAAAAGGATTAAAAAAATATTGACGAATAATTAAAAAACTATTTTAAGTAAAAATGCAACAACAACAGAACTGCAAAAAAAACTTTGGTTTTTACACCGCATAAGAACCGACTATTCTACTGCTTTAAACGCAACAAACGTTTCCAACTCTTTAACCAATCCGCCTATTTACAACAAAGCGCCTAATTCCGTATTCCGGCTCGTTCTTAACGGTTTCGCCGTTGCAAATTGCCATCGACGACTGGCGATGGTTATGAAATCGGTTTTTACCCGGATCCGTGTCTCTCTACTGAGAAATACAAGAATGGGGCCAACTGGGTGAAGAGCTTACCTTGGGTTATGGTTCTGTGATTGGTTTTGTTTTGATTTCGTGAAGGCGCTGATATTCAGTGCTTGTTTAATTTGTAATCAGTTGTTTTTCGATGCATAGCAAATATAACTTACAGTTTTCCCAGTGCTAGAACGCAACCCTCGTTTTTGTGAGAAAGCGTAGGCAATCATCCACCACGCAAGTTGGTGGAGGTCACATACAGGGTGTAAACGGTCAAGCAAGCATTTTGTACATCAAAATAAGTGATTCAACGGATTTTTTTTGGGGTGAAAAATCACGTTTTACTGTAGGGCTCAACGTAACGCACTCAAAACATTGTACTGATGAATGCAGTAAAGTACATACAGTACATGCAGTAACACATGAAAAACTTGTGCAGTAAACTTGTAAAAATGTTGAAACGTTGACCCCAATATCTCCATAACTAGAAGGTCCCCAGATGTAATCCAGAATTAAACAATAATTGTATAATACCAGGCGTCACTATCAATCCACCTACAAATTGATTCACAATTTTTCAATTAACCCTCCTGTAAATTAAATGGTACTTGTAACCAAAGCTGCTGTGAAGGATAATTGGGTAACACGTCCCAACTTTCCTGTATCGGTCTTGATTGGGGACAGGTACCTACCTTCAGTAGACGGGGCAGATATAGTAAGTTACGATATGTATTTATTTACTTAGGTATTTAACGGTTTATGTACACACTACATACAGAAAAGAAGACAGGAATAGAAAAATAGATACAAAGGTAATGCTGATTTCTAAAGAAATCTCTTCCAGCATATCTGCGAAAGAGAGTAGATAAAAAGGGATGTAGACATAGTGATATATTATTTTTAGAGGTATTTTGCTTCCCATTAAAAATAATACATAAAATGAATAATAGTTGAATTGAGTCGATCGTGCAGATTAAATTAGATCGTAGCTCCACAACATTCGTTTTAACCCGACTACGGACTAAGGATGGGTATATCTTCAACTACAAGCAGAAATGTTACATGCTAAAACTTCCAGGCTCCAAACACTATTTCACCGAGATGCATTCAGCCAAAGCGACCTCTGCGCTGCCACCGGCGAAACCGTGAAAGAAGCGAGGTTATGGACCATTAAAATAACGTTTTTGTTGATGAAGAAAAAGAAGATCAAGATGCAGGAAGCCAAAGACGACAACTTAACTTACAACCAATAAAAAAAAATTGAGCCCTCAAGGGACGCCTGGCAGATGTGAAACATCGAAATTATTTTGTACAAGTAATATGCTTAAAAAAACTCAATTTATAAAACAAACACAAAATAAAATAAAAACAAAATGACTCGATTCACAAATAGAAAATCCTTATGCTGGGATCGAACTCGAAGTCACGAGATTGTAACCCAGCGCTGTGCCCCGAGACCAGCTGGATTGTTGTAAACCGTGGGGAATATGTAGATCTTATGCTGCTTCAACAGGTCGGTAATGTTCGGAATTGTTCGAGCCGGGTTGACAACTTGACAGTTGGCGACGCATCGCCACGGCATGCGTCGCCACGCCATTTTTTGGTTTTACCCGCGCCTATAGATGTTTCACATAAAAAATCATCCATCCGACATCCCACTTAAAAAAATGATATAGTTTTTAGATAACATTTAATTTCAGTAGATAGTTGTCAAGTTGCGGCATCGCTACAGACAGGGCAATCATTTCGTCATTGTTTGGTTACTGCTGCCACTGACGTCAAACTTCACAAATTGGGTTTCGCGAGCCGCCACCTGCGCTGTTACGAAATCAAGTATCTTTACCCGGATCCGTTTTTATTTTTGCATTCTTTTACGTAATACAAAGCAATTAAAAAGTCGTCAGTGTCAGCCACTGTTTATCTTAAGTGGTTTTAGATAATATTGTGACAGAATGAAGCGTTTATCTTAAATCAATTTAGATTAGTTTTTATTTTAGTGTCTTTAAAGGTTATCACCATCAGGTAACTTTAGACACTGATTCTACAAAAAATGTAATTCTGAGGACCGCTTTCAAGATATTAACTCACTTGATGTTTTTAACGATATTCATTCCTATTTGTTGTTAAAACATCGTGAGGAAACCGGCATGTCCTAGAACCAAAAAATCGAAGATATGTGACATCTACCAATCCGCACTGGGCCCACGTGGTGGATTATAGCCCATTCCCTCTCATAGAGAGGAGGCCTGTGTGGAACATTAATAAGCTGATGATGATGATTCCTATTTGAGCCTATTTGTCAAAACATCATTTTGTCTGATCATTAAACCAATTGACAGAAACAGAGAAGCAAGCCTTAGAAATCGTAGCGTAAACTAAAACTTATATCGGACAAATTATTTCAATAAGTTTATTAGTAAATAGTATTTCATATCAAAACATCACGGCTGTAATCCCCGAAGGGTAAGCCAGAGGTTAGTTGATAATACACCCACATTTCGCCAGTTATGTTTACAACAACAACAACAACAACAGCCCATAACGTCCACTGCTGGACATAAGCCTCTCCCATGATGGGAGGAATTTGCCGTAATCTCCACGGTTGGCAGGCGGAATGGAGATCGCAGTGATGAAAGACTAACAGAAAACGCTGCTGCCCATTCTCTGGTCTACGGAGGCGCAAGGTGTTCTGCCTCAGACATTAGTCGCCTTATACGACACCCGTGAGTGTAATGGGTTGGTTCTATTCTACTCTACCGGAAACCACACGGCTATATATTTTATGTTCAAGTTCCATGTAATTGGGGCGAGCTTATTGCCATCAACCATGCATGACTCCAGACTCCGTGGCTGCTATTGATAAATTCTTGGTAGAAAACCCAATGATAATTTGCGCGACCCAGGAATCGAACCCAGGACCTCATGCCCAGCTGCCAGTAATCAGCAACCACTCGATCAACGAGGCTGTCTCTAATCTAATACATCATATAATAATATTCTTTTCGACGAAGCGAGACACCATAAATAAACTTGGGTGAAGAAATAATTCGTTGAAACCTAATCCGATTTGTATAATAGCAGAAATATCTCATAAATTGTGATATTTATTAATGTTTATATTGATTTTAATTATGAAATGCTAATATTATTAGGATACTACCAGATTTTAGTACAAAAACCCATCGATAAAAGAAACAAACTTATGGCATCTTTCACCTTGATCTGATTTCGGCATAAATTATATCGAAATTAAAATTTCGTACAGTCTCCTTCAGTTTTTAACTTAGTGTTGACCAGAACTCTACCACATCGATAGCGTTAGTAGTGACTTCGGACAGGTCCCTCAAAAAGTGTAGTATTTTTGACTTTTGGGGGTATGAATGTATCATCAAGATCACGTCGGGGTCACCAAATTGGGGGTATGAAGAACAGGGTGTAAAGTCCTTCGTCCCCATAGAAAAGGGAGGATCCTCCGACCAGATGGATGTTATGTGTTATGTCTGGTGGGCTACTGCCCAACAGTTGTTGTCGGGTTCTTGTATATAGCCTCAATCAAGTCGCGGATAAAGTTGCTTGCGCGATGTAGGATTTTGACGTGTTTCGCGGTTAGTTCATCATCTGTGTCATAGATGGCGCTGTAGTACTTTTTGTTCCATGTCATGTAGTGAAGTACCTTTTTTTTGTAATGCCGCTACAAACTGACTAGTTTCTGGTGCAATTATTCCTATCTTCCTATCCAGACACTGCTAACTAAAACAGTATTTTTTATGTTTATTTGTTTATTTTAGGATCTCCAACAAAATATATACACAAAACATTATTAGAATGGACAACATAAGGTATTATGTTCATAATATTTATATCAAGTTGACTTAACTTTGACTTTATCTTGACCTACAGTTGTTATGTAAGTAACCAACAATCTTGTATATACAACAGATTTGTTTACCTTTTGTGAGCCAATAAATATGTTATTGAGGTATCTTGGATACTCAAACCATTATCATAATGTGGGGCACGTCAAATTAAACTAATATCTTGTAAGAGTATGTTATTTTGGTCCAGCAGATTTATTTATTTAATGGTTTACCAACAATTGTTTACACTAGTTATGGGCATAAAAACAAGCAAAAACATATAAACAATAGTGTACAATCACTTATAGGTAGGTAAACTCAGCATGCAAAACAAAACTTGTACGTACAATATAGAAAAATAAGAATAAAACTACCTTAATGTATTTAAACTACTAAATCAAACTACTACTTAATCTAAATAAATCGTTATCTACATGTTATTTAAATCCTGACACCGAGAACAACGAAAAAAAATGGTTACTGTCAATATTTAGGTCAGGTCCTTTGGGGTTCTTGGAAACCAAAACCAAACTCACTTCGGAAAATCTCCTCTCTTTATAAACGTAGACAAGTTTATTATATAATATGTTTTAGTTTCATACAAAACATAGGCGCAGTGTCGCCAGATGGAATCTGAAGAAATCAGTAGAAAAATTAGTTTTAGCAGTAGATCGAAGGAAAAATCTGTAGATTTAAAAAGTCAAAAGGATGAGCTTGAATACATGACAAAAAAAATCTAATTAGTCCGTCAGATAGATTTCCAAAAATATTGGACACGTATTTTTTTCTTTTTTCACGTAAACAAAAATGAAGATACAGTGCGTCGAAAACTCGTGTGATGTCATGTGTTGAGTACAATTTTTACTCAAATGTGACGTCACAAGGCAAACTCATGATCTTTGACACGTTTTATCTTCGTCAATTTTTATTAATTTGATAAAACAAAGAACACGTATCCAATATTTTTCGATACTTACTACGGTTGTTGAACAAATGTCATGTTATTTAAACCTATAAGCCAGATGACACGACACGTCGTCAATAACTAGATGATACGATCTATCAAGGCAGTAGATCAGTATTTTTATGGCTAATTATATTTCAGGCGAATAACAATGTATTATGCGACTAACTACTTGGTTACAAAAAATATAACTTGGAAGCGATTAAAGCTACAAAAGTCAAGGTTCTATAAAAACTAAATAATGGCTGCTACTATAAGTTAGCAAATATATTAAACAGGGCCAATGAAATAATAGGTGAGGTATTAAAAATAATGACTGGGCGGCTAACATTTCAAATTTTCATTTAAGTAATCATTTATGGGCGGCATGGGCACCGGGCCGTAGGCCGACGAAGGAGGCCGGCGGAGGCCCGGCACTTTGGGGACAGAAGTCAAAGAGTGTTATTCAATATGCGAGCGAAGCGAGCGCGCGTCATGGAGTCGTAGCAGGTTCTAAATCTCAGTTAATTTTATAAACAACCTCATTGTTTAATTTTTTTGCCTATTTTCTACTTTTTATCCGCCGTCAAGTTGTCCGCCTAACAATAAATTCAATTGCCACACCAAAAAATCACTTCAAATTTAAATTTAAACAAAGCTTACAACTCCAATAAAGCTGCTACTTTATACTTAAAATGCTACTTCACTGTAGCTGCCAACGTATTATTTTTGTTACCCATTGTAATTATTTTTTAAACCCTTAATCAGATTAGTTTGTCGCCGCGTTAAATACATGCCTATTTTTATTTAAAATCAGGTAGATCTACTGCTAAATCAGTAGATCTGGCATCACTGCATAAGCGCGACGACCTAGAGGCGTTTGTGGGAGATTGACGAAGCCGCACGGAGGGAAGAGGGGAAGGCTATGGGAGAGGCCTTTGCCCAGCAGTGGGTCATAAAAGACTAAGTAAAAACACAAAAGAAATTGTTTTGAAAGAGTACTGTTTTTATGATTTGTCATCTAAACCGCTTAATGAATCGTGGTAGAAAAACGCTGCAGTCTTATGTGCCTTTTAAAACACTTAACTTAAAAAAATTTTTTTAACGGGAACATGAAGAGCTTTTCGTTTTCACAATATATAATTAGGTATATCAAAACTTGATTATTTGTCTGAATATTGAGTACATAAGTACGCCAACTTCCATTTTGTACACTTCTTGTGATCATCTCCTTTTGATGTTAGATCTTGTCCCATTTATCTACTACTTATTTCTAACAAATGTTATATTTTATATCTTATATATTTTTAGGATTTCTTTGATCATTATTAAATACATGTAGAAGGGAATCAAAGCAAATCTTTTCAAGTAAAAATGAAGAATACGCAGAAAATAATTCATTTGTGCCATAAAACTTCAACGTAATAATTTTCTTTGAAAAACAGATCTTTCTTTACTTTTAATTCCTTTAATACTTTCCCTTTTTGTTGGGTTTTAATATAATAGTACTTTTTAAATACAGAAACGACGTCGTTGAGAAAATATTATACGCCTAAAAGAAAACATCAAAACTAAAACTCACAAGATTTGGAATATCTTCCATTCTTTTGACACAACTCAGAGACTAATTCATTTTTATTTTTGGCCCACACACCCACGCCCTTAAAACATCGACAAATGTTGTTTGAAAACTTTCTAAACAAGCAAAGAGCAATAAATATAATTAATAGAAAACAATTGAGAATCGCATTGCAATTAGTGAAAGTACGAAACGTCGTATGAGTCACGAAGTCACGATTCACGTTCGCTGCAAACTGTGATGACATGGGAATGGAGATAAATGTCTAGATAGGGCTTCTCATAGCAGTGAATTATATGCCAGTGGTAACGGCCACGTCTCTGAATGCAGATTATTTTCTTTAAAAAAAAATAAAGGAATGTTTCCTTTGAGTAAAATTTTCTATCTACAGTATTAAGAGTACTTTCCCTCCAGGTGGCATTACAAAATTCCACCCTGTATATATAATTTATTTCATTACCACTGCTCGCATTCACCAACCCGCACTTGGCTGGCGTGGTGGATTATACCCCATTCCTTCTCATTGAGAAGAGGCCTGTGTTCCAGCTGTGGGTCATTGTTATTAATATAGTCACGATTCATGTTATTTTCCATCAAAAATCTCTCAGGTACACCCAAGGAGTCTAGATTCGTGTCCAGTTCATAGCAATAGATTCACTCCTTATTACATAGGACTTTAAACTGGCGGAATATGAGTTTAGTCTATACTAATACTAATAATAATAATTAATAATTATTATATATTATATTATTATTTTATTATTATTATTATTATTATATTAGCCGTGTGGTATCCGGCAGAGTAGAATAGGACCAACCCATTACACTCACGGGTGTCGTATAAGGCGACTAATGTCTGAGGCAGAACACCTTGTGCCTCCGTAGACCAGAGAATGGGCAGCAGCGTTTTCTGTTAGTCTTTCATCACTGCGATCTCCAATCCGCCTGCCAAGCGTGGAGATTACGGCAAATCCTCCCATCATGGGAGAGGCTTATGTCCAGCAGTGGACGTTATGGGCTGTTGTAGTATATATTATATTATTATAAAGAGGTGACATTTGTTTGTAAGTTTGTATGTAGGGGGTAATCTCCGGAAGTAATGAACCAATTTTAAAAATTGTTTCACTGGTAGAAAGCTACATTATTCGTGAGTGCTATAGGCTATATTTTATTCCCGTACTCCCACGGGAACGGGAACTACGCGGGTGAAACCGCGGGACGTCAGCTAGTATTTAATAACCTTCGGGAACGCAGACGTAGGTAATTTTATGATGTAGTTAGATAATTAAGTAAGGAGATTTCTGGTCGGGTACGATACGCTCTATCGGGTATTTACTATTCGTGTTCTCGATGAGATTCCTAATGGCTAAAAAGGCGAGCTCTACCTAAAATATAGACTATCGTCCAAAAAAAAGTCATCACTAAAAGGTTAAGTAATCCTTTTAGAGGGGGGTTGAGTAACTCGTTTGGAGGATATTTTTTTAGAAATGATCCCATAGTGTTCGCCTTCATTAGCGCTACTCATTCGCTTTTGTGCATTTCATACTATTAGACCCACTGGTTTTGGCAGTCGTCAGTCTTCCATGTGAAATACTGGTATTCAGCTACATCCGGTTAGACTAGAAGCCGACCCCAACATAGTTGGTAAAAGGCTAGGCAGATGATGAGGCCCTCCGGTTTTTACCGTATAAATCTAAGTGACTGTATAATTCACTATGACGGCAGTAAAGTTGAAGATTGTTTTTTTTTATTTATTACTATTGTGGATAAAATACAGATATAATGTCACTTCAATTTCAATTGTTAGTTTCTCAGACATTCTCAATCACTACATGATTTGCTTCACCAATATGTATACACTTTTCTAAATTTAAAAGCAATTTTCGCGAGAAATAATGATTGTAACTTGGAGATATGACCTTTTTCATAGAAATATGTGTTCCAATATGTTATTCTGTCTATATGGTGTCGGACGTAAAGAATAGCACCATCCCAATCTTCCCGTGGGTGTCGTAAGAGGCGACTAAGGGACTTACCAGAGAAAGGGCAGCAGCGTTCTCTGTGCTTTTTAACCGACTTCCAAAAAGGAGGAGGTTCTCAATTCGACCGGATTTTTTTTTTTTTTTTTGTAGCAACCGCACTGCGATCGCCAACCCGCCTGCCAAGCGTGGCGATTATGGCAAAACCCGCCCTTGGGGGAGGCCAATGTCCAGCAGTGGACTTCTTTCGGCTGAAATGATGATGATGATGATGATGTGTTCCAGAATACTATTCGTAACAACACGAAATTTTAATCATAACAGTAGGTGAAAAAAACTTTTAAAACATTTTACTTAAGTGTTTACATTGGTGCTTGTGACTGTACCTATCAGTAGCGAAGGGTTAATTTTTGTAACAGGTAAGCCGGACCGGCTTATTTTTTAATAATGTTTGAAAAACTCATACGTCGAACCATTTGTAGTTTTAGTCATGTTTGGGCAATCACGCCCTAACTGAATTACCTACATTGTTTTACTTTTGGCAATAGTAGACTTCAGTACAGTACTCCAGTAGTGGAGTCAAAAAAAGCATACAGAGAGTTAAGAGAAGTGGAAGGAGTGATGTGAAAGATCAGAATGGAAAAGGTTGGAGGAGGCCTTTGCCGATAGGCAAACAGATTGCAACCAATGACGTATTATATATAGACACGTCATGAACCAACATCGCGGCGCTTAAAAACGGCGAAAATACTAGAACTACTTATAAGCGTGAAGAAAGAGAAAGAAAATATGACACCGAACGGCGGGATGCCTGTTGCGAGAGGGAGATAAATATACATCTTCAGTCACGTCACAGGATTTATTAAATTATAAACAAACGTAGCGTCGCGCGACAGGTTGGTGCGTAACTAAGCGCGATGTGGCCAATTGGCTTCATTTCTTAACTTTTGATTTTGTAATGTGCTTACTTTATTCATTTTTTTTAACTGATAGTCTCGTGTTTGAAATCTCTCAGCTTTACCCATGTCTGCAACTTTTTACTGACATTTAATCTGATATTACTTGAACAGATTTTAAAGACCATTTAAAGCATTGCACGCTGACAGCATGATACAAATCTCTGACTCACGGATGTTTATTTTTCGAGGAGCTCGTGGCTAAGTAATAACAATTGCTCGGGTCGATCTTTAGGTCAAGCCGTGCTTGCCTGGGTTGGTCTGTGGATGGGTGACCACTTATTACATACCGAGTTTCCTCCGTGCCTCGGAAAGCACGTTAAGCAGTTGATCCCGGCTGTCATTTGTGATCTTTGACAGTCGTTACAGGTAGTCAGTGGCCCAAAAAGTCTGACAACCATTCTTACCAAGCGGTATCGTATTACCCAGTACTAATTGGGTTGTGGAGGTCAGATAGGCTGTCGCTCCATGTAAAATACTGGTATTCAGCTGCATCCGGTTAGACTGGAAGCCGACCCCAACATAGTTGGGAAAAGGAGTCGTTCAGCAACTCGTCCCACAAAGGCTAGGTGCAGATGATGATGATGTTGATTTTTCGAATACAGAACGAGGGTTCATTCGTATGTTTATTTTTGAGTTAACATTGTATCTTGTAACTAACTTGAAATAAATTGGATCGTAACTACTACTTAGGTGGCGGCAGTTACTAGTTAGGTGACTGCCTTATTGGTCCAGTGGTCGTAAACACGACTGCTGAGCATGAGGTCCTGGGTTCGATTCCCGGGTCGAAATTTCTCAGTAGCAGCCACTGAGCCGAATTTGTGCCCGGTTGATGGCAATAGGCTCGCTCCCTATTACATGGGACGTAAACCTAACTGGCGAAATGTGGGTGTACTATTAGGTACATCTCTGCCTAACCATTCCGGGATTACAGGCGTGATGATATGTTACTGGGTAAGCAGCTAAAGTGAACCGTCTAACTTTTCCATAAGCTTTCCATCATCATCTGCCTGCCTAGCCTTTTCCCAACTGTGTTGGGGTCGGCTTCCAGTTTTACCGGATGCAGCTGAATACCAGTATTTTACATGGAGCGACTGCCTATCTGACCTCCACAACCCAGTTAGTACCGGGTAATACGATACCACTTGGTAAGACTGGTTGTCAGACTTTGGGCCTCTGACTACCTAACGACTGTCAAAGATCTACAAATGACAGCCGGGACCAACGGCTTAACGTGCTTTCCGAGGCACGGAGGAAACTCGGTATGTAATGGGTGGTCACCCATCCACAGACCAACCTAGGCAAGCACGGCTTAACCTAACGATTGACCCGAGCGGCTGTTATTATTTAGCCACGAGCTTCTCATTCCATAAGCTTTCCATGTTACTGTGAAAACAGGATCTTATAAGAATGTCTTCCAAGCGTTCTTAGATGTATATCTAATGTAATAGATAGAAAGTTTTGAGCACAAGTGCCATCGGTCGGCATTGGGCTACTGACCCGTCCTTGCGAGAGCCCGGTCATGAGTGGTCGATTACTACCAAGAATGTGTGAATTGTGTCTCTCTTTACTACAAACGTTGTTCTAAGAACAAATTGCAGTCAACGATTAGAAAACGAGAAGGCAGAAAGGGTCACTTAAGAAATAACTTTTAAATATACAACATTTTATGTGGGTAAAGCTTCATATTTGGTAGTTGTCTGTACAAAATTAATATTCTCTAGGAATTCGTATCTCTCTGCGGACATTAGTTATGTACGGTCGAACAAGCTTTTTTGTTTACTATTTAACCCACAAGTTATATTGTAAAATGTTAACCAACTAACTTGGACGGCGACACATCGATCTGTAATATATGCAGTATAACATGACCTCGCTTTGTATGAGCTGCCCGTACAATGATAGATCAGCTGAATTTAGTTTTTCATAGCTTGCTTAGTCCTCGTGCGTACGAGTACGTTGAAGAAATTATCACGGACACAGATGCACTCTCTATGACTTTACAGCATATTCCGATCTGATGGTAATCCGGCAGAAGGACAGAGATCAGGCGTAGGACTGACAGCTTTACGCGCTGTTTGAGGCTTGTATCACACTACCACCTTCCTGACTTTGGGACTGTTCGAAAGAGATACCGTGGCCCCGGAACACAAAGGTCGATGAAGGAAAATGGATGGGTTTTAGTCAGTAAAAGTCTGACACTCCCTCCTGCTCCGCCCAGAGCGGGAGGAGTCATTTGATGATTTCCCATCCGAAAAGGCTGCTACTGAGAAATTCATGGTAGAAGGCGCAATGAAACTCTGTCCGACCCGGGAATGGAATCTAGTATACCGCGCTCAGTAAACACACTTGCAACCACTCTAGTGACCTAGAGTGGTTGCAAGTGCGTCTACTGAGTGCTTACGAGGCAGAATACTGAATATAAACAAAACATTCCAAAATGGTTGTTACTAATTCTCCTCACCAACTTAATAAAAAGTATTCACTTATAAACGACAAAACCCCGCTACCAGCGAAGATAATAAGCACTTACCTACTACTATAATATCCGTTTTAAATTACGCAGTGATGCGGAAGCGACAAATGAAAATTGCTTTGAGTTAAACTCATTTGAGAACGAAGCCACAATGGCTGTGCACTCGAGTTGCAGCCAGCCAGGTAATGTATTTATCTTCTCTCTGCATTAAAACAAGGCGCTTGGTGGCACTAGTGCGTTTAAGTGAACGGAATTTTAAAGGTAATTCGTTGAACAGTGAAACTGAAGTTAACATTACTATAAATGGTTTGCTGAAAATGATAACAGTGTTAAAAAGATGAGAGATGTTTCGATTGTTTTGATGTTTGTTTTTATGGTGTGTGATGTTTTTGTTTGTTGTTTTGTTTTGTGTTTGTTGTGTTGTGTTTGT
Organism: Xestia xanthographa; assembly: GCA_905147715.2. Taxonomy (NCBI): domain Eukaryota; kingdom Metazoa; phylum Arthropoda; class Insecta; order Lepidoptera; family Noctuidae; genus Xestia; species Xestia xanthographa. The sequence goes on along the minus strand of LR990653.1, from coordinate 23,881,965 downwards.
TGTATTTGTAGTGTTTGTTGTTGTTTGTTTTGTGTTGTGTTGTGTGTGTGTGTTGTTTTTGTTTTTGTGTTTTTTTGTGGGACTTTAATATTTGAAATTACATTTTCAGATTTGTTCTTTGGCAACAGGTTCTTCCTTCACTATAAACAGACAAAGGATGCGTTTGTGGATAACGATGTAAATATCACACAAAGCTTTAGAAAGCGGTATGTCGGTATGAATAGAGAAGGCTTCATTCAGAAGCGCAATATCATAGCCATTGATAAAGCATCGTTTATCAAAATGATATGGTATGATTTCCTCGGAAACGGCGATCCGTTTTCTCAGAAGCCATTATTGCTTCCATCTCGCTTTAAAGCGCTGGTCATACCGCCAGCTAACGAGCGAGCAAGCCGAGCGAGCATCGTTGTTCCTCTTTTCATACTTCGGTTCGGCTTTCGACTTTCGGTAGTTCGCAATGTGACCCGAAGTATAAAAAGATGCCCCGCCCGGCTCGCTCGCTCACTCGCTAGCTGGCAGTGTGTAAAACGAGGGCAATTCAAATCTGCAACAAAGAATATTCAACACTTTTCCATTCATGACAGTTATGGGCAGATGCAAAGATGTATCAACAATTGTTATACGATGCCGAGGAAGACAAGAATTGCTGGAATATCGAATACTATCAAGAAATTTGACGAGACGTTGTGTGCGGTCAATACACACTATTGCTCTTTGTTTGATCACAAACGGCCAGCACGAACTGCCATCGCCACGTGATAACGTGAACTATTCGTAATGCCAGATAAATTCTCACACATAATTTAATAGCACATAACTATTGTTAGGGGCCTATTCATTGTAATTAGACGATAATCGCTAAATTATTACACGGAGTAATAATATGTTATTTATAAGTGACCTTTGTAAAATAATTAACTGTGCGTGAATTAGGTATCAACAGAACAGTGAACGTCCTTGGTGTTCACTAGAAACACTAGTTAGGGTTTAGAATAAAACCACCGAATTATCAGTAAGTAGTACGTGTGCTCGCTGCCCGGGATAAGTGAAGTTTTATAGTTTGTAAAATAGTTGGAACGAAAAAAAACATCGTGACTTGGAAGCAAGCCTATTGCCATCAACCAGGCACATGTCCTGACTATGAACGAAAAGTAATGACAGAAGTTTTAAGCACGATTATGCATTAGCGATAGCGAACGGGCAACCCATGGCGCCGAAAAGTTCTGGAGTGGCGACTGTGAACCGGAAAACGTTACGTTGGAAGACCTCCCACTAGGTGGACCGATAATGGTGCAGGTTGCGGGAATCCGCTGGATGCGAGTCGCACGGGACCGGTCAATGTGGCGACACTTGGGGGAGGCCTATATCCAGCAGTGGACGTCTTTTGGCTGAAATGGTGGACTCGCTTTGTATTCCCCGTACAATAAGAAGAAATCCGCATAACCTGTAGCTTGATTGATCGTAGTACGTTTGATACTAATTTATTATGACCAAATCAAGCAGGCCTTTACCTTACTGGAAAGCCACGAACAATAATACGCATTTATCATTTGAGGAAGGTACTGTTTATCTATTCGAAGGACCCAGGGAGGTAGGGACGGCTGTTTAAGCAAATTTGAGACGCACGTGGATAAACCGAACGGAAATAATATTGTTATCAAAATAGTTTGCGAACCAATATTATTGTATTAGAAGTCAGCATACTCTGAAATTATCATGCTAAGTACTTTCTAGTTTCTGTTTAAGTTACCTCGGTTTCTGTCTAGTCAAACACAGGTCAAATTGTAATGTAAACGTACCCCACCTGCTTCGGTAAGTTTCTTTACATTTGGCATACTAAATTAACTGTCTGACTTAATATTTTGAACCTATCTATTAACAGTAAGTATCATAATATTGGAGAAAACAAAACGGCAAATAAAGCCCTGTTTTTTTAAATACAACTAGCGGACGTCACGCGGTTTCACCCGCGTAATTCCCGTTTCCGTGGGAGTACGGAGATAAAAATATAGCCTATGCTACTCAAGGTGAATGTAGCTTTCTAACGGTGAAAGAATTTTTGAAATCGGCGCAGTAATTTTTGAGTTTATTCATTACTAACATACACACATACAAAAATACAAATCTTTCCTCTTTTTATTATTAGTGTAGATAAACAACACGCCTAGAGAGTGAGAAATTCTTAGCGGGAAAATCCAACAACTCTATAATCATCTGTAAATCAAACCCAGGACGATGAAAAAAAAAGGGGGGGGCGGGTCATTTGCTATCTCTTCAGCCCAAATAACACACGTTTCGTCTCCTTTGCCCCACGGATTTATTATTTTAATTATTTTATATGATGTGTTTTGAAAAATTGCAAATTCCACATTGAAACTTAAAGTTGAGCACATTCTATATATTAAAAAACCACTTTAAAAAAAATCTCAAAATTATGCATTTTGACCTTACTTTCGAAGTCGGTAACTTTTTTTTTGTTCAATCCACTCTTTTTAACGGTCGGTTAAAAACAAAATGAAGTTTCTGAGTTTATTTACTGTCAAAATATTGTCAACGCCCAAAATTTTATCGCTAAGACAAATGAGCAAACCTGTTTTCGAATTAATACCAACAAAGGTGATAGACGGATAAAAGCTTTAATTTACCAAGGTCGTGTGTTATATCACTATAAAGAACCTTGAAATGAAGCTTATTTTCATTGAAGAAAGATCTAATTTTCAATGAGGTACTACAAAAGGTACTACACCATAAACGAATCTTGGAAAATTTATTGAATTGATTTGGTCTGGAATTTTGTTATGGCACAGTTTCTGACCGAGAGAGTGAGTTATCATACTAAATTTTCCACAGCATAAAAAGTAACAACCGGTTGAATGATCGATTACATTGTCAACTAGTTTATGGCCGTGGCTTACCCTGCGTCGAGTTCGGTAAATTGTCTCACGAGATCGTAATACCAGGATAAAATGTATCCTATGTATTAATAATAGGTCTTCTTCTTCTTCTTCGTGTCGATGATTCCCATTGTTATTTATTTAAATATTCCCATTGTTATTTATTTAAAAATTATACACAGAAATATCCTAATTCCGAAATTTCTCGTTTATTATATAATTCTTTCGACGAAAATATCTTTCCGACAACAGTTGAACGAAAATAGGCTTTCCAATATAACTGAATTAATAATGCTCCGTTCCTAGTACAAATATAGAAAAAGAAAGTATTTCGTATTTGAATAGAGATTTTATTCTTAAAATAAATTGTAAGATGTTTATTCCGATGAGATTTCAAAGGATAAATATAGTAATGAAAATATTTTCATCCAATTGTAATATGCGCGCCTGCGCAATTGATTGCGTGACGGTTGACAGGGGAAAATGGAAAAAAAATGTTGTTGCCGACCCCAGTAACATGGGATAAGGCCAAGAAGATTATGATGATAATAACAACAACAACAATACATGTATTTTTGGTGTATGCTTTGTTGGTTGTCCTTGAATAAATAAATAACTGATAATATTCAGATAGTTATAATAAGTCTACTTTGTTTTGTACCCTTCGTCCGCATTTGAAACCACGGCTCGAAACCAGTTTATAAACAAGAATAATGTTTCTTCTTTCAAAATTAGTTTCGATATAAGAATATACTCGTATTTCCTATCTCGAAACTTGTTTCGACAAAAGGATTATATTTTTGCTCATTCAAAACCAACAAATAAAAATCAAAACCTCTGTAGTAATATAGTAATTTAAACATTAATTTTTAAAAAATTGCTGGCCGCTTGCAAATAAGCAAATGTTTTTTAAAATTAACTAGAAAAAACGAATTAGTTTTTTTTTTTTTTACAAATTTTTATAATTTAATTAGCAAGTAAATATTTAAATAATTAATTAAAAACTAGTTATTAAATAAACTAAAATAAATAAACTAACAACATACTATAAAAGGGCATTAGATTTAGGTTTAAGGACTAAGGTTAGTCAATCATAACATATTGTATTAGGTTAGTGACATTTTTGGTAAATAATTGGGTTATATGAGGTTTTAAAACCTCATCTACAACCTAATTGACAATACGTTAGTTCCTGTTATTTACTTATTCATTACAGAATTTTGGCTGAAAATAAGTACATATGAAAATGTTGGTCAACTGAACGCTAAATAAAATAAAGCATTATACAATTTGAAAATTATATAAAATGAACGTTATACTAAATATTATTAGAGCAAAAGAAAGTTATATGAAATGTACGAGCAACATTAGATCATATGAAATTCGATTATTTGTTTTATAGCATAATATGAAAAATTATTTATCTTGTGAATGTTTTTTCAAGTGATATTATAATATCTGTTATTATGCCATATATTACACACCCATTTTTTTCCTCTGGTCGGCAAATGCTACTCAATTAACATCTTTATCTACACCCATGCTATAAATCCTCTTTAAAGGTATCTGAAACAGTTAGCTTATGGTCAACATTAAAACAGCCAGTGTCATTATAACCATTATAACACCCAAACGGGTGTTATAATGTTGTACTGAATTTCATTATGCAACTCGTTTTAAAAAAAGAACATCGAATGTGGTAGTGAATCGAACGTCTAGCACGTGCGATTCACTACCACAGCGCCGTAATTTAAAAAAAAAAACATATAGGTTAATTCGAATTCACGTCGTATCCCGCCATTTTTGTTCGACATTTGGATATTAGTATTGCATTATGTACTCGTACTTTGTTGTTTACAAAAATGAGTGATACAAGCTTTGTGAATTTTGATAATTGAACAATCCAAAATGTAAATAATTATATTACTTCTTATACACGGTTTGTTTGTATTAAATACAAGCAATTAAACTTTCCATGAATTTACATAGACTTCTTAGAACACTGCAACACCCTATGGTTTCAGAACCTTTTATGGAGGATTCATATCATGGATGTAGATAAAGTCTTGTATGCAACTGTATATAATTAGGTATTAAAACACTCATGTGATACTATTATCACACTCGGCTTCGCCTCGTGTGATAAACCCACATTCGTGTTTTAATACCCCTCATTATACAACAGTTGCATAAATAACTATTAAACAATCCATTATAAAACTATTATCCACATTCTGCAGAAACTAGCAAACAAACTTTAAATATAGTGCAAATCGTGTATGCAAACAACTGTTCGTGTAGTAATTGTGTGAAATTCCACACAAATGTCTTCGTTTTTTCTTTAACGTCGTAGCTTCTATTGATGGAAAATATTGTGGGAATACGGAGCTCCGTTATTAGGCCTAGAGTATTGTGAGTCATCGGGTCAGGAGGTAATACATTAATCGAAGTTTTACATTCTTAGGTTGATGGATAACCTTACACGCGATGGTGGAGAGATGGAAATAATAAAAAGTGAGAGAGGTGCACGGGGAATTGGATGTGTGAGTCAAAAGGTTTATGATTTAAGGCAACTACAGGAGCTAAATTCGCAACTCTATTTGTGGCGGTTTAATCTTCGTTTGAAATACTGTTAGAATAAAGTTCTAATCAGCTTGCATTACAAAGTGGTTGTTACGTCAGTCACTGCGGGTTGTGTTTTTTTTGTCCGATTTACAAAAAATCTATTTGTTGGAATAAAAAACTAAAACACTATCATGCTAAGAGCAGCGGTGGCCCAGTGGTAGCGGCCCCGACTAGAGCAGCGGTGGCCCAGTGGTGGCGGCCCCGACTTACTAACAGTAAGTCGTGGGGGTTGAACCCAAACAGGCGCATTACTTTGTGTAATTTATTTCATCACCACTGCTCTCAAAACGGTGAAGGAAAACAACGTGAAGAAACCAGCATTTCCTAGAACCAAAAATTCGAAGACATGTGACATCTACCAATCCGCACTGGGCCCGCCTGGTGGATTAATTATAGCCCATTCCCTCTCATTAAGAGGAGGCCATATCCCAGCAGTGGGAATATTATAGGCTGATGATGATGATCATGCTAATATCTTGCTTGTAGAATTATTTGCCAAAAAATCAGAATGATCGCATGTTTTATAGTATGGTTTTTCTCATTAAAATATTTTTTTAGAGATAAGTTCGTGATTTTTTTTATATCGAGTAAAATTTGTTATATTATGTTTCCAAAACTACTACACTCACTCACTACTACTCACTCACTCACTCACTCTCTCATACTAGCCTATAATCCTGAAGAATATCATATATTTTTCTGGTTTTGTTTATTGCAGTGAATCATAAAATTTTCATTATAAAACTCGCGTTTAGCTCCTGTAGTCCCCTTAACACACAGACGAAAAGGTGTAGGATTGTGTTACAGAGCCGTTAAATATTTGATCAGTACCTATGTTGTTTTGTGATTACTAAAAAAAAGTAATGATTGAAAACCATTTTGTAATAACTCTTACTAATAAGGGTAGACCAGCAGAAAATGGATTTACTTTCATATTTATGTAGGACTAATTTAATGTACACTTCAACCAGACTGCCTATCTAGGAATTTCTAATCTGTATTTTTTTTTTCTGAATGTGTGAAAGCTGAAGGAAAAAAATAAGATGGCGATTCAGAAAGATTAAGACAGACGTTGTTAAGATGCAAAGGTATTAAAGTTTTTAGGGTTCCGTAGTCAACTAGGAACCCTTATAGTTTCGCCATGTCTGTCCGTCCGTCCTCGGTTAATCTCTGTGACCGTTAGCACTAGAAAGCTGAAATTTGGTACCAATATGTATATCAATCGCCGCCGACAAAGTGGTAAAATAAAAATTGGAAAAAAATGTTTTATTAGGGTAGCCCCCCTATATGTAAAGTGGGAAGTGATTTTTTTTTTAATTTCAACCCTAACGTGTGATATATTGTTGGAAAGGTATTTAAAAATGAATTTGGGTTTTCTAAAATCATTTTTTGATATTGACAATAATTTCGGAAATAATCGCTCCAAAAGTAAAAAACAATGTGTCCCCCCCCCCTAACTTTTGAACCATAAGTTTAGAAAATATGAAAAAAATCTGAAAAGTAGAACTTTATAAGGACTTTCTAGTAAAATTATTTTGAACTTGATGGAAACAACAGTTTTTGTACAAAAAAGACAAAAAGTTGTACAAAATAATTTCTGGACTGTTTGTAGTATATTCGTATATGCGAGCATTTTTACATAATGGATACCCACCTTTAAACTCATAAGTGGGAACACTTATTGTGACGGACGGGAAACTACGGAACCCTACACTGAGCGTGGCCCGACACGCTCTTGGCCGGTTTTTTTATAAACTGTTGTTTCAAGTTATCTGGCGTTTTCCAGGAGATCCCACACACTAAATTTATGTGTATTTTTGCATAATATACTCGTACTATAATGCTCCTACGCTGGATACTCCTAATTCACCACGCAAAACCTAGTGGATGTTCAAGGATCTTACTGTAGCACTTCATGCCTTGCTAAAGGATTAACTAATCAGCAGGTTTGTAGGATGTTGAGTTCTTGGCGATAAATTATGTTGAGCAAGTATGGTCTCTTCGATTCGTCCATTTAATAGCAACTAAACAACCTTCCAACGATAGTCATGTCCCAAAGAAGGTATGCGTCCGAAGTTGGGTCTAATCACTTAGCCGTTGTCAACCAGCACATTTAGCGAGTCACTTCTGTCTCAGCACTTTCCCTAAAATCAACTTTATAGCCCCCACCGACCCACTACACAAATAACTTGGTCAAGGCGAGTACACTAAAATGTCCTTGTCACGATCCAAAGGCATGGTATTTCTGTCTGAGTATTGCTTGTAATTACACCGAATTTAGTCTCAGAATGTCTGTGACTAATTTTATACAGTTCGTAAATTGTAATGAGGTAACTAATGAACCAAGTCTGCAAGGTTGTATGTAAATACTGCCAGCCTTTTAATGTTTCTAATCTATATTAGTTAGAATTAAAGTCTATATTAAATTAGAATTACTGTTACTGTTAGTTAAAAATGTTTCGATCTAGGGCTAAATGTGAAACAGTGGTCGATGGTTCTGTCCAGCTAATTCCGCCATCTCCAGCGTTCTACCGCGTCGCCTTCTGGCTGTATCAGGGCTTCACATCGTGGTTATTTTGGCCTAACAGCTCGTCGGGCATACGGCAGACACGGCCAGGCCAGCCCCCCTGGTGTCCTAAAATACAGGCCTCGGCTTAGTTTAGGCGCCAGTCTCCCAGAAATAAAATACTTTTTCGTATATTTTTTTTTTACTTTTTTGTATATACATATGTTACAACATAAGTACTCCTCTCCGACGCGCGACGCGTGGATTGCAAATCCCTCAACCGCGCACATGCAACAACTATTGCAAGTTTTCAAAACATTTTCTGCCCGTTCCGATAAAAACACCTGTAGCTCAAAAACTACAAGTCCTAGAGCAATTTCAAAAATACTGTTGTCGAGCTGATTAGATAAGGAATCTACTTATCTAGAAATCAAAATGTAATACTTTAATTATATACTCCAAATCATAATGTATAGCTAAAAAATAGTTACGCCGCCATCGTTCACAACGGAAATAACTACTTTTTCACGGGCGAAATACTGCAACTTCGGGATTCCAAAAAGAATTTACGTTGACAAAACAATGAAGCACGGTTCACAAGGATAATTTTGATATATAATAGTATCAGCTACCATTAAAAATACCAGAGTAATCACGACATTTGCTGCGCAGGTAAATTCGAGTGTTCAATGTCAGTCGTTTAATGTCAAATGAAAGTTTCTTTTTTTTTTTTTTCGGCAAGTTGTCAATGGAATAGTGTTGCGATGTTCAATTTTATTATTGAGGAATTTAGTAACGAATTGAACACAGAGGAATAAACTGTGGAGTAGACAGTTTTAGACGGTTTTTAATGCAGTTTTTTGGAGGCGGCTGCGCGTGCAACAAGTGTGACAGATAGCGCTTCAGCGAAGTGCAGGATGTCACGAGTGTGACTAATCGCGTCGGAGAGGGTATGTTTTTTATTTGTGGAAGAGAAATAAACAAATTTTAGATTATAATTTATACTTTTAACTTAGCGGCTCTGTAAGCCGTCATAAATTTGTGTTTTAGAGTGCAGTGTCGTGTTGCGTATTTTAAAATGGTCGGTTAGTTTTAGGATACTGCGCACCATTTGATTGCACGTTGGCAAACCTTGAGCTTGGACTTTTGAATGTTTGTCAAAGACCATTCTGGGGTTTATTATAGGTCAAATAGGAAGAATGCACTGTCCAAGATTTTTTGCTTGAGTGGCAAACAAAGAGTTATGAAAGAAAATCTTTCAATCTTTCTTTTCTTTCTTTTGGAAGTCATAAGACGAACCGAAAATGTCTTGACTGGAATTAATGAATAATGAAGTAATTTAATATTTTTGACACACTTTTCACGCCTAAACCACTGGACCGATGGTTATAAAATTTGAAAGATTGGTTGCCTGGAGTAGTATCAAACTTACTCTTCATCCTAGATTTTAAATAAAAAAAGTTATGTAGACCAAATCACAGACAACGGCATATCTAACAATAAAGTGATAATCGCGTTACGTAAATATGCGGGATTTAATGCGGCATGCGTGCCGATTATAGTCGTAATTTAGGCAAAAAAAACTGAATATTATCATAATAAAAAAGCGTTTATCTCCATGTATACTTACTCAGATCGTTAGATACTTACAGCATCCATAAAATTAAACTTAGATGCGATAATAAATTTACCTAAGTAGGCATGATCTTTAATCTCCCACGTTTCTTGCACGTGACTTCACTATCCGATGAATATAATCGATAAACCTATCCGATGAGCATAATCGATAAACCTACTCGATTTGTACTCGAATTTTAAGTGTGAACTACCTTGTTGATAAATATGAGTGGTCGAATGCGTTGCTGCTGGGCATGACGTCATAGGTCTGATTTCTCGTGTACCTATTATTTTATTATTTTTGATTTTTCCATTAAATATTTCAAAGTAGCAGTTCAGAGTCTGGTTTTATGTCCGGTTGATAGCAATAGGCACATCTCCAGTTACATGGGACTTATACATATCTGGCGATGTCATCATGGGTGTATGTGTATATTATGCCATGGTATACACCATTGGCATACACCATGGTATTTGGAAAAGGCATGACTATCAAAAAATTGCAAATCTATTTAGTCCGTCAGTTAGAGAGTATTATAAAATAATGGACACATATTTTTTGTTTTTGTAAATCAATGAATATTGACAAAGATAAAACGCATCAAAACTCGGGAGTGACGTCAGAACTAACTAAAAATTATACCAAGGCGTGACGTATTGAGAATTTAAAAAGCGACATATCTTCGTCAATTTTGGTTTACGTAACATAGGAAGAAACACAGGTCAAATCAATGATATTATAAAGAAGATACGCCATGTTCATACTGAATGGCGTTCAGATATCGTTGCGAGTAATTTAAAATTAAGACAGCGATAGATAATACGGAACGTATAAGATAGAAAGAGATAGCTAGCTATCAAAGTGCAACAATTGTATCACTTTGTCCTCAACAATTTGTGCGTGCTAGTGCGATATCTACCTCTTTTACTATATAATATCATTGGGTCAAATATTGGAATCATTCCCCCTGCGTCGAATCCCTTTATGTCGACTTGTGATTTTTCTTGGTTTTGATGCACTGTCTTTTGTTTTGCCTCGACATAGCTGTCACAGAGTACAGTCACATTTAAAACGAAATACGGCTTTTTAATTAATAAAGTTATTCTGCTCATCCGTTTATCCGTATTTTAAATAATACATTGATAACCCACCAAAAAGTACTAGGCTAGCATAAGTTCAAGGAGTTGTGTATTTTTACGTTCCTGGTATCTGAGTAGGTGTAGGTAACTACTTACTGTATAATATTGTTACAGTTAACTTGTGATTCAAATACCATCTTCAATTCCTGCTAGCCTAGTACTTTTGTTGGCTGGATCGTTGCACGAATTGCAGCAGATGCTGAATGGCCTAGTTGATTATTCAATACGCATTGGTCTCAGGGTGCAACCACGCTCTGCTACCATGTAGAAATATTGGTAGAACTTCCACCGGCTGTCGACGACGAGTCCTAGGTACTTCAAAGTCGACTCAACGCCGATGGATACCCCTTCTACCGTCAGTAAGGATCCCGGTGGTGGCGCATTCCCAGGCCCATGAAAGCACATGGCCTCGGACTTTGGCAATGCCAGAATATGTCTAGCTTGGCCAAACTCTGCAGTTTGGTTAGAACAACTTGAAGAGGGAGACTAACAGAAGAATTCAGCTGCGCTGGGCAGCTGGGCATTTGGAAAACTTCTTCGGGTCTTCTCGTCACGTAATCCACAGAGCCTAAAGAGTAAAGTCTTAAACCAGTGCGTCCTGCCTGTTATGACTTACGGGGCCAGAATGTGAGAACTCACGGCTCGGCTGGTCCAAACATTCAAGGTCGTTCGGCGAGCTATGGAACAGGCTACGCCTGGAGTCTCTCTGAGGGATCGCATTCGGAACGAGGTGATCTGTCAAAGAACCAGAGTTGTCGACATAGCTCACAGAATAAGTAAGCTGAAGTTGCAATGGACCGGCCATATAACCGATAAACATTGGGATACACGTGTAGTTGAGTGGAGAACGCGAATGGGCAAGCGTATAAAGGTGGGAATGCCCTCAGGCTGGCTGGCAGGGTGGCTGGTAGCAAATGGATGAGAGTTGCTGCGAATTGAGTTGAATGCCGTGCGATTGAGGAAACCTATGTCCAGCAGTGGACTGCTGTAGGCTGATGATGTAGTACTTTTGTTAGGGTAAAGAAATTAAGCGCAACGCAAACAGAAAAAAACTATCTTTAATACAGGGTGTAAACGGACCCTTCACGAAGCTGTCAACGAAGTATTCTGTACATCAAACTAATTACTTAGTTTGATGTACAGAATACTTCGTTGACTACGCAAAAGATATTGTGGAAACGACTTTTTTTTCCGTATACGTTTTGCACAAGATCTGTGCAGTAAACAGACAAAAAGTACTAAACTTCCATGAATTGAATTATTGAAGATGGTATTTCGATAATTAGTTTAACCTTTATTTCAATTATGTACAATATGTAGGTAGACCACAGAACATGAGGTAGACTCCCTTGAATGTATGCAAGCCTAGTACTTTGGTCGCCAAAAAGAAGATTTCAGTCACTACATAATAGATATTAATTAGATAAATTAATTTAGAATAACCTTGTTGTCTCCTAAAATATTAAATGTATAATTTGTGTAAAATAAATATAATTTTATTTGCAAATAAAAGCGTTTCACTTTTTGTTATATGTGTACTTTTCCAATCTCGTGGTCAAGCGTAAACTTTTTAAAACAGATGTCATTTGTTTCACGAGTCGACGTAAAGGGATTCGACGCAGGGGGAATGATTCAAATATTGTTTGATAATCTAATCTAAGACGGACTAATTAGGTTTTTTTTTATCGTCTACCCTATACACCCATGATTATTTAGAAGTACTCTTCTAGAATTTCACGCATGTCGTTTTGTTTGCTAAAGTGTGAAAACAAACTAGAATCGATTTTAAATTGCTTTTTTGTTTGTCGATGCAATTATTCCCATATCTCGAACGCAAGCTTGATTAGGAAGCATTAGTTACGCTCTACCTAACAGCTGTGTTACGATTTAATCAAATAGAACTGGTAGGCGATAAGATTTCTCAAGAGTTTCTAAAATGTATTGGTGATGAATATTAATGAGTGTAATGATAAAATCTTTAGTTTTTTTGGTTAGCGGTTTTAAGTGCAGTCGACCGGTGTAATTTCATTAATTCAAAACCTGAATACAACCTACAAAGCATTTTGATATTAAGTTTTGCTCCAAGAAATATCACTTATCACTCTAAGATAAATATTTGGCGGTAACGTAGGGATAACTTTGGGGTAGACATAATCTTGAGTGGAGCCCTCAGGCTAGGTAGAACACAAATCTACGCATTGGGCTCCATGATTGTTAATTGAGTTGACTGGCGTGCGATTGGTGAGGCCATGAAGATAATTTAATACTGATAACAGTGATGAGACCAATATCGAAGCAAATTAAATACATCTGGGTATGGACTTTAATTACCAAACTAATAACGATTTAGCTGATTGCAGTCGTAATTAGATCCTAAATATCAATTTCCAAATACAATCGTAAATCGATTTCCCAGCAAAGCATTTTAGCCCTAACTGGGTATATATTTTACTTTAAAATGTATGAAATGTTTTTTCATAATTATTTTATTTTGATCTTTAAAACAGAAATTAACTTTTTCTTTAAATAATGACACAAAGTACATTACATTTAGGCCCAAGGTTGATTTTTCTAACGCCAAACCTCTTTATTCGAGAAATAGTTTCACTCTATGGATACAACTACAGTAAAAATTAATTTGACGTAAGTCCAGTTTATTTCATAAAAGAAAGAAACGAACAAACTTCTGATAAAAGAAGACGTAAAATGGCTAATTAATTATTCGTGGAACAGCGTTGAAAAATTAGTTATTCCGTTCATTCAATTTTGTTTTGCTCTTAGACAAGTTACTATTCTGCTTAAATCAGACGCCAAAAATAGAGTTTAGTTTTCGTTCAAGGCCCTTGAGACAGAAATATTTTTGGAACAAAGACCTAGTTTTTCCAATTGTAAGTGAAAGAAGGTTAAAAATTGCTGACATATTATAGCCAAATGTGGGATTCAATTCCGTCGACCCTGAAATAGCTGAAACAACTTTCTTTCACTGAATTTCTATTTCTTACAAAGTCAGCATGTCCTCGAATAGCTGTAAATTACAATTCGCGAACCCCGGAATGTTACCCGGAACGGAAATGCAATTGACATTTTTGAAATGTATGAAGGTTTGAGGCTAGACTGGCTCATCGTTTGCAGATCGCAACTATTTTGAAGTATATTGGGAAGAATATTCTCAGTTCAATTGTTTTATATTTCGTTTCATGAAAATACAAAAAGAAATTTTTAAAAGATGTTTGCTTCGTAATTCAAAAATTGAAATAGATCGTTTTAAGTACCGTCTTTCGACAGCATTGGCACGCATTAGGTAGCAACCGTTTTTATACTTTTAAGTTTTTAATTTACAAAAGAAGTTTATTATATAATTTTTAATTACCTGCTTTGTTTTATATCGTCCCTGACGATAGGAGAAGGAAGGACCTGGTTTGCACAAAGCCTCAAACTAGACATGCTTTTGCTAGTCGATTTTATGTGTTTTTATGACCTTTTCTGTTTAATAGACTCAACAAGAATCTAAACTTCTACAGTCTTAGTTATAGGAAATGCAGTTTTGTAATATCGGGTTATTTAGCCATACTTAATTACACGGACACAGAAAAACTGCTAGAAGTCCTGGTTTGATTATGTTATTCCCTGGTATCTAATTGTACATAGGTATTTTTCTTAGTTTAGTTTTAATGTTTATTGATTTTTGTACCACTTAGATTATTCTTATGTTAATAGATTTCTTTTATTTTATAACATTTACTGACCTACTTAATTTTGTGCTATGTAAAGTGATGGCCTGAAACACAGGTTTAAATAAACCTAGATCGGGCAGGTCTCTAGCAAACATTTGTGAATTCCACATTATCGTTTCTTGCAACTGTTAAATATATTTTTAGTTATTGTTCGCGACGAACGTCACCAATCCAGCACTTAAGTGTTGCTTTATAATTTAAAAGCAGTGTAGAGTCAGTGTATGGGCAATATAGTGGTATATAACAAGTGCCTTCAGTGATTTAGAATAGTTAGACAGTAATTTACAGACGCGCTAGACACATATAAACTCGCAAGTGGAGTTTTATAGTTTAATTTAACGTTTTAGTGAAGTCCAGGTAGCCTAGGTTGCGACCTAGGCCTGGACATAGTATTTTTTTATAACTTAGCTTTTAGTTAAACCACTTAGACGAGAGTATGACAGTCTAGCGCAGCTATATTCGACAAAAACAGAAAAAAATTGTGTTACAGATGAACAGTAGAAATATAGTTACAGGCTGAAAAATACAGACACAAAAAAATAAGTAACAGTTTCAGATAGGCCATATACTCGTCTAGTATATGGCAATTATATACTTATAGTCACAGCAACAGTTTTCGTGAAATTCAGCCTGGAAGACCCTTCCTCCAGACACTTTTGGAAAAGTTGTCTGGTTTTGTGGAAATAATTTCCCCATTTTAATAAAGATATTCGCTATTTTTATGTCTGTACATAAATAATGTTATGTAGAAGTGTGGTGGTGTATATAATATGTTTAAACATAAGCTCAAAATTGTAATCTGCAGAAAGATTGTACATTTCCATAATCAAATTTTCATTAAAGTTTTCCGAAATCAGGAAGCGAAATCAGGGTCCTCGTTATAGTAAAGTTCTGGAGTACCTTAGTAAACTCAACTTTTCCTAGAATCGTAGTCATCAGTACGGCAAATATAATATAGTAACAGTGAAAAAGTAGTGCGCGAATAGTCCTGAAATCGCTTCCTGAACAGTCATGAAAGTTATATGAGTGTATTATTTCCCAGTATACCCCTATCCCCCTCGTTAGGTCTACGCCTGTGATAGCGAAGAATGATCAGCTACAGTTAAATAGGTGTAGGACGTCAGCGCCGTCTGGCGGCGAAGTACAGTACAAGCGTGCGCCCGGTAAAAATAGGGTATAGGCAGACCACCAGGTACACGTATCCACGCCATCAGCGGATCACGCCCGTCCGGCACAGTGGCAATTTAATCTTTTAGAAATAAAATTAAAATAAGTGATAATCTCAATACAGGGTGTAAACTACCTCATTGCGAAGCCGTCAACCAAGCATTCTGTACATCAAACTAAGTAATTTGACGCAAAAATTATTGCTGGGAAACAGCTTTTTTTTGGGTTAAAAATCATGTTTGGATGGATGGATTGAATAAAACGGGCGTCGTGGAGGTGTTTAAAGTTTAAAGTAGAAATCTTACATTAAAAATATGTATTAAAAAAAACTTGTCAAAAACTTGGAACTTTGACCCTCAATATCGCCATAACTAGAAGGTTCCCAGGTATGGTGTAGAACAAAACACTTTAAGCACTTTACTGTTTATAAAATTCACATTCCGAACCTTCAATTATTCAATCAAATAAACCTTACAATTTTCTTGCAACCTTTCGCACTGCGACTGCCGACTACATATTTATTAAGTTCTCAGTACAGTACAAAGCGCCGTTTACCGCCTACCGGTCTCTTCCATACATTAACGTACAACATTCTGTATGGAACAAAAAGTGGTGAAGTTTTGATGCAGGTTTTTCTGGGTCACTGTGATGAGACAGGTGTAGCAGGTGTGTACACGTAGTTTTAAGGTCCTTTAAATTAACACAGTTAGTATTTTATCGCATGTATGTAAGGTATATTGGGCTAAAGTAGCCTGGAAATAAATGAATGTTGTTGTTGTTGTAGCGACATGTTCCTGGCTCAGAGAATTATGGTTTACATTGAGTATTTTATCAGAACGTTAAAATAAATGGTTTATTTTAGTTTATATTTTGTAAAAATAATTTAATGTGGTTATGCTCCCGAATGGGACATTATGCGAATGGGACTTTTTGCAAATGGGACATTATGCAAATGGGATGTTATGCGAAGGGGACTTTTTGCGTATGGGACATTGTGCGAATGGGACATTGTGCGAATGGGACATTGTGCGAATGGGACTTTGTGCGAATGGGACATTCTGCGTCAGATCCGTATAAAAATATACTTGAAGATAAAGATTAGATAGGATTTGAATATTTTGGCCAGATTAATTTTACGTAAGTATTTTTTTTTTTCAAAATAGCAGCTTCTTATTAAACCTGTATTAATCAATAGCTGACATCAACACAAACAAGTAGGTGTTGCCGGGAACAAAATGTTCTAAAGCATCACGTTTCTGAGATATTAGCTATCAAAGTTAGAATCTATTCATTGATGGTGCCATCTGCATCAGTACAACTTTCTCGAAAACTTGACGCTTTAGAAGATGAGCTATCTTGAAAATAAAATACAATGGCGGATGTTAGGCAGGCCAGGCCAGGTTCATACAATAATATTCAAACCTTTACATAATTAATACATTTTGGTCAATGTTTTAATAACAAACTCAAACTCTTTATTGCATTCATGTGTACATTTAGTTGTTACATATAGGTAAGTAAGTTCCAACATGAAACCCGGTTAGGGCACAGCAACATAATAGGTATATTGGACAAAAACAAACATCCAGTTATTAGGTATATTGGTTGCTAGTTTGTTAAACAAATATAATTATTATCGAAAATATTACTAGTATTAGGTTTATGTAGTTATTTTAATTAGTATCATGAGGTTATTAAATTATTTTATTTACGTGTTTTAAATATTATATTTTATTATTTTGTTTCATAATTTCATTAATTTGTATGAATTGTTATATTTTAATAATTTATATTCTCTATTAAATTTATATTTTATTAATATGTATTAATTATTTTATATTTTTTTTAGTGTAAGTGTATGTATATGTGCTTTTTTGTGCAACAAAACTTACTGTCAACCATTTTTAGAAAAGCTGTTGTCTCACATGAAGTTTGATCCAAATTAGATAAATTTACTTAAAATATCACTTACGGGATATCTTCCGTGCTTATTGAATATTTTTGAGCTCCCGATATTTCGACGCTGCCATGATCGCGGGTTAACAAAAAACTTAAGCAAGCTCAAAAAAAGCTCAAAAATATTCAATAATCACGGAAGATATCTCGTAAGTGACATTTTAAGTATAGTTATGAACCGTGAAAGCTTAAAACAGTTTTAGATAAATTTGATCCAATTCATGTCGCTATATCGTTTTTTTTCGATCAAGAACGTTGTTCTCGTAAACAGTGTGAGAAAATAAATAAATTTCAAAGTTCAACGAAATGGTTTCTCAATTAGAAGTATTCATCATTTCCTCCCTCATTCCTCTAATCATAAGACCCGCTATATTCTAATATACAAAGCGGTATCAACCTCAAAAATAATTAATCATTTGAATTCTTGGCAGAACAATTTCAACCGTATCATCCCAGCTGGTAAATTAAACATTAAGCCATCGAACCATATCTGTAACGAGCATAATTCTAGTAAAAACTTTTGATTGGGAAAGATCAATGTTCTATGATCACGATTATAAAGATGCATTCACACCACAGTTACATTATGTGGAGCAACATTTCCATGTGTTACTGAGCAACATCCGATAGCAAAAAGTAATTTATTGTGAGTATAATATATAATACACGTAAACCTAACTTTAGAAAACAGTCAACGCGTGATAACAATTGATAACATTGTTAGAGAATGTTACCTCAACACGGCAACATAAAATAACATCTGTTAACGCAATAGGCTATTATCCACCATCAACAAATTGCAAATCTATTTAGTCCGTCAGTTAGAGTATTGGAAATTAATGGGCACGTATTTTTTGGTTTTGTAAATCAATGAATATTGACAAAGATAAAACACATCCAACTCGGGAATGGGCTCGTGATGTCACAACGCACTAAAAATTATAGCACGGCGTTATTTATTGAGAATTTTAAAAGCGTCGTATCTTCATTAATTTTGTTTTACGTAACAAAAGAACGTGTCAAATATTTTTTGATAATCTAACTGACGGACTAATTCGATTTTTTCAAGACACAAGCCTATTGCAAATGTACGGGTCCGTCATCGCGTGATCAAACGAGAGTTACTCTTTGTTATATTTCGTTATTGGCGGTATGATCGCGATGAGTCAATCAAGAAAAAGTAACAAGTTGCCACAAAAGTAACAGACAGTTACCTAATGTAACCGTGTGTTGCTCGGTGCTCCACAAAAGTTAACTGCGGTGTGGATGCACCTTAAGGGCTATTCTCGTCTCTGTCGCAAAACTGTAGAACTACCAGTGCAAGAAAGAGACGGGAACATGTCCAAGGTAGAGTATGTGCTAAGTAATGTTTATAGATTTCAGCCGAAGACTAATTAACACGGCGGTTATTGGCACTAATTTTCATAACCTCAATGTGGTGATTGCAGCTGTAATGTAAACTCTTGAAGCGTTGAATTGGTTTTTGTCTTCACAACAACGGTTTATTGAAAATTGGTTCAAGATGATAGATAGGTAATAGCACTTCGCCCGCGACTTCGATTATATAATGTTTGTGACTTTGTAATAACAAGTTATTCTTATTTTTTACATAATATTTGTTTTGTTGTTTGCGACAGTACAAACAAACTCGTATGACTGCTATCACAGTCCAAGAAGTAGTTTAAAAAATAGCAACTTTACTGGAGAGTGATACAACTGCATAATTTCACATAAATACATTACAATACCAACTAATAATTAGATAAAGAAGTTGCTTGTTTTTGATTGGCTGAAACAACGCATCTTCCGATTCTCTAGCAAGCGACATCAACATGTCAAAACCGCCTAAATTGACTTACGTGGTGTTAGAACTCCAACGACGCAATCCATTACATTTTTTACCCGACTGCCAAGAAAGGGTAATTTTACTTTTCCGTCATCGCCAGTGCAGACAGAATTTCAATTTGTCGAGGCCCTCTTGTGGACTTGTTTTTAAAAAAAGCTCCTAAAACTTCGACTCGCATTTACCTTACTTTTATCAGTTTCCCGCTTTTCCCTAAAAGTTCATCAAACATAATAAATTTAAGCCGTAAAACCACGTTTAAACCAATCTCCGGTCTAATGCAAGACGCATTACCCTTCAAAGATATTTTTAGCTTCGAGAAGTGGCTTACCTTATTTTTCGCAATATCAATATTTCAAACCTCGGGGGTATACCTACACATTGGTGGAAGTTTTGAAAGCCGGAGCTTTGTTTTTCCCTGAGCTGAGGGCAAGGTAGTGGCGTACCTACCTATTAATAGCACACCGGATGTACTATACATAACTGACAAAACGTGGATGTACTAAACCCACATTTCACCGTTATGTTTAGCTTCCATGGGGCTCCATAGGGGCAAGCCTATTGCCATCAACCGGGCACTATTCACTTTCTTATCACACTCTGCGATCGCAAACCCGCCTGCCAAGCGTGGCGATTATGGCAAAACCCCCCTTTGGGGGGGAGGCACATGTCCAGCAGTGGACGTCTTTCGGCTGAAATGATGATGATGGGCACTATTCCAGCGTCCAGGTTGCTACTGAGAAACTCCTGGTATTCCAATACCTTTTTGCCTAACCCGGAAATCAAACGCGGGACCTCAAGCAGCAGTAGCGTTTATGACCTCTAGACATAAATCAGGCTTCAAAACTGACATTTATTTTTATTTAATTACTAGCTGACCCGGCGAACTTCGTACCGCCTTTTTTTTTTTTTTTCGGGTGGTTAATCATCAAATGACTCCTCCCGCTCTGGGCGGAGTAGGAGGGAGTGTCAGACTTTTACTGACTATAGCCCATCCATGTTCCTTCATCGCCCTTTGTGTTCCGGGGCCACGGTATCTCTTTAGAACAGTCCAACTTCGTACCGCCTAACAGTCGATGCTTTATTTTTGTTTGTTTTCAGGCAATTTTTTTAATTTTTCTCTCCGTAAGAACCATCCTCGTACTTCCAGGAAAATTATAAAAAAATAATTAGCGAAATCGGTTCAGCTGCTCTCGAGATTTACGCTTAACAACACATTCAGCGATTCATTTTTAAATTATAGATAGCCAAAATATTTTTTGGCTGACCTTTTGGAGTTTCAGCAATTATTATTATAAGTATAACATAATAGTAAGTGCTTTAATATTCATTAAGGAATTAAATTATTACCGGTCACTTACTTTAATTTTGTTAAAGGGTATATTGCGTGGGTTGTAAATTTCAGTGGTGCTGTCGGAAATGTTTTATCAGTTTATTTTTGGTACCATCATTATTTTGAAAGCAAATAAAGTCAGGCAGGCATTTTTTTAATATTTCATTTTTATGAATATGTTATCTATGTCACACAAATTATATTGAAAGCACAATGAAATACTTAATAACTTGTCGCATTTTTAGTAAGAAAACTCTGAAAATAATCCGACCTTTTATTGGAAAAAAAAATTGTATGAACTTATTAAAAAAAGGGTTTTAATACCTTCCATACAAAAAATGTTTAAGAAACAAAATCGTTAAAAGTTTTTAATAGCCTCTGTTATAAGATTAAGTCAGTAACTAATTACTGTTTCCAGTTTTTATTTTTTACTTTAAATTTCTGTATCCAAATTTGCTTTTGTAAGTTCGCAGTATTTTGAAACAAAGATAAACAGAATATTTGAACGCTACGTACTTATGTTCCTTAATAAAAATTTAAATAGTAATTAACGTAAAACAAAACGGGCAACATCACCATTACTCAAAATAAACATGTAGCTGCAATTACCTCTACAACTTTCCACCAATCCTACCTTCAATAAATCTTTCAATCAAGCACCAATCAGCGAGCGTCTTTAACAAATAAAACCTGCTTGTAATAGTCAAAGTATTCGTTGATCGGAAGCAGGAATGTCGTACAGATAATAACTGTGGAATCTTGTTCACCTTCCGTTACGTGGATACTAAAATGAATTTGTTGGCATTGAGAGACTATTTATCCATGTAATTAGGTATATTATGTGCCGTCATATCTTGTGTGTTCTCATATTATGTGATGCTCTGTATTATATCTCTGTCTCTATATTACAAGTGATTAAGATATAGGGATGATGACTGACTAAAGTGTCCTGAAAAATCTAATTAGTCCGTCAGTTAGATTATCAAAAAATATTTGACACGTATTTTTTCTTTTGTTACGTAAACCAAAATTGACGAAGATACGATGCTCTTAAAATTCTCAATACGTGACGCCCCGCCCGTGCCATAATTTTAGTGCGTTGTGACGTCACGAGCCCCCACTCTTGAGTTTTGATGCGTTTTATCTCTGTCAATATTCATTTATTTACAAAAACAAAAAATACGTGTCCATTATTTTTCAATATCTAACTGACTAGCCTATTGTATCGTTGAGCTGTGTGTGTAATTTTTTATTTTTTTTTATTTTTTTTTTCATTTTCTATTTTTCCAAAATTTCCAAAACATGTGTCCAATATTTTTTGGAAATCTGACGGTCTAATTAGATTTTTTTTGTCATCTACCCTATTTTCTACGTTGTTGCCATCGTGTAAAAACAGAAATGAGGCTGGCAGTGGAACGTGGTGATTGGCACAGCCTAAGAGAGGCCTAACAACCCAGGACAGGTTGTGGCCCATGTATTCTGTAGCCTGTTACTTAGTAACTTCCAACTGTGGTTACATACTCTTTGACTTGCTTAAAAATAAACATGAACCCAATTGCGTAATACTGTTTTCTATCACAGTCTGAAGGAATTAGAAGAAAATTCTAGGTTAAAATATCCATAAGTGGACTATTTAACGCATTTCTCGCATTTTACATTACACACAAAATGTCTTTGACGTCTAATAAGACAATTTATCCAACCTAAAAATGTGCAAATGGCGTGCTATTTTCCAATTTGTATAAAACTTTAAATTAATTAAATCTTGTAAACCGTGGGCGTCCGCTCATTGAAAATTTATAAAAAGCTTTCTATTTAGGTGTACTATCTACAAAAATAATATAAACTTCGAAATCTTTGTCCACTAATGGATATTTTATCCAAAGTCTAAATCCATTTCTTCAGGTTTGAAAAAATAATACAATAAAGAAAAATCGACATTAGATATTATAATCTTTTGAATATTGTTAAATAGTAAAAAACAAAGAAATAGCTTTGGGATCATGAGTGCGTTACTTAATCAAGTTATCTACAATCAATGCAAATCTAGGTATCTATGCTCGTTATAATTGAACACGAAGCAAAATACTGTCTGTACTTGGTTGTCGTTAACGTTGGCAAAATCCGGTAATTTGTGCACATTCGTCAACAATTTCAAGTTTATAATAATATTTATAGTGGAAAATTCCGGTTCCCAGATTACTCCCTGACTTAATTAACTGTCAACATTTGTTATTGGTTGTACCTGTTAACAGCGTTGGTACATTATGTTGGCAGTTATCGCCAACATTTGAGCCAGCTTAACGCCAATGTATATTTAAAGAAAATCCACTTACTTTACGTTTATTTATTAAAAGCATCGATTTATAACTCTGTATAATTTACTTTCGATAAGTTTATACCACCTTGCTCGTAGTTTATTTTTTGGCGGTGTTTTTAGTTTATCACTTTTTATATATTTTTTAGTGACGGTGGCCTGCACTTATCGTCGACGCGGATGACGACAACCATCCTTTTTGGACATCTGCAGATGCATCGTAGGTTAATTTTTGACCTAAATAAAAAAAAAAACAACATATTTATTTATAACATACTAGTAAAAAATGCTGTGAAAATTATCATATTGTGAAATAAACATTATAGATGTTAGAGTTTTTTATCAAGCATGCAAAATTTATTACAGAATACTCGTCTATACTAATATTATAAAGAGGAAAACTTTGTTTGTTTGTTTGTAATGAATAGGCTCAAAAACTACTGGACCGATTTAAAAAATTCTTTCACCATTCGAAAGCTACATTATCCACGAGTAACATAAATAAATAAAAATAAAATAAAAAAGCCTTTTATTTCACACCTAATAACTAACTAATACATTTTACAACGATCAGTTTCTTATTGTGGTTATAGTATATAAATATTATAATTATCAATATACTTAAATGTGGATCTAAATCATCATGCATTTTAATTATACATTTTAAATATTTTTATTTATAAATTATTATTATTAGGATTGAATTTGAATTGATTTGGTTTTCTTTTTTTTTTTTCTTTTAAATAGCGTGAACCCCTCTATTTGAGGGTAAAGGCCTCCTCCAAAGATAACCAGTAGTCTCTATCTGTGGCGTTTTCTTTCCATAGTTTACCAGCCGTCCCTTCAATGTCGTCAGCCCATCTGCTTCTAGGTCTTCCTCTTTTTCTATTTCCCTGGGGGCCTGGCCATGACGTCAGCCGAGAAGTCCATCTATCATCGCTCATTCTTGCTACGTGGCCCGCCCATCGCCATTTCAATCTCATAGCATAGTTTAGTGCGTCTATTACTCCTGTTGTTTCCCTTATAGTAGAGTTGCGAATTTTTTGAATTTTTCGAATATTCATCATGCTTCTTTCCATGCTCCGTTGGCATGAGTTTATTCTGTTTTTAACATTGCTTGTGAATTTCCACGTTTGGCAAGCGTATGTGAGTGACGGTAGGAGACAGGTATTCATGACGTTTCTCTTAATTTTGATTGGCATTTGACTTTTGAAAATTTCTTTTAGGCTCCAATATTTTTTCCATGACCCCTTTATCCTTCTTTCAATTTCCTGGTCATTACTTTTACTGTCGAAAGAGAGTTGTTTGCCTAGATAGATGTATGAGGTGACGAATTCTATCGAAGTATTATCAACTTTTATTTCATTTTTAAATGAATTTGTCATCACTTTTGTTTTGTTGAAATTGATTTCTAGGCCTGATCGTCTACTTGATTGTTGTAGTGTATTTATCATGTGTTCTAGCTCTACGCTGTTCTCAGATAGCAAGACAAGATCGTCAGCGAATCTCAAATGATTTATAAACGTTCCATTAATATTTAAGCCCATCGTATTCCAATTTAGTTTGTTTATTATGGACTCTAATACTGAGATGAAAATTGTTGGTGAGAGGGGGTCCCCTTGCCTAACACCCCTTTTAATTGGAATAGGGGATCCAGTTGTCTCTAGCTTCACTCTGCTAGTGCCGTTTTCATAGATATATTTTAACGCTTTGATGTATTTATCCTCTACATTCTGGGAGTTTAGGGCTTCCCATATTGATGAATGGAGTATAGTGTCGAAGGCTTTTTGGTAATCTATAAACCCTATGTAGAGCGGTCGCTGGAATTCCTGGTATTTCTCAATAAGTAGCTCCACAGAGTGAATGTGATCGACTGTAGAGTAACTTTTCCGAAAACCTGCTTGTTCTATTGGCTGGTATGAATCGAGTGTAGCGTTAATTCTATTTTTTATAATTGACGAGAAAAGTTTATATAACGACGGCAGAAGGCTGATGGGTCTATAGTTGTTTATATCGTTGGGATCGCCCTTTTTATATAACAATATAATGTCTGACTCTGACCACTGCTGAGGCGTAGTAGAGGTGTCTAGTATTTTGTTGAAGAGATTCATCAGCGGTGTGGCTAGGATTGTGCAAGCCTCTTTTATTGCTTCATTAGTTACTCTGTCTGGACCCGGACTTTTACCTGATTTTAGGCGCTTAATTTCTCTTATAACTTCAGATTGTCCTATTGGGTTTATTTCTGTGGTGTTTGTTTCATTTTGCAGTTGTAGAGCGCTTTCGTTGTCTATTGCTGGGGCATCATATAAGGTTTTGTAAAAGTTAGTTGCTATATGGAGTATGTTTTTTCTATTGTGTGTGACTCTATCCGATTCGCTAAGACCCTCAATCCATGTTTTGTGAGATCTGAGTGCGGTGAATGCTCTTTTCAAGCTCCCTGATGTGTTGAGGTGTCTTTCTATGGTTTGTCTTCGATGGTCTTTGTAGTCTTGTCGTATATATTTGCTTATAAGTTTGTAGAGGGCACTTAATTCATTTTTCATTGCTCTTGATTTAGGCTTCGTCATTTGTATGTCTTTTCTACGTGTTATTAAACTTCTTGTGCGTTCAGATATAACGCTGCAGTTTTTATTGCTAGGTGGTAGAGCCGTTTTCAGACTGTTTTCAATAGCGGCTGTTATTTTATTGTAGTAAATCTGGACTGTGTCGCCTTCATGGTTGTCAAGAGACTCTTGATAATTGCTCAGTGTTTCTAAATATCTAGAAATTTCTGCATTATTTTTTAATGTGCTTTTTGAGTATCCCGAGTAGTTGTTTCTTCTTTTTTTGATACATTTTAAGTTAAAAGTTGCCCTTACGCACCTGTGATCAGACGGATATTGAATATTTAGCACCTCTACGTTTTGAACGTTTTTATGTAGGTTAGTAAGTATGTAGTCTAGTTCATTTTTGGTCTTTCCATCGGGAGATCTCCATGTCCACCTTCTTTTGCTTTTCTTATTAAAGAAAGTGTTCATTATACTGAGGTTATTTTCGTGTGCAAATTGAATCAGTCGTTCTCCACTGCAGTTTCTTTTGCCATATCCATATTTGTTTACCACTTGACTGTTTTCACGTGTCGATTGTCCTATTTGCGCGTTAAAATCGCCCATAATTACAACGTTTCCATCAGATAATTTTACAGCTTTTTCGATAGTGTCATAGAAAGCCTCTTTTGTTTCTTGAGGGGCTCCGATTTAAAAAATTCTTTCACCATTCGAAAGCTACATTATCCACGAGTAACATAGGCTATATTTTATTCCCGTAGGTACTCCTACGGGAACGGGAACTACGCGGGTGAAACCGCGGGGAGTCCGCTAGTACTTAATAAAATAAGTGAAGTTAATAATAATAGGCTCTCGCTTGGCAGCTGGATCAAGGGCTTGATTCAGAAAGCAGTACTTCTGGACACGGCACGTATCGTTAGGAGGTTCCTCTCTCAAGAGCACTGACCACCGGCAGCTCGGACCCTGTTCCCATCAGCGCTGGTGGGCTACTGTTTTTATATTTTTAAATGTTTTTTTATTAAGAAATATTTAAAATGGTTAAAAATATGTATTTATATGAATAAATGATAATATAGTTCGTATGATATTATAATAGATAATATTATGAATGTCAATGGTTTGTCAATTTATAATGAATTTGTCAAAGTTAGCCGTGTGGTATCCAGCATATTAGAATAGAACCAACCCATTACACTAACGGGTGTCGTATAAGGGGACTAATGTCTGAGGCAGAACACTTTGCGCCTCCGTAGACCTGAGAATGGGCAGCAGCGTTTTCTGTTAGTCTTTCATAACGTTTTGGGCTGTTGTTGTTGTATGTCAACGTGAATCTGAGACTCATTCATTTGAAACAATTGATTTCCTGCTCCCTGTATGACTTTGGCAGCGTATTATAGATCTATATCCTCTTAAAAGTTTATAACCATTGGAAAGCAACTTCTTTGGTTTAGGTGACTTTTCATCGAAACGTAACGTAGTACTTGCGAAAGTAGTGCATGTACTGACGGCTGCATTAATTTGTTGCCCCTTTTACTGAGTGTCTTAATGCGTGACGGCTACTTATTATTGTAGTTGTAGCTGTTTGTACAATGACAATTATCATTTCGTTGAGCTCCTTGAGTTATAAGTCGAGCTACACGTTAACTGACAAATGCTTGCACTGACTGGAAAGCACCCCTAGCCAAGTTACAAACGTTTCGTATCGATTCTCTTTCTTCAATCGTAAACGCCTCGGGTAAGCGATTGTAGAAAGCGCTAAATTGGTAGCCAAGTTGACACGACTGAGTCGATCGCTCGTTCTCTAATGTCTGTAGAAAAAAACCTACACTTTAGGTATGGTGAGCGTTCCTACCAAAGAGTTTAGCGATAAACATTGTAGAAACGATAACATTCTATTCTATCATTTTGAACGATGTAAACTTGTCTACGAATTTTCTATTCGTTTGTGTTGATCACGTGATTTAACGTTGAGATGATGTCATTCCCATTCATTTGAATAGTTTTCTACTAGCGTTAACGATTGTAGATTGTCAACTTGGCTAGGGGTGCAGGTCCACTCAAATCTGTATGGTTCTTTTTTCAAAAGACCATCTCAGACACTAATCTGCATAGTCCTCATGTGAATTGAGCAAGATTGTCTGGACTTTAAAAGAGACTATGACCTCTGAGTTGGTTTCGGCTGTTTCTTCTCAGAATAGTCAGGTACGAAACACCGGCCCCATCTAGTTTAAAAAAATGACGTGTAAAAGTGTTTGTAAAAACCTACTTCAAAAATAAACATCATTTATAATAATAATTATGAAAGTACGAATATCATCGTCTTGAGGACACCTAGGGTTGCGGGACTGTTCGAAAGAGATACCGTGGCCCCGGAACACAAAGGGCGATGAATGAACATGGACGGGTTTTAGTCAGTAAGAGTCTGACACTCCCTCCTGCTCCGCCCAGAGCGGGAGGAGTCATTTGATGATATCCCATCCGAAAAAAAAAAAAGATCCTATCACTCAAAAGTCCCTTTTTTTAGGCCGAGTTTGTCTAATGACTGCAGTTTCTGGTAAAATAACAGCATTAGTATGTAGTACCGACTTCACTGACAGTACGCCATTTTTCACTTTCAGTCTTATGCCCTGAGTATTAAGGTTGAAAGTAGTCGACCGTCAGTGAGTACCGTAGTACCTACCTGTATCTGATCGTCCTTTCAAATTTTGCTAACGTACGCGGGTCTCAACGACCTTCAGCCACAAAAGTTGTACAGTAATCCCTTCTATGCGGATTTAACCTTCATGTTAAACACGGAAGATAGTTACAATGAATTACGATTCATTTTGTTTTATCTGAAAGATATTATGGTAAAAGTTAGTTTGGATAATATATTCTTACTATTTTGATGTTATTTCCTGCCATATTTACTATACCCAAGCCAAATGCGTAATGAGGTTCAATGAGATTTCTTGTCAATCTTTGCAATTGAATGACGCACACTTTTAACGTCATAACTTATGTAAGCACTTTAAGCTATTTAACCAGCACATTATTAAGTTATTTAACTTTGTCTTTAGCTTGCTTCCTATTGCTACTCATGTGCTAGAGTGCTGAGCGTGAGGCGGGGTTTTAATTTTTTGGTTGGGCTTATTGGGATATTCCTTATTGACTTGCAGCCTTGAATTTGGAAGTTAATGGTGTGACACTGCCATACCTGCAAAAGGATGAAAACCAGGTCCTGGTCTTGCACTGTCTGTATCGGATTGCCATCCCACCGACTCCCAATGGACTGTGAATCTAGAGGAACAGGAACAAAAGTTAGCACACACACTGAAATATGCCGCCAAAATTCAATCGGCAGGATATTATGTGCAACAACTAAGTGCATACCAACCTGCTTTCCTTTTTGAAACTTTATGATCCTTAAAGAACTATGTTAAAGATGTATACGTAGATATCATTTGCATTAAACAAGAGATTTTTTTTTACCCTATCCTATCCTGATCTGTCCCACTCCTGGGCAAATTCCTCTTTCCACTCTTTCCATTTATAGCAAACCCACGAGTCCTCTTTAAATAAATTATGTTTTTTTTTTATTTTAGAAAAAAAAGGCTTTGTCGCGCATCCCTGGTTGTTTTTACAATTTTTAACAAATATTGGATGTAGATCAACTAAATCTTAAATCTTAACATAGCTAGTCTGTACAGTGCCCTAGCTGCGTCATAAAGTGGCGCAGCCAGAACACTGTTGCAGTAACCTATTTCTCTAAACCTACAATCTAATCTGCATCTAAATTCTAAGTTTCTTTTTATAATATTAAGGTCAAATAAAGGTCGAAATACCTCATATTAAACCATCAATATTGTTTGTGTCCTTGTAAGCAAGAAAAAAGCGTTTTTACAACTTAAAACCTTAAAATAAAATTTGACTTTTTACAAGGATTCGGAAAAAAAACTGGCTCTCAAGCAGAAACCAGAAGCAATATGAATGCAAATCCGACTACAAGCAAGGTAGAACGATGCTCCCGGATCGACAATCAATTGGCTCACCATAACGCAATGGCGGATCTACAGAACACAATGACCATGAACATTGTCATTTTGGAAACGGACTTTACTATGGAACTCTGTTACATTTCAACATGAGTTTCAATTTTTTACCCTGTCATAATCTTTTCTTCCCCAAGTCTCTTGTAATTTTTCGTTATAATGTGATATTTTGCCTTATTGGTCGCAAACACTGCTTGCAGCTTGACTTCTGGGATGATATTCACAGGGGGCTGTCCAAGTTTTATTGTTTTTTTTTATATATCCAGGGTGTAGAAGACCTCATCACGAAGCCGTCAACCAAGCATTCTGTACATCAAACTAAGTAAAAAAAATTGCTGGGAAACGACATTTTTTTTGGTGTGAAAAATCATGTTTTGTGGTAGAACTCAATGTAACGCCCTCAAAACATTGTGTTGATGGATGGATTGAATAGTACGGGGATCATGGAGGTGTTTTGGGAAAACATCTTTTATTAAAAACTTGTATTTAAAAAAAAAACTTGTCAATAAGTGTGAACTTTGACCCCCAATATCTCCGTAACTAGAAGGTTCCCAGGTATGGTGAAGAACAAAAAATTGATCGCAATGACGGGGAGGACAAGTGCCTTTCGGCTTCGTTAAGAGGTGTTTTACACCCTCTATACATTCCGGAGGCTGTCTTTATGCCCATTTTATCGCAATACAAGCCAGCGCCTCTTACATGAGACTTGAAACACCTCTGTGAAATTTCGAGGATTACAGGCTTAATTTAAGTTAATAAAATTTCTAGGGTTATTTATATCTTTAACTAGCTTAGCTTACCCGCGGTTTCGCCCGCGTGAAGTTTGATAATTGTGCCATGGGATCTTACTACCGGAATAAAAAGTCTATTATGTATTAATCCAGGTTATTAACTATCTGTCTGCCAAATTTCATCCAAATCCGTTCAGTAGTTTTTGCGTGAAAGAGTAACAAACATACACACATATAAACTTTCTCCTTTATAAGTGCCTCCTTGATATAGTGTGAACAAAAAAATAAAATAAACACAAAAAACACACATATACACACAAACACACACACACACAAAAAAACACACACACAATTAAAAAACAGAACATAATCATGTTCATTTTATAAACTCAAATGAATAGCTCGTTATGTTTAATTAAGCCTTCAAATCCCACTGTTCAGTAACTGGTCACGATTTCGTGAGGATTTCGACATCGTCAGTGAGGTAGCAAGTTCTACCTGTATTGTCGGTACCTGTATACTCTCATCACAGATTATCTTAAGCTGAGGCATGCAATTTGTATCTTCAAATTATTCCACGTATACGATATCTGTAGTGATAGATTTGAAGGGATGTACATTATTGGATTTGTGCTCGGTTGCAGATATGATGAGTAGCGCGTGGCTAAATTATAACAGCCGCTCGGGTCGATCTTTACGTTAAGCCGTGCTTGTCTAGGTTGGTCTGTGGATGGGTGACCACCCATTACATACCGGGTTCCCTCCGTGCCTCGGAAAGCACGTTAAGCCGTTGGTCCCGGCTGTCATTTGCAGATCTTTGACAGTCGTTACAGGTAGTCAGTGACCCAAAAAGTCTGACAACCAATCTTATCAAGGGGTATCGTATTACCCAGTACTAACTGGGTTGTGGAGGTCAGATAGGCAGTAGTTCCATGTAAAATACTGGTATTCAGCTGCATCCGTTTAGACTGGAAGCCAACCCCAAGATAGTTGGGAAGAGGCTAGGCAGATGATGCTCGGTTGCAGATAAATTGTTATTTCATTCTATGTGTATGTTGGGTTCCGAGTACTCACAGCCTTTTAAAGGAAATTTCAAAACTCTTACTTGACACTGGCCCAAGGGCTGGCTTTAACTAGAGGTTTGGCCAGAGGCTAAGCGTTGCCGTACAACGTTTTACCTCTATTTTGTTTTTGCTTTTCCTTTCTACCTACTATTATTAATTATCTAAACAAGGAAAGAATATACATATTTAAGTTTGGAACAGTGGAGTTTCCTAACACTGGCATTGTTTTCTTAAAAGGAGGCACTAATCACTTGTTGTTAGGGCTTAACTTAAAAAAACCGGCCAAGTGCGAGTCGGACTCGTACACGAAGGGTTCCGTACCATTGACTATATTTAGTATTTGTTGTTATAGCGGCAACAGAAATACATCATCTGTGAAAATTTCAACTGTCTAGCTGTCACGGTTCATGAGATACAGCCTGGTGACAGACAGACGGACAGACAGCGAAGTCTTAGTAATAGGGTTCCGTTTTTACCCTTTGGGTACGGAACCCTAAAAATGATAAAGCATTTTTCATTGTTTTCCTATTTTGGTAGCCATCCTTCAGGTATAAGAAGAGAATTAAAAACAAAACTGGGAACCGTTAGTAGTTTTGGGTATTCATCATCTGCCTAGCCTTTTTCCAACTATGTTGGGGTCGGGTTCCAGTTTTACCAGATGCAGCTGAATACCAGTATTTTACATGGAGCGACTGCCTATCTGACCTCCACAACCCAGTTCGTACCGGGTAATATGATACCCCTTGGTAAGACTGGTTGTCAGACTTTTTGGGCCTCTGACTACCCAACGACTGTCAAAGATCTACAAATGACAGCCGGGACCAACGGCTTAACGTGCTTTCCGAGGTACGGAGGGAACCCGGTATGTAATGGGTGGTCACCCATCCACAGACCAATCTAGGCAAGCACGGCTTAACCTGAAGATCGATCCGAGCGGCTGTTATTATTTAGCCACGGGCTCCTCCGGTAAATGAAGAGAATTAAAAATAAAACCTTTATAATTTTCTGAAATACAAAATAAGGTCAGAGTGTCGCCTTATGGTACCTAATTCCAAATGAATTAAAAAAAAAACTCATTAAAAATCTCCACCTTTCAACTCCTTCACCATTTCAATGACTTGCTGGTTTTATCTTCTACCGTCTGACATCTGCAACCTTTTGTCAGGAAACCAGTTTTCGAAATATGATATCACCCATGTATTGACGCATGTCGAAAGTCATTCATTGATATTGTGCTTTCAACCGTGCATTTTATGACTCTGATGCTTAGGTATAAGGTTATTTTTAAAATTTCTGATGTGTGCTTGCTACATGCTTGGTTGGGTGAGTTGGTAGTATTAATTTGTTGAACACTATCAGAGCCCAAGCAATTACTTAACATAAAGGCGGTAAATACATAACAAAGCTAAAAGGCACTTGTTCTCCCTGTCATTGCAAACATTTTTTTGTTCTGGACCATACTTAAGAACCTTGGAGTTACGGAGATATTGGAGGTCAAACTTCAAAAATTTTCACATGTTTTTTTTTTTGATACTATATTTCACGGTTATAACTTTACTTTAAATACCTTCATGACCCGTTTACTAGTCAATGCATCCATCAACACAATATTTTGAGTGCGTTAAACGTAATATTTCACCCCAAAAAAAGTCATTTCCCAGCAAAATTTTTGCGTAGAGTTAAGTTTGATGTACAGAATGCTTGGTTGACGGCTTCATGTTGTCTTGGGCCCTGTTTTATGAAGCTGACAATCCGACAAGTCGACATATGTCAAACAGTGACAATTGTAATTTTTTTCTGTTTTATGAAGCTGACAGGTGACATAATTGTCATGGTGGAAAATTCACAAATATGTCGAATTGTCGCGAAAATCCGACATATCTCTGTTTTATGAAACTTTATTAGCGACAGGTGACAATTTGTCGTGAAAAACTTGTCAAATCTGCTTTATAAAACACACAATTGTCATGACGTCATAACATGTATGTAGAATTGTCCGACACGTCTGACAGGAGCGTTGCCGCCTGTCGTGAAATAATTCGACTATGGTTTTTTGACATAATATGTCGAGTTTCATAAAACGCGTTCTTAGATGACAATTATGTCAAGATTTTACCTGTCGCTTTTTGACATATATGTCACGTTCATAAAACAGCCTAATCGCGACAATTCTACAATTTTGACATTTTTTGACATTATGTCGGATTGTCAGCTTCATAAAACAGGGCCCTGGTATTAGGATCTTGCTGATCGGCAAAGTAAGTTCATCACCTACTTAGACTACGTACCACTGTTTAATCATATTCTAGTCGGTTCAGTACAATTTGAGCTGAACTGAATGGCTTTTTTTGCGAGGGTACACTATATTCAATTTTACCACCAGACTATGCCACATTTTATAGACTCGAACATTGCGAGTAGCACCTTATTGATTTTTAACTTTTTCTCTCTTAGTACCTAGCATTTCTATTTGAAGTAGAACCCTTATCCTAGTTCAAATTAACTAAAAGGTTATTTTCAAGAGGGACCTCCAAAGGTCCAACCTTTTCTCTGTAATGTTTTTCATGAGGTACCTAATAAAATAAGTTACACGACATACATGGACCTTTTGAGATACCTAACTAATTATTATTAACCCGGCTAGCCGTTTGGGTCAAAAGAAAGTTTATATAAAATGTATTCATAGTTTAAGTAAATTAGGTCTGACTTACCATTATTAAAAATGATCATGTTAACAGCAAAATTCATTAGTACAGATTTGGTCGATTTTTTCAGAATGTTATTATAGTGATCTTGAGTGAGTTTTTTCATGAGGGATTAAGAAGAGAGAGAAGAGGGGTCAAGAAACTTTGAATCAGGATTTGTGCCAGTATGTTGGTAAAAAGC
The DNA here is from genome assembly GCA_905147715.2 of Xestia xanthographa. Taxonomy (NCBI): domain Eukaryota; kingdom Metazoa; phylum Arthropoda; class Insecta; order Lepidoptera; family Noctuidae; genus Xestia; species Xestia xanthographa. Next base: position 23,847,575 of record LR990653.1, on the reverse strand, counting down.
TCACCCCCTTTCATAAAGAACTTAAACTTAACTAGCAAAATATCAATATTGTTTTTAAACCGTAACAAGAATAAAGAGTTTCTAATAATCTTAATAAATAAAAGCTATTTATTTTGCTTAAGTGTTACAAAATTCTTATTAACGTTTTTGTTTCAATAAATTAATTAGAAAAGTTTTGGAGAAATTCCTGTGAAACTTGTGGTTAGACTTTTGTTTTGTAAGTAACAATTGCATGAAAGATTATTATTTATATTTATTTACAACTTAAAGTTACACAATCTTTTTAATTACATGATTGGATGGATTCTTATGGATTTATTGAAGTTGTATTAATTGTTGAAGTTTTATATAAGCCGACTACTTCATTATTTGAAAGAACAAAAATAAGTTCGCCAATTTGTCTATCAGCACTTTGATCCTTAGCTTGACATCGTCATGTTCAATAGAATAATGTCTATTTCTTGGCTCACACTTACGAGTACCTATCTTTTATAGCTATCCATATTCCAACTCAAAGTTTACTGACGAAATTTTCTTTATTCCTCTCCACACCATGCGTAATAGCTCATACGTAATAGGTAATCATAATAGGCATACCAAAAATCTCTTCAATTACACGCCATTCTCGTTCAGTTCATCATCATTTGCCTAGCCTTTTTCCCAACTATGTTGGGGTCGGCTTCCAGTCTAACCGGATGCAGCTGAATACCAGTATTTTACATGGAGCGACTGCCTATCTGACCTCCACAACCCAGTTAGTACTGGGTAATACTATACCCCTTGGTAAGACTGGTTGACAGACTTTTTGTGCCACTGACTACCTGTAACGACTGTCAAAGATCAACAAATGACAACCGGGTCCAACAGCTTAACATGCTTACATGCATGCATGGCAATGCAGCGTGCAGTTGCTACCAGCTATACTACGAAGATCGTCGCTTTACCAAGCCTGAGGGCGTCCCACCTTACGCTTGCCCATTCGCAATTTCCGCTCAAGAATACGTCTACCCCAACTGCCATCGGTTTTACGTCTAATACGGCCAGCTCATTGCCATTTCAGCACGTCTTTTACGGGTTGAACTTTGATTAGTCATCGATGGCATCGAGACGTGACCAATTTAACCATTTTACACCATTATTAAAATATCCAACGCGACAATAGAACAACAAGACAATGTTCACATTTGAATGTAGAAATGGCTAGTGTTATACATCACGTATAAGTAGAGTGTCTTTCAATATTAGTTTTAAGTCTTGGCTTAGTCAAACACCGTTTGTTTGACTATTCAGTCATTCTGAAGAAGATTCATCTTAGTGTGGGCTTTAGAATGGAGCATTAATGAATAACATTCAGGTTTAAAAGGTTGCAGACAGAGTTCTGAAAGTCAACGACTCGTCCAATATCGCATTCAAAAGACAACCAGGTAGAAACACATCGAAGTCAAATCCAAAACAAAACTTAGACAAAAGAAACATAAGCCGTATCCCATATAATATATGGGATACGGCTTATGTTATGCCATATTATGGAGATATCAAATTAGTGTGCACATGTTCACCGTAATTTATAAAATATACAACGAACAGTTGACCAGCTCGCAAACCAACATTCCTACAATAATTGCCGTGAAAAAAATCACTTCGAGTTGACGAACGACGTTTTCTCTCCGCGAATGTACATAAAAAGATAGTTGTACGGAACCACTTGACCTACCGTAGCGTCATCCGATGCTGTGCTCGATGGCTTTAGTAACTTGTTAATCGATTTTGGTTATCGCACTATTCTAATCGATTGTACACTTAACACTGCACGTGCATCACAACATCCTGACACTTTCACTTGGCAGCAGTTCTGTATCGATTTGGCGTAGTTCGCAAATCGTTAAAACTGCTCGGGCGTACCGCGCCGACACTCGCGTCACACTGGCTGCGCTGGCGCAAGAGCCTGATTTCCCCCTCTTGGAAATCACAACAAAACACCTCCAAAGAAAAACACACCGTATCAACAAGAAGGTAAGTTTATTTTTCAATAAGAGGGACCAAAGTAAGTGACTTGTATTTTGATATAAATTCTTATGGACCGTAATGCTTTTGTACATGCATGTCGAAGTCTATTAATCCTCTTCCTCATTGGGTTTCTGTAGGTTATGTAAGTTCAATAAGTTTCTAGAATACATTACTATTAAAGTTTATCTAAACTAATATATACTTAATATTATAAAGAGGAAAGGTTTGGTTTTTTGTTTGTTTGTTTGTTACGATTAACTCAAAAACTACTTGACCGATTTTAAAAATTCTTTCACCATTAGAAAGCTACATCTTTACCAAGTAACATAAGCTATAAATTATATTGATATCGTGCATATTAGCTAAGCTGCGATTATTTTTGTCGAGCCAAGCGGAAAGAAATACCTCTTAAAACAGTGTTATTTGCATGCGCTGCTTAGACAGTTGTATATCATTGAAAACACTGTTTTTTTTTCAAATCCACGCAGACGAAGTCGCGGGCGAAGTCTAGTAGTAAGTGTACTTTCATATTTATTATTCTATTGAGTCACAGAACTTGCAGGGAAAACCCTTGAAAGCTGCTGTCACGAAGTCACGACCTTGTTGATTCGCAAACGACTGAGACTATTTATCAAAATATAAATCAATCCATTTCCATTTTTGCACTATCGTATTGCTGTATTAACTGGGCTGTGGAGGTCAGATAGGAAGTCGTTCCCTGTAAAAGGCTGGTAGCTGTATCCGATAAGACTGGAGGCCCTAACGACAGGCGGATGATGTTGTTTTTTTTTTTTTAATAATAAATGTATTTACGCTTTGTTGGTAATTGGAGAGCTGATTTTAATTAAGTACTGATATTTCTGATAAACCTAAGAAGCCTTAAGTCGCAATAAAATATTGATTTTAATCTTAGTATAGCTGACGTCATAATTTATTGTACCATTTTTAAAACTATGCAAATTTCAGTAAGGTTGAAAATATGAAACGGGTTGACAAAAAAACCTCGACATTACTCTGACATTACATCAGAGACAATGAATAGAAAAACAGAACTGTATGAGACCAACATTAACTACATGAAAGCTTATTTTAGTACTATTGAAAAGTGCTGAAAAAAAACTAATAACTTACTGTCTTGGAAACTATTGACTTTTAGCTTTAGAATGACTCAACTGCAATTCCCGAAGGGTAATGCAGGGGTGTACCTACTACATTATATTTCGTATATTGCCATCAACCTGGCACCACAGATCCAGACTTTGTGCCTGCTACTGAGAAATTCCTGATAGAAAAATCCTATAACACTTTACCCGCCCCGGGAATCGAACCGAAGGCCTCATGCTCAGCAGCCGCGCTTGTGACCCTCAGCCTAAAGGTCACGACACATTACACCGGCACCGCACCAGCACAGCTATTGCCCGGCGTTGCGTCGAATTTAGGCTACGGTTAGCATCCAGCGCGCTTACTACGCGGAGTCGGCGCACAGCAAGCATGCGGTCGGCGCGCTGTAAGCACGCTGTCCGCTCGCTTGCAGCGCGCGGACGGCGCGCCGATTCCGAGTTGCTCGCGAGTTGAATTGTATGGTAGCGGCAATCGCGCTGACTCCCCGCCCTAAGCTTTTTCATATAGACATTATAAAATATATTATTACGACACACGATTAAAATTTGAATGGCAAGTTAATTGCTGGGTTTGACCGGTGCCGGTATAGTATGCCATGACCTGTAGAGTGATAAAACTATTACGATGCTGACTATAACTATTAAGTTATTTAAAATTCGACCAGCGCCAATTTAGGCGATAAGTTCGTTAGTCTACCGAATTGATATGCAGACAGGAATCTCCCTAGTTCTGTAGTTTCCAACGATCCTTGATTAAATTTAATATTTAAAGGACTATAAATACTTTTAGTGACAAGTAGGTAAAGGTTAATGAATAATTTCATTAAAATACCTCAATTACATGACACACTTTCAGTCGAAACTAGGAAGATTGAACTGTAAAAAATTCCTCGTCATGTGTCTAAAATATTCGTCAGCCCGACGACCACGTGAATAACGCAAGGAATGTCATTGAAGAATTGTTAAAATTTAAGGTTACTGTTAGCCTGTGTCATCCCACTGCTGGGCAAAGGCCTCTCCCCATGACTTCCAAATTCTTTGATCCAGGGCCAATGTGGGCCACTGGTCGTTGGTTGTATACAGCTCGTCCCGCCATCTCCTGCGAGGTCTACCACGTCGCCTTCTGGCTGTATCAGGGCTCCACATCGTGGTTATTTTGGCCCACAGCTCGTCAAGCATACAACAGACATGGCCAGCCCAGTCCCACATTAGCTTAGCGGCTTTTTGAGCAACGTCAGCGATTTGTGTTTTGGAGCGTAGTGTGGTGTTGCGTACATGGTCGGTAAGTTTGACGCCTAGAATGCTGCGCTCCATTGCACGTTAGCAAACCTTGAGCTTGAACTTTTGAATATTTGTCAAAGACACAGTCTGGGATCCATATGTCAATATGGGAAGAATGCACATATCCATGATTTTACGCTTGAGTGACAAAGGAAGATTTCCTTTCATTAGCTCTTCCAGGCATTTTCGGTTCGTCTTATGACTTCCTTATCTTGTCTGGACTGGAAAGAGACTAACTGGCCCAAGTAGATGTATTTATGGACATATTGCAATTCTTCACCATTCACTTGGATCTTGTATTTGGTGGTGTTTGACATCAGTTTGGTCTTCGACATGTTCATCGCGAGTCTAACCTCAAGGCTTGCCTCACTGAGCTGGTTCAACATATAATACGACAATGTCGTATTCTCCTCTTCCCCTCTCCCAACTAACCGTAAGCTTTTTGAACACCTCTTCAAGCGCGCTATTGAAAAGCTTGGGTGAAAGCCAACGAATGATGAGAATGATGGTCCAACTGTCTGTAATCTGATTGAAGCAGTGCTGTTTAAGTAAATGTTACGAAGTAGGTTGCTGTAGGTGGGATCGATCTCTTGGTTGTCCAGAGCGTCAAATATAGCAGCGTGTGTCAAACTATCAAAAGCTTTTGAATAGTCTATGAAGGCAAGATATATCGGCATGTTGAACTCATGGTATTTTTCAATTATTTGGTTTATTGTATGCAGATGATCAGTAGTGGAGAGGCCTGATCAGAAGCCAGCTTGTAGAGGAGGTTGATGTTTGTCTAATTGAGGTGAGATACGCTGGTCTATGACTTTGATAAAGGCCTTATACAGATGGGATACAAGGCTTATCGGTCGATAGGAGATAAGTCGGACCTTAACAATGGTTTGAATTATCTCCTTTTTTATGTAATAGTATTATATACGTATTGGAGTGGCAGAAGCCATCCGGGAAGATACCTGTTTTTAAAATATAATTGAAAAGATTTGTTATTACAGGGATAAGAATAGATTCGCCTATTTTCAATACCTCGGTACTTATACCATCCTCACCTGGTACCCTGTTGTACAGGGTGTAAAAGACCTCATCACGAAGCCGTCAACCAAGCATTCTGTACATCAAACCAAGTAACTTTACTCAAAAATTATTGCTGGGAAAAGACTTTTTTTTTTGGAGTGTAAAATCATGTTTTGTGGTAGAACTCAACGTAACGCACTCAAAAAATTGTGCTGATGGATGGATTGAAAAGTACGGGGGTCGTGGAGGTGTTTAAAGTAAAAATCTTACATTAAAACCTTGTACTAAAAAAAACTTGTCAAAAAGTTGTAACTTTGACCCCCAATATATCCGTAACTAGAAGTTATGGTGTAAAACAAGAAAAAATGATCGCAATGACGGGGAGAACAAATGCCCTTCGGCTTCGTTAAGATGTGTTTTACACCCTTTATTTCATTTTACTAAGTGGAAGGGGAAGGAGTGTACTTCGTGTATTGTATTTTATTTGTATTGTAGTATTGCCGGTTTTCAGCAAGGTGTTTGAAAATATTATGCTCAATCAAATGCTTAACCACTTTAACACCAATAAAATATTACACGAGCAACAGTACGGTTTCACCAAAGAACGTTGTACGACTGACGCCGGTGTCACTTTAGTGAAACACATATTTACTGCGTGGGAAGAGGCACAAGATACCTTAGGAATCTTCTGTGACCTTTCGAAGGTATTTGATTGCGTAAATCACGAAACCCTGATCTTGAAACTGGAGCATTACGGTTTAGGTAAACTTGGGCTTAGATCGTATTTGAATGACAGCAGCATGTACAAGTAAATGGTGTAAATTCAATGGGTTTAAAAGTAAAAATGGGTGTACCACAAGGTTCGATATTGGGTCCCTTCCTCTTTTTAGTGTACATAAATGACCTACCCCATTTATTTAACAACCACCCGCAATTGGTGTTGTTTGCTGATGATACTTCTTTAATATTTAGGATAAACAGACGTGCCACAAATCTTGAATAACGCCTTGCTGCAGGTTCATGATTGGTTTACCGCTAATAATTTAGTACTAAATGGGAAAAAAACAAAGTGCATAAGATTTGCTTTACCAAATGTCAAAAGTAGTGACTGGGACGTGGTATTGAATCAAGAGAAACTAGAATTTGTCGATAAAACGGTTTTCTTGGGAATGACGCTCGACTCAAGGCTACAATGGGGTCCTCATTTAACATCTCTTGCAGGACGGCTGAGCTCAGCAGCTTAAGCTGTTAGAAAAATCCGTCAATTTACAGATGTTGATACGGCGAGGCAGTAAAAGAGGTGATAGACACCACTATAATACTAGAAATAGGGATCAACTAGTTCAGCCAGGTTTCAGGCTTCCTAAGGTAGATTCATCTTTCATGGGGTACTGTTTAAAATGTTACAATAAAATACCTACCCACATTCTACAACTAAATGAGACGAAATTTAAATCTTGTATAAAACGCACACTATGTAGTCAAGCATATTATAAGTTAGGGGATTACATTAATGATAAAAATGCTTGGCTCAATGCTGGTCATGCTCCACAACCATAGGGGAAAACTAATTGGGCAAATTATTGTGGTAGCTGCAGAAGATTGTAAAAATATCCTTGCTTTGTATAGACTCCATCTCTTAGTATTGTATAATTGCATAGCTCATGTGTGAGTACCATGTACTGTAAAGCATTTGCATTTAGTTATCTTTCATTGACTTGAATATGCCTTGATGGCTGAGAGAATGTCATGCTCAATCAAATGTGTCGGTGATGGTGGCGGGTGTGTCGGGTCATTTAGTTCCCTTCAATCTGGTTGAGTTGAATGGCGCCGATACATGCGTCATGTTCGTGTACGGGCGCTGTCAGTTGGGACTGGTCATCTCTTAACTGCCATGGTTCATTTTAATTACCTAATTTATTTATACATTTTTGATTTAATATTTTGCTCTGGACGCTCTTAATATGCACGTCTTTCTACATCGTTCTCACATATATGTATAATCTCAACATGAATGATGTAACCAAGATTTTGTAACAATATTTTGATTTAAAAGAGTGTCCATGGAGTTTCTTGCCCGTTCTTCTCCATCGAGATCTACGCTAGGGAATGGGCAACTACAGTACTTTCTCAAGTTATTATGTCTTGTGACTGGGACTGTAGCTTTGTTTTCTTTTGTATCTTTGACATTCAAAAGTCCCGTAATGGGCTAATTGAAATAAATGCTTTGAGTTTGAGTTTGAGTATCTGGGAAAGAATAATTTATGCTAGGAGCTGGGGGTTGGCAAAATGAATAAAACAATTTGTAGTAGTTAGTACAGATTTGTAAAACCTTGTCTCTACTTCGATGTTTCAAACCGTTGTTGTCTTTAAGGCAATTTATCCACTGTTTGCCATTTGTGGTGCCTTGTTTGGCTATTTTTAATGAACGGTTCTTTTGTAGAGCTATTTGGATCAGTTTTGTGTTATATGACCTTATATCTTATCTAATATTGCGTTTAACTTCTTTATTTTTATTTTTGTATTGAGGGTTTGTCTTCAACCGACTTCCAAAAAGAGGAGGTTCTCAATTCGACTGTATTTTTTTTTGTGTTTGTTGCCTCAGAACTTTCGACTGGGTGAACCGATTTAGATAATTCTTTTTTATTTGAAAGCTGGTGCTTTTCGAGTGGTCGCATTTAATTTTTGTGAACATCTGATGCTGATCTTCTGAGATATACGATGGAACTCTTCAAAAATAGACGGCAAATCTGCCGTGATTGCTGTAATTGCTTAGATGTTTATTGTTTATACAACTTCATGACGTAACATGACGCCTGTATGCTCTGAGGGGGTACGCAGATGTGTACAATACACCCAGATTTCGACAGTTAGGTATGTTTAGTTCCATTTATTGGGGATAAGACTATTTCCATGACATGTATTGTTAACAATGTAAATAAATTCATGGCAAATATTTGTTTGGGAACAACAAAAAATTGAAAAATAAAAAACTTTTTTGCAAAAACTTCTGAAGCTAAAGTTATTTTTCTCTTTTTTGTGTTTTTTGGAGTCGGTTTTATTTTTCTATTTTTATTTTTCTATTTTTATCTAGTATTCTAAAACTGTTTCTTAATTCTAAATTAAATTTTTGTCTGTTGATAATAAGCGATTCTTTCTTTAATTTTCTTATTTTATCCGTAAATATTCGCTGTCTGTGTAATTTCAAATCGAAAAATAAAGTTGCACGTATGGGTCTGCGATCAGAGTTGTATTTAAATTGATTGAGCACCTGAGTATTTTTTACAATTTGATTATGTGAGGTCAATATGAAATCGATTTAATTCAAGTGTTTCCGTCTGGTGAAACCCATGCCCATCGCCGTTGCCAATTTTTGGGGTAGAAGGAATTGCTACATAAGCAATTTCTTCTACCCGAGAGATTTTGGCCAAAAGAGAATTGTATTAATCTTGTGCCGCGCTCGTTTCGGTTCCCAATGCCATGAGGCCTTAAGTTTCTGAAATTATCCAGTGGTTGCTTTTTGCCTATTTTAGCATTAAAATCTCCCATAACAATGTTCCTCGTACCGCGATGGTCGTCACATGCTTTGTTCAAGAGATCGTAAAAATCTTCTACTTCTTCATCCTGATGTGCTGATATTGGTGCATAAACTTGAATGACTGTCCTTACAGTCATTCAAGTTTATGCACCAACATCATTTTGCATCATTTGCACGTTTTGCTATCGGAAATTTTAAATTTGAGTAGGGCTATTCGGTCAGAGTATGATATGAATTCTATAATATTGTCTTTCCATTTTTTGGCAACTATGAATCCTACGCCGTACAAACCTGCAGTTTGTCCGAAATGGTAAAAAATATTATTTTCGCGTTCCCTCTCTACGTACTTCTACTAAGCCAATTATGTCCATTTGATAGCTTTAATTATTAATTAAATTTTAAAATTAAATAAATAATTATTAATTTTCAAATTCTACTAAGTGTTCTTCTGTCCTTAAAGTGCGCACGTTGTGAGTTATGATGTTCAAATAGTTATCTTTGTCCTTTTTCTTAGCCTCGGTCGTTTGACGGTGAGTGGATCCCATCCGGGGATTCTTAGCACCCCTTGCTCCGTGGCGTGCCTGCCTACCGTCGTCACCAGGAACACCACTGGAGCTGCTGGGAACTTGAGGCCTGAGTTTATTTGTATTTGTCATGGAGAGGAAAATAGACAATAAACCCACCACGCTTGTCTAATGCGTTCGATGGGTGCGCAGTAAGCCTTCTAGCTAGACCTCTGGTTGCCACCGTTGACGATTGCTGCTGCAATCGTTCTTCCGCCGCCAACCAAACTGATAACCTGCACTGTTATCAGTTTTTCTGCTATCTGGACGGTTTAGAGCTACTGCTCAGATACTCCAGATGCAGCGCCACAGTTTTACGCCATGTCGGGGGTGAGAGGGCGAGAGGCGAGGGCTAAAATGTAAGGTATTAAAGACATTAACATTGGGTGTTACGTATTTAATCCTCTGGAATATCCCACTAATGAAAATACGTTTATCTTCGTTCGTCTTCGTTCTTCGTTTTTCTTTCTCTTTTCCCACTCTACTTTGAATGTGGGTCAATCATTAAAGAACCGTCAAAGTGTGAGTCGGACTCACACACAAAAATTACGTAGCACCATTCAATAAAATCACAATATTTTTAACGCTCATTACTACTCAAAACGTATATTTAAAAACTACTATTTGGTACTGGTGAAATTCCTCGTAACAGCGAAACTCAATTTGTCGTATAGAACGTTAATGAAAAACAAAGTTACTGCAGCAGTTTCAAAAAAGTTCCTTAACTGAAAAACTAAATTATAACAGACAGGACTGGACGAATCTATCTATAAGACAGAACAACAAACAGGATACAAAATACAGGATATAACAAAGAGTTCAGCACATTCGCCACCGCTTTTATACCGTGTATAAAACTGTATTTTAATATTACGTAATCAATTTATTTTATGGAATAATCTGGTTCTATTGTTAAATATCGTATTCCCTGTTAATCTTCAGATAACATTATTCAAGTGGCTTCTGCGTAATATTATAATTTCAGATTTATAATGATTGTTATCGTTTATGTTGCTATGCTTGGTTTATGATTCTGAGAAGATAATATACAATAATCTGGTAATAATTTCACTTTATTAAAGTACCTAGATTATGTGCAGCGGTGAGATAGGCTGACGATATGGTTGTGGTTGTTGTATGGTGTTAAGCCGTGTGCTATCCGGCAGAGTAGAATAGAACCAACCCAACAACCACGGGTGTCGTATAAGGCGACTAATGTCTGAGGCAGAACACCTTGCGTCTCCGTAGACCAGAGAATGGGCAGCAGCGTTTTCTGTTAATCTTTCATCACTGCGATCTCCAATCCGCCTGCCAAGCGTGGAGATTACGGCAAATTCCTCCCATTATGGGAGAGGCTTATGTCCAGCAGTGGACATTATGGGCTGTTGTTGTTGATGGTTGTCGTTGGGGGATATACCTGGATGAGCCTGACACAACCAACCCTCTCCCCGGACGGTGCGACATGTACGGGGCATTTTCACTCCTACATTAAAAAAAGAACATGTAGATGTCACAAAAAGGGAGGTGGAACCCAGCTGTGGCTGAAATCAGGCTGTGGATGTTAATGACAAAGATGATGGTTACAACAGAATAAAATTGCTATCTGCTGAAAGTTTTTCCGTTGACTATTTCTCATACCTAGTTAATATTGTTTCTTTATTACTTAATATTTTTTATAATGAAATAATCGATAACCCGTGTGGTGGGACCCTGGTGATCTGCTACACAGGTTTTTCTAGTGCATACACCAGTCTCTCACAAACTTATCTACCGTAATTTTAAGCATTATACATAATCATACATAATTTGTCAAGTTTGTGAAGAGATAATTTTTGATTTGAATACTTAGTTATTATCGCTAGATGCCATTGTAGCATTGGTTGTTTACTTTTTTATTTGACATTTCAATTTGAGTACAACCTTAAACATCCAACACATAAAATCACGCGTTTTTCAAATTATAATTCATCTATTGGTGTGATTATTGGTAAATTTTTACATGAGATCTTAATAATAAATAATTAGTTCCTCAAAAATCTACCGTAGAGGTGTACATTCTTTCACATAATCAGTCATTAATTCATTGATATAAAAAAGAGATAATCAACATTTTTAAATAAAATAATGACAAAAAAAACACAAAATAGCTTAGGACAGAAAAAACACGCAAAACATTAAAAATTGAGTAAACATAATTATAAACAATGAATGGAAATAAAGATAAAAATACAGTATCAATAATATAATGTAATAGGATAAAATTTTCCCAAGGGGACCACGGTGGAGGCCTATGTCCAGCAGTGGACGTCTTTCGGCTGAAATGATGATGAATGATGATGAAGGACGTCACCACAGGACGACACCGGCTACGATCCTTATATACTCCTCTCGTCTCGACCACGATCATGCATCTGGTCATACATCGCACGCCGTGAGAGTACTATGCTCACCTTTCTAAAGAATCTTACGAATAAGGTCAGTGTATGTCCTTTTAGGGCGTCCCCTCCCGGTGTTGCCACTACACATCCTTATCATCATCATCCAATAATGTTCCCTCTTCTGGAACACGGTCTCCTCTCATGATGAGAGGGAATGGGCTATAATCCACCACGCGGGCCCAGTGCGGATTGGTGGATGTCACATGTCTTCGAATTTTTGGCTCTAGTTCATGCTGGATTCCTCACGATGTTTTCCTTCACCGTTTTGAGAGTAGTGGTGATTAAATAAATTACACAAAGTAATGTGCCTGTCTGGGTTCGAACCCACGACTTACTGTTCGTAAGTCGGGGCCGCCACCACTGGGCCACCGCTGCTCACAGCCGACCTAGTATTAATCTTCTTTCACTCTTAAACAACTTTAATATTAAACCATTTCAGTTGTTATTATTGTTTTCGAGTTAAATACATAGTGTCCAACTTTCTTTGTAAGCAATATTTGGATTGAATGTCAGATCTGTCTTCAGGCAATACACAGAAACTACTTAAATTTCAAATAAAACGTTTTATTTCCGAAAGCAATAATATTTTAGAGAGGGATCAACTGTTGTCTGTACCCAAGTAAAATAAACAGCAAGAATACTTTGTTAGTATTGTCACGATTTTGTTCTAATTTGATTACTTACATCTATAGAAGAAGTAGGTAGGTAGGTGTGTTAAAATGAAAGTGAAACTCTACAAATACGTTTCACTTAAATGGAAAACTGGGTTTTGGAATGCTTTTTACTATCATTTTACAATCGTTAATGCATAATCCTGTATTATGACTGTCAAATCTAAATAAAAATCAATTGCGACTTGTATGATGAAGCATGGAACATTGCTTGAAGAAAGATCGACTTATTTAGGTTTTTATGAAAGAAAATTACGTTTTAATTTTTTTGCTAACCACACATTTAATTTTTTCGTTAGAAAATTGCACCCGTGAGAAGCCGAGTCGGGTCGCGATTTAGAAAGTAGCAGGAATATTTTTCGATCTAAAGCTAAATAAAATTAGTTTTAATTATTAGATTACGAGGCGTACATCCAACGAGATCGCAATGAGGGATTTTCTTTTTAGCTCTTCCCTAGTCGCTGGATAGATGGCGCTAGGAGTAAAGTGGTTAAGGCTCACAAAAGTTGTACTTTGTCCATATTTTTTATGTGCCAGTTTCTGAGCAGAGAAAAAAAAAAGTCGAAGGTTCCTAATTAATTAATCTTTTGTTTTCCATGTTAGCTATTAATAACTTGTTAATATTGGGCCTTTGAAATAGTGAATATATTTGGAATTTAACCAAAACGAACTGCTATAATTATATCTCTAACTTCTAATTTCATTCAACAATAAAATGTGTCCACCCCAAGTCGAGTTCATTTTTTATTTATTTCATCCTATCTGTGCTTTTTATCGTGAAATTGTTGTAATGTGTAAAATAAATGGAGTTAAAACTACTGTTTTAATGGAAATTATAATAAAACTGGCCATCAATTAAATAAATATGATTTGAAAAACAAATGTATCCAACACGTTTCACGTGTGTTACAATCAGTTTGTTACGTAGTAGTTTACTTGCATTATAAACTAGCAACACATGGTATCTATTTTTTGTGATGGCAACATTACTATTTTCAATATGACATGTCAGTGTGTTGTCGGACATCTTGGTTTTTGTGCAAGAGGCAGTGCTCCATGAGAGTTACTTTTCGTCCTTAGATTTTCGAAACTTTTCGGAAGCAATTTCGCGTGGTTAGTAGTAAAAGATGTTTGTTTCGGATAGGGGCAGTTGAAAAGGATAACTAAATGATCAAATAAAGCAGTTTAATACAGATTTGAATTGCATTTTAAAGATGCTAATGACTTTTAGGTTACATTACTCACGAGTGTTTGTTCACGTGTGTTGCGTGTGTTACGAAATTGTGTGACGTAACACACGAGAAACGCACAAAGCTTAGTTCATATGGCAATGTTATTGAGAAGTCCACTAATAGGTATGCATGCAGTCCTGAAATGTGCATTTGGATAAACTACCTACTTAGTATTTTATTTAATTAATAACATGTAAATTAACTCTAACAATATTTCCAGTATGTTACATATTTCTAGTGTGTTATCGTGTGTTACAAGTTCCCGTGTGTGATGGTACACTTTTTATGAGCCTGAGCCAAGTATGATAATGCAAGGAACGGAACCTAAAAAAAATGATTATAACACAGCGCAAGAAATGTAGGTTATATTCGTAAGGTTAAACAAATGAAAGTATCAGTCAACTCGTTGACTGATACTTTCATTTGCTATAGTATGTGACGTAACACAAAGTTTTTTTTTCAAGCGTTTTGGCTTTGGCACCAACTATCATAGTAAGTTCAACGCCATCTATAGAGTTCTTGGAAACTAAGTTTTTTTTTTAAACCTCAAAAGGAAAACCTCTCATTATGACGAACTGCCATACAAACCTACATGCCCTATGTAAAAACGATAAAGTTCCAAAAACCTTTTTGGTGAACTAGGCCTAGTTCACCAAAAAGGTCTAGCAGCATGTTTATTTGAGAAACTTTATCTTTTTGGAACTATATCTTTTTGGAACTTTATCTTTTTGGAACTTTATCTTTTGGAACTTTATCTTTTTGGAACTTTATCTTTTGGAACTTTATCTTTTTGGAACTTTATCTTTTTGGAACTTTATCTTTTTCGAACTTTATCTTTTTAGAACTTTATCTTTTTGGAACTTTATCGTTTTTACATAGGGCATGTAGTTTTGTATGGCAGTTCGTCATTATTGCGATCTCGTTGGATGTACGCCTCGTAATCTAATAATTAAAACTAATTTTATTTAGCTTTAAATCGTAAAATATTCCTGCCTTTTTTTTAAATCGCGACCCGCCCCTGCTTCGCACCGCTGCTCTATAATAAACGTATTTGCTTTTCTTTATTTAGTAGATGTTTTCGTTGTTAATACCTCCTCCTCAAGTCGTGCTCCTCATTACTGAGGGTCGTGATCCTCCCTTGAAAAAATTTTTCCCCTGACAAAGTTTCGCCATCTCCGTCTATCCTTGGCCAAGTGAAACGCATCATGCAATTTTGTTTCGAGAGAAGAGCTTATCTGGTCGGACCATCGCAAAGGGCTGCGACCTCTTGGTCGTTTACCATCCACCTTGCCGGTAACCATCAGTTGTTCGAGGTTATTGCCATCTTTCCTTGCTATATGGCCGAAAAATTCCAAAACTCTGCGGAGGCAGGTCGTAGATAGTCTGGTCTTTATCTGAAGTTCGCGTAGGATGGACTCGTTGGTGCGGAATGCCGTCCAGGGTATCTGAAGCATCTTCCTCCAACACCACATCTCGAAGGCGTCTATACGAGTCCGGTCGGCCTTTCTCAAGGTCCAAGTTTCTGCTCCGTATCCAAAAATTGAAAAGACCAGCGTGTTCACCAATTTCACTTTGGTATTTCGCGAAATGTTGCGATCTCTCCATATTTTTTGAAGCTGAGACATAGCATTCTTGGCCATACCTATGCGTCTACGGATTTCTTTTTCGCATGACCCTGTGTTGGATATGTTAGTACAAAAAGGTTTAAATGTGACAAAACCAAAAAAAACATTGCATGTTCTACAATGTGGCAATTTGAATTGAACACGTGAGCGTTAGATCCGTGAGAAACAAACAGCCATCAAAGGCACATTACCTACCACCATCTTCTATTTCTAATCTATTGACACGATGTCGTGATTTTTCCTGTAATTATTGTCACGATACTCCTAGCAACTGACTTGTGTCTACGTAGTGATCGGGAGATCGGGCAAAGTGAAGTTTGGTTTTTTGAGCAGGAATTCCGCAGTAGATTCCACGGGAGTTTGGATTTTTGCCCAGTTAGTAGCAATAGGCTCACCCCTATTACATGGGAGTCCTATGATGGGACTTAAAACATAACTGCTGAAATATGGGTGTAGTATTAGGTACATTTCTGCCTAAACCTTCGGTGATTACAGGCGTGATGTTTTTACCCGACTGCGCCAGAAGGAGGGTTATGTTTTTCGAGAGTATGAATGTATGTATGTATTTATAATTGCTTGGCACGCTCTGTGGCCTGAACGGCTCGATGGATTTTAGTTTGAGAGGTGTCCTCAGATTTGTATTTACTGTGAGAGTGACACTGGGTATATCAAAATAACAAAAAACAAAATGGCGGATTTTTCGCGCCTAATTCAAATATTTGGCACGCTCTGTAGCCTGAACGGCTCGATAAAGGGCTCACCATGAGGATTTTAAAATGGTATATACAGGGTGGAATTTTGTAATGCCACCTGGAGGGAAAGTTCTCTTAATACCGGAGATAGCAAATTTTTTTCAAAGGAAACATTCCTTCATTTTTAAAAAGAAATTAATCTGCAAAGATTTTGAAAATTCGCGTGCCACACTCGGGAATCGAACCGTCTAAATTCCAAAAAAAAAACACCCTGTACTTTTATGGCACCAATCGATAGGGTCAATCATAAGGATCAAATCCCTCTAACAAACGTGATAAATTAAATGAAAGGAAAACCATGAAATCTTAAGTTATAAATTCAATGGAATAAATTCAATAAGTACGATATAGCACTTTAATAAAATGATGGACCTTTACAATTGAAGAGAATAAGATTGCAGAAGAAGATTGCAATTTGCATGTGTTTGTTTGTGCAAATTGCAATATTCCTATGTAAATAGTTCTTCGTCATTTTAATTAATAAATGTCGTCAAAAGAGAATTGTTTACTATGTTCGTAATTGGATGGACCTTTGACTAAAACTGCTTTATCTTATCCCATTTGAATTTATAAGTTAAGATTTCATAGTTTCCCTTTCATTTAATTTATCGTATTTGTTAGAGGGATTTGATCCTTATGATTTACCCTATCGATTGGTGCCATAAAAGTACAGGGTGTTATTTTTTTGGAATTTAGACGGTTCGATTCCCGAGTGTGGCACGCGAATTTTCAAAATCTTTAAATGCAGATTAATTTCTTTTTAAAAATAAAGGAATGTTTCCTTTGAGTAAAATTTGCTATCTCCGGTATTAAGAGTACTTTCCCTCCAGATGGCATTACAAAATTCCACCCTGTATATAAGTAACTAAAAAGCGTAAAATAAAAAAAAATAAAAAAAAACAACCCGATTGCGTAAAAATAACTTTAAATGAAAAAAAAACAAGTTTTGGAAACAGGACATATTGACTACAACAGTCTGGGGACCCATTAAATAATCTAGACTAAAATCATTACATCCAATATCGGTCGCAGTCGGGTTTTTTTTTTTTGTATCTTTGTAGGTATCTATATCCAGCACTCTCAACGACATTACCGTTGTGACTAAACACCAAACCCACAATTAGGGTCTTTCAATTAGGCGTCCTACAAATGGAGAAGACTCTAATAAACCCAATGGAGACGTGCTAATTGTATTCTATGGCTTCTCGTGTTCATATTGTGCCGACACGACGCGACGGCGTGAAACAAACGTAGATACACACATCAAAAAAAAGTTTGCGATCACTTTGAAAATCGAAATCTTATAATCTCTTTTTTATAAAAAAATTAAAAATAGTTTTGTTTTTAATTTCAAACATAGGGTATTTCTATTTAAAGAAAACACACAACAATGATTTTTTCTTGATAAAGCTCAATTTAAAAAAATATTTTAGCTTATGCTAGTGATCACAAACTTTTTTGATGTGTAGGTGTCTATTTTCTGGAGCAACACCTGTATCAATAAAACAAGGCAAAGTGATTACTTGAGTAAAAGTAAGCAATTTTAAGATACGATTTTTATTTTGTAGTTTAGTAATTGCTTGAAGTTAGAATTAGAACTGACAATAGTTAGAATGCTTAGCTTTGCTTTCTTAAAAGGTTCTTATTTCGTTCAAATTCTTGTCTATTTCTTCAAAATAGTTGCATAAGTAATTACTTCAATTCAAGTAATTTGGTACTTTAGCATGACTATATACATAGATACCAGGATTAGTGTTTGTGTTAAATGTTTTACTTTCTAAGAAATGTTTTACTATCTAAGAGAATTTTTTCTGAATGTTTTGGTAATTTATTTGCTGTAAATTGTAATTAATTTTGTTATTTTCTTAGAACTGTGCAATTTATAAGGTGCTTTTCAGTTTTTCTGTAGGATCCTGGAGCCAACATCTAATTAATAAAAATCCAAATTCGCTGGCAGACAATGCAAATCCGAAAAGTCGAGACGCATTATATGAAACTAAGACGGATTTTTGAAAACAAATAATTAAAACTTACTCTGAATGAAGCTCATTATTACACATGTAAACGGGTATTTTCGCGAATTCGATTGTTTTTGGTCGAAACGTCGGGCTAATATTAAAGGTAAAAATTCGCGAAAATACCCGTTTACATGTGTAATAATGTGTTCCGAATGAAGCTCTCAATGAAGCAGTAAGTTCCATGGGGCAGACACCGTAATTTAGAAACTAGAGGAAAAAAAACACTTTCGTTTGGCTAACAATTTATAAAACGCTTTGGTATTACTTTGCTAAAACATTTACCGTAGGAGCTATCTAAACTTGAAGAGTTATGAGTTGATGACATCAAATGCCTGACACTGCCTTAACTAAATTAACTGCAATATCTACAGTTACTTCATTATGGGTAAATAACATCACGCCTGTAATCCTCGAAGGGATAGGCAGAGGTGTACGTAATAGTACACCCACATTTCGTCTGTTATATTTAAGCTCCATCTAATAGGGGAGAGCCTATTGCCATCAACTGGGCGCAAATCCAGACTCCACGGCTGCTATTGAGAATTTTTTGATGAAAAACCCAATAACTCAATAGGTAACTAGTATTTGCAAGCAGCTAAGCGACAATTAGTACTGCCTTTTCTAAAAGCAGTGTTTGTGAAAATTTATAATTTATTTGTTAAATTGGTAGTATTAAATTTAGTCCTATTCTTTCTTTGTTATTATGTTATGCTTAGTTATTAGTTTCTGCAACAATGGTTTATTGCTAACTGTGGAGACTTGTCTTGTGTCTTGCTTATCTTTCCGTTGTTTGTATCACTATAATTATTTGTATTGTTAGCTGCAAGCCACCCAAATAAAATAAAACATAAAATAACACTTTGCCCGGGAATCGAACCGAGGAACACATGCTCAGCAGTCTTGCTCGCGACCACTTGACCAACAAGGGAGTAAATTCGACGGGTAAATGTTCCCTAAAATGAAGAGGACCCTTATTTTATTTCATCCTAATAAATTTAACTGGTCACTTTTCCGCACACAGATAAAAGGTTTCTTGAGTGCTATTGGCACGATTAAATTCACTCCGATTGGCGTCTTAGCGATGCAAGATAGAAAAAGAATTCATAAAAATTTACTGTCTCAAATAAATAGCGGTTTTTTGGATCTTTTATTTAACGTCAGTTGTTAGTACGTCAGTGACCATATTTAGTACTTTCTCGTTTTATCTTAGACATTACTAACATACCTAAGTTGAAGGAAGAACTTTTGCGACTTAATCGTCGTGGATTCATCATCATCATCCCATTACTGGGACACGGCCTCCTCTCAATGAGAGGGAATGGGTTATAATCCACCACGCGGGCCCAGTGCGGATTGGTAGATGTCACATGTCTTCGAATGTTTGGTTCTAGGACATGCCGGTTTCCTCACGATGTTTTCCTTCATCGTTTTGAGAGCAGTGGTGATGAAATAAATTACACAAAGTAATGCGCCTGTCTGGGTTCGAATGCACGACTTACTATTCGTAAGTCGGGGCCGCCACCACTGGGCCACTGCTGCTCGTGGAGTAATCTAGACATACAATAAAATAGTAGCTGTGCCAGTGACTTCGCTTCTTCCTCGACCTTTAGTAACCCAGTGCTGAGTGCAGGTCTCTTCC
This sequence comes from Xestia xanthographa, assembly GCA_905147715.2. Lineage (NCBI taxonomy): Eukaryota > Metazoa > Arthropoda > Insecta > Lepidoptera > Noctuidae > Xestia > Xestia xanthographa. Next base: position 23,827,673 of record LR990653.1, on the reverse strand, counting down.
AAATGCTGCCGCGGGAGACGCCCCGAGCGTGAGAGGGGGCACCACGTAGCTCCCGGCCACCGTAGGCGCGGGCATGTAGACGGTGGGCTATGGGCTAGCTCGCCGTCCGTCCGTCTCATGACGGCAGGCCATGTCGATGGCGTGTTCGTGTTCCACGCGCGCCTCAAAGAGAGTCAGCAAAGGAAGGGGTCGTTGCCTGCCGGGGTTGCGGGATTGTTCGAAAGAGATACCGTGGCCCCGGAACACAAAGGGCGATGAAGGAACATGGATGGGTTTTAGTCAGTAAAAGTCTGACACTCCCTCCTGCTCCGCCCAGACCGGGAGGAGTCATTCGATGACTACCCATCCAAAAAAAAAAAGAGGTCTCTTCTAAATCTCTCCATTTCAATTTCGCTTATGTGCTTGTATTCTTTTGTCTTCACAAATCAGTGGTAAAAATAGTAAATAAACAACTAATTATAATTCATGATCATTTTCGAGTCCAGGGAATTACGAGTTTTCCAATTTTAGAAATTCTACTTTGAAATCTTTATAATTCTTATAATCTTTATAAAATATTTATAATAGTCAATCTACTTTCAGTAAGCGTGGTAATCAAGCTCAAGTGCTCATGCATATTAGTAGGTATGAGAAGAGGTACTTACTTGTTTTTCTTGGGTACATTTATACTGTTAATTTTCTATTTTTATCGCACTAACTATCTCTTAAATGTCAAGGGTACAAAGTAAATAATTTCTCTGGCTGAAAAGAAAATGAAAATGAAAATAATTATTCAATAAAAGCAAGTGTCAGTTAATATTGTACGAAGCTAATACCTTCATATTGAAGCCATTTAATTAAACAACAATCAAAATCAATTTAAGAACTTTGAAATTACATCGTAACAAAAAATTCAGAAGGGAACTCTGAATATATAATTTCAGTAAACTTGAGAAAAAAATTGATCTAATCTAATCTTAGGAGCGTTTACAGAAAGTGCAAATCGCAATGTTGCCCCACTTTCTATATAAACCGGTCAAATATTACGCTGTTTTGATTAATTTGGCATTATTACTGTACGGAAATAAGAAAAACGGCTTGTTAAAGAACTAAAATATTGATTATGAAATGCAATAATTAATATCGTCACACCGAATAATCAGTTTTAAAGATGTAAAAAAAGTATTTGGAAACTTTCGAAATGCCTTTTCTATACCTAAAATAATTAGAACATTAAATTCAGTGTTTTAATTGCTATTTACTATTAATATTCTAGTTCACTAGTTAGCCATATTTCTTATTTCCATAGAGTAATATTGCCAAATTAATTAAAATATATAATTTTTTGACAGCTATTTGCGACGTTGCTACCTTTTTGGATGAACGCTCTTAACTGTATTATTAGTATAGGATCCCTTAAAGAACGACCTTCACCGAGCTGGTTAATGGATGAAAATTATTTTAAATCAAATTAAATATGTCAATAAATATATTGAAAATGGGTTGACTAAAAAATTTCAGTACAGAATACATTTCTTTTTTTCAACATTTCACTAGTTTGGCTAATAGACAAATTCCATACCAATTGAAAGTATGAAACCTGTAGAATTTGCAAACGTTAGGTTAACCTAACGAGGCCTATAATAGGCTTCATAACTTTTGCATATTCTATAGCCTATAGAATATGCAAACGTTAGGTTAGGTTAGGTTCTTTAAACTTCATACTTTCAATTGGTATGGAATTTGTCTATTAACCAAACCACAGAAATGTTTAAAATAATATATAATTTTTAAATTGCTAATTAATCATATTGTGGACTGAAATTTATTGACATATGTATTTAATTTGATATAAAATACTTTTCATCCATTAACTAGCTCGGTGAAGGTCGTTCTGTAAGGGATCTTAGACTATAAGTAACACTAATATCAGATCATTTATGGCCCACAAAGTACCAAGTCAATTTGTTGGATTGACATAAACTGTTACTGATAAGCATATGGTATGACCACTTTAAGTGTGCATGCAGTTCAAGGTATTCGCTGATTTAAAAAAAAATTGCATCGAATACGTCAAACTTGATACATTTATTTTAGTTCTGTGTTTTCCCGCCTGCACAGATAAATTGGTTGAAATATTAGAGATACCAATCCTGTCGTTGTTACATAAAATCTGAATATTTCATTTTACATAGGCCTACGCACCATGAGCATCAACGTGTTTGGTTCGTATTGGTCGTTTTCTATGGAGAAGAACCAGTAAGAAAATCCATGGTGACAGTTTAGGAAAACGAGACACTTTGAAAGCGTTTCATTTATCATCATCATTTCAGCCGAATGATGTCCACTGCTGGACATAGACCTCCCCCAAGTGTCACCAGATTACCCGGTCCCGTGGGACTCGCATCCCGCGGATCCCCGCAACCTTCACCAGGTCATCGGTCCACCTAGTGGGAGGCCTTCCAACGCAATGACTTCCGGTTCGCGGTCGCCACTCCAGAACTTTTTGTCCCCATCGGCCATCCGTTCTGCGAGCAATGTGCCCTGCCCACTGCCACTTAAGTTTGGCACCCGTAACCTTGGCTCTCTTGCGGATGTCTTCATTTCAAAAAGCAAAGCGTTTGCCACTTGCCAAACCCTCTGGAGTGCCTATTTACAGTAATTGTAGTTTTTATTTAGTTGTTATTTATCTATTTACATTACAAGTATGTTTAAAAGAGCATGGGTAACAATGTGATACAAATATCCTGAAAGAACAGGCTCATGCAGGTACTCAATATGAAGTGAACGCAAAAGAAGAATACATCCACTGCACTTTACACTATACCTACACTGTCTAAATAGATTCTCTTTGTGTGAAGGAAAGTGCTTAGGTACTTGGAGTCGGTGACACTTTTGCACTTCACCTAAGTGCCTACCATAAGAATATATAACAGAGGCTAACTTTATTCAATTGAGACACCGGGGCTTAAAACGCAACACACTCACACACACAACAACAAACAACTGAAGAAAATAAAAGTACCTAAAGCAAGATTGCATAATAATTATCTAAATTATTCTAATACAATACCAAAATAAAAAATATTCATAAAATACATATATTATACCTAATACACAGATCTAATAATTTATAAATTCACAAATATACAAACAATAATACACATTTATTAACTTAAAATGGAAGTGAACTTTACCCGTGTAAAATCCTACTATGCACACGAGTTTTTTCTCTAATAAGGACCTACAAACATACAACGATTAATATTATACTTGAGGCCTTGAGATAGAAAGATACATCCTCATCCTCATCTAACATCCGGTCCTCATCTAACATCTCTTGCAGGACGACTAAGCTTAGCAGCATATGCTGTTAGAAAAATCCGTCAATTTACTGATGTTGATACCGCGAGGCTGGTCTATTTTAGTTATTTTCGTAGTATTATGTCATACGGTATTTTACTATGGGGACGGGCTGCAGACATCGAGTCTATATTTATTCTGCAGAAAAGAGCCATCAGAGCCATTTATGAATTACGTAGACGCGATTCTCTAACAGAACTGTTTAAGGAAATTAATATCATGACAGTACCTTGTCAATACATCTATGAAAACATCATGTACGTTAGAAAAAATCGGCATTTATTCAGTAAGAGAGGGGACAGACACCACTATAACACTAGAAATAGGGACCAACTAGTTCAGCCAGGTTTCAGGCTTGCTAAAGTGGATTCATCTTTCATGGGGTACTGTTTGAAATGTTACAATAAAATACCTCCCCACATTCTTCAACTGAATGAGACGAAATTTAAATCTTGTATAAAACGCACACTATGTAGGCAAGCATATTATAAGTTTGGGGATTACATTGATGATAAAAATGCTTGGCTAAATGCTGGTCCTGCTCCACAACCATAGGTGGGGGGGGGGGCACCCCTTGTTTGTACTGGTCGGAAGAATTGATTCCCATGTCAATGTATTGTGGAAGCTGCAGAAGATTGTAAGGTAAGGTTCATTTTAATTACTTTATTCATAAATTTTTGATCTAATCTTTTACTCTGGATGCTCTTAGTGTGCACGTCTTTCTACATCGTTCTCAAATATATTATTATGTATAATCTCAAAATTAAAGTGTCCATGGAGATTCTTGCCCGTTTTTCTCCATAGAGATGTACGCTAGGGAATGGGCAACTACAGTACTTTCTCAAGTTATTATGCCTTGTGACTGGGACTGTAGCTTTGATTTTCTTTTTTTGTATTTTTGACTTTCAAAAGTGCCGTAATGGTCTAATTGAAATAAATGCTTTGAGTTTGAGTTTGACATTTAGCCGGTAAAAAAGGATTTTTATATCAAACCTTTCAAAATAAACTGATGGCAAAATCAAACCCTCAGACATTTACAACAGATCTAAAGTTTAACTAAGTTGGCGATGACAGATTATAGTACCAAACTTCATTGGTTTTGAGTCTAATCTCTCCGCGTACTTGATTAAAAAGTTACTTTTAGACAGCAACGTCCCTTGTCACTTTAAACTTCGTTAGGTTAACCGCAAAATTTTCTTGGGAAACTCCAACTTCAGATTTGTATCTCATCGCTCGGAAAGTTTGAATAGATATTGGACAGTTATTGGAGTCCCATGGGGATTTTTGTATCCATAGTTTGTATTATTTCTTCTGTAATTAGTTCAAGATAATGTATTAGAATAAGAATAAGAATAAGAATAAATTTTATTAAATCATTGTTACAATCATTGTTACAATCATTTTCTTAAACTAACTTAGCACTTTGACAAAATCGTAACGAGTAAAATTTTAACATTAATATTTAGAAAACAGAGGTCCCCAAACTAGGCTGCGCCTGTATCTTGGGGGCCGGAGTTGCGTTTACTTAAAATTAAAACACAATTATATAATTTGTTGATGTGATACATGTGAGGTAAGCAGGTAAATGAGAAACACCTTTTTACAAAAATAAAATGATATTACATTAATAAAAAATAATAAAAATAATTATGTGTAAAATGTGTGTATGTGTGAATGCGTGTGTGTGTGAGTGTACATGCGTGTATCTGTGAGTGTATGTGTGTGTGTGTTTGCAGATGTGTGGATTATTTTATTGTTTATAGTTTATTTAGCTTAAAATCTCTTCTGTCTCTTCATATGTCAGTTGGGCACACCATTTTGTAATCGTTTTTTTGCAAGAAAATTTGCTCATGTCTTTAATGTCGCAGCAGCTTTTGCTGATTCTATTATAAGTATGTATATGCGAGTAAAACGGGCATCGTCTGGCTAAGAGGCTATTTGCTTCGGGAAGGGGAATGTTTAGGACACGTTTAGAGATAAGTTTTTCAAAATCGGATCTATTTTTCAGTGTTTTGTGAACAAGTAATGTTGCCTTTAGGATAAATAATTGTCGCACTCTTAAGACAGCCAACTCCTTATAAATTAGGTCTGTTGGGGAGCGGAAAGGTTTTTTTAGAGCTACTTTTATAACAGCTCTTTGAGCTCTTTCTACTTCCATAATAGTGCTTTTCCCGGCTGCTCCCCAAACAGAAATCCCGTATTGAATTACTGACTGACACAGAGCAAGGTAAATTGTGCGTAGAATTTCAATAGGTGTACAGTCACGTAATTTTTTCATAACGTATATCAGTTTCCTGACGCGACCAGAGAGCAGGTGTATATGTGATTTGAATGATAGGTTTTCGTCTAATGTGATGCCAAGGTATTTGATTGAGGCAGTGTGATCTATAACTAAGCAGGTACAAGGTGTAAGCGGTGACGTCTGATATCTGCAGCAAGTATGGTATTTAAGTATAAGATGACGTGGAGGTCGAGAAGCTATTGTTTTGAAGAATGTAATGAACTTAGTTTTTTTTATATTCAGAGTCAGGAGATTTGCGTCAAGGGCTTCAGAAACAATTAAAAGTCCGATTTCTGCAAGGCGGTATACTTGTTCCCAGGATTTAGCGTGGAAAATTATGACAGTGTCGTCAGCATATGATATTATTTCAGCGTCGTTGAGTTGCAAGTCTAAAATATCATTCATATAGAAGGTGAAGAGAGTTGGGCCGAGTGTGCTGCCCTGTGGAATTCCAAAGGCGATGGGAAGCATGTCACTCGCGTGTTCATCTACATTGACTAGCTGTTTCCGGTTAGATAGGTAACTCGTGAACCAATCAAGTGCCGCCCCTCGTATACCTGCACATTCTAGTTTTCTTAGAAGAAGTTCAATTGATATTGTGTCGAAGGCCTTAGCCAGATCTAAAAAAACTCCTATGGACTGTTCTCCTTTTTGGGTGTAAGTAGAAACTAAGTTACTCAGTAACGTAGCCGCGTCTTCAGTTGACCTTCCTCGCCGAAATCCGAACTGTTTGTCTGATATCAACTTGTGTTTTTCGAAAAAATTCACTAGCCTGTTGTTGACTAATTTCTCTAGTACTTTGGACAGAATGGACAGAAGTGCGATTGGTCGATAATTTTCGGGTAAGTCTGTAGGGCCACTTTTGTGTATTGGTCTGACGGAAGCAACCTTCCAGCACTCCGGAAATGTTCCAGATTCTAGACTTAGATTAAATATGTGGGTAAGTGGTTTGAGGATTGCGTTTTTAATTTTTATTATAAATCTTGTAGAGATACCATCAAGTCCTGCTGCGCTGTCAATTTTAAGTTGATGAATATATTTAGTTATTTCTTCTTCGTCTGTCGGGTGAAGAAAAAATGAGTGTTGGAAATTTTCACGAGGTTTGTATTTTTTTACTAGCGATCCTTGAGTCTCAGAAATTCGTGTTAGTATTAGATCAGATAGATTTTTTCCAATCGAGGTGAAGTAGTTATTGCAGTTGTTAAGTGAGTTGACTGGATCTTCCGAATTGGAAATTAGTTGGGATGAGTCACTTCTTTGAATATCTGGGCTATATATTGACTTGAGAGTGTTCCATAGTTTTTTCGGGTCCTTTCTACTTTCAGTTATTAATTGGCTATTGTGCTCTGTTTTTAGGTTATGTAAAAGGTTGTTGCAAAAATTCCTATACCTAGTATAAACCAGTTTTTTTATCTCATCGTCTGGGTTGGAATTTGAGGCTTGATGAAGATTGTCTCGGTGCTTAATGCACCTTATAAGACCTGGATTGATCCAGGGCTTAAGATTGAATCTAGTTCTGCTTATTTTAACTTTGTGCGTGTGTTTAATTCTTAGGTTAGTGATAATAGTTATAAGTGCGTTTAAAGAGGAGTTGACACAGTTAGAATTAAGAATATCAGACCAGTCGAAGTTCATTAGTTCCTCCGCGATTGCGTCATCGTCAATTTTGTTTATCCATCGGGGTCTTGAATGAGATTGAGTGCCATTATTTTTTTGCGAAATGACAGCCAGAACCATATCGTGATCTGTTATCGAGCACTTGCCGATTATTCCTTCGGATCGGTATCTTGATTTAACAAAGATGTGATCAAGACAAGAACGCCCCCTAGTTGGTTCAGTGATAGCAGGAAGAAGACCATGTGAGGCCATCAGGCTCAAGTATTCTGCATGATTTAAGATAGTGGTATTAATTATGTCGATGTTTAGGTCTCCGGCTACAATAATAGTTGGATATTGTTTTATTCGAGTTAAAGCAATGTCTAGGGATGCAATGAAGTTGTTTAGATTTAAGAAAGATGGCGACCTATAAATTCCTAAAATAGCTACTTCGTCGTCCAGGACAAGTATGATACTGTCAGCTTCTGCAATGAATGATTCTATCACTTTTACATTTCTAGTCGTTTTGGTGTAAATTATGACACCGCCATTTTTGTTCGATTGTGAGTGAGAGCGAGAAACAGAATAACCTGGAAGTGGTTCCAAAATTGTCCCTTCACTTAACCAACATTCTGTCAAAACAATAGCATCAAAGTCAGTGTCTAGTCGCTTAAAAGCTATGCAAAACTCATCGAAGTTACGCTGGTAACTTCTTACATTGAACGAGAGTATTTTGCAGCTATTATTTTTGGCTATAATTTCCCTACAGTCTTCTAACTGGTTGCATGTGTGACAAGCTATATTTACGTTTTCGTCTATATCCTGTATAACATCAAGTAAAGCCATGGGTAATATAAGTATAAATTAGGTTTATTTTTTTATTTGTCATTTTTGTTGTTGTCACTGTTTTTCGTTTTTGTAGTTGTAGGGAAACTCTAGTGTTATTGCTTTGGTTTAGATAATGTTTGGTTGTTTTAGTGAAGGTGATTTGAGAATTTACGTATGTGTGATAATATGTGTCGTTCATAAATTCGTAAAGTGTTGAGGAGTTTGAGAGATTGTAAATGAGTGGTAATGACTGTAACAATGTTTTGGTGGAAACTTGACTGCTAAAATGTGTGTGTAAGTGTGTTTCGGCGAAAGTTTGAGTGCTAAAATGCGCGTTTAGTTGTGTTTTATTGGAGATTAGAATGTTAATGTGTGAGTGTAGACGTAGTTTGGTAAAAATATGAAAGCCAAAATGTGATTGTAAATGTGTTTTGGTTGTGTATGAGAGGGAGATTTGATCATAATTGAGTATGTTGACCGGGACAGATTTATTTATGGAAAATGTTGTTTATTGATAGTACTTTTTTCACTTTCAGATTATTTCCTGCGCAAAGACTGTTTGAAAACTAGGCTATTTACTTCAACATCAGATCCATTTAGTTGAAGTATATGAAGCATTTTATTTCCTTTGGACACTATTTTCTCTGTTTTTGTTTTTTCTTTGTTTGACTTTGACGCTCTTTGGTCTTTAGCTGCCTTTAAGTTAATTATTGTCTTCATGCCATGATAAAAAAAATAAGAGTATATTGAGGAGAAATTTTCTGTCGATAAAGCACGACATACTAAAAAAGTTACGGTTTATTTTGGTCAAATGCATGGTTAAATGCACAAAAGTTAGTTTTAGTTAAACGCAGACGATTTTAACTACAATTAAAGTAAAAGTTTGACCACCCCTCGTTTGCTCTATTCAAATCTAAACGAGTAGCTGAACTTTTCCATTTAGTTTCCTATTGTTCAACTTTGATCAATCTGTCGACGTTTATTAGTGTTGATTATGTCTGCAGTATGTTAGACTAGTCCTGCCAAGAAGTTTTAAGCTTTCATGATTTATATCATTGTTAATTATTTTAATATTATTTTACTTTTATGTGTCCCATTTTATTATGTTTTGATTTTAATTTTCATTATGCATGCTGTGGCAAAGCCGTGTGGTATCCGGCAGAGTAGAATAGAACCAACCCATTACACTCAGGGGTGTCGTATAAGGCGACTAATGTCTGAGGCAGAACACCTTGCGCCTCCGTAGACCGAGAATGCAGCAGCGTTTTCTGTTAGTCTTTCATCACTGCGATCTCCAATCCGCCTGCCAAGCGTGGAAATTACGGCAAATTCATCCCATCATGGGAGAGGCTTATGTCCAGCAGTGGACGTTATGGGCTGTTGTTGTTGTTGTATGCATGTTGTGGTCTCCTGTAAGTGAACAAGTACACCTACGTGATATTTTTGTCATCGATTATTTACTTCATGTGTTTGTGCAGGTACATCCTTTGTTACGATCCTAAATAAATAAAATAAAATAACTAAACTTACACTGTCACTTACGGGATACTAAATTTATTTATTTTTATTCGTTTATTTATTTTTATTGGTTCACCAACAATTGTTTGCACAGGTTGTATGCTAAAAGTAACATGCTAAAATGTAAATACAACAGTGCAACAATCACTTAAAGGTAAACTCCGCATGCATAAAGAAGTTGTACAATGTATAATACTAATCTAGTTAAACAAAAATACTAATCTAAAGATCTAAATAATTAATACAATAACACTAAGGAAGTTATGATCTACTTAAATATATTCTCTCATAGTTAAAAACGTCCTGAAATTACTGGGAAATCAAAATAATTGAAAATCACGGAAGATACCCAGCACAAGCTGGATTGTGGAGGTCAGATAGGCAGCTCCATTTAGAATAGTGGTATTCAGCTGCACCCGGTTAGATTGGAAGCCGATCCCAAAATAGTTGGGAAACGGTTAGGCAGATTATGATGATTTGTGCAGAGTGCCAGACTAGTGTCTGGAAAAATCCACTCAAGGTACTCCCTTATATCTCCTAAAATTTTTAGTCCGAAAATCATTATCCATAAAACGTTTGCTATAAACTTCAGTTATCATAATGTTCAAAATCCCGAAATTTTGTTTTACATAATTATCTTTATTTCTAAAACTGTTCTGTCATAATATCGAATACTATAATAATTGAATCTTCTAATTTTATATGCCATAAAGTCAATTATCCTAAGTATTATATTATATAATGTATATTATTTCTAATGTTCATATAAGTGTAATAAAATTTTTGGTCCAAAAACATTTGCTAATAAAAAACTTTTTTGCAAAAAATAAAACCGACTTCAAAAAACACAAAAAAGTGAAAAATAACTTTAGCTTCAGAAGTCGGTGACTTTTGTTTGATTGTTTTTTTTGTCACCGACTTCTGAAGCTAAAGTTATTTTTCACTTTTTTGTGTTTTTTGAAGTCGGTTTTATTTTTTTCAAAAAAGTTTTTTGTTTATCCATTTTTAGGTGTGCCCAAACAAATATTTGCCATGGATTTATTTGACATTGTTACCAATACATGTTATGGTAATAGGCGTGAGCAGCAGTGACTCAGTGGTTGCGGCCCCGACTTACGAACAGGAAGTCGTGGGTTCGAACCCAGTTAGGCGTATTACTTTGTGTAATTTATTTCATCACCACTGCTCTCAAAACGGTGAAGAAAAACATCGTGAGGAAACCGGCATGTCCTAGAACCAAAAAATTCGAAGACATGTGACATCTACCAACCCGCAGTAGGCCCGCGTGGTGAATTATAGCCCATTCCCTCTCATAGAGAGGAGGCCTGTGTCCCAGCAGTGGGAATATTAATAGGCTGATGATGAATAGGCGTATCCCCAATATATGGAACTTAACATACTTTTTTTTTCGGATGGGATATCATCAAATTACCCCTCCCGCTCTGGGCGGAGCAGGAGGGAGTGTCAGACTTTTACTGACTTAAACCCATCCACGTTCCTTCTTAGCCCTTTATATTCCAGGGCTGCAGTATCTCTTTAGAACAGTCTCTTTTGCTGACATCTCTTTGAGGCGCGCGCGGAACACGAACGAACTGTCAAGATCTGGGTGTATTGTATACATCTGCGTACCCCCTCAGAGCATACAGGCGTGATGTTACGTCATGATGTTGTATAAACAATAAATATCCAAGCGATTGCAACATTCACGGCACATTTGCCGTCTATTTTTGAAGAGTTCCATTATATATCTCCGAAGATCAGTATTAGATGTTCACAAAATTTAAATGGGACCACACGGGAAGCACTAGCTTTCAAATCAAAAAAGAATCATGAAAATCGGTTCACCCAGTCGAAAGTTATGAGGTAACAAACACAAAAAAAAAAATACAGTCGAATTGAGAACCTCCTCTTTTTGGAAGTCGGTTGAAAATTAGGTTTTAGTGTCGTTCGCTGTCGCTGTAAATCCGACCCCACGCAGTCTTGTCTGCCCTACCCCTAGAGTGTAATTTAAAATCGCGTAGGCGCGGAGGGGCGAGGCGGCCCGCGAGTTCAGGAGCAGGTGGTTGTGACACTCGCCGTCGCTGCTGAGGCTGGCCGGCGAAGCTGGCCAGCAAGCCGAAACTGCGGTGGTGAGCGTTAAACACATCTGCGACGATAAGCTCGCGTGGGACCGCCGGAGCCCCGCAGCGCTGGAGCCATGACAGAAACCATACCTGCTGCATGTTGCTTGCTCGCTTGCATGCTGCATGCTTGCTTGCATACTGTATGCGTGCTTGCATAGTTGTTGCAAACTTGTTGCATGCTTGCTGCATGTTGCTTGCTGCTTGCATGGTTGCTTGCATACTGTATGCGTGCTTGCATGGTTGCTGCAAGCTTGTTGCATGCTTGCTGCATGCTCGCTGAATGCTTGCTGAATGATTGTTGCATGCTTGCTGCCTGCTTGTTGCATGCTTGCTGCATGTTTGCTGCATGTTTGTTTGCAGATCCACATAATTATGTTCACACTCAACTTTAATTTTCTTTAACTTTGGCTTTAATAATGATTCATTAGAAATGTTAAGCGTTTAAGTTTTTTCTTAATTCTATAGTGGCTATATGAACAATAACCGAATAACAAGGATTATTTTGGCTTCAAGCTTGTTTGGATTCCATAGCATACTGAAAGTTTCTGAAAGTTCAGTGAAAGCCCCATGGAATATAAAAGCTTTGCCTGAACCGAAACAAGTTCTATATACCAGAAATGTTTAGATTTCAGTTTCAAAGATATTTTGAAAGGGTTTGAAAACAAACAGGTACACCGTAATTTTAAGATAGTAAACAAACTTTATTCATCATTCTATTATGTAATTTTCTTAAATGAATAAATAATGTACAAATAAACTTTCTTGTACCTATCTAAACAAGATCCTAAGCAATGGTTAAGACAATAGGAAAATATCAAAAACAAAACAAAGGGATCCTGCCGTTTTGCCGAAAAGATTTTGACAAAATTTCATTACCCAAACAAATTTTAGCAACCTTTTTGGGATCCTGCCGTTTTGCCGAAAAGATTTTGCCAAAATTTCATTACCCAAACAAATTTTAGCAACCTTTTTGGGATCCTGCCGTTTTGCCGAAAAGATTTTGCCAAAATTTCATTACCCAAACAAATTTTAGCAACTTTTTTTTTATACCATTGCAATATTTCGAATGATTTTAGTACGCATATTTTTATTTGGTCAAATTTCTACTTGGTAAATTATTAGCAAGTATAATGTCATTATGGCATTTGATCTTTAATCAAATGATTTATTACAGCAAACAATCTTCAGACAATAGACGTTTGGTGAAATGATTTGTTAAGACAAAAAATATTAAAGCAAAAATAAGATTTTTTGTGCCGCGGCAGTGGCCGGCGAGTCCCTGAAACGACTTGCATTAATAGAAAAAAAAAGATATTCTTTTTAGTCGGTTACCCGGAACTCAACTAGGTATATAGATTAGGTTTATTTCTTCTTTAAACAAAATGGGTAGGCTGGTTAGGTTAGGTTAAAACTTTGACGTCCTACGCACGAGCCGAGCGAGCGAAGCGAGCCGTGCCGCGGCAGCGGCCGGCGAGTGCCAGAAACGACTTGCAGTCATAGAAAAAAGAGATTGTTTTAAGTAGGTTACCCGGAACTCAACTATTTAGATTAGGTTAATTTCTTATTTTAAAAAAAACTGACGATACTAAATATTTGGCTTAATTGATTTTGCGTAAAAACTGTTATTCCAACTGAATTATTTGACTAAATAAAAAATGTTAAAAGTACTAGTTGGTAAACAACTTATAGTTTAAACGTTCATTTCCCAAACATTAGGTTTGCGTTACAATTTTTTGTGAATAGATTTTATGCTAAGTAATAATTTGGCAAATGAAATTATGCGAAAAAATTTTTGGGAAGTGAAAATTTGTCAAATCCCTTTCGGTCAAACAAGGGAGACCCAGGTTTTTACAAACACTTTTAAACGTCATTTTTTAAAACTAGATGGGGCCGGTGTTTCGTACCTGACTACTCTGAGAAGAAACAGCCGAAACAAACTCAGAGGTCGTAGTCTCTTTTAAAGTCCAGACATAATTTTGCTCAATATGAGGACTCAGTGCAAGCATATGTCAGTTAACGTGTAGCTCGACTTATAACTCAAGGAGCTCAACGAAACGATGAACAATACCAAAGAAAGGACATTCGGGTAGGTCGCTTATAGTACTCAAACTGCCAAATTAGCAATCAAAAGTTAGCGATTTTGTCGTTATGTCTGTCAAGACTGGCGCCCCAGGCAAACAAACTAAACTGTTTAGTATCCAGATACTAAAGTTTCCTGTAACAGTCTTGACGATAACCTAATAATCAACTTTGAAACTTTGCTCCCAGTCTAATTCTAGAAAAGCAGACTCGGTCAAACTACCTGTGAAAATTGACATACTATCAAATTCGGGTCAAACCTTAACTAATAAGGAAGGCAAGGTTCGTAATAATGAGTTCAAAGTTGAAATCACAAGCAGCCTGCCTCCGTCTATGGGTCTAACACGAACGGGCGGACTCGTGAAATTGACGTAAAATAAAAGTCGGAATTAAAATTGAGAATATTCATTTAGGTATAACATAACTGATGTGTTCACGAAGTCGTTAACCAAACATTCTGAACATCAAATTAGGTAACTATTGAAAATACGCCACCAGCCTCTCTGTCCCTCCGCCGCTTTAAATGACACACGCAATAGTTAGTTACCTACTACTAGTACAACAGCCCATAACGTGCACTGCTGGACATAAGCCTCTCCCATGATGGAAGGAATTTGCCGTAATCTCCACGCTTGGCAGGCGGATTGGAGATCGCAGTGATGAAAGACTAACAGAAAACGTTGCTGCCCATTCTCTGGTCTACGGAGGCGTAAGGTGTTCTGCCTCAGACATTAGTCGCCTTATACGACACCCGTGACTGTAATGGGTTGGTTATATTCTACTCTGCTGGATACCACACGGCTTACGAATAGTTAGTTATTTTAAGATATTCGTTTCAATCTGTTTGCATTTGACTTAACTTTATAACGTGAGTGCGAGTTGACGACGACAAAATGAATAAAAATTGGAAGGTGCCAACTCGCGACCAGTCGCGAGATTCGCAGTCGCCAGATGACGAATGACTCAATATTATTGCTGGGAAACGAATTTTTTTTTGGGGTGAAAAATCACTCAATGTAACGCATTCAAAACATTGTGCTGATGGATGGATTGAATAGTACTGGAAGGTGTTTAAAGTAAAGTTCATACATTAAAAACATTTAGGTATTAAAAAAAAAACTTGTGAAAAAGTTCGAACTTTGACCCCTAATATCTCCGCAACTAGTAGGTATCCAAGTATCCTCTAGAACAAAAAAAAATATCGCAATAACGTGCGAGGAGAACAAGTGTCTTTCGGCTTCGGTAAGAGTCTTTCAAAACCCTTTATATTGGTGATACAGTCTGTGATACTAGTGCTTGGTGCAAAACTATAATGTACCTACTGCCAACGGCTTCGCCCGCGTGAAGTTGAATAATTGTCCCATGGGACCTTAATACCAGGTTATAAAGTATTCTATGTGTTAATCCAGGTTATAAACTATCAGTGTGCAAAATTTCATCCAAATCCGTTTAGTAGTTTTTGCGTGAAAGAGTAACAAACATCCATACACACAAACTTTCGCATTTATAATATTAGTAGGATTTAATATGATATATATATATATTTCGATTCAAAAATCATTTGAATTTACATAACGTTTATACCGACGCCAACGGCACATCAAGTTACTACAATCTGTCAACTTTCTTTAATAGCTCTAGATTTTCAACTAAGCATTAAGTTAAAAGTTGATTGGGAAAATTTTACAGCTTCGGGAAGCTTGATGTGTCGTCTGTATCGCGCCTTCGTGTTAGGGCTCTGGTTGTTCGTGTTCAACGTTAAATTGCTTTGGGTTCCGTATCAGGTGCGGTTTCGACTTGTTTCCAAATTTATATTTACCTTCGTCACCTATTTATAGGAAAGGGTTCTAAATATAGATGTATACAAAATATTACGATACACGACGAATTTTGTGGTATTGAGGTAGACCACAGGAATTATCTAGACTGAAATTTATAACACACACGCTTTTACCGGGTTCCATTCTATTTCCCAGCCTTTGGAAATGGAAATAAAATACTTTATTGATCTTTTTCTTAGCGTGTCGATGGCAATCTAAATTGTGTCGGCCCAGAAGTGAGCTAATATTTCGGCGCTTTCGGTAGCGTCCATTATTTCCTGTAGTGAACAAAAAACAGGACACGCAGGACACGATAATAAGTGATTTATTGATTGACGATGATCTGTCTTGATCATTCAGGTCTTTCATACGTCCGAAGAAATCCGCTCAACCGGTAAAGCGTGAAAAGGTTACACACAGACGTAGAGACAGAAGTAGGTATATAGTTACTTCCTCATTCATAAATAATATAATACGGATGTTATGAAAACAAAAAGGTGATTAACTTGCCTTACCGTGGAAAGAAATACGAGCTGTTGTGCATGATCATATAGATTAACAATAATAATTTTTGGTTTATTTAAGAGAGGAATCTTTAGGTTACGCCATGCTTGCCTAGTGGATGAGTCACCACCACAACACAACATACCGAGTTTCTTCCGTGCCTAGGAAAGCATACAGTCGTTGATCACGGCTGTCATTTGTAGAGCTTTGGCAGTCGATTGGCCCGAAAGTCTGACAACCGGTCTTACCAAGGGGTATTACTTAGTACTAACTGGGTTGTAGAGGTCAGATAAGCATTTTTTTTTGCTGGCCTACATGGTATCCCATTGCTGGGTATCTCTCTATTCTGTGCGGTCTTCGGCCATGTTAGCCCCACAAACAATATTAGATCGTCACGCTACCATCGTCGCGGTCAATTAAGATAAGCAGTTGCTAAATGTAAAATACTAGTATCCAGCTGCCCCCAACATAGTTAGGAAGAGGCTAGGCAGATAATGGTTTTTTCAATAAAGTCATAATATTTCGTCCTTAAGAAAATTAATAGTAAACTTAAGGTTCTCTTTTCAAAGCCTCCAGTTTCAGATATATAAAACGCAAATGTGAATTTCAAATACATCATATCGAAATTATATTTGAAATTGATATCGGTTTTGACAATCTTCAATTCGTTGATAGAAAATGGTTTATATATGCAAAAATTTCGACAGATGTTGAAGTTATTGATTTTATAAAATGTTCAATGTAAGTCAAAGCGGTGTAAGTCGAAAAAAGGGTATAGTAGAATCCAAAGTAGTTTTTTAGAACTAAGTTGATATATAAAAAAAAAAATATAAGATATACGTAATTAGTCCTCCTTGCTATTTTTCGGTCATAATCAATCTCAGCAAAGACTAGCTATCAAAACAGGATTATATTAGGTATAGTGCACAAGTATGGAATGGCAATCTGACACAACCGGAGAGAGTTTAGGACCAAAGGGCTTAAATCTACTTTCAGAAACGATGGTAATACTACCAACTTCCAACCTCCGAGATGCCACTGAAAAAAAACCTAGTGGGAAACTAGAATGGGCAAAACAGTTTTGCACGGTATAAGAATTGAACCTAGCACCACGCTCAGTAAATAATACCAATGGAGCAATTTACTTGTAAAAACTGCTTTCCATCATCAACATTTTTTATTTAAAGCTACATAGGTACTATCGAGGACACTCCCGCCTGACCACCACTAAGCTTATTTTTGCTTGCACTCGCAACATAGAAACGCTCTCTAGCCCCGCCCCGTTGACTTTGTATAGAAATAAGAAATGAAAAGATACCCAATCGGCCGAGCGCACTGACGACGCACGCCAAACTAGAGTTCTTGTTATTTTGCGCGCCAAAGTTGAGGCTTTCCTAATAGGCCCAAATTTTAAGGGGGTGTGGCTCGTCGCCTCCGCATGTTTTAAGCGAAAATTTTTAAAATGGTGAGGCGGAAAAGACCCCGACTGTACATTATAACACCCTAATCTCAAATTTAGATGTATTTTCTTTGTCAGCTAATAGATTTCGAAGTGATATCCTTAAAGCTATCAAAGACTTTGAAGATCTGTAGATGTTGTTGTTTTTTTTCTCCCTTTTAATTAATAAAAATAAGGCTTATTACATAAACTCGTGCATGTATCTTAATTTTAATTGTATAAGACCAGCGGACGTCACGCGGTTTCACCCGCGTAGTTTCCGTTCCCGTAGGAATACGGGGATAAAATATAGCTTATGTTACTCAAGGTGAATGTAGCTTTCTAATGGTGAAAGAATTTTTGAAATCGGCGCAGAAGTTTTTGTGTTTATTCATTACAAACATACACACACAAAAATACAAATATTTTAGTGTAGATTTGGATATCGTAGTTAGTTGCACAATGATGTAGTCTCGTATCAATTAGTTGTTAACTATTTATAGTGTGTAATGGTTTGTTTTCCCTAATAAATAAAATAAAATAAAAAATACTAAGATCGGAATAAGGGGCAGGAGATGATACCTTAACAAGAAAACTAATCAGGAAACAATTTCACTGGTCCTTTATCGCCTCTCTTTGGGGTAACCAAAAGCTCATTTTAGTTGCGGAACTATGCTATCACTGAGGTTCCTTAATGGGGTTTCACCAAGTATAAGTTAAAGGTCACTTTATCAGATTTCATAACACGTGTATCGGTGGCTTGTAAGGGAATCTGATTGACTTGTTATGACATTTTGCGACGACATCAAAGGATCTTTCCTCACGAGTATTTACTAACATAAATCTACATCAGTCAAAAATAATATTATTTGGACATATTATGTCCATCCAATTTCCTCATTCTGATGCTAAGGAATGAGGAAAATGTCGTGAGGAAAGTTTTGAGTGTGAATGTCGATGGCTTTATACTCTTATGAGTAGAGGAAAGTAATGATAGATGGAGTGTGTGAAGAATGGTAATGGCTAGAATGGAGGTGTCTGATTAGATGACGAGTGAAAGAGAAGTGTGGAAGAAAAAGACATACTTGGCCGACTGCAAATAAATTGGAGTATAATGATGAATCAAAAAGAATATTTATTTCTTGACTGTGCTTGAGAATTTCTAGGCTGTTTTTTTTTCTATATATTGTTTTTAAGAAGGAGACTGGCAATGGCAATCTTAATAGGTCAATTGATTTGGAACAATTTAGCTACACGTTTGGCGCCATCAGTAGCAGCCATAAGTTCCTGTAACGAAAATACGAATACATATCACAAAAAAATAGCTTTAATAATTTATTTAAATGATGTACTAAAAATATATAAACGGCTGCAGTGGCTGAGCGATTGACTGCTCCACTGCATGCCACGGGTTCGATCCTCGCACGGAACAAAGATTTTTAGGTCTGTCTGTTGGTCTGACTGTTTGTTTAGATGAGTTTAAATGTTTGTAAACGCACCCATGATACAGGAGAAATTCCTACTTAGGGCAAAGTTTTAAAAACAAAAAGAAAAAGATTGTGTTGAGTATTATGTTTAAACGTAGATCAAAATAATATTAAAACAAGTGCGAGTCGGACTCGCGCACGAAGGGTTTCGTACCATTATTATCAAAAAAAAGGGCAAAAAAATCACGTTTGTTGTATGGGAGCCCCCCTTAAATATTAATTTTATTCTGTTTTTAGTATTTGTTGTTATAGCGGCAACAGAAATACATCATCTGTGAAAATTTCAACTGTCTAGCTTTCTCGGTTCATGAGATACAGCCTGGTGACAGACAGACGGACAGACGGACAGACGGACAGACAGCGAAGTCTTAGTAATAGGGTTCCGTTTTTACCCTTTGGGTACGGAACCCTAAAAACCGGCCAAGAGCGATTCGGACTCACGCACCGAGGGTTCCGTAGAAACTTTTTAAAAAACAAACTTAACTCTGCTGTTAGATCCCTAGAAACGGCTATGAGTAAAATCGCTTTTTTGTTATGAAACTACATATTTGCGATTTTGTGTGCTGTAAGTCATTGCTTTTCGCCAAATTTCGTGATTCTAGTTCAACAGGAACTAACATTTAGGTTTTCCAGCCTAATAAAACTATAGAGTATTTCCGGTAGGCCTAGAATCCACAATTTTACAGCACAAGTAAAGGGAAAATTCTGAAAAATACAAAAAAAAATGAAAATTAAGGTAAATATTGGTACTTTAAAGTTTTCGCAAAAATCTAAATTTGCCCATATCTATTTATCGTGTTGACTAAGGACCTTGATTTTCATACACCTAATGGGACTATAGACCTCAGTATCTGGTATAAATTTCAACTTGCTAGGTCCACCCGTTCCTGAGAAAATCGGTGGTGACAGACGGACAAGAAAGTGATCTTATAAGGGTTCCTCTTTTACCTTTTGAGGTATAGAACCCTAAAAATACTCGTTACAATTTAAACGCATAATATTTAAGCACTTTCAGGAACATCTGTACAATTAACACATAAAAAAGTACTCGGAAATACTAAAATTTTACGGCTTTACCTAATTTTCAGGTACCTTACTTTCATTATGAGCTGGAAGCAGCGAGCTCACGTTCATAATAATTAATGGGAACCATTTAAAAAGATTTCCTTAAAATGTTAATTATAATTAAACTTTAATCTGGTTCTGTTTTAATTAACTTTTCATTCGTACATGAAAGGTAGAAGGAATGTTTGAAGCCAAAGAAAAATAATGCTTAGATTTTTATGCTTTCTTTCTTTATCGTGTGGTTAGGCACTAAAGCCCCCTTGCCTGGCCTTTTTTTTCCTATGGGAAATCAAATGGGCGGAGCAGGAGGGAGAGTCAGACTTTTACTGACTAAAACCCATTCATGTTCCTTCATCGCCCTTGGCGCGCGTGGAACACGAACGTGCCGTCGACACGGCCTATCGTCATGAGAAGGACGGACGGCGAGCTAGCCCATCGCCTACCGTCCACAGGCGGAACGGGACGTGAGGTTCTCTCCCTCTCACGTTCCGCCACTTCCTTCTCTAGCATTACTGCTTCGCAGAAGGAGGTGACGGCGTCCCATTCCGTCTCGCTCCGGTTATTAGAGTTTTCATGCCGTCGAGAAATATCTCTCAGGCATGCTAGTTTCCAAACGATGTCTATGTTTTATGATGTGTTAAAAAGCAAAATTAAAAATTTTGAAAATACCCACGACGCGGCGACGGTTAAAAAAAAGTAATTGAAAAAGGAAAAAATATTTAAAAAAAAAAACAAATTAATAAAAAACCCACGAATATCCGTCGGGGCTGCCATGAAATGAACTCGTTTTGCAGTTTTATAGTAACTTGAATAATTGGAGATTTTTTAGCGCTATACTTACCCTTAACGGGTAGGCCATGCCCCTACAGTGGGGACCTTTAGAAGTTGATGATGATACTTATTTACGATGAAATTTAAGTAGTGATGGCAGCCCCCGACGGATATTCGTGGGTTTTTTATTAAGTTGTTTTTTTTTAAATTATTTTTTCCTTTTTCAATTACTTTTTTTTACCGTCGTGGGTTTTTTCAAAATTTTTAATTTTGCTTTTTGTTTTAAACTTTTAGAGAGCATCAGAATGAGACTAGTAGTTTTGGAGGAAAATGGCAATATGAATTTGCACAAACAAACATCCTCTCACCCCAAACGCATATACCTACCGTCTCCGTTCCGTCATGGGTAAAAATACTGGTATTCAGGTGCATCCGATTAGACTGGAAGCCGGCCCCGAGTCAGGTGAAGATTTAATGAAAGCTTTTCGTTTTCATTTACTAAAAGGTTTATTTTCTTCTTTTCAGTGCATTTTTATAAAAGCTTATTTTTTTAAAGGTTTTTTAATTGATAATTTTATAATGTTTTATAGTTTTGTCGTAATCATTGAATTCGTGCTATTTACCGTTGAGGAGCTCCCTCGTGAGAATACAATCCTGGCTGTAGGATCAGGTCATGATAGAAATCATATTTATCTATCAAATATGAACGCGTCTACAAATCTTCGTATTCGTGCTATTTACCGTTAAGGAGTTCCCTCGTGAGAAGGCAATCCTGGCTGTAGGATCAGGTCATGACAGAAATCATGTTTAGCTATCAAATATAAACACGTCTACAAATCTTCGTATTCGTGCTGTTTACCGTTGAGGAGTTCCCTCGCGAGAAGACAATCCTGGCTGTAGGATCAGGTCATTATAGAAATCATGTTTATCTATCAAATATGAACGCGTCTACAAATTTTCGTATCCGTGCTATTTACCGTTAAGGAGTTCCCTCGTGAGAAGACAACTGTTGAGTTGTCACTGTAACACCTATCTAAGAACATGCACCAATCAAACCCGAACCCATAACTGAAAACTGCATCAAAATCGGACTAGTAGTTTTGGAGAAAAATGGCAAGTTATATTTGCACAAAAAATGTTTGCTGCAGCGCCCCCTGGTGAGTTGTCACCGTAACACCTGTCTAAGAACATGCACCAATCAAACTGGAACCCATAACTGAAAACTGTATGAAAATCGGACTAGTAGTTTTGGAGAAAAATGGCAACATGTATTTGCACAAACAAACACACAAACATCCTCTCACCCCAAACGCATACACCGTATCCGTTCCGTCGTGGGTAATAATTGATAAAAGACTAATATACTCGTATATTCAGATAACTTTTTAATCATCTCTATTTGCTTAATGTTAAAGTCAGTCTAACTGTTTCAAATTTCACATGAAATGGCTGATATCTAATTCATAATATATTTTATCTACACCCATGCTATAAATCCTCTATAAAGGTATCTGGAACAGTTAGCTTATGGCCAACATTAAAACAGCCAGTGTCATAATAACCATTATAACACCCAAACGGGTGTTATAATGTTGTACTGAATTTCATTATGCAACTCGTTTTAAAAAAAGAACATCGAATGTGGTAGTGAATCGAACGTCTAGCACGTGCGATTCACTACCACAGCGCCGTAATTAAAAAAAAACTTATAGGTTAATTCGAATTCACGTCGTATCCCGCCATTTTTGTTCGACATTTGGATATTAGTATTGTATTACGTAGGTACTTTGTTGTTTACAAAAATGAGTGACACAAGCTTTGTGAATTTTGATAAGTAATTGAACAATCCAAAATGTAAATAATTATATTACCTATACACGGTTTCTTTGTATTATATGTAAATACAAGCAATTAAACTTTCCATGAATTTACATAGACTTCTTAGAACACTGCAACACCCTATGGTTTCAGAACCTTTTATGGAGGATTCATATCATGGATGTAGATAAAGTCTTGTATGCAACTGTACATAATTAGGTATTAAAACACTCATGTGATACTATTATCACACTCGGCTTCGCCTCGTGTGATAAACCCACATTCGTGTTTTAATATCCCTCATTATACAACAGTTGCATAAATAACTAATATTCTCTTTTTTAAAAGCTCTGTGGCTTTAAGAATTTGAAATAAGAATTCTTTGCAAATAGTACCTATTTTGTTTTTAATTAAATCTGGCTAGCAATAATTTGAATAACGTAGGTTATGTTTACCTTTATGTTTTAATTTGGTTTAATAAAAACTCTAACAAAATTAGGTAATAAACGAAACCAAGTCCTTATTTAATATCAATTAATTAATTATGAATACCTTAATTAACATCAATTGATCCAATTTGTATCTATTAATTATTATTACTCAATACTTTTGAGGCCCTAATTATAACTTATGTAAACGTGTCAAAACAGGCTCAGAAAATTTAGCTCTTTGGCCTACATCAAAACACCCTTTACTCATGTTTTTGCCTAAGAAATGTACTGAAACATAAATAACACGATTTGCATAGGTTACGCCTTACTGTTACAGTTGGCATCGTGACAAAGTAACTGACATGTAGGTACCTCCTTGGTATGACTTTTATTCAGTAAGGTACGTTCCCCTTAGTACCTACTCTAAACAGTATCATTCCTGTTTTTCTTTATTAAACTTGAATTTTATTGAGCTTTACTTCTTATTTTTTTTAAATGAGTCATTTGTCATCTGGCGACTGTGAATCTCGTGACTGGTAGCGAGATGGCACCTTCCAATTTTTAATTATTTTGCTGTCGTCAACTCACGCCACCTACGTAAAATAGGTACGTCAGATGTACAGTCAACTACGCAAACTTCTAATAAAACGAGAATTGCTTGTATAATATAAGAAAGAAAAATGAAAAAATATTTCTAAAATTGCAAATGTTGTATTGTTATTGTTTTTTTTAAATATTTATTTATATTTTTTTTTTAAACTTTTTTTATATAATATTTTTTGTACACATATTTTTTAATACATTTTTTTTATATTAAAACAAAACAAAAAAAATACCTCTACATAAAAATATATATAAAAAACAAAAACCAATGAATTAATTTTTTATTTAAAAAAAAACCCTTACCCCACTCCTCCCCAGCCGCCAGCCTCTCTTCCTCCGCCACTTTAAATTACTCACGCAATAGTTAGTTATTTAAAGATATTGGTTTCAATCCGTTTGCATTTGACTGTACATTATAACATGAGTGCGAGTTGACGACAACAAAATAAATAAAAATTGGGAGGTGCCAACTCGCGACCAGTCGCGAGATTCACAGTCGCCAGATGACGAATGAGTCTTGAAAATTGAAAATAAGACATATGAGAGGGGACTCGTCTTCAAAAAATCTTTTTATTTAAACTCCTGAACTATTTATTTCTAAAACACATGTAAACGGGTATTATTTCTAATCAACAATAGTTTTTTTAACCTTTTCAGACTCGAAACTGCTCGTCCTACTACATGAAAAGCTTGTAACTTTATTGTATAAGCTTGTAACTTTATTGTATAAGCTTGTAACTTTATTGTATAAGCTTGTAACTTTATTGTATAAGCTTGTAACTTTATTGTATAAGCTTGTAACTTTATCGTATACTAGCTGACGTCCCGCGGTTTCACCCGCGTAGTTCCCGTTTCCGTGGGAGTACGGGAACAAAATATAGCCTACTAGCTGTTGCCCGCGGCTTCGCCCGCGTGAAGTTCGGTAACTGTCCCATTAGATCATACTAAAGAGATAATAGTGTCCTCCATGTTAATTCAGGTTATAAACTATCTATGTGCAATATTTCATAATCATCACAATTATTATTATCACAATCACCATCACTATCACAACCGCCATCATTATCACAATCACTATCACTATCACAATCACAATCACCATCACAATCCCCATCACCATCACTATCGCAGTCACCATCATTATCACCAATTATCATCATTTACACAACCACCATAATTACCACAATCATTATCACAATCACCATCACAAACAATCACAATCACCATCACTATCACAATCACCATCACAATCCCCATCACTATCGCTATCACAATCACTATCACAATCACCATCACCATCACCATCACAATCACCATCACCATCAAAATAACTATCACAATCACCATCATCGTTATCACAATAATTATCATCGTAATCACAGTCATTATCACACTCACAATCACTATCTCAATCACCATCACAATCACTATCTCAATCACCATCACAATCACTATCTCAATCACCATCACAATCACTATCACAATCACCATCACAATCACTATCACAATCACCATCACAATCACCATCACCATCACAATCACAATCACCATCACAATCACCATCACAATCACCATCACAATCACTATCAAAATCAGTATCACAGTCACCATCATCGTTATCACAATCATTATCATCGTAATCACAATCGCTATCATCATCATCACAATCACTATCATCGTAATCACAACCATTATCATCGTATTCACAATCATCATCATCACAATCTCCATCCTCGTCATCACAATCATTATAATCGTAATCACAATCATTATCATCGTAATCACAATCACTATCATCTTAATCACAATCATCATGATCACAATCGCCATCACTATCTCAACCTCAATCATTATCACAATCACCATCATTATCACAATCACCATCACAATCACTACCCTCGTTATCACAATCAAAATCACAATCACCATCACCATCACAATCACCATCACAATCACTACCCTCGTTATCACAATCATTGTCTTAGTAATCACAATAATCTACATCATTATTACAACCACCATCACTGTCACAATCACAATCATAATCACCATCACCATCGCTATCACCATCACAATCACTGCCACTTTCACAATCACCATCACAATCACAATCACTATCACAATCACAATCACCATCACACGCACCATCACAATCACCATCACCATCACAATCACCGTCACTATCATAATCACCATCACTATCACAATCACCATCACAATCACCATCACAATCACCATCACCATCACAATCACCATCAAAATCACTATCACAATCACCATCATCGTTATCACAATCATTATCGTCGTAATCACAATCATTATCATCCTAATCACAATCATCATCATCACAATCTCCGTCCTCGTTATCACAACCATCGCTATCACCATCACAATCACCGACACTATCACAATCACCGTCACTGTCACAATCACCATTACAATCACTATCACAATCACCATCATCGTTATCACACTTATTATCATTGTAATCACAATCATTATCATCGTTATCACAATCATCATCATCGTAATCACAATCATTATCATCTGGATCTCAAAATAAATGTCATTTTCGACATCAGCACCCCTGATAATCTCGGTTTCGACACCCATATTGATTTTTAGACATTTCAACCCCATCGCACCCCAACAGGGAATGGTAGTATTTCAGGTCTGCCACATTAAATCTTAAAATAGTTGTTTTTGTAATACACCCGACCCAATTCACCATAAAAACAATACCTATGTTGAATTTCAGGCTTTGTTACCCCATTTCCCCCTTTAGGGGTTGAATTCTGAAAAAAAAAATTGAAACACTAACGTTAACTCATTTATCGATAGGAGTACTCCTGTTAAATTTCGAATAAAGTAGTCTAACTAATCTTATTTCCCCAGGTAATCTTTGGACTCCCGTTCCAACCCATAAGGGGTTGAATTTTGAAAAATCTTTTCTTAATGCACCCCAAAACCTCATAAAGAACCTTTGTGCCAAATTTGGAATCTCTGGACTCAGCGGTTTGGGCTGTGCATTGATTTTTATACTTTGCCACCCCATTTCCCCCTCTTAGGGGTTGAATTCTGAAAAAACCTGAAACCCGTTTCTACTCATTTATCAATAGGAGCACTCCTGTGAAGTTTTGAATAAAATAGTCTAACTAATCTTGTTTCCCCATACAAACTTTGGAGCCCCGTTTGTTGGCATCCCCAACATTTTATTAATTATATTTGTTGTCTTGCAACACTGAATAATCTGTCATGTTGTGTCAATGTCATTTGTATGTCAAATCAACTGTCAGTTCAAGAAATATAGCACCTCGATTGTCTCCATGAACAAGTCACGTTTTTTCATTCCAAAAACCTCCTCTCAATTCTACCAGCCTAAATCCCTGGAAATACAATCCTCAACATTGGTCCTTCGCAACTAGAGAGAGGCCCGTGCAAAAAACGTGTGCTATTCAGTGTCGTGTAGAAGTGTTGTTGAGCAGTACCGAGTTCGTTAGAAAAACCGACGACGCCAACATCTACAGCCGCCGACAGCATCCAGTTGAGCAATCCAATAAAGATTTGCTATCATCAAAACAAAAGTGGAAGAAGAAGAGCATATGAACCAAAACAAGGGATCAACGTGGTTTTCAAAAAGACGGGAAGTTGCAGATCAAAGCAGTACCGGATACCGCCATCATCGCTATTCGGCGTAGTGTTTTCTTCAAGAATCGTCGAGAACATTCCACGATATCCGTGTCGAGTGGTCGTAATACCGCTGCTCGCCGCCAGGGGCGCCACTATATTCGCCGCAACAAGTAGCCATTGTTTGGTAATCGGTAAATCAACGAGGTTCAAGCCGCTCACCGCCAGAGGGCTCCGTTGTGCTCATCAAGCTGCAACCAATCATCGCGTATTCTCGTCCACTACCAACCTAACCATCAAAGTTCTGCTGCTCGCTACTCGCCGCTTGGGGGCGTTTCTGTGCTTCCGCCCAGTTTTCTGCTGTGTCGCCATTTTGAGACTCTGTGTGTTTGTACAGTCCCCGGCACGTAACTTGGCAAGAGTCGTTAGATGCGCAGAAGTCGTTTTTTAGGTCTCTTTGGCGGTCAAGCGGGACGCGGGGTATGAAGTAGCGCCGATCCGAGCGCGCGATTGGCGCGTCAGTCGACCCCTGCCTCCCGCACCGCGTCTACATTCCGTTCGCTCCCGATTACACTTGCGTGCACGAGTACCACTACTACCCTTTGTTTTTGTTACGAGTTCAGTTTTAGTTTTAAATTAAGTTTTTGTTACGAGTTATTGTTATTGTTGTTGTTTTAAATTTAGTTTTTGTTACCAGTTGTTGTTATCGTTTTAAATTTAGTTTTTGTTACGTTTTTTACAATGCCAGGACCAAATACCGTTTTACGCAGACATGCCCGAAAAATGGTATACGATGTGTTTTATTTATAACACCTAATAAAAGTCACCTCTGCTTTAATTACATGATTAAAAATAAATGATGGCAATAACCAAAAATGACAATCAATAAAATTTAAGTGACCCGTTTGTTGTTCCACTATGTGTACGATGCGCGAACTTGCCCCCACTCCGCCAAAACCTTGCCAACTTACGTGCCGGGTACTGTACTCAAGACGTGTACGCTAACATTAAGCTAATATTAGAATATATTTAATTAAGTTAATCAACAAAGTGCAAAGTACTGTGTACAAAAAATGTCCGACTCCGATTGTGATACTCGTGATGAGAAGTTGGCATTGATGAGGAAGCGTGCTGCCGTGAAGGGCGTGCTATCAAAGTACTTCAATTTGGTCAAAGAACAAAAAGCAGATTGCGATTATCAAGCTCTTCTCGTTAAAGAGGAGCGCCTGAGATCTGCCTTTGAAAAATTCGAAAACTTGAACTTGGAAATTTGTGCTGTTGATCCTACGGCCGACGATTTTGATGCCGTCGAGTCCAAATATTTAGAAACTCTAACAGTCATAAAATCTCTTCTTAACAGTACTTCGTCATCACCACAGCATGCTGCTCCTCCTCCAAAACAGCTAACTAAATTGCCTCAAGTCAATGTACCAATATTTACGGGTAAGTACTCAGAGTACAAATCCTTCATAGGATTATTTGATGCATTAATTCATCGCAATGACAGTTTAGAAAGCATTCAAAAATTGTTTTATCTTCGTAACTTTCTGCAAGACGAGCCTCTCGACCTCGTCAAAAATTTACCTTTAGTAGCTGAAAGCTATAGCGAGGCCAGGGTCATATTACAGGATCGCTATGACAATGACTATAAAATAACTTGTGATCATATTAACAGCCTGCTAGACATAACGCCTATAGCTAAGTCAACAGCACACAATATTAGGATGTTTGTATCTACAGTGAAACAGCAGTTATCTGCTCTAAAAAATTTAAATCACAATGTTAGTTCATGGGATCCCATTATTCTTTGTATACTGACACGAAAGCTAGATATGTATTGCAGTAAAGATTACCAACTCATTAGAGATAAAAACCCTAAAGTTTGTGACTTCATCGGATTTTTAGAGAAGCGAGCACTTGCACTTGAGGATGCAGAGAAGACTCCGGTAAAGGTCCCCACAGCAAAAGCGACTCACATGGTAACTGTTAAAAAAGGTGATGCAGGAGCTGGATCCATGAATAACACACCGCCACCTACAGTCTGCATACTATGTAAGTCATCACATAAGTTATTTCTTTGTCCTAAATTTAAGTTAATGTCTGTTTCAGATCGTTCAAAATTTGTCACAGATAATAAACTATGTAATATCTGTTTAAACAATCACAGCAAGAAGTGCAGGTTTTTCTTCAAGTGTGAAGTATGCAAGGAAAGGCACAATACCTTACTTCACCTAGATAAAGCCCAGTCACCTGTGACTTTGTTTACAGAGTCAAATACTAAACATGTTTTGTTGCCTACATTCCGAGTTAAGCTAATAGCGTCTAATGGAACTGAGGTACATGTTAGGGCCCTCCTTGATAGTGGGTCTCAAATATCTTTTATTACAAGTGAGCTTGTACAATTATTAAAATTAGAACTCAAGGAAGCCAACACCCCGGTATTAGGTATTGGCAGTACAATTAATATTGGAAAAAAGGTCAACATTCAGTTACATTCAATTGTAAATGAATTTAATATCCCTGTAACTTGTTACATATTAAACAATATTACCAGTAAACTGCCTCAGGTAAAAATTAACTTGAAAAATATGGTTCTTCCCCAAAATATCCATCTTGCTGACAAAACTTTTAATAAACCAGGTGTTATACACATGTTATTAGGAGCTGATGTGTTTTTCCAGGTGCTGCTACCGCCTGAGCCTGAATTGGGTATCCAGGAGCTCACTCATCCTGGAAGCAGTGCCACTACACCAACAGTTCCAGTACTACACACTCAATTTGGATATGTAATTGCTGGTTCTGTACCTGCAGCTCCACATTCAAAACAAGTAACATCTTTATTTTGTCAAACCTGTGATGATTCTTTAAATGATACTCTTTGCAAATTTTGGGAGACGGAAAGTATTCCTGAAGTCTATTCTGAAAAATTACCTGAACAAGAGGCATGTGAGAAGCTATTTTGTAGCACTGTAATATTAGATACTAAAAATAATAGTTTTCAAGTTGCACTACCTCTTAAGTTGCCTTTAGAATCCATCAATAAAACTCTTGGGAATTCGTTTAATTTAGCATTAAAAAGATTTCTTAATTTAGAAATCAGATTGCAAAAAGATGATTTTCTTTACAATTTATATAAAGAATTTATACATGACTATTTGAAACAAGGCCATGGCACAGTCATCGATATCAGCACATATGATCTTTGTACTGACCCAGTATATTTCTTGCCACATCACCCTATCTTGAGGCTTGATAAAAGGACAACCAAATGCCGGGTAGTATTTGATGGGTCTATGAAAACCAGTACCAAGATTTCTCTGAATGACATGTTATTGAATGGGCCTGTAGTTCAAAAAGAATTGATAGATATTTTGTTATTATTCAGAGTTGACAAATATATTTTCATAACCGATATAAAAAGTATGTTCAGACAAATATCATTAGATCCTAAGTTTAGGTCTTTACAAAATATCCTTTGGAGGGACAGCCCCAAGGATAACATTCAATGCATACAGTTAAACACTGTCACTTATGGTCTAAAGTGTTCCTCTTATTTGGCTACACGTTGCTTAAAAGAATTAGCACAAATATATAAACATGAGTATCCTCTGGCTGCAGAAATACTCACAAATTACACATACATTGATGATGCACTTGTGTCTCAAGGTTCTCCAAGTCTTCTAATAGAGTCAAAAAGACAACTTTGCGAGATTTTGAAAATTGGTGGATTCCAATTACATAAATGGTTTTCAAACTGTCCTGAATTGTTAACTGACATACCTGAATCACTACAACATTTTGACAATATAGAGTTAGAGAAAAACAATGCTTCCATTAAAACATTAGGCATTAATTATAACATTAATAGTGACACGTTCATGCTTTCATGCCCCAATTCCAATGCTTGCATGCCTACCACTAAACGTGAAATATTAAGCTTTATTGGTAAATTTTATGACCCACTAGGATTAGCTGGGCCTGTGGTGGTAAGAGCCAAGGTAATTATGCAAGGGATATGGCAAGCCCATATAGCTTGGGACGCACAATTAGTTGATAAGCTGCTTAAAGCATGGAGTGACTTTTATGACAGCATTAATGACATGACGCCTATAGCTATACCACGTTACATTTCATGCAATGCGCGTTCTATCCAGATCATAGGATTTTGCGATGCATCAAGCTCTGCCGCATATGGATGTTGTGTTTATTTCAGGGTCGTTGATGTCACTGGCGCAGTCAAGGTCTCTTTACTCAGCTCAAAATCACGTGTCAATCCGTTAAAACAAAACCTAACTGTGCCCAGGCTTGAGCTTAATGCTGCTGTATTGCTAGCCAAACTCGTTACCAGAGTATGTAACACACTGCAACTTAAATTAAAAATTGATAATGTTGTCTTATATTCTGATTCACAAATAGTTTTAGCATGGATAAAAACCAATATAAATACACTCAATGCTTATGTGTCAAATAGGGTAAAAGTCATTGCACACCTTACACATAAATTTCATTGGGCATATATAAGTTCTGAGGAAAACCCTGCTGATTGCCTAAGCAGAGGTATCTTGCCGCACGAATTGCTTAGTCATCCTTTATGGTGGAGTGGTCCTAGCCTCTTGCATCATGGTGAGTACAATCCCATAAAATTGACAGATTTGCCGTTTGATGGTGACTTGCCGGAGACTAAGAGTTGTGCTGCCACCTCAAGTGCATTTGTTTGCACTCATCCAGAAGAACAAATATGTTTGGACTTTCTTAATAAGTTCTCAGACATAAGTAAAATGCAACGTATATTAGCATACATACTACGTTTCGTTCAGTATACAAGGTATAAAAACGTAAAAAATAATGGCTGGTTAACAAGTAAAGAATTAAATGATTCATTATTGATGATTGTAAAAGCTGAACAGCAAAAATATTTAAAAGATGATATTAATGATTTAAGATGCAAAGATAAAATTTTAAAAGGTAATTTAAGGCCACTGTGTCCTTTTATTGATGACAGGGGTTTAGTTAGAGTAGGTGGTCGCCTACAAAATGCTTCGATTCCATATTCTCAGAAACATCCAGCGGTTCTGCCTCGAGATTCTCGCGTCACACAATTGATTATTCAAAGCGAGCATGTAAAAAATCTCCATGCAGGACAAAGACTGGTCCTGTCAACAATAAATCAAAAGTTTTGGATCGTAAATGGCATTCAAGAAGTTAAAAAAGTCATTCATAAATGCGTAATTTGCTTTAAGTTAAAAGCCGACACTGCCAAGCAATTGATGGGGTCTCTGCCTCATGATAGAGTAAATGCATGTCGACCTTTTCAAAAAATTGGGTTAGATTTTGCTGGACCAATTTTAGTAAAACAAGCTAGAATTAGAAAACCAATAGTAAGTAAGGCATATGTATGTGTATTCGTGTGCTTTGTGACAAAGGCCATACACCTAGAGCTAGCTTCAGATCTTAAAACGGAAACGTTTCTCGCCTGTTTGAAAAGATTCATAGCACGAAGGGGCCTACCCACTGATATCTATAGTGATAATGCATCAACTTTCAAGTGTGCAAATAAACAGTTGCAAGAATTGTATAAATTACAAAAATCAAAGGAGCATCAAAAGGAAATTCATGATTTTTCAGCACAGAAAGGCATTAACTTTAATTTTATTCCATGCTACTCCCCTATATTTGCTGGCTTGGCAGAGGCAGGTGTGAAAAGTTTCAAATTCCATTTAAAAAGGGTGGTTCAAAAGGCTTTACTCACCTATGAAGAATTAAACACTGTACTATGTCAAATTGAATCTGTATTAAATAGTAGACCACTAATGCCACTGTCAAACGACATTAATGATGTTTCTTGTCTTACTCCTGGTCATTTTTTAATAGGATCTGCGTTGAACGCTTATCCAGAACCAGATAGTTGTACAAATAATTTAAAATTTTGGAAAATATGTATAAACATGAAAAATTCCTTTTGGAAAGTATGGCATAAGTCTTATTTGAATATATTGCAATCTCGGCCGAAGTGGAGGGATTGTCATCCAAATGTAAAGATAGGATCTTTAGTAATATTAAAAGAAGATAATACTGCACCAATGTATTGGCCAATGGCCAGAGTAACGCAAATTTTCCCAGGGGCTGATAATAAGGTCAGAGTTGTGGAAGTTAAAACAGCAAATGGTAAAACCCATAAACGTTCTATTGTAAAAATCTGTGTTTTACCTGTTGAGTGTAGTACAGTCCAAGTAAATGGTTAAATTTAAGCTTATATGTGTAGTACATGTTTACATCTTAAACATGTCCATTTTAGTTTTTAAGTGTAGTACTATATAAGGCATTTCTCAGAAATGTTTAGTTTTTAAGCGTACAGTTTTAAAGCATTTCTACTTTAGTTAAGAAATAAATGTTTAGTTTTTAAGCGTACAGTTTTAAAGAATTTATACTTTATTTAAGAAAGTACTTACGTCTATCTCAAATAATCATATTGTTACTTTGTATTTAATAAAAATAAGAACCTATTTTTAAGTGTTTTGTAGAGCTTTATTGTTTAGTTCTTAGTACTTATTACAAACAAATAGGTTATTTGACCAAATAATATAAAATAAAATAAATGTGTTTGCTTTGTACTCAAACTAAGTTTAAATTTAAATACCTACATGATTCTATTGTTGTTAGATTACTATAGCTAGGTTCTCATGTGTATATTTCAAAATTTAAAAGAACTCTTATGTTAGTTTAAAATGTTAAGTTTTTGGTTGTTTTTCACTAAGTTCATTAAGTAACATTTTGTTTATTATTACTTTTGTCCCTGATGGGTAGTATGTTGGCATCCCCAACATTTTATTAATTATATTTGTTGTCTTGCAACACTGAATAATCTGTCATGTTGTGTCAATGTCATTTGTATGTCAAATCAACTGTCAGTTCAAGAAATATAGCACCTCGATTGTCTCCATGAACAAGTCACGTTTTTTCATTCCAAAAACCTCCTCTCAATTCTACCAGCCTAAATCCCTGGAAATACAATCCTTAACACCGTTTAACCCCTTTAGGGGATGAATTTTGAAAAATCCTTTCTTAGTGCACCCCTAGACCACATAAGGAACCTACTTGCCAAATTTGGAATCTGTAGACCCAGCGGTTTGGGCTGTGCGTTGATAGATGAGTCAGTCAGTCAGTCAGTCAGTCAGTCAGTCAGTCAATCAGTCAGTCAGTTTCTTCTTTTATATATAGCCTATAGCACTCACGAATAATGTAGCTTTCTACCAGTGAAACAATTTTTAAAATTGGTTCATTACTTCCGGAGATTACCCCTACATACAAACTTACAAACAAATGTTACCTCTTTATAATATTAGTATAGATAGTATAGATTAAGGTCTTTGACATGAGAACCAAACCTTAAAAAGTTGATAGATTCGAACATGGGATTGACCCGTCCCTAAGTTCAGATCTATCATCTTTTTCTATGCTTCATTGTACGTAAATTGAATTTAATCAAAAGTTTTACGAACTTTTTTTCTTTGTTATTCAACATTCCAAAATGTTTTTATAGGTTTATCAGGGCATTTTATGACTTAAAACTATATATGTCATCATCATCTGCCTAGCCTTTTCCCAACTATGTTGGGGTCGGCTTCCAGTCTAACCGGATGCAGCTGAATACCTGTATTTTACATAGAGCGACTGCCTATCTGACCTCCACAACCCAGTTAGTAGGTACTGGGTAATACGATACCACTTTGGTAAGACTGGTTAGACTTTTTGGGTCACTGACTACATGTAACGACTGTCAAAGATCTACAAATGACAGCCGGGACCAACGGCTTAACGTGTTTTCCGAGGCACGGAGGAAACCCGGTATGTAATGGGTGGACACCCATCCACAGACCAACCTAGGCAAGCGCGGCTTAACCTAAAGATCGACCCTAGCGACTGTTATTATTTAGCCACGGGCTCCTCCTAACTTAAAACTATATAAGTATGTATGATTCATAAAACCGAATCCAGAATCAACAATGTTGAAGAGTTTGCAGAGTTTCGAAGCAAATGTACCTTTATAAAATTGAAAACTGTGGTTTTTCCTTGATGTGGTAAAATGAGTGTGGTTTTATACAACGCTTTTGCATCTCCTGCATAAATGATGCTGTAAAGGTATTTCGAGATTTTCCGAGCTCAATGAAGAAAAAGAGAAGAGCGATAAACTGAAGGAAAAACAAAAGGAAAATGTTTTTAAGGTTAGTCGGTTTCCTTATTATCCCGCGCGCGTTTACAAGTTATGATACTTGGTTCCGTCAAGTTTTATAAAATATTTTATTAAACATTGTCTTGTGTAAAATAAATGCGTTGACGAGATATATATATTATACAACTAGCTGACGTCCCGCGCTTTCACCTGCGTAGTTCCCGTTCCTGTGGGAGTACGGGAATAAAATATAGCCTATAGCACTCACGAATAATGTAGCTTCCTACCAGTTAAACAATTTTTAAAATTGGTTCATTACTTCCGGAAATTACCCCCTACATACAAACTTATTACAAACTAACAAACAAATGTTACCTCTTTATAATATTAGTATAGATAATCTTTTCGACATTTGCGGCGATTTTTTGGAGGAGCGTGGTGATGCGGTAACTGCCGCTCGTCCACGCGGTCGTAGGTACGGTGTACGTGTAATTTCAATGTGACATGAGATGATGAGACTCGCTTCACCACCCGAGCGTGCGAACCACCGGTGATAACCGCCTTTGATATTTTTTTTTACTAAAATTGTACAACTTGTTTTAAGAGGAAGATACAACATGTAGAATGAATGTTTTATACCTTGTTGTAAAAGTGTGGTTAGACACAAAACAACAACAAACAGTACAAAAAAACTTGATTCTTCCTTATTACGTAACTTAAAACCTTTCATTGAGCTCATAGGGGTAATTTTTAAAGCCATACTACATACTATTTAGGCACAGCGTCTTTTATAGTTTGAGGGAACGTCTTTGCTTCGTTAACGCATTTTATGTGGCATATTCTGCTCTTCTAACTAAGATGACCGTAACTCCAGTCGTACTCCTTACATTGTTACGGTTGTCTTAGTGAGGCGGGCTGGCAGTATTATAGATCTTATTAATTTATTTTTGGTTAACTTTAAAAACCGGCCATGTGCGAGTCGGACTCGCACACGAAGGGTTCCGTACCATTATCTATACAACATTAGACAAAACGGCAAAAAAAACACGTTTGTTGTATGGGAGTCCCTCTTAAATATTTATTTTATTTTGTTTTTAGTATGTGTTGTTATAGCGGCAAGAGAAATACATCATCTGTGAAAATTTAAACTGTCTAGCTATCACAGTTCATGAGATACAACCTGGTGAAAGACAGATGGATAGACGGAGAGACGGACCAACGGATTCCACTATAGTGGATAGTGGAGTCTTAGTAATAGGGTCCCGTTTTTACCCTTTGGTATGGAACCCTAAAAATGGTGCATCACTGCGTTAACATTTATGCGAATAATAAATAGTTTTAATATTAATAGTTTTAATAGGTAGAAAATGTACAATATTGAGGAATTTAGGAACATATTGTGTGTAACATTTTTATTTTATTCGAGTGCATTGAAAAACGTCGTTTGATATTCGTGGGCATTTTGTTAATGCAGTTATTGGCTCCATTACAACCCCGGCTGGTTTGGGTGTGAATTTCGCCTCGACTGCAATAATAAAGATTTCCCACTTATTATCGAAATGTACCATTTTCGGTCGATTGAATTTGAAGACTAACGTAACTTTTGCAGATGTTTCCTATTAATTAGGTACATGTTTTTCCAAAATTATCTCGTCAAAAGGTAAACACACTAATGCACCAAAAAACGTATTGGATGCCAATCTGTTTTAACTCTCACAAATATAGTCTCTTGTTTGATTATTTAAAACTAGAACTACAAATTGTAATTTCAAGTCTATTTGAAGATGTTTTTCATTTGAAAATTGAAGACGATTTTGTGTCCTCAATTTTCGTCGACGGTGGTTCACTAACAATATTAGGTACCGATATTGTTATTCAAACAATATTTTCTTGGGAAAAGTGCCAAGATTTTGAGTTAAAACTATCTAAATACAGATAATATTGGGATACTAATTTCATTTTCGCGTTTGTTTACACTCCCATCGGACACTAAATTTTTGGATTACATTTTACATTCCATTATTCTGTAAAATTCGTTCAAGTTTTCCACTAAAACATTGAACACTAATAAAATGTCTGTCTGTCTATTCTATAAGTAAATAATGTTTTTTCTAGATAACGATAGTCTGGCGTCATGGGAATTGAAATGTCGACCTTAAGCCCAAGTAGCACGGGCGTTTTATAAACGCACCGTTTTTTTACTTCTCGGATTGGATGGATTTTCGACTGACATGTTCGTTAACTGGCGAGCGCGAAGTCGCGAGATTTGACACCTTCCGATTTTACCTATTTTTTTCTCGTCACATTGTGAGCCCTATGGCTCGGCGCAAACGGGCCACTAACCACAGCCACCGCTGGCTGTCGCACGCTACCGCGAGTCGTCGACACTGCTGTAGCGAGTGGCCGCCACCGGCCACACGTGTGTGGCGAGTTTCAACAAAATATATGAAAAAGCGTGTGAACTGCTTGTCGCTGGTTACCGGTGGCTGTAGTTGGTGGCCCGTTTGCGCCTAACCTAAACGCTAGGCCTTGAACTACACGTGTGTAATGAAAGCGCTGGTAAGAAAAATAATTAAAGAAATTGCTTACATTGCTTGTCACCGCAATGCGTCTTGCGAAGCGACGGAACTCGTGCGGATGATCAAGAGCCGTGTAACAGAACGTCATTCGAGCATTACTTAATTCAGTTTCAACCAATCAAATGGCTAGAATCTAGTTTTGATTAATGATTGAGTTTTGAGTCACGTTGAGTGTTGCTTGAGGCCTTATCCAAAAAGGGCGAATCTCTCGCGCGTCTGCTCGCCTACGTTCCATTCAGATGGAGCGTACAACGTTTTTCCATATTCCTGGGTACTTGCACTCGCTCTGAAGTTCGCGCATAAGCTTCAACGGACGGACATGAACGCATCTAAGTGTACGGCCTGAGTGTAATAGCGTTAGGCTGCGCGTTCTGCGGGGCGTCGAGCGGCCGACCGCGCGTTCATTGAGTGGCCATAGTGCACGCTCTGCGTTTGGGGTGCTTCGGGTGAATCCGCTGGCCGCGAGAAATATACGGCAGTAGTTATCAGACTAATTTTGGCAAAATAGAATTAATTTAAACATTTTTCCTAACCTAACTTAACTTTGCTTTGTTTACGTTTACTGTTAATAAATCGATATATTAACTTTCAATTCCCAGTTTTATTGCTAGTTCTCTTGTTCTAACTATTCTATTTTTGTATAAACAGTGAATAGATAACCATATTTCAGGTATATTTTATATTGATATTATAATTTCTTCAAGCGACAACGCGCGCACGCTCATCTCGCCGCGCGCCGCCGCCGCTCAGAAACAAACAGGTTTGAACTCGCACGTGACGCCGGACGCCCCGCAAGACGCAAACACGTACGCTGCAGCCGCCTCGCGACGGGCGTCGACTCAGGCCACTCACGTATAAATGCATGACTGTATTTGACATTGAACGCTGCACGCGCCGCCCCGCACCGCACGCTCGATTCGAGCGGCCACTGTGTTCGTACACTGAGAAGTGCCTAGTATGAGTTCGAGCGAAAAGATTCGAGATGAAATCGTCTCTTTTGTTCCCGTCCAGTGCCTTAAGCCTTGTGGTATAAGGCGCTGAACGGGGCGTGGGAAAATGCTCATATTGGATCCTCAACGCTCGGCTCAACGACGACAGTTGAAAATCCAATGATGAAAAAACGCCCGTGCGAATGTGGGCTTAGCAGTTAGGTTCTATCGGGAATCCATCAAGTGTGAAAGGTTTTATACTACTACTTCTTCAATAATTTTCAGGGCATTAACCCCGCTGCCTTCACAATGTTTACCGAAGATATTTGAAGTAAAGATTTTCATTTAAACTCAACATCACACCTGTAATTCCCGAAGGGTTATACATAAGTGTACGTGCCTAGTACACCAATATACTGACAATTATGGGTGAAGGGTGGAGGGGGAGTTTTTGAAGTGAAAACTTCTTTAAGCGCGTTGAGCACTTTTTGGGTGAACAAAAATCATGGAACTCGCGTCATTCAGAAAATACAATTAAGATAAAGTTTATTTTGGATTGATTGTGTTCCGCGCACACCTAAGTGGTGCTACGCCGTAGCGGATCGGCTGCGAGTGCTACGAAGCGTTCGGTGCTGGTGACGCTTTCTTTCGTTCTGTTTTCCTTCTTTCACCCAAAAAGTGCTCACAAACAGCTCATTCCGAATTTTCACAAGATCAACACTGTGGTACGTAATCCGGTGATACGTAACTTCGTCGTTTATATTCCTGGCATAATAAACCTGTTATATCATATGTTTACTTCTCACTGTCTACCTTTACTACTACTAGGTAAGTAGCAACAAAACCAGTATAAGGTGGCCTTTTATTATAGTCAAGCTCCATAGGCCAGCTCAAGGTCAAAGCGTTAAGCCCAATTTACAGCCTTGGGCGATGCGATGTGTAACGCACTGTTACATGTGACAAGCGACAAGAGCGTGCGTCGCTTTTTTCCTTTGTGACAGGAAGGTGACAGGACTAACATAATGCCAAGAGACAAGAGTGCGCGTCACTTGTCACTTTCATTTGAGTACCGTCGCTTTGCAAGTCACGTCGCTGACACTCGTCTCGTGATAAACAACTTCTTTCATTTGATTTTCACCGCTGTCACTGTCACTAAGCGCTTGTCACTTGAGCACACAGCCCGTGGCCATACCCAACGTATGGCATACTGTATCTAAACTAATTCTGGCCTAAATGTAAGTAGTCATTCAGTTTTACGGTCCACTTACCATACGAATTAGGGTTCCTAGCTAAACCGTAATAATTAATTTGTCTATCCTTTTAGTCCCTCATAAAAAGAAATGTCTTCATGTTTTTTTGAGAGAAATTCAACTGACTGTCGCAAAGGTCTTACCTTAATTGGTTAGGGCTTACTTTGTGAACTTTTGAGGTAGAAAACTAGCTGATATTGTTGTACTAAAAGTTGAAAAAGGCTTACCCTAATTGATTAATCTTATTTGTGAACCACCTAATAGGTACATGGTTATGTAAGTAGAGTGTTTTTTTTTAAATACCAAATAGGCTTGCGTCTGGTCCCCAACTCGCCTGATGTGAAGCGAAGATGGTTTTTTTTGTTACTGTAAAAAACAGGTTAAGGTGGCCTGGGTAAACCTGGTTCTCACTCTTTCTTTATTTAATTAAAACTTCTATCCTTAGAAGTTTTAATTCTCTATCCATCCATCCATCCAATCTCCATCTCCATCCCAATCACCAATCGACCAACAATCAATCAATCCAAAATCAATCAATCAATCAACAATCAATCTCCATCTCTTAATAAAGGAGTCAACTCAGGACATTTGACTCCAGAAGGACTCATTGGGTCCTGTTTTGTGTTGGTTGCTTCTGATGTTAATAGACCGATGACTGTGGTATTGTTGACCTCTACTGACCATGAAGTTATATTCTCAGCTAGCAAAGTATTCCCTGTTGAAATTTTTATTTCGATTCTCTATTGCTCAGAACATAGGGTCGTAGTTATAGTTGCAACAAAGTCGCTGATAGTCTGTCTCTTTCAAACTTGCTTAATTTACTTTGTCTCAATACAATTGCGTAATCAAAACAAAACTTTGTTGCTGCACCTAACTGTGACGAATTTAAATGCGCTGTAAAATCTCGGATCCTCTAAGATTACTGTTTTACGATGTGCTTTTAGGACAGAATAAAATGCAAACAGTTTCTATTGTACTGTTGTTTTGTATTACTTTGGCGTTTTAAAATAAAAAACCAACAAGTTTGTATCTAGGTCATCTAATGCATACCTTTTTCCTAGACATGGGTATGACATTGGGTATGCTTCCAATCTAAACAGATCTAGTATCGAATATTGAGCTATTGCCAATCTGAATTCCTCAACCCA
Source organism: Xestia xanthographa (assembly GCA_905147715.2). Taxonomy (NCBI): domain Eukaryota; kingdom Metazoa; phylum Arthropoda; class Insecta; order Lepidoptera; family Noctuidae; genus Xestia; species Xestia xanthographa. Next base: position 23,786,266 of record LR990653.1, on the reverse strand, counting down.
GTTACTGGGTAACTTCATTCCTCTTGGTGTGACTGATTGTCTGACTTTCTAGTTTCTCACTACTCGTAACGACAGTCTATCTACGCAAAGGCTCTACTCCCTAACGTTTCGTCCGTAATTCGAATCTATCCGTCGTGCGCGACATAGACGGATACATCCAAATTACGGACGAAGCATTAGAGAGTAAGGCCTCTCCTGGTCCGGCAGTCTCGACAAATATAACGACAAAATCGCTAACTTTCGATCGCTGATTACTAACTTATAAATTCGGTTGCAATAATGATGCGAAGAAACGCATCTTGGATGTAGAGTCTTGCTTTACTCACAAGCATCGTTATTGCAACCGAATTTATTCGTTAGTAATTAGCAATCAAGTTAGCTATTTTGTCGTTATCTACCGGCCCAGGGCAGGCAGTCTGGACATAGATAGCGACAAATTCGCTAACTTTCGATCGCTGATAACTAACGAATAGATTCAGTTGCATTAATGATGCTTGCGTGTAAAGCAAGTCTCTACATCCAAGATACGTTTCTCACAAGCATCATCATTGCAACCGAATTAATTCGTTAGTAATTAGCAATCTAAAGTTAGCTATTTTGTCGTTTACTCTGTCGAGACTGCCCAGATCTACGAATCACAGCCGTGTTTTACGATGCACGGAGAAATCTCGGTATGTTATGAATGGTTCCATTTAAAGTTTTATTTAAAAATCGGCACAAAATATTCATTTTTTACGTTTTACGATAATATTTGCTATCACGAAATAGATTTATAGATCCTTGGTGTTTTGTATGTTGCCAGTTACTTATTATGACCATACATATAAAGCCGAAAGTCAAAAGAATGCGTAAGAACTTAAACGTAAGTTCTTTAAAATGTGCCAAAATATTTTATCAAGGCATCGACGCTTCCTTTTTGATCTTTCAAGTTTCTGCGACTGTGGTTACACCGAGGTAAATAAAAGACACTGACTTCCAGTCTCTTTCATGTTCTGTTAGTGAACATTTCTTACTACCTTGTTGATCCTGTTGTCTTTACTTTTGAAGACAATTTACCGAATCCCTTTCTAAATATACTCGGAGTGAGTACTTCAATCTCTGAGCAACCATTACCGGCAAAGTAATTTTGTAGATATTTTTGAACATCAAAGGAAAAACGAAATAATAAGCAGTCAAAGGAAAAGCGGTCGAAGCGAAAGGCTTTCTTTTCAAAGGGCAAAATAATGTGTCTAATACAGCAGACACAAATAAATCCAACACTATAATTTACTATATTCCACACGCGTGGTAATTCGAATACGTTACACGCATCTTATCGTACAGACCTACAGACAGAACCATTCACCCTTAGCTCACATATCAAAGATCGGTCCAATTACTGTGAGAGCACATCGCTACATCTTTATCGGGTGAAACTATATATTTACAAGCAGAAAACAAAAGGCCGTGAAATTTTACGACGACGGCTCCACACTCGCAGATCCTGGCTCACGCCCAGAAAACAGTAAATATTTTATATCCTTACAACTGTAACTTCAATATTTCCCAAGGCAATGAGGATATGTTTACCAACAAATCACTGTTAACTGCGTTTAATAGTCACAATGACAATTTTGATACTGTTGACAGTTCTAACTTCAAGCAATAGGAATATATAAGAAATATATAACTCTTTTTATTTATTAAAAATGCCTAGTACTGGAGCAATAAAACATTGTGGTACACTTGTTTATGTTTCTAAAACCTCACTTATTTTACAATTTATTGTTTTATGTATAGCATGTTTTTGGTGAAAAGGAACGCACTCCCAAAACGCGTCGTCCTCGATAACGCCGGTAGTGACGTCAAACTCTATGTGTCAGAAAAACACTTTTATTTGAGAAGTAGTTAAAGTTTCACTAAGATTTTATTATAATAACGTTATCGCAATTTTGCTATAATAAAGCACATACAATTCGATTTAAACAAGACAAATTAATGTAAATGACGTCACATCATGGCCGCGACGTTTGAACCGTCATAGAAAATTACAGGACTTTAATATTATTTTTGATCAACAAGCAGTAGTTGAACTTGGGTTGAATACACTGTATTTTATTGATTTAAGTAAATAAAAAATTACATGCATAGTCCCTATTACTAAATTACAGAGTTAAAATTCTATCTTAATGTTATATTGCCTTTTATTAAAGTAATCACTGTTTATAGATTTAACAATTCAACAACATTCATTGCGCGTTTTGAGTTGTCGATTAAATGAATATTTTAAACCTATGTGTACGGTTTACGTACATAATATCAGGCTGTAAACGCAGCAACCTGCTTTTCTCTTAGTATTTAAAACCATGTTTAATATAATTTTAAGTTAGTTGACAAATTACATACTTACGCGAACACCGCGGATTAGCATCCAACCCACTTACTTTTACTTTGTTGTGATCGGTACTCTAATAAACTTTTAGTGTTACCAAATCTGTGTATGTTTATGTCAACTCACCTAACTCCAAGTACATACTTACTTGCCACTTCTTACTTTAACTTTGCAGTTTAAGTAAGAAGTGGCAAGTAAGTATGTACTAGTAGTACATACGTAGTAGTCGGCACCTTACAGTTGCGTGTAAGGTGCCGACTACTACGGGATCTTACACTATGAATCAATGGATTGTAAATGAAAATAGAAGGTAACAACAGTATATGGAATAACAGTAAAGGGTACCTAACAGTACTCCCACATTTCACCAGTTATGGCAGTTATGTATAGGTAATTCCCATGTATTATAAGGCAAGTCTTTTGGCATCCTGCGGGCAAAAACCTAAACTGTAATGTTCTTCAAAATCCGGATTATGATTGAAAGTGCATTACGCTACTGGGATTTGGTTTATAGGTACATTAAAGCAAAAACGACAGTAACCATTTATGCGGGCTGTTAGTTCTTCTAAAAAATTGACGTAGTTCATAAGTACCTACTTATGAAAATAAGGATTTCCATTTCCAGAATGCACGTTGTGGTATTTGCTCACATCTGCCGCCATAATGCGGTCGCGGTTAGAAACTGCATAAAAGCTTGGATGAATGGTTATTTTTTCAATTCAACACGATTTGCAGTTTCTCCACAAAGAAATTTCTGCATTGAATTCTAAATTCTTCCAAGTACCTACTCTAGTACAAGAAATCGTACCAACTGGTTCGTGTTTTGTTGAATAACAAATTCTTCTCTCCGCTAAACATTCTAGTCACAAAAAAGGAAACAAAAGCGCGAAGGCAAAAAAAATGTTAATCGCGTTGGCAATTTGGTGCCTAAATTCAAGGCTTTTTCGACTTTTTCGTCCTCTTCAGGTTAGTAGGCCATGAAAACATCCCCATTTCCACAAAACTGTGATAAAAACATTTGCGACGTGACAAAAATGTTTCGCAAACTGTCGTAGTGTACTAAATTATGGCGGGAAATTAGTAAACCTCATAAATAAAGATGGCCGCCTCGATTACGCAAAAGTTGAAAATAATAAAACGTTGAACGTGATCTGACTAGCTTTGGACGACAGCTGGTTGCCTTGTTTATTACTAGAGGAAGGACTTTACGGTCGAAACATGTATTAAAGATGTCTGGGAAAAATATTGTTGGTCCCATGTCGGGCGCCAAAATGAATTTGCTGTTGAAGGGTAATTGATTCTGGGTTGTGGGACTGTTCGAAAGAGATACCGTGGCCCCGGAACACAAAGGGTGATGAAGGAACATGGATGACCCATCCATGTTCCTTCCCATCCATCCACAGATTTTTACTGACTAAAACCCTTTAGTCAGTAAAAATCTGTCACTTCCTCCTGCTCCGTCCAGAGCTGGAGTCATTTGATGATTTCCCATCAGAAAAAAAAAGGGTAATTGATTCTTTTGTTGCTGAATGTAGTCTATGTAACTAGATAAAGTTTGTGATTGAGTGGAAAATGAATTCATCCCTAGATGAGATAACTCAAGTCGTTGTGAGTGTTCGTTCAAGATTTTTGCTCTATTTGAGTAATAGAAAAGGCTAGTACAGCGAGTCGCTATAATGCAAAACTTCAGAAAAAAACAGTTGAAAGCAGCTGAACACTTCAATTACTGTAAGTAATATATCTACGAATATAAGCCTTATTACAATATTCTAAGAACCTGGCTATGTAATCCTGACTTCAAATAATATCAAACGTTATTACGTTCCGTTGTAGTAGTGTAGTTAAAGTTTATAAACAAACTTGTTGAAGGTATACGCAGACAGAATACACAATACGCAAGACAAACTTTTCCGCGGGTTACCGAGTAACACGGGTTCGATGACACTTCACCGCGAATCTAGAACTATTTGATAGGATCAAATATTAATCCCTGCGAGTTTGCCCCAGTTGATTTTGTTCGTGAATCTAAAAGCCTTTGCTTACGGCGATTTTTTGTAAGGATACTTTGGTTTTGTATAAGCGCTTCAACATAGCGATGTTGAAGCGCTTGGTTTCGCGCGCTAATAGCAACAGGAGCGATGCAAATCCGCGTCAGCATCGCTACTGTATCGATGCAAACGCGCAATTGTTTCTGACATTGTCATCGGAAGAACGAAGAGTGACGAACGCTGCTAAGATATATAATTATAGGAGAATAGGGAACATGCAAGAAATACAATACTCATTTTATTTTTTTATTAAAAATGCCTAATATTGGCGCATCAAAACATTATGGTACACTTGTTTAAGTTTCTAAAACATTACTTATTTTACAATTTATTGTTTTATGTAGCATGTTTTTGGTGAAACGGAACGCTCTCTCAAAACGGGTCGTCGTGACGTCAAAGTCTATGTGTCAAAAAAACACTTTTATTTGAAAAGTAATTAAAGTTTCACTAAGATTTTATTATAATATCGTTATCGCAATATTTGTTTCAATAAAGCACATACAATTAGTAAAATTACTAAAATAAAGCCAAAAATATTAGATATAAAGAAGGCAGATTGCGGTAAAAGACGTCACATTATGGCCGGCACAAACGTTTAAACTGACATAGAAAATTGCAGGAGTTTAATATTATTTTTGAGCGACAAGCAGTAGCTGTTGAACTTAACTTTTAATACCTACTTTTCTTGGGTACTTAATACTGTATTTTATTGATTTAAGGAAGACAAAAATCATGCATATTCTTTATTAAGAACAGGGTATAAAGTTTTTCATTCCCTATAGAGTAGGGAGGGAGCATCCTCCGATCAGACGGGTGTCTGGCTCGACAGTTGTTATCGGGTTTTTCTCTATGGTCTCAACGCATGGAGAATTTAATATAGGCATTTAGGAATCTGATGTTAGTCCTATATTTGTGGCATAGATGGTGCTGAAATATTTTTGGTTCTACGTTGCTGTAGTACTTTTAGCAGTGCTTCTCCAGATGCATCGCGACTGAAGCTCAACAAGGATAAACTTTCCAATACTGGACATGAGTTTTGAAGTTCATATTTTTTTTGTAAATAGTACACATAAATAGGAAGCTTTTCACAAATTTTCAATACGCGGACGCCCACGGTTTACGAGATTTAATTCTTTATAGTTTCTATACAAATACGAACTAACACACCATTTTCACAATTTTTTCTTAGCAAAAAAATCGATTATAAATAAATCGGTTTTTTCCTAATTTGTCAAATAATATCCAAAATAAACGCAAAAAATATTATACTATTCAATGATTAATCTAGTTTTTATAATAATTGAACAAACTAGTTCTGCCTAGGCCGACTTGGGGCACCCCTTTTTTATAAACCATTCAGAAGTAGGAGCCCCGCGAAGCGGGGCTCCGTCGACCGGGTCTCCCTCGACTCGGATGCAAGAGCATCATAGTTCAATTTATATAATTTGTTTTTCTCAAGAACGATGCGTCGCCTTACATGGGAGTGGTGTCAGGGCACAGGGGGCACCTCCCCCCTCCCTCCTGCCAAACGAAACTAAATTTTTATTCTAAATAACTAAATAGCGCTATTCTAACCTCAAAACTTTAACCATGGATATCTCCATAACCATGAGGCTCCGCGGGGTGGGGATGGTACAGGGGTACCTTCTAACCCCCCCCCCCTCCCCCCACCCCTTAAATCGATGTCCAGTAATGGATATTTTAACCCTCAACAATATCCCGATAGTAGATACGGATCGTGTTTGCGTGAGCGAAAGTATACAGCCAATGACAGCATCGCATCTGCCTCAGTGAAAAAATGTACGTAGTTCAAATTCAAATTCGAATATTTATTGCTCAACACAGTACATTTTATTAATTTCAAGATGTCAAGTGAATGCGCAGTCCACTTATTGTACCATTGTAGTTCGAGGCCCTCGAGTATGTAATTTTGCTTGTAGAGACATTCACCATTGTTGACACTTTTCATTCAATTTTGATTGCTACATAGTTTACCTTTACGAATAAAATTGTATGCACATTTTTTTAATCACTAGTTTATAACAAAACTTGCAGTGTTACTTACGGGTATCTTCCGTGAGTCAACTCGCGATCATAGCGCTTGCAACAGCGTCGAAATATCGGGAACTCAGAATAATTGAAAATTACGTAAGATATCCCCGAAGTGACAGTGCAAGTTTTTTTGTTTGAACGTCGTCAAAAAATTGCCCGTGTAAACATGAAAAAATTGTTGTTAGTCTGTTTGTTTTATATGTATACATATCTGTTAAGGTTAAGTAAACAGCTAAACACGTATCGGATTAGATGATTTTGTCCTTTTCTCTTTTTTGCCCGTGGCGCTTTGGCCTTCAGCAGAACAAAACACAAACTTATCTTATTCCATAAAACAATTGGTCTTCTGCTTACTTAGACACAGATACATATATTATGTAATTAAATACGTGCGGCCCGCGGCGCAGTCAGTCGCAGGTCGCGTCGCGGCCTAATGTAGCCTCAGCCTTAGTCTGGTCGTACAATGATATAATTCGGCCAATGATGATATTGATAAGTGATGTTTATCAACCGACTTCCAAAAAGAGGAGGTTCTCAATTCGCCTGTATTTTTTTTTTTGTGTTTGTTACCTCAGAACTGAACTGAACTGGGTGAACCGATTTTGATGATTCTTTTTTTATTTTGTAAACATCTGATGCTGATCTTCGGAGATATACAATGGAACTCTTCAAAAATATATGGAATTTCTGCCGTGAATGTTGCAATCGCTTGAATGTTTATTCAATATCATGACGTAACATCACGCCTGTATGCTCTGAGGGGGTACACAGATGTGTACAATACACCCAGATTTCGACAGTTAGGTTATGTTAAGATGGCGCGATCGTGTTCCGCGCGCGACTCAAAAGACGTAACATCACGCCTGTATGCTATGAGAGGGTACGCAGATGTGTACAATACACCCAGATTTCGACAGTTAGGTATGTTAAGTTAGCGCGTTCGTGGTCCGCGCGCTCCTCAAAGCGATGTCAGCAAAAGGTACTGTTCTAAAGAGATACTGCGGCCCTGGAACACAAAGGGCTAATAAGGATCATGGTTAGTCTGTAAAAGTCAGACACTCCCTTCCGCTCCGCCCAGAACGGGACCCGTAATTTGATGATATCCCATCCGAAAAATTAAAAAGGTATGTTACGTTCCATTGGGGATACGCCTATTACCATGACATGTATTGTTAACAATGTCAAATAAATTCATGGCAAATATATGTTTGGGAACAACTAAAAATGGAAAAACAAAAAACTTTTTTGCAAAAAATAAAACCGACTTCAAAAAACACAAAAAAGTGAAAAATAACTTTAGCTTCAGAAGTTGGTTACAAAAACACTAAATCAATCAAACAAAGGTCACCGACTTCTGAAGCTAAATTTAGTTTTCACTTTTTTTTCTATAAATTGGTTGACAAAAAATTGTTTTAGACGTCAAAAATGTAGTAACGGTTTAATATATAATTGGGCCGACTTTTATGATCTGGTTCATAATATTTCCTTCAGCAATTACCTCCTCAAATAAAACCCTGAGGCGAATTAAAGCCTGCGGAATTCACTGCTGGTTTCTCTGTTTGCCTAATACTTAAAACCTAGATCTTTTTAAAGCTCGAGTGAATGTTTTCTTTTTGTTGTGCTCCATCCTAGGCCGCATCTTCGCTTCACATTAGGCGAGTTGTAGCTAAATGTAAGCCTATCTATAAAAAAAAACAAAACAACTTTTCATAAAAAATAGGCAAATGCCTAACTTTTATAAAAAGTTGTTTTTTTTTAGGTTTTAGTACCTTTTTTGGGTACTATACTACTACGTTGTTTTTTTGGGTCTAGTACCTTTTTGGGTACTTTTGAATACATGAACGTTAACAAACGCAATTTCACTTTGTAACTACGGATTGGAAACCAATAAAAAGTTTAGTGGCGAAAGTCGTATTACACCAACTTTTCGCTCATTTTATTGTCCTAACCGCCTAATTTCAAGGCTCAATTTAAAGTTTTCATACCAATTTGTTGTTTTATAGCACTTTGAACAATGTTCAGGCTTTCTGGCTCTTTAAACTCGTAAACTGGTTTTTTGTTTTCTTTGTAGCTGTCGAAACAACTAGTAAAAAAAACAATTTAACCACCCCTTTGCAATTTCAGGTACCCATTCCTTGAGGAAGTAAAAGTTGAGCGTTCCAAATTGGAACGTAACACTTTTACTTCCAAGTATTCAGTGAAAATAAACTTGGTTTAGGTAAATTTGTTAAGCAATCTCTCACCGATGCAAAAGAGAAGATGGGACGGTTTTCATTTTTTTATTTTTAATGTACTACGTAAATATTGCAATTGACAAATAATCGACTAAAACTGTAAGATTGATTCATTAGGTCGACTGATCCCGCGGGATCCACCTGTGTGGGACCAGTTTACTAAACAACCAAAATAACTTCAATTTATTGTTTTGAAAAACACGTTTAAAGTAATATAAAGTTTGAAATTCGAATTTCGAATTTGTAATTTAAATTTTCAAATCAAAGCACTCATTTTGTCAATTGCACAAAAAAAATTGCGTACACAGGTTTTTGAACCCATTTCTTGTTAATACTTACATTATTTTCTATAATATTCTGAGGCTCTGTTGCCATAGTGTGTTATTAGAGTGTTTGTTTACAGGTGTCGATGAAAAAAGCAGAAAACCTATTTCAACTGTATATATTGCTGGGTGAAGGGGCCTTCCGGCATGAAAATAAACGGTAAGTTGTTTCGTTTTGATTAAATTCAGGAGAAAATAACTGATTTCATAAAAACCAATCTCGAATAACGACACTTGCTAGGCGACCAAATCGTTTGAACCATCTCTTCCAATTACCCAGAATCAATTCGAAAAGGTATGCAGCAAAATGATATCTAAAAGTTGTAGTATATTTTGTTTTTTACTTTAAAATTTTACCGTTTTTTCACAAACAGTCATTTATTTTGAAGTTTTGATTAAATGCTGTAAAATCGAAACTACTAATCCAAAGTCATTGTCAACTGGACAACTTGTTCAGTTTTTCATTGTACTGTATTTATTGCTTTTTTAAATTAAATTCAACTATAGCTTTCTAACATAACATCACGCCTTGTAATTTCTGAAGGGTAAGGCAGAGGTGTATAACCTTACGAGTACACCCACATTTCGCCAGTCATGTTTAAGTCCCATCTAATGGGGGGTGAGCTTATTGCCATCAACCGGGCACAAATCCAGACTCCGTGGCTGCTACTGAGAAATTCCTGATGAAAAACCCAATAACACTACCCGACTCGGGAATCGAACTCACGACCTCAACAGTCGCGCTTGCGACCACTTGACTGACGAGTCAGATAGCAGCTGTACTAGTGTTGGCTAAGACACGACTTGAAAAAGAGTTTGTAAGAGTAGCCTCTTTTTCAAACTGAGCCGGTACAATGTCCTACTTCAAATAAAGTGAGGCGTTCGGGCTCGGCGGTAGATTTGAGGAGGTGAGGCGTTCTGAGCTCGGTGGTACAATTGAGGAGAATATTATAAATATGTTATTTTGTCATTTTGATGCATAATAAAACTTTTGAACTGGCTTGTTCACCTTCCAGCATAAACTTAGTACAATATAAATAGCTTCGCGTCATATTGTTATCTCATTCCGGTACATACAAATGAGATGAAAGAGTAGACCTAGACAAGTGGGTGGAGGCTCGACGCGTTCTCTCTCACTCATTTGTATGTACTGATACTGTGCTCTGTCTCGTTTGCGACTAACGTGACAACCGCCGCGTACTTCGACAGAAAAAGTGAAGTAGTACATTTTGAAACGCTGTACCGCTCTTATATTTTAACGTCATGTCCAGGACAAATGTACTGCCTCTTGTAAGTCCTACCCAACACTAAGCTATACAGGTACAGCAGCACACACAGCACAGCTATGTATTTTTATTAATAAAGGTAAAAAGTTCACCTAACCTAAGCCACAGTGAAAAGCCATGCTTTTTGCTGACCCTGTCGAGTGACAGGGTCAGCAAAAAGCATGGCTTTTCACTGTCTGTCTGTGGCTTTCAGCGTCGTACGTTCCGCAGATGTAACTAAACTGAGTAGTTTAGTTACATCTGCGGAACGTACGACGCTGAACGTTCGGTTGTGTAATAAAACCACTATAGCTCCAATCAACTCTTGAGTATATTCAAATCCAAGTATTTTATTCCACATAGGCCTGGATGGGCACTTACGAACGTCGACAAGGGTGCACGGTTGGGGTTGGTCGCTTTCATGGAGAAGAACCGGCAGGAAACTCCATGGTTACTCTTTTCAAATTATTTGGTATTACACAATTCTATATTACTTCACGTTTTATACAAAATGCAATAATTACAACACTTATCAATTATCAGACATAGATTCGACTATTAGTCTTTACACCACAATTTCTTCCAATGAAGAGCACTCTCTCGGCCGAGTGCCATGCTTTATAAACTACCCCTTCCCGCTACAACATTGACGGTTAGGCAGTGTTGTAATTTCTCAAATATAAAACGAATTATTAAAATCTTTTAAACCCTACATAATATTATTAGTTTAGATAAATCACAGCAGATTATTTAATACATATTTGAAAATCATAACAGTTGAATACGCTCGCAATGTTTTTCAACAGCCAAAAAAAATTCCGTCGCGTTTGACGTACCGCCGAACCTACCTTCAATGCATTTTGCATAGCAAGCGTCACATTACGCGACCGAAAGTTCGGCGCGCGTAGTTGTACGTTCGGTGGTTCTATGACGCGGTGACGCGGTCGGCGCGCTAAGAGCGGCCACGTGCCTGTAATACCTATTGTAAGAGTCTGTTGCATTTTTCTTCTTCTAAGCCCTCCTTAATAGCCAATATTGAAATAAAATCCATTTTTCTGGGCAATTAAACATGTCACAACCGCACACTACAAAGATACTGACTGACGACGACGCCACGTAATTTTCCATCGCGTAACGCGCTGAGCTAAACGCCACCGTCGCGTTTCAGACTGTTCGGTGCGTTTGGTATGTCATGCCAACCGAATACTACGACCGATAATTCACGTAAGTGCCGTACGTTCCGCAGATGTGTCGCGACCCTTAAGGGTGCTCAAGTCGGCGGCTCGAACTCTTTGGCGGGCGCAGTTAATATGCATGCTTTTTAGTAAAGTTTTTAATTTATTTAGTATTCATTTAACTAGTTTTATTTTATTTATTTAGTGAAATATACGACGATTTATAACGAAAATGAGTGTGTAAAATTTCATAAATTGACCTCTGGGCGTATAGATATTATGGAAAAACTACTGGATGTGTCTACTCAATTATTGAACTTTTGAATTAATTATCTATCTTTGCATGATTTCGCTTTTCATTTTCATACTACATAAGTTATTTATTTACGCCCAAAGATGAGTTACAATTAATGGTGAATTATGAAAGTTTCGACGCTCGTAACTTCCAAACCTATATTTTTTTTTTCAATTCTGTTTCCATACAGAGCTAGATAATGACAAAACCAGTTGATAAAATTTTTAGTTCCGTCAAATAGACGAGTAATCACCATACTACGTTTGTATGGAAGAATGACCGACTTGTGTTACCTTAATTAAACTCAAAAATATGACTTGTTGATTGCCTAAGGACTCTACTTCAGTTTAGTAATTGAAATTAACGTTGTTTTCAGAGTTTGAGGTGAATTTTACCTAAAATCGCAGGTATTCAAAGTTTAAGGATGTGTTTTATCGGAGTTTAGTATGGCCATAGGTACTAAAGTTAATATTTTATGTTTTGAGACCTAATTTTATGAATCACGAGAAGCAAAATAATTACGTGTTGCGATGCTATTTAATATAAAGTTTTATAAGCAGGGTTTATATGTTTGGTAGTAATTTATGCCTTGGAAATGACACTGATTTTAACTGTAATGTATTTAATGATATTTAAGAGATAAACGTTGCGGTTAAGGGTTGACACTTTTATCAGCACGAAATTTAACATGTGTGATCAACCTTATAGCCTAAGTATTTATCTATATTTTCGTTTCTGAATTCTCTAGTTAGAAAATTCAGACGAATTGATAGCCTCCTCTTTTTGGAAGTCGGTTAAAAAGATGAATGATGAATGAATGAAACTCAGCCTGAATTATTTTTCCAAATTTTATGTGATAAAAGTTTCACAACTAAAAGTAAACGATATATAATAAGTATAACGTCTTTCAATTTCTCCATATTTATTATCTTTCGGTACGGTATAACATAGGTATATTATTTTAAATTCACGAAACGATCTTGACCCACGTGTTATCGAAATCCTATTTCAAAGAAATTACATACATAGACACGACATAGAATTTTATACTATTCTATTAAAGAAATAAAATTGAAATTTTAAAATAATAGCTTTTTACTGCATGCATATAAAAGATGTCTATGAAAGTAGGTATTATAAGAACTCAGAAAAACAACGTAAAAGATGTATAAAATATTTAATTAAAAATACACTTATATGTAGGTAGAACAAAATGCTAAGTTGATGTTAAGCCGTCGCGTCGGTGTCCGCGAGCCAAGGGAAGCAATTCCCCGGTGCCGGCCGGTGCAATATATTAGCTAGGCGCGCCGCCGCGCGCGCGTTGCTTTCTTCGCAGCCGTCAACTTCATGACGGTCGGTCCTCGAGCGCCATCTACAGCGCCTTACTGTATATATGGTACTGATAACAAAAAAAAAACCTTATTTTATATTTGTCTGTCTGTCTGTTGTCTCCGTAAAAGCTGAAACGATTTTACTTTTATTAGCAGATAGTTGATACTTTAATTACTAACTTACTACATTACACTACACACTACAACAGCCCATAACGTCCACTGCTGGACATAAGCCTCTCCCATGATGGGAGGATTTGCCGTAATCTCCACGCCTGGCAGGCGGATTGGAGATCGCAGTGATGAAAGACTAACAGAAAACGCTTCTGCCTTATTCTCTTGTCTACGGAGGCGCAAGGTGTTCTGCCTCTGACATTAGTCGCCTTATACGACACCCGTCAGTGTAATGGGTTGGTTCTATTTTTCTCTACCGGATACCACACGGCTAACACGGCGGATTACTAACTTAGGGCACTTTTATTTTAGATAAAGAATTGGGGTTCCGTGCAAAACCCTTGAAATCGGTAACAAAATTAATTCAAATAGCACAAAAAAAAAAAAATATTCATTTCACGCGAACGATGGTCGCGGGCAACAGTTAGTTTTCAAATAAAATGGAAACGCAGTTTGAAATTGAAAAATACTTCAAATAAGATGTGGATCGCAATTCTCTTCAGAAGATCTATAGTAGAGAAGTGATAGGCGTTAAACTCTTTAAGAATAATGTTTCAATAAGGTATTATTGCCGTCTGGGAATGCAGGTATAAAATGGCTTGTCAAGTGCAAGAAGGATTCATTATATTCCCGTCTGCTTCGAAGAAATTGTCTGGACGAAAACTGCTAGTCATCTAAAGGTTTTTTTAGTTCAAATGGTTCAAACTTGGTGGCTTCAATGTGTAGGTATCCTAGTGGCATGTCGTGTGGCCTGGCAAGAATTTACAAACTAAACGTAACGCGAATTCAAACGATTTCATAATTTAAAATACGGTTTTTCTTATCTACACAAGACTATTCATGATACCAGATGACTTTTTTATTACTTTCCAAAAAATGGGTACCTATATTAGGTGAACGGAGTAAAAGCTTATTGCATACCTAGTTTTTTTTCTTTGTTCCACAGCTTAGAAAAAAATTGATCTATCATTAAAAAAAATGCTACTTTCAAGTAAACAAAGAAAGAGAAATTTTGAAAAAAAAAAATGAAAAATATCGAATTTCAAATCATACGCAATACGCGTATGATTTGAATGTCATTATTTATTATTTTAATTTTAACTAAGTGTGCCATTTGCTTCTGCTCCGTTCACCTATTATATCTAACCATTTTTTTTGGAAAATGATAAATATGTCATCCTATCTTTGAATGCCTTTTTTTATTTTTTATGAGCCATATTCTGTGCCATTTCCGGGCAAAGGCCTCCCACATTCCTTTCCAACTCTCCCGCTGTTTTGTCCTGACCAATCAGTCAGAAACGAGTCCAAATCATCACGACAGCGTTTCTTGAACCTCTCGGTGACGACGACCGTCATCAGGCACCCACTGTGTGAAGATTCTGGCCCATCTGTCCTGACCTATCCTGGAAATGTGACCCGCCCAGTCCCTTGATATTAATTGCGAAGATATCACGGAACTTGGACTTAACTTGACACAATGCTTAAGGATCGTTATAATTATAGCTATAGTTGGTGCCAGTTAAGATGAGAATAGCGGTCATTGCCCTTTCCCTAATATCTCTTCGTACGAACCAAACAAATAAACTTTGTATCGTTTTTCATTACAAAAATGTTGAAGATCACGATAGAAGACGATTCCAGACTTGAACAGGCTTATTTTTGGTTTTCAAAGTTAAGAAGTTTAATAAATGTAGGTGGGTCATTGACCGGTATTCTCATCTTAACCGGCACCAACTATAGCTCATGCCCGCGACTTCGCGGTGGAGTTTTATAATTGTCCCACGGGATCATACTACCGAGATAAAAAGTATTCTATGTGTTAATCCAGGTCATAAACTATCTGCGTGCTAAATTTCATTCAAATCCTTTCAGTAGTTTTTGATTGAAAGAGTTACAAACATAGTCACATAAAGGGTGTAAAAAACCTCTTAACGAAGCCGAAAGGCACTTGTTCTTCCCGTCAGTCATTGCGATCATTTTTTTGTTCTAAACCATACCTAGGAACCTTCTAGTTACGGAGGTATTAGAGGTCAAAGTTCCGACTTGACAAGTTTTTTTTAAAATACAAGTTTTTAACGTAAGATTTTTACTTTAAACACCTCCACGACCCCCGTACTATTCAATTCATCTATCAGCACAATGTTTTGAGTGCGTTACATTGAGTTCTACCACAAAACATGATTTTTCACCCCAAACAAAAAAGTCGTTTCCCAGCAATAATATTGCGTAAAGTTACTTGGTTGAATGTACAGAATGCTTGGTTGACGGTTTCGTGATGAGGTTGTATACACGAACACACATACAAACTTTCGCCTTTATAATATTGGTGTGATAAACGTTTACGTAACGCGTTTGTGCGACAGCAGTTCATAGGATCCTCATAATATAGCGGAAAAGAAACCAAAAGTAAGGATACAATTTGTTGAACAACAGAATACATTTCCTTATCTGTATTGATGCCCAATATCCTTTTAACAATAGATAATGGATTGAACCCACAGACTGGTAAAGATATCAAAATAGCTAGGTAGTTTCTTCTGTTATGGCTCGATCTATAAATAAATAATTCACCATTAAGAATCGTTCAGGCGTCTATTTACAGAGGTCTTCCGTTGATTTAGGTAACTGTGTAGTGGTTTAATGTAAATAATTGGTCAGGGAGAGGCTAAAATAAGTTTGTTATTTAGTTTTAGGTACGATCATTGAGCTATTACTACTACGTATAGAGAAGACAGCGCGAACAAAATCTGTGCTCCGTTCAACTGCCGTCAGCCAGTTTTTCGAAATGGCATCTCGCAGTTCAACTAGAGAGGTTGTCATCTGCTTAACCGGACAATCCTGTGGGTACCTTAAGTGTAAGGCCTCCAGCCAGGGCATAAAACTTACAAACTAAACGACTACACGCTAAGGGCACCCCCTGTGGGGTACGGGCCTCGGCTTAGGGCGTCGCTGGGAGAGGACAGCAAGGGGACAGGCTGGATCTGAGTGGTGTCATTAATTAGGGACTGATTTTGGACTACAGGCGCAGCAACGCGGGCTGGCACGAGCAAGGGACGGGGAGTGTTCGTATCGAGGCGTCGCGACGGGCCTCGACGGCGAGGACGGAATGACGGCTGTTTGCGTCTGTGCTTTCTAAGCGTGCTAGTTTCCTTCCTGCTCACCAGGAGGAGGGTAATAGCGTCATCGGGATCGGCTAAGGTATGCCTTGGGCGGTGGATTTGACTAATTCGCGACCACTCAGTCGCTTGCTTGCCACAGCATTGTATATACGGGGTTAGCCGCCCCCCGCACGCCTCGCACTGCGCACAGATTTTGTTCGCGCTGACTTCTTTATATGTAGTAGTAAACGCTCAATGGATACCATAGAAAAGTTTGTTTAGCTGGTTTAGTCATGTTGAGGGAATTAATGAAAGTCCAACAAAAGGTCATGGTCAGGTCTTCATCTGCCTAGCCTTTTCCCAACCATGTCGGGGTCGGCTTCCAGTCTAACCGGATGCAGCTGAATACCCTATGTATTTTACATAGAGCGACTGCCTATCTGACCTCCACAACCCAGTTTGTACTGGGTAATACAATACCTCTTAGTAAGACTAGTTGTCAGAATTTCGGGCCACTGACTACCTGTAACAGCTGTCAAAGATAGCTACAATTGACAGCCAGGACGTGTTTTCCGAGGCACGGAGCAAACTCAATATGTAATTAGTGGTCACCCATCCTCATTTTTTTTTCTTGCCAGCTTTGTCTCACTCTTGCAAAGTTTTCTCCACTCTTTCTATTTCTCGCGAACCCGCGCGTCTTCCTTTCAGTTCTGACGAAACTTGTCCAATTCATCTCCTTATGTCCAATAAAAGGTATGTTCCTATATTTCTCAGGAAGATGGAAACTGGAAACCTAGGGATACCTTAGAAGGACATTCACTGATCTTATAATAATAAATAAATAATAAATAAATAATCTGTGGCTCGGCCGTCAAAGTGACGTGATGAAAATATTTTATCAAACAGATTTAATTAATTATTTTCACCAATTTACCCCGTATATTAACCCCAAGAAATCGAAACTAAGCAAGAAAAAATTATTACATTGATTTATTACAAGAGGATTACAACAAAAATGAAAAAATTCCGAAAACAAATGTCAAAATGTCACCAACAAAGATATTCAAATATACAAGCTAAGTTTTTTTAAATCTCATCTGTCACCAATGCAATGATCACTAGAAGCCGAGCAAAACAGCATCAGGAGGCATACCCACCATCTCCGGGCTCGTCGCTCAGCTCCGCCTCGCAGCGGCCGGGACGCGCCACACCCGTGAGCACCGTGTCACCGGTCGCTGCAGTTGCGTCGAGCTCGAGCGACGAGTTTTTCTCCCCGCCGTCGACACCATCACCATCACCACGACGAGGACGACGACGAGGAAGAGGACGGCCACCAGTGGGCTTGGGACCTCGAGGCCAACAGGCTCCGAGTAGGGTCCCCGCTGCCGGTGGAAATGTGTCGCGCATTCGTTGGACACAGTCAATGAACGAAAATGTGATGCGCGCATATTATGGGGCTACAGAGGGAGGGATTAACTTGACTGCGTATCGTGGTCAGATGCTCTCTCTGTTTCAGGTGCTTGAGCCAGGTGTCAGTGCGTCGGCGCAACGGCTGTCGGATCAGGTGCGAGTCATCCAGCGTAACCATATGTTGGATGACACCGTACTTGATCGACTACGCTCCGAATCACGGAGTAACCTCGTTATGCCTGCTTCGCCGTTGCTTGCGGTACAGGTACAAAATGTATCCAGTGCGCCGCCGCGATCCGACCGAGATGGTGAAGAGGATGATAGCGAAGTTATTTCCGTGAGTACCCAGTGCAACGCACAATTGAGGAGCGCTTTGGAGAGTGCATTCCGGGAGTACCGTTCCACACCGCCTGAACTTAGACCACGTCTACCTCGTTTGCCTATGCACAACAAAAACAAGGCGCTGGTGTGTGCTCTAGATTCGCAGCTGTCAATCTGCTTTGACAGCAGCAAAGACCTCGCCGATACTCACTCAATATTGTACTGTGGAGCTGTGGCGGCATGTCGTGTAGCTCACGTCAAATTCCCTAACAACGACAGAGCTACACGACCAAAATTAGCTGCTCCAGCTTGGCAGTGCAGGATTGAGCGGCGTATCGGTGAGGCTAGGGCACTCATCGGCAAGTTAATCTGCTTCAGGGAGGGCAATACTCGTCCTAGAGTGATGCGCTTTGTGAGGCGGGCGTTCTCGGGAACTGATATTAGTTTTCGAGATTACTTGGCCCGCGTCACAGAGCGTATCGACTCCCTGAAGCAGAAGATCTGTGCATGGGCAAGCCGTATTCGTCGGTACAAGCGGCGAGTGGAGCGGTACACTCAGAATCGCACATTCCAAAGCGATGAAAGGTGGGTATATAGAGCTTGGGAGCGACCAGACCAAGGTGTGACTGACACGTGTCTGCCGGATGATAACGCCATGTGTTCATTCTGGCGCAGCATCTGGTCGGTGCCTGTCAGTCACACTGAGGGCGATTGGACCCGGGAGGTTGAACAAGCGTGTAATCCAATACCAGAAATGGGGGCAATCGTCATCAGTCCCCAAGACGTAGCTCGTGCAGTCCGTCCGTTGCCTAACTGGAAATCTCCAGGGCCGGACGGACTGCACAACTTCTGGATCAAATGGTTCCAAAGATCACACGCTTGCTTGGCGTCCCAGTTTCAATCAGCCTTAGAGTCAGGGTCGCTGCCCCAGTTTTTGACGACAGGAATTACCCACCTGCTCCATAAATCAGGTAGTGCCGCGGAGCCAAAAAATTATAGACCAATCACTTGTTTACCAACGGTCTATAAAGTTCTTACATCCATTTTGAGAGCTAAAATCAACCAACATATTGAGAGTAACTCTATCATGTCTGCCTCTCAGAATGGATGTAGGAACGGGTCCCGCGGCACTAAGGAGCTGCTCCTCATTGATATGGCCATTAGCCAACAGGTTCGCCGCTCCCGTAAGAATCTGTCTACATGCTGGATAGACTATAAGAAGGCTTATGATTCTGTACCTCATACATGGCTCATGAGGGTGCTGGAGTTGTATAAAGTAGATGCAACTCTACGTACCTTCCTGACGTCATGTATGGGGCAGTGGAGAACGGTTCTTCGCTATCCAGGATGTCGACCGATTCAGGGGACCAGCGAACCGATAAGGATCGAGCGTGGTATATTCCAGGGTGATAGTCTGAGTCCATTGTGGTTTTGTCTGGCCTTGAACCCTCTCAGCACACTGCTGGAGCGTTCAGGTCTAGGCTATCTGTTGAGGAGAGATGGTCGGGTCATATCTCACCTTCTTTACATGGATGATCTGAAACTCTTTGCCCCCAACAATTTGCAACTGATGAAGCTACTGAAGGTAACAGAAACTTTCAGTAGCGCCATCAGGATGGAATTTGGTGTGGACAAATGTGCAGTCATGCATGTCAAGCGAGGAGAGATTATGGAATCAGTGGGAACTCAACTCTCGGATTCCATACACCTTAGATCCCTCTCCTCAACAGAAACTTACAAGTATTTGGGTATGTCGGAGGCATTAGGTATCAATACTGCAGACATGAAACAATCGTTGAGGGAGCGCTTCTTTGGCCGCCTGAATAAGGTGCTAGGCAGTCTTTTGTCAGGCGGAAACAAGGTGCGCGCCTTCAACGGTTGGGTCATGCCAGTTTTGATGTATTCCTTCGGCATACTCAAATGGACTCAGACGGAACTTGATGCCCTGGATAGGAGGGTACGCACACTGCTGACCAGAAATCGAATGCATCACCCACGTTCGTCGGTGATGAGACTGTATATCCCGCGGAAGTGCGGGGGTCGTGGCTTCTTAAATGCTAAGGCCCTACACAACCGTGAGGTATGCAGTCTCAGGGAATACTTCCTGGAAGCCGACGGGGAGATGCACCGAGATGTGGTCTCAGTGGACAAGGGCCTCACCCCGCTCTCCCTGGCTAACGAGAACTGGCGCAAGCCTAAAGTATTAAACACTAATGACCGCAAGGAAGAATGGCAGAGCAAGGAGCTTCACGGACGCTTTTACCGGGCCCTACATGGCCCCGATGTAGACTTCTTAGCGTCGGTATCCTGGCTACGCTTTGGTGACCTCTTCGGGGAAACCGAAGGTTTTGTCTGTGCAATAATGGACGAAGTTATGATGACGAATAACTACCGGAAATACATTGTGAAAGATGGCACGGTTGACATATGTCGGGCATGCCACCGTCCGGGAGAATCGATCCGACACATTATTTCTGGGTGTTCTAGTCTCGCTTACGGAGAGTACTTGCATAGACACAACCTCGTTGCCAGGATTATCCACCAGCAACTTGCTATGAAGTACAACCTTGTGGAATCAGAAGTGCCATACTATAGGTATGCGCCCGACCCAGTTCTCGATAATGGTAATATCACGTTGTATTGGGATCGACCTATCACCACTGACAGGACTGTTGTTGCCAATAGGCCTGACATTGTGGTGATAGATCGATTGGAGCGTCGCGCAATGATTGTTGATATAACGGTCCCGCATGATGAGAACATCGTGAAAGCAGAGAAAGATAAACAATTCAAGTATCTAGATCTGGCTCGCGAGGTTGTTGACATGTGGGACGTAAATACAGCAGTCATTGTGCCGATAGTCGTGTCGGCCAATGGCTTAATAGCCAAGAGCCTCGACCAACATCTTAGGAGGCTCTCGCTTGGCAGCTGGATCAAGGGCTTGATTCAGAAAGCAGTACTTCTGGACACGGCACGTATCGTTAGGAGGTTCCTCTCTCAAGAGCCCTGACCACCGGCAGCTCGGACCCTACTCCCAGCGCTGGTGGGCTACTGTTTTTTATATTTTTAAATGTTTTTTTTTTTAAGTTCTTTTACTAAGAAATATTTAAAAATGTTAAAAATATGTGAATATAAATGAATGAATAATAAATAAAAATAAAAAGCCTTTTATTTCACACCTAATAACTAACTAATACATTTTACAACGATCAGTTTCTTATTGTGGTTACTCACTGATCTTAATGGATCATAATTCTTCACAATGGTTAAGTGGGAAGTACTTGCAACCGCCGTGCGTGGTTGATCAGATGTATGGACGTGGAAAAAGCAAAAGGAGTCCGTATGTACTACTTAAGGATCGTAACATGTTGCGTTCTGTAGTTCCTGCCTACCCCAAAGGGGAAATGAGGGATTTTCTTTTTAGCTCTTTCCTAGTCGCTGGATAGATGGCGCTAGGAGTTAGTATGATAATGCAAGGAACGGAACCTAAAAAAACTGATTTTAACAAAGCGCGAGAAAACTAGGTTATATTTGGAAGGTTCAGCAAGCAAAAGTGTCAGTCAACGAGAGTATGTGACGTGACACAATGTTTTTTTTCCAAGCGTTTTGGTTTTGGCACCAACTATCATAGTAAGTTCAACGCCATCTATAGAGTTCTTGGAAACTAAGTTTTTTTTAATACCTCAAAAAGAAAACCTCTCATTAGCGCGAGTTTGTGTTTGCATCATGTGTATGAAAATTGACTTTAGTTACTTTTACAGATTCTTTCTACCTTTTGTTGCTACCTGCCCAGATGCTAGCACCATAGAACGAGTCTAATTATGAAACTAAGTTTCTGAAATTTTAGATATTTCTAATTATCTCAGCTTAGATTAGCACTTCTAAGAAATGGTTAATTAAATTTGATTCCAGGAAAGGCTGTAATATTCCAAGTTATGAAACACTTAGAAGCTGCGCTTTTATCGTCATATTATTGAATTTCAGTCGCTATTACAGTATTGTTGGTGCCAGTTAAGATCGCAAAAGCGGTCATTGACCCACCTTATTAAAGTTCTTGACTTTGAAATCCAAAAATAAGGCTGTTTGTGCTTTTATCGTCATATTATTGAATTTCAGTCGCTATTACAGTATTGTTGGTGCCAGTTAAGATCGCAAAAGCGGTCATTGTCCCACCTTATTAAAGTTCTTGACTTTGAAATCCAAAAATAAGGCTGTTTAAAGTCTTGAATCCTTATCTATCGTGATCTTCAAAATGTTTTCTAATGAAAAACGAAACATAGTTCATTTGTTTTGTTTCTGTTTTGAATGACCGCTATTGCAATCTTGAGTGGTACCAACTATAGAAATTAAAATGAAAATTAAGTAATTTTTACTTCCTGCAATAGTGTAGAACGGATTTATTGTACGGTTTTGATCACAAATCGAAATATACGTATGTTTGTCTAAATTTCATGGAAGTGGAAGAACATACGTAAGTGAGTAGGTACTTTTTAAATTATAATTATTCTGGGTTGTTTTTGGAAGGTAGTATCCACATGCTAGGAGTATGTATGCTTTGCTAAGTTTACACAAATAAATTATACCATTCCGATTTCTGGTATTGACAGTTATAATGAAAAAATATATACGGGGGCATTATACGGACTTTCATTGTGTTGCTCACAAGCCCTTTGTTTTGCAGAAAGCATTGCATTAAACTATTGGACCTTTTTGGTTATTTTTTTTTATCGGTCAAGCCCGCCACACTATTCCCAAACCACTGTAACTCCTGAAAGCCAGAATCAACCGTGGCGACCACCAGAAAAGCGCCGAGACAATGAAGCTCGAGAAAGTCCTAGAGAATGAATTTAACTGTCTTGGATCCCGCAACGAAATTAATCAGAAAAGTATAGCGGAGGAGTAGGAACCTTTTGGTTACGTTGTGAACTATTTTAAATTATTTAACATATCATTACGCCTGTAATCCCCGAAGGGTAAGTCAGAGGCCACTAGTTATTTTGTAAGTCCCATACTCTCTCTCTGTAATTTTAATCTCTCTCTGTATTTTTCTAGTAGCATTTTTTTAGTAGCAGCTGCTACTGAGAAATTCCTGATGGAAAAATCAAATACCTTACTTAACAATAATACTTTACTTAACTTACTTTACTTTACTTTACTTAATAACTTTATGGTACAGGTGGTGCCGGCAGTAGACTCGGGGGTACAGGTAGATGCTGCGTACTTCGATTTTAAAAAGGCGTTCGATACGGTGGATAATGACATCTTGTTAAGGAAGCTCGTGAAAATTGGATGTACACTACCTCTGATAGAGTTCTTCGATAGCTATATGAAGGATCGCCAGCAATATGTCGACTACAATGGCTGTGTATCTCAACCGTATTACACGAGATCGGGCGTGAGCCAGGGCAGCAATGTAGGGCCTCTCGAGTTTATTGTAATGATAAATGACTTGCCGTCAGACATGGGACCTGTTTATTGTTTGCGGATGACCTGAAATTGCTACTCGAGTTTCGGGATCACTCGGATTGTGAACGCCTACAGGAGGACGTTGACAGAGTGGTCGAATGGAGCAATGACAACAAACTGCATTTTAATGTTGCTAAATGTTCGGTGATGTCGTTCACTCGCGCGCGAACTCCCTTGAGTTATCAGTACAAGGTTGAGGATGTGCCAATGCAACGAGTGTCTCAGGTACGAGACTTAGGGGTAGTCTTCTCTCAGGAACTAACCTTCCGTGAGCATATCAATAAGATATGTAAGAAGGCATACAGAAACCTAGGTTTCGTACTCAGGCAGTCCCAAGGATTCACCAACATCGTGACACTAAGGGTATATGTACGTCAATATGACGCATTAGTCAGAAGTCACCTCGAACATAGCGCATTCATTTGGGCTCCTCATGAGGCGAAATATAGTGTTATGTTGGAACGTATCCAAAATAAGTTCACGCGACACTTGTATTACAAACTGTATGGGGTATATTCATTATATCCATTGATGTACCCTACACTATTTGTTCTGGGTATGGTAGGGTATAACACTCTAAGAGTACGACGGGAGTTTTCGCTCGTAGCGTATGTAGTGAAACTACTACGTGGCGTGGCGCATAACCCGGGAGTGCTGCGACACCTACAGCTGTACGTGCCCGACCGGTACGTGTGGAGGCGGCACCACCCGCCCCTGCTCGCTGTGCCTGCAGCCAGGACCAACCTGCTGGCGAGAACTCCTCTCACTAGAGCCATACGTGTGGTGAATGAGGTACACGGGAGGGTTGATGTATTGTGGTGCAACTTGAGTGAATTCGCAAAAGTTACACTATATTTAATAACTTATTTAGATTAAGACATTTTTTTTTAACTAGGTATAAGGTGTAGATTTAGGATTTAGTTAGTAAGGCCACTCTGTCGCATTGGATCATAGATCTGTAATGATAGTGTAGGTAAGATTGTTATAAATAAATAAATAAATAAATAGGTAACATTTTGTCCATCCGGGGAATGGAACCTAGGACCTCATACTCAGTAGTCATGCATACGACCACTCGACCAACGAGGCAATCCATAAAATAAATATAATTATCATCATCATCATCATCAGCCTATTAATGTTCTCACTGCTGGGACACAGGCCTCCTCTCTATGAGAGGGAATGGGCTATAATCCACCACGCGGGCCCAGTGCGGGTTGGTAGATGTCACATGTCTTCGAATTTTTGGTTCTAGGACATGCCGGTTTCCTAACGATGTTTCCCTTCACCGTTTTGAGAGCAGCTGTAATGAAATTAATTACACAAAGTAATGCGCCTGCCTGCGTTCGAACCCATGACTTACTGTTTATAAGTCGGGGCCGCCACCACTGGGCCATTGCTGCTCCTCAATGTAATTATATTGTTTTCTTATTTCACCTTCTGCGACACTCTCAGATTGTGCATCAGGTTTAATTTTAAATGTGTTTGTTAGTTTCATGTTTTTTTTTTTCATTTAAAATTTATTTTCGGATGTTACCAGGGCACAAAAAGAAACACATTTATACGGGAATTCGGATTTTAATTGGTCGAATAAAATACAATTTTTTTGACATTAGAGTGACATTTAGAGTTCCTTAATTTATTTACAAAAATATATCGTTGAATAGCACGCGCAACAGAGGACCCTAGAAAGTTGAGATAGTAGTTAATACTATAATAAATAACTGTGCAATTTTAAAACAACTTTAAAAATTGCAATTGAAGAATCATTTTTGCGTGTGTGTCTACTCATTGCAGAAATAACAGTCCCTTGTTGCTCATGCCATTCTTTACAAATACAGTTCACGTTATTTTCAATTCGTCAAAATTTTTAGGCTTTGTTCAGATCACTGTGCTTGTCGCATTGACTCTTGTACATGCTAAAGTATTAATTAAACATCAGAAAGTTACATTAAGGTTAGTTGCCCATTCTTAACAGTCTAACGACAAAAAGAGTTGTAGTTATGTGTGCGTCTGAACTAAGCCTTATGCACGAAGTCAAGCCGCCAACTTTGCTCAAGTTGAAGCCTATTGACACGTCAGACACAGTCTCTGAAACTTGTGTAACTATTTATGAAACTCCCTAGGAAAATAACGAGTTTCAAAAACCACTTTTCTTGTAAAGAAGTCAACTTTCACAATACACTTTTTTGGTGGACATCGTGCATTACTACTACATTATTATATTGATATTATATTGATGTGAAACATCTATAGGCACGAAATGAAATAAAAAATGACGTGGCGACGTATGCCGTGTCAAGATTCAACCCGGCCCTAACAATCTCGAACATTACCGGCCTGTTGAAGCAGCATAGGATCTACATATGCACCACGGTTTACAACAAGCCAGCTGGTCTCGGGGCACAGTGCTGAGTTACAATCTCGTGACTTTGAGTTCAATCCCAGCTTATGGATTTTCATTTTGTGAATCGAGTCATTTTGTTTTTATTTAATTTTTGTATTAAAATAAATGATTATTAAATAAACATTTCAGGGAAAAATTTGTAATATTTTATGTTTTTATTAAGCCATATTTAGTTCCTGTCGTAATCTGTTCTTCTATGCATATCATCATCATCACTTCAGCCGAAAGACGTCCACTGCTGGGTATAGGCTTCCCCCAAGTTTCGCCACATTGAACGGTCCCGTGCGACTCGCATCCAGCGGGTTCCGCATGCATATTACTTGTACAAAATAATTTCTATGTTTCACATCTCTGACAGGCGTCCCGTGACAGCCCACAATTATTTTTTTATCATTCTGGCTTATTTACAATTCAACCGTTGTTAATATAGTCATGGTAATAACTTGACTAAGATCAAAAATATGAGGGACAATAAAAACAATAGTTCATTATTTTTGCTGTTCATGCAAACGAAACTATGCTTGCGACTTGATTTAACTCTTTTAATCAATTTATTCGCACCAATATTACAAAGACTTAAATTGTTAGATAAATTTTCATTAAATAACGATTAAAAAATCGTTAGATTCGAAATAATCACTCTCTGTATTTACGAGTATATGTCGCAGTAAGATAGTTATAGCCGTGATATAGTTATATTCCTAGGATTATAACTATATTCCAGAATATAGTAATAAGACAGTGATTTAGACTTATCTATTGAAAAATTATAAGTATTATATTTGATGAAAGAGCGAGTGAAGCGAGCGAAATAAGACTAAGGCGTAATCGACGTAGTAATTTAAACCTTGCAGACAAGAAATAGGAGCTCACCCTAGCTACGTCGATTACGCTTTAGTTTGGAGTAATTTACTTTGATAGGATAGCAAAATGTAATCTTTATGGTTATAAAATCACATTAAAATGGGGTTTTAATTTTGGTGATCAGAAAAAATGTTTTTATATTTTTTTCATTAAATAACTCTAATCAGACACTTATAAATCGCTATCATATTTCTATCTTCCGGTATAACTATCTTACTACAACATATATTTATTTTGTTTACTTAAAGTATTTTTCCATCATATTAAAGAAGTGGGAACTTATAGCCCTCTTACTTTCGACGGTTCATTTGCGATTACTTTTTATTTTATTTAAATACATTTATCTGATTTCCTTAGCCAGTAGCCAAACACTCACTGCAGGTAAAAAGCTCTCGCAAACGTCAATATTCCTTTGGAATATTATTGTTATTTATATTTAAATTGAATGTGTGATACAAAGACTAACTTGGTCTTTAAAAGTGCGAGGACTCCTGTAAATATTTAAAATAAAATAATGGGTATATACTTTTTTATATCTATACTAATAACATTTAATAATCCATCTCTTACTATGTAAGTATATAAATATTATAATAATTATATTCTTAGGCATTATAAATAAATACTTACTTAGTTTCATAATATAATAATAATTGAACATTTAAAAACATTAATACTGAGCTCATTATTTTCTTAGTCATTTAAATAATCTAAAAATTATGATATATTTAATTACTATCTAATTAGTTGATATCGATTAATGATACCGATTTAAATATATTAATATGTTTCGATGATTTTTACACAAACATTAAGAATGACAGTTTAAATACAACATCTATATATTTTGTAAGTTTAAATAAAATACAGGTTAACCACGCATTTCGTCGAATTAATTATATTTAAAATTACAGTTATATTGTTTTAGGCAATAAAATTATGGCCAGAAATAAACATACAGTCATCATCTGCCTAACCTTTTCCCAACTATGTTGGGGTCGGCTTCCAGTCTTACCGGATGCAGCTGAATACCAGTATTTTACTAAGAGCGATTTTTTGGAAAAGTAAATATTGGTCTACTGGCATTATCCAGGGAGGAAACAAGGGACTACGTTTGTATGGAAAAACGGCCGTTTTGTGTCCTCTTAACAGGTTAACCTTAAGATCAACCCGAGTGGCTGTTATTATTTAAGCGTGGGCCAGACTATTGTAAATAAGCCCTCCGCACACCTAGTCTTCACCGGCGGTTTACAACAGTGCGTCAACAGTGCGTGCTGTTGTAAACCACCGGTGAAGACCGATGTGGAGGTGTGTGGAGGTCTTGTTTACAACAGTCCGGCACGAGCATTAGCCACAAGCACCTCCGAGAAATAAACATACAGTAACACTGGTGTCGATTCTGTTGTGCCCAAACTAAACTTAATTTAGGCTATTGCTATCTTTTTCTCTATAATAAAACGAGAAAGAGACGGTTGTAATTTAGAGCTGTCAAATTTAATTGGAACTAATATTTCCATACAAGTGAAGGGTGCACGTAAAAACATGTCGACTAAAAACACGGTGAAGCGCAAGGCATAAACTAGATTGACATTTCTAATTTAGTTCATAGCTATAGCCATTGTTTTCTCGCACTGCCTTTTAGTAAAAGATAGCAATAGCCTAAATTAAATTTAATTTGTGCACAACAGAATCGACGCTACTGTATTAAATGTGGTATTAAACTTTAACGGTTTATGACTAAACTTATAAGCGACAGAATACCGTCACTTACGGGATATCTTCCGTGATAATCCATTGTTGTGAGCTCCCGAAATTTCGACGCTGTTGCAAGCGCCATGATCGTGGGGTGACTGCGAGAGTGCAGGTGGATGGTAAATAAAATGTAAGGTGCAGAATTTTAATGAAAATAAAATACATCTACCCTCTTCGTTAGTGTAAATAATTATCACGGAAGATATTTCGTAAGTGACAGTATAAATTTAAACATGCAGTATCTAGGAATTTAGTCGTTTATTACTATGCATTATCATACAACCTATCTACTTAGTATTAAATTACACGTGCACAATATACACAACAAGTGTCAATATTAATCTACATCGTTGATTAACATTCGATTCTCCTTTTAATTACTTCCCAAGAGCTTACAAACATACGAAATAGTATTTCGGTTCCGTCATTGTTCTCAAAATAGAGAACTTAGAGAAAATAATTATCCTCCTTGCTCTATACTATAATATTATTCTTGCTGCCTTAAGCTATAGTCACTGCCAGATGAGGAATAAAAAAATTAAAAAGTAAGAATTAAAGGTCATTGCTCTTTCCTTAATTTCTCTGCGTAGGTACCCCGACAATACATTATGAATAGGTTTCTTATTACTTGAAAAAGTCAAGGATCACGATAAAGGTCGTTTCGGGACAAGTTTATGTCATTAATTCTGTTTTCGGAATTATGTATATGAATAAATGTAAGCGGGTTAATGACCTTTAATTCTTACTTATCTGGCGGAGACTCCATACAAGGTGGCGCCAACAGTACGATAATAAACAGCGTATACTTACGTTACTTACGTTTCCAGCCTGAATTTATAAATTCAATTGAATTCATGCTGTAGTTTAATCAAAATACATTATTTATATTTTCAGCATTTTCTACACGATGCAGATTGTAGACTAATAGGCCGACAAGTTAACGACCTCCGCATAATAGCATGTAAAATATAAGTCATACAAATTATACAACAAAAAAAAGGAGTCAAGTCACTAGAAACATGAAACTACAGTCACTCACAGCTCGTTAGACAGATTTACGAGATCTAACCCTTTTCATTTATTATAACAAGATATAGGATGTCAGTAACGAAATCCACCAAAGTAATCACGCAGACACTTTATATCATTTCGTAGAACAAGAAATTCTCAGTGGACGTTTGGAAACTTAATTTTCTTGAGTGTAAATTACCTGAGTGAATAAAGTTATTCACTGAAATAATCATGAGGGAAAATGAAATTGGTGGGAACTTTCGTATGAGAATATTACATTTGGGTGTAAATAAGTGTCAAATCAAAATTCTTTATAATTTGTTACCACCAGTACTCTCAGTACAGGGTTATTTTTCGAGTCAAACCTCAAACATGTTCAACATAGTAACAGATTGATATTACTTAAATCAGACAAAAAAAAAATTGAATCTAAAATAATCTAGATTAGATTTTTGTATTTATTTGCAGTTTATGATGTTTAGATATTAAAATTAGATCGTGAAACACTGATGTAATAAATAAATAGCAAACATGGAAAATATCCAAGATTTTGTTACTAGGAGGTTTTTTTTATTTTATAAAAGAAAATGGCTTATTATCTCAGGGTATTTCTTCAGGGTAGGATCGATGCCTGCCGCCGGGGTTGCGGGACTGTTCGAAAGAGATACCGTGGCCCCGGAACACAAAGGGCGATGAAGGAACATGGATGGGTTTTAGTCAGTAAAAGTCTGACACTCCCTCCTGCTCCGCCCAGAGCGGGAGGAGTCATTATTTTGATGATTTCACATTCGAAAAAGAAAAAAAAGGGTATTTTTAATGTAAACTGATTTATCTGAAAGAAGAATAAATCATATTTTTAAGCAAACAGGAGCTGAAGCTTTCATGTCAACAAATAAATTTGTTTTCAAGCAGAGTAGTTTGACCTTTCATCGATAACAAGCAAAGCCAATTTACAGCCTCCATTGTGTCAGTGCCTGTCGTTCAAAAATAATGCTTATTATGTAAGCTATTGTGTTGAGTTTTGGAACCACCATTGTACAGATGTACTGAACTTATGAAAAAAATCAAGCGTAGATATATGATATTCGTGCCTTCTTTACCTACATAATAAGGTCCATTCACACCGAAGTGGCAGGGGTTGGCAGCGTCTAGCTAGCTCTTTGCTGTAATGCGCCGCATTGACGGGCGGCGTGACGTCTCGCGGCGCGGCGGCGGTGCGAGCGGCCGCGAGTCTATCAAACGATACTATGTATTTCAAAGAATAAAATGGTTAGACAGTGGAACTGCGACCGCTGCCATTTTGGTGTGAAATTGACCCTGTTTTTCGGATGGGAAATCATCAAATGACTCCTCCCGCTCTGGGCGGAGCAGGAGGGAATGTCAGACTTTTACTGACTAAAACCATCCATGTTCCTTCATCGCCCCTTGTGTTCCGGGGCCACGGTATCTTTTTCGAACAGTCCCGCAGCCCCGGCAGGCATCGGCCCTTGCGTACCCCTTCCATTTGCTGACATCTCTTAGAGGCGCGCGTGGAACACGAACGCACCGTCGCGTCGACACGGCCTGTCGTCATAAGACGGACGGTGAAATTGACCCTTACAGTGGTATTAATTATACAAGATGTAATATAAAAAAGCACAACCTGTCGTTGGGTGACTCAGGCTATGTTACCGAACAAGTTTCCTTGTACCTAATATTATTCGTCATCGTAATTTTTTAATCATGTTCCCACTGTTGAGTCAAAGGTGTCTTCTCTGTAAGAGCCCAGTGTGGGTTACAAGATATCACACGTCTCTAAATTTATTTTTGCAGAAGGGCCTTCAATTAGTTCTATGACTTCGTATCTCATGATCAGATAACAAAACCACAAACTAAAAGGTACCTTAGTGAACGCTTGGTTTAAGTAAATCTAGACCGAGCTAAAGTTGACCTATAACTTGAGAGAATCACGCAAAATGAGTAAGCAATTTCGTGAATAGAGCAAAGTTTAGTTCGATTTGATAGGAACGGAGTTTAATACCAGCGTATTAAACTTGTTAAACTTAGGTTTTGAACGCAAGTGAAGCAAATATTTATCTTTCATTATTTAACGTTACATCACGCTGGCTTTTCCTAAAGGTGTAAACAGAGATGTACATAACAAACACACAAAATAGCACTTACATTACCCACATACACACTTATTTTTAAGTCTAATATATAGGCTGTGAGCAATTATTATTAATTACTGATGAAAACACAATGACAGTTTCTTCAACTTAAGATCGAATCCAGACTCCATCACGCTTAACACTCGAGGTTGCGGCCACAAAACCAACGAGGCAGTACATCATTTTTCTTCTTCTTCAACCTTTGATCACTCAATCCTGAGTGGTAGGTCTCTTCAAACTCTCCGCTTTTGACGGTTTTGTCATTTTTGTCCATCATTACACTTTTACAAATATAAATGACCCTATCAAATATACATTTATTTTTTTGATACACCAAACGTTAATTTATAAAAATATTTACATTAATTAATAAACATTAATAGTCCAGTTATCGGCACAAATTCTCACTTTACAAATATTGTCAGTTTATCAATTAAATATTTACACTCTCCTTCCGTGTATGTAGGCTGAAACAAAAGAAGAATGCCATTAATAAATTATTCAATTAAAGTTGAAAGTAATTAAATCGTTTCATTTGGGCTAATGGAAATAATCAGCGGGCTTTTATGACAAAAGCTCATAATTATTAAACTCAATTCATCTCAATCTGTTGTTGGAGATTTAAAATATCTAATAGTCTTTGTTCCTTTTATTCGTAAGTTGGATGTAGAAAAAAACTCAAGATTTCTTAAAACAGTCAAAGACTCAAAGTAGACTTCAGACATTTATACAACCACTCATATCCAGAGTTTCATAAATAATGATAAAATCTCGGTAAGTTTATAAAAACAGGCGTAACAACAAATATCATTGTCTTTTTTAAACTTTCACGATCAGAACTTATGGAAACGGGTTCTTTTTTTTTTTTTTTTTTTCATTGTTTTATACCGTGGTACTCTAAGACCGTCGTACGTCGTAGATCAAGACTGCGAAATTTGATAGCTAAAACAATTATTTATATTACACACAAATCCTGACATAAGAGCAATAAGCACAATGTTAAAATTATTGAATCAGGCAACAGGCATTCGAAAAACCCAAAACCCTTTTTCGCAACAAACCTCTTTTATTAAAACGCGCTGAAACGCGCTTTATTTGTTCGTTTTCATTTCAACAGATTTATAATTTAATTTTTTTTGGCATAAGGCCATTTATTTTTAAAATTTTTAAACAATACAAAATAAAACAAAGAATTAAAAAGAAATGCTATTGTTCATGAACGACTTACATGACGTTATAAAATATTTTAATCAAATATCTAAAGAAATATCTCTATTATTTTTATTTATTATGTAGAAGTATAGAAATAAGTAAAGCAAAGTTTTAATTGAGTTTGATTGTTATGTTGTTTTAACATTTTAAAAGTTAAAGTAGTTCTTTTCAATATGAAATTAAACTTTAACAACTCTATTGTAACTTTAGAAACGTTTAAAACTAGTTTACCATTGTCTTTGACAAATTAAGTAAACGTACTGTTATAGAAAGCATGTGTTTTTTATTAAATAATGAAAAATAATGTTAGATTCTGTGGTAGGCACAAAACCCAGAATCTAACATTATTTTTCATTGAAAAAAAAGCGTGAGTTTAAGTTTAAGAGGAGCAAAGAAGAACTAGTTATTGGATCCAGACTGTGAATAAAGCATGTGTTTTTTATTAAATAATGAAAAATAATGTTAGATTCTGTGGTAGGCACAAAACCCAGAATCTAACATTATTTTTCATAAAAAAAAAAGCGTGAGTTTAAGTTTAAGAGGAGCAAAGAAGAACTAGTTATTGGATCCAGACTGTGAATACTGCAAAGCCGAAACCTCAGAAAAAGATAACATGATAAACTACATAGACTAATTTTAAATGGCATGTATTTAACACGGCGACAAACTAATCTGATTTAGGGTTTTAAAAATAATTAAAATGGGTAGCAAAAATAATAGGTTGGCAGCTACAGTGAAGTAGCATTTTAAGTATAAAGTAGCAGCTTTATTTTGAGTTGTAAGCTTTGTTTAAATTTAAATTGGCAGTGATTTTGTGATGTGGCAACTGAATTTATTGCTAGGCGACAATTTGACGGCAGATAAAGTAGAAAATAGGCTTTCATAAATTAAACAATGAGGTTGTTTATAAAATTAACTGAGATTTAGAACCTGCTACGACTACATGACGCGCGCTCGCTTCGCTCGCATATTAAATAACACTCTTTGACTTCTGTCCCTAAAGTGCCGGGCCTCCGCCGGTCTC
This sequence comes from Xestia xanthographa, assembly GCA_905147715.2. Taxonomy (NCBI): domain Eukaryota; kingdom Metazoa; phylum Arthropoda; class Insecta; order Lepidoptera; family Noctuidae; genus Xestia; species Xestia xanthographa. Next base: position 23,752,283 of record LR990653.1, on the reverse strand, counting down.
CTTCGTGGGCCTACGGCCCGGTGCTCATGCCGCCCATAAATGATTACTTAAATGAACATTTGAAATATTAGCTGGACATTATTTTTAATACCTCACCTATAATTTCATTGGCCCTGTTTAATATGTTTGCTATCTTATAGTAGCAGCTATTATTTAGTTTTTATAGATTGCCTTTTGTAGCTCATAAATATAATTATGCTAAAAATATTAAATCGTTACCAAGTTATTTTTTTTTTGTAACCAAGTAGTCACTCGCCTAAAAAGTTGTTATTTGCCTCAAAAATAATTAGCCATTTTAAATCAATAAAGGATTGATGAAGGATGTATTGGTCTTTAGTTGTCAGAAAAGTGAAAACATTTAAGGGTAACAAATATGTCGAATTGTCGTGAAAATCCGACATACCTCTGTTTTATGGAACTTTATTAGTGACAGGTGATAGGTGACAAGTTGTCGTGAAAAACTTGTCAAATCTGCTTTATAAAACACACAATTCTCATGACGTCTTGACATAATATATGTAGAATTGTCTGACAAGTCTGACAGGAGCGTTGCCCTCTGTCGTGAAATAATTCGACTGTGGTTTTTTGACATGTCGACTTTCATAAAACGCGTTCTTAGATGACAATTATGTCAATATTTCACCTGTCGCTTTTTGACATATATGTCACGTTCATAAAACAGCTTAAGCGCGACAATTCTACAATTTTGTTATTTTTTGACATATAATTAAGTATGTCGGATTGTCGGCTTCATAAAACAGGGCCCAGAACTGAGCCACTAGTTTGGCGCCTTCAATACCGTCCATTAGTTCCTTAAATATTGACATGACAAAAAATGTTCACAGAAAATCTATTAATTTTATTTAATCACACCAACTATTCTTAAAAAAGTTTAATTATACTTCTAAATGATAACATTAACACTTAGCACAAAACAATTCAATTTAAGGCGTTTTTATAAAAGTATTCCTTTGAAAAATCCTAATGTCTAGTCATTTCTTTAGACCGAACACAAAATATGGCGTCTATCGCAATTTAAGAGTATTAAAAGCTATTCAGACGTATAAAAAGGACTTGAAGAAAACTGCGAATGACTAATAGCGTAAGGCGTAAAGCTGCGTCGGTAAAACAAAAGAAAAACTATTAATATATACCGCAAAAACTTTGGAGAATCCTTTTCTAAGCGGCGAGAATTAATGGAACTAATCTGTAGTACTCGTATAATGAGGACTTTGAAAATGAAATCTTGAAGGTGAAAATGCGTGTGAAATAAAATTACAGTTGTTAGGATTTTTTGTTTGTTTCAATATTAACTATTTGTATGTTTATTGGATTGGTCAAACCAGTCTGGACGATGAGCGGACGCTTCTCCAAGCAGAGAACCATGTATTGTGACATTTATAGAGAAAGATAGTGGTTTTTGAAAGTGAACAAGCTTTGGGCGTCCAAGGTTTTGAATAGAGGAAAAGTAATTATACAAGGTAAGGTTTTTATTCTGTAGTTAAGTAATGATTAGGATTTAGAACTGTCAAATGTTAGAATTCCTAACTTTGCTTTCTTTGATGGTTCTAACTTCGTTTAGATTCATTTTTTTACATAAAAATATGTTTGAGAGTTACTTTTGTAAGTATTTTTATTCTATATTGCACACAAAATGAAAAATATACATAGATACAAATTTGCAATAATAATATAGTTTAGGTACATTATGTACCTACAATGGCGAGTCTAACCCAGAATTATATTTTTACCGATACGAACCTACAAATAATGATTATTTTACAAAAAAAATACAAACCAGTATTAAAACGAGAAATTTATATTATGGAAGTTTTATTCATTATAGTCATTAACTAAAATGAAAAAAAAAAACGAAAATATGAATTTTAGTTTTAATTTTTATTTAAAATTGATTATTCATTGCTCGCAGAACGGATGGCCGATGGGGCCGAAAAGTTCTGGAGTGGCGACCGCGAACCGGAAGACGTTGCGTTGGAAGGCCTCCCACTAGGTGGACCGATGACCTGGTGAAGGCTGCGGGAATCCGCTGGATGCGAGTCGCACGTGACCGTTCAATGTGGCGACACTTGGGGGAGGCCTATGTCCAGCAGTGGACGTCTTTCGGCTGAAATGATGATGATGATGATTCATTGGGTGAAAAAGACCCATAAGGAAACCGAAAAGCACTCGTTCTCTACGACATTGCGATATTTTTTTTGTTCTACACCATACCTGGGAACCTTCTAGTTACGGAGATATTGGGGGTCAAAGTTCCAACTTTTTGACAATTTTTAAAAAAATACAAGTTTTTAATGTATAATTTTTACTTTAAACACCTCCACGACCCTCGTACTGTTCAATCCATCCATTAGCACGATGTTTTGAGGGCGTTACATTGAGATAGAGCGTAAAACGTGATTTTCCATCACAAAAAAAAATAGTTTTCCGGCAATTTTTTTGCGTAAAGTTACTTAGTTTGATATACAGAATGCTTGGTTGACGACTTCGTGAAGAGTCCTCACCGTGCATACTGATTGAAATTTTTATTTTCATAATTGTTATTTTTTATTTCAAATGCAATTATGATCCTAAATGGACTGAAATAAATTATTTTAAACTGAATTGATTTTTGGAACAATTTATAAAAAAACACGTAGCCTTTGCTTTTAAATCGCATCTTCCCAAATATTATATGAAAATATTTCATGTTTTCCATGTTTTTCCCGTTCATACAAGTACACTGATTTTTTTTTCCCTGAAACAATATTTACGATCTGAAGTGGCAATTAGCCGAAGACTTTCGCTGGAAGTTTTAAGTGGTATCGTAGTTAAAAAAACTTGGAACGACGAGGTTTTGGGTCTTACAAATTGGCCTCTGAAATATATTATAAACTTCGAAGTATTTACGACCTTCATAAATCCAAAATTGTATTAGCCAAAAGGGAATTTCGTTAACCAGTTAGCATTACCATGCATTTTATATTTATAAATTTAAGTAGTTTATTAAAGAGGATTATGGAGTCTTCTTGCTGTAGCTGCACAACTCATAATTAAATTAAAACAGTGATATACTAAATGCATTGTACAACAATATCACTTATAATATAATAGATAACAACAACAACGACAGCCCATAACGTCCACTGCTGGACATAAGCCTCTCCCATGATGGGAGGAATTTGCCGTAATCTCCACGCTTGGCAGGCGGATTGGAGATCGCAGTGATGAAAGACTAACAGAAAACGCTGCTGCCCATTCTCTGGTCTACGGAGGCGCAAGGTGTTCTGCCTCAGACATTAGTCGCCTTATACGACACCCGTGACTGTAATGGGTTGGTTCTATTCTACTCTGCCGGATACCACACGGCTAATAATAACTAATAGATAACTAAGGGATAGTAAAAAACAAAACAGTTCATCGAAACAAAATTACAAAATTCATTCAAATGTTTAAAAATAATCCTGCGCCAAATGAATTTATTTCGTTTCAAGCTCGATTTTCTGTTAATTAACGTAAGCGCGAGTAATAGGAACAAGTGTCAATACATTGCAATCCTCGTGAAACTAAATTTTACACAAACGACATCACTGAAGGAGTGAAGTGCCTTGAAATCAGCACAAATATTCAGCTTATTTATCTGCCCAGCTACCGTTGTGAACATTTTCAAACCTAACCAGATGCATAGAAGTATGTACCAGAATATTACAATGAAACACCAGCCACATAAGCCGACATGGTACACGAATTCCTTTGATAAGATTGGTTAACAGACTTTCAGATTTCTGTTCCATTTACGAATACCGAGATCAACTGCCTAACTGATCTGTGTTGTATCACCCATCCACAGACCGACTTCGGCAATTGTTACTTAACCTTGACTATCTACATGCCATTATGAAAAGGTAATAAAAAATAGGTACAGACATGCTGGCTTCTAATAGTTAAAGATAATGAAAAACAGAAAAATTTAATTTTAATTATTAAATATCTAGTTATCACAGTCTCCAATTTATTTCTGCCTCTAAAACTCGTTCATTATTAAAATGTCTCAGTCCGAAAAACAATGCAAAACTATTTTCATTTTGTTTCAGTTCAATTGGAAAAGTTGGACAAATTTCACTCTCAACGATTTTTATTATCATTGGGACAATAGCAATGGAAACTTTCAGTAATGCCATAGTTTTATTTCATTGAAATTCTATTTTATACTCTGATTTGTTATCCATATGGATGGTACACAGTGGAACAAGCCCACAGAGTATGCGACGCCATAAGAAAGTCCTTAGAACAAAGGGAATACTGCTCGTCAGCGTTTTTGGATATCCAGCAGGCGTTCGACAAGGTCTGGCACAAAGGCCTACTATGTAAGATCAAGCAGAATATTTCCCATTCATATTTTGCAATCTTCAAATCCTACCTCGAGGATCGCAAAATTTCTGTGAAAGAAGGTGACGCCACCTCTGAGTTCCGAGTGATTGAAGCCGGAGTGCCACAAGGATCTGTTCTCGGTCCCATGCTCTACACCCTGTTCACTGCAGACCTACCACTAACGCCAGGAATAACCACAGCCACATTTGCAGACGACACCGCTATATTAGCAAGTAATAAAGATCCAAGACTGTCATCAGAGAACTTGCAGAAGGCCCTTAACAAAGTAAACGAATGGCTCCAAAAATGGAAAATAAAGGCTAGTGCTGCAAAGTCAGTACAGGTGACATTCACTCTTAAAATAGGAGACTGCCCACCTGTAAAGTTGGGCCAATGTACTCTACCTCACAGTGACCATGTCAGATATCTTGGCTTACACATTGATCGTAGACTAACCTGGAGGCACCACATCAAATGTAAAAAGCAGGAGCTTCAGCTAAAGTGCAACAGCCTATACTGGATGCTAGGAAGGAACTCGAGACTTTCTTTGGACAACAAACTGCTTATATATAAATTCATCCTAAAGCCCATTTGGACATATGGCCTGCAACTGTGGGGCAGTGCAAGCGATTCCAACATAAAAATACTCCAGCGCCAACAGAACAAGATTCTAAGAACAATTGCAAAAGTACCATGGTATATAACCAACAATGAAGTTCACGAGCTCCTTGAAATGAAAACAAGCAAAGAGGAAATTCGGAGTTTGGCAGCTAAATACAGAGAACGGTTAATCCACCACCCTAACGAACTTGCTCGCCAACTCACCATGGACCAGTATGTGAGACGACTAAAACGTCATCATATCCTAGAGCTAGAAGACCGGCAGTAGCTCTGGGCAGCAGATGAGTAGATGCTTCCAATGGGAAGCCACTCCGCATGACAGCAGCACAGAACACATTTGATCATAGCCTTGGGGCTGATTGCAAATACAAGAAGACAAAAAAAGAAAAAAAAAAATATGGATGGTACATATTTTTCAGGTAGGAGTAATTCTGTAAATTTTTAGAAAGTTTATCTTTTAGTTCCTAATAATTTTGATTGTTAATAATTTAGAATATAATTTTTGAAACCGCTCTATCGCTTGAAGTACAACAAACCTGCAAAGATAATAGTAAGGGAACAATAACCTAACAATATTTCGTCTTAGCCAAGCCACAAAATCGAAAAACTATAATTATCGGATCAGCTGAAATTGTGCCTAACCGTGAACTATGTTACAGATAACAAGAAATGAAATGATGTTTATTTTGCAAGTAGGTTTTTACAAACACTTTAACATATCATTTTTTAAAAACTAGAAGGGGCCGGTGTTTCGTACCTGACTACTCTGAGAAGAAACAGCCGAAACAAAATCATAAGTCATAGTTTATTTTGAAGTCCAGACAATAATGTTGCTCAATTCACATGAGGACTATGCATATTAGTGTCTGAGATGGCCTTTTGAAGAAAAAACCACACAGATTTGAGTGGACCTGTCCAATCAGTGCAAGCATTTGTCAGTTAACGTGTAGCTCGACTTATAACTCAAGAAGCTCAACGAAACGACGAACAATACCAAACAAAGGACATTTGGGTAGGTTGCTTATCGTAATCAAACTGCCAGACAGTCGTGGGGGAAAAAAATAAAATATGTGACCCACATGGTCCTCACATTCACAATAATTAAATAAAATACTAATTTACAAAATGAATGTCAATAAAAAAACATTGCATGGCTCAGCGACAGTAGTTCACCGATCAGCCCGAACTAATTTAAACCACCATAACCATAATGACATATATTTTAAATGTCACAACATTACTAAGGTAGGGGTTTTTTGGCCTTGTACAGAAACAATTTAGTAAATTTGTGTAACGTCTTGTTTTCGTATTTAATGATTATTTTAGTTTTATTGTCTAGACTGTGTGAGTCAACTTAATTTTTCTTTCTATTAAAGTAATTGTGTAGAGTCGACGAGCCGAACAAACCCGGAGTGGCACCCTTTAGTTAAACTGAGACAGTGTTACCAATCAGGTACACTAACGTCACGTTCTACACTTTCAAAACGTATCTTCAAAGGATATGAGAAATCCATCAAAATGATATTTCCTTTGTCTTCCGTTTCCAGTATGTAAATTGGTATTATTATGTACCTAAAGTTGTCTCTTGTTTCGACTTGTTCTACACACGCTATGAATTTGATGAAGTTGCAAATTGCCAATATCAAGATATTCAGAGCTTCGGAATTTAACAGAAATTGGTTCAGTTTTCGTGGAAAAGTTATTTTGTTCAGTTTTTCCCCGAAGGAAAAAAAACTAGACGAGTTAATAAGAGTTGATTATATATGACAAGTCGACCTTGTTTTTGTGAACAAATCACTTGTATTTTTTTTTTGGGACAAGCCCGCCACACTATTTCCAAACCACTGTAACTCCTGAAAGCCAGAAGCAACAGTGGTGACCACCAGAAAAGCGCCGAAACAATGAAGCTCGACGAAGTCCCAGAGAATGAATTTAACTGTCTTGGATCCCGCAACGAAATTAATCAGAAAAGTATAGTGGAGGAGTAGGAAAAAAACCGTAATTTCCACTTCCCTCCATATCAGCAGGTGACAGAACGGAACAAGGCCAATAGGCACAAAGGGACGTTTACAACTGGGATAGGCCCAGTTGCTTAGCACCACGGATAAATATTAACCTTAACGGGTCTTAAGTTGTGAGCTGTTATATTAGGTACTTGTTTACGACTGTATCAAGCTGACATTAATAATAATCATTTTATTATCAGGCAACTAAGGTCCTTATATAAAATATACAAAATAACCCGTCTCGTCAAAATATTCTGTTTAGTATAACGATAACGTCGGAAGTTACCGTGGTAGTTTTCCACTCTGATCTTTTATTTCTGTCACAAAACAAGCCACTGTAAATAAATGACAGAAAGTTTTATTTTCCTACGGTATATTTCTCATTTTTCCATTATCATGATGACTTTTGTATGACAAATGGATTCTGCGAGTTTGGATAGCTTTTGCGTTATTGCCCTCTTGTCTCACACACTTGATTTTCTTTCTTCTTGATCCTTTTATCTTTTTTTATTTGATGTTTATTTTATCCTCCTAAGACGTAATAAATTTACCATTTTACGATCAAAGAAACTTTGTAACAATCCCACAGCGCCATCTAGTATGATTTATCAAAAGTACAATGATGAGCGGATCAATACCATAGATAATTATAACATAACAATATCTAGTAATCACATAGCCTCAAATATTGTTTCTGCTTCTAAAACTCGTTCATTATTAAAATGTCTCAGTCCGAAAAACAATGGAAAACTATTTTCATTTTGTTTCAGTTTGATTGTAAAAGTTGGACAAATTTCATTCTCAACAATGCTTATTCATTGGGATTTGATGTTTATTCTATCCTCGTAAAACGTAATGAATTTATCATTTTACGATCAAAAGAACTTTGTAACAATCACACAGCGCCATCTAGTATGAATTATCATAAGTACAATTATGAGCGATCAATAACATAGAAGATAGCAAATCTTATAGACAAGTGACGCCATCTACAATCTTCGTGTGTAACTATCTGAACCATCGCCAATCCAGGAGTTATCTGCACTAACGCCTACGAGGACCACACGTCGATATTATGCACACATGCAAACCGAACCGCTCTATAAGCAGAGCTGTCTTCGAACAAATGGTCATTCACTAGCTAGAGGTTCTGAGCGCGGCAGCCACACAGCCAGCTCTGATCCTAAGTAAACCTAGTTCCTGCTTCGATAGCCTAGCAGTCTTCAGGAACTAGACAGCTAGGGGAGGTCTGAAAGGAGATAGCCACGCAGTCCCTTTCATCCCTCCACTTAGGGTTGCCATCTGATATACAATATTTTAACTGTTGAAAGTTGCCAATAAAAATATCATCAAGTCAATGGGGCTTTAATTTCACCAACAGCAATCCTACAACTTTACTTTTCTAGTAACACTTTTCAATAGCTTTTTTTTTAAAACCAGATTTTTTTTTTGTAACCTGTATCTGTAATGTACGCATATTGACAGAAAAAATTGACACCAATGGAGAGAGGCACTGGTCTCTATCTTCTTGCATAATTCACCAATCGCTTTTAGAGTTCCGTACCCAAAGGGTAATAAAAACGGGACCCTATTACTAAGACTTCACTGTCCGTCTGTCCGTCTGTCTGTCACCAGGCTGTATCTCATGAACCTTGATAGCTAGACAGTTGAAATTTCCACAGATGATGTGTTTCAGTTGCCGCTATAACAACAAATAAAAACAGAATAAAATAAATATTAAAGGGCTCCCATACAACAAACGTGATTTTTTCCGTTTTTACCTCGATATTAATAACGGCAACAGGTAGACGCTTGAAATATTCACAGTATATTTAGTTATATATTCACTTTAAAAATAAATAGTTAAATTAAAATAAAATAAATATTTACGGTGGGCTCCCCAACAAACGTGATTTTTTTGCCGTTTTGTCTAATGTTGTATAGATTTGGTACGGAACCTTTCGTGCGCGATTCCGACTCGCACTTGGCCGATTTTTTTAGCTTGTTTACACATATTTTCTCTATTCATCTCATAAAAATTACCATTCAAATGCTATCACAAATCTATATAAACCATCTTCAGCAATACCTTCAGCTACCAGCAACATCCTCATTTAGCTTAAACATGTCCACTGCTGGACATATCGTCGGCGTCAGTGCAGGACCTTGTAAATTCACAACACCTTTTTTAACAGGATAAACTAAAAGCTGTTTTAAACATCACCCAACAAGCATGTCGAAGGTCCTAGATTTCTGTTTTACCGACCGTGCGTGCTGACTACCTATCTCGAATGTTTTGCCACTTGATGGCAGGCTACCTAATTTTGAGAGGGAGAGAACCTCACGTCCCAGCCGCCACGGGAGACGCACCGGGCGCGGCCACCGCAGGCGTGGGCCCGTGGGTTAGCTCGCAGTCCGTCCGTCTCATGACGACAGGCCGTGTCGACGGCGCGTTCGTGTTCCACGCGCGCCTCAAAGAGAGTCAGCAAAAGGAAGGCGTCGGACCGATGCCTGCCGGGGCTGCGGGACTGTTCGAAAGAGATACCGTGGCCCCGGAACACAAAGGGCGATGAAGGAAAATGGACCTGCTCCGCCCACAGCGGGAGGGCGGGAGGAGGCATTTGATGATTTCCCATCCGAAAAAAAAAAAACAAAAAAAAAAAGGCTACCCAATTTGATGACAAAATGTGTTTCGCCAAAATAATAAAATACAAGGTCCTGCATTAAAGCTGACGATAAGCCTCATTACATCAACCAGAAAAATCAAAAAATCTAACTGGTCCGTCAAATAGATTTCCAATAAATATTAGTCGCAATTTTTTTCTTTTTTCACGTTAAGGGCCTATACTACCTCAAATGGCTTAGCATGAAGGATCATGCATGAAATTAATTCTGCAGTATTTTAGGCGTAACGGAGGACCGTTACGCCTAAAATACTGCAGCATTAATTTTGAAACAGAGGAAAGTTGAGGATTAATGTTAGGTCTTATGTTTGGCGAAAACACGATTTCATAAAATTTTCTCGATAGCAAAAAATCCCAAAGTTACCTCCAAATCGAACAATAAACCGCTGGTATTCATAAAGTACTTCAAATTAGATCATGAAACTTTGCATAGTCTAAGCAGGTCTTATGTTTTTTGTTTTTTCCAAAAGACGAAAATTTGATTTTATAAAGAATAAAAACCACTCATTTCACACTATTCGGCCGCAGTGACTGACGTAACAACCGCTTTGTAGTGCAAGCTGATTAGAACGTTATTCTAACACTATTACAAACGAAGTTTGAACCACCACAAATAGAGTTGCTAATCTGAGGTAGTATAGGCTCTTAACAAAAACTTAAGACGATACAGTGCGTCGAAAACTCAAACTCATGTGCCATCACATTTGAGTACATTTTTTATTCAAATGTGACGTCACAAAATCACCACCCACCCACTCATGATCTTCGTAATTTTTTATTTTTTTGATAAAACAAAAAACACGTATCCAATATTTTTCGATAATCTAACTGACGGACTAAACAGAATCGTATTTTTTTAGTCAATCATCATCCCTCCCTATTCTGACAACAATTTCCAACAAAATTGCCACGAGTTTTCGGTAGCATAATTAATTACAGTTCCAGCACATTTTTACAACATCTTTTTTTCTGATAGAATGTAATGTGTTTCTATGCCCATAGCTCATTTTTTCCCACTGCTGCGCAAAAGCCTCTCCCATTGTTTCCCACTCTACCGGTTTTTGCGTTCACCGACCAATCGACCAGAAACGGGTCCAAATCGTTAAGCCAGCGTTTCTTGGGCCTGCCTCGGTGACGACGACCGTCTTCAGGTACCCACTGAGAGACGATTCTGACCCACCTGTCCTGACCCACGCAGGACATGTGACCCCCAGTCCCATTACGGCGATATAACCTCCAGCCCGCTTAGCATGAACGCCGTAGATACGAAAGAGAAACGACAAATCTTTTGTTCATCTGTCATTGAATCGACTAAATGACAGATGAACAAAATATTTGTCGATTCTCTTTCATGTCTACGGCGTTCATGCTAAGTGCGCAGGTATAACTAAGACAAAATTTCTCACCATCATAATAGATCCCATGTGGACACTTAGGGCAGCTAGCAAGCAAATGCGGTCTCGGCAACGGGTGGTCGCTGTACATCCGATACGACGAGCGCTGCCATTCGCTTACTGCATTTCCTCTTGAATTTCTGAGTTCCTCTATACCTGTAGAGACGAATACTTCAAGGGGATTATTGTAGAAGTTATCTTTATTAATTAGAGTTTTGGCAGAAATATTTTTGAGTTCTATTTTGTGAGATTTAGGCTCGGCGCAAACGGGCCACCAACCACAGCCACCGGTAGCTAGCGACAAACACGCACGTAAGCACGCCGCACGCTTTTTCATACATTTTGTTGGAACTCGCCGCAAACGTGTGGCCGGTGGCGGCCACTCGCTACAGCAGTGACGGCGACTCGCGGTAGTGCGTGACAGCCTCCGGTGGCTGTGGTTGGTGGCCCGTTTGCGCCGAACCATAAAGGTAATGGACAGAAAATCTTTACAAGTCCAATTAGCTTTAATTTCAGTATCTAGAATTACGATAATTATAGAGTTTAATAAAAAGAGATATCTTGCAATTGTATGAGTAATTATTATAATATTTAAACAACAAAATAGTACGTATAACTATTATAAGCTGATCTATCACAAAAAGTTTATTTTATTTCATTCATAGGCTTTGGCTCATGGTAACTCATTGTCTCCTGCATCAATATTCAGCAACTACAGTATTAGATAGATGCTTTAAATGGTCCAAAATAACTTTTAAAAGTCGCCATTAATTGTAACTATAATTTCTACCATAAACACGTCAACAAATAAATAATGTAACACGAACTGCTTAAAGTAATAAACAGGCTATATGTAATGGACAGTCACAAAAAATCCCCAACTCCTTTTAATTCCGTTGACCTCACGAGTTATGCATGCTGAAATTATAATTTTGATGTTATTTAATACTCTCTAGGGAAGTGCTTTAATATGTAAAACACGGGTATAATCCTAAATTCCGACTGGCTTTAGCTTATTCAAATCCCGACCTAACCTCATTATTTAATTGCTGGCTATTTAAAAAAATCTCTCAGTGGTGTCAATTCTGTTGTGCATAAACTAAACTTAATTTAGACTATTGCCATCGTTCACTAAAAGGCAGTGCGAGAAAAGGACGGCTATAGCTATGAACTAAGTTAGAGCTGTCAAACTAGTTTATGCCTTGTGCTTCACCGTGTTTTTAGTCGGCATGTTTAAGGTGCACCCTTCATTTGTATAGAAATAGTAGTTCCAACAAAATTTGACAGCTCTAAATTGCGTCTGTCTCTTTCTCGTTTTATTAGAGAGAGAGAGCGAGAGAGAAAGATAGCAATAGCCTAAATTAAGTTTAGTTTGTGCACAACAGAATAGACACCAGTATCAAATAAAATTTTGGGGGCATTTACGACTACACAAGCGAACGAAGTGTCATATTCGTCGTCACGCAAATCTTATATTGCGTGAGTTACTAGGATATAATGGGTGTAAAGATACCCATAAGAGAGCTATCACAATTTTTCTTGTATTTGAGTGTTTTATGAGTCTAACAATCAAATACAAGAAAAAGAATGATTTTTATTTTAAGCGATCCATACAAAAAAAATCAAACTTGGCATATTTTTTTTTTAATTTTGTTGCCATTTCAAAACCATATTCACACATCAAAAATCTCAGTTTAGATTTGTGTGATTATCGTTTTTCTTGTATTTGAGTGCTAGACTCTTAAAACACTCAAAAACAAGCCAACAGGCAATTGTTATCCTTGTGATTGCGATCATTTTGTTCTGGAACAAACTTGGGAACCTTCTAGTTACGGAGATATAAGTGTCAAAGTTCCAAATATGTCACAATAAAAAAAAAACTAGTTTCTTAGGTTATAACTTTGCTTTAAATACCCCCCTTGACCCCTATTCAATGCATCTATTAGCAATGTTGAGTGCGTTGCATTGAGTACTACCGTAGCACGTGATTATTCACCCCAAAAATTTTTTTTTCCCAGCAATATTTTTTGCGTAGAGTTACAAAATTTGATGTACAAAATGCTTGGTTGACGACTTCGTAAGGAGTCCATTTACACCTTGAACAGAATAACCCGACAATAACAGACTCTAAACCCGTGTATACGGAGGATCTTCCCATGAATGATGAAAAACTTTTCATCTTGTCGCTAAAGTTATCATCATCATCTGCCTAGCCAACTATGTTGGGGTCGGCTTCCAGTCTTACCGGATGCAGCTGAGTACCAGTATTTTACATAGAGCGACTGCCTATCTGACCTCCACAATCCCGTTAGTACCGGGTAATACGATACCCCTTGGTAAGACTGGTTGTCAGACTTTTTGGGCCACTGACTACTTAACGACTGTCAAAGATCTACAAATGACAGCCGGAACCAACGGCTTAACGTGCTTTCCGAGGCACGGAGGAAACTCGGTATGTAATAGGTGGTCACCCATCCACAGACCAACCTAGGCAAGCACGGCTTAACCTAAAGATCGACCCGAGCGGCTGTTATTATTTAGCCACGAGCTCCTCTTTGTTGCCTCTATTAAATAAATAAATGATTTATTATTATTATCTTAGAAAATAAAGAAACAAACTAAGCTTTCCCATCTCATTAGGTTGCAGCAACCTCAAGCGTTTTACATTAGTATTTATGTCGCTTGACTGCGTGCATAAGCTATTTTCGAGGTTGAAAAGAACTTACCATTCTTTAAACAAGAACCAACCATGGGCTCGTAGTAAAATATTATGCTAACATGTTTTGCATAGTTTTTATTAGGGTTCCGTACCCAAAGGGTAAAAACGGAACCCTATTACTAAGACTTCGCTGTCTGTCCGTCCGTCTGTCCGCCTGTCTGTCACCAGGCTGTATCTCATGAACCGTGACAGCTAGACAGTTGAAATTTTCACAGATTATGTATTTCTGTTGCCGCTATAACAACAAATACTAAATATAGTCAATGGTACGGAACCCTTCGTGTGCGAGTCTGACTCGCACTTGGCTGGTTTTTAATTTAAAATGTGCGCGTGCACAATGCACGACAATTATAATGCAACACGAAATACAAAACTTTAATGGCCTTGCTTTCCATCAAAGTATTTTTCACGCAGTAAAGTATAGCTTTAATAAACGAACTCAACATATATTATCATCGCAACAAACACTGTTCTAAGCTTTCACGGTTTATAACTATACTTAAAATGTCGCTTACGGGATATCTTGAAATCTTCCGTGATTACATAAAAATTACTAATTCAATTATGTGTTTAATTGTGTGTATATTGACTATCTTTATCCTAAATGACATTGTAACTTAATAACCTCTGAATGTGAATAAATATTAATCTAATGTAATGTTGCTAACCTAATGTTCCTAACATATTTGCACACCTAGCATGGTTATAATACAGTGTACCTTTATGGAGGTTTCCGGCGACTGGGACCGCAATTAACTGGGACCGTGGTCCTAGTCGCCGGATCCGTAAAAAATAAATATTTTTCTTCCAATTCAAGCCAAAATTAGTACAGTCAAACGAAAAATTGACTGTACTAATTTTGGCTTGAATAATAGATTTTTTTAAGTTATCTATGAGTGGTCCCAGTCGCTGGAAGAAAAATATTTATTTTTTACGGATCCGGCGACTGGGACCGCGGTCCCAGTTAATTGCGGTCCCAGTCGCCGGAAACCTCCCTTATGAACCTTTTGTAACATCCTCTGAACCTTTGTTATGCAATTAAATGATTTGTATTTGTATTCTTTATTTTTGAGCTCCCGAATTATACAATAACCACGGAAGATATCCCGTTAGTGACATTTTAAGTATTATCGCAACAGTTTGTAAAGGCCTAGATTCTGCAGTATTTCGGACTGTTCAAACATTTCAAGCAACGCTGAGTTTTCAGTTTCCCTCATCATGTATTTTATTATTATCATTTTGTACGTACATTTTAAATTAGGATCGGATTTCAGCTATGTTATATCCGCAGTGCTCAAATTGGTTTTTATAATGGCATTATACTCCCAAAATGTAGGTTATAGTAATGTAAAATGCACACATTTAACAATAAAATATGCTAATGAAATAGTGCACTACCTATAGCTGAAAAATTGGCCAAGTGCGAGTTGGACTCTCGTACCGAGGATTCCGTATAAACTTGTAGGTATCTAGTCATTAAGGTTTTCATTTTTTTTTTCCTTTACACAAATGTGCAAAGACTCTCTGAGTCTCTCTGTGTGTGTGTGTGATTCTAGGTTAGCGGGAAGTATCCAAGTTTTGATTTCTTTGCGAAATCGTGAAATATACGTAATTAACGGTCATATCATTTGATTGCGTTGACTTACAAGTTTTGATATTTTCACTGCTCTAAGGGGTAGCAGACTTGAATATTTGATATTAATTTCAGCTTAATACCTCTACGCGTTCTTGAGATAAAGGGTCTTGATAAACGGACAGTCATACAAACAGACGGACAACAAACTGATCCTATATAGGTTCCATTTTTGCCGACTGAGACCTAAAAAAAAAAAAAAAAATTAAGAACCCGACTGCGTAAAAATAACTAATAATTTAAAATAAAAACTGAAACAAGTTCAGGAAACAGGACATAAATTGACTGCAACAGTCGGGACCCAATAAATAATCTAAACTAAAATCATTACTACCAATATGGGTCCCGACTGTTGCAGTCGGGTTTTTATTTTTTTTTTAATTTTATTTTTTATTTTACTGTATTTAGTTACTTAGATATATTATTTTAAAATCCTCATGGTGAGCCCTTTATCAAAGCCATTCAGGCTGCAGAGCATGCCAAACATTTGAATTTGGCGCCAGAAATCCACCACTTTTTTTATTTTGATATACCCAGTGCCACTTTCACAGTAAATACGAATCTAACGACACCTCTCAAGCTAAAATCCATCGAGCCGTTCAGGCTGCAGAGCGTGCCAAACATTTGAATTTGGCGCCAAAAATCCGCCATTTTGTTTTTTTTATTTTGATATACCCAGTGTCACTCTCACAATAAATACAAATCCAACGACACCTCTCAAACTAAAATCCATCAAGCCGTTCAGGCCACAGAGCGTGCCAAACAATTATACATACATACTTACAAACATACATACTCTCGAAAAACATAACCCTCCTTCTGGCGCAGTCGGGTAAAAATAACATACACTTCATAACATCATGCATAATTATAATCCGGGAAAGATTAGGCTGAAAAAAGAATCTGCTTTATGGTAACATCTCTAGTAAAAGAACAACCAATTCATTTGAATTACGAATGTGGTACGTTAATTTTCTCTTTGAAAAAGTGCCTACACACATAAAGGGATCAAAAAAGGTCGAATATCATATTTAAAGCTGAAAATAAATCATGTAAGTATGACCGGACGTATCCTGAGGGATCGAGGCTTTTTATTATGGATCATATGTCCGGCTGATGTAGGACTTAAGTCTGTCTTAAATTCATATTATTATACCGGGTGACTTTTTTATCACTTTCCAAAAAATGGGTACCTATATTGGGTTAACGGAGTCAAAGCTTACGGCATACCTAGTTTTTTTTTCTTTTTTCCACAGCTTAGAAAAAAATTGATCCATCATCAAAAAACGCTAAAAATCTCAAGTAAACTTTTCATATTAAAACAAAGAAAGAGAAATTTTGAAAAAAAAAATCGAATTTCAAAACCATACGCGTACGTTTTGAATTTCGTTTTTGTTTTATTTATTTTTTCCATTTGTTTCTACTCCGTTCACCTATTATACCCATTTTTTTGGAAAGTGATAAAAAAGTTCTCCTGTATATTTTTAGTAAACGTTCCACGATCTTGAACAGCTGACATGTTGCCATTCGTTTGACAAGTCCAGCAAAATAAGGTGAGTTGACTTTTACTGCTCAATAAATAAGGTCCAAAAGAATTTATAGGTGTGGTCTAACATTCGGTACCCATTTGCCAGCATTCACTTCATTTGTTAATTCGCGGATGTTTGTTCCGCAACGAATATTCTGTAGCGACACAGACATTAATTTATTCGCAAGCACATTGATTAGAGTTTGTTTCTACCCTACTACGGCAAAGCCAAAAGAAAGGGTTAGATTTTAACAGTCTATGCATGTATGAATGAGGAAGCTTAAAAGTTGCGCAAGTTACAGAAAAGTTGAAAGGCAATCGACTGTCGTGGTATGGATGAATCGCATGTGACTAAAAGAGTGATGAATATACATTTTGATGGATGGAGAGAGAGAGAGAGGAAGACTAAAGAAACGATGGATGAATTGTGTGAGGAATGATATGAAAGATAAAGTAGTAAATGATAGAGTGACGGTTGACAGAGGAGAATGGAAGAAAAAAATGTGTTGCGCCGACCACAAGTAACATGGTACAAGGGCAGGTAGATGACGAGACGGAATGGAACGCCGTCACCTCCTTCTGCGAAGCAGTAATGCTAGAGAAGGAGGTGGCGGAACGGGAGAGGGAGAGAACCTCTCAGCGTCCCGGCCGCCGCGGGAGACTCGGCCGCTGTGGACGGTGGGCTATGGGCTAGCTCGCCGTCCTTCAAAGAGAGTCAGCAATAGGAAGGGGTCCGATGCCTGCCGGAGTTACGGGACTGTTCGAAAGAGATACCGTGGCCCCGGAACACAAAGGGCGATGAAGGAACATGGATGGGTTTTAGTCAGTAAAAGTCTAACACTCCCTCCTGCTCCGCCCAGAGCGGTAGGAGTCATTTGATGATTTCCCATCCGAAAAAAAAAAAAGGGCTACCTATGTTTGTATTTACGTATGTTCCACCGTAGCGCCTAAACTATTCATCCAATTTTGATGAATAAGGTGTCAAACGATT
Source organism: Xestia xanthographa (assembly GCA_905147715.2). Taxonomy (NCBI): domain Eukaryota; kingdom Metazoa; phylum Arthropoda; class Insecta; order Lepidoptera; family Noctuidae; genus Xestia; species Xestia xanthographa. The sequence goes on along the minus strand of LR990653.1, from coordinate 23,734,339 downwards.
TGTTATTTTGGCCCGGGTAACCTAAGCTTTATTTTAACCGACTTCAGTCAGTAGTCGGGTTCTAGTTTTAGAACTACTTGTTGGTTTGAAGGTTTAGTAGGAACTTATTCACCAAACTGTTCTACGAACAAATGTTCATTACGCAACGGATGCTTACAAAATAAAGTCTTTGTATGTTTCTTGGTAGTAATAGGTATTTAAACTTATTAACACGTATCTATTTGCGGTCTATTGTGAGACCTTCCTTCCGAGAAGATCGATCGATAGCCGGTTATTGCCTTGTAGGAAGGCTGAAAGTTTTATAAATTATAAAGATCCTATTGCTATTGGTTCCAATATTGAACATTTCCAATGGAAAAATGTTTTCATTCCAAAATCAAATTATTTGACAACTTTTGTATCTTTCATGTCATGTTAGTCTTCAGTATGGTAATGAGATTCGAATAAAAGAGGGGGTCGAATGATAAAATGTTTACTTACATTCCAAATTCAAATTATTTGACAACTTTTGTACCTTTCATGTCATGTTAGTCTTCAGTACGGTAATGAGATTCGAATAAAAGAGGAGGTCGAATGATAGATGGCACAAACAAATCTTATATATTCAGTGGCATCTGGGAAGGTTTGATTGCCTTTCAGTCAACCGTGTTAGGGTTAGCTCAAATGTGGTTGGGAAAAAGGCTATGTACATATTACAATTTTGTGTTGCCTAGCAGTCACTAGGCAACACATGTGTGAACATGGCTAAAGCAGTATCTATGGACACGCCCACACGCCGTTGATAAGTACCATATTCCAATATTTATTTCGGCGCGTATAGTTTACCCAAAGGGTAGAAACGGGACCCTATTACTAAGACTCTAGTGTCCGTCTGTCTGTCACCAGGTTATAGGTATCTCATAAGTTAGTTGACATTGAATAGTTTTATTGTATTTTCTAAACTTTATTTATTTTTTATTATATAAGAGGAGCTCGTGGCTAAATAATAACAGCCGCTCGGGCCGATCTTAGGTTAAGCCGTGCTTGCCTAGCTTGGTCTGTGGATGGGTGACCACCCATTACATACCGAGTTTCCTCCGTGCCTCGGAAAGCACGTTAAGCCGTTGGTCCCGACTGTCATTTGTAGATCTTTGACAGTCGTTAGGTAGTCAGAGGCCCAAAAAGTCTGACAACCAGTCTTACCAAGGGGTATCGTATTACCCGGTACTAACTAGGTTGTGGAGGTCAGATAGGCAGTCGCTCCATGTAAGATACTAATATTCCGCTGCATCCGGTAAAACTGGAAGCCGACCCCAACATAGTTGGGAAAAGGCTAGGCAGATGATGATGATTTATTTTTTATTATGATGTTGTTTTTGGATTTACTTGAAATAATAATTATGTTGTTAATTTGTAATTGTGTTACTTGTATGATGAATGTGTTTCTTTTTAATTTTTATTTTGTTATTTCCAACACAATGTAAATTGTTTGTGAATAAATTGAATTGAATTGAATCTCATGAACTGTGATATCTAGATAGTTGAAATTTTCACAGATGATGTATTTCTGTTGCCGCTATAACAACAAATAAAAATGAAAGGGGGCATCCCTATTACGATGGTATAAAATCCTTCATGCGCGAGTTCAGCGGGACTAAGCGCGTTTGATTTTTTGAAGTCCAATAAAGGCGCGCGTGTACGCACGTAAGCCGTTACGAGCAGAAAAATACGCTAGTCGGAAACCGAAACTGGGATCACACATCAATTTTCCAATGTTGAATCTGTTAAAAACAAATGCAGTGTGGAATTACTGCTAGGTGATACCAAAATTAATGAATGTAAAAAAAAATATGTAAAATATTTGAATTGGGAATATGCACGTCGTGTAATGATTTCTTCCCTTAAATCAATAAAATACAGTACTATCAGCCCAAGAAAAGTATTAAAAGTTAAGTTCAACTACTGCTTATCGCTTAAAAATAATATTAAACTCCTGCAATTTTCTACGACAGTTCAAACGTCCGCAGCTGTCGCGGCTATGATATGACGTCGATCATTTACCACAACCTGCCTTGTTGACATCAAATTTTTTGCCCTTAATAGAATCATTTTATTAATTGTATGTGCTCTAGTCAAGTAAAAATTGCAATAACAATATCATAATAAAACCTTAGTGAAACTGTAAGCACTTTTCAAATAAAGGTGTTTTTTTGACACACTTTGACGTCACTACCGGCGTTATCGAGGACGACGCGTTTTGAGAGTGCGTTCCGTTTCACCAAAAACATGCTACATAAAACAGTTAATTGTAAAATAAGTGATGTATTAGCAACTTAAACAAGTGTACCACAATGTTTTTAAGAGCCAATATAAGTTATTTTTAAATAAATAAAAAGAGTTTTGTATTATTGAAGCTTTATCGCAATAAGTAAACTTTATGGAAATTTTAATGATTTTTAAATGTAAAATACAACGCATTCTGGTGATTGTTTTTTTAGTGTCCCAGAGTGACAGAATAACACCAAAGAAATGAGTTATTATTTTGACATAATAACATGTTTTATGGAAATCGATACTTTTTATAAGCCAAAGTGAATAAAGCGATGTAAAAATGCCTTAAGAAACTTTGTTACCCTAATAAAATATAATAATAAAATGTGTAGTATCGTATCATAAATATTTATATCAGTAAAGGGAATGGTCTTTTCTATGAATTTGGTTTGTAGCCTTCATGAGAAAGATAACGTAAAAGTTAGTACGGTACGACCATCACCGCCTGTTACCAACTTATTTTACGACCCGAATGGCGCAGCGGTACTGAGGCTGCCTTACGTTCTTAGGGTCCCGGGTTCGAATCCCGGTAGAACCAAATGTTTGTGTGATGAGCATACATGGACATTTGTTTCCGAATCATGGTTTTTTATATGTATAATAAGTATTGTATTTACAAACAAAAAGTATCTATGTAGTATACCAACTATCTGGTGTCCACGACACAAGCGTCGTTGCTTAGTGTGGCACTAGATAGCGTTGAGTGTAATGTCCAGCGATATTTATTTATTTATTTAATTTATGTATTTAACTAGGCTGGGGCTTTCAGTCTAACCAGATGCAGCTGAATAACAGTATTTTACATGTAGCGACTGCCTATCTGACGTCCACAACTCAGTAAGCACTGGGTTATACGATACCCTTTGATAATACTGGTTATCAGACTTATAGGCCACTGACTGCCTGTAACGACTGTTAAAAATCTACAAATGACAACCGGGACCAACGGCTTAACGTGTTTTCCGAAGTGCGGAGGAAACTCGGTTCGAATAGGGGTCATCCTCATAGTACACCATCATACCACAGTACTAGGAACGCGCTTTAAAAATAATACCTACTTAAAAAAAATCTGAATACCTTTTTAAATCTGAGAAACAAACAAATTCAAATTCAATATTCAAATTCGAAATAATTTATTTCAATCCATTTAGGATCATAATAGATAGGCACCCATTTGAAATAAAAATTAACAATTATAAAATTAAAATTTCAATCAGCACAAAAATAATCAATTAAATAATATAAATTAAAAATAAACAACCAACCAACAAAAACAACCACCAACCAACCAACCAACAACCTTGGCTAATTACCCAAGAAGCCTTTTTTTTTTAAAGAATTTAACTACCGAAATAATCCCCATTGCAATTTTAGTTTTAAAAGCTAGATTATTTTTAAAGCTGTATGAGCTTGTAATTACGCCCGCTCTTTAGCCAAAGGAAAACATTCAAGATTAATACTTCTAGAGCATAAAAACTTATTAGCCTGTCACAGTCCCACTGCAAGGTTACAGCTTTCTTTTCACACAAGCAAAAATAATATCAATATATAAACTTTCAGAGTCTACTTTGCAAAACCACTTTTGTTAAAATAGTTCCTAGTAAATGCAACCTTTCTAGTTGGTTGAAACTCTTCAAAAAAACTTAGGGCTTAGACAAGGAGCCATCATCTGCCTAACCTTTCCCCAACTATGTTGGGTCGGCTTCCAGTGTAACCTGGTGCAGCTGAGTACCATTATTTTACATGGACCAAATGCCTATCTATCTGGCCTTCACAACCCAGTTAGTACTGGGTAATACGATACCCCTTGGTGGTGACTGGTTGTTAGACTTTCGGACCACTTAAGTACTACCTGTAACGACTATCAAAGATGTAAATTGACAGCCGCAACCAATGGCCTAAACGCTATCCACACATTTCCGGGTACCCGGCCCTGTCGTGTTTTGTACGAACATTTTTACACAGCTCCGTGTCAAACAAGTTCCTACAAAACACGGTAGAGCTGGGTACCTGGAAATGTGTGGATAGCGCTTTAACGTGTAACCTATAGTACACTCACATTTTGCCAAATACGTAAGATCCTATTACCATCAACCGGGCACATATCCAGATTCTCAGGCTGCTTACTGAGATATTCTTGATGAAGAAACCCAACAACACTTTGACCGACCTGGGAATTGAACCCAGGGCCCCAGCAACAGCGCTTGTGACCACCAAAGTAACGACGCAGACCATAAGTACATACTGCATTATTAAATAACTGAGATTGATCTTTCAACCTCACTGAATTATTGACAGAAACATGGGATAGACAGCAAATCAAAACGGCATTTGGTCTACGTACTGCTTTTTTTCAGTTATTTTAAGTAAGTTGGCATTCTAAAACTGATTAAATATGAATTATATTTTCCAGGAAAGACAGCCTCTTTTAGCAAAATTTTGTTGTGAAAAGATTTGTTATTTTTTAACTTAGATTTTTCTTACAAAAGATAATTGAAAGGTTCATTCATTTTTCTGGGGTTTTATGGATATTGTGCTAAGCAGCACCCCGGAATTTTATGGGCCAGTTATTATTATTATTATTATTATTTATTTAGTACAGTATTTAAAACAATTAACACTAAATTAAGTACCTAATCATTTACTAACATTATCGTTTTCCATTCATCAGCAAACAAGTTCAATCTAGAGTTGGTCTCCACGAGCGCGTTGAGCTTTTTAAACATACGCGGTATAGGGGAAGTGGATCGAGCTACAGTGCGACTAAATGGGACATTAAACAATTTATATTTCCTAGAGCGAATATAATTAATTGTTTGGAACAAATAAGATAATAAATAAATAAAAAAAAAAAACAAATAAATAAAATAATAATAATAATTCCGAAGCGTTGGTATAACCATGTATAATTGTATACTCAATTTTTAGTTGGCCAACAGCACGCCTGACTTTAAGGGAATTCAAATTCAAAAATCTTAAAAGAAACTTAGTAGGATACGTAAATATGGATAATATCCAAATACATGTTTGTAGAGGTACCTGAGAAAATACCTTGCCAATGTATTATAATGTGATTTTATTTCTGAAAGATTGTCTCACAGACATCGGTGCATCGGTGAATACATCGTGAGGAAATCTGGACTCATAATTAATATAAGTAAAGAAAAAAAGAAAAAAAAAAAAAAAGAGAAAGATTTTTTCTTCTTTCTATAAGTCTGAATTCGCCAACCCATCTTGAGCAAACGTGGTGATCAATGGGCGCGCCTTCCTTACAGGGAAGCAGCAATTAAGGAGCGCCCATGAGAAGAAGCAGTAGGATAGTGACAGGCTGGTTTTATAATTATATTTCTATAAGGACTGAACCCAACTAAATATACGTGAAAGGTGGAGTTGGAATTGGTTCTTAAATTGTAGACCTGCAGATTTATGAACGTGAGCAAGGCGAAAGGTAATATTATGTAAGGATCGAAGCAGGTAGCATTCTGTAGTTTCTGTTTGCCCCCAAAGGAAGAAAGCGGGAGTTATGTATTCAAAAAAAAATGTTACTTCGCAAAGAATCTGGACTTGGATTATATATTTTCAGCAAGTAACACAATCATTATCTGCCTAGCCTTTTCCCAAAAATGTTGGAGTCGCCTTTCAATCTTACCGGATGCAGCTAAACACCAGTACTTAACAAGGAGCGACTGCCTATCTGACCTCCACAACCCAGTTAGTACCGGGTAATACGAAACCCTTTGGTAAGACTGGTTGTCAGACTTTTTGGGCCACTGACGACCTACCTGTAACGACTGTCAAAGATCTATAAATGACAGCCGGGACCAACAGCTTAACGTGCTTTTTGAGGCACGGAGGAAACTCGGTATGTAAGAGTGGTCACCCATCCACAGACCAACCTAGGCAAGCACGGCTTAACAAGATCGAGTGGCTGTAATTATTTAGCCACAAGCTTCTAAGCACGTAACATAATAACACACAAAAATAACGTGGAAATACATAAATACAGGGTGTAAAAGACCTCATCACGAATCCGTCAACCAAGCATTCTGTACATCAAACTACTACTTTACGCAAAAATTATTGCTTTTTTTTTGGGGTGAAAAATCATGTTTTGTGGTAGAACTCAATGTAACGCACTCAAAACATTGTGTTGATGGATGGATTGAATAATACGGGGGTCGTAGAGATTAAAAACTTGTATTAAAAAAAAATACTTGTCAAAAAGTTAGAACTTTGACCCCAATATCTCCGTAACTAGAAGGTTCCCAGGTATGGTGTAGAACAAAAAAATGATCGGAATGACGGGGACAACAAGTGCCTTTCGGCTTCGGTGTTTTACACCCTTTATAAAATAATTGTAAAACAATACAGCCGCTTCAGATAGACATGCCTATGAACTTTGACCCATGTGAAAACATAAAAGAGCCGTTTATATCTTCCGTTTAACATTACAAAGTTAATGTTAAAAATAACTCATCCGTAGTACGAGTAAGGTCGAACCCTCATCATATTTATCATCCCCTACATGTCTTCCACTGGATCCTGGTTTTTCACACTCATGGTTACTATAAATAATCTTAGGAGATAATGCCAGAACCATTTATGATAAATCCGCGCTGTTGTGAACACTTCCTTAGTATCTTTCATCTCTTTTTGAATGGGAAATTTTTCACGCCATTCTTTTTATGTAGCCCACTAGATACAAGGAAAGCTTTATAAAAAGCCCAGTAAATATATTACTAAAAGGAATGGTATTTGTTCAGTTTTTGTTAGCGTCGAAAAGGTATTATTAATATTGTTATTTTTATGTATTTTTTCCCACTCGAAATAGTAGCTCCATATGCATTTCACATTTATTTCTACTAAAATAATCTTAGGACATAGTGCCATGACCATTTATGATAAAACAGCGCTGATGTGAACACTTTCTTAGTATCTTTCATCTCTTTTTGAATGGGAATTTTGCACTCCGTTCTTTTTATGTAGCCCACTAGATACAAAGAAAGCTTTATAAAAAGCCCAGTAAACATATTACTAAAAGGAACGGTACTTGTTCAGTTTTTTTAGCGTTGAAAAAGTATTATTAATATTGTTATTTTTATATAAGTGTTTTTTACCCACTTGAAATAGTAGCCCCCATATGCCTTTCACATTTATTGCTACTAAAATAATTTTAGGAGATAATACCACGGTTGATTCGCGTCGATATGCACACTCCCTTAATATTTTTAACCGACTTCAAAAAAGGCGGAGGTTATATGTTCGTGTGTATGTTTTTTTTTTTTATGTATGTTACCTGATTTCTCTCCCATTTGTGGACCGATTTTCAAAATTCTTTTTTCATTTGATAGAGTACACTCCTGAGGTGGTCCCATTTTAATTTTGTGAAGATCTGATGCTGACCTTCGGAGATATACAATGGAACTCTTCAAAAAGAGACGGCAAATCTGTTGTGATAGCTCCAATCGGTTGGATGTTCATTGTTTATACAATATCATGACGGAACATCACGCCTGTATGCTCTGAGGGGGTACGCAGAAGTGTACAATTTACCTGATTTCTCTCCCATTTGTGGACCGATTCTCAAAATTCTTTTTTTATTTGAAAAAGTATACTCCTGAGGTGGTCCCATTTTAATTTGGTGAAGATCTGATGCTGATCTTCGGAGATATACAATAGAACTCTTCAAAAAGGGACGGCAAATCTGTTGTGATAGCTCCAATCGGTTGGATGTTCATTGTTTATACAATATCATGACGTAACATCACGCCTGTATGCTCTGAGGGGGTACGCAGATGTGTACAATTTACCTGATTTCTCTCCCATTTGTGGACCGATTTTCAAAATTCTTTTTTTACTTGAAAGAGTATACTCCTGAGGTGGTCCCATTTTAATTTGGTGAAGATCTGATGCTGATCTTCGGAGATATACAATGGAACTCTTCAAAAATAGACGGCAAATCTGTTGTGATAGCTCCAATCGGTTGGATGTTCATTGTTTAAACAACATCATGACGTAACATTACACCTGTTTGCTCTGAGGGGTACATAGATGTGTACAGTACACCCAGATTTCGACAGTTATGGCATGTTATGTTCCATTTATTGGGGATAAGCCTATTACCATGACATGTATTGTTAACCATGTACAATGAATGCATAGCAAATATTTGTAAGTATAGGATATTACAACTAAAAATGGAAAAATAAAATAAAACTTTTTTGCCAAAAATAAAACCGACTTCAAAAAAAACAACAAACAAAAAAAACACAAAAAGAAAAGGACAAAAAAATACACTAAAAGAAAAACAAACTAAACTTAATTTAGGCAAGAAAGAAGTCGGTGACCTTGTTTAATTGATTTAGTGTTTTTGTCACCGACTTCTGAAACTTGACCTTTGATTGATTTGGTGTTTTTCTCACCGGCTTCTGAAGCTAAAGTAATTTTTCACTTTTTTGTGGTTTTGTTTTAGTGTTTTTTTTTTTTGTTTTTCTTTTAGTGTATTTTTTTGTCCTTTTCTTTTTGTGTTTTTTTTGTTTGTTGTTTTTTTTGAAGTCGGTTTTATTTTTTGATCTTGTAGTTGCCGGTCTAAATTTTTGAGCCATTCTTTTTCTGTAGCTTGGTATTTGTAAATATTATGGTTTGTTATAGATACTTTTTGCTGGCGTTTAAGATATACTGGTGTCGATTTTGTTGTGCACAAACTAAACTTCATTTAAGCTATTGCTTTCTTTTTCTCTCTAATAAAACGAGAAAGAGACGGACGTAATTTAGTGCTGTCAAATTTAATTAGAACTAATATTTCCATACAAATGAAGGGTGCACGTAAAAACATGTCGACTAAAAACACGGTGAAGCGCAATGCATAAACTAGTTTGACAGCTCTAACTTAGTTCATAGCTATAGCCGTCCTTTTCTCGCACTGCCTTTTAGTAAAAGATAGCAATTGCCTAAATTAAGTTTAGTTTGTGCACAACTGAATCGATACCACTGCTTGACTGATATTTAACTAAATAAATAATGTTACTTCATACGCAAAAAAATGCTTGAACGCGGAGGGCAATAGCCTACAAGTGTGTTATGTGTGCGAGTGTTTTTTTTTTTATTTCAACTACAAAACAGTCTTTTTATCCAACCACGGCTATAATGTCTTATCATTGGTTGGCACAAAAAAAGGTTAGTTTCCACCATCAATAAATTGCAAATCTATTTCATCCGTCAGTTAGAGTATTGGAAAATAATGGACACGTATTTTTTTGGTTTTGTAAATCAATGAATATTGACAAAGATAAAACTCATCAAACCTCGGAAGTGGGGGCTCGTGACGTTAGAACGCACTAAAAATTATACCACGGCGTTACGTATTGAAAATTTTCAAAATGTCGTGTTTTCGTCAATTTTGGTTTAGGTAACAAAAGAAAAAATATGGATCAAATATTTTTTGATAATCTAACTGACGGACTAATTAGATTTTTAGGGTTCCGTACCCAAAGGGTAAAAACGGAACCCTATTACTAAGACTTCGCTGTCCGTCTGTCCGTCTGTCCGTCTGTCCGTCTGTCCGTCTGTCTGTCACCAGGCTGTATCTCATGAACCGTGACAGCTAGACAGTTGAAATTTTCACAGATGATGTATTTCTGTTGCCGCTATAACAACAAATACTAAATATAGTCAATGGTACGGAACCCTTCGTGTGCGAGTCCGACTCGCACTTGGCCGGTTTTTTCAGTACACAAGCCTTTAGTCTCCATATTGCATGGATCTACGATTGATAATCTCGTAGTAACTGGAAATAGCTATAAGTTTTGATTTTTTTGTTGTATCTTGTTTGGATATTCATATCACATCTGCGACGTATTGCCAAGTTTTAATATGGCATTAAAAACACAGAACAGAGCTAAAACCTAGCGAACATCATTACATTTCGTGCAAGCTACTTCTTAGCTTTACAACTCTTTCGAACAAATGACTGTTGACGAAAATGAATGATACCAAAGATCACTTTTAATAATTACGTTAACGAGTAAAAACCTGATCGGGATCGACTGCCGGACTGCGAGATGCAGTCCGGCGGTGATTCTGGCAGTGGCCGCTTGCGCCGGCGCAGGATTTCTCGCCAACGGCACAGGATCGCTGTGCGGAAGTATGTCCTGAACCTGGGGAAAGAAAATTATTGGTGAAAAACATGAATCAAAACTATGAGTTACAGTTACTAAAAAAAATGGGCTTATAAGTAAAACATTTTTAAGGTGTTGGTAACGACTCTATTAAGTAGTTTACTAAATATAGGTTTAGCGCTATATGTTTAGCATTCATTTATTTGACTTTCAATCAAAGTGAATCGAAGCAATTTTTGCGTACACCGTGGATAATTTTATATAGTATTTTTTAAATAATTATGTGAAGAAATTTTTTACATTTTTTGGTTTTTGCGTCATTCTCTAAGCAAAACGGACTAGAGGATAAAATCCGTATTAAAATAAATACCTAAATAAATCTATCAAAAAAAAAAAATCTGGTCGGCTTGAAAATTTCGTTTAGATAATTCAATTAAATTCTCTCAGCAAATAAATTAGATTGAATTTACATAAAATTTTAGGTACCTATTTTGAGGGTATGTCCCGTTTGGTAACTTCCCTATTTCACAACTGAACAAAAGAAGTGTAAAACAAGGGGAAAAACGTCTTAATTCGTAACTATTTCAATCTTTATACATTGAATCCCATTTCGTCGAACATAAATTTTAACTGAAGCCTGCCTTTTTTATATCACCTATTACGACGTATTTAAATATTGTTTTGCTGTAAATTAAGAGACTGTCAAAGTCTATAAAAGACAGCCGGGACCAACGGCTTAACGTAGAATACTTTCCGAGACACGGAAGAAACTCGGCATGTAATGGGTGATCCCGGATCCACGGACCAACCTAGGCAACCGCGGCTTAACCTAACGATCGACCCGAGTGACTGTTATTATTTAGCCACGAGGTCTTCAGCTCTCTATCAGCACTCAAATCTAGGCAAAATTGTTTTTGTGTTCTTTACAAGCATAAAAGGTTTTACTTATAAAATCCCTATCGGCATCTGTCAGAGGAGCTCTCTAATATTCACAAATTGATAGATAGGACGGAGCGAGTGAAACCACTCGTAAAAAATTCACGGGATAATCCCTCAATGTTTGGATGTGATAGGCTTATGTTAACTCAGCCTTCATTTTTACTGAAGTAAAAAGGAAAATATGTAGATATATTTTTGTGAAAATATCATGCCGATACTTTTATTTGGACATACTTATCTGGTCATAAAAGGTTGACATATTAAACGCAGAAAGTGAAAAAAATATTGATGCTAACTGGTTGCTGTTGGTACAAATTTTACGTGTCATAATTGACAATTATGACGTTTTGCTTTAAAGTGTCTCTTGAGACATACACGCTTTATTTGCTTCACCTGTAACTAAGTATGTAAAAAATCTTAGAAATTAAATTTGACCCATATTCCCATTTTCGATTGAGCTGTAATTTTGCATACATGTTTAGTTTGGATGACAATGCATGGTTAGCTAAGTGATGTCATTCTAAATACAATATGGTGGACTCCCAATTTTGTATGCATTACTTTAACAGATGAAATGGTTTGCTGAGAAGAACACGACGTCACTCTAAAGCGTGTTTTATAGTTTTTTTTTTGTACTAATGTAATATTTTATTCCATGATTCCTTTGATATCCTTTTTATGGTAGGGTATTTTAAATCCATATTGAAACTCTTTCAAAGGACAATAACACAAACAAAATTTATTTATTTAATTATATTATATAACACTTAAAGTACAGAGGCGGACTTAATGCCGAAGGCATTTTCTACCAGTTAACCTTTGGGTGAAATATTATACAATATTAATAAATAAGTAGAAAAAGTTGTTACGTTAAACGAAGAAAACTCTATTATTACATAAACAAATTACTGTTCCCTCGTTTACTGTTACTGTAAATTGTGAACAAAACCAGCTAACTAAAAAGTCTACAAGTAAAATATTGCCCTGGGGTCGTATTTACATAAGACGAGAGGAGTTTCTCATTTTGCAGCCTTATAATAAATTCAAGATAATTTCGTACGTTCTGTCATAAAGGTCGAGATAATGTTTTACATAATTACTACAAGCGTTTTAATAACTCGAAATGATGTTGGAAGATATTTTTAGTAAACGCCATCAGAAGCATTCCTTCCTTTGTTTTTCTTTGATAACCAATACCAAAGGACATTATTTTGTGTGGAGGCATAATTTTTGTACAAGTTTCAAAGAAGAGCGACGAAAAAATACGATAAAAAAGTACGCGACTACTTGTGTTTCATCCACCAAGTTTCTGAACGCACCTTTTCGACGTTTGACAGATGTCGTTTCAGTTGTCAGTGCGATGACGTTTGCTTGTCTGTGCAATTTTGGTTGGAAAGAAATTTGGTTCCATTGTCTTGTTTTTTTGGTGCACGCTGCTTTCGTGTAATTATTGATTGAAACTTTGAGTTAATTTTAATCCGATACCATCTTGATCGGTGTTTGATATTTTGTTGATAATTGAGTGAAAATTGAGAAATCTCGCCATTTTGGGTCATGACCGCGAGTAATTTGTTGGTTAAGTACCTAGCCGGCTTTGTCATTTGGACGCCGGTAATTTCCTAAATTCAGTGCTGGACTATTGTATATCCCCGATTGGGTTAGCAAACCGGGATAAAATTCAGTTGGATATTGGTGAAAAGTGCCACGTGTGGGATCTGAAGGTTTGATCCGGGAGTCGACGATACGCGCTGTGGGCGTCCTTTGGAACCGTCGAATCTACATGACCTTACAAACACAACACAAGCATTTACACTTACACCCCACTCAGATACGACGTGACCAGGGAATACGTCACATCACCGGTACCAACGTGATGGTAAGTGTATCTAATAGGTGTTTTCACTTTGTCGATTGGACAAATATTATTTTGATTAGGGCTCCGCGTAATCGCGGACATCGTGAGTCTGTTTGTGCAGTCTCACACAACTGGTAGCAGAGCGTGGTTTAATTGTTAAATTCACCACTTATTGTCGAGTTAAAAGTATTGAGAAGTCTGATTTGTTGCCCGTCAGCCTGACTCAAATTAACATAGATTGTTTGACATAATATATTATGATATGTAGTGTCCCTTGTGGCTTGTACTTTAATTTGTTATTGTATAAACAAGGTATTGCTTGTACAGGGTCGGATTTGAACTTGTAATAATTCAAACTAAGTTTTATTATTTGGTTTAATTGTAGTTGGGTCCGGGAAAATTATTCCTGTTGATTATTTAATTGAATTTAATTTGTTTATTTGATATTTGTCCCAATGGCTTCATTGAAAGCTGTAAACCAAGCCATTGGTGGATTGACCTCACAACTAAGATGGTTTGCCTCTGCTGCTGCAACCGCTGAGCGTCTAGACCTGGAAGAGGCCACGCTTGCCCGGTATGAGCAGTTGAATGCGAGATTGAGTGCGGTTGACACTTTGTTTGCTCGCTTCAATGAAGTGATTTTGGACTTGGATTAGTGATTTTGGAAACATTGGGTCAAGCAGCCCGTGATAAGGTTGTTGCGGATTATGACCAGATGTTGAACCTGGGTGACATAATAAGTATGCGCGCCAGGGAAATTTTGAAGAGTCGGGACCCTGCCCAGGTCAAAACAGAGACCTCTATTGTTGCAGGCCCTGGACTTTTGGGTAGACTGCCTACCCTGGAGCTGCCACATTTTGACGGTCACTTGGACCATTGGTTAAGCTTCAGGAACCTGTTTGACAGTTTGGTTGATTCGCGCTCTGACCTCCGACCGGCCCAGAAGTTGGCTTATTTGTTGTCAGCCCTAGGAGGTGAGGCTCGAGCCTTGGTGCAGCACTTGCCGGTGACCAACTCGGCCTATCCCACTGCTCTGGAACTTCTATCCCGACGATACCAGAACAAACGTTGCCTGGCTGATGTCCATATTGACCAGATCTTGGGGTTGCCGGCCATCACCAGAATGTCAGCGTTGCGTGCTGACCTATTGAATCCGTTGCTTGCAGCAACCAACGCCTTGAAACGATTGGAGTTACCGGTGGACTATTGGTCCTATCTTTTGGTGCACTTGGTGTTGCAGCGGCTTCCGCCAGACTTGAGGTCCCGTTTTGAGCAGAAGTATGGTGGGGATAGTGCCACCCATCTTACCCCCTTTGAAGACCTCGTCAAATTTTTGGAGGATGAGTGTCGTTTCCTCGACAACGCTCGTGGTGCCACGGGGTTAAGCCAACCGCCCTCTCGGCCGAGGGCCCAGGGACGGACTGGGACTGTCGGGCCTGGTGATAGCCGCCCTGCCCCCCGTTTTGGTGGCACCCAGAGTAATCTTGCTTGCGGCTATTGTAAGGCCACGGGACATGGCGTACCAACTTGCGCGGCCTTCTTGGAGTTGCACGTGAGTGCCCGCCGCCGAGTTGCCAATGCACGCCGTCTGTGCTTTTCTTGTTTGGGGAATCATTTTCATCGGGATTGCCCCAACCCCCGCCCTTGTTCAATTTGTAGGAGCTCACATCTGGAAGTTTTGTGCGCCAACGCGAACCGCTCTGACAGACCAGCCTCTGATGGGGGTTCGCGCAGGGGGGGGTATAATGGAGATGAGCACCGGGCTCCTCGCTCGCCGGTTCAGAATCGAGGAGGGGCCCGCAACTTTGACCGCCGTACTCCACCCCCCGCGCCAGTTGATCGGGAGCCGCGCGACCGCCGATTGACCTCCCCTGGTGAAGACGACTATGCAGCTGCTGGTAGGCGACATTGGCCAGACCAGCACCGCCTTCCCTCCCCTCCGTTGGCGGAACGTCCCCGTTTGGCGACGCGCCCCCCACCACTCAGGCGTCAAGTGGGATATGCCCCTCCAGCGATGGCACGCGGCTCGGGACATCGCGCGGACGAGGAGTTTGATTACTATCCTCACCGGGATAGACCCCAGCCTGGATGCGGCGATCGGTCGCCGCCCAGGCATTGCTAGGAAATTGGCGCCTGTCCCGCTAACGTACCTCCCCAGATCGACACGGTTTTGTTGCCAACGGCATCGGTCAGGGTCTGGGGACCCACGGGGGACTCTGTTGTGGTCCGTGCCATTTTGGACACGGGAGCCCAGGGTTGCCTTTTGTCGTCATGGTTAGCGGGTCGGGTGAGCCTGGATGTCCGTGCCTTTTCAGGCACGATTAATGGAATAGGCGAAACACCTATCCCGACTGTTGAGGGACAGACCTTATTTGGGCTCACTCCTGTGAGTTGTTTGGACCCTAAGTTTTTTCCTTCGGCTATTGTTCTGACGAGTATTTTGGGCTGTCATCCCCAACGTCAGCTGTCGCCTGATATTGTCCGGTTGACGTCAGGCCTGGATTTGGCTGACCGCCGGTTTGATTCCCCTAATACAGCTCATTTGATATTGGGTTCCGATGTACTAGGGAGAATATTGTTGGGTAATATGAAAGTCTCCATCTTTGGCTTTGCGGTGATGGGCCCAGTGTTGAAGGCTCTCCACCTGAGCCTGATTTTGCGTTGGCGTGTGGCTCCGCTCTCTCTGACGCTGTTCAGAGGTTTTGGGAGGTTGAGGAGCCACCGCAAGTGGCCCGCTTGAACCCGGAACATGAGGAGTGCGAGTTGTTCTATCAGAACAACACAGGTCGACTCCGTTCCGGTCGGCTCGTAACACGGTTGCCTTTTGTTGCAGTTCGACCACCTCTCGGCGAGTCCAGACCTATGGCCGAGAAGAGATTGTTGGCGATGGAGCGCCGTATGGCCAAGGATCCGGTGCTGCGGCAGAAATATTTAGATTTCATGCGTGAGTACGCAGACTTGGGACACATGTCGGTGTCAAATTTGGATTGGCGCTCAGTTGAGCATTACTTTCTGCCGCATCACGCGGTCCTCAAGGCATCCACCGGTGTGTGCACCCATCAAACACTGTGCGCAGCTTGCGCACAGTGTTTGATGGGTCTGCGCGGACTTCCTCTGGTGTCTCTTTGAATGATTGCTTGCACTCCGGCCCCAAATTGTTGAGGGACCTTTGTGATGATATCACGTCTTTTCGTCGTCATCAAGTAGTCTTTGTGGCTGACATCAAAATGATGTTTCGGCAAACGGTTATTCACCGGGATGACAGACGTTATCAGTTGATCCTGTGGCGAGAGAATCCCCGGGACCCCATGGTTGTTTATGAGCTCAACACGAATACGTACGGCCTTCGATCGAGCCCTTTTGTTGCTATTCGTTCGCTTTGGGAGCTCGCGGACCGAGAACGCTTGAGGTTCCCTCGGGCGTCCGCCATCTTGAAAACGGACTTGTATGTTGATGACGTCTGCACTGGGGCTTCCACGGTTGAGGAAGCTATCCTGTTGCGTGACGAGTTGGTTCAAATTTTGGATTCCGCTGGCTATGAGTTGCGTAAGTGGGTGTCCAACTCGCCAGCACTGTTGGAAGATGTGGAAGAGGATCATAAGCAGGATCCTCATTTGTTTGAAAATGCTGACAACCCTGCTATGTTGGCCGTTCTCGGCGTTCAGTACCGACCAGTCCAAGACACCTTTACGTATGATGTCGATTTGGAGTCACCACACACTTGGACTAAACGACTGGTATTGTCTACTGTCGCGAGAACCTTTGACCCGAATGGATGGATATGCCCGGTATTGTTTTGGGCGAAATGTTTTCTCCAGCGCCTTTGGACCGCGGAACTTGGTTGGGATGAGCCACTTCAGGAAACCCTTTTGGAAGATTGGCTCCAATTTGTATCCGCACTTCCTGCGGTCAACGAGGTCGCGTTACCACGCGCTATCCTCCCCCCTGGGAACTATACTGCTACCCTTCATGGGTTTTGTGACGCATCTTCGCACGGTTATGCAGCTGTTGTTTATCTGCGCACCGTCAGCGCGACAGGCCCCCTCCGGACGGCATTGACCATCCCTAAGCTAGAGTTGTCAGGGGCGGCGCTTCTTGTGCGTCTCTTGAATCACGTTGCTCAAACTTTAGGTGGATCTGTGAACATTCGGAATTCTTACGCCTGGACGGACAGTCAAATTGTTTTGTGTTGGTTGAAGACGTCCGTCCACTCCTTGGAGGTCTTTGTTGCAAACCGAGTGTCACAGATACAAAATTCCGAAACGCCTTTGATTTGGAGGCACGTGCCTGGAGACTTGAACCCCGGCGACGTAGCCTCACGTGGGTGCATGGCCCCCCACCTGATTGTGCACCCCCTTTGGTGGGGACCGGATTGGCTGACTCGCCCCGAGGATGATTGGCCTCGAACGCCAGTTTTGATGTCGGATCCTTTGCCCGGGCTTAAGGTGCTCGCTGTTGGGACGAAGGACCTTCCGTTTGATCCTGATATTTTGTTGAATCGATACAGCTCCCTCGACAAATTGTTGAACGTTACCTCGTGGATCAGGCGTTTTGGTCACAATGCTTCCTAGCATTGTGACCAAAACGCCTGATCCACGTGAGAACCGGTGACAGGCGCTGGTCCCCTGGATTCCTATCCAGGGGACCAGCGCCTGTCACCGGTTCTCTCTCCTCAAGAGCGACAGGAGTCACTCCTCCTGTGGGTTCGCTCTGTGCAGGCCGTACACTTTGAGAAGGAGATCGAGACCTTGAAGTCCGGTAGAGTTAAGTTGTCGGGAGCCGTTAGTAAGTTGAACCCCTTTTTGGATGAAACGGGTCTTTTGCGTGTTGGAGGACGGTTGAGGCACTCTAGCCTTCCTTATGGGGTCCGTCACCCCATTTTGTTGCCCAAGGCGGGCCATTTGATTAAATTGTTGGTGACTGATCGTCACATTAAGAACTCGCACGCCGGTTGCAATGCGCTGTTGGCCATTCTGCAGCGAGAGTTTTGGATTTTGTCGGCTCGTCGTACCATTCGTAGCATCGTCTTCCGTTGCATACCGTGCTATCGGACTAAGGCCCCAACGATGCAGCCCTAGATGGGAGACTTGCCTGCTGATCGTGTCAATGAGGCGACGCCCTTTGCAGGCGTAGGAACGGACTTTGCTGGTCCCTTTTCGATAAAGACGTCTACCCTTCGCAACAGTAAAATTGTCAAGGCTTATTTGTGCGTATTTGTCTGCCTGTCAACTAAGGCAGTGCACTTGGAGCTGGTATCCTCCCTCTCTACGGAGGCCTTTGTGGCAACTTTGGATAGATTTACGTCTCGCCGTGGGTTACCTTCTCTGATCAGGTCTGATTGCGGTACCAACTACAAGGGTACAAGTAACTATTTGAAAGAAGTGTATGACTTTCTTAATGAGAGCCAGGTTGACATTGGTAACAAATTGGCCCGTCGAGGGGTCACTTGGTTGTTTGACCCGCCAGCCTGCTCCCATTGGGGGTGTATTTTTGAGGCCGCGGTGAAAGCGGCAAAGGGACTCTGGCGGAGATTGTTGGGAGACACCGTTCTCACCTTTGAGGAATTAGCTACGGTATTTTGTCGCATTGAAGCGGTACTAAATTCGCGTCCATTGTGCCCGCTCTCTTCGGACCCTAACGATTTGGAGGCTCTAACCCCGGGCCATTTCTTGATTGGACAGCCACTTGTCGCTCTGCCTGAGTACCCTTTTGTTGATGGATCGGTTATGAGGAGAGCGGTCGCAACCTTGTCAAGACTGCCAATTGATTAGCGGACGGGACGGCCCGTCCGGGGGGGGTAGATGTTTCATCCACCAAGTTTCTGAACGCACCTTTTCGACGTTTGACAGATGTCGTTTCAGTTGTCAGTGCGATGACGTTTGCTTGTCTGTGCAATTTTGGTTGGAAAGAAATTTGGTTCCATTGTCTTGTTTTTTTGGTGCACGCTGCTTTCGTGTAATTATTGATTGAAACTTTGAGTTAATTTTAATCCGATACCATCTTGATCGGTGTTTGATATTTTGTTGATAATTGAGTGAAAATTGAGAAATCTCGCCATTTTGGGTCATGACCGCGAGTAATTTGTTGGTTAAGTACCTAGCCGGCTTTGTCATTTGGACGCCGGTAATTTCCTAAATTCAGTGCTGGACTATTGTATATCCCCGATTGGGTTAGCAAACCGGGATAAAATTCAGTTGGACATTGGTGAAAAGTGCCACGTGTGGGATCTGAAGGTTTGATCCGGGAGTCAACGATACGCGCTGTGGGCGTCCTTTGGAACCGTCGAATCTACATGACCTTACAAACACAACACAAGCATTTACACTTACACCCCACTCAGATACGACGTGACCAGGGAATACGTCACATCACCGGTACTAACGTGATGGTAAGTGTATCTAATAGGTGTTTTCACTTTGTCGATTGGACAAATATTATTTTGATTAGGGCTCCGCGTAATCGCGGACATCGTGAGTCTGTTTGTGCAGTCTCACACAACTTGAATCTAGATTCCTGTGAAGCGCAGATTCGAAATCTGCGTCTATACCTGAACTTTAACCGATATTTTTTTAAATTATATAGTATAATAATAATAGCTGTGTTAGAATTTAGCGTCCTTCTTATCATCATCATCAGCCTATAATATTCCCACTGTTGGGAATGGGCTATAATCCACCACGCGGCCCAGTGCGGATTCGGTTCGGTTCTAGAACCAAAAATTCGAAGACCCGAAAACCAAACCGGCATGTCCTAGGAGGACATGCCGGTTTCCTCACGATGTTTTTCTTCACCGTTTTGAGAGCAGTGGTGGTGAAATAAATTACACAAATTAATGCGCCTGTCTGGGTTCGAACCCACGACTTACTGTTCGTAAGTCGGGGCTGCCACCACTGAGCCGCCGCTGGTCCACTCCACAGCATCCTTCTAATCTTAGATATTTTCTTCAAATTGAATATTGAATATTCTTTTTCAAAGTATTGTTTATGAAAATAATTACAAAGGCACATTGCGTGACAACTTGACAACAACAAACGATAAAATAAAATTAAAACAAGAATCAGGTCAGGAAGATGATGTAGGTAAAGAAACTCACTGACTATTATGCATGGTCTTCATTATTAAGGCGATTACAGGAGCTAAATTAGCAACTCTATTTGTGGTGATTCGAACATCGTTTGAAATCCTGTTAGAATAAAGTTCTAATCAGCTTGCACTACACAGTGGTTGTTACGTCAGTCACTGCGGGCCGAATAGTGCGAAATTAGTGTTTTTTTGCGATTTACAAAAAATCTATTGATTTGACCAAAAAAGTAAAACACTACAATGCTAATATGTTGGTTGTAGAATAATTTGCCAAAAAATCAGAATGATCGCATGTATTTTAGTATGGTTTTTACTCGTTAAAATAAATTTTTAGAGGTAAGTTCGTGATTTTTTTTTTGAATAAATTTAGTTGTATTATGTTTTCAAAACAGTATCATACTAGTACATATCCTGAATAATATAATATATTTTTCTGGTTTTATTTATTGTAGTGAATCATATGCTTTTTTGCATTATAAAACTCGCGTTTAGCTCCTGTAGTCGCCTTAAGGATTCTTGTAGTCCTTAGAAAAGGGTATTTGTAACTAAACAATAAAAGAGACATGTAGTTAGTCCTCAGTACCGAAGCCTCAATGCCAGCTTCAAGCCTCGGGCCATCGATTCAGGCTCACACGCTTGGAATGCCTGAAAGTGTATCCGAAAGAGCGATTGAGCGATTCCGGACAACAATGCTTGTCCAATTAACTGGTTGATCGCTTCGTTGTTGCAAATTGGCACCTTTTAAGATGTAAATGATGTGAACAGTGGAGGCCTAGTGGTTAAGACCCCGACTTACGAATTTCATGCCGTGAGTTTGAGCCGAGCCGGGCGTGTGACTTTGAGCTGTTCATTGCATCACCATCAACACTGGTTTCATAACGGTGAATATTTATAGATGACTCTGCCATGGAGTGTCACTGTGTCCACCCGATCCTTGCTCGACGAGCCAGCCCGCGACTCTGAGCATGTAGCGTTAAATTCCCCAAATAATAATCCAGTAATTTTTGGCCGCCACAGGATTGTCCGGTTAAGCAGTCAAGTAACCTTAGCGAGTTGCAACGGCGAGTGGTCATTCCTAAAAAATAAAAATGGAGTGTAACTGTGGTATTGCCCCACAAACGACGGGACACTTGATATCGTGTCCTGTCTGTCCTGTTGTTTGCACATCACAGGAGCTGATGGACGCTATTGAAAGTGCCAAGCTTGTCGCCAAGTTGAATTGTCATCGACACGCTAACAAGAAGATAATGGTGAAGGAAAATATCGTGAGAAAATCAACTTATCACCGCTGAGGTTGGCCGGCCTGGTCTTGACTACTAATGAGTTGCAATCAATTTTGATAAAAATCGGTGAACCCACTTTAATATCCTACCAAATTGAAGCAAACGGAAATTATAAAAAGTAAGGAAATCTTGTTTTTTTTTTCGCATCAGCCCGTTAATGTCTCTTGCACGTGCTTCTGCCATAATTTATAACGAGAAACCATGTTTTTTTGCCTTAATGACTTTCCTGTTTAGGCTGATGGTAATTACAAACTCCAAATTGCTTATGAAATCCTTTATTGCTCTTAAATTCACTTTTTTGTCATCCTTTACGTACACCATGGCGCGGGATCGGTTTCCCGATCCGATGCGATGCCGATAAGGATCTAAGTGCGCGTTGAATTATGAAGTTTCATAGAAAAAATCCTGAGTGGCGTGAATTGAGGCTATGCTGATGCCGTGAAGTGTTTTGTGTTGACTGTAGAATACTTGGAGGAAAGGTATGGCCGGTTTCTGTGTACCAAAAACATTTAAATATTTAGGAGCGATAGACGGGACAAGACGAAGAAAAGCGTAATCGAAATCTTGTTACTAATTAGTGAAGAATCGTTCGTTCGTTTCGTACATTCGTTCGTTCTGTCTGACAGTGACATACGCCAGCATATCAGGTAGAATTCGTATTTTCAAATCGAAAAGGTTCGGGAACAAAATAATTTTTGTTTGAAAATATTCCCAATGTCTGCTCTTTTTTTTATTAGGGTTCCGTAGTCAACTAGGAACCCTTATAGTTTCGCCATGTCTGTCCGTCCGTCCGTCTGTCCGTCCTCGCTTAATCTCTGTGACCGTTAGCACTAGAAAGCTGAAATTTGGAACCAATATGTATATCAATCACGCCGACCAAGTGGTAAAATAAAAATTGGAAAAAAATGTTTTATTAGGGTAGCCCCCCTATAAGTAAAGTGGGAAGTTTTTTTTTTTTTTAATTTCAACCCTAACGTGTGATATATTGTTGGAAAGGTATTTAAAAATGAATAGGGGTTTCCTAAAATCATTTTTTGATAAAGACAATAATTTCGGAAATAATCGCTCCAAAAGTAAAAAACAATGTGTGTCCATAAGTTTAGAAAATATGAAAAAAATCTGAAAAGTAGAACTTTATAAGGACTTTCTAGGAAAATCATTTTGAACTTGATGGAAACAACAGTTTTTGTACAAAAAAGACAAAAAGTTGTACAAAATAATTTTCCAGAAATTATTTTGTACAACTTTTTGTCTGATTTCTGTTTCTTTTTGTCTGATTCTTTAAACTCATAAGTGGGGAACACTTATTGTGACGGACGGGAAAATACGGAACCCTACACTGAGCGTGGCCCGACACGCTCTTGGCCGGTTATTAATTTATTGGCCGTGCCATTTATTTATTTATTTGGGGTCCGAGTGCCCATAGCCTGTTCAAAGAACTTCCAGAACGCCTAGTTGCCGCTTCCCATGGCCCAAGAGCTGGCTTTTACCTTGGTCAGAGGCTGAAGTGTTGCCATACAACGTGGCAACGCCGCCAGTCCCTTGGGCACATTACCAGCTGAGAGCGTTGAGGAGGAGTTTTTCGATGCCCTTTTAATCTGTTGTTAGTTTATTTAATACTTAGTTTTTAACTAATTATGTAAATAAGGTTTTTTCAAATAAATGTTTTATTTATTGGCCTATCTATTGTTACAGTTTTTAATCTAATAATACAAGCTAATATACACACCAAGTGTACAATATGATGCGATAGACACAGCATGCATGAACAAGTTCAAACTAAAAATTTATTGCAGTAGTTGTACATTGCACTTATACTTATATTGTAGTTTATAGTATCTAGACTATTAAAATTAAACATATAGGTAAGGTACAGGTAGGTCTTAAGTCTAATCTCTTTTCCGTGTACAGATTAGAACCATCTAGACCAGCCTTACTCAAAGTATAGGGCTCCGTGGATCCTCCGTAGGGGCTTCAAGAAAATACAGGTCATAATTTAAAAAAAAAATCCAAAGAAAAAATACACTGTAATGTATGAAAGATAAAAAACAGTTTCATACCTCTCATTAGATTTATGTAATGAATAAGACATGATTATTTGATTACTAATAAAGAATAAGTACACATAAACTTTATTTTATTATTTTAGGCCAAAAACGTATTTTAGAGCTCCGACAAATAAAGGGCGTAAAACACCTCTTAACGAAGCCGAAAGGCACTTGTTCTCCCCGTCATTGCGATCATTTTTAGGGTTCCGTACCCAAAGGGTAAAAACGGAACCCTATTACTAAGACTTCGCTGTCTGTCCGTCTGTCCGTCTGTCTGTCACCAGGCTGTATCTCATGAACCGTGACAGCTAGACAGTTGAAATTTTCACAGATGATGTATTTCTGTTGCCGCTATAACAACAAATACTAAATATAGTCAATGGTACGGAACCCTTCGTGTGCGAGTCCGACTCGCACTTGGCCGGTTTTTTTGTTCTACACCATACCTGGGAACCTTCTAGTTACGGGGTCAAAGTTCCAACTTTTTAACAAGTTTTTTTTTAATACAAGTTTTAAAGTAAGATATTTATTTACTTTAAACACCTCCACGACCCCCGTACTATTCAATCCATCCATCAGCACAATGTGTTGAGTGCTTTACATTGAGTTCTACCACAAAATATGATTTATCACCCCACAAAAAAAGTCGTTTCCCAGCAATAATTTTTGCGTAAAGTTACTTAGTTTGATGTACAGAATGCTTGGTCGACGGCTTCGTGATGAGGTCTTTTACACCCTGTATTTAGGTTTCCAAAAGGGTTCCGTTGCCAAAAAAGTTTGAGAACAAAAAGTTAGACAATAATTAATTTGCCGATCCATTTTCTTCCAGTGTTAAATAAAAGCACCCACACGTTACTAAACAATGTTACACGCTATTGTTCTATATTTATACTGTGCTATTGTTTTCCTAGTGTTGAACAACAACGCCTACGCGCACGTTCCCATGTATATTTACTTTTTTTGATTGACAATATATCCCTTTTCAATATCCTGAAGTAAATAGATATTTACAGGCTTGTCTATATCATTCCAGTAAATATTTGTATGACTTTAAATTAACTATCCGTATGAATAGTTTCACACATGAATAGTTTTTAGAAACTATTCAAATTCAAAATATATTTCTATTTAAATGGGATAGTTATTCATTTCAAAACTATATTGTATTTACACAATTCTACCGTATTTCCACATCACTTGTCAATTTTGAATTAATAACTACAACGTATACATATTTCTAAGAATAAAGGATTTGCCATCCAACCCTTTTGGGATACCTGATATATGCCCGTTTCGCAACCACTAAGCGTTGTCTAAATCAACGCCTAAATATTATTGTAATGTTTAAATTTTAACTGTCCGTGCTAACCTTAGTGTTGAAAATCCAATAATAAGCTTATATTTCATTTAGGTATCGCCTAGTAGTCTTGAAAGGCTTCAGTCCCAGAAATAAACAATGGACAAGTAATAAATAGCCTAACCCCCTTTACCTCAAATCGTTAATTAACATTTGACGTTTAATTTTGTACTTTAATTGTTTTGTTTACAATTCAATTTTAGTTAACAATGGTATGTTTAGGCTGTTTGTTAGGGATCCATTGCTCAATGTACTGAAATAAATATTTGTTGTTTATGAGTCTAAAGCTACTACTAGAAAAGCTTTATTTTGGAACTTACAAATAATTCTGATATTTTATAGAGTATACTAGCTGGCGGCCCGGCTTCGCACGGGTGGACATTTTATTTTATTCTATTCTATCCTATCCATCTATCATATCTTTCAAGTTAGATCAAACTGCACACGGTGTGCAAATTTGATTAAAATCGGTTAAGTAGTTAGGAGTCCATCGCGGACAAACAACGTGACACGTAATTTATATATATTAAGATATATTCCACATGTTACTTAGTAGTTCCTTATTTAGGCAGTGATAGCCTAGTCGTGTAACCGTCGAACTGCCAAGTCATATGTCTCAAGTTCGAACCCAAGACACGTACCTCTGATTTTTTGGACTCTATGCGTATTGTAGAATTATATCACTTGCTTCGGTGAATGCAAAATCGTGAGGAAACCAGCATGACTGAGAGATATTTCTCAACGGCATGTAAAGCCAAGTCAGAGGCCCATGGACAGTATATAATAACTCTGACACTAGGTTAGGCACTAACCACACGATAAAGAAAGAAAGATTTAGTTCCTTGAAGTTCAGGCAAATAAACTCCAGCTAAATTGGTGTCGATTCTGTTGTGCACAAACTAAACTAAATTTAGGCTATTGCTATATTTTTCTCTCTAATAAATCGAGAAAGGGACGGACGTAATTTAGAGCTGCCAAATTTAGTTGGAAATAATATTTCTATACAAATAAAGGGTGCACGTAAAAACATGTCGACTAAAAACATGGTGAAGCGCAAGGTATAAACTAATTTGACATCTCTAACTTAGTTCATAGCTATAGTCGTTCTTTTCTCGCACTGCCTTTTAGTAAAAGATAGCAATAGCCTAAATTAAGTTTAGTTTGTGCACAACAGAATCTACACCAATGTTCTTATGATGACTAAATTCTAACTTAAAACCCAAAACACTTACTTGGCATTCATCCAGTAGTAGATGATAGGATTGACCATAGCGTTGGCCATCGCCAACCAATAGAAGCCGAGGTACATGTGTTGCACGTACTTCATGTACAGTATTGATGGATTGAAGTGCGTGTAGATAAAGTACGTGTGGTAGGGTAGCCAGCAGATCCCGAAGATTACTATCACTAGTATGAACATTTTCACAACCTGCGAACAAAGAACATCACATTTGTAATCTATGGAAGGCTAAGCAGAGATGAACCTATATTACTCCAGTTATGGTTAAGTTATATGTAATAGGGGGCGAGCCTTTTGCCATCAAGAGCACAAATATAAAGTCCGAGCCGTTACTGAGAAAAAAAAACTAATTATTCCGTCAAATAGGATTTCCAAAAAATATTGGACACATACACGTATTTTTTTCTTTTTTCAAGCAAACAAAAACTGAAGACGATACAGTGCGTCGAAAACTCGTGTGTCGTCACATTTGAGTACATTTTTTACTCAAATGTGACGTCACAAGCGGCTCCTGATCTTTGACGCGTTTTAACTTCGTCAATTTTTATTAATTTGATAAAATAACAAAACACGTACGGACTAAACAGAATCATATATTTTTGAGTCAGTCATCATCCATATTCCTGGCGACAAAACCGATTTTTTTTTATTTTTTCGTTTTGCCTGACCTGGGAACTGAACTCAGAACCTTATGTTAAGCAGTAGCGTTTGCGAACCTAAACCAATGAGGTACTAGTTAAAGACAATACTTTTAACTATAACAAAAACTCAGGCTAAACTTTTGACAGCACAACGGAAGTTTTGATCATGACATGACGTCACTCTGACCTATTTGGTCTATGTTTTCATTTATATACAAGCCATGCTAATCCAAATTAAGCTGATGTTGCCTTGTACAGGAAGCGCGTATAAAGCGAGGTCAGGTTATACTGGGTAAGTATAGCTTGATGTGTCGCCATGTGTACAATATATCCTTGTTATTCGATTTAAAATCATCACTATCTTTGACATTCAAGAGTTTTTGAAGTGAAAACTTCTTTAGGCGCGTTGAGCACTTTTTGGGTGAAGGAAAAACATTGAACTCGTCGTCACTTGAAGTAACGTGCGGTCTCGCTTCGTAGCACTCGAAGGCGATCCACTACGGCGTAGCACCACATACCGTACCGCTGGGCATAACCAGTGCTACGACTGGGGAGAGGCCTGTGTTACTTTTTGATTTCACTTCGCAGTCCCCAAAGACTGCCCCGATTGTTTTTTTTTTTCTACATACGACAGAGTTTCTCTTAAGAAAATTGTACTTGATTTAAAAGTAATAGCTAGACCAGAGATTTCTGAATTTCCCAATTTTTTAACCTTTGGCGTAGTTCCAATAAAACCTCATTGTCTCCACTTCGGTAACCTGAACGTGAACAAACACGACGTGAGCGAACGAAAATTGAATAAAACATTGGTTTGGCAACAACGTTGCTTTGAAAAGTCGTCTTGTATTGAAAATCTGCAAGGCAGTTTGCAGTTTGGAGAAACCTGCCCGTAACAAATTGTTGTTTTTGAAATTCGGGCAGAAGGATCGTTAAATAAAAGATGGGTTTCACGTGGAATCATGCGACATTTATTATATGCTTGGGTGGTTTACAAAGAAAACATTGTATCAAAGAGGACGGAATCATAATTTTTAGGATTCCGTACCCAAAAGGTAAAAACGGGACCCTATCACTAAGACTGCCCTGTCCGTCTGTCTCTGTCTGTCACCAGGCTGTATCTCACGAACCGTGAAAGCTTGGCAGTTGAAATTTTCACAGATGATGTATTTCTGTTGCCGCTATAACAACAAATTAATAATGAAATTAAACATTAAAGGGGGCTCCCCTACTGTGATGGAACGGAACTATCGAGAATAACGATGGTATTATCGTTTAGAATGGTTAAATCTCCAGGCAGATTATCAGTTACAACGTTGGTTATAGGAATCGTAATGTCTTCAGGTGGTAAGAGATCTAGAGATTATAAGAATAGAATAGAATAGAATACTCTTCATTATGTACACCATAAAAATTACAGAAATAACAGAACAAGAATAAGAACAAGAACTAAACAAGAAATAAGAACAAAAGAAAAAAAAATCGAAAATTCAAAAAAAAAGAAAGAAAAAAAGAACGACCAAGAAAGAGAAAAAAATATATATAAGAACTATTATAGTAGCATAGACATGAGGTCTTTACTCAACGGAGGGTCGATTTGGGACAAAATATTCTGACGATGAACGTATTGATAAAACAATCGACAATAGAGAATAAGATGGTAGACAGTTTTATCAGCTGTTCATCAATATCATCTGTGTATAGGGAACGTGCACAACGACGGTGGTGCCAACTGGCGTCACCAATCCGAATCTTGTACCAAATTAATACTTGACATTGACATGTAAAACAAGTAAACAGAATTAATTTTATTATTGAAAATGATTATTCTAGCTAATCATAATCCATTGTTGCATTTCTGGATGTACCAATACATTCACAAAAATGAAAATTAATCAAATAGTGTAAAATAATAAAATTCTATTACTTTCCAAAGAATAGTACTCTCATACCATGTCTAAGTGAAAAACGCAAAAAATGGATAAATGCAGTAACAAAAATATTTGAACACAATTTGTTTTTGTTACACTCTGCATTGAAAAAGTTCAATAGCCTTCAAAATCAACCGTCCAAGCAAACATTAAATGGTACTGGCGTACCATTTAAACTTCAGCGAACACACATATGTTGCACTGACGTTCACACCGAATATTCCTCAACAGTTAAACAAAGAGTCCACATGTACTCAGATTATAAACATGGTTAAACAATAAAGTTTTTAGTTGGCTGCACTCCTTGTGGTTTCATAAGTTTTGTATCTAAATGCTACGGAGGGCGTTCTAGTGATTGCTTAGTTATAACAAATGATTATGGATTAGACTGCACTGAAGTTCACACCGAATATTCCTCAACAGTTGAACAAAGAGTCCACATGTGCTCAGATTATAAACATTGGTATACAATAAAGTTTTTAGTTGGCCGCACTCCTTATGGTTTCATAAGTTTTGTATCTAAATGCTACGGAGGGCGTTCTAGTGATTGCTTATAACAAATGATTATGGATTAGACTGCACTGAAGTTGACACCGAATATTCCTCAACAGTTGAACAAAGAGTCCACATGTGCTCAGATTATAAACATTGGTATACAATAAAGTTTTTAGTTGGCCGCACTCCTTGTGGTTTCATAAGTTTTGTATCTAAATGCTACGGAGGGCGTTCCAGACTGCACTGAAGTTCACACCGAATATTCCTCAACAGTCTCCACATGAACTCAGATTATAAACATAGTTATACAATAAAGTTTTTAATTGGCTGCACTCCTTGTAGTTTCCTAAGTTTTGTATCTAAATGCTACGGAGGGCGTTATAGTGATTGCTTATAACAAATGATTGTGGATTGATTTGTTATAGCCTGGAGATACTGTTCTCGCTGATAAAGGATTCCCTTCCATTAAAACATGTGTTGAAAATAAGAAAGTTGTTTAAGCCACCGTTTCTTCATGCACCACAATTTTCATCAGAGAAAATAAACGAAACATACAAAATTCATATTGGTCAACATTCATGTTACGCTGACGAACATTATTGATAGACCGGAACCCATGTTTTATACCTTATAACATAATCAAAAATAATACTTTTGAAGAGATTTGCGTGACAGGTGACAGCATAAGTTTCCTTTACTGTCCGCATAGTGTCTCTTTTGTCGTTTAGTGCTGCCACCTTTAGTTCCTGCACGTTCCCTATAGGTGATATTGATGAATATGAAGACGCATCCACATATTTCAAATACACGCTGTATAATTTATGCGTACGCAGAAGCATATTACTCCTGAACATAATTCTTATATCATCCTGTTCGTTACGAAATCTCCAGGAGATGTATGTCAATTGTGTTTAATAATTAGTCGTTCAAAGTATATATTATCTATATACATAATTATAATAAAACAGTAACGAAAGAAAAACTGTACATTGAAAATTATCACGAAAAAATAAGTGGCTTTTGTTAGAAAAACGTAACTGATGACAAAAAGTGACTTTTTAGAATTTTTGTCTGTTTGTCTGCGTGTATAGTACGGCTTCACGCCAAAACTACTGGATAGATTAAATTTAAATTCAGCAAAAATATTCTTTGTAAACCAAGGAAGGCTCTAGGCTACATATTATCACGCCGTATGTTATGGGAGGTAAGCAATATTGATTTTCAAAGGTTTTTGGTCGTAATTGAATGCAAAAATAATTGAATGCACAAAATTACATGTTATAAGCTATATTATGTGACGCAGACGAAGTTGCGCGGGTCAGCTAGTAAGTTTATATTTCTATGACATCCCGCGGTTTCACCCGCGTAGTTCCTGTTCCCGTAGGAGTACGGGAATAAAATATAGCCTATAGCACTCACGAATAATGTAGATTTCTACCAGTGAATCAATTTTTAAAATTGGTTCATTACTTCCGGAGATTACCCCCTACATACAAACTTACAAACATACAAACTTACAAACAAATGTTACCACTTTATAATATTAGTATAGATTAACAGATACCTTTCGTTTTGATCGTATCGAGTCGACTTGTCGCTGCGTCAACTCGCCGATGGACCCGGAGCCCCACAGCACTTTCCCCATCGCTGAGTAGAAGAACGTCATCCCAAGCATAGGGATGGCGTATGTCACTACGAAGAACAATACTTGGTACCTGGGACAAAAAAGGTACATTAAATACAAGGTGTGAATAGAAACGTCACGAAGCCGTCAACCAAGCATTCTGTGAATCAAACTAAGTAACTCTACGCATTTATTGCTGGGTAACGACTTTTTTTTTCGGTGAAAGGTCACGTTTTTCGTTTAAAACTCAATGTAAAGTACTCAAAACATTGTTCTGATGGATGGATTGAATAGTAAACGGGTACATGCGTCATGTCTGTGAACGGGCGCTGTCAGTTGGGACTGGTCTTCTCTTAGCTGCCAAGGTTCATTTTAATTACTTTATTCATACATTTTTGATCTAATCTTTTACTCTGGATGCTCTTAGTGTGCACGTCTTTCTACATCGTTCTCACATTATGTATAATCTCAAAATTAATGATATAACCAAGATTTTGTAACAATATTTTGATTTTAAAAGAGTGTCCATGGAGTTTCTTGCCCGTTCTTCTCACTCGCCCGGAATGGGCAACTACAGTACTTTCTCAAGTTATTATGCCTTGTGACTGGAACTGTAGCTTTGATTTTCT
This sequence comes from Xestia xanthographa, assembly GCA_905147715.2. Lineage (NCBI taxonomy): Eukaryota > Metazoa > Arthropoda > Insecta > Lepidoptera > Noctuidae > Xestia > Xestia xanthographa. The sequence goes on along the minus strand of LR990653.1, from coordinate 23,702,790 downwards.
TTTTTGTATTTTTGACTTTCAAAAGTGCCGTAATGGTCTAATTGAAATAAATGCTTTGAGTTTGAGTTTGGTCATGGAGATATTTAAAGTAAAGTTGCAACCTTAAAAACTAGTATTAAAAAAAACTTGTGAAAAGATGGAACTTTGACCCCCAATATCTCTGTAACTAGAAAGTTCCCTGGTATGGTGTAGAACAAAAAAAATATCTCAATGACGGGGAAAACAAGTGCGTTTCGGCTTCGTTCAGGGTAACCATTTACACTCTTTATACCGACGGATTTCTAACTGACAGACTAAATAGATTTGCAATTTTTTTATACTGTCGCCATGCCTATTGTATTTATTTACTTATTTATGTGTACAATACTTAACAGGACATTACATTAAGATAGAAGAGCACAAAGGTACTACTTATTTCATAAGAAATCTCTTCCAGCAGAGTTGCGAGAGGAAAGTTCACACGGAGAAAGGTGAAATGTCACCTTTTCACCTTTAATATGCATTTAGCTCATTGTTTTGTCTTTTCTACACATTGTGTCTTTATTTCTTATCGAACTTTCCTCTCGCAGGACTAAACAATGTTTGGATCACGCCAGACCGCACAGTAGGAGTCATTTTGGTTTTAATCATTATGATGAGTAAGACCAAAATGGCAACACTACCCAATTTATTCTATAATCTTTATTACAAGGAGCCAGACAAAGCAAAATGTGCAGCATTTTTTGCCAGACACATAAAATTATGCATATATTAACATAATATTCTGTTCCTAACTAATTCGTTTTTGGTTTTTCCATTTTTATGCATCGTGCACGGCTGGGCATAAGTAAATGGCCAGACGCAAAAAATTGCATTATTTTATGCTAACGTAATAATTTTCTTTTTAGTTTCTTCATTAAGGGGGACTACAGGAGCTAAACGCGAGTTTTTTATTTGTTTTGGTTCGTACGAAGAGATGTTAGGGAAAGGGCAATGACCGCTATTCTCATCATTACTGGCACTAACTACACCAGCTACTCACTACAATTGTGCTATATGGTACTATATAGTAAAATATACAGTACCGACGAGGAAAGTCTCACTTTCATCTTAAAGTGAAAGCGCCAGGGTAGACTATTATTCCATGAAAAAGTCTTTCAATGGGATTCAATGAACTTAGAGAAGCCATGTTTGTTACGGCTGTGAATCATATTTGAATAAATATTAAAACCGGCACTGACCTGCTAATTGCAAAAAACGTAAGAAAAAAATAATTGCGCAGCCTACCTTGGCGCTTCTCCCTTAAAAAGAAATGGTATGATCATCATCATCATCATTACTGCTGGACATAGGCCTCCCCCAAGTGTCGCCACATTGACCGGTCCCGTGCGACTCGCATCCAGCGTATAAAAAAACACAGCGTGAAAAGTTATGATACTTCACGATATTCAAAAAATATAACTGAATATGAATCGCACCAGGAAACATTCCAATTATAATCGAACAAAATCAAAACAATTATTCTATTTCTGACTAGCTCATACCCGTGGCTTCACCCGCGTGGATATCTGTTATCGCGACCAAAAGTAATCATTAAATTTTGATCCCGTTCCCGCAACCCTCCAAAAAATATAATTATATTTAAGCCAATGTATAGAAAAACTTGACAAATTATATTCTAAAACCTTTCTCGAGAACCACTCTATCCATTGACAAAACAGCATGAAAATCGGTGCAGTAGTTTTTGAGTTTATCGCAAACAGACAGACAGACGCGGCGGGGGACTTTGTTTTTAAATTGCAGTGACATTGATGCTGACCATTTTCTTATCACAGTAACCCGCAAACAATAAATACATCGGATCTCCCAACCGCCTTTTGGATCGCGTTAGCAATTCAACCTTCACAAATGTCAGTCAAAGCTATATAAAGCTAGCTATTGTTATATGACGTGACACGTGAAACAAGCAATTATTGAGATTGTTCCCAGTTCTAGTCTATTGTTGTTTAGACAAAAGTAGAGCAACACTATCGGCTCGAACGTGACTTTAAAATTCTCTCACTGCAACTCTGGAAATTCATGCGGCAGAAAATATTTATGGGCAAGCTTTGCTCTTTAAATAAATTGGCAAATATTGTATCTGGTGGAGCTGACTCCAGGCTTTTAGACATGTTTACAATTTAATGTAAGCTATAAGCTACATTTTTGAGAAATAATGTTTAACGTTAGTGGCATGAAAATGTGCAGGTATTTTTCGTTATAGGCGTACATAGCGCGATGATAAATTAAATGTGGCTTGAAAAGTTAGTAGCAAACATTTGAGTATGTTTATTTTTATTTTTATTGATTGCCTAATGCTTTTGAACTCGATTTAATCTGAAGAAAAACCATAGATTAGGTTAATGATAGAATTAGGATTTGAGCGAACCTAAAAGACGACACGTCAGCGTTCAAAGCAAAATAAAGGCACACGGGTTATTGAAGAAAGAGAACACAGAAAATTTCAAATTATGTAAACTGTAATAATTTCCTTAACAAGTCCATAATAGAACAAACTCCGTTCAATTAATGCTATTACACAATTTTACCAGTCAAGCGTAGCCATTTACAATGTTTTACAAATTTTGTTTTTGAAGCTGTCAAAAAGTTGGACACTGCTATCCAAGTTTTCGTCACAAATTGCGTTGTTTGTGGCAATATGGATCAATTAATTAATCTTCAATCTTTTTTTCAACTTCCTAGTCGCCTTTTTGACACCATTGGGGTAAGTACGAACAAAAATAATTACTCCATATTCCATAGTGCCTTTATTTTGTTAAGACCCGAATAGCGCTGTGGTAGTGAGGCTGCCTTACGTTCTTAGGGTCCCGGGTTCGAATCCCGGTCGGAGCAAATGTTTGTGTGATGAGCATGGACATTTGTTTCCGAGTCATGGATTTTTATATGTATAATAAGTATGTATTTACCAATGATGTTATATATAATACTGAGGTAGATACGTTTTACCGCCGTCAGCGTGGCAATGCAAACACAAGCTGATCAGCTTGTGTGACTTCAGTCTGTCCTGCGCACGTCCTGCGTCTGGTCGCGACGCGAACTGACGTTTAACGGGAGTTTGCTTTAGGAAATTAAACAAATAAGGCAGTTGTGTGTTCAGAAAGTGCAATACTAATACTGGGCCGGCTGTAAAAATCAAGAAGGATGTGTCTTTTCATTTGTAAGTACTGTTTATTCTATTTAAAATGGAAAATCATAAATTTAATTTTACTCAAAAATGACTGCCGCGCTGTTGCCGCTTTGTCACCTACACGAAAGAGACAAGTAGCGTGTTGCATTTATGAGTGATAGAGAAAACGAGATAATGGCGCGCGGTGTTGTCAGTTCGAACGACGCTAAAGGATGTTGGGGTGATATGGCCATATGGGTCCTGGCCTAATATATTATTCAAATATCACATATTATTTTCCATCACTGGTGTCCAATATTATCCATAGTAGACAATGATATTCTAATAAACAGATATGTTATACACCTACAAAACCACCGAAAAAAGCGTTTCGCGCAGCAGTGGCACCACACCTTTTTATTCATTCTACATTTCACTACAAGTCAAAATGACACAAAAGGGATAGCTCGATAAAACCAATAAGAAAAAAAGAGACAGATAGTGTTGTTCTATGTCTGGACTCTAGAGTTCACGCGTCGTTGTCGTACTCACGACAAAAATGCATTTCCCATTTCTTTCTTTTTTTATCCTCCAAATATCAGAATATTAAGAAAATAAATGAAAAATATTAATAAATCGAAGTATATTGCGTAGTTACATGTGGTATGAGATCCCTTATGTTTTATTTACTTTGGTATCATAATTGGTACACTTTCTGAACACGCACGATGGCATTTTTACAATTTTTATCTAAATTCGTAGCAGCGTATCGCTCGTCGCCATGCGTGTTGCAGACTAAAGGCTATACGGCCCAATTGGGCCCTTTTCGAGTCTTCACGATTGTGCGCTCACAACGTAACTGTTTACTAGAATATAATTGTTATTAGATAAATATAACATTTGCCTTTCATCATTAACTTCTATTTTGTTTTAGATTTCATAAAGACGGATTAATTAAAGAAAAATGGGTACAGATAGTTAGAACCCAAAGACGAGAAGATGAATGGATGCCAAATGCCAACAACATACTCAACTATTTGTTCTCAACTTTAGTGATAGTGAAGTGATAGTGAAACAAAAAAACATACATAATATTATTATTTGTAAATAAACATTTTTATATTGAAAATTTACTGTTTATTTTCTTCATGCTGCCTGATAGGTACCCATTTTTCCCCATTTCACTCTATCTAGCTGCTGTCATAGACTGACATTGGCCGTCACCCAGCTAGCCGCTCATGTAAAATATCGCCATGTTTTTATTTCTTTATAATCAGTATGACGTCTCTATTGGTAAAATCTCATTGGTATTTACAAACAAAAACTATCTATGTAGTATATCAACTATCTGGTGTCCACAAAACAAGCCTCGTTGCTTATTGTGGCACTAGATGGCGCTGTGTGTAATGTCCAGCAATATTTGATATTATTTTATTGTTGCCTATTCTTCTCTAAAGAAATCTACGCTTTGGAATAGGCAACTACATACAGTACTTTCACACGTTATTTGCCTTGTGAGTAGGACTGTAGCTTCGCTCACTTTGTTTTTCTGACATCCAAAAGTGCCAGTAATGGTCTTAGTGGAATAATTTATGCTTTGAGTTTCAGATTAACAAAACCAAGAAGAAATCTCATCACCATCTGCCTAGCCTTTTCCCAACTATGTTGGGCTCGGCTTCCAGTCCAACCGGATGCAGCTGAATACCAGTATTTTACAAGGAGCGACTGCCTATCTGACCTCTACAACCAAGTTAGTACTGGGTAATACGATACCCCTTGGTAAGACTGTTAGTCAGACTTTTTGGGCCACTGACTACCTGTAACGACTGTCAGAGATCTACAAATGACAGATGGGACCAACAGCTTAACGTGCTTTCCGTGGCAAGGAGGAAACTCGGTATGTAAGGGTGGTTACCCATCCACAGACCAACCTAGGCAAGCACAGCTTAACATAAAGATCGACCCACGTTTTTTTTTTTTTTACTATTAATAAATCTACCAGACACAAAGTATACAGTAATTACCAGCAATCACAGACGGATATGCCGCAATTATAAGGAATCCGTTTTTGTTATCTGGCTACGGTACCCTAGAAATACTCGTACAATAAAAATAGACAGTAGTTTGATGAATAATATAACACTTCAATTTGTCAACATCATATGGGGGAAATAATATAATAATAATTGGGAAATGGCAAGGCAGATGGCCTTGCCATTTCCCAATTTTATTGGGGTCAGCTTCCAGTCTTACCGAATGCAGTACACCAGTGTTTTACATGGAACGACTGCTTATCTGACCCATACATACATACATGCACGTACAAAATATTCATGTTGTGTCATCTTGCAAGCTTAATTTGCATGTATGTATACTTACGCATGTTTTAACAATTAAAATTATGCACTGTTTTAGGCTTTCACGGTTTTTCGGGTCGGGGGGCTTTCGTCACTACACTTGTTGAAAATATTATTAAGTTTTTTTTTTATTTAATAGATGGTGCTGTAGTAAAAATAATGTTGCTATGGTTCCCAAGATGTTTTTTCTGTTCTACGTCAATTTATGAAAAATATATCTACTGAGTTCAGCGTTTTACAATGTGATATCATTTAATTCCTCCTAAACTCCTCACCAGCCTAGTATTTGTACATTTTGGTCCTTCGAGAGCCGGATACGACACATCCGGAGGTGTGGTGAAGTTTTTGTGTATCAATCTTGGTCGGGCAAGTGGAATGCTTGCGATAGCTGATCAAGATCATAGCATCAAACGATGCTAGTGGCAGCAGCACCAGTGCGGCGGTGAGGAGCAGCAGCAGCTCTGGGAACAGCAGTAGCAGCGCGAGAAGCGAGCTACTGCAGACGGTGCCGGGTGACCGACATCGTCAGGACCAGCAGCAGGTGACCTCCGCGACCTGGAGGAGGTGTGGGACGAGCGTAACGCGACGTGACGCAACGTCAATCTACCAGTGGACGACTCATCATCAGGTGGTATCAAACGAATTTAAAACTGTGAGTGTCCTTTTAATAATATCTTAGTGGAATTTGTGAACTATAATTTAAACCTTATTGTCTTGAAGATCAGAACTTTATCGGAATATAAACTTGTGACTTAGAATATTTCAAAACCTGTTGTAGACTTAGCCTAATTTTAAAAGAATTTGAGACGGGGACCCTGTGCTCGGTCTTTTTCTCAAATTATTACTGTTTTTTTTTTTTAACTGGCAAAATTTCTTCTTTATTCTCAACACTCATAAAATGTCCTTGCAATTTTAATGTTAAATTTATTTAATACTTACTTTGAAAATATCTTTTAGGATTTTTATAATATAAAAAATGGAGTTGTTAATTAACAAACAAGAAGATATTTATAGTAGGACTAGCTGTTGCCCGCGGCTTCGCCCGCGTGAAGTTCGGTAACTGTCCCACTGGATCATACTAAAGGGATAATAGTGTCCTCCATGTTAATCCAGGTTATAAACTATCTATGTGCCACATTTCATAATCATCACAATTATTATTATCACAATCGCCATCACTATCACAACCGCCATCATTATCACAATCACCATCACTATCACTATCACAATCACCATCACAATCCCCATCACCATTACTATCACAGTCACCATCATTATCACCAATTATCATCATTAACACAACCACCATAACTATCACAATCACCATCATCGTTATCACAATAATTATCATCGTAATCACAGTCATTATCACACTCACCATCACTATCTCAATCATCATCACAATCACCATCACAATCACCATCACAATGACCATCACAATGACCATCACAATCACCATCACAATCACCATCACAATTACCATCACAATCACCATCACAATCACAATCGCCATCACCATCACAATCACCACCACTCTCAGAATAACTATCACAATCATCATCAACATCACAATCACCATCAAAATCAGTATCACAATCACCATCATCGTTATCACAATCATTATCATCGTAATCACAATCGCTATCATCATTATCACAATCACTATCATCGTAATCACAACCATTATCATCTTAATCACAATCATCACCATCACAATCCCCATCACCATTACTATCACAGTCACCATCATTATCACCAATTATCATCATTAACACAACCACCATAATTACCACAATCATTATCACAATCACCATCACAATCACCATAACAATCACAATCACCATCACTATCACAATCACCATCACAATCCCCATCACTATCGCTATCACAATCACTTTCACAATCACCATCACCATCAAAATAACTATCACCATCACTATCACCATCACAATTACCATCACAATCAACATCACAATCACCATCACAATCACCATCACAATGACCATCACAATCACCATCACTATCACCATCACAATCACCATCACAATCAACATCACAATCACCATCACAATCACCATCACAATGACCATCACAATCACCATCACAATCACCATCACAATTACCATCACAATCACCATCACAATCACAATCGCCGTCACCATCACAATCACCACCACTCTCAGAATAACTATCACAATCATCATCACCATCACAATCACCATCAAAATCAGTATCACCATCACAATCACCATCAAAATCAGTATCACAATCACCATCATCGTTATCACAATCATTTTCATCGTACACAATCGCTATCATCATTATCACAATCACTATCATCGTAATCACAACCATTATCATCTTAATCACAATCATCATGATCACAATCGCCATCACTATCTCAACCACAATCATTATCACAATCGTCATCATTATCACAATCACCAACACTACCACAATCAAAATCATAATTACCATCACCATCACAATCACCATCACTATCACAATCACCATCACAATCACTACCCTCGTTATCACAATCATTATCATAGTAATCACAATAATCTACATCATTATTACAATCACCATCACTGTCACAATCACAATCACCATCACCATCGCTATCACCATCACAATCACTGCCACTTTCACAATCACCATCACAATCACCATCACCATCACAATCACCATCATAATCACTATCACAATCACCATCATCGTTATCACAATCATTATCATCGTAATCACAATCATTATCATCTTAATCACAATCATCATCATCACAATCTCCGTCCTCGTTATCACAACCATCGCTATCACCATCACAATCACCGACACTATCACAATCACCGCCACTGTCACAATCACCATTACAATCACAATCGCTATCACAATCACCATCATCGTTATCACACTTATTATCATTGTAATCACAATCATTATCATCGTTATCACAATCATTATTATCACAATCATCATCATCGTAATCACAATAATTATCATCGTAATCAAAATCATCATCATCACAATCATCGTCATCATTATCACAATCATCATCATCGTAATCACAATCATTATCATCTGGATCTCAAAATAAATGCCATTTTCGTAATCAGCACCCCTGATAATCTTGGTATCGACACCCATATTGATTTTTAGACATTTCAACCCCATCGCACCCCAACAGGGAATGGTAGTATTTCAGGTCTGCCACATTAAATCTTAAAATCGTTGTTTTTGTAATACACCCGACCCAATTCACCATAAAAACAATACCTGTGTTGAATTTCAGGCTTTGTTACCCCATTTCCCCCTTTAGGGGTTGAATTCTGAAAAAAAAAAACTGAAACACAAACGTTAACTCATTTATCGATAGGAGTACTCCTGTTAAGTTTCGAATAAAGTAGTCTAACTAATCTTATGTCCCCACGTAATCTTTGGACTCCCGTTCCAACCCCTAAGGGGGTGAATTTTGAAAAATCCTTTCTTAATGCACCCCTAAACATCATAAAGAACCTTTGTGCCAAATTTGGAATCTCTAGACTCAGCGGTTTGGGCTGTGCATTGATTTTTATACTTTGCCACCCCATTTCCCCCTCTTAGGGGTTGAATTCTGAAAAAACCTGATACCCGTTTCTACTCATTTATCAATAGGAGCACTCCTGTGAAGTTTCGAATAAAATAGTCTAACTAATCTTGTTTTACCCATACAAACATTGGATTCCCGTTTAACCCCCTTAGGGGTTTAATTTTGAAAAATCCTTTCTTAGTGCACCCCTAGACCACATAAGGAACCTACTTGCCAAATTTGGAATCTCTAGACTCAGCGGTTTGGGCTGTGCATTGATTTTTATACTTTGCCACCCCATTTCCCCCTCTTAGGGGTTGATCTCTGAAAAAACCTGAAACCCGTTTCTACTTATTTATCAATAGGAGCACTTCTGTGAAGTTTCGAATAAAATAGTCTAACTAATCTTGTTTCCCCATACAAACTTTGGAGCCCCGTTTAACCCCTTTAGGGGATGAATTTTGAAAAATCCTTTCTTAGTGCACCCCTAGATCATATAAGGAACCTACTTGCCAAATTTGGAATCTGTAGACCCAGCGGTTTGGGCTGTGCGTTGATAGATGAGTCAGTCAGTCAGTCAGTCAGTCAGTCAGTCAGTCAATCAGTCAGTCAGTCAGTCAGTCAGTCAGTTTCTTCTTTTATATATATAGATAGATAAAGCTTACGTCAATTTCAAAAAATCACCTAAAGAACGAATAACTCGTCCTTATTGTAAAGTGAGATTAGAAAGTTTAGAAAAACTGTGGGATCAGTTAGAAAATGGCCATAGTAAATTGTACGAGGAGTATGGACCAGATAAGTTGAAACCGAGTCGATATGTGAAGACTCAATCCATGAACGAGAACGTCATGCGCGCATACTACGGGTCTACAGAGGGGGGAACTAACCTCACTGCGTACCGTGTTAGGATGCTGTCTCTGTTCCAGGGTCTTGAGCCAACCGTCAACGTCTCGGCCCAACGACTGTCGGATCAGGTGCGGGTCATCCAACGCAGTCACAGGTTGGACGACGCCGCGCTTGATAGGCTGCGCTCAGAAGTACTGAGCAACCTTATCGTCTTAACTCCGACACAAACCGCGGTGCAAGTGTCAGCTATTGACGCAACACCACCGCGGTTGAACCCTGTTGTTGTAGAGGAGGATGATGGGGTTGCCACGGTAAGTAGCCAGTGCAACGACCGATTGAGGAGCGCTCTGGAGAATGCGCTTCATGAATATCGGTCCACCCCAACCGAACTTAGGCCCCGATTACCACGGTTACCCATGCATAAGAAAAATAGGGCGCTGGTGTGTGCCTTGGACTCGCAACTCAAGAATATATTCGAGAGTAGCGAGAACCTCGTGGATACACACTCGATCCTGTTCTGTGGGGCTGTTGCGGCATGTCGTTTAGCTAATGTCAAGTTTCCAAATTGTGACGTAGCTAATCGACCAAAACCAGCCGTACCAGCCTGGCAGCGCAGGATCGAGCGCCGTATCGACGGGGCCAGGGTACTCATCGGCAAACTATACTGCTTCAGGGAGGGCAATACACGACCACGAGTGATGCGCTTTGTGAGGCGGGCATTCTCGGGGACTGAAATCAGTCCTCAAGAATACATGTCCCGTGTCACAGAGCGCATCGACTTCCTGAAGCAGAAAGTTTATGCATGGGCGAACCGTATTCGGAGGTATAAGCGGCGGGTTGATCGGTATTCACAGAATCGCATGTTCCAGAGCGATGAGAGGTGGGTATACAGAGCTTGGGAGCGACCCGAGCAAAATATGACAGACGTGTGCCGCCCGGATGATGCCGCCACGAGTTCTTTCTGGCGCAGCATCTGGTCGGTACCCGTTTGCCATACTGAGGCTGACTGGATGCGTGATGTCGAGCGAGTGTGTGAACCTATCCCAGAAATGGAGCCAATTTTTATAACACCTTTAGATGTAGCCAGAGCAGTTCGTCCGTTACCGAATTGGAAATCACCGGGACCGGACGGACTGCACAACTTCTGGCTCAAATGGTTTAGTAGTTCACACACTTGCCTGGCATCGCAATTCCAGTCATCCTTAGAATCCGGGTCCCTACCGCAGTTCTTAACAACAGGCGTTACCCACCTGCTCCTTAAGTCAGGTAGTCCCGCGGAACCCAAAAATTATAGACCGATCACGTGTTTGTCGACGATCTACAAGCTTCTTACATCCATTCTGAGAGTGAAAATTAATACACACATTGACAAAAACTCCATCATGTCAGCCTCTCAGAATGGATGTAGGAATGGGTCCCGCGGTACTAAGGAGCTACTCCTCATCGACATGGCCATTAGCCAACAGGTTCGTCGATCCCGCAAAGATCTGTCGACATGTTGGATAGATTATAAGAAGGCCTACGACTCGGTGCCACATACGTGGCTCATGAGGGTGCTGGAGTTGTACAAAATAGATACAACTCTACGCACCTTCCTTGAGTCATGTATGGGGCAATGGAGGACGGTCCTTCGATATCCAGGATGTCGACAGATCCAGGGGAGCGATGATCCTGTATGGATTAAGCGGGGAATATTCCAGGGCGACAGTCTGAGTCCACTTTGGTTCTGTTTAGCCCTGAATCCTCTAAGCACATTGCTTGAGAATTCAGGCCTAGGCTGCCGGTTGAGGAAGGATGGTCAGGTTATATCTCACCTGCTTTACATGGATGATCTGAAACTCTTTGCCTCCAACAAATTGCGACTGATGGAGCTACTGAAGGTAACTGAAACTTTTAGTAACGCCATCAGGATGGAATTTGGTGTGGACAAATGTGCAGTCATGTATGTAAAGCGAGGGGAGATTATGGAATCCGAGGGACTTCAGCTCTCGGACTCCATACAACTTAGATCTCTTTCCTCATCCGAAACCTATAAGTATTTGGGTATGTCGGAAGCGTTAGGCATTAACATAACTGACATGAAGCAATCGTTGAAGGAGCGCTTCTTCAGTCGCCTGAGGAAGGTATTAAATAGCCTTCTTTCAGGCGGGAACAAGGTGCGCGCCTTCAATGGTTGGGTCATGCCGGTTTTAATGTACTCTTTCGGCATACTCAAATGGACTCAGACCGAACTCGACGCCCTGGATAGAAGAGTTCGTACACTGCTGACCGAAAGCCGGATGCATCACCCACGATCATCGGTGATGAGACTGTACATCCCGCGGAAGTGCGGGGGTCGAGGCTTTTTAAACGCGAAGACCCTCCACAACCGCGAGGTGTGCAGTCTCAGAGAATATTTTTTAAAAGCCGAGGTGGGTATGCACCGAGATGTGGTCGCAGTGGACAAGGGACTCACCCCGCTGTCCATGGCTAAAGAGAACTGGCACAAACCTGAGGTACTTACCACCGATGACCGCAAGGAAGTATGGCAAGGCAAAGAGCTTCACGGGCGCTTCTATCGGGCTCTTCATGGGCCCGACGTAGATTTTCTAGCGTCCGTGTCCTGGTTACGTTTCGGCGACCTCTTTGGAGAAACTGAAGGTTTTGTCTGTGCGATTATGGACGAAGTTATGTTGACGAACAACTACCGGAAATATATTATGAAGGACGGGACGGTTGACATGTGTCGGGCATGCCACCTTCCGGGTGAGTCCATCAGACATATTATTTCTGGTTGTTCTCGTCTGGCTAACGGCGAGTACTTGCACAGGCACAACCAAGTAGCCAGGATTATACACCAGCAACTTGCCTTGAAATATAAACTTGTGAAATCTGAGGTACCGTACTACAAGTATGTGCCCGACCCAGTTCTCGAAAGTGACCATGTCACGCTGTACTGGGATCGGTCTATCATTACTGACAGGACTATTGTCGCCAATAAACCTGACATAGTGATGATAGACCGATCAGCGCGCCGCGTAATGATAATCGATGTTACTATTCCGCATGACGAGAACCTCGTGAAAGCTGAGAAAGAGAAACAAATAAAATATCTCGACTTGGCACACGAGGTTCGCGACATGTGGAATATGAACTCGGTTATCATTGTGCCGATTGTCGTGACGGCCAATGGCCTTATAGCCAAGAGCTTCGATGACCATCTATCGAAGCTCTCTTTAGGCGGTTGGATCAAGGGCCTGATTCAGAAGGCAGTACTCCTCGATACGGCTCGCATTGTGAGGAGGTTCCTGTCTCTGCAGCCCTAACCACCGGTGGCTTGGACCCTGCTCCCGACACCGGCGGACCACTATTTTTTATATTTTTTAATGTATTTTTTAATATAATGTTTTTGTGTGTTTTTTTAAATGTATCTTACATTTAAAAATATGTAAAGTAAGTAGATGAGATGAATAAAGGAAATAATAATAATAATAGTTTATTTCAAAATGGGATTGCAAAGTTTACAAATGTTGGATTTATACAATTTTTAGGTTCAACTATACAATAAAGACGGGTGAAGTACTGTTCTCCTAGATAGGCTAAAATTTAGCCTGTGTTAAGGAGAGACAGTGCCGGTCCCCTGAATTGGCGGGTTATTATATAAAAATTGTGTGTTTAAATTTAAAATTTGAAACAGCATCTAAACAGGATCAGTAGTTACTGTACAAGAGTTATACAAAATAAATCCACATAGGTAAATAACAATTTACAGTAACAATACACAAATTTGATAAAAGACAATAAATTCAACCAATATTAAATTCAAAATTACAAACAAAATCACAATTACAATCAAAATTAAAAACAAAATCAAAATAGAATCAAAAAAAAATTAAAATCAAAATCAAACCAAAAATATAAACAACATTAAAATCAAAATCAATAGGAATATCAAATTAAAATATATTTTATTATTATTGATACAAGAGACATAGACTTATCTAAAGTGTATGGATATGTGTGTGCGTCAGTGTAGGTGCATTCTGCTAAGTGTGATGTGTGTATGTAAGTGTGTGTGTATATTTCTGTGTTAACATGATTACTTTGTGAGGAATAATTCAGTGTCATCATAATTGAGGTCTAAAAGGAGTGTCCGAACAGTTTTTTTACAATTGTAGGATGAGAGTTTAAAAATTGGGCTTTTTGCATTAATTTTATTATAGAGAGATGGAGCAAGATAAACAGAGAATCGTTTGACGAAAGAGGTACGTGGAGGTGGAATAGTGCAGATTCTGTCTTTCCGACGTTTAGAGATATGTCTGTACGGTGTTCTGGAATGTTGGAGTAAAACTATATGTAAAATGTACTGTTGATACAATTAACTACTTACTTACTTACTTGATAATACCAATGATTGTTTAAAGGCCCTTTCCAATCTTGGCATTAATGTGGAGTCATGGGACATTTTAGTTATCCATATAATAACTTTGAAGTTAGATCCCGAATCCCGAAAAGAGTGGGAATTTAATATAACTAATCACAACACGTCGGACGAACTTCCCACAATCATTCAGTTTTCCGAGTTTTTAACTAACCGGTACAGAGCTTTGGAATTTTTGGATAGTAAATCGAATTTTGGATCTAGAAGTCAAAGTTATCAAAAAGGTAATACAAACAAGATAAATAATTTACATGTTGCAGAAATTCAGTGTTCTTTTTGTTCGGAGCCACATAGGCTTAGTTATTGCAAACAGTTTGTAAAGGAATTAGATTGTGACGCTCGTCGTAGTTTTGTACTAGAGAAAGGTATTTGCTTCAATTGCTTGGGTAACAACCACTCTGCTAAAGTATGTAAGAGTACCGTCAAATGCCGAATTTGTAAACGTCGTCATCATTCTTTACTACACCCTACGAACGGGTTTTCTTCTGGTTCTAATATAAAGTCACAGGTAAACGAAGAAACGTTGGCAAATAATGAAAACTTACCAACAAAAGAAAACATGGATAGCCCTATTTCCACAAAAGATAGGGAAGGTAACCAGTCTGTTACTTGTTTTTCGACAGGAAAATTGCGTAATACAGTTTTATTACCCACAGCTCTAATAAAAGCTGAGTCGAAGGCAGGCACTTACCAGGTGGTAAGAGCACTAATAGACCAAGGTTCGCAAGTTTCTTTGGTTACTGAAGCTACAGTGCAGTTCTTGGGATTAAGAAAAACTCCCTCAAATCATATAATTAAAGGAGTTGGAGGGGACAAGGAAATAACGTCAAGTTCGGTGGTCACATTAAATCTAAGATCTCGAGTAGATTCACAGTTTTATATTCAAGTTCAGGCTGTCTTAAAATCTATAACAACGTTTCTCCCTCTTACGAAGGTAACGTTTGTAGAATGGGCAGAACTTCAGGAGGAAAATCTGGCAGACCCACAATATCATACTCCGAGTAAAATAAATATTTTATTAGGAGCTGATGTTTATACTCAGATCATTGAAGAAGGTTTGAAAAGGAGTGTGGATGGGTCAGTGGTAGCTCAATATTCCAAATTTGGATGGATTATATCTGGGATAGTTGATACATCTATTGGGGTTTCTTTGAATGTTGTGGTGATGCATGCTCATATAGATGCAAATGAGGAACTAAAGAAATTCTGGGAGTTAGAAGCCGAACCCACCAATCAAAAAAGATTGTTGTCAGAAGAAGAAAAACAATGTGAAAAAATATTTTCGGCAACTACCACCCGAGATGAAGATGGAAGGTATGTGGTTAGACTTCCATTCCGGGAACAGATTTCGACTTGCCAGGTAGGCGGGTTTGAAAAGATAGCTGAAAAGAGATTAAATTCATTACATAACAAATTGACAAAAAACACAGATTTGAAAGAAAGGTATAAACAAGTGATAAAAGAATACTTACAATTGGGTCATATGGAAAAGGTACCTGAAAAAGAAAAGAAAAAGGGAAATTCGATATACTTACCACACCACGCAGTTGTAAGGGACGATAAAGACACAACCAAGGTACGTGTGGTGTTTGATGCGTCCTGTAAAGGTGAAAAAGGTTATTCATTAAACGAAAAATTGATGATTGGACCCCGTTTACAACCAGAACTTCGACACTTATTGATGCGTTGGAGAAAACATCCAATATGTCTAGCAGCAGACATCGTTAAGATGTACCGGCAGGTAAAGGTAGCAACTGTTGACAACGATTACCAGAGAATACTATGGAAAGAAGAGCCGGAAGACGTAGTAGAACACTATCGCATGTTGAGAGTCACTTTCGGCACTGCGTCAGCTCCTTACTTGGCGGTGAAAGCTCTCCAACAAGTTGCGCATGATAACGGCGGAGATTATCCGGCAGTTGCTGAAAGAGTAATAAATGATTTTTACATGGATGATCTGCTAACCGGTTGTATTAATACTGAAGAAGGGCTAATTGTTTACAAAGAAATGAATTCGTTATTAAGTAAAGCAGGTTTTGAACTTCAAAAGTGGATGTGTAACAATGAAAATTTACTAAATAAAATAAAGGAGATGAGTGAAGGACTCGGAGAAATAGGTGAAGGTTTGCATCTGAAAGAGGATGAGATAGTTAAACTATTAGGTATTACCTGGAATCGTCGTTCAGATGAATTCCAATACTCAGTGAATCTTTCTCAGGAACCAGGACCTGTAACTAAAAGAAAAATAATTTCACACATTGCTAAATTGTATGATCCACTTGGTTGGGTGGCACCTAGTGTTATTATAGCAAAAATACTAATACAAAAGCTATGGATAGTAGGATTAGACTGGGATGAGGAAGTAACAACTAAAATATTGAATGAATGGAATACTTACTTGGATGGGCTATCACTGCTCTCACAAGTCAAAATACCTCGATGGCTCGGGACAAAATCGGATGACAATCTTGTTGAACTGCATGGATTTTCCGATGCCTCTAAGGCAGCTTATGCGGCAGCAATTTATATTCGTGTGATTGATGCTGATGGTAACATACGCGTTACTTTAGTAACGGCCAAGACTAAGGTAGCACCCATCAAGCAGGTATCTATTCCCAGGCTTGAATTGTGCGGAGCCGTAATGGTCACTAAACTCCTAGTTGAAGTAGCAAGAGTCATGGGTATTGATATAGGTAATGTACGAGCATGGACGGATTCCACCGTGGTTCTAGCATGGCTCAACAGTCATCCAAATCGCTGGCAGACGTTCGTGGCTAACCGGGTCTCAGAGATATTGACAACGTTGGATTCAACTCAATGGTCTCATGTTTCTTCAGGCCAAAATCCTGCTGACTTTGGATCACGAGGAATTCACCCCTCGGAACTGTACAAGTGTTCTTCCTGGTTTAACGGCCCGGCATTTTTGTCTGAAGCTGAAATACATTACAGTAAGCCAAAACAACTAGAGACAGATTTAGAAGCTGCGAAAGTTAATTTTACTGTGACTGAGGATTCTGTATGGGATAAATATTCATCATTTACAAAATTAATACGGGTTGTAGCCTACTGTAGACGTTTTTTAAAGTTGACTGGAAATGGGAAACAATTTAGCAGCTATTTATTGCAAGAAGAATTAGATGAAGCTCGCAAATGTGCTGTTAGAAATTGTCAAGCAGAAGGCTTCAAAGAAAAGATTGCTGTTATAAGGAAACAAGGGCAAATTAAAGGGATCTCTCAAAACTTTGAGTCCTTACTTAGACGAAGAGAATATTTTAAGGGTAGGTGGAAGGTTAGAAAAATCACAGCTTTCTTTTAATATAAAGCATCGAATACTGATACCGAAAAGGTCCAAGTTGACCGATTTACTAATAGCAGATGCGCATGCTAAAACGCTTCACGGTGGAATCCAATTAATGTTGACTTATTTAAGTACAGAATATTATATAATTGGCGGTAAATCTTTAATTAAAGGCTACGTGCGAAAGTGCATTCCATGTGTAAAGAGAACTGCGAAAACTTCACAGCAATTCATGGGCCAGCTTCCAGTGGCTAGAGCTAGTCCTTCAAGACCATTTAAGTGTAGTGGCGTAGATTACGCAGGTCCGATAAAAATTAGGACGACAAAAGGGCGTGGTCATCACGCTCTTAAAGGATATATTTGTTTATTTATTTGTATGGCGACACGAGCTGTACACATTGAAGTGGTCAGTGATTTAACCACACAGGGATTCATAGCTGCGTTCAAACGATTCGTCGCCCGTAGAGGCTTATGTACAGATATTTGGAGCGATAATGGAACAAATTTTGTCGGTGCTTCAAGGGAACTCCACAACTTATTTGCATCAGAAAGGTCAATCTACTTAAAAGAAATATCAGAAACATTGGCCACAAACGGGAGAAGGTGGCACTTTATTCCGCCTCATGCACCTAACTTCGGGGGATTGTGGGAGGCTGGTGTTAAGTCAGTGAAGTTCCACTTAAAACGCGTCATAGGGGACTCGACACTGACTTATGAGGAACTAACCACAGTCTTGGTGCAAATTGAGAGTTGTCTTAATTCTAGGCCCCTGTCCACTTTAAACACAGATTCAGATGCCTTTGATGTCTTGACGCCAGGTCATTTCTTGATTGGGGCACCGTTGGTTGCTGTACCTGATCACAATTTTGAGACGTCTAATGTATCCAATTTACGTCGTTGGCAATTGACACAAAGAATGATGCAGGAGTTTTGGCGTCGTTGGTCACATGAATATTTAACAAAATTTCTGCATCGTTACAAGTGGACATGTCAAAATTCTGAACCAAATATTGGGGATATAGTAGTGGTAAAGGAAGATGACTTGCCTCCTGGTAAATGGCTGTTGGCGAGAGTTGTAGAAAAGCACCCAGGACTAGACAAAATTACGAGAGTTGTTACTTTGCGCACTCAAAGAGCCTTAATAAAAAGGCCAACTTCAAAATTATGTATTTTACCAATCACACAATAGTTACTTAAGATACAAATAGTTTATAATATGTTTTTTTTTTGTTTGTTTTGTATTGTGTATTCATAATGTTTAATGTAGTTGTTGGTATTTTCATGGTGGGCGGTGCCCATATAAATGTGATTGGTATAAGGAAGGACTATGTAATATAGCTCCTTGGTGGGCGGAATGTTGAAAATATTATTAAGTTTTTTTTTTATTTAATAGATGGTGCTGTAGTAAAAATAATGTTGCTATGGTTCCCAAGATGTTTTTTCTGTTCTACGTCAATTTATGAAAAATATATCTACTGAGTTCAGCGTTTTACAATGTGATATCATTTAATTCCTCCTAAACTCCTCACCAGCCTAGTATTTGTACAACACTTAAAGTACTTACGGGATAATATCCGTGATTTTCTTTTGTTTTTATGAGCTCCCGATATTTCGACACTGTTGCTATTATCCCGTAAGTACTTGTGTAAATAAAATTATGTTTTTCTTTTATACAACCCAGTTATTACTGGGTAATACGGTACCCGTTGGTAAGAGTGGTTGGTGCAGTTTGTCAACAATCCACACAAATTACACGTTTCATAAGAAATTCGTCAAGTTTTGTAACTAACCTGAAAAAGGATATGAAACAATGAAACGTGTCTTTTCATGTTAAATTGTCTATAATATACTTAAGTAAAGGCAAGTCATCGTTCACAATAACCCCTTTTATCAGACAAAGAACATGCTACAAATTGATACAAAGTATCTCGTGTTTCATGTTTTCACCATTAACTTGTCTACAATGTGTGAGCTTTTGAGGTCTTTGAACTTTTGACTTTGCGTATACGTCCAATTACTCAAGCATATTGACGATTCCCAGTGCAGTCGTGTAGAACGATTGAGGATTGGATTTGTTTGCAAATCAATAGAAGACGATTGAGTTAGAATGTTTGCAGTTCGGTCAAGATTGAGCGATAGACTTCATTAAGTTTAATGAATAACCTAAACCAGGTTTTACCTGCGGCTTCGCTCGTGAAAATGCTGAAAATCATCCCAATGTATTGTAGGTACTACCAAGATAAAAAATGGTCTATGTTCTAAGTCGTGGTCTATGATAAATGTGCTGAAAACCCATCTGTTTAGCCTTTAAATCGTCAAAAGGTAAGATGGACTGGTGGTGATGGTACTTTGGCATTTATGGTACACTAGCGACACGATCCGGTGCAATTTATTGATGAAGAAAATTAAATTTTATCAAAATCGGTTCATCCGTTCAGGAACTGTGATACCACAGACAGAAATAACACCCCTCTTTTTGATAGGGGTTAAAAATGAGAAGTGCAAACAAACCTTGTCGTGACAATTGATGCTACATTGATGATACATTTGTGGTAATTGATTTTTATTTATCAAGATAGATGAAGTAGATAGATGATAATAAGGTGACACATCACACGGGCTCGAACTCATTGGTGGGCGTGGCTAAAAAGCACGCTGTCTCACCTGGCATCGTGCCCGACAGAGATAGTATCAGTGATGAGCAGTTAGACGCTAGTCTTCACGCACGTCTAGTTCGTACGCACACACTCAGCGTTCCGAACCGTTCCGAACAAAAACGAAGTTATATAATACTTTCGTCTGACCTTTTATTTAAATGCCTTTTATTTAAAGAATAAAATAAACTTTTTCTTTAAAACTTTTACCATCAACTTATAACGTCATCGTCACTACACAATTCGCGAGATTAGTGGCAACAATAATATTGTATAACTATGTATATTGTTTGTTATTGTTGGCCTGGGGTCACGATGTCCTGGACGCTTTCCGCCAGGTCTGCTAATCCCTCGAGAGAAATAAATGGCTGTGAAGCCAGCAGAGTCTGGACGTTGGTCGGCAGACGACTGCTTTTTATTGTCATCGTGGTACTGTGGATTTCCTTGGCCTGATAAAGTTTATGATTTCCTTTTCAGGGCGTATCGTATCACGTCGGAGTCACCAATTTAGTGGTTGTTGTACACTAACTAAATTAAATTAAAAATGTTCATAATTCTATATAAATTTAGTCAACACAAGACAGAGAAGTGAGATCAGAAGAAAAGTAAAAATTATATCGTGAAGGTTTTATGTATATTAAGTTTCTAAATAAGTAGGTCGCTACACCATATCATAGGGTGTGCGTTTCGATGGCGCGACCACGGCGTTTTTTTTTTTAAATAACTATGCCATGATTTTGTAAAAATATGTACCTATGTACGTAGTTCAAATTTCCCAAAACCTTAAATTAGTCAAAGTTATGGTTAAAAAGTTATAGGGGTTTGAACGTGGCCACGGCATCAAAATGCGGAGAACCGCGCGGCCACGGAAATCTTAAAAACTAAGCGTTGCAGAGACCTGAAATTTATGTAAATAACAGATTGAATTTGTAAAAAAAATATAAAAAATCCTAGGTTTATTTTTCAGGAGCATACGTACGGTATAGCTTATCACCTTCAAAATGTTCTGAATGTGAAATTTAAAATTAATTAATGAATTTAATTTTAAATTATTTTTTTTACAAAATCTTGCCATAGTTTAAAAAAAGTAATGCCGTGGTCGCGCCATCGAAACGCACACATTATAGGAGTGCAATAAAAATGCACAGGCCCTTCAACTTCAGCGAAAAACAAATGACACGTCACTGACGTCATGCATGAAATGAAGAGGACAGAAATATAGGTATTGTTCTTCTATCAAACGAAGGACATGTCAATATCGCGTGTCCCCCTCCCGCACCGCACCGGGGGGAACATTATTCAGTGAGATGCACGAAAATTCATAGTAAAAGGCGCGCGTAAAAAAATATGAAAAGGCTTTTGGGAAATCGAATTTTATGAAAAAGCCACTGCTTAAATCATTATCAAATAAAATTTATTGAATTCTTCGATAATTGTGATTTGTGCTGTGTCGGTACCGACTTTGTTTTGGAAATTTGACACTTCTTTTATTACTAATTTACGCCCAAAGTTACGTTCAAATTGGCAATAAAAATGAATCTTTGGTAGCTCGTAACTTTTGAATGGCTTTTTATTTTACTATTCTGTTTCCGCACAGACACAATTAATAATGAGACAAAACGATATCATGTTTAACTTTAGATGTACCATGTCAAACAGTGGAGTAATAGCCCCACGAAATTTGTATGGAAAATATGTTGCGCAGTTCACCCTAGTTGTTCAAGTCCACAATATTGTGCAGAGAGTGTTTTGTGGTGCAATGTCTCGGAGAATTCTGTGTATAAATTCTCATAAAACTTCACAGAAATTTTAATCAAAATTCCTCGGATTGCGGTTGCTAGCTAAAATATTAACCCTTGGGACATACAGAAGGGATGTATAAAATTGCGTGGGAGATGATAGGGTGATAAGGGTCTCATCTCCATGAGAATTGGCGTGAAAAACTACATGATCGTGAGAAGCAGAGAAAATTGAGGAAGTTTCCACTCAAAGGACAAGCGAGGGTTGAATATTAATCATTTCAATCAGTAGTTATCATTTTATCAGTGTTATGGGAAATAGTGGAGAAACTGTATAATAAATGAATTAATCGATGCTAGAGTATTATGTCGTTATAAGCTCTTTCAGTCAGAAATACCTATACTTTTATCTAATTTTACCAGATACATACCAATATTAATTAACTTAACTTACAATTTATTTATTATTATTAAGATACTAACAATACTAACTTAGTACCTAAGCATCATTGTTACTAATACTAAAATACTAACATAACTATGGACTTCAGTCTGAAATAAAGTTTAATTTATTTATAATTCAATGTGTACAATAAAATGGCTTAGAGTATTAATTTTAAACTAAACACGTATGCAAAAACAAGTGATAGTACTCTAGTACAAGAGACGAAAAAACTTATCTGCTGAATACTGAATATTATGTACTCGAAGGTGCGCATGTGATGTGACAGGATAAACATTTAAAACAGTCCAGGGTATGTTAATAGCCCATTTTGTTTTTTTTCAGCTGATTCAAACGACCGTTTACTTTGCATGTGACATCTAATTTACAAACTCTATGTAAGGAAAACGTTACGTTCGTCGTAGGAAAACTCATTTGGTTTCGAATCAAAAAATCTTGGACGAAAAAAAATGAATTGTTAGTTATATCATCAGTTCCTACAAGATAGCAACTAGACCTGTGTAAATAGGGAATATGCATAAATTTTCTTTATTTTTATTTCTAGGAATGCTAGAACGTAAAGTACTATAAAAATAATGACAAAAAGCGAAAACAAGACATACCTAAATCGGCCAAACAATACAAAAGTTATATCCATTTAAACTTTTGTTTCTATCTCTTTCTAGATAAACGGAATTTAGTATGGATTTTGTACGTCGATGCAGCGAATGACGTCATTCGCTGTATCGGATCTCTTTGTCTAATGCACAGAACAGAAAAAACAGGTCTAATCAGCAGTTTCAAATGTTTATAACTTAGTATTTTTTATAGATATTAAAAAAATAATGTCACTTTGCTATTTCTGATATTAATACGCTTTGTTTAGAGTGATAAAAAGAAATCATGCCATACCCTATTAAAGAAGTCATATGGTGGTTGCGTGGACCATAGGTTGTGTTTTCAAATCCATGCAATGTGAACTTTAGTTAAATCACACTTCTCATGAGCATGAAAGTCAAGATGTTCACCGGCCTGCAAACACGTCAGAATATTTTTTTTGTTTATTTGTTCCGAATTGTCCCACTCCTGGGCAAAGGTCTCTCCCATATTCCTTCCACTTCCTTCGATGGTGTGCTTCTTCTCGCCAATTCGCGAGAAAGGGATGTTGCGATATTTGGGTCCACAGCTATGCATATGCCATATAGCATAAGTACGGCAGACGACATGGCCTGCCCAGCCCCATTTTAGTCTCGCAACTTTATAAGATACATCAGCAATTAGCGGTTTAACTCATCATCATCAACATCTTCCTGCCCAGCCCTTGTAACTTGTTACACCTCGTTACTTAGAACACCTTTTTTTCTTCCGTTCTCCCTTGTCAACCGTCACACACTTATTTACACCTTTTTCCTTCATATCATTCCTAATTATAATTCTATGCATCATTATTTTCAACACACTTGCTCCTAAAATTGCTCTAATTTCACTGCAAACAGGCACATAATGACACCTGTAATCAAACTGTGACTTCTTCATATTCACAAGTGAGGCATAGGGTTTTTTATTTTATTTTATTGGTCGAGTTGCTTTGTTCTTAAAAAAGTGTCAATACAAAAAAGATCGTGTTCAACAGTACAAATAAATTAATTTACCCATTGCTTGTTCATTTCATGCAACTTCATAAATCAAACTGTGAAACAACAACTTAACAACTTTAACTAACCTTACTTTAACTAACTTTAACTAAACAACTTTTTCATTGCTATTCTTCACAAGTGAGATATAGGGTTTTTATATTTTCTTCGAAAAAGTGTTGAAAAAAGTCGTATGAAACACGTGTGTAGTGATGATTACCATCCTCGGCTCTCTTAAGACCCTCACCTAACGGCTTGGGCCTCAAGGGCGCCTCAGCGGTAATCAGCAACATTACACACCTTGTACCATAATGTACTATTACTCACGTTACACAACGTCACTGTTTGAGACTCACAATAGGAAACTAAGATAAGCTCTTGGGACAGTTCTTATAAACATTTGGGACGGTTGGATAAACTATTCAAGCTTGCTGAGCTATGTAAATTATATTATAATAGCTCCTGAAACTTAGCCATGATTGTATAGATAGATTAACAAAAACAATGGTGTTGATATCAAAAGGGGTTTCTTAGAAGAAGTGTTTTGTGGATGTAAGTAGTGTGTTTCTCCTGAATGGGATATTGTTACAGATATATATAGATGGAATGAGGACAATAGTTTCAGTGTTAGTAACACAAAGGAAACAGTTTTATCTCATCATTCCGGGTAATTCACACTAGGTATTTCTGTACAGAAATGTACGGGTATTAGTGTGGCGATGCACACTAAATGGTCGCGTGAAGAAGGTGCACCCTAGCGCGGCGCGTTGACTGTGCGCCTCGCCGCCCTGCGTCTGCGCACTCCCCGCCGTGGCCTGAGACGGTGGATCCGCTATCGCTCGGTCGCGGCCGCCAGTGCTTCACCGGCTACGACGGCGAATGCACGCTCGATTTTACCTCGCGCCTAACCGCTCATAATTGTATATTTTTGCCTTTTTTGAGTATTTCTATTACCGTTGAAGTGCTTTCTCATATAGCTACAAATTGTTCACATCTTCCACTAACTGTGTGCTCTAAAATAAACTGTACATCTACGCCAAAGCTGCAAATAAACTTGTTATAAAAACTCGCCGGTGTTCGCGTTTTTCTCAGCAACATACTATTCCTACAAGTGGTGACCCCGACAAAGGAACGAAGAGTCATAGAAACAAGATGGACGGTGCTAGTGTAGGAAAAAACCCTGCTGAAGGAGATGCTGGTGATATTTGGCGTGTGGGAGTTCGAGTACCGCCATTTTACCCGGATGACCCAGAACTTTGGTTCGCTCAATTGGAATTTCAATTTACGCTGTCAAATGTGACCCATGACTCAACAAAATTTTATTACGCCGCGACTCAGCTGGAACGTACGTACGTTACCCACGTAAAAGATATATTATGCAATCCGCCCGTGACCGGTAAGTATGAAAAGCTTAAAAGTGAGTTAATCAAGCGTCTTAGTGCATCTAAAGAAAAGAAGCTAAATCAGCTATTCCTACACGAGGACATGGGAGATCGTAAGCCCTCGCTATTTTTAAGACATCTCAGGAATTTAGCTGGCCCTACTGTGACGGATGACGTTTTAACTACATTGTGGACCGGTCGCTTGCCGCACAGCTTGCAAACCGTCGTAGCTTCACAGCCCAAGCTTGCTTTGGATGACCTAGCAGAACTAGCGGACCGTGTTCATGAAATAGCACCATCATCACCTCATCACCAAGTAGCTACGACAACAGCTACAGCTGTGCCATCTACATCCACGCGTGGCGAATTGGAACAGGAAATATGCGCTTTAACCAAACAAATTGCTAAACTTTCATCCTTTGTGTACAGGCAGTCACGCGCGCGATCCAGGTCCAGGGACCGCGGTTCCCGCAGCCGCAGCTACAGCCGCAGTCAGTCGCGTAACCGGCAACCACCACCAGACCACCCTCACTGCTGGCATCATTACAACTTTGGAGCAAAGGCAAAGAAATGCAAGGAACCATGTAAGTTTAGTGCGGGAAACGATGCGGGCAGCCGGAAGTAGCGGCTAGCGACTGCCCAGTCCAGACAGGCCGTTTATTTGTGTCAGACCGGACCACTAAAATGCAGTTCCTCATAGACACCGGATCGGATTTATGTGTCTACCCACGTTCAGCAAGAAAAGTACCTTGTTATAAAAGTAAATATGATCTCACTGCCGCAAATGGCACAACCATACATACTTACGGCCCTGTATTGCTAATAAACTTGTTATAAAAACTCGCCGGTGTTCGCGTTTTTCTCAGCAACATACTATTCCTACATTAGAATAGTTTAAGAGGCCTAAAAATAAATATAGAATACGTTTATTAGCCGTGTGGTATCCAGCAGAGTAGAATAGAACCAACCCATTACACTCACGGGTGTCGTATAGGGCGACTAATGTCTGAGGCAGAACATCTTGCGCCTCCGTAGACCAGAGAATGGGCAGCAGCGTTTTCCGGTAGTCTTTCATCACTGCGTTAGTGTTGCCCAAAATCGGTATTGGTCTTGTTCTTGCATTTTTGCAAGAACAAGACACGCAAGACACGCAAGACTTCCGAGACTCTTGCTGCAAGACCAAGACCAAGAATGAGACCGCAATACCAAGACAAGACCAAGACTGGCTAAGGTCTCGTCTTGGTCTTGCATTTGGGCAACACTAACTGCGATCTCCAATCCGCCTGCCAAACGTGGAGATTAACCCACCATCTACAGACCTGCATGAAGGAGGACTTTTGGCCGAAGGGTGTCGTATATCGACGTTTCCGAGGACGGTTACGCGACACCACGCAGCAAAACACGACGCCGACAACGTTGCGTGTATAGTTTTAGTTTCTTAAGGTTTAAAATATGTATTAGTATATTATTGTTCTTAATTATTATGTTGTGTATTTTATCTATGGGCCTTAGTCGCCTGACAATAAAATGATTATTATTATTATTATTATCATTTATTCAATTAAATACATATTTTTAACATTTTTAAATATTTCTTAATAAAACTACATAAAAAAAAACATTTAAAAATATAAAAAAAAAGTAGCCCACCAGCGCTGGGAACAGGGTCCGAGCTGCCGGTGGTCAGGGCTCTTGAGAGAGGAACCTCCTAACAATACGTGCCGTGTCCAGAAGTACTGCTTTCTGAATCAAGCCCTTGATCCAGCTGCCAAGCGAGAGCCTCCTAAGATGTTGGTCGAGGCTCTTGGCTATTAAGCCATTGGCCGACACGACTATTGGCACAATGACTGCTGTACCCACGTCCCACATGTTGACAACCTCGCGAGCCAGATCTAGATATTTGAATTGTTTATCTTTCTCTGCTTTCACGAGGTTCTCGTCATGCGGGATCGTTATATCAACAATCATTGTGCGACGCTCCAATCGATCTATCACCACAATGTCAGGCCTATTGGCAACAACAGTCCTGTCAGTGGTGATAGGTCGATCCCAATACAACGTGATATGACCATTGTCGAGAACTGGGTCGGGCACATACTTATAGTATGGCACTTCTGATTCCACAAGGTTGTATTTCAAAGCAAGTTGCTGGTGGATAATCCTGGCAACAAGGTTGTGTCTATGCAAATACTCTCCGTTAGCCAGACTAGAACACCCAGAAATAATGTGTCGGATCGATTCTCCCGGACGGTGGCATGCTTGACATATGTCAACCGTGCCATCTTTCACAATGTATTTCCGGTCGTCCATTATTGCACAGATAAAACCTTCTGTTTCCCCGAAGAGGTCACCAAAGCGCAGCCAGGATACGGACGGTAAGAAGTCTACATCGGGGCCATGTAGGGCCCAGTAAAAGCGTCCGTGAAGCTCCTTGCCCTGCCATTCCACCTTGCGGTCATTAGTGTCTAATAGAGGTCTAATCTAATACTTTAGATTTGCGCCAGTTCTCGTTAGCCAGGGAGAGCGGGGTGAGGCCCTTGTCCACTGAGACCACATCTCGGTGCATCTCCCCGTCGGCTTCTAGGAAGTATTCCCTGAGACTGCACACCTCACGGTGTAGTGTCTTAGCATTTAAGAAGCCACGACCCCCGCACTTCCGTGGGATATACAGTCTCATCACCGACGACCGTGGGTGATGCATTCGATTTGCGGTCAGCAGTGTGCGGACCCTCCTATCCAGGGCATCAAGTTCCGTCTGAGTCCATTTGAGTATGCCGAAGGAATACATCAAAACCGGCATGACGCAACCGTTGAAGGCGCGCACCTTGTTTCCGCCTGACAAAAGACTGCCTAGCACCTTATTCAGGCGGCCAAAGAAGCGCTCCCTCAACGATTGTTTCATGTCTGCAGTATTGATACCTAATGCCTCCGACATACCCAAATACTTGTAAGTTTCTGTTGAGGAGAGGGATCTAAGGTGTATGGAATCCGAGAGTTGAGTTCCCACGGATTCCATAATCTCCCCTCGCTTCACATGCATGACTGCACATTTGTCTACACCAAATTCCATCCTGATGGCGCTACTGAAAGTTTCTGTTACCTTCAGTAGCTTCATCAGTTGCAAATTGTTGGGGGCAAAGAGTTTCAGATCATCCATGTAAAGAAGGTGAGATATGACCTGACCATCTCTCCTCAACAGATAGCCTAGACCTGAACGCTCCAGCAGTGTGCTGAGAGGGTTCAAGGCTAGACAAAACCACAATGGACTCAGACTTTCACCCTGGAATATACCACGCTCGATCCTTATCGGTTCACTGTTCCCCTGGATCTGTCGACATCCTGGATAGCGAAGAACCGTTCGCCAGTGTCCCATACATAACATCAGGAAGGTACGTAGAGTTGCATCTATTTTATACAACTCCAGTACCTTCATGAGCCATGTATGAGCCACAGAGTCGTAGGCCTTCTTATAATCTATCCAACATGTAGACAGATTCTTTCGGGAGCGGCGAACCTGTTGACTAATGGCCATATCAATGAGGAGCAGCTCCTTAGTGCCGCGGGACCCGTTCCTACATCCATTCTGAGAGGCAGACATAATAGAATACAGTAGCTCGTGCAGTCCGTCCGTTGCCTAACTGGAAATCTCCAGGGGCGGACGGACTGCACAACTTCTGGATCAAGTGGTTTCAAAGATCACACGCTCGTTTGGCGTCCCAGTTTCAATCAGCCTTAGAGTCAGGGTCGCTGCCCCAGTTCCTGACGACAGGAATTACCCACCTGCTCCATAAATCAGGTAGTGTTGCGGAGCTCAAAAATTATAGACCAATCACTTGTTTACCAACGGTCTATAAAGTTCTTAAGTTTAAGTTTGTTATTATTATTATTATTACGGCAAATTCCTCCCATCTTAGGAGAGGCTTATGTCCAGCAGTGGACTTTATGGGCTGTTGCTGTTTGTTGTTGTTGTTTTTATCATTCTTCTGCCCTTATCCCAATTTATTTGGAGTCGGCGCAGCATGTCTTCTTCTTCTATACTTCTCTATTACTCTTCATCCCAGCAATCACCTCCTTTCTAGCCATTAACATCCTTCCCACAATCCATTCATCGTTTCTTTGTCATTCTCTACTCTTACAAAGGTGTAGCGGTACTACAAAAAAGTATTACAGCAACATAGAACAAAAATTACTACAGTGCCATCTGTGACACAGACGATGAACTAACAGCGAAACATGTCAGAAAACCTACATCGCGCAAGCAGAGTTTTCCGCGACATAAGACTATATACGAGAACCCGACAACAACTGTCGGGTAGTAGCCCACCAGACATAACACCCGTCTGGTCGGAGGATCAAATTCAAATTTTAAATTCAAATTTATTTATTTCCTCCCTTATCTATGAGGGATGAAGGACTTTACACCCTGTTCTCCATATCCTCAAACAGGTAAGTAGCACCAACGCGTAATAAATTGTTTACCTTTAAGGGAATAATCACAACATTTATTTGCACGGCTGTTGGCGGTTCCTAGAATTGTTGTGACATGAAATATGGAATTAAAAAATATCTATCTTTTACCTAGGTACTCCAAATGGGCATGACATTCACAGAAACTCGTTATTTTGTTCCTAAGTTGACAGGATAATTGGAAAAGTATCTTACGATTTCTTCGAAAATTATTTTGCCTACTCGCATTAAATAAATAAATAATATAATCTAACCTGGATCTATTCAAAGGTCGAATAAATCGGTACATAGATCGGGATATAGATATACATGAGTCGCTCTAGGTAAAATCCTGGTATTCAGCACATCCAATTAAAATAGAAGCCGACCGCAATCATACTGATAAGTTTTTCCATTACAAATATCTCAAAAAAGCCATAATAAAAGGCGCGTACTCTATTCTATAAAAGCAATCAAACACGTACTTAATTATGAATGTAATACAATATAATATTTAATAACACTTTGTGTGACCGGTTCGTGCGGCAAGGGCTGGCTCTTTCTTAGGCCAGAATTAGCATTGTCATTCAACGTGGCAATTTTGCCAGTCTTCTGGGCACGTTTCCGGATGACAGCGATGCGGAGGAGTACTTTGATGCCTAAGAGTCCTACTGGCGTCCGCGTCGTCTATATTATTAATATTATAAAGAGGAAAGATTTGTATATAACGAATAAACTTAAATCTAATGGACCGATTTGAAAAAATCTTTCAGCAATGGATAGTTTATCAGTGAGTAACATAGGCTATATTTTATCCCCGTACTCAGGAACGGGAACTACGCGGGTGAAACCGCTTGACGTCCGCTAATTGTTTATAGGTAATAATATTTAAGTATAATATTATGTAGGTATTACTTTTAGTCTTAATTTTTATTGGGTAATATTTTAGTTCTGTTTGTTGCTAGTTTTATTTACAATAATATCATCTTTAGGTAATTAGTTAAATGTGGGTACATCTTTCGTATGGGGTTCGATTTTTTAGTACCTACTCTACGAAAACGAATAACTCCCCCTTAACAAGAATCTCACAACTCCAACCAATGACCTCAGTTTAATAGAGGATTCTTGGAAACTACAGAGCTACAGGGATTCCTGTCTGCATATCAATTCGAGGGAGACTTATAAACTTATCATCGCTTGACTGAAACTAGTCGTCTTTAGCGTAACTTAGTTTGGTTCATGCTGGGGCCACATTGGCAGGATTCGGAGAACTATTTTAGTGAAGAGAAGAGACGGAGTTAGACGTTATGTATATACCGTTAGAAAATCTATCTTGCGAGATTGTAAACTCTAGAAAGATTGTGAACACGGAACGCACCTCGTGCGCTGATTGGTTAAACGTCATGTGCCCCGTGCCGCCATTGTTTGTTTATTCGTTTGTTGTCAAATGTAAACGAACAGTGTTTTTGTGATTTTAAATTGATTTCGTGTTGAAAATAACTCACAGCTTTAGAATTAGTTAGGTATATGAAATTGTGGTCGAAGTAAAATGAATCTGTGTTATCAAAGAAACAAACAGAACGACCTACTGTAAGACACAAGTATCACGCGAGATAGATTATAATCTAACGGTATTTACAATTTTACGGTGACATATACATAGCGTCTAACTCTGTCTCTTTCTCACACCAAATATATTCGCCGAATAGGTATCGCCAATGTGGCACTGCATAACAGGATCTGACTAAGGCACTTGCACGAGCGCGCGCGCAGTGCAAATACGACACGAAATTTTTAAATCGAAAATAGAACAATCCTTGGTTCAATTTTTGGCGACAAACACAATTTTTATCACCCATAGAACTTATGGATCAATTCATAATCAAGTCAATGTTTAAAGTGAAATCAGTAATTTCAATTTTAAAATCGTCACGTTAAAAGTAGTCACGTTTAAATTATGTCTGCCTCTGTATCAAAATGGCCTGTACGCAAATGGACCTAATAGCAAAATGACTTATTATCAAAACGACACTTTAGCAAAATGTCCTAATAATAAATCGTCATATGAGTAAAAGGACCTACCTAAGACGATGACGACACTTTAGTAAAATGTCCTAATAGTAAATGGTCCTATGAGTAAAATGACATTTCTAAGACGATGACGACACTTTAGCAAAATGTCCTATTAGTAAATCGTCCTATGAGTAAGGACATGAGACGATTGACAAAAAAACAAAAGAATCGGTATTCATACCACACATACATGTGTATAAAGCAATATAGACATATTATGATATTTAGGATCAGTTCAAACTAATAAAACTATCACATTTCTTCGAAGATATTGATTCTGGTCATTCGCCGATTTAATCGATAATTATAAATCATGTACCACAAAATAATAATATTATAGCATACTACGTTATTTTCCCAAAAAAATAAGGCAAAGGTTAAGTTGATTTCGTCTAAAGAATTGTTTAATAAACAAGGCAACACCAAGGTTTTTAATTCACATTTAAAACAATAACATAAAATCAACAGTGTTTCCTTTCTTATTCGCAGTTTTCATGGAAAATTATAAATATAGTAATATTGCACAATACGTTTGTTTTCGCAAAATACTCTAAACACGAAATTGTTTTCGGCGATTGTTTGTAATCAAGGTATTTTTTATAAGTCAAACAATAACAGGCAATCAACGCTGTGAAGTCTTAGAAAGCCTATTTGTTATTAAAGCATCATATTATAAAGGTCAGCAGGAATTTCCACGAATTAATATCGCTTTTCACCAAAATATTCGACTAAAGCGTGGTAAATAAGCGAAATATTTGCCTAGAACCTGTTATACAACCGGTTTTAATACAATAAAGTACTTTATCAGTAACTGACTCATTCAAATGACATGAATGTCTGTCATGACGTTTTCTACAAATAATGAACAAAACTTATTACATCTCTGACAGAAACAAGAAAAAGATCACAGTGATTAAAAATTTAAGGTTTATTATACGTACATATTATATTGATCGATCTAATCTAAACCGACGAATCTTCGTCACATCGGCACAACCAGAGGCCCTAGCACGGCCGCGTGGGGAAACGGTAACGTAAAGACGACGATTTCAAAACCAAAAATCCTCGTTTCACAAATACCACCACTGCTTGTCTCTGTATCACATAAAGATTGACTTGAAGTGTTAAATAAAAAAATATATATTTTTTCTATATTTTAAGAATGTATTCAATACCTATGGACAATACTGATTGTTCCTGTTGCAAACAATTCAACTATAATGCTAAAGAATAATAGTATTTTCGATTCAATAATCGACGTATTTACGGTACGTTTACATCGCTCGTCTTAGGGCGTCAAGAATGGACTATTCAGGATTAGCTCTAACTACTGTTGAGCCGTATTTCCCATAGTTGTATAATTAGTTTAGACGGCTAGTACTACTCCCACATCTGAGTTTAAGGGCCTAAACTATAGTATTATGCTATGCTTACACTTCATATTCATCACACATAATACTATTTATCATCCTTTTTATTTATATCTATGTTTACACTCAACAAATCGATCTAATTACGATTCATTAACTTAAAAATAGCAGTATTGATAAAAATAATTTAAATTATGTAAACCAAAAAATCATCATAGACTAAGGTAGGAAGAGAATTAAAAAGTAATAATTTATAAAATACAATACCTAGACTAAACTATTACAATTTGGCGCCTCAACGTAAAATCAACTCGAACCCACTCATTTTCTTTCAAAATTCTAAAAAAAACTAGCACTAGTATTTATTTTTTGGACTCCTTATTTGGCTTAGTGATTTGAATATTAACTAACTAACTTATATTTTCTTCTTCAGCTCTCCTCTTGAAGACTCCTATAATCGACTCAACACTTCTTCATACTGAACATCATCTTATACTACATCCCCACAGACATACCTTTACCGAATGGTATTTGGCATCCATTTTTCGCTTGTCAGTGTTCTTAAAACCATTCGTGGTCACTTACAAGTTGAGGTTTGGCTTACTCTACGACGTACTATTGGAGAATATCCCGTAGTCGTTTCCTCCTACACTCTAACTAAACTACCAACACTCTACCAATACATCACTACACTGCTTCTCAGATACTTGCACACCACTGCATTTACCTACTGGTAATCGTACTCAGTCTTTGCTTGGCGTGTTTTTAAAACCACCTCGTGGTCACTACCAAATTAGGGGACTGAGACACTTAACGACAGAAACAGGAGAATATCCTGTGGACGTTTTTACAAACCTATACATCTACGTAACTCCTATTACAAATACTTAACTATCCTCATGAACACTTATATAATATATTTATACATTAATAATATATCATCTGGGAATTATACCAAAATAAGTTTAGTAACGTGGGCTCTCAAAATATTTACATCGACTTGTTATTTGTCATTGGTTGCTAGGTAACAGGCCATGGAGTATGGGCATGGAGTACTAGTCTTTTTGCGCGGTGGCAAAAATAGGTACTAAAGTTTATCAAACTTTGCGGTGACAAAAATAGGTACTAAAGTTTACCAAACTTTGCGGTGGCGAAAATAGGTACTAAACTTTATGCTTTAGTTCCGAATTTTACCACCAACTCAGTTTTTTTGTTGTTGTTTACATTAAATCAACTTTCTTTGGACCCTCTGTGTCTTACTCATAAATTTTTAAACATTTTTAGACCGTGCCCAACTCTCAAACCCTCTAGACGTTTTACTCGGAGCTTACCGACTACTGTATTGCGGGAGCTGCCCTGACGTTTACTCGGAGCTTACTAACTGCTGCCCTTGACGTTTTACTCGGAGCTTACCGACTACTGTATTACGGGAGCTGCCCTGGCGTCTATTCGGAGTTTATTTACTGCGGTGTTGCGGTTCTGACCTGACCCCTCTTTCTCTCCTTCCCTCTGTTTTCCTTAAGTATTCCAAGTACGAATCCTCCTTCTCTTTTAAACTCCATAGGTACTTCAAGTAGGCTACTTTAGAATCCTGCTTCAGAATTCAGATCCTGTAGACTGTACACACGTTTATACTCTTTTACACTCTTTTGCTATCCCTATATTCATACTTTTGCTATTTTCGTATTATAATTACTCATTACTCATCTCTTTCTTCTTTCCTTCTTCTAATAGAGTACTTTTTGGCTAATTAAAACTCTATTTATTTTCTAATTCATTATCGGCTCATTAAAAGATTATTTTTAATCTTTCTTTAAGTATGTATGACTAAAGTGTTTCTAACTATCGACTCTAAAAGTAGATTGGAGCAGCTGACTTTCCATAAAAATAATCCCTTGTTAAATATCAACTAAAGTTGATTAGGAGCGGATGTCAACTCCGTTAAAAATAAGCCTTTGTTAAAATCTTTATATCCACACTTTATAAACCACAAATGAGATGAATCTCATTTGTGGTTTTAGCGAGCGGATTACAACTCCTAAAAGAAGCCTTAAAGTTATTGATTTATCAGGTTGGGTAGTGATTATTGAATGTGAATCCTAGCTGACCTAACTTCGTAAGATGTCGGTGTGTTTGAATGAGTTATTTAAGTTTTGTGAATGCTGTAATACTTTAACTTTAGCAAAATTTTTGTTCTAGGCCAAAAATTTTCTCGGGGTCGTTGGGGTGAATTGTAATAATGTATAAAATACAATAGCTAGACATATTGATAAAAATAATTTAAATTATGTAAACCAAAAAATCATCATAGACTAAGGTAGGAAGAGAATTAAAAAATAACTGACAGTTTGACAAGTTGGCGTGTCACAACCAATGATATATAAACTATAGATACGTTGTCCGCACTCTAAAATGACAACATGAAATGAAGCCAATTGGCCACATCGCGCCTAGTTACGCACCAACCTGTCGCGGGACGCTACGTTTGTTTATAATTTAATAAATCCTGTGACGTGACTGAAGATGTATATTTATCTCCCTCTCCCAACAGGCATCCCGCCGTTCGGTGTCATATTTTCTTTCTCTTTCTTCACGCTTATAAGTAGTTCTAGTATTTTCGCCGTTTTTAAGCGCCGTGATGTTGGTTCATGACGTGTCTATATAATACGTCATTGGTCACAACATGAAAATTGAGTAAACACATTTTATTTCAGCTATTTTTAAGTAAATGGATCGTAATTAGATCGATTTGTTTAGTGAAAACATAGATATAAATAAAAACGATGATAAATAGTATTATGTGTGATGAATATGAAGTGTAAGTATAACATAAATTACTATAAAACGCCCTCAAATGACTTAGCATGCATGATCCTCCGTTACGCCTAAAATACTGCAGCATTAAAATAATATAATGGTAAAGTAGAGGATTAATGCTAAGTACTATGTGTGTGGCCTGTGTCCCAGCAGTGGGAACATTAACAGGCTGATGATGATGATGATGATGACTATGTGTGACGAAAACACGATTCCATAAACTTTCTCAAGAGAAAAAAAATCCAAAGCTACCTCCAAATCGAACAATAAACCGCTGGTATTCAAAAAGTACTTCAAATTAGATCATGAAACTTTGCATACTAACTGTTACTGAACTAACTAAAAAGCAGGTCTTATGTTTTATTTTTTTAGTTCGATCAATAGAGTTTTTGTAAATCGCAAAAAACCACTCATTTCACACTATTCGGCCGCAATGACCACCACAAATAGAGTTGGTAAATTTAGGGTTAAGACACATTTTATGGGTCAATAAACCAACGGTGTGAGTTAGTCTTAACTCTAAACTATGATAAATCGTACTTCCTACTAATATTATAAACCCGAAAGTTTGTCAGGATGGGTGGATGAATGGATATTTGTTACTCTTTCATGCAAAAACGACGGAACGGATTTGGATGAAATTTTGCACACAGATAGTTAATAACTTGGAATAACACAAACTACGTTTTATACCGGTATAGTTGGTCTCGTGGAACAATTATTGAACTTCACGCAGGCGAACTAACTTATACCCGCGGGCATAAGTTAGTTGGATATAATCTGCAGTTAACTTACTTGCTTATAACTTTTATCTATGTGGGAAAACTTAATTTTCAAACTGCCAACTTAGATGACAAAGCCGTCGTTGACTCGGCCGCATGAAACAATGCCCTCATTATAAGTAGTGCCTATTTAAAAAGACTTTAATTCATAGAGGGATCTGAACCTTATAAAGACCAAAGTTAAAGTTAAAGCCCCAGATTACGCAGAGCGGAGACTTTTAGTTTTCAATCTAATAATAACGTGACATTTTTCTGACTTAAAAAGGTAATTTTTTCGAGAAAAGTCTTGGTACACGTCGCTAGGTTGCTAACTTAGTCCTCTAAGCGTTCTGCGATTTTTTTTGTTATGGAAGGGACTTATGACTAGAACTATGAAATTATTTTTAAATACGCTGGAGCGGTTAGTTTTTAAAGCGGCCATAAATATTTATGATACCCGGAGTTTACCCGGTTCTTTCCCACTCCTGGGCAAAGACCTACCTTCACTCTTTCCATTTCTCATCGCGCGTCCTCCTTCCAGTTCTGACGGAATCTATCAAAATCGTCCCACCTTTGATAATAGATTATAATCCTCTTTAATATTCTTGATAACAGATATCAAAAGTAGACATTTTATATGAAGTGACACAATTAGCGGTATTTATAATATTTTCACTTATAATTCTACTGATACAAAAGAGAAAACTAACAAACTACTAACAAAAAAATATCTGTTAGTAGTTTGTTAGTATTAGGTTTGGTAGAAAGTTTTACGGTACACACAGTGATACATCAAGCTTTACATTTCCAGAATAACATGGCCGCACTTTGTATAGATTTCTTATACAATGAGATGAAGGACTATTACAGCTTAGATGAGTACCTAGATAATAAGAGACAATCTTAATATTATTGTTCTAGATTGCATAAAGACTACAATGTAGGTCCGATTACGAGTCATGCTATTGTACGCCCGCGCCAACGTTAATACGACTTTTGAATAGTGCATTGTGATTTAATAATTTTCTGGGAGTAAAATAAAGAGAATGTTTAAAGATATAGGAATTAAAAATAGGTATTTGAGGATGCTATTGCCGTCACGCTGGGGTAAGCTCGCCCCCGTAGAGTGCAATAGGTACAGATGCAGCTCAGACCGATTATATCACAAAAGTATTCACAAGATTGACGTTTAGTATTCCTGTACGTATCTCTGTTGACAGCTCGAAATGATAGTAACTGGGCTCAGTGTCCATCAATTAACTGTCAAAAGGTTAGTTTCGTATTATGTATGACCAGTCGCGATCAAATTTGACGACATTAGTGCTCATCGTGGCTGTTGGTCATCGTAACTCATTTTGACAGACGCTATTATTTTGATTATGTAAGCATAGTGGACGACAAATTGATGACAACTGAGTTTGAAGTGGCTTTCGTGAAAGACGTTACACCGTACCCGAGCTGTTAGTCACCGTAAAGTGATATCCACTCAGTGCGATACGTAATACCAATAAACATTTTCGGTTGTCATCAAAGTTCGGTGTACAACCGAAGCTTGATAGTCACTGGATATCAGAAAGATTCGTAATTGGCCTACTGATCCGCATAAAACTGGTTTTGTATCGCTTGGTTGGTTGTTGTGTACCTATTGATTTTTCCCAGGCATAGTCAGAAAATAAAAATGAATACTCACACAAAATCCATATATGAAACATCAGGTAATCCGTCGGGCCAGGACAGCAAGCAAGCAGTTTTGAGGGTGCCTCTTGACCTGCAGATAAAACCACGCGTCAATTAAAATTTTACACGGCTAATCTTCAAACAACATCGGAGTTTTGAATATTTCAAAAGTCATTGTATGTCAGAAAGGGTATAGTGCTCTATGGTTTTTTTTCCAGAAGATAAATTCAGAACTTTGCTGTTTTGGTTTTTGGTTTCGCACCTCAAGAGGAAAAAGGAACCTTCATAGGATCACTTGATTGTCCGTCGGTCTGTCTGTCTGTCCTTTGTCTCAAGAACGCGTAAAGGTATAAAGTTGAAATTTATATCAAATACTCGGGTCCACGTGTCTTTCAGCTGTGTAAACTTGTAAGTCAACGCGATCAAAAGATATGACGCTTTAAGTCGCATAATTTGCAATTTCACAACGAAATCAAAACCTGGGTATTTCCCGTTGACCTAGAATCACGAAATTTGGCAAGAAGCAACGCCTTACAGCAAATTTAAAGGAAAAAAATGAGAACCTTAAATATGTAGTTTAATAACAAAATACCTACAAGTTCTTATGGAACCTCGGTACGCGAGTCTAATTCGCACTTTTTCATAACAATTTCAACAAACAAATTAACAATAATATTGTTTACTATCAGCACCCTGACAACGTCATTTAAGAACCATAATAACCATGCTCTGAGTCGTTGCTCTAGTGATCGAGCGCGACTGTTGAGTGTGAAATCCTGGATACGATTCCCAGGTCGGAAAAAGTGTTATTAGGTTTTTCCATCAAGAATTTCCCAGTAGCAGCCACTGAGTCTGGATTTATTCCCCGTTGATGGTAAGTTTACCGATGTAGCCCGAAAAATTACCGAACATAAGTGGCAGTGGATAGGGTACATAACTCGCAGAACAAATGGCCGATGGCGCCGAAAAGTTCTGGAGTGGCGACCGCAAACCGGAAGACGTTGATGCGTTGGAAGACCTACCAATAAGTGGACCGATGACCTCGTAAAGGTTGCGGGAATTCGCTGGATGCGAGTCGCATGGGACCGGTCAATGTGGCGACACTTGGG
The DNA here is from genome assembly GCA_905147715.2 of Xestia xanthographa. Taxonomy (NCBI): domain Eukaryota; kingdom Metazoa; phylum Arthropoda; class Insecta; order Lepidoptera; family Noctuidae; genus Xestia; species Xestia xanthographa. The sequence continues at coordinate 23,663,052 of LR990653.1, read as the reverse complement.
GGAGGCCTATGTCCAGCAGTGGACGTCTTTTGGCTGAAATGATGATGATAATGATAATGATGGCAAATTACGTGGGGCTAAAATGTAACTGGTGAATTTTAGGTTTGCTCAGCAGTCTTTGCGAGCACTCGACCAACGAAGCAGTCAGTAACATTAAACTGTTTTTGATAAAATATTCAGTAGTACTTAAATAGCTTTTTAGTTTCGCTTTCAAGTCAGCACTCGAAGTGAGGAGGTATTCCTCGAAGCGCTCCCGTTTTGAAACGCTCCCATCTAAGCGCTCCCGTTTTGTTCCTCTAAGCGCTCCTACGTTTAAAAATATTAACATTTATTTCCTCCAAGCGCTCCTTTTGGGAGCGCTTGGAGGAACAAAACGGGAGCGCTTAGATGGGAGCGTTTCAAAACGGGAGCGCTTCGAGGAATACCTCGAAGTGAGAACATTACTAACAAGTTGGTGAATATTTAATTTAGTTATTAACTTCTTGATTATTTGTACAGACATTTCAGGATTCAACACCTAAGTACACAGACCTAGGTGTTCAACCTTGTTGATCCTGTATTTAAGCGGTGCGCACACTGGTACTTTGTTGTAATCACAACACATGGTAGCTGTCACAAATGTCAACTGTCAATCGACAGTTGACATGTGTGACAGCTACCATAACAGTTCTACAGGAATCTTTCGGCGCTTCAATGACATTGAAAGGAAAGCACTCGTGGCTAACATAGTGACATTGTGAAAATTCAATTAAATATTATGATGGCGTCATAAAAATTCATGCTTGTACAACTATTATAGTATACTTGTATATCTAAAAGAGTAATTAATGCAAATGTTGATGGATGGAGAGGGAGAGGAAGACCAAAGAAAGAATGTGTTGTGTGAGGAATATGAAGGAAAAAGGAAGAATACCGAACCTAAATACAAGGACAAAAAGATTATTTTGTTCTTAATAGTCGCAGGGAACCTACGTTTTCAAATAAATATGTATACTATCTTTGCTTTATAATATTTTAGTTTCACGAATTTCCATTTTATTTTTCTAATTGATTTAAATCAATTCGATACGCTGTTATTTGTACAATTGGCTTGGCTTTCAAGTATCGATACTTGAAAGCCAAGCCATTTGAACAAATTACAACGTATCGAATTTCTGATCGAAACAAAGTGAAAATCACATGTGAAATGGACTGTAACTTAAACAATCGTTCCATTTGTCATGCTAGGTGTATTTTAATAATAGTCACTTATTTTTCCAAAATGTAGAGTAACATAACATAGATATAACATCACGCTTTTTAATCCACGAAGGGTAAGTCAGAGGTGTACCTACCAAGTACACCCAGATTTCACTAGTTATGTTTAAGTCTTATGTAATAGGGAGCGTGCCCGTTGCCATCAACTGGGCAGAATTCCAGACTCCGTGACTGCTATTGAAAAATTTCTGATGGAATAACCAATCCGGGAATCGAACAGGACCTCATGTTTAAATATCGCGCTTGCAACCACCAAACCAACGAGGCAGTCCTGGCTTCAGTTTAAATGCCTTGATTTGTAAAAACAAAACTCTACGAGTTGTAAATTCCATCATAACTGATAACTGATGTTTTTTTTTTGAAAGTAGGTTTTTACAAACACTTTTACACGTATTTTTTTTTAAACTAGATGGGGCCGGTGTTTCGTACCTGACTACTCTGAGAAGAAGCAGCCGAAACAAACTCAAAGGTCATAGTCTCTTTTGAAGTCCAGACATCATAATCTTGCTCAATTCACATGAGGACCATGCAGATTAGTGTCTGAGATGGTCTTTTGAAGAAAACACCACACAGATTTGAGTGGACCTGTCCAGTCAGTGCAATCATTTGTCAGTTATCGTGTAGCTCAACTTATAAATCAAGAAGCTCAACAAAACATGAAGATGTATCAGATTTTTTATTGAACTTTTAAATGAGTTTGGAAGTATTTTCGTAGCGAATCATCAACGTTTTTTGCCACTGCAGGAAACGACATAATCGTTTCCTGCCATAAACGTTTAAAAATATGTATGACTGCAAAAACGTGCCTGAAACAAAATAAAACTGACTTCAAAAACACAAAAAATAAGTAAAAATTGTTTTAGCTTCAGAAGTCAGTGACTTTTCTTGTTCGATTCAGTTTTTTTTTGCCACCGACTTCTGAAGGTAAAGTTATTTTTCACTTTTTTTGTGTTTTTGAAGTCGGTTCTATTTTTTGCAAAAATGTTTTTTATTTTTGTAGGTATATCTCCGAAAATCAGCAACAGATCTTCACCTAACTTAAACTGATACAGACGATATGATCGCTGAACATACAACAAAAAAAATATATATTTACCGGATGACTTTTTTATCACTTTCCAAAAAAATGGGTATATTAGGTGAATGGAGTAAAAGCGTATGGCATACCTAGTTTTTTTTTTTCATTTTTCCACAGCTCAGAAAAAAATTGATCTATCGTCAAAAAATGCTACATATAAACTTTTCAAATTAGAACAAAGACAAATTTTGAAAAAAAAAAACGAACTTTTTTTCGCAAAAAGAAAAACAAACTAAGTATATGTATGCCATTTGCTTCCTCCGTTCACTTATTATACCCATTTTTTTTTAAAGTGATAAAAAAGTCACCTGTATAATATTCAGACGAATTGATAACCTCCTCCTTTTGGAAGTCGACTAAAAATTCACAAAATGCTGACTAACTTTCTTGTCCAACTCTGCAAATCTACGTTCTACCTAGGTCACCTTTTGTGCCATTCGATTAAATTGGGAAAATGTCACCCCGTGTCTGGAACGAACACTATCACGTGGGCAAATTAAACGCAAGTCAAGTGAACTGAAGGGCCCAATAATTCAGTCAACGAATCACGCCAGTTTATGTGAGGGCACTTGACAATTGGTTAGCTATTTGTAGTTAGTTTTGTTTCTAAAACCGGGCGGATACAGTTTGTACCAGAAAAGGTCTTTACTAGGTACTTAAGAGGCAAGTGAAAGCGTAGCCCGGGATTTTTTTTCTTTTTCGTTTTTTGCACTTTGCAAATCAGTGTCAAGATGTATTTATATTGATTAAAATGTGATTCATGACGGTAACAAATACAACTGTACTGAGTCATCAATACAACCCTTAAAGTTCATTTAATCCTATTGAATGACTAACAAAAGTAATTCAATGGGATACTGCCTTAAGTGTTACGGTCGCGATTCATATTTTAATCAAATACAACCTGACACTGAACTGCAAATTGTAAAAAAACTTAGAAAAACAATACTTAAAATGTCACTGACCTACGGGATATCTTCCGTGAATATTATTTATTTTTGAGCTCCCAATATTGACACAGAAAACATCCCGTAATTAACATTTTAAGTAATCCTGAAAGCTTAAATTTGAATTTCGAGTGGTACCCTGGCGTTTCCACCTTAAGGGTGTTCTACAGACTATCAAACTGAACGACTTTCTCCATTGGACAAATAATCGATTAAGATAGGTAGCAAAATCAAATCAAATCAAATCATTTATTCTTTGCAAATATGGGTAATAGGTACATAGATATTCATTTATCTTAAAGTTCTCCACATTTTGCCGTCACATGGGCATGCAAAAGTAATTAATCCTTACCCCCAGAGCCTGTCACCACCACAAGATAACCAATTTAGTATTTGCTGACGTCATCGAAAGTTGCTATTAAGGACAATGTGCGGTAGCAGAAATATGGGTTATTTTTGTAGTTTGACCATTCTATTAATCTGTCTCTATCTATAGGTGTAGGCTCATAATATAAAATAATAGAGTAGATGACACCATAAAACAATAATTCCAAGGCACCAATCTCTAAAAAAAAACACTTTATTTTGGGCCTGAAAATCCGATATTATCAATTAATTGCCAAATTCGATTTATAATTGCTTTGAAATCAATAAATAGTTGAGTCATTGAGTTGACTAAACAGTGACGTCACAGTTTGCTATTGCCATACAAAATCTATGAGAGAACCGCGTTTTGACAGCTCTTAAAAAGTATCTCAATTGATTGGTGTGACATCTACCCCATTATTTTGCAACAACTAAGCCGACCCGAAGCAATTACTACCTACAATCAAGTCAATCGTGTATCTATAGTCTACATTAATTTTATCCGCACGGCTGTCCCGAACATAATATAGTGAGCAGGAAAGTCACCGGGACGTTGCGGTCGTTCTATCGGTTGAAAAATATTCTCCCATCACACATTAAGGCAATGCTTGTACAGTCCCTAATCTTCCCCATGATTGACTATGGTGATGTGTGCTACTATGACCTGAATGCAGATCTCCTCAACAAACTTGACCGACTTCTTAATAGCTGCATTCGATTCGTTTTCAATCTCCGAAAGTATGATCATGTATCTGCACATCGATCGCTTTTAAAGTGGTTACCAATCCGGCAGCGCAGAGCGTTGAGGGCGTTGACAACCCTGTGTTCCCTTCTTCACAAACCTACTTCTCCTTCTTATCTAACTTTTCTTTGTCAATATTTATGCTCCGCACACAGCAAGAATCTTCGGTCTGAGAATAATCGTCTACTTCGTTGTCCTTCTCATCGCTCTGGTTTTATAAAATCATCTTTCTTTGTCCAGGCGGTCTTCCTTTGGAATGCGCTCCCACAGAATATCAGGACGGTAACCAATCGGTTCACATTTAAAGTGAAAGCTCGAGAACACATACACAAGAAGTTGGCAGATTCGTCTCACAACTAAGTTGTTGCAGTTTGTGTTTTGATTATCTTTCATTACTTACTTTATTTTGTATATATATATATTGTTTTATGTATGTATATAAGTATTTATCCTTGTATTTTAGTTATAAATATTTTCTTAAAGTTATTTTCTGTTATTGCACCTACTGTGTATTGTCTCTGCATCACCCTAAGGTAGACTGGTAGAAAATGCCCAAGGCATTAAGTCCGCCTTTGTACAGTTTTTACTTGTGCATAAAGTTTTAATAAATAAATAAATATGCTTAGAATTCAATGATTTTCTACCCGCACTCCCATAAAATTACTTTAAAAGATTTTACAGCCTGTTGCGATAACACATCATAAAATTTTCTAATAACTAGCACTAAAACTACTAATAAATAATGTTAGTGAAACTTACCTATATTCCTTAGTAGTTGAGTATAATAAGCAAGGTATCGCCAGTAGCATGCCACTGATCCATATGCAAGCTATCATGACGAGTGAACAAGTCTTCGACATCCTTGGCCTCATTGGTCGTACGATGGCTTGGTACCTAAACAAAAGAAAATGCAATTGAATGGTACGCTTTTTTCCCTCATATACAAGACTAGATGACGTCCCGCGGTTTCACCCGTGTAGTTCCCGTTCCCGTGGGAGTACGGGAATAAAATATAGCCTATAGCACTCACAAATAATGTAGCTTTCCACCAGTGAAACAATTTTAAAAATTGGTTCATTACTTCCGGAGATTACCCCCTACATACAAACTTACAAACAAATGTTACCTCTTTATAATATTAGTATAGATTAGTATAGATATAGATGTAAGCCGTGTGGTATCCGGCAGAGTAGAATAGAACCAACCCATTACACTCACAGCTGGTGTCGTATAAGGCGACTAATGTCCGAGGCAGAACACCTTGCGCCTCCGTAGACCTGAGAATGGGCAGCAGCGTTTTCTGTTAGTCTTTCATCACTGCGATCTCCAATCCGCCTGCCAAGCGTGGAGATTACGGCAAATTCCTCCCATCATGGGAGAGGCTTATGTCTAGCAGTGGACGTTTTGGGCTGTTGTTGTTGTTGTTTTGTATACAAGATGTAAACAGACCGTTCACGAGGGCGTCAACCAAGCTTTCTGTACATCAAACTAAGTAACTGTACGTGAAAATTATTGCTGCTTGAAACCACTTTTTTTTGGGTGCCAAATACTTTATAAGGTAGGGCTCAATGTAACGCACTCAAAACGTGCCGATGGATACTTTGAATAGTACGGGGGTATGGAGGTATAAAAATTGGGTTCGCTACATGAGTTCAAAATATTTTTTAAACAAATACAGTCATGAATTACAAAGTCATCATCTGCCTAGCCTTTACCAACTACGTTGGGGTTGGCTTCCAGTCTTATCGGATGCAGCTGAAAATACCAATATTTTACATGGAGCGACTGCCTATCTGACCTCCACAACCCAGTTAGTACCGGGTAATACGAGACCCCTTGGTAAGACTGGTCGTCAGACTTTTCGGGCCACTGACTACCTGTAACAACTGTCAAAGATCTACAAATGACAGCCGGGACCAACGGCTTAACGTGCTTTCCGAGGCACGGAGGAAACTCGGTATGTAATGGGTGGTCACCCATCCACAGACCAACCTAGCCAAGCTCGGCTTAACCTAACGATCGACCCGAGCGGCTGATATTATTTAGCCACGAGCTCCTCCTATTTTTAAACAAATACAGTCATTCATTACAAAGTCATCATCTGCCTAGCCTTTACCAACTACGTTGGGGTCGGCTTCCAGTCTTACCGGATGCAGCTGAATATACCAGTATTTTACATGGAGAGACTGCCTATCTGACCTCCACAACCCAGTTAGTACCGGGTGGGTAAAACGATACCCCTTGGTAAGACTGGTTGTCAGACTTTTCGGGCCACTGACTACCTGTAACGACTGTCAAAGATCTACAAATGACAGCCGGAACCAACAGCTTAACGTTCTTTCCGATGCACGGAGGAAACTCGGTATGTAATGGGAGGTCACCCATCCACAGATCAACCTAGGCAAGCACGGCTTAACCTAAAGATCGACCCGAGCGGCTGTTATTGCTTAGTTACGAGCTCCTCATTAATTACAAAGTGATCCATAAAATAAACTTAAAATCGCTGCCCTGTAAAATAAACACTTTACAGTTTTGATAGTTTACCTAGGGACGGACAGTCGAAGTATTCCTAACCTTAGTAGTGTCCAGTAAGTCGTAAGTCCGGGAATTCTCTAAGTAACATTTTACTAGCTTTCATTTTCAAACAAAGTTTGTTAGACAATATCGTTTTTCTTACCGAAATACTAAAGCCGATTATTTCTGAGAATAATTCTTCTAAATAAAACACAGCTGAGATATTATTTGATAGAGAGATTTGATTTGTTGAACACTGAATTGAATATAAAATACAGGCGCAGAAATCGACGAAATATTCCGACCTAAAAATGTTCTGAAGATATAGCTCCCGCACTAGTTTGGTATGGAGGACCTAATATAGAAACTATCATGAGTGCGCGGTGTTAAACGTAACGATAATATACGTCGATTTTAAAATTCAAAAGACTCGTTTCACAAAATAATTTTGTCATCATTTTAAAAATTTAGGTTTACGTTGTTTCAAGGGATATAATGTTTTCTAAGAAATGCCGATAAGAGTGAGTGTCGCAGGTTCGTAACTCAGATGCCTGAAAATATCATGTATAATTATGTTATTCGTTTCAAGATTGTAGCGACAGAATGTCGTTTTAAACATGTTTAGCCTGCGTGTTTAGCGTTAATTTAATTTAAGACGATTACCATGCGATTGAATCTTTGGCATAACAAAGAGTATTGTAATCAACGTGGATTCTGCGGCCAGCTGTAATCAAATCTCGCAGTGAAGGACTTTTTCAAACATCATTTTTAATCAGATTAACCGCTGAAGTGAAATTGGTACCGAGTTTCGAACTGAAAAAATGGGGCTTTGGACCAATCGATTCCGTCGCATTCGATTTAAGCTATCGTGTTTTGTTTTTCTTTTTCTTTACGTATTTTTTGTGACTTATGAAGCATATATGGGAATTCAACGCGTTGATAAAATGTTTTTAAAGACTAATTCTAGTGAAATGTTACAATCATGTTATTATAAGAATGAACGAGACGAGTTACCATCAGTTGAAGATCTAAACTTTTCTCCGAAGAATAAATCAATATTTTTCATTGACTCTACGTGTAAAGGAAAACTGACGATGTTACAAGCATGTGTTGCTGAGTCAGCCGCTTTAGCAAACCTCAATTGGAGCATAAACTTACTGTTCAGTTTTCCTATTACGGAACCACTAAGTAAAACATATCTCGAAGAGCTTCTATCGTATCCTAATGTTAATGCTGCAAGAATACACATTGCCAAATTTGCCGAAGATACTGTATTAGAATCAATACTAATAAATGACCTTAAGAGAAGTAAATACCCAATAGAAGACGCATCAAATATACTAAAAATTGTTACACTATACAGATGGGGTGGTATAATTTTGGACCATGATATGTTGGTTTTGAGGTGTTTTGATGATCTGCCAAAGAATTGGGTTGTAAAAGGCAATAATGGAGTATCTTCTGGAATTTTCTCTTTTGCTAAAGATGAATTTGGTAGGAGAGTTACCAGCGAAATAATGAAGTATGTATTGTTTAGTAAAATCAGACCTCATAGTCATAACAGCAGGGGTGATTACCATTTTTTTGTTTACAGTGAACTTGCGAAGACATATTATGACCCTAAAGCAAGGGAAAATAGTCTAGAGGATATATTAACTCGGGTACTAAAAAGATTATGTCCGAATAAACCGTCTAAATATGGAAAATGTAATGGTAGGTACAAACGTGATAACAAAACTATAAAAGGACCTATTTATAGTTTTTTTATCACGTTTTTTAGTTTACATAAAATAAATTGGTTATGGTATTTAATTAGGTACGTTCACGTTTTTATGTTATTTACGTTTGCCCTCTTGCGTTATCTTAGTATATATCTATATCTTTTATACGTATATCCTATTGACAATATGTGTATAAAATGGGTGCGTACCATTTGATATAATAACAAAAGTTCTAATTGATCACATGACCTAATTTCATTTAATATACTTTTTTTAGTATAACTTTGAAATGATATAAGGAATTATTGATATAATTTCAGTTTTCCTAATTTTATATGGTTTAATTAACATTTTCTATAATGCACATCCAGTTAGTATAATATTTAGTTAATATAATTTTAACTATCTCTATGTAACGTTTATTTTAATGTTGAAAAGTCTACTTTGTTTTATATATTTTTGCAAAAACTGATTGGATTATAAACGCCTGCCATTTTCGTGCTCCCCCCGACCCCCTCTATTATTGATGCGCGGCAGCAGCGGCTGCCGAGCACCACTCTATTGTTGGTGAATCAATTGGGATAGATGAGGTTATAACAGTATGAAGGTACCTAATATTTACTTATTCATTACAGAATTTAGGCTGAAATTAGTACATTATAATACACATGTAAACGGGTATTTTCGCGAATTTTACCTTTAATCGCGGGTCTTCCCACTTCCCACGGCTGGTGCAATCCGGTCGAAACGTCGGGCATATATTAAAGGTAAAATTCGGGAAAATACCCGTTTACATGTGTATTATAATGTGTTTTGATCGTGAAAGTTTAAAAAAGACAATTGAAAATTAGTAATTATGAAAGATGGTCAAAGAAAAATTTGGTCAACTGAACGTTACATAAAAAGAGCATTATACAAATTGAAAATTATATGAAATGATCGTTTTACTAAATTTTATTAGAGCGAAAGAAGTTTTTAGGAAATGTAACATTAGATCACATGAAATAATGTGTGATTTTTTGCATATGAAAATTATGTCATGTGAACGTTATTTCAAGTTTTTTTTTTTGGCTGTTATTATGCCATATATTACACACCCCTAGAGAACGTCCTCTATATCATCGTAATTTGTCCTATGTACCTACTTATTACTTTTAACACATCTTAGGGCTAAGTGTTTTCTCAGAAGATTTGTTCTACCCAATACAAATTCCTGGATCTGCTGCACCTCCAAAAAACTCTGGTGAAGAAGAATCTCTGAAAAAAATGAATATTCCTTACACTTATCACCTGAAAAACATGGATTTCAGTGACTACCAAAGTAGTGAAGAATGGCCATCTGACTCTTTAGCGAGGATATTCTGCCCAGGTATTTTTGAACTGAAATCAACTGTGAAGTATATTTAACCGTAGTAACTTCATACAGAGTCCAAATAATTAACTAGCGAAAATGTAGACGTGACAAATGTATCAATTAAAAAAAAATATGCAACTCACATCCTTGTTTGTGCACATTACAAAATAAATGAATTTTCTAAACTTATGTTTTAAGACTGTGGTTATTGACCCCAAAAGACGTGAAATCATTTTTGAGCATTTGTAAAGATTTCCATTTGTTCATACTAAATGGGTAACAAATTATACCGAGTTCACTGATCGTCGACCACTTTTCAACCTTATTACTTATGACATAAGGGTGAAAGTACCATGCCCAGTGTACAGTGTCAGTAGTACTATACCTACTGCTATTAAAATAACAACAAGATCCTTTAGTAAAGAAGTTTGACAGCAAATTAATTGCAGGATTGCTTTGATGAAAGGATTGGTCTTCAAATAGAATTATGAACCTTTAAATATATTAATTTAAAATAAACAAGATTTTGTTTTGTTCTAACCTAAGGTCAAAAATAGGAGAGCAAATCAATCTGTTATTTCTGTTCCACGCTGTCTCGACTTCCTGTGCCCTTTTTTTACGGTTATTTTACTTTTTATATTTTTAAAAAGTACTATGGAGGACACTCCCGCCTGATCACCACTAAGCTAATTTTTGCTTGCATAATTACAACATAGAAACACTCTCTAGCCTCCCGCCCCGTTGACTTTGTATAGAAATAATGAATGAAAACTATGAAAAGATACCGATCGGTCGAGCGCAATGACGACGCACGCCAAACGAGAGTTATTGTTATTTTGCGCGCCAAAGTTGACGCTTTCCTAATAGGCCTGAACTTTAAGGGGATGTGGCGCGGCGCCTCCGTATGATTTAAGCGAAAGAAAAAAGATAACTGATCAGGCGGAAAAGACCACGATTGTACACTATAATGTAAAGTAAACTTTATTCTCGTTACACTAAGATTTCTATTACCTTCTTGACAATGACACGTCTGTCAAGATAGCAGTGATATATAACTTGGTTACAAAAGTTTGCTATTGGTATGCTGCTGTCAAGGAGAAAATGACTGTGATAGGACTGTCCTAGTTACAAGTTGTTTATAAAAAAAAAAATTATTTCCACAATTAAACACACAACAATTTTAACATTTATTAACTAAATGTTATAGTAACATTTAGTTAATAAATGTTACTATAACTTGAATGACTTCTTAAACGATAATTTTTCCATACTGAAGACCTCACAGTGACATCAATTAAAAACAATTATTATATATCTTTAAATAATGTAATAATTTTAGATCTTTAAGACATTGAATTAATTGAAATATTACTATTATTAAATAAATAACTAATCAGTATGACATTGCATTAATTTAATATGTTAAAATATTTTATGATTGTTTTTCTTTATTTTTATTTATTGTACATTTAATTAGCTGATCTTATATTTGTTATTAATTCGTATTTCATGACTGTATAGATTTTGCATGCCTTACGGTAGAAACACTTGAAACATGTTAATTTGTAATAAGACCATTGTAACAGTGTTTTCGGCAAAAATAAATGATTTGATTTGATTGATTTGATTTGATTTTTAAAAACACGCTTTTCTCAGCAAACACTTTCATTTGATACAAATATCAAAAATAACTGGTCCGCCATCTTTGGGAGTTAACCATATTGTATTTAGAATAACGTCCATTAGCTAACCACGCGTTGTCATCCAAACATGTGTGCAAAAGATTTTTGAGAGATTTTTTTACGTAGTTTTTAGTTAGATACAGGTGAATTAAAGCATGTTAAAAAAATAAATATAATAGTAATTCCTGTCACAAATTTCAAGACAGGTACGACTGAAGAAGGCTCGACGAAGGTAAATATGTTTCGCCCCCCTCGCTATTGGTAAAACAATATGAGACAAGCTTTAATAAAATGTCACTACCATGTGTTACTAACAAATTTCATATTCATTGTGTACCCTGCTTTTAGTCTAACCAAACAGTATAAGCAATAATCCTATCGTACATAACGTACCGTCCGACCAACCGTCCGTTCGTCCGTCCGGCCGTCGTATCATGCCCGAGTGGAAACGTCGTGTGCACCGGCTGGTCAACGCCTTTGAAGAGAGAAGAAGGTCACAGCTGGACTTTAAGCGTGATGACCTTAAAGACCACCTACAGCTATACCCTACAATTTCATCAATGGTGCTCTGACATGTCTGCTTTGTGCTCGGAGTTTTTCGGCCAAAGTTGGATATGCTAGCCACTTGAGAGCACATGAAAGAGCAGCACACCAAAGCTCTCTACAACCACACTAGAAAGCCATCGAATGCAGTCGCTGTGGTCGAAATCGGCTAGATGGCATCATCATCATCGTCATCACATAAAATCAGCACCAAAAAGTTAAAGGGTAGCCGAAACGTTTGAGAGTTCTTTCCGATTCAGCAAAAGTCAGCAGCATTCGTGGATTTACCGCGTTTGCAACATAGAAAATGTGGGCAAAATAAGAAACGAAATCATTCTAGAAAGGAAAAATATTTTTAGATCCTGAAAAATGTTGGTATAACTCACATTTTAATCCAATAATCTTACGATTTCTACTAAGCTAACTATCCTAAATCCATCTAAGATTCTAATTAAGGATATTATAGAGAAATACACAAGTAATGTCAAAGAACAACTGTGATTCCATCATCTCAGTGAGGCCTATCAAAAAGGTTACATGATATACCAAGTTTCTCACATTCCAGCTTTACCGACAACCATCATACTCTGCCTAATCTTTACCCAAATATGTTAGGATTTTACATAGAGCGACTGCCTATCTTACCTCCACAACCCAGTTAGTACTGGATAATACAATAACCCTTGGTGAGACTGGTTGTCAGACTTTCGGGCCTCTGACCCTAACAACTGTCGAAAATCTACAATTGACAGCAAGGACTAACGGCTTAACGTGCTTTCCAAATCACTGAGGAAACTCGATATGTAATGAGTGGTTACCCATCGACGGACAAACCTAGGCAAGCACGGCTCAACCTAAAAATTGACCTGAGCGGCTGTTATGATTTAGCCACGAGCTCCTCTTTTACCGACAACAAACATTTGGTTAATGCAAGTGGATAACGATTTGGCTCCTTCAATCTTAAATATTTCCTTTCCCTTCTAACCCTAAAATTAGCAACTCTATTTGTGGTGGTTCAAACTTCGTTTGAATTACTGTTAGAATAAAGTTCTAATCAGCTTGCTCTACAAAGCGGGTTTTACGTCAGTCACTGCGGCCGAATAGTGCGAAATGAGTGGTTTTTTGCGATTTACAAAAAATCTATTGATTGAACTAAAAAAATAAGACCTGCTTTATAGTTAGTTCAGTTAGTATGCAAAGTTTCATGATCTAATTTGAAGTACTTTTTGAATACCAGCGGTCTATTGTTCGATTTGGAGGTAAATTTTGATTTTTTTTCTATCAAGAAAAGTTTATGGAATCGTGTTTTCGTCACACGTATTACTTAGCATTAATCCTCAATTCTACCATATATTCATTTCAAAATTAATGCTGTAGTGTTTTAGGCGTAACGGAGGATCATGCTAAGCCATTTAAAGGGGGCATAGGCCCTTAAGGCTTTGCCCATCCCAGCCGTTCGAGGTAGCAAAATAAATTCTTAACTTGTAACGAATGTAGACATTTTTATGTCACATAATTCAGGATTTAAGTTAAGCCTATGACTACGAGATACCCGCTTACCCTATTACACGAATAATAAATTACTAGCACTAGAACTTGATAAGTGGGCAATAAATTGCAGTAGGTACCTAGATTTTCAGTATGTATACCATCTGGTATACATACTGAAAATCTAAGTCGAATAAAATGACCTCAGCTTTTTCGTGGTTGTAAATGCTGTCAAATGTGTATTTATGATTTCTTCATTTTTTTTCAAGGGGATTACGTTGTCTGAAAAATAATTTGAAATTCTTAGATCACAGAAAAAGACACATGGATAGACGACCATTTATCAGCGTAAACGATGATAAAAAAGTAAAAAAAGAACGTTCTTTGATAGCTACCAAAAAGCTTATGTCGATCGATCATTGAAAGTCAATGATGAAATCACAGATATTATAGACTAGTTTACCCGTGCAACTTCGTCTGCGTCACATGCGAGAGAGGGTTAGAGAGAGTATGACTCAACCTTAAAAGATAGACATTATGCTATCGCGGATATTTTTTTTTTAACTTTATAAGAGGTACAATTCCATCATACATGATTGTTGCGTAACTTTAACCTTTTATACATCGCTCGCAACGGAAGCTCTCAAAATAAATAAATTTTCCCCGTTTTTGCAACATTTATCATCGATGCTTCGCTCCTATTAATTGTAGCGTGATCTCTACTAATATTATAAAGAGGTAACATTTGTTTGTAAGTTTGTATGTAGGGGGTAATCTCCGGAAGTAATGAACCAATTTTGAAAATTGTTTTACTGGTAGAAAGCTACATTATGCGTGAGTGCTATAGGCTATATTTTATTCCCGTACTCCCACGGGAACGGGAACTACGCGGGTGAAACCGCGGGACGTCAGCTAGTGTTAGATAACCTTATAGCTTTCTTTGATAAATGAACTATCCAACACTAAAAGCTTTTATTTTTAATTTGAACCTGTAGTTTCTGAAATTAGGGCATTCAACCAACCAAACAAACTCTTGAGCTTCATTATATTAGTATAGATTCAAGTCTGTAACAATTTAATTCTCCGATATATTTGCATTAATTGCTAAAATAATCTACTTATGTTTTTCCAAATAAGGGCGTGCCTCTACAGCCTAACGTCTTCATCCTTAGACACTCGATGACAGTCATACTCCAGCTAAGTCGAAAGTTCTCCGAAAGGTGCATGAAATAAGTAGGGTCCGTGACCCTGCTTATAAAGCTTGTAAGCTTGTAAAGCTGCTGTAAACTGTTGCGAAACTCTTGCAACTACGTTTTGTCTCCACCGTTAGACCTTCGATAACAGTCATACTCTAGCTAGGTTTAAAGTTCTCATTCAAAGGTGCAGAAAATCAGCCCAAACACGGTTTTTCAATTTTAAATGGGACCAAATTTGAGATATACCTATTACCGACGCTTTTAAAAAAAACAGGATCATGCTTATCGGATTTCTCTCATGGTCATACAAAAACAGGTACTTAAAAATACGGGTCGAATTGAGAACTTCCCCCTGTTGTTTCGTCGGTTAAAAAACCAAACTTGAGGAGTTGGGGCAACTGACACGTGCGAGCGGTCATTCTTTCAAGGAAAATCTGAAAACCGCGATTTAGAAAATGGAGTGAAATGAACAACGCCGTCTATCGACCAAGATATTAAGCTGCTAAAATATAATGCACGGAAATGCTATGTAAATCTTCAAACCAGCGTCATGTAGACCAATCTAGAGTACCTTATGCTATAATAACTTTTTTTGAAGCCGGTAAGTCGATTTAAAAGTTATCTGGTGAGCACATTTTTAGTCATTAGTACCATTTTAGTGCAATAGATGTCGTTGCATCTTACATTTGATGATTAGTTCTTCTTGAACATTAAACTCATATATCTTTTGATAGAATTAACCGATTACAATGAAACAAAGACTAAATTATACCTGAAGATACGCACAATTTGTATGTATAAAAGTTATCTATATTGGTTTCGTATATTTTACGTGATGCTTGATCATCGAAACAGATAAACAGATAAACAGACAAAAATTCCAAAAATGCTGGAAATGGGTTCTGTTGGTTATCCTTTAACAACCTGGCAATTTTTTTTCAAAATATTTTCGATGTACAAAAACGATTTTTCTACAGATTTATTATATGTATAGATAGAAGATATACCTACCGCAAGATAATGCAAGTATCACAATCCGTATGAAAGGTGCTATTTGTTTAGGTACTATCTATTATGAAGTCATAAGCAATATTTAGTTACTAATCCTGACAAAACGACATTTTCTCAAACATGCTTGGAAATTTTTGCATTATTTTGACAACCTTCTTCGAGATATATCGAACTAGCCAGCCTGCTGTACTAGCCAGGTACATGCGACCAGCGGCTGGCAAAAGATGTATGAAAATCCATATATATGTCGTGTTATTTAAAAATGGAACGATCTTTTACTCTTAAATATTATTATGGCAACCAAGGAGGTAACTTAACAAAGGGTTTATTTAAATTTCGAATTGGATTGCAAATAGAAAATGGTTTTTTGAAATAAAAACAAAAACAATTAATGAACTCTTCAACGCAAGAGTTTTAATTTCCTCGCATTATTTGAGAAAAGTACTATACAAGCCTTGGCCACAACTAAGCCTTGATGGACTTACGTCTCCTAGACAAAACGACATTTTATCAGCTTAAACGATGATGGAAAAGTCAAAAAAGGCAATTTTTTGACAGCTGCTAAAAAGCTTATGTCGATCGATCATTGAAAGTCATTGTTGTAATCATAATCAAAGATTTACAGGGTGTAAAAGACCTCATCATGAAGCCGCCAATCAAGCATTCTATACATCAAACTAAATATCTTTACGCAAAAATTATTGCTGGAAAACGACTTTTGTTGGGATGAAAAGTCATGTTTTGTGGTAGAACTCAATGTAACGCACTCAAAACATTGCGCTGATAGATGGATTGAGTAGTACGGGGGTCGTGGAGGTGTTTAACGTAAAAATCTTACATTAAAAACTTGTATTTTTTTTTTAAACTTGTCAAAAAGTTAGAACTTTGACCCCCAATATCTCCGTAACTAGAAGGCTCCCAGGTATGGTGTAGAACAAAAAAATTATCGCAATGACGAGGAGAACAAGTGTCTTTCAGCTTCGTTAAGAGGTGTTTTACACTCTTTAGATATACCAAGATAACGCAAGTATCACGATCCGTATGAAAGCCAAGCATGCCATTTTTTGACTACCTACAGGCAAGCACGGCTTAACCTTAAGATCGACCCGAGCAGCTGTAATTATTTAGCCACGAGCTCCACACACCTTATTTCCAATATTCATCAATATTCTGCAAATAGTTTCCAAGAATAATGACAGAGTGACATGTGTTAAAAATCGATTCCCACCCAAATTAAAAAGTCTCTCCCAATGCAAGATATCGTTATAACTTACAATTTGACGTTTAGATTGGACATACCTGTGATATCTAAAAGTCTGAAAATGCCAATGCGTTATGAATTTCTCGTTGATAGATATGATCAAATTCAGGACTCAAAGTTTAATAGATTCTTTTGTGATGATTTATTTGGTTTGAATATGAAGATTCTTAAAGTAATTTTCAGAAGAGTAATTTTAATTGGAAAATATTATTATATACCTTTGACAGTCGTTTAGTTTTTGACAGTCGTCACGGATATTCAGAAGCCTGAAATTCTTTATAATTTAATTACCTTCTACAAACGCTCCTAAAAACCTATAAAAGTGCAAAGTAGTTTCTTATTTTACGGAAACCCCTTCCAAATGAAATGTTTCCTCATCTTTGTTTTCAGAATTTCATCATCATAAATATTTTTATACAACGTTGCTTTAGCACTTTAGCCCTTACCTATAAAAAACCCTTTATAGCGGCAGAGACTCAAAATAAGTCTTTGGAGGAGACTTCAATTTTAAGATTCTGATAGTTTTACATTGTTCAATTTACTTACCTATTGGTTTTTTATTTTGTCGGATCGCAACTAAGTCGACAATTAGCAGTTACCCAAGTAGCCAAGACATTGCGGATCATGCGGATGCGATGTCAAGCCATAGATTCACGTGCCGATGCACTTTTGTGGATAACAGTTGTATTTTTATAATTACCTACCGATGATAATTTTGTGTTAAGAAAGATGTACTTACTGAATACGTGCTTACCGTTTGTGCGTCGACCCTATACAAAACGGAAGAGATGAAGGTATCATTTATACACCAGGTTTTTTTAAGTCGTTCTGGAACCAAACGTCTGTTCCCACTAGTTCAGTTGACCAGTTCAGTTAACTGAACTAATGAGATTTCTTTTCACGTTTGTTCAGTTGATTGAATTAGTGAGATTTATTTTCTCGTTTGTTCAATTGATTGAACTAGTGAGATTTCTTTTCTCGTTTGTTCAATTGATTGAACTAGTGAGATTTCTTTTCTCGTTTGTTCAATTGATTGAACTAGTGAGATTTCTTTTCTCGTTTGTTCAGTACAGAAATTGGAGATTAACCAACAAACGAGCACAAATTTTCTAATTTATATGTAGCAACTACGCAGCAAAACTGCGTCACATACACACATCAAAAAAAGTTTGTGATCACTAGCATAAGCTGATATAATTTTTTAAATTGAACTTTATCACGAAAAAATCTTTGTTGTGTGTTTTCTTTAAATAGAAATACCCTGTTTGAAATTAAAAATAAAACTATTTTTTATCTACACTTCTACACTAATATTAAAAAGAGGAAAGATTTGTATTTTTGTGTGTATGTTTGTAATGAATAAACTCAAAAACTACTGCGCCAATTTCGAAAATTCTTTCACCATTAGAAAGCTACATTCACTTTGAGTAACATAGGCTATATTTTATCCCCGTACTACCACGGAAACGGGAATTACGCGGGTTCAACCGCGTGACGTCCGCTAGTTTTTTATGAAAACGTAACAAAAAAGATTTCGAATTTTCAAAGTGATCACAAACGTTTTTTTGATGTGTGTATGTATGTAAACTTTAATACTGGCCAGCCATAAACTTGATCATCGAACTCATAACGATCGGGACTATTTTTTTCAAAGAATAAATAATAAAATCAGTTCCAGAACGACCTAAAATTAACCGTGTATACAACAACAAAAAAAAAACTGGTCTACCAAAAACACGGAATCTCCTAACCTTAATACATAAATGCGGGTAAATAGGGCCGAATGTATATTTATCAGAATAATATTAGAACAGAGAAACAGCACAACAAAATTTACCTGTCAAACGATATTCCAGTGAGTGTAAACACGCTGGCTGCTACTGTCACGTTCGCTATAAAGTTGCTCAGCTGACAGTAGCGGACACCAAACACCCAGTCGCTGCAACAAATAACAAATTCGCTTAGCGGTGTGGAAAACAGAAACGAGTGATAAAAATAAAGTATAACTAGAACCCCACGTTTTACTCTGTATTAGGTTTTAAACATCGTATAAGGGTTCCATTTTTAAGGTTCCAAACCCGAAGGGTAACATACTAAACTCTCTTCATCTAATGATCCGTAGGTACTAGGTAAACAGTTACATTTTTACAAAATGTGTATTTCTACTGCCGCTATAACAACAAATAATAAAAACAAATTGAAAATTAAAGGGGGCTTGTGGACGGTGGACTATGGGCTAGCTCGCCGTCCGTCCGTCTCGTGACGACAGGCCGTGTCGACGGCGCGTTCGTGTTCCGCGCGCGCCTCAAAAAGAGTCAGCAAAAGGAAGGGCAATGCCTGCCGGGGCTGCGGGACTGTTCGAAAGAGATACCGTGGCCCCGGAACACAAAGGGCGATGAAGGAACGTGGATGGGTTTTAGTCAGTAAAAGTCTGACACCCCCTTCTGCTCCACCCAGAGCGGGAGGAGTCATCTATCATACTACGATGGTACGGAACCCTTCCTGTGCGAGTTCGACTCGCATTTGGCCGATTTTTTAACAACGTATTAAAAGCGAGTTACAAGAGTACTTATGAATGCGGAATAAGCTGGACTCGACAAGTTAGAACTTTACATTATGCAATAAAAGTGAATAGTCTGGCGTGGTGTTGAGTCATCTGAACTGAAACGCTTTTGCATAGATAGATATGACATGACATAGTTGTATAGTATAGGAGAGCAACCGTTGGCGCAGTTGTGGCGGCCAACGGCCCCGACTTACGAATTAGTAAGTCGTGGGTTCAAACCCAGGAAAGCGCATAACTTTGTGTAATTTATTTTATCACCACTGCTCTCAAAACGGTGAAGGAAAACATTGTGAGGAAACCGGTATGTCCTAGAACCAAAAATTCGAGGACATGTTACATCTACCAACCCGCACTGGGCCCGCGTGGTGGATTATAGCCCCTCTCATAGAGACGTGTGTCCCAGCAGTGGGAACATTATAGGCTGATTATGCTATAGTATGGCAAGCTCAAGTTGATCGGCTCGGATGTGTGCTGTCATTGCCTTCTGTGAACAGTTACCCAAATCATGAAAGTAAGGAGTTCAATAACCCTTTTCCAGATTTTCAATTACACCTTGTGTTACATTTGAAAGATGAAACTGGAGTCTTTGAACCAAAATATTTATTTAGTCATGTGAGTTATTTTTATTTTATATAAGCACACGTTACTAAGGTCAACGACCTCTACCTAAAAAGTATTAATTGGAAGTCTATAAAAAATGTAACTTTTACCCCGAAATGAAGTTTGCTTTTGATTAAACTTTTGGTAAACTATTTTCTGCCAAGTCAAGAAACTCTAATAGCATAAAGTTTAAAAAAAAAGTCTATAAAATTCGTGGCCTTTTTTGGTAACTACGATCAACGTGAAACTGAATGTTGACGGAGGATATAAAAAGCTTTTTTAGAAAAAAAAAACCATCCAACTTCCAAAAGAGCACTGAAAATTGGAAAATTGTGCGCAACTCGCACTTGGCCGGTTTTTAGTTTTAGCATTCCACACAAATTCTTATCATGTGTTCATTGTAACTAGAAGATATTAGGAAATCATCAACAAAGGAGAAAATACGTATTATGGAAGCTAACTCATAAACTACCCTAACAAAATTAATATAAATTAATATGCAACCAACGCGCGAGCTTCCTCTTCCAAATGAAAATCACGTTAATCGGACCAGTAATCACGGAGGAATCAATGTACATACAAAAAAAAAGATGCTTGTCGAATACAAATCTCCTCCTTTTTTAGGAAGTTGCGCAGTCTGAAGAACTATGGGTAAGAATAAGTAATCAGTGGGTCGACCTAACTGGTAGAAAATTACAATGTGATAGACCCAGTGTTGCGTTGGAAGGCCTCTCACTAGGTGGGCCGGTGACCTGGTGAAAGTTGCGGGGATCCGCTGGATGCGAGTCGCACGGGAGATACTTGGGGGAAGCCTATGTCGCTGGACATAGGCCTCCTCCAAGTGGACGTCTTTCGGCTAAAATGATGATGACAGAGCTGGAAGGAAAGTACGCTTAAATATTTTTTAAAGGATTTTCTCACATTTGCTTTACATGAAGAAATGAAGAAAGAGACACCAAGAAGAAGGAAGGCACTGCAGTGGCATAACACGCACGTACGTGCTACTACGCACGTGTGCTTGTGTAGTTACCTACAATATATTATCTATTATCAAACATCGATACACTGGGAAGGGCTTAGTGTAAAAACACAATGGGAGCGGCGCAGGCGGCGGGAGCGGATGCGGTTGTCGTCAACACTGCGTATACCGCGCACCCGCACCGCTGTACCTATGTTCACACGCAGAAGAAATGACACCCGCTTGCGGATTCCACCGCCCGCGCCGCGCCCACTGTGTTTGAATACTTAGGAGCAAGTAACTCCTCGTTGATGCTTCTATACCTGCCCGCTTAGCATAAACGCCGTAGACACGAAAGAGAAACGACAAATCTTTTGTACATCAGTCATTGAATCGACAAAATGACAAATGAACAAAAGATTTGTCGATTCTCTTTCGTGTCTACGGCGTTCATGCTAAGCGGGCAGAACTAGAGAAAGAAAGAAGAAAGAAATCTAATCGTACTCCTTCGGGAAAAACAAGCGATAAACACGTGAATAAACGCTATATCGCCACCTATTTATACTGCTCCATAAACAACAAAGTATTATATCAACCGTAAAGGTGACATCGTCAAAACATCACGTAGAGGTCACCTGTGATGGACATGCAAAGGCATAGATCCTTCAATCATAACTTTTGATGAAACAAATTCATTAGGCCGTGATATAAGACGAGACAGATAAATAATCAAATTCAATAAGGGTCTACACGAATACATGTTCATACTTCAATACATAGAGGACTATAATGTAACTGCCAATAATATTATATGAAACAAGATGTCTGTCACGCTCCAATGGAAAAGTTAAATGGTGAATTTGACAATGTTGATTGTCTTTTATATTCAAGAGATACTATATA
This sequence comes from Xestia xanthographa, assembly GCA_905147715.2. NCBI lineage: Eukaryota > Metazoa > Arthropoda > Insecta > Lepidoptera > Noctuidae > Xestia > Xestia xanthographa. The sequence goes on along the minus strand of LR990653.1, from coordinate 23,640,865 downwards.
AATTTAGCTGTACCCGGTTAGAATAGAAGCCAACTCCAATATGTTGGGAAAAGGCTAGGCAGATGATTTAAGAGATATTATGATGGAGACCAGAGGTACCAGGATAATTGTTATCAATGATGAAAATGAACTCTACGGTATCGAACAAACAACCCCTATGACGTATTTATTCGCTTCTAATTAAAGCACATTTCAAGTTCAGCCAACTATTAAATCCAACCGAACTATTAATAGAAGCAACATGAATATTGCATTACGGCTACCGTATTAAACATAGTATTATCTCGGAATGGAAATTGAAATTTGGTTTATAAAGTATCAAGCTTAAAATAATGATTAACGAGATTATTTTAAGCTTGCAGTCCGTGATTCTACTTAAATTATTCTTTTAGCAGCTTTTCACAAAAAGTACTACAGCTACATACTATGTAGCTGTAGTACTTTTTGTACTACAAACAAATACTAAATCTACATAATACTAAAAGTACTACAGCTACATAGTACAAACAAATACTAAAGCTACATAGTACTAAAAGTACTACAGCTACATAGTACAAACAATAACTACAGCTACATAGTACTAAAAGTAGGTACTACAGCTACATAGTACAAACAGTACTACAGAAACATAGTACAGCAGTCCGTGATTGTACTTAAATTATTCTTCTAGCAGCTTTTCACAAAAAGTACTACAGCTACATAGTACTAAAAGTACTACAGCTACATAGTACAAACAATAACTACAGCTACATAGTACTAAAAGTAGGTACTACAGCAAAATAGTACAAAAAGTACTACAGCGCCATGTATGACACAAATGATGAACTAAAATCAAAATTCTGCATCGCGCTTTTAAAGTTACCCACGACTTAAGAGCTTATAGAAAAACCCGACAACAACTGTTTCGCAGTAGCCCACTAGACATATCACCAGTCTAGTCAGAGGGTCCTCCTTTTCTATGCAGTATTATCAACTCTGCACCCTGTTATCCATACCCCTAAACCCCTTAAGGGCCTATACTACCTCAAATGGCTTAGCATGATCCTCCGTTATGCCTAAAATACTGCAGCATTAATTTTGAAATAAATATATGGTAAAGTTGAGGATTAATGTTAGGTCTAATGTTTGGCGAAAACACGATTTCATAAAATTTTCTCATATAGAAAAAAATCCCAAAGTTACCTCCAAATCGAACAATAAACCGCTGGTATTCAAAAAGTACCTCAAATTAGATCATGAAACTTTGCATACTAACTGAACTAACTATAAAGCAGGTTTTATGTTTTTTATTTTTTCAAAAAGACGAAAATTTGATTTTATAAAGAATAAAAACCACTTATTTCGCACTATTCGGCCGCAGTGACTGACGTAACAACCGCTTTGTAGTGCAAGCTGATTAAAACGTTATTCTAACAGTATTACAAACGAAATTTGAACCACCACAAATAGAGTTGCTAATCTGAGGTAGTATAGACTCTTAAAATTTGAACCACCACAAATAGAGTTGCTAATCTGAGGTAGTATAGGCTCTTAAGCTTTAAAAGCGACTTTCCTTTGAGGTAACTAATGTCAGTTCCTTACCTTTTTTATATTCTACTTCTCCATCATCGTTATTGCTATAGTTGGTGCCAGTTAAGATGAGAATAGCGGTCATTGACCTTTTCCTAATATCTCTTCGTACGAACCAAAACAAATAAACCATGTATCGTTTTTCGTTCAAAAAATGTTGTAGATCACGATAGATGACGATTCCAGACTTGAACAGGCTGATAGATTTTTTGGTTTACAAAGTTAAGAAGTTTAATAAATGTAGGTGGGTCAATGACCGCTATTCTCAACTTAACTGGCACCAACTATAATAGATGGTCACTTTGTCTGGGCCCTCTGTGTAATATTTTATCAGGATTGCAAGTAACGTTTTAGTGTGAATTCGATTTTTCAATTCACATGATCGAGGTCGTGAATTCGCAAACGACGACCTTATAGACGGGGACATACTGATTACGGTGAAGAATCGGTCGTTGTGGAGCAATTTGGTAGAGGCCTATGTCCATAGTACAAAAAGCTACGTAGTATGTAGCTGTAGTATGTTTTCTACTATAGCCTGAGTTGATATAAACACTGAAATGTTCAATGAGTAGTCAGTCATTGTAAAACTTGTACGTAGTTTAAAGAATTTCCCTTGGATATTCTCTAAACATGACATTGGAAGTGATGACGCTGTATTTTCGGTTTGATAGAAAGTAAGCTCAGTAGTTGTAATATAATACCAAAGGTCATTAGAACAACGTTTAAATTCCCTTCAGCGACCTTTTTAGGGTTCCGTAATCCTGACAAGGAACCCACAAGGGCCGCCTCCACGAGCGAGAGAATCACGGCAATTCAACGTATTCTATACGAAAATATCGCAGCGATTCTCTCGCTCGTGGAGACCGCTAAAAAGAGTCTGTGTAGAAAAACGTGGTAAGGACAATAATATCGCCGCGATTCTCTCGCTCGCAGCCCCTTATAGTTTCGTCATGTCCATCTGTCCATCCGTCTGTCCGAGGTTTTGCTAAGAAACCGTTAGTACTAGAAAGCTGTAATTTTGTATGAGTGTGACTATCAATTACGCCGACAAAGTGGTACAATAAAAATTTCGAATGTTTTCTTAGGGTAACTCCCCTACATGTGAAGTGGGAATAAAATTTTTTTCGTCGTCATCCCTATCGTGTGGGGTATCGTTGAATAGGTCTTTTAAAATGACTTTGGGGTTGCTAGTACTATTTTTCGATTCAATGTTCCATTTACGAAATATTAATGTGCTAATTTATGTTCCAGTAGGGCGTCTCCCCCATTTAAAAGCTAAACTGCTGGCTTGAAAAATTTAGAAAAAATCATGATGAAAGTGCATTTCATGAAATTTAAAGGAAAGTTATAGCGGTTATGGTAACTTTATTAGTTTAGCAGTAATAGTCGTTGAACTTGTTGCTGTTGGATAATTTTGTTTCAAATACAAAATCCTTAGAATTAATCGTTCTGTATTGTGATAACGGGTTACTACGGAACCCTATACTGCGCGTGGCCCGACACGCACTTGGCCGGTTTTGTTTGAAGAACAAAAGGGTCGAAATAGTTGACAAACTTTGTATAACTTGCAATAAACAGTAAATTACAGTAAGCCATTAGACGAAACTATGAAACATTCCGTGACACACGAAATGCACGGATTTAAATCATACCTATTATTACAAGTCATCAATCTTGTTTATGTTTATATTTTGTGATATTAAACAAAGACAAATTACATTTCGAACCATATTACGTTTCTAATATAAATCTAAGTGTTCAAATGTTTTTACTGAGCTGATAAAGAGGAGAAAAATGGTATATAATTGAAGAAGATTGCTTGACAAAATGTAGGACGTCTTTTTATAAAATTGGCTGAAAATACGCGTAATTTGAAATGTTTAACTCTTTAATGAAAAAGTAAAGCACCCGACTTATAGCTAATTTCATCAAAATCTGAACTGTAGGTTACTCCCGTTAGGTATATGTCTTTCAAAAAGGCCATAACAGCAAGGCTCTAATTCCACTAATTTAGTAGTAGTCTCTCAATTGCGTGTTTTTGACAGTAGGTATGTCTAGGTCGAGTAAGTCAAACATTCATTAGTTTTCGTATGGTGACGAGACGGGACTTCTAGTATGGCAAAAGTTTTTGTCGACCAATGGGAACAGTGACGAGTCGGGCATGACTCTGTCTAAGATAGCAATCAGGTACAACTTAGTTGTATTCCCTCCGGTAGTATTGTATGCATCTAGTTGTCAATCAGTACTACTATCTAATTTCCCTGGGGCAGAAGTATGTTGTTGGAAGGACATTCAAAGTCAAACCGTACTCGCACCCTGATTTAAAGGAAAACCCAAGTGACCATGTTGTACCTGACAGTACAGTGCAGTAGAACAGAATCAAAAGTAGGAGTAGTAGGATAGCAATATTATAAAGAGGAAATATTTGATTTTTTGTTTGTGTTTGTTACAATTTAACTCAAGAACTACCCAACCAATTTTAAAAATTCTTTCACCATTAGAAAGCTACATCTTTACCAAGTAACATAAGCTATAAATTATATAGATATCATGCAAATTAGCCGAGATATCACAATTTTTGAGGACGAAGTCGCGAGCGAAGTGCTAGTAACAAATAAACTTGTAGTATTATTAATCAAAGAGTAATCTCTTTGATTAATAATACTATAATACTAATTATAATAATAATACTATTAATAATATAAGTAACCAGCCATTTGTAAAGTTATTCTGAAGCGATATAATTAATTTAATCTACAAAGACGTTTTAAAATTTATGAATACAAGTTTTTATCAAGCAACAAAACAAATTAACCTTTATGCTTTCTTTGGCTTAAAAGTTTATTAGATGACATCGACTAGCGTTATCATAAAAAATTGCTATCATTATTCTTCACAATGCTTTTAAAATGTGTTGTATTCTTTGATGGTATACGAGTAGCATTTTCTTAGGCAGCTTTATTTAATTAATAATGGTGGCAACATTCTCTTTAACTATATCTGTTACATGAAATAATATAGCAAAATCAAAATGAATAGTGAATTTAATAACGATATTGTACATCTTTAAATTATAATCTTCTATACAAATATTATAAAAAGGTAAAGTTTGTGAGGTTGCAGGGGGTAATCCCTGAACCTACTGAGCCGATTTTGAAAATTCTTTTACCAATAGAAAGCCACGTTATTTGTGAGTATCATGGCTTATTCGTCAACTGGCGAGTGAGAAACTCATGATTGCGCGCGAGCACCTTCCGACTTTATTTTTAGGGTTCCGTACCCAAAGGGTAAAAACGGAACCCTATTACTAAGACTTCGCTATCTGTCCGTCTGTCCGTCTGTCCGTCTGTCTGTCACCAGGCTGTATCTCATGAACCGTGACAGCTAGACAGTTGAAATTTTCACAGATGATGTATTTCTGTTGACGCTATAACAACAAATACTAAAAACAGAATAAAATTATTATTTAAGGGGGCTCCCATACAACAAACGTGATTTTGTTTTGTCTAATGTATAAATAATGGTACGGAACCCTTCGTGCGCGAGTCCGACTCGCACTTGGCCGGTTTTTTTTACATTTTGTCTAATTTTGTATAGATAAGGTACGGAACCCTTCGTGCGCGAGTCCAACTCGCACTTGGCTGGTTTTTTTTTGTCGTCAACTCGCTCGACCTTGAAAATCTGACGTAAAATATTATGTCAGATGTTATACGGTCAGCTACATAAACTTCTTATAAAATATATAAAATATGGACCCAATTTGAACGTAGGTATAAGGTATTATAAACGACTTGACTTTAAAATAAATTTAATAAAATAATTTTCATTTGACTGTACTTTATAAGGTGCGAGCGAGTTGATTACAAAAAAAAAATCAGAAGGTGCCAACTCGCGCGCACTCACAGGTTTCACAGTCACCAGTTGACGAACAAGCCAGTGTCATAGACTTATTTAAAACGTTCTGGTGGAATAATTTTCAAACAAAATGCGAGCGAAGCCGCGAGCAAACACTAGTTAGTTAATAACTTTAGTTAGTTAATTAAACATAATATTATTAGTTTACACAGATTTTAATTAAACATAATATTCCGCCTTCCCAGAAGTATTACGCAGAGGTACACCCTCATGTCGTCATTATAAAGAATGGACATAGTTTTAACTAGCTGTGATCTCTTTTTGCTCGTAAGAGCCGTAGCGTGGTGATATATTTATCCCTATGTGTTTAAAAGCAAAAAAAAAATGAAATCGGTACCTAGTTCCAGAGGTTCGCGCCTTCAAGCAACCAAACAAACACTTCACTTTTGTAATATAACTTTGACATAAACGAAGGCCGCGGGGCACACCCCGCGGCCTTCGTTTATGTCAAAGTTATTATAAAAATATTATTTCCCTATTTGAATCGGAATTTGTTAGCAATTTCAAGGGTTTAATTTTTTGCACGAAACTCTAATCCTTTTTCCAAAATAAAAGTTAAGTTACTTTTATTACTTTTATCTTAAGTTAAGTTACTTTTCTTTTATTACATTAGCTATCTGCCAGTAAAAGTCCCGTCAAAATCGGTGTGGCCGTTTCTGAAATTAGCCGGAACAAACCGAGTGACAGACAGACTGACAGACAAAAACAATAAAAAAAGGTTTTTTGTTAAAAGTAGGTACCGTCTAAACTTTCCTAAGCATTCAGAATAAAGATGTTATTTTGAAATCACAAACAAACACTTCAAGTTTAATTATTTGATCTGTCTAAGTGAGGCAAAAATAGAACAAGTAGAACACGAGAAAAAATACTTTGACACGTAATAAACATACTTACAGTCCTCCTTCGTATATTTATTTCTTTATTCGTTTACACAACCCATTTTATCTAAATATATAAAAGAAGAAACTGACTGACTGACTGACTGACTGACTGACTGACTGACTGACTGACTGACTCATCTATCAACGCACTGCCCAAACCGCTGGGTCTACAGATTCCAAATTTGGTAAGTAGGTTCCTTATGTGGTCTAGGGGTGCATTAAGAAAGGATTTTTCAAAATTCACCCCCTAAGGGGGTTAAACGGGGCTCCAAAGTTTGTATGGAGAAACAAGATTAGTTAGACTATTTTATTCGAAACTTCACAGGTGTGCTCCTATTGATAAATGAGTAGAAACGGGTTTCAGGGTTTTTCAGAATTCAACCCCTAAGAGGGAGAAATGGGGTGGCAAAGTATAAAAATCAATGCACAGCCCAAACCGCTGAGTCTAGAGATTCCAAATTTAGCAAGTAGGTTCCTTATGTGGTCTAGAGTTGCACTAAGAAAGGATTTTTTATAATTCAACCCCTAAGGGGGTTAAATGGGGCTCCAAAGTTTGTATGGGTAAAACAAGATTAGTTAGACTATTTTATTCGAAACTTCACAGGAGTGCTCTTATTGATAAATGAGTAGAAACGGATTTCAGGTTTTTTCAGAATTCAACCCCTAAGAGGGGGAAGTGGGTTGGCAAAGTATAAAAATCAATGCATAGCCCAAACCGCTGAGTCTAGAGAATCCAAATTTGGCACAAAGGTTCTTTATGAGGTTTAGGGGTGCATTAAGAAAGGATTTTTCAAAATTAACCCCCTTAAGGGTTGGAACGGGAGTCCAAATATTACATGGGGAAATAAGATTAGTTAGACCACTTTATTCGAAACTTAACAGGAGTACTCCTATCGATAAATGAGTTAACGTTTGTGTTTCAGGTTTTTTCAGAATTCAACCCCTAAAGGGGGAAATGGGGTAACAAAGCCTGAAATTCAACATAGGTATTTTTTGTATGGTGAATTGAGTTATGGGTGTATTACAAAAACAACGATTTTAAAATTTAATGTGGCGGCCCTAAAATAACATCATTCCCTGTTGGGGTGTGATGGGGTTGAAATGTCTAAAAATCAATATGGGTGTCGATACCGAGATTATCAGATGTGCTGATTACGAAAATGGCATTTGTTTTGAGATCCAGAAGATGGCGGATTCGACTTCTATACAGGGTTATTGTTGATTTATTGTGATGATTATGATAACGATGATAATGATTGTGATTACGATGATGGTGATTGTGGTAGTGATTTTGATGGTGATTGTGATGGTGATGGTGATTGTGATAGTGATTGTGATAGTGACGGTGATTGTGATGGTGATGGTGATGGTGATTATAACAGTGACGGTGATAATGATGAAGATGATTGTGATTACGATGATAATGATTGTGATAACGAGGATAGTGATTGTGAGAGTGATGGTGATGGTGATTGTGTTAGTGACAGCAACGGTGTTAATGATGAAGATGATTGTGATTACGATGATAATGATTGTGATAACGAGGATAGTGATTGCGAGAATGATTGTGATGGTGATTGTGATTGTTTTAACTGGATTTTGTGATAGTGACGGTGATTGTGATAGTGATAGCAATGGTGATGGTGATTGTGATTGTGACAGCAACGGTGATAATGATGAAGATGATTGTGATTACGATGATAATGATTGTGATAACGAGGATAGTGATTGCGAGAATGATTGTGATGGTGATTGTGATTGTTTTAACTGGATTTTGTGATAGTGACGGCGATTGTGATCATGATGATTGTGATTGAGATGATAATTATTGTTATTACGATGGTAATAATTGTAATTACGACGATAATGAGTGTGAAAACGATGATGGTGTTTGTGATAGTGATTTTGATGGTGATTTTGATGGTGATTGTGATAGTGACGGTGATTGTGATGGTGATAGTGATGGTGATGGTGATTGTGATTGTGACAGAGATGGTGATTGTGATAATGACGAAGATGATTGTGATTACAATGATAATGATTGTGATAACGAGGATAGCGATTGTGAATGTGATGTTGAGTGTGATTGTGTTAATGATGGTGATTGTGACAGTGATGGTGATTATGATAATGATTGTGGTTGTGATAGTGAAGGCGATTGTGATCATGATGATTGTGATTACAATGATAATGATTGTGATAACGAGGATAGCGATTGTGAATGTGATGTTGAGTGTGATTGTGTTAATGATGGTGATTGTGACAGTGATGGTGATTATGATAATGATTGTGGTTATGATAGTGAAGGCGATTGTGATCATGATGATTGTGATTAAGATGATAATGGTTATGATTACGATGATAATGATTGCGATAATGATGTAAGTGATTGTGATAGTGGTTGTGATAGTGATTGTGATGGTGATGATGATTGAGATGGTGATTGTGATGGTTGTTGTGATTGTGATAGTGATGGGTGATTGTGATGATATTGGAGATTGTGATAATGATTGTGATAGTGATAGTGATAGTGACAGTGATAGTGACTGATTGTGATTGTGATTGTGATCGTGATCGTGATCGTGATCGTGATTGTGATTGTGATTGTGATTGTGATCGTGATAGTGATTGTGATTGTGATTGTGATTGTGATTGTGATTGTGATTGTGATTGTGATTGTGATTGTGATTGTGATTGTGATTGTGATTGTGATACTGATAATGATGGTGGTTGTGGTAGTGATGGTGGTTGTGGTAGTGATGGTGGTTGTGATAGTTATGGCGATTGTGATCATGATGATTGTGATTAAGATGATAATGGTTGTGATAGTGATTGTGATTGTGATAGTGATTGTGATTGTGATACTGATAATGATGGTGGTTGTGGTAGTGATGGTGGTTGTGGTAGTGATGGTGGTTGTGGTAGTGATGGTGGTTGTGATAGTGATGGTGATTTTGATGATACTAATATATTGTGATGATAATGAAATTTGGCACATATATAGTTTGTAACCTGGATTAACATGTAGGATACTATTTATCCCTTTATTATGATTCAGTGGGACAATTACCGAACTTTACGCGGGCGAAGCCGCGGGCAACAGCTAGTTATACTATATAAAGCTCGATTACCACTCACTGACTCACTGACTCATTGACATAATTGTTCTCCCAGATGGTGGATGGGGAGGTGGGTATATTTTGACAGATTCGTAAACAAGTAACTCCCGTGAGTATGGGAAAAGTCCCAAACCTCCCTTTTTCGCCCCCCTTCCTCCCCCTCCTTATCGTATCTCGGAAACAAAGAGACCCGTATTTTTCGTTTTTTACGGATTCGTATAGAGGAGGCTCAGAGAAGTAAAAAGCAGTTTTCAAAATTGACCCCTTTTTCCCCCTTCTCCCCCCTTTAGGCGGATCTCGGAAATTGAGTGACTTGGAACATTTTTTTTTTCAGATTCATATAAAGGGGCAACGCGTTAGTCGAAATCATTTTTCAAAACTCCCCACTCTCCCCCCCTTCACCCCTCCCCCCATCGTATCTCGGAAACTAGGACACGTAGCGGCTTTTTGATTTTTACTATAAATTATTAATGAGGAGCGTTTAAATTTGTATACAGAGGGTATCCTCCCCTCCCCAACCTCCCCTAAAATTGAAAGGGCTGTAACTTCGTAACGGTTACAGATAGCCATTGGGTGTTTGAACAAACATGTTCGGTGGTGGTAGGTCCTGAGTGGAGCGAACCTGCGAGACCGAGTGGAGAAAAGGGGGGAGGTGGCGAGCGAAGCGAGCCGGCGACCTCCGCAGCGTAACGAAGGTTGAGTGGGTGAAGCGTAACTCAGCTTTTAACGATTCTAATGAATTCTCATTTTTTTATTGATTTAGTTTTTAGAATGTTTTAGGGGTTCTTAAGGGTTTTCATACTGATTTAGGGGTAGTTGTAACGGATTTTCCAATTATTTTAAGGATTCCTATGGATTCTCAAAATTTTATGATGGTAAGGAATACTTCTCAAGAACACGACAACACGCGAGCTGCGCGCAGCTCGCGCACCCACGCAAATACTAGTCTAAATATATAAAAGAAGAAACTGACTGACTGACTGACTGACTCATCTATCAACGCACAGCCCAAACCACTGGGTCTACAGATTCCAAATTTGGCAAATAGGTTCCTTATGTGGTCTAGGGGTGCACTAAGAAAGGATTTTTCAAAATTCACCCCCTATGGGGGTTAAACGGGGCTCCAAAGTTTGTATGGGGAAACAAGATTAGTTAGACTATTTTATTCGAAACTTCACAGGAGTGCTCCTATTGATAAATGAGTAGAAACGGGTTTCAGGGTTTTTCAGAATTCAACCCCTAAGAGGGGGAAATGGGGTGGCAAAGTATAAAAATCAATGCACAGCACAAACCGCAGAGTCTACAGATTTCAAATTTGGCAAGTAGGTTCCTTATGTGGTCCAGGGGTGCACTAAGAATGGATTTTTCAACTCCACAAACTCAAGCCCCGTTTCACGGGGTGAAACGGGGCTCTAGAGTTTGAATGGGGAAACAAGATTGTTGCACTATTTTATTCGAAACTTCACAGGAGTACTCCTATTGAGAAATGAGTAGAAACGAGTTTCAGGTTTTTTCAGAATTCAACCCCTAAGAGGGGGGAAATGGGGTGACAAAGTCTAAAAATCACTGCACAGCCCGAACCGCTGAGTCTAGAGATTCCAAATTTGGCACATAGGTTCTTTATGAGGTTTAGGGGTACATTAAGAAAGGATTTTTCAAAATTTACCCCCTAAGGGGTTGAAACGGGGGTCCAAAGATGGTACATGGGAAAATTAGACTATTCGAAACATAACAGGAGTACTCCTATCGCTAAATGAGTTAACATTTATTAGTTTCTGGTTTTTTCAGAATTCAACCCCTAAAGGGGGAAATGGGATAACAAAGCCTGAAATTCAACATAGGTATTGTTTGTATGGTGAATTACAAAAAGAACGATTTTAAGATTTAATGTGGCGGACCTGAAATACCATCCTTCCCTGTTGGGGTCTTGGGGTGCGATTGGGTTGAAATGTCTCAAAATCAATATGGATATCGATACCGAGATTATCAGGGGTGCTGATTACGAAAATGGCATTTATTTTGAGATCCAGAAGATGGCGGATTCGACTTCTGTACAGGGTTACTGTTGATTTATTGTGATGATTGTGATAACGATGATGATGATTGTGATAATGATGATTGTGATGATGATGATTTTTGATTAAGATGATAATGATTGTGATTACGTTGATGATGATTACGATGATGATGATTGTGATAATGATAATTGAGATAACGATGATAACGATTGTGATTATGCTGATAATGAGTGTGATAACGATGATGGTGATTGTGACAGTGATGGTGATTGTGATAGTGACGGTGATTGTGATGGTGATAGCGATGGTTGTGATAGTAAGGATGGAGATTGTGATGGTGATGATTGTGATTACGATGATAATGGTTGTGATTACGATGATAATGATTGTGAAAATGATGATAGTGATTGTGATTGTGATGGTGATTGTGATAGTGATGGTGTTTGTGATAATCATTGTGATAGTGAAGGTGATTGTGATGGTGATAGCGATGGTGATGGAGATTGTGATTATGATTGTGACAGTGATGGTGATTGTGATAATGATGAATATGGATGATTGAGATTACGATGAATAGGATTGTGATAACGAGGATAGTGATTGTGATAATGATAGTGGTTGTGATAGTGATTGTTATGGTGATTGTGATAATGATGGTGACTGTGATAGTAATGGTGATTGTGATGGTGATTGTGATAATGATTGTGATTGTGATAGTGATGAGAATTGTGATCATAATGATTGTGATTAAGATGATAATGATTGTGATTACGATGATAATGATTGTGATGACGAGGATGGAGATTGTGATAATGATGATAGTGATTGTGATCGTAATTTTGATGGTGATTGTGATAATGATGGTGATTGTGATAGTGATGGTGATTGTGATAATGATTGTGATTGTGATAGTGATGAGGATTGTAATCATGATGATTGTGATTACGATGATAATGATTGTGATTACGAGGATGGAGATTGTGATAATGATGATAGTGATTGTGATCGTGATTTTGATGGTGATTGTGATGGTGATTGTGATGGTGATTGTGATGGTGATTGTGATGGTGATTGTGGTGGTGATTGTGATGGTGATTGTGATGGTGATGGTGATTGTGATTGTGATGGTGATGGTGATTGTGATGGTGATTGTGATGGTGATTGTGATGGTGATTGTGATGGTGATTGTGATGCTGATTGTGATGGTGATTGTGTTAGTGATTGTAATGGTGATGGTGATTATTATTGTGATAGTGATTGTGATGTGATGTGATGGTGATGGTGATTGTGATGGTGATTGTGATAGTGATGGTGATTGTGATACTGATGGTGATTGTGATAATGATTGTGGTTGTTATCATGATGATTTTGATTAAGATAATAATGATTCAGATTACGATGATAATGATTGTGATTACGATGATAATGATTGTGATTACGATGATAATGATTGTGATGACGAGCATAGAGATTGTGATAATTATGATTGTGATAACGATGATAATGGTTGTGATTACGATGAAAATGATTGTGATAATGATTAGAGATGCAACGGATATCCGGTAACTATTCGGTATCCGGCCTATCCGGCCTATATTTTACTATCCGGCCGGATACCGGATAGTAACTCATTATCCGGCGGATACCGGATATTCATAAATTTGCTAAAAAATCCTGTAAAACGGACATGAAATAAGACAACAGCTAGCAATTATGATAAGTTCTATTAAAAGTTATATGTATGTACTCTAACGTCTCTAACTCATCACACAAGTTTTTTTTAACAAGTTAAAAATAAATATTTATTATCAACAAGTGGCACGATCACTCCCGATGAGATCCGAAACCGCCCGAAATGATCTAACCGCGTTGCCCGCAGCTGTACGACGCTGAACATGTCACTACTTGCCTTAGAGAACTACTTACTCTCCGCCGTCCGGATATCCGGCCATCCGGCCTCGCAGTTCGCCGAATATCCGTTATTCGGTATCCGGCCAAACAACTATACGTTGCATCTCTAATAATGATGATAGTGATTGTGATAGTGATTGTGATCGTGATTGTGATGGTGATTGCGATGGCGATTGTGTTAGTGATTGTGATAGTCATAGTGATGGTGATTGTGATGGTGATTGTGATTGTGATAGTGATGGTGATTGTGATTGTGATGATCATAATAAATTGTGATGATTGTGAAATTTTGCACATAGATAGTTTATAACCTGGATTAACGTGATTAACTGGTAGGACACTATTAATTATCCCTTTAGGATTATTTAGTGGGACAGTTACCGAACTTCACGCGGGCGAAGCCGCGGGCAACAACTAGTTTATTACAAAAATGAGAAAGATGATTTGCAGAAACCCATTTTCTTGTCACTTTGTTATTGTAATAAGAAAGATAGTATTAAAATCATGACATGCAGTTTTTTTTGTTAACGCCAAGGCCAACTAAGTATGTCCCGGTATTTTATTTTTGGATATATACAGGATGTCCGGTAATTAATGGATAACCTTGAAATGGCTTATAATAGAACTTATGGCCATTTAGAAAACAATACGATAAAAAATCTATCTTAAGTAGTACCTGTAAGCAAGTTCATTTATTTTGGAAAATTAGTCTGAACTAATTTTTTTTGGAAAATTAGTCTGAATTAATTTTTAAACTTTGTTTAAAAATTAAGTTAAGACATCTTGGGTGAAAAAAAAGTATATGCATAAATGAGTGACCAATAATTTTAAAATAATGTCGATTTCAAGTAGATTTGATAATGGTACAATTCATAATTGTATCTGCCTTAAATAGTGAATTATCACAGAGATATGACAGAAAAAAAACATAAAAAACAGCTGAATTAAAGGACCTACTCCTTTTTAGAAGTCGAAAAATAATAATTTAATGAAGTAAAGCCCATTTGCGTGGCATGGCATGACCTGACCATGACGTAACACACTACTTTTAAAAATCACGTTACTCTCACGTTACCTAAGTACGAAGTGCCTTAGGCTACAGATAAAGCTGTTATTCTCGTTAGTATCAATGTTTGACAAGGAGCTGAAACCTTCAGCTGAAACTTAAACATTGATGCTTGTCATGTCAAACTTATCAAGTAAGGATCCGCTCTCGAAGTCCCAAGATACGCTGTATGTTTGCTACAGAAACATCGATACGGAAATCGGAATACATCCGATGTAGTTTTAGTACAATCACGAGCATAAATACTTATATTATAAATCTTACCTACACTTTGATATCTTCAGAACCTGTTTTCAGATTAGATGAGATAAGTGAAGGAAAACAATGAGATGCTAATAAGTGAAGGAAAACAAAACACTCAAAACGGTGAACATCGTGAGGAAATCGGCATGTCCTAGAACCAAAAAATTCGAAGACATGTGACATCTACCAATCCGCACTGGGCCCGCGTGGTGGATTATGGGAACATTAATAGGCTGATGATGATGATGAATAAGTCATCATGGCCTAGCCTTTTCCCAACTTTGTTGGGGTCGGCTTCCAGTTTTACCGGATGCAGCTGAATACCAGTATTTTACATGGAGCGAACCTATCTGACCTCCACAACCCAGTTAGTACCAGGTAATACGATACCCCTTGGTAAGACTGGTTGTCAGACTTTTTAGGCCTCTGACTACCTTACGACTGTCAAAGATCTACAAATGACAGCCGGGACCAACGGCTTAACGTGCTTTCCGAGGCACGGAGGAAACTCGGTATGTAATGGGCGGTCACCCATCCACAGACCAACCTAGGCAAGCACGGCTTAACCTAACGATCGACCCGAGCGGCTGTTATTATTTAGCCACGAGCTCCGTGATGATGAATAAGTGCTAGATGGTTTTTTATGCCAAGTTTTAGGTCCCATGTAAAGGGGGCGAGCCGAAAATTCCTCTGGACAATTTAGTCAGCTACAATTTGAGCCTAAAACAAAGACGATCGTGTTAAAGGTTTGCCCTGTAGCGTAACCTTTTTGAAAAAAGTCAGAAACGTTGTAGTTTTATTTTGTTACCTTTCCCTTAGCCTGACTTTGTCGTTGCTCAGCGACAATATTTTTATCGAAATCCGTAAATTAATTTCCAATGAGCTCGATAGTCGTGTGAGGCACGAAATCTGTGAATTTTTTGACTACAGTTATCAATTAATTGATATTATTTTTAGTGCTATTATAATATTAATTATAACTATATTTAATAACTAACTAGGTTAGGTATACATTGGTTTCAAAATAATGATGAAATATAGCCTTAATTGATGTAATTTCTGCCCAGTCCCATGAAGAAAAGGCGTGATTGTTTGTTCATCATTCAGCCAATATAATCCTGATTCTGAACGTTTCGCTATCAAACTGAATTGATTATAAATAAATAAAAAACCAGCCAAGAGCGATTCGGACTCGCACACCGAGGGTTCCGTACAAACTTTTAAAAGGACAAACTTAACTTTGCTGTTCGATTCTTAAAAACGGCTATTGCACTAACCGCAAATAATAAGTTTGTTATAGTAAAATCGCCTTTTTAGGGTTCCGTACCCAAAGGGTAAAAACGGAACCCTATTACTAAGACTTCGCTGTCTGTCCGTCTGTCTGTCACCAGGCTGTATCTCATGAACCGTGACAGCTAGACAGTTGAAATTTTCACAGATGATGTATTTCTGTTGCCGCTATAACAACAAATTTATATCTATACATATAATAAATCTGTAGAAAAATCGTTTTTGTACATCGAAAAAATTTCAAAAAAAAAATGCCAGGGTGTGAAAGGATAACCAACAGAACTCATTTCCAGAATTTTTGGAATTTTTGTTTGTTTGTCTGTTTCGATGATCAAGCATCACGTAAAATATACGAAACCAATACAGATAACTTTTATACATAAAAATTGTGCGTATCTTGAGGTATTATTTAGTTTTTGTTTCATCGTAATCGGTTAATTCTATCGGAAGATATACGAATTTCAAGAGTTCAAGAAGAAATAATCATCAAATGTACGATGCAGCGACTACTGTGCTAGAATGGTTAATGACTAAAAATGTGCTGACCAGATAACTTTTAAATAGACTGACCAGCTTCATAGTCATCATCATCATCATCAGCCTATTAATGTTCCCACTGCTGGGACGCAGGCCTCCTCTCTGTGAGAGGGAATGGGCTATAATCCACCACCCGGGCCCAGTGCGGATTGATGTTTTCCTTCACCGTTTTGAGAGCAACGGTGATGAAATAAATTACACAAAGTTTTTTTTTTCTTTTTCGGATGGGAAATCATCAAATGTCTCCTCCCGCTCTGGGCGGAGCAGGAGGGAGTGTCAGACTTTTACTGACTATAACCCATCCATGTTCCTTCATCGCCCTTTGTGTGCCGGGACCACGGTATCTCTTTCGAACAGTCCCGCAACCCCGGCAGGCATCGGCCCCGTGCGACGCCCGGGTTGTCTCCCGTGGCGGCCGGGACGCTGAGAGGTTCTCTCCCTCTCCCGTTCCGCCACCTCCTTTTCTAGCATTACTGCTTCGCAGAAGGAGGTGACGGCGTCCCATTCCGTCTCGCTCCGAACCATGGCTTGAACCAGGGCCGGACGCGAGAGGTTGCCGCCGCCAATCGCCACTTCGAGGACACGGCGGTGCTTCGCCCACGCGGGGCACACCACCGTGTGCTCCACCGTGTCCTCCGGTCGATCCTCGCAGTAGAAACACCCGGAAGTTTCCTCCCGCCCGATTCGGTGCAGGAACCTCCCGAAACAGCCGTGTCCGGTGAGGACCTGCGTCAAGCGGAAGGTGAGGACACCGTGGCGTCTCTCAAGCCACTCCTCAAAGAGGAGACTTATCGCCACTACTGTGGCGTGCCCTGCACGGGGTTGCGACAGTCGCTCTCTCCATGTCTCCATGTAGCCTGCCTGGGTTCGAACCCACGACTTACTGTTCGTAAGTCGGGGCCTAAAATGACCCATTATATACGAGGTAGTTTTACTACCAAGCTTTAGCGACAACTCACGCAGTAGCGTAATGATGTAAATTTAGTAACTAATAGGAGCGAAGCATCAATGATAAATGTTGCAAAAACGGGGAAAATTTATTTATTTTGAGAACTTCCGTTGCGAGCGCTGCATAAACGGTTAATGTTACGCAACAATCATGTATTAGGGACTTGTTCCTCTTAAAAAGTTCAACATAAAATCCGCAATAGCATAATAATGGTTATCTTTTAAGGTCTCACACTCTCTCTGACCCTCTCTCTCATGTGACGCAGACGAAGTTGCGCGGGTCAGCTAGTACTAAATATAGTCAATGGTACGGAACCCTTCGTGTGCGAGTCCGACTCGCACTTGGCCGGTTTTTTTTGTTATTAAACGATGTATTTACGGTTTTCAGACTTTTCTCTTTACATGTGCTGTAAGACCTTGCTTTTTGCCAAATTTCGTGATTCTAGGTCATCGGGAACATATTATTATATAGGTTGTCGACCCAACACCTATAGGGTACTTCCGGTTGACCTAGAATTGACAATTTTGGTTACAAGCAAGGTCTTACAGCAAGGTCATAAAGGAAAAAGTCCGAAACATAAAAAAAAGTTGAAAATTAAGGTAAGTTTTGCTACTTACAAGTTTTCGCGACAAAATAATAAATAAATAAAATAAATATCTTTTTATCGTGTTGACTCAGTACCTTGATTTTTATACACCTAATAGACTTCAGCTTCATCTGGTATAAATTTCAACTTGCTAGGTCCACCTATGGTGACCTACCTAGGTCCATACGATTTTCTCAGGAATGAGAAAATCGTTAGTGACAGACGGACAGACAGACAGACGAACAAGGAAGTGATCTTATAAGGGTTCTTTTTTTTTCCTTTTGAGGTACGGAACCCTAAAAAAGATTCATATTTCACGATGGTCATGATTTCGTTATTTTATCTCGGTGTCAATAATATTAACGGCCTCAATTTGGCATTATATGATACGACTAATATTTATAATAACTTATATAATTGGTTGGACTTTTGTGAAATCCAAATATTTGGATACGTCACTTCAACTTCGATAGCTCGAGAGTATGAGATGCTTTTTAACAAAACTCTACAAAATCCCCTTGAATAACCCTAGAAAGCTGCTTAGCAGAGTGAATAGAACTTCAAAAACCTTTTGAGATTCTGAATTTATTACCTCTCTTTATCTCTTTTAGAATTAAATCATTTATAATTTACAGGTGATTAATATTAATTTACCCCAAGATTATTCCTAGTAAATCTTTTAATAAGTACCTACTGCCAGTGATAATAATAAATTACACTCGGACTTAAAAACCATCTGTGTTCGAATCTCATTAAACAGCATGAATAACTAAAGAGATCCCAGGGAATTGGCATTTAAATCTAGAGAGTAAAAACCTACAGCTTTATTAATTACTAGCTGTGCCCGCGACTTTTGTCCGTGCGAAATTGTTATTAAAATGTCACTTCCCGATTATAAATAATTATGATTTTGACGATAAATCGGATTATGTCAACGATTTCAAAGTATTTTCTTGCACGGAACCTTAATCTTTTTAGGGTTCCGTAATCAACTAGGAACCCTTAGAGTTTCGCCATGTCTGTCCGTCCGTCCGTCCTCGCTTAATCTCTGTGACTATTAGCACTAGAAAGCTGAAATTTGGTACCAATATGTATATCAATCATGCCGACAAAGTGGTAAAATAAAAATTGGAAAAAAATGTTTTATTAGGGTAGCCCCCCTATATGTAAAGTGGGAAGGGATTTTTTTTTTAATTTCAACCCTAACGTGTGATATATTGTTGGAAAGGTATTTAAAAATGAATAGGGGTTTTCTAAAATCATTTTTTGATAATGTTAATAATTTCGGAAATAATCGCTCCAATGTGTCTATGTAAAGTGGGAAGGGATTTTTTTTTAATTTCAACCCTAACGTGTGATATATTGTTGGAAAGGTATTTAAAAATGAATAGGGGTTTCCTAAAATCATTTTTTGATAATGTTAATAATTTCGGAAATAATCGCTCCAAAAGTAAAAAACAATGTGTCCCCCCCCTCTAACTTTTGAACCATAAGTTTAGAAAATATGAAACAAAATCTGAAAAGTAGAACTTTATAAGGACTTTCTAGGAAAATCATTTTGAACTTGATGGAAACAACAGTTTTTGTACAAAAAAGACAAAAAGTTGTACAAAATAATTTCTGGACTAAGTTTGTGGTATATTCGTATATGCAAGCATTTTTACATAATGGATACCTTTAAACTCATAAGTGGGAACACTTATTGTGACGGACGGGAAACTACGGAACCCTACACTGAGCGTGGCCCGACACGCTCTTGGCCGGTTTTTTCTTATGTCCCCAGCGGTGCCCGATGGGGCACGGTGTGATGTTATTTTAATTGTGTCTGTAATTGCAGGTATCGAAGAGCTACATAAAAGTTGCCTTACTCCTTGTAAAAAATTAAAAATGTTTTTTTTTTTTCACAAACAGTCACTCCAATTTTATTTATTTGTATAAAGACTTTTGTTCGATAGATCCACGAAAAATATTCAAAGAATTATAAGACCTCCTAATATAATGCTGTAGTACAACTTTTAACCACAATTCCAAGTAAATTTAAATATCAAGAAGGTTGAAAATTACCAACTGTCCTTTAGGCAATTAGAGCTAGGTCCTTCTTAGGTCTCGTCAAAATCAAATTGAAGTAGTTGAAAATTGATTCCCACTTTCTAGTCCCGTGCAAGTGACATTCAATCTTAGGGACCTGTGCGCTAGGTCCCAGTTGACAGTGGAATTACAAGGTCTACTGTATACCTACTCACTTATCGTCAGTTGCAGAGTCCAATGTAATAGCAGGCGAGCCCAAAGTCATCAAATGGACACAAATCGAGACTTTGGCCTTCTACCAAAAAGATCCTAATGGAAAAACGTTGTAACACGTAGGTTCACCTAAAGATCGAGACCAAGGTTTTTACAAATCGAGAGGAGTAAAAAAATAAATTGGCATTGCCTTACATACCTTTCACTAACTGTATTAGGGTTGGTCTCCAGTCTAAACTGATACGGAATAATAAAAGAGTTTTACATAAAACAGCTGTCATCCGACCTCCAAACATTATTGCCTAATCTACATAATGCCCGTATCCTAAATCCTAACCGCGGAACGGTACAGAACGGTAGACTTTTGGGCTACAGACTAAAAATCATAATGGCATAAATAGGAATTTGTATGACAACCACGTCCAACTATAATGTGTAATTTGAAGAACCCCAAAGCCATTTATCGGAGATATTTATTATCAACGAAGATACCTACGATCTGATGGGAAATGAAATTATTCAGAAATTAACTGGAGTTACCGACAGATTAAGCATGCTGCTTTCAAAACGGTGAAGGAAAACATCGTGAGGAAACCGGCATGTCCTAGAACCAAAAATTCGAAGACATGTGTCATCTATACCAATCCGCACTGGGCCCGCGTGGTGGATTATAGCCCATTCCCTCTCATAGAGAGGAGGCCTGTGTCCCAGCATTGGGAACTTTGACCATATTTGTGTGGTAGACCGGATAGGCGGACGGAACAGTCCTGCAGTGGACACTCCCCATCAAAACATGCACGTAGTGTAGGACGCCTCCCGGTAACATGGACTAAATCAAAGGTAGCACAGACGAGATGTGGAAGGCCGAGGATAGAGTAAACGTATAGTTGTGCAATTTTGGAGAGACGTACGTTTAGCAGAGGACTTAATCAGCGTAATACACGGTTAATTATAGGTCGTTCTGGAACTAAAAGCCATAAACTCGATCATCGAACTCAAAACGATTGGGACTATTTTTTTCAAAAAGAAACAAAAAAATTTTTTTTTTATTATTTTTTGAAAAAAAAAACCAAAAAAATTAAATTTATATATTTTTTTGTTTTATGAAAAAAAACCGGCCAAGTGCGAGTCGGACTCGCGCATGAAGGGTTCCGTACCATTATCTATACATTAGACAAAACGTCAAAAAAATCACGTTTGTTGTATGGGAGCCCCCCTTAAATATTAATTTTATTCTGTTTTTAGTATTTGTTGTTATAGCGGCAACAGAAATACATCATCTGTGAAAATTTCAACTGTCTAGCTGTCACGGTTCATGAGATACAGCCTGGTGACAGACAGACGGACAGACGGACAGACAAACGGACAGACAGCGAAGTCTTAGTAATAGGGTTCCGTTTTTACCCTTTGGGTACGGAACCCTAAAAAAGAAAAATAGTCCACATTGTTCCGATTTCGATGATCGGCTTTCGGTTCCAGATCGACCTAAAAATAATGGTGTATATCGCTTTCAATAGACATAAAAACTGTTAAAACAAACAATATATAAAAGTCATGTAGGGAGGAAACAAAGGTCCCTTTTATTACTTCACTCTTCTAGCAAATTGAGTTGAGCAACAAAAAAACGTTGTTTATTATCAACGCGACCTTTAGTACCTTTAAAGAAACTTCTCGTGAAGCAATAAGACCTAAATTTACTGAAGTAAGCCAGAAAATTTTGCAAAGTTTATGTCTTGAACAAATTAGGCTAAGGAGCTTCGTAAAGTGTTTTTTTTACTGGGATATAACGTCTTGCAATTTAGCAAAAAAGTGTCCTGAAATTTTGGTGCGTAGTCTAGTACCTATACCTAAGAACCTAAGAACTTATACTCTATTTTATTGATGGGATCGAGTAGTGTCTTACAATCATTATCAGACCTTTTATAAAGAAGCTTTGTGGATACAACGGGATTCTGGTTTTCCATAAATTATATATAAAGTGGAGGCCTAAGATGAATGCCGAGATAAAAAAAAACCATTTTACAAAATAAAATTTATTTTTTGGTTTTTGTATATTTGTTTATTAATTCCTAATTTATTCCTTTTTAGTTTTATAAGTAAAGCATCATTACTGCAAGGCCTTTTGGCATTAGAATATTACATTGTCCGTGCTATTAACCGCTAAGGAGTTCCCTCGTGAAGAGACGATCCTGGCTGTAGGTTCAGTTCATGATGAAGATCATGTTCATGTATCAAAAAAATCTTGTTCATGCTGTTAACCGTTGAGTAGTTATCTCGTGACTTTTTGATAATTTTCAAATGCAATTTTTTGGAACTCCCAAAAAGTATTTCAGTTCCAATATGTAATGTCGTATACATTGAATACTAAAATTGAAATACATACTTTGTGGGAGTACAATATTACGTCCCCTTTACGGTAGGCATGACTAGTTTGAAGTTATCAAAAGTATTTTCAATAAAGTTAAAGTGCAGTTCGTTCAATAAATCCTACCCAATGACGTATTATATATAGACACGTCATGAACCAACATCGCGGCGCTTAAAAACGGCGAAAATACTAGAACTACTTATAAGCGTGAAGAAAGAGAAAGAAAATATGACACCGAACGGCGGGATGCCTGTTGCGAGAGGGAGATAAATATACATCTTCAGTCACGTCACAGGATTTATTAAATTATAAACAAACGTAGCGTCGCGCGACAGGTTGGTGCGTAACTAAGCGTGATGTGGCCAATTGGCTTCATTTCATGTTGTCTTTTTAGAGTGCGGACAACGTATCTATAGTTTATATATCATTGATCCTACCCGTTTTCATTGAAACGATGTCATTCATGGTTTGGCAAATCACATCCCACTCGTGACTTTTAATACTAAAACTGAAATACATACTTTGTGGGAGTTCAATATTACGTCCCCTTTACGGTAGGCATGACTAGTTTGAAGATATCAAAAGTATTTTCAATAAAGTTAAAGTGCAGTTCGTTCAATAAATCCTACCCGTTTTCATTGAAACGATGTCATGGTTGGGCAAATCACATCCCACTCGTGCCTTTTATATCCAGGCTGGAATACACCGACGCACAAAGGGTTTACAACTTATTCCGTACTTACATAATATTCTGAACCCTTAAAGAAATTTTTATAGATGATTGAAAAAAACCGGCCATGTGCGAGTCGGACTCGCGTACGAAGGATTTCGTACCATTATCTGTACAACATTCCACATTACCACTTTCCATTACTCATTCCAAGGATCGTTTCAAGGCAAGAGCAATAGAGTTACTAAATTTATAAGTAGGATATTATTTTTATTTTTTTCCTTTCTTTTAGTAAAATTAATCGGCAAAAGCAAAAAATCGGCTTTTACGATGCACACAATTATGTCTGTTTTCTTTTAACTTTTTGTGAATTCGTGGACAATGTTGTGGGTTACATGTGTAGTAACATAAAATGGAATAGATTGTGTTTAAATGTATTTCTTAGTATTGTGCTAATTTAAGAATCTCTATTTAAGCTTGGCATGTAAATGTTTTTTGTCCCTTTCAAATAAAATAAAATAAAACATCAGACAAAACGGCAAAAAAATCACGTTTGTTGTATGGGAGCACCCCCGTTAGAAATTTGTTTCATTTTGTTTTTAGTATTTGTTGTTGTAGCGACAACCATAATACATCATCTATGAAAATGTCAACTGTCTAGCTATCACGGTTCATGAGATACAGCCTGGTGACAGACAGACGGACAGTGGAGTCTTAGTAATTAGGGTCCCGTTTTTACCCTTTGAGTACGGAATCCTAAAAAACATCTATTGATTTCTACAAAATTGCAATAACAACACGGTCAACATTTTTGGAACATCTGATTTTTTGCGTTGGCGCGTCGTTATTTAATTTACTCTGTATAACAATTTGACGACCCGATTGTCGCAGCGGTAGTGAGGCTGCCTTACGTTCTTAGGGTCCCGGGTTCGAATCCCGGACGGTGCAAATGTTTGTGTGATGAGCATGGACATTTGTTTCCGAGTCATGGATGTTTATATGTACATTAAGTATGTATTTACAAACAAAAAGTATCTGTGTAGTATATCAACTATCTGGTGTCCACGACACAAGCCTCGTTGCTTAGTGTGGCACTAGATGGCGCTGTGTGTAATGTCCAGCAATATTTATATTTTATTTATATTTATTTGTAGAACAAGATCATCATCTGCCTGCCAATTCCCAACTATGTTGGGGTCGGCTTCCAGTCTAACCGGATGCAGCTGAATACCATCGATTTTAAGCTAAGTTTATAATTTTAAGTTATGTATGATAAACGAGCGCTTTCTCGCCATCAAACTGTAAAGTTTGGCGAGTATATTTAAAAAAATACCTTGTTTTTGAGTAAGTTAAAAAAAAATCAATGTTTTACATGGAACGACTGCCTATCTATCATTTACAACCGAGTAAATCTATACTTCTTCTTCTTCTTAGCGTGTCGATGGCAATCTAAATTGAGTCGGCCCAGAACTGAGCCACTAGTTTGGCGCTTTCGGTTGCGTCCATCAGTTCCTGTAGTGAGCAAACAACAGGACACGCAGGACACGATAATAAGTGCCCCATCGTTTGTGGAACAAACAATTCAATCTATACTTATCTATACTAATAATATTATAAAGCTGAAGAGTTTGTTTGTTTGTTTGCACGCGCTAATCTCAGGAACTACTGGTTGGAATTGAAAAAATATTTTTGTGTTGGATAGCCCATTTATTGAGGAAGGTTATAGGCTATATAACATCACGCTACGACCAAAAGGAGCGGAGCATAAATGAAAGATGTTGCAAAAACGGGGAAAATGTATTCCTTTTGTTAGCTTTTTCTCTCTTATGTGACGCAGACGAAGTTGCGTGGGTCAGCTAGTACTAGATAATACGATATCCTTTGATAAAGACTGGTTTTCATACTTTCCGGCCACTGAATAGGTACTTGTCCTACCTGTTATAGATCTACAAATGACAGCCGAGACCAACGGCTTTAAGTGCTTTCCGAGGCACGGAGGAATCTCGGAACGTCATGGATGATCGCCCATCCAGGTACCGACCTTAGCAAGCGCTGCTTAACCTTACAGCTTTTATTGTTTATTCAGCTCCCTCTAATAACATCCAATATCCTCCTTGATAAAGACTGGTTGTCATACTCTCCAGCCACCGATTACTTGTCCTACCTGTTCAATGACAAATGACAGCCGAGACCAACGGCTTTAAGTGCTTTCGGAAGCACGGAGGAAACTCGGGACGTCATGGATGATCACCCATCCAGGTACCAACCTTAGTAAGCGCTGCTTAACCTTACAGCTATTATTATTTATCCAGCTCCCTCTAATTACAGCCAATATCCTCCTGTATTCTGCAGAGAATTGACCTTGAACTTTGTAACCCTATCTAACCAATTTTCCTCAATAAGAGCTAGACAATATCTTACACTTAATTTTACGCCTAATAAAGCTAGGTGAATGCGAGTACCTTAATAAATCGCCCATAAACTTGAGCCTACAAGAACGCTTTTCTGTGGTAAAGTAAATCTTTTGGAGACTTTTATGTCCTGTAATTAATGTTGTATTGAATCGAAAAGCCTGTTTTTGTTTCGGTGATTAAATACGGTACGGTACGGATACAGTAACTTCATAAACTTTAATAGTTTATAGTTATTCTTAGTTTGACAGAATACTTATTTAATTAGGGACTTACTCAACATGCTTCCAAGGCATTCTTAAATTGAAATGTTTAGAGAACTTAGTGAAAATATTATACCTTTTCTGTATCTCCTAACGCGTTCATTATTTTTTTTCCAAAATGAGTCATCATCATCTGCCTAGCCTTTTCCCAACTATTTTGGGGACGGCTTCCAGTCTAACTGGATGCAGCTGGATACCAGTATTTGACATGGAGCGACTGCCTATCTGACCTCCACAACCCAGTTAGTACTAGGTAATACGATACCCCTTGGTAAGACAGGTTGTCAGACTTTTTGGGCCTCTGACTACCTGTAACGACTGTCAAAGATCTACAAATGGCAACCGGGACCAATGGCTTAATGTGTTGTCCGAGGCACAGAGGAAAATCGGTATGTAAGGGTGGTCACCCATCCACAGACCAACCTAGGCAAGCACGGCTTAACCTAAACATCGAACCGAGCGACTGTTATTTAGCCACGAGCTCGTCAAAATGAGTCTCGCTCAAAATACTCAAAGAAAACAAATTTTTATTTTCCACTTCATTTCATAAAGTAATATAGACTAAAAAGTTATTAGGTTTAGTAATAGAAAACCGCTTAGTGCACTAAGGTATATATATTAAAAGTTCTCAAAGAAAAGTAAAACCTAAATCGAATTCAATGAAAGCCAAAATAAAATCGCAACAGAACATTTAGCCACGCTTTCATAGAAAACAAATCTCATCATCATCATTTCAGCCGAAAGACGTCCACTGCTGGACATGGGGGTTTTGCCATAATCGCCACGCTTGGCAAGCAGGTTGGCGATCGCAGTACGGTTGTTACAAAAGCACAGAGAACGCTGCTGCCCATTCTATGGTAAGTCCCTTATTCGCCTCTTACGATACCCACGGGAAGATATGGGATGGTGCTATTCTTTACGTCCGGCACCAAACAGAACAGAAAAAAAATCTGTTCAATTCTTATAAAAAAAAATTGCTGTAAGATAATACCTTCACGAACGAGTGTTACGCGGCGATATTATCATTCAGCCACTTCATTATATAACAACTGTATGAACGTATCTCCACACGACGATACTGTCACGGCTATACACATTTTCTAGCAGGGTGTGACTATCTCCGCAACTCTCAACTCCTGGAGGTCGCGCCTAATGTGACTGTAGATTGTCCTACGAATATTACAAATGCGAAAGTTTATGAGGTTGTATCTATGTATCGATCTATGGACGTTTGTTAGGCCTCATTCACGAAGCCAGCGGCGGCGGCGCGGCGGCGCTGTAGTGTTCACGAAGTCAGCGGGCAGATCGCGCGGCGCTTCTAATTCCTTCCTAAAATTGGATTTATTGTGGGCAAAAGAAGATATAAATCCCTACAACCAAGCAAAAATACGAGTTTCATCGGAGTTACGAAGAACAGAGACAAAATCCCGATTAATTCTTTGACTATACCAGAATGAGTACAGAAACATTTGATTATTTTCTTAAAGCTCTCAAAGTTCGATTTAGAATCTGTCATTACATTTTTTTTACAAATCCAAAATCATACATATTAATTGCTCCAACACGTCGTCGGTGGGCATTTTGAAATTTTGGTCGATAATTTATTCTGCACAATACTACATCAATGCAGTCTCGAGGGCACCGCTCGTTTGCCGCGAGCCGCTCGTACGCCGCTCGACGCCCGCTGCCCGCGCCGCCGCCGCGCGCCGCGCCGCTCACTTCGTGAACAGCTCCATTTAAATGTATGCATTGTAACAGCCCGCGCCCGCGCCCCTGCCGCCGCTGCGCCGCTACCGCTGACTTCGTGAATGAGGCCTTACACTTTCACGCAAAAACCACTGAATGGATTTGAATGAAAAGCACTCAGTTTATAAACCATAGAATACTTTTTATCCCGGTAGTATGATTCCCTGGGACAATAATTGATTAAACTACGTTAGAAATTTAAAAAATGGATCTTTCCCACTAGTTCTACTACACAGTTCTACGGTAGAACTAGTGGGACTTTTTGTTTCCCACTAGTCCAACGATTTCAGGTGGTACACGTAAAAAAATGATTTTAATATTTTTTTTATTTTGTTTTTGAGAATGTAAGGACCATGTAGGTCACTTTTTTTCCCACACCTGTCTGGCAGTTTAAGTGCTATAACCGACCTACCCAAATGTCCTTTCTTTGGTATTTATTGTACGTCGTTTCGTTGATCTCCTTGAGTTATAAGTCGAGCTACACGATAAGTGACAAATGCTTGCACTGACTGGACAGGTCCACTCAAAATTTGTGTGGTTATTTGTTCAAAAAAACATTTCAGACACTAATCTGTATAGTCTTCATATGAATTGAGCAATGTCTGGACTTTAAAAGAGTCTATGACCTCTTAGTTTGTTTCAGCTGATTCTTCTCAGAGTCAGGTACGAAATACCGGCACCATCTAGTTTTAAAAAAATGACATGTAAAAGTGTTTGTAAAGGCCTACTTGCAAAATAAACATCATTTTATCTTATCCATTCATTTTGATCCTGCTGCTGCTATCCATCAGATAGTTCCACGACAACATGATAGGATGTTCTTCTACTCTGAGAACCCATAGGTATTATGTTAATCCCTTGGTTTCTCTAAACTCGACTTAATTAAGTCGATCCATCCAATACTATCTATATTGTCAGGAACTACGATAGTGGTTTAATCTAGGTACGTTAGTCGTAATTAGGCTTTGCACTAAGGGCGTAACATGTGAGATTGTGGAGCAGAGACGTATAATTATTGCCCATTGGGGATTTAGTGATTACTTAGTAATTATTACCTTTGCCCGCAGATCTGCTTGCGTTATGGTGAAAATTTTCACATGGAAACGTTTTTAATAGTCCATGACACTCGGAAATAATGTAGTTTCCTAATTGTGAATGAATTTTCGGAATCGAATCAGTAGTTTCAAAGATTACCCCCTCCATCTAAACTTACAAACGTACCTAACCTCTTTATAATGTAGAAGAAAAGAATAAGATAGATTTACCGATAGTGGTGCCGACGCTATCGTGAACAAGGTAAACATAATCAAAGCTATTTCCGTATTTTTATATTATGTCATAAAACCAGAAAGGGATCGACATGTATTTATATGTCTGTCAATTTCAATAATAGTAAAGATACAATTCCGAAACGATTGCAACTGTAAATCACTGCGGCAGACAGCTTGTTTCTGTACTTATAACTCTATGTTAACTCTAAATTCTGTTAACGATGAAATTGCTGTTTTCATATAGGTAAATTGTCCCGTGTGAAGTGGTTGACAACATTACGACGTTACAATAACTAAATCACTGACTTGCAATAAGTCGTCAATATTGCTCCAAATGATTACGTTTAACAACTTCTTAAATCTTCTGCCTCTTTGTCATCATCAACAACAACATCATCATGATAGATCATAAGAATACCGTCAATCACTACTGCGGATATACCTACATAACTGGCCTCTGTTTATGCCAATCTCCACGCTCACCACACAAATCACTAACACATCACTCACTAATCAGAGCGATATAATAATTATGTAATATCATTATCCTCCTCAAAGAGTAAATCCCGTCTGGCACTTGACCACTTCCTTGATGAAAATATAGATAACAAATGAGTGTTCATTTGCCGCAGTTTATTGCTCTCGTGTTTTCCTTACTCCAATAACAAAAACATATTGATATCTACTCGTAATACCGAACCGTATTACTAAACCTATTACTTAATTACTATAGCTTCAGAACCATCCCTAAGAGGACTGATATTATCCTCCGTATCAATGACGTAAGCGTCCTTTTGACATTGGATATTACGCAACGACACCCTTGTGATCCTTCTTAGTTTCGTTAGCCTCTCATACATCTAAATTAACTGATTATTCATCATGTTAAACTTGCTTTACCCTGCGGCGCCAATAAAGATTTATGTATTTTTATCACTCAAGGGAAAACTGAAGAAATGTTGCGATTTCTATTTTGGCTCTATTTCATTACTAGACGAGCAGGTAATATAGTTCTTACAGAAAGTAACTAAGTAATCTGTACATGATAAGTCGGTATTATTCATTAGACAAAACGGCGAGCTTAATATTACAGTTTAGGGTGTCATCGCACTGCCGCCGTGTTGACGGCGCGTTCGTATTCCACGCGCGCCTCAAAAAGAGTCAGCCAAAGGAAGGGCAAGGACCGATGCCTGCCGGGGCTGCGGGACTGTTCGAAAGAGATATCGTGGCCCCGGAACACAAAGGGCGATGAAGGAACATGGATGGGTTTTAGTCAGTAAAAGTCTGAGTCCGCCCAGAGCGAGAGGAGTCATTTGATGATTTCCCATCAGAAAAAAAAAGGTGTTATCGCACTGAACTCGGATAATTATGTTGACTGGTCCAGGCGAAGGTAGACATCGCTTGTGTTAGCATCAATCGACGTAACTTTGACATATAAACGTCGCGTTTCTAGTGCAATGCTAGATACAAAGGCAGACATATCTCAGAGTTGCCGATCACAAATAATAATATAAAATATGAACACTAACCTGTGTAACATGTAAATGAAGTTAAAGAGACAGTTGAGGGACGCCATCATCAGGTCAGCAAAGGAGAGGTTCACGAGGAAGTAGTTGGTGACAGTCCTCATGCGTCGATGAGCTGCAAACAATGAGACAATCATGATTAATGAAAAGCATTCCTTGAACTAGAAACGGGCATGATCGAAAATTTTCAGACGTGTGCCATTAATCTACCATCCTGCTCTGGTCCTGACTGGTGGATTAAAGCTCCCTCCGTCTACCGAAGAGCTTTAATTCCAGTAACAAGAGCGTTACAAGCCTACTATGCTATTAGTAGTACAGTACTGGCAAGATTAAAAAAGTAAGGGAACTGGCAAGGCGTTCTATAAAGGTCGAGAGATCATTATTTTAACGGGGGGCGTGATTTAATCAGGCTTCTAGATCACGTGTAGTCGGACAAATTGATGGAGGTTTTTTTTTGGCTATGCCTGATCTTATTAATATTAGCATCGGTCAGCCTAGTCACTTACATTGAAAAACCCAAAACATTAATAGTCAAATATGTCGCATCCGGTCATGAGTACGGACGGGCAAATGAATCGAAAGCGCGCCAGTGGTGACATCACGCGACCGACTCCCCACCATGGCGGCTTTTACAGAGTCCTGATGTTGACACCCCGCGGCGAGGCGGACAGTCTGTGTCTGACCGCAGCGGAGTGAAGACGTCTTGAAACTGTACACGATTCATTGTGCCTAGTGTTAATGTGTCAAAGTGTAATGTCAAGTTATTTGTTAGACTCAGTGTATCTGTTTGAAAAGAGTAACCATGGAGTTTCTTGCCGGTTCTTCTCCATGGAAACAACCTACCCGAACCGAGCAATGTGAAATAAAATAGTGTTTCGCATCCAATGTGTTTTCATAGCACGAAACCCGTGTTCTGCCCACATAAGCTCGAACTTAGCGAAATAAATTCCTGACAAACCCCGACATCAGAAGTGGGATTGAATCGTGCTAATGAAATCATAAACGGGGACAGTGTCGATAACGATCAGTGTCAACTGTGTAAAAACCGAAAAAGTGCCGAAAAAGTTCGCGAAAAAAAACGGACAAGAAAGAAGGTAGACCGATTAGTGTGCTAATAAACACCCACCCGCAATAACTTTAGTTTATCCGTAATCATGGTGCTTGCAACAGCGCCGAAATAAAACAGACTGTAAACAAGTGATATTTACCATGTGAAAAACAATGACAATCAGTGACGGTTACTTTTTGAAACGCAAAACAAAGACTTTGTATCGTTTAGACTTTGTATCGTTTACAAATTCTTAAAACCTAACCAGTGAATAGCAAGATAGTGTTGTGGTATGTCGTGAAACCAGTGTAAAGAATTGTTCAGTGCCAAATTCGTGTACGTTGTACGTCATTTACGTGAGTAGTAACAAACAAAAGAAAAATATGCGCACTGACGCCGGTTACAAGATACGTTAGAAATTTTCATCGTAACTACCAATCAAGTGTCGCGCATGCGGCAAACAAGGACAAACAAGCGGATTTTCGGACGAAGACGACCGCCGTCAAGAAGCCGTTGCCTGTGCCGACTGCTACAGTTGGGCGGCGACCGTAGGCCAGCAGCAGCTCACTGATGTGCTTCAAGTGTGGCACGCCGGGCCACATCACCAGTCGCTGCGCAGCAGGCCAGCGCTGGTCCAGTGCTGCTGTACTGGTCGAGAAGTGAGTCGACCTTTGCATCATCGAGCCGGAACATGAAAGTACTTTGGTGAGTCGTTTTCATTTTGTGATGACTCTGGAGCAGAGTGCCAATTCTGTTTAATCTGTCTAAGAGTGAGCATATTTATCCTGTCGTTGCTATAACTGGTGTAGTTCAAGATTCGGTAAATGGTAATTCGAAGATTTTAGCCTGTGTTAGAAAGATCCCCGATCACAAAGTTCCTCGAGAATTAGATGTCATAGTTGATGACAGTGGTAGTGAGACCAAATCTGATTAAGAAAGGCTTGTACACTCATACTCGAAACTTTAGACCGCACCACATGAGTGACATGTGGCGATGGGTCAGGTAGACCGCACCTCATGAGTAACATGATGGCGATGGGTCTGTTATCTGTTGGACCGCACCTCATGAGTAACATGATGGTGATGGGTCTGTTATGAGTTAGACCGCACCTCGTGAGTAACACGTGGTGATGGGTCTGTTGGACCGCACCTCATGAGTAACATGTGGTGATGGGTCTGTAGGAAATCGTTGGTGCGATTTCTGTCTGTGTTGGTGCACAGAGCGCTTATGACAGTTTTATGAGTTGAGTTTGCATTGCCTAAGAATTATGGTAAAAGTAACAGAATTGTTAGAATTCCTGTGTTGTAACTTTTTTTTGATCGGACCTTTTCCAATGTTGATCGGACTTTTTCCAATGTTGATCGGACCTTTTGCAATGAGAGAGCAGGCATCGCGCAATATAGTTGAAAGTTCCAATTATGACAGACTGCGAAAAATAACTGACGTTGACATGCTCGTAGGTGACAATGACGAGACTAGCCATGACGAAAATGATAACGCTGACGAGACTAGTTAAATATCAAGTAGTCCACTTAACATTTTGAGTACCCAGCATAGTAAGAGTTTTCTTATAATCTCATTTTCTAAACTAAACTAACTATGATGATTTTAATTGTTTTGATTTTAATGGATCCACTGTTTACAACTACAATGCTTTCGATGGACTGAAAGCATACCCGATGGACTGGGTATTGTTGTGGCCGCATCAGAAGCGCCGGAGCATGTAAGAGGTGCACGTTGACTGCTTTTTCTGTGCAGTATACTCTTTGCGAGGAGTAGCACTTACGCGGCTGAGATGGTTAGCTTCTGACGATGGGTTCACATTTTACGTTGTGACTTGCCGATGGACTGGCAATTGAGTGTAGAGTCACGTGTAGAGTCACGTGTAGAGACACGCGTAGAGACATGCGTAGAGACACGCGTAGAGACACGCGTAGAGACACGCGCAGAGACACGCGCAGAGACACGCGCAGAGACACGCGCAGAGACACGCGCAGAGACACGCGTAGAGACACGCGCAGAGACACGCGCAGAGACACGCGTAGAGACACGCGCAGAGACACGCGTAGAGACACGCGTAGTGACGCGTAGTGACGCGTAGTGACGCGTAGTGACGCGTACTGACGCGTAGTGACGCGTACTGACGCGTAGTGACATGTAGAGTGACATGTAGAGTGACATGTAGAGTGACATGTAGAGTGACATGTAGAGTGACATGTAGAGTGACATGTAGAGTGACATGTAGAGTGACATGTAGAGTGACATGTAGAGTGACATGTAGAGTGACATGTAGAGTGACATGTAGAGTGACATGTAGAGTGACATGTAGAGTGACATGTAGAGTGACATGTAGAGTGACATGTAGAGTGACATGTAGAGTGACATGTAGAGTGACATGTAGAGTGACATGTAGAGTGACATGTAGAGTGACATGTAGAGTGACATGTAGAGTGACGTGTAGAGTCTAATTTTCCGACGAGTTTATTATTCTGACATCAGATACACTTTGCAATTATTAAATTGTAATTGCCAGTGTGAATATGCTCACGACCGTGTACGTGCTATGCCAGATTGCTATGTTCCGTTGGAATTGAATGCTAATTTGGAAGTACCTGGAAGTGCCGATGACGGCAAAAGTAAGTAGATATAGCAGTGTTAACCTATCATGTGACAAATTGTCTGTGTGACAATCAGTCTGTGTGACAATCAGTCTGTGTGACAATCAGTCTATGTGACAATCAGTCTGTGTGACAATCAGTCTGTGTGACAATCAGTCTGTGTGACAATCAGTCTGTGTGACAATCAGTCTGTGTGACAATCAGTCTGTGTGACAATCAGTCTGTGTGACAATCAGTCTGTGTGACAATCAGTCTGTGTGACAATCAGTCTGTGTGACAATCAGTTTGTCTGTGTGACAATCAGTCTGTGTGACGAACCATAGTTCCGATGACGAGACACACGAGGACGTGTGAAGGCGCAGGACGGCCGTGACGGCGCGTTCATATTATTTTACGTATTTTTTGTGTTTTATTTAATTTGTGTAGTCACTGGGTGATGCACATGGCAGATCCATTTAATGGATGTGAAAGCAATGCGATTGCTGGTTGGCTGGAGAGCCGTAGCGTTAGAGGTTTTACTCGAGGGTTTCTGTAAGCTTGGTAGTTTTTAATGCTGTAGAGTTCTAAAAGTTGATTCGAACGACTGTTACATGGCCCAAGGGTTGACCCATTTTCGATTATTCCAAATTAACCGTGTTTGATTTAATCAACTGCCTCGTTGGTATAGTGATGGCAAGCGTGACTGCTGAGCATGAAGTCCTGGGTTCGATTCCCAGGTCGGGCAAAGTGTTATTGAGTTCTTCCATCCGAAATTTCACAGTAACGGCCACGGTGTCTGGATTTGCGCCGGTTGATGTCAATAGGCTCGCCCCTATTACATGGGACTTGGAGATAACTAGCGAACTGTAAGTGTACTATTGAGTACACCTCTGTTAAACCCTTTGGGGATTACAGATGTGATGTTATGAGTTTGGTCAGGAGTGACCGAGTGGAACAAATTTCTGTCGTGGACTTTTTGCTTGCAGGGTAAACATCACACGAGGACGTGTACAAGCAGGATGGCCGTGTCGCATCCGGTCATGAGTACGGACGGGCAAATGAATCGAAAGCGCGCCAGTGGTGACATCACGCGACCGACTCCCCACCATGGCGGCTTTTACAGAGTCCTGATGTTGACACCCCGCGGCGAGGCGGACAGTCTGTGTCTGACCGCAGCGGAGTGAAGACGTCTTGAAACTGTACACGATTCATTGTGCCTAGTGTTAATGTGTCAAAGTGTAATGTCAAGTTATTTGTTAGACTCAGTGTATCTGTTTGAAAAGAGTAACCATGGAGTTTCTTGCCGGTTCTTCTCCATGGAAACAACCTACCCGAACCGAGCAATGTGAAATAAAATAGTGTTTCGCATCCAATGTGTTTTCATAGCACGAAACCCGTGTTCTGCCCACATAAGCTCGAACTTAGCGAAATAAATTCCTGACAAACCCCGACAAATATATCATCACTAGCAGTGTGGTATCCGGCAGAGTAGAATAGAACCGACCCATTACACTCACGGGTGTCGTATAAGGCGACTAATGTCTGAGGCAGAACACCTTGCGCCTCCGTAGACCAGAGAATGGGCAGCAGCGTTTTCTGTTAGTCTTTCATCACTGCGATCTCCAATCCATCTGCCAAGCGTGGAGATTACGGCAAATTCCTCCCATCATGGGAGAGGCTTATGTCCAGCAGTGGACGTTATGGGCTGTTGTTGTTGTTGTTGTATATCATCATAATTCTCTTGCCCGAGTCGGCGCAGCATGTCTTCTTCTTCTACTACTTCCCTATTACTCATAATTTCATCAAATACCTCCTTTCATGCTATATCATCCTTAACACAGTCCATCAATCGTTTCTAATCGTCAAATATATAAATAGTCATATTATTCAAGTTTTTATTTCCTCAATCTAAATTTTGTCGGCCCAGAGCCACGATCCACGAGTTTAGCGCCTTTTCACGTGTGAAATTAATCACACGTTTATGCGATAGTTTTCCTTCCTACATTGTAAATATTACGCAAAGAGCTTCTTCTCAACGAAGCCACAGGCGTACCCGAGGTATGTATAGGAAACCCGAAATGACGAAAAAAAAAACCGTAACATGGCGCATATTATGTGAGAGGCGTTGTTTTCAAAATTTTACACAGAAATAACACTCACAACATATTATTATAGGAATATAAAATAGATGATGACGCCACAAGGGGCCTTAAACAGATTTTTGGGGTCACGTACAAACAGACATGTTTTCTACTTCATTTTAAGTCAGAAACTATTAAGGACCGAGAATAGGTCCTTGGAGTAAACCACGTGTACACGTTTTCCTAGTTTTAACTCTAATGATTTTTTTTTCAGACTTCAGCTTTCACTCACAATGATTTTACTACGCTGTTTTCCAACTTCTGATCCTGATTTAAAAAGAAATTTCTGTCGTAGTAAAATGTAGGGTAGTAATGTTTTTTAGTAGATACCTAGAACAAGAGGTTGCATATTAGAAAATCAAAACTTTTCTGAGCAAATTTCAAAAGAACAACGTACAAATCAACAAAGTTTAAAATAACGATGGTCATTTGATCAAAAGTTCAGCTGACCAAAGTCTGGGATATCAATTTATTACACTATTGACCAAATCGTTTAAAGGTCAAAATGGATTACTGGATAAATTAATACAAATAATATAGGCGTTATACTAATGCGGGTAGAACTTAGATAATAAAATTATATAGGCGTCATACTATTGCGGGTAGAACTTAGATAATATTTTTTTTAATTGAATGCATGTTACAAACTGTTTGACGCGTTTTCGTTTTCACTCGTGTTCGATTAATTAACCTACTAAAAACAATCTCATTTTTATATGAATGCAAGTCGTTTTTGGCACGTAGGAGGTCACAGTTTTAACCTAACCTAACCTACCCATTTTGTTTAAAGAAGAAATTAACCTAACTTTTGATCAGTCGTTCATTTGATGTCACATACATTGGAATTCTAATTTTTTTCTAAATAAAACATTTGGTCATTTAAATTTTGTTATTTCGTTTATTGTTCTTTTGAAATTTGCTCGAGAAAGTTTTGATTTTTTAATATGCAACCGAACAAGATGTATGAGTGACTCTCTCAAAAGCTTCTTTTCTGTCACTTCAGTTACACACAGTCGCGGGCAACGTTGCATTTCAAGCAAACGTGCGTAAATTCGCTTCTCGGTAAACTCTCTCATAAATCGTCATAATTGTTTGAATTGAAAGCGGGCCGCATCGCATAATAGGGTTTTTCAGAGACATCTTCTATAATTGGTACTTTTCAGGCACTTTCAACTTTTTCTGTAGGTATTACAAAAAGTTTGAAGGCTCATTTGTTAGTCTCGACATACAAATATTTTATTTTATCATCCCTTCTTCTACCCGAGACATTGGACTAATTTATCATTGAGTTAATAGAAGGCCCACATTTTAGTCAAGTTGGTACTTGCGTGCTTAAGTGTTGTTATGCTAACGATGTCTGCTATTTCGGTGAACGAATAAAAATGGCAAAAAAATATTTATCTGTCTAAATTCAAAAGAGACCTGTCACGCAAAACCATTGTGTATACCGGTTTATTATGATAAAATTGGTACATGAGTCATATTGAGTAAACCTTTATTATTTTTTACTGTTTACTCGCGTGCTGGTTTTGTGATTGCTTGTCTGGTTTCAGTATTTTATTAGGTTATTTAGACAAAATAAAATATTATTTCTGAACTAAGCATTCTCAGGTTATGAAAATGCGTATACATAAAACGTATTTCAGGGCCATTTCATGTAGTTTGAAATTAAATTAAACCTTAAAATATTAATTTTTCTTCTTTCAATTTATTTATTGTCCAAACTGATGATTTTATATCCTTGTCACTGCCTTACGACCGGACCCACTAATTAAATTAACAAAAAATTACGTCTATTTAATTGGCGTAATTAATATGGGTGACGTGGGTGGTGGGTGTGCTTATTTTTACTGTTCACCTGCCTGATCCTACAGGGAATTTTAGGGTGATTATTCAATGTATGAAAAAATTGAACGGTACATTTTATTGTTTGACATTTTTATTTACTTTTATAATTTTGTTTAGTTGGCCATTCAACGTGGCAATGTTGCCAGTCTTGGCTCGTTTCCGAATGACAGCGATATGGAGGAGTACTTAGATGATTAAGCGCCCTGTTGTTTATTTAGTTAGTTTATTTTCACACTGTAATAATTATAAATGCGAAAAATTGTATATGTGTGTATATTTGTTACTCTTTCACTCAAAAACTACTGAATGGATTTGGATGAAATTTAACAAACAGATAGTTTATAACCTGGGACAATTATTGAACTAAACGCAGGCGAAGCCGCAGGCATGAGCTAGTACAAAAATAAATCAAAATTAAATTATTTCCAAAAAAATATTTTTCCAGACAAATCAAATAAACATAAATATTTGGTTTACTCTCGGTCCTAAATGTGTTGTTTTCGTCTTTTCATCCACGGCATTTATTACATTCTTGGATTCGGTCAAAGGGAATAAACTTAATTACATCTATCGTCCCCAGTACCAGCCAAGTTTTATGAACAGGGTTTCCTGTTAGTGAAGCTAAATCCGACTTTGTCTGTTTAAGTTTATTGTTTTAATTTAGCCATGTGGAAGTAATTATGCGGCTTTTTGGTACAATTGCTAGGGGTGCGGTCTAATGACTTTGTTGAACAAAAGCGTAAGGAAAGGGTAAAGGTTTTTTATGTTATGGGTATTTGAAAAAAACTTTATTTAAATCGATTTATTATTTCAGGAGCTATGATGCCACCGACAGACACATAGACACAAACAAACACTCCACTTTTTGTGGGCGGGGGTTAAAAATATTATGAAGTAAATGTTGTTAATCTTTCAATGAATGTAAGGAGCATTCGCAGTTTCTTTATTTCACAATAATTAGAACTTAAATTGTAGGTCTTTGCGTTTTTTTTACAAAACAGTTTTAAAGGTACTTTTTAGCTTTCCAAAACAGAGTGTAAACAACCTCAACACGAAGCCGTCAACCAAGCATTCTGTACATCAAACTAAATAACTTTACGCAAAAATTATTGCTGGGAAACGACTTTTTTTTTAGGGTGAAAAATCATGTTCTAGAGTAGAACTCAATGTAACGCACTAAA
The DNA here is from genome assembly GCA_905147715.2 of Xestia xanthographa. Lineage (NCBI taxonomy): Eukaryota > Metazoa > Arthropoda > Insecta > Lepidoptera > Noctuidae > Xestia > Xestia xanthographa. The sequence continues at coordinate 23,601,469 of LR990653.1, read as the reverse complement.
AACATTGTGCTGATGGATGGATTGAATAGTACGGGGGTCTTGGAGGTGTTTAAAAATCTTACAATAAAAACTTGTTTTAAAAAAAAATTGTCAAAACGTTTGAACTTTGTTTCCGTAACTAGAAAGTTCCCAGGTATGTACAGAACAAAAAAATAATCGCAATGACAGGGAGAACAAGTGCCTTTCGGCTTCGGTAAGAGGTTTTTTTTCACCCTGAATACCTACAGTCTAATCGAATGCTGCTGAATTTTAATGATAAACAAAAAAAAAACTGCCTATCTGAACTCCACGGTCCAGGTTAGGCTACACGCTACTCCCTTGATCTGAAGCCTGCCTTTTACGTATGTTAAGTTAGTTTTAAAATATTCATACCTAAGCAGAGGGCTTGTGACTGCTTCATAGTTCCTCTCCATTAGTTCAGTTATTAACGAAATGTAAACAAAATACGTATTATTTACTTAGCAACCCTTTTCACTTATCACTATTGTGTAGTTGACAGCTCCAAATAAATTACTTATTCAAAAACAATACCCATCGTCGGAAGTCGGCTAAAAATAGCAGTAGCCAGTTGGTTTGTAACCAGTTTGGTGAGTACCAAAAACGGCTTGACTGTGGCACTTGCGGATCATCTATTCCTGGGATCATTTTTAGGGTTCCGTACCCAAAGGGTAAAAACGGAACCCTATTACTAAGACTTCGCTGTCTGTCCGTCTGTCCGTCTCTCCGTCACCAGGCTGTATCTCATGAACCGTGACAGCTAGACAGTTGAAATTTTCACAGATGATGTATTTCTGTTGCCGCTATAACAAAAAATACAATAAAAAACAGAATAAAATTAATATTTAAGGGGGACTCCCATACAACAAACGTGATTTTTTTTGCCGTTTTGTCTAATGTATAGATAATGGTACGGAACCCTTCGTGCGCGAGTCCGACTCGCACTTGGCCGGTTTTTGTTTTATTGTTATGATTGTTATTATTAATTCATGGATATTTTAGCATCTTGGCACTTTTTTAAGCATTGTAACAGATCTGATATGGATAATTATGTAGTTAGTGATGATAACCTAGTGGTGTGACTGTTGGGCTGCACAGTCATAGGTCTTAAGTTCGAACCCAAGACACGAACCTCGGATGCTTCGGTGAAGGAAAACTTCGCGAGAAAACCAGCATGCCTGAGAGATAATTCTCGACGGCATGTAAAGCCAAGTGTCTGAAACCTCTGACTCCAGGTTAGGCACTGACCACACGAAAAAAAAAGAGATTTTGAAAGAGTAGGTAGCGGAAGGTAAAATGAAGAGGAGTGGGACAGAATAGTCGACAAAAAAAAGAGATTTTGAAAGAGTAGGTAGCGGATGGTAAAATGAAGAGGCGTGGGACAGAATAGTCGACAAAAAAAAGAGATTTTGAAAGAGTAGGTAGCGGAAGGTAAAATGAAGAGGAGTGGGACAGAATAGTCGACAAAAAAAAGAGATTTTGAAAGAGTAGGTAGCGGAAGGTAAAATGAAGAGGAGTGGGACAGAATAGTCGAACAAAAAAAGAGATTTTGAAAGAGTAGGTAGCGGAAGGTAAAATGAAGAGGAGTGGGACAGAATAGTCGAACAAAAAAAGAGATTTTGAAAGAGTAGGTAGCGGAAGGTAAAATGAAGAGGAGTGGGACAGAATAGTCGAACAAAAAAAAGAGATTTTGAAAGAGTAGGTAGCGGAAGGTAAAATGAAGAGGAGTGGGACAGAATAGTCGAACAAAAAAATGAGATTTTGAAAGAGTAGGTAGCGGAAGGTAATATGAAGAGGAGTGGGACAGAAGAGGCGAACAAAAAAAGAGATTTTGAAAGAGTAGGTAGCGGAAGGTAAAATGAAGAAGAGTGGGACAGAATAGTCGAACAAAAAAAAGAGATTTTGAAAGAGTAGGTAGCGGAAGGTAAAATGAAGAGGAGTGGGACAGAATAGTCGAACAAAAAAATGAAATTTTGAAAGAGTAGGTAGCGGAAGGTAATATGAAGAGGAGTGGGACAGAATAGTCGAACAAAAAAAAGAGATTTTGAAAGAGTAGGTAGTGGAAGGTAAAATGAAGAGGAGTGGGACAGAATAGTCGAACAAAAAAAGGTTGTTAGCATAAAAAAAACCGGCCAAGAGCAAGTCGGACTCGCACACCGAGAGTTCCGTACAAACCGTTTAAAGGTCAAACTTAACTTTGCTGTTCGATCCCTAGAAACGGCTATAGGACCAACCGCAAATAATAAGTTTGTAGTAGTGAAATCGCTTTTTTTTGTTATTAAACCACATGCATATTTACGGTTTTCAGATATTTCCCTTTACATGTGCTGTAAGACCTTGCTTTTTGCCAAATTTCGTGATTCTAGGTCATCGGGTAGTTCCCGCTATATGTAGTCATATAGGTTTTCGACCAAAACCTATAGGACTCTTCCGGTTGACCTAGAATTGACAATTTTGATTAAAAGCAAGGTCTTACAGCACTAGTAAAGAGAAAAGTCCGAAAAATAAAAAGTTGAAAATTAAGGTAAATTTTGGTAAGTAGTTTTTCGCGAAAAACTTATAAGTAGGAGGAGCTCGTGGCTAAATAATAACAGCCACTTGGGTCGATCTATAGGTTAAGCCGTGCTTGCCTAGGTTGGTCTGTGGATGGGTGACCACCCACTACATACCGAGTTTCCCCCGTGCCTCGGAAAGCACGTTAAGCAGTTGGTCCCGGCTGTCATTTGTGATCTTTGACAGTCGTTACAGGTAGTCAGTGGCCCAAAAAAAAAAGTCTGACAACCAGTCTTACCAAGGAGTATCGTATTACCCAGTACTAACTGGGTTGTGGAGGTCAGATAGGCAGTCGCTCCATTTAAAATACTGGTATTCAGCTGCATCCGGTTAGACAGGAAGCAGACCCCAATAAAAAAAAGAAAACTTGGGAAAAAGGCTAGGCAGATGATGACTTATAAGTTTTCGCGAAAATCTAAATTTGCCCAGATATTTTTAACAGACCCAACAGCCCTAACAGAGACTATAGACCTCAGTATCTAGTATAAATTTCAACTTACTAGGTCCACCAGTTCCTGAGAAAATCGGTGGTGACAGACGGACAGACGGACATACAGATGGACAAGAAAGCGATCTTATAAGGCTGCGTTTCCACCAGAGATGAGCGAGGCAGTGTTGCCACCTTGGTAGTTTTCCCACCAGAACTGGTGCTTTTTCAAGGCTTCTAGTGGTATTTTGTGTTCGTGTAGTGGTTTTATATTTTTTTGTGGTTTTTAGCGGTTTTTCAATACGGAATCTGGCATCACATTTTTGGAAAGAATTCTCCTAACGTTTCTTTAGTTCACACTGGTTTAACTTGATTCAAATGAACTATACTTTAAACAGACTCTTCACAAAGCCGTCAACCAAACATTTTGAATCTGTATATCGTAGTAAATAACTTTAGCTGTAAAAAATATTGCTGTGAAACTACTTTTTTTGGGGTAAAAATCACGAATTACGGTAAAAGTCAATGTACCGCACTCAAAACATTGTGCTGATAAATAGATTGAATAGTACGGGGATCGTGGAGGAGTATAAAGTAAAAATCTGATTGAACATTGAACATTAAAAACCCCCAATATCTTCGAAACTAGCAGGTTCCCGAGTATTATGGTCTAGAACAAAAAAATGATTACAAAGACGGGGAGAACAAGTGCCAGTGGGAGTCAGTTTAAGAGTCTCTTTTTCAGAAGAACTATTTTTCAGCAGCATGAGATGCTGAAAAATAGTTGGTCGTTGTCGTCGTTGGTAGTTGTGGTCGTACATATTCGTTCGTTTTTAATGTAAATACGGTTTTTTTTATCTGAGATTTAAATGCAGTAAATTTAGCGGAATTTGGTGGTTTTTTTGTTTTAATACAAATTTCTAAAATCTGGCGACATTTTACTCTAGATCTAGCGCCTTGAAAAAATCCAAGGTGGCAACCCTGGCGAGGATGCGTAGCGAGGGATGTGTGTGGAACTAACCAATCACATAGCTAGAATACCTCAAGCTGTGAAAAAGAAGCGACATTATTGGTTGGTTTCACACACATCCCTCGCTACGCATCCTCGCTCATCTCTGGTGGAAACGCAGCCTAAGGGTTCCGTTTTTTTCTTTTTGAGGTACGGAACCCTAAAAACATATCTTTAACCAAGAACATCAAGTTTTCTTACCTGTAACAATCCAGATGACGATAACATTCCCTCCAATAGCGACACCCAGCATGGCCGTGAAGAGACACACCCAGGAGTTGTGCGCCCAGGTTGGCATGGTGTTCGACGATGGTGTGGCCGTCGTCTTCGGCACCAGGATGGTAGCCGCGTTGAGTATACTGCGGTTGAAGTCCATGTTCCATGTATACACAACCTGTGAAGAAACGTGCTGGTTAGAAAAGTACATCATAATCAACATTAGTTCAGCTAAATACAAGATGTAAACGCACTCTTCACGAAGCCGTCAACCATAGTATTCTGCAACAACAAAGTCACTTTACGCGAAAATGACAGCTGGGAAACGATTGTTTTTTTGGTGTGTAAATTCACAGTTTGCGTTAGAATTCAATTTAACGCACTCAAACATTGTGACAACAGCACATGCATTGTAATAGGGTTAAGGATATATTTAAAGTTAAAACATTAAAAAGTTGTATTTAAAAAAACACTTGTGATAAAGTTGGATTTTTGACCCCCAATATCTCCGTAACTAGAAGGTTCCCAGGTATGGTCTAGAACAAAAAAATATCACAATGACGGAGAGATTATGTACCTTTCGGCTTCGTTAAGGTAGCACAAGTTGCGGGCTCGATCTCACTGGTGGGCGTGGTAAAAAGCACGCTGTCTCACCTGGCATCATACCCAACAGAGTAAGTTCAGTGAGATGCATCAGTGAGATTCATAGTAAAAGACGCGCGTAAAAATACAAAAAGGCCTTTGGAAAATCGAGTTTTATGAAAAAAACACTACATAAATCAATTACAAATAAAATTGATTGAATTCTTCAATAATTGTGCTTTATCGGTACCAACTTTGTTTTCGAAATTTGACACTTCTTTTATTACCAATTTACGCCCAAAGTTGCGTTAAAATTGGCAATAAAAATGAAGCTTTAGTAAGTCGTAACTTTTTAATGGCTTTTTATTTTACCATTCTGTTTCCTCACAGACAACATTAATAATAAGACAACATGATTTCGTGTTTAACTTTGGATGTACAGTGTCAAACAATGGAGTAATACCCTCCCGAAATTTCAATGGAAAAAATGTCGACAAGGTTACACCGGCGGCTACCTCTCGCGTCCGGCCCTGGTTCAATCCATGGTCTGGAGCGAGACGGAATGTAACGCTGTCACCTTCTTCTGCGAAGCAGTAATGCTAGAGAAGGAGGTGGCGGAACGTGAGAGGGAGAGAACCTCACGTCCCGGCCTCCGCGGGAGACGCCCCGGGCGTCGTCGGGGGCCACGTGATGGCCCCCGGCCACCGTAGGCACGGGCCTGTAGACGGAGAGCTATGGGCTAGCTTGCCGTCCGTCCATCTCATGACGACAGGCCGTGTCGACGCACACTGGTCCCAAATTAAAAAAAAGTGGACATTGATAGTAGACCGCTGATATTTTTTTTTATTGTTGATATAATGATAACAGATAAGGCAAAAAAATATTATTGTCCTACTTCAAATACTTTTCTCTATAAAAAATTTTTCTTTTTTTTTTGTATGGGAGTGATTACATTTTACTCAATTTCTCATAAACCTTAAGCGATGTCGAGATGGCATTCACATATGTTAGAAAACTAATAATTCTGAGTATTTGGCTCGAAGAAACTTATTGCTTATCTCTGCGTACTTTCGAGATAATAGTGACAGAAAATAACAATTTTTTTTAATGTTAATTGTTCGCTTTTTTTTAATCATAGCCTTACTCATATCGCAATAGGTCCGCTGGCCAGCAAAATGGAGCTTCGACGCGAGTTTGCCGGGATAACAAGATGGCCGCCTCTCATGACGTAACGTAATACGGTCACGAATCGCGCGCGTACACCTCACTCAGTGTACAACTAAATGTGGTTGCGATAAGACGTGTCCTTATTTTTTCTGTGCGCTTGAAGAAATGCTTGTTGTTTGTTTGTTTTGTTATTGTTGTATTTTGAATCTTTGGATTTTAAAATCAAATAATTTTTGTTTGTCTTTCTTTCGTCGAATTTGTTTTCGTAATTTTTTTTGTTAAAATCAAAGTCACTTTGTCTTTGATATCTTTGATTCTAATTTGTTTTCAATTTTCCTTAAAATTATAATATGTCCGCATTTGTCACCAACTTAGACTTATACGTTGTTCTTAAATCAGGAGGTGGTTTTAAAAATGTCGAATTTTTATTTAATGCCCTTATTGAACGTATTGGTGTTGAATTGTCTTCCGAAGATTTGAGTAATATTAAATTATTTTGTCGTAATTTTTCAAGTAATATCTCAAAAAGATGGTCTGCTTCCAGTAGAGCTCAAAAGACCTTTCTTAACAAAAATTCGGACTGGTTACAATCCCAAATAGTTTGGCCAAAATGTCAAAATATCGATTTAAGCAGCATTTTTAAAGTTGCCGAGGAAGTAATTCCAAATTTCGAAACGCAAGTGGATACTCATCAATTAAGTTATGGTACAAGTAAAAAACCATTTGTTGATAAATCTGATAAACAGAAGAAAAGGCGTTCTCTAACACTTCTAGATCACACAGAGGAGGAATTAGTTTATGCTTTATGTGCCAAATTAAAAGAGTCTAAAAAAAACAAAATTAGCAGCTATATTAAACGAACTCAGCCAAAACAAGGAAAAATGTGAGATGGTACATGATGTACTATTCGCTAAAAAGACTGATAAACCGTGTTTACCAGATGATAAAACGTTAGCGCTTTACACCTCAACAAATTTGTCAAAATGGCAATATCGAAATTTAAGAACTATTCTTGCTTCAGAGAAAATGTATGGTCTTCCATCCTATCAAAAGCTCCTGGAAGCTAAAAAAACTTGTTATCCTCCAGAGTCAGACATAACTGTAACTGAATCTGATGCTAAGATAAGACTTCAATCGCTTCTAGATTTGACAACTAATAGGATATTAAAAACAATTCAGCACAACTCTGCCGACAAAAAATCGCTAAAACTAATAAGCAAATGGGGTTTTGACGGGTCATCTTCTCAAAGTAATTATAAACAAAAGTCACACTCCGACACTAAAATTGACGATTCTTCAGTTTTCATGATTAGTTTGGTTCCGCTTCGTTTGGAAGAAGAGAGTGGTACTATCTTGTGGCAAAATCCTGCTCCCTCTTCAACAAACTATTGTCGTCCAATTGGCTTTATATTTGCAAAAGAAACAAATGAATTGATAAAGAAGGAAAGTGCATCCTTAGAGGAAGAAATTCGTAATCTTGTTCCCACAATTGTAGATAATTTTGATATTAAACATGATTTGTACATGACTATGATTGATGGGAAAATTTCTACTGTGATTTCCAATACTTCTTCTGCAGCTGTTTGTAATATTTGCAATACCCCACCTAGCAAAATGAATGACTTGGACTTTGTATCCAAAAGACTCATCAGAGAAGATATGTATAAATATGGTCTGTCTTCGCTTCATATGTGGATAAGATGTATGGAATGTATTTTACACATTTCGTACAACTTAGACTTCAAAAAGTGGGCTGCACGAAAAGAAGATAAATTGTTAAAAGAAATTAAAAAGAATTTGACACAAGAAGAATTCCGGGAAAGAACTGGTTTGTTAATTGACATAGTAAATAAATAAATAAATAAATATTGCTGGACATTACACACAGCGCCATCTAGTGCCACACAAAGCAACGCTTGTGTCGTGGACACCAGATAGTTGATATACTACATAGATACTTTTTGTTTTGTAAATACATAATTAATATACATATAAACATCCATGACTCGGAAACAAATGTCCGTGCTCATCACACAAACATTTGCTACGACCGGGATTCGAACCCGGGAGCCTAAGAACGTAAGGCAGCCTCACTACCGCTGCGCCAATCAGGTCGTCAAAACAGTAAAACAGGGATTTGGTACAACCAATGACGGTAACACGGCAAGAAGGTTTTTTGAAAATTATGAAGTATCTGCTGAAATAACGGGTATCCACCCTGATTTAATCAAGAGATTTGCAGTCATTTTACAAACAATTTCATCTGGTCAACTTATTAATACCAACTTGTTTAGGGAATATTGTAAAGAAACAGCAATGCTATATGTAAACTTATATCCATGGTATTACATGCCTTCAAGTGTCCATAAATTGTTGATACACGGTGCTGATATTTGTGAAAATTTCTCCTTTATTCCGATAGGCATGCTTTCCGAAGAAGCTTCCGAAGCGAGGAATAAAGATTTCCGGAATGTTAGAATGGCACATACAAGAAAAATCGGTAGAGTTCAGACTAATTTAGACATTATCCACAGCTTTCTAATTAGCTCAGATCCTTACATCAGCCATATCAAACCAAAGTTTGCTCGTTTACATAAACAGTTGTTTCCAGAGGCTAGTGCTTTGATCTTGAACAATGAATTGCTTTCGTTGGAAAACGAGGAAATAAAGATTTCTCAAGAGAATATAGACCCAAATATTAATCTTTCACCATAATATTTTTTCAGAATCGTTTGTGAACATATTCAACTTTATGTTTGCAGCTTTATTTGTCTTCATTTTGATTGTTTTTTAGAACTGATGAAAGTACTCCTTCAGAAAGGTCATAGCTTTTCAGTCATTAGTGAGCCCCCATAACCTCTTTTACAGAGAAGTCTCTTTTTAATTATTTGACATTACGCATACATTATAATTATGTGCTAAATAAATAAATAAATAAATATTGCTGGACATTACACACAGCGCCATCTAGTGCCACACTAAGCAACGAGGCTTGTGTCGTGGACACCAGATAGTTGATATTACTACATAGATACTTTTTGTTTGTAAATACATACTTATCATACATATAAACAACCATGACTCGGAAACAAATGTCCATGCTCATCACACAAACATTTGCTCCGACCGGGATTCAAACCCGGGACCCTAAGAGGGTCCTAAAGTAAGGCTATGATTAAAAAAAAGCAAAAAATTAACATTAAAAAAAATTGTTATTTTCTGTCACTATTATCTCGAAAGTACGCAGAGATAAGCTATAAGTTTCTTCGAGCCAAATACTCAGAATTATTAGTTTTCTAACATATGTGATTGCCATCTCGACATCGCTTAAAGTTTTTGAGAAATTGAGTAAAATGTAATCGCTCCCATACAAAAAAAAAAGAAATATTTTTTTTACAGAAAAGTATTTGAAGTAGGACAATAATATTTTTTTGCCTCATCTGTTATCATTGTATCAACAATAAAAAAAAATATCAGCGGTCTACTATCAATGTCCACTTTTTTTTAATTTGGGACCAGTGTGCGACGGCGCGTTCGTGTTCCACGCGCGCCTCAAAGAGAGTCAGCAAAAGGAAGGGGTCCGCAAGGGCCGATGCGTGCCGGGGCTGTGGGACTGTTCGAAAGAGATACCGTGGCCCCGGAACACAAAGGGCGATGAAGGAACATGGATGGGTTTTAGTCACTTAAAGTCTGACACTCCCTCTTGCTCTACCCCGAGTGGGAGGAGTGATTTGATAATTTCCCATCCGAAAAAAAAAAAGATTCTTGTTAGACCCATTATAAAACTGGCCTATAAGATCAAACCCAATCTATTCTATTTTGATGTGACATACTATTACTATTTTGTTTACACCTTGTCTTGAAAACGAACAAGGCATGACGACAGTATCAAAAAATTGCAAATCCTAGTTAGTCCGTCAGAGTACCTATTGGAAAATAATGGACACATAATATTTTTTTTTTGTTTTTGTAAATCAATAAATATTGACAAAGATAAAACGTATCAAAACCGGATGTGGGGGCTCGTGACCTCAGAACTAGCTAAAAATTATACCAAGGCGTGACGTAATGAGAATTTTAAAAGCGTTATATCTTCGTCAATTTTGGTTTACGTAACAAAAGAAAAAACACGGGCCAATACTTTTTTAATAATCTAACTGACGGACTAATTCGATTTTTTTTGTCGTCTACCCTATTATAAACTTTGTTAGCAAAATAGATCACAGGTGCAACATTGAGAAGGAGCCAAACCCGTAATCCGATTTGAACATTACCGACCAACACTACCGGCCCAACTCCCATATTAAGACCCCATCTGTACTCCGTAGCCTCATAAGTAAAGACTGCTTTGATTTAATATCCCTGTAAGCTGGTTATATATGATTCACACTATAATGAGATAGATGACAAAAAAAATCGAATTAGTTGGTAGGTACCTACATCAGATAGATTCCCAAAAAAATATTGGACACATATTTTTTTCTTTTTTCAAGTAAACAAAAAATGAATACGATACAGTGCGTCGAAAACTCGTGTGACGTTACATTTGAGTAAATTTTTTACTCAAATGTGACGTCACAAGCCTCCTCATGATCTCTGACACGTTTTGTCTTCGTCAATTTTTATTAATTTGATAAAATAAAAAATATTTTTTGCTCATCTAAATGACGGAATAAACAGAATCATATTTTTTTAGTCAGTCATCATGCTTATTATTGACAGTCTAAAATACGTAATACTGTGCAAAATAAGGTTAGTTAGGTATCTTCGGTAAAAGTATAAGGCTGCGGTTCCACTGAGGCGGAGCGGAGCAGAGCGGAGACGAGCGAGCTAGTCTAGAATACCTACCATTATATAATCTGCCGAAATGTAACAATGAATATGGAAGAAGGACCTGGAGGTACTTGTTACCTAACCTATGGAATAAACTCCCTAAGCAACTAATTAGTCAATTAAAATCAAAGACAAATTTGCAATGAAAACGACTAATAAAATATTACCTCACAGTGGATCAATTCAAAGTTCCTCCAGATCTTTCAAAAATAAATTAATGATTGAATAATTTTTGTTATATCAACATTTATTATAATGTAAACAAGCGAGACGCCTCACTCGCACATAATCTTTCAAAATTAAGATTAAGCGATGTGTGCTTAACCAAAATTAATGTGATTTTTCTTTGAAATAAATAGTTTTATTTTTTTTAGCTGTGCCGCGATTCACCAATCACATGGCTTGAAATCCACATCTCTTCTCCACTCCTGCCATGTGATTGTCAAATCGCGGCACAGCTGGTCTCTGCTCTGCTCCACTCCGCCTCAGTGGAACCGCAGCCTTATAAAACCTATGTGGCATAATCACCCCATAACTATTTTGATATTTCTGTTAAGTTGCAGTTCTACGAGAAACTGTTTTATAGAAACAGGTAAATGTGATCTTTGTTTGTTCGAGTAGGTACCTGTACCCGTACTATCCAGTTACACCACATACTGCTACTTTAAAAAATACTTTTTCCTACTAATTTTAAAATGCGAAAGTTTGGAGGATTTCTGGATGTGGAGTTTGTTACTTTTTCAAGCAAAAACTACTGACCGAATTCGGATAAAATTTGGCTAAATAGTTTATTTATGTTTTTTTCGTAGGACGATCCCGTGGGACAATATTACCGAACTGCAAGCGGGCGAAGCCGTGGGCATGAGCTAGTTACTTATAAACCTGGTATTTGTTGGTAGAGGACACTAAAGTGTGCATAGAAAATAGTTCACGAACAATTTTCACAGGTACTTAAACCATAATCCTTTCTTGACTGTCGTGCAGACAGTTTAAAACAATGACACAAGTTCGTCCACCAAAATTAAAGTCCAAGTGAACTTTCACTAATAATCTTCGCTTTTAACAAAATGAACACTCAAACTTGTCTTAAGTTTCATAACAATAACTTGAAAAGCCCCTAATAACTTTAGAGCTAGAACTCTTCTTTAGAGGACATAACTTAGAACTAAATGATGTGGCTGAGGTTTTTCTAGAATTTTGATAAAAGGAATAATATGTTTCAAAGTAAATTCATTTATTCTACGGATTCTACGAAAGCTCTAGAGATTTCTGCATCGTCTTTGAAATGCTAATGCAATGTATATAGATCTAATCAGCTCCTAAGTATATTATATTAGATCTAGGAGCTGTCAGGGTTTATTACTAAGTCGTTAATATGTATAGGTTTAAAATTAGGTAAATCAAAATCACCACCAAGCCGTTAAGATAAAGTGGGACTGGGCTGGCCATGTCTGCCGTATGCCCGCCGAGCTGTGGGCCAAAATAACCACGATGTGGAGCCCTGATACAGCCAGAAGGCGACGCGGTAGACCTCGCAGGAGAAGAAGGGAGACGATCTGGACAGAACCAACGACTAGTGGTCCACAATAGCCCTAGATCAAGAGATTTGGATGTTATGGGGTCTTTGCCCAGCAGTGAGATAGCACAGGCTAATAGAATCAGTAAGTTGCCAAGTCAGCAAGGTGACAACGATAGATGACGAATTGACGATGCTAATCTACTACCTTTACACGGGCAATTCTTGTGTATAAGTATATAATCTGAATATCGGAAACGGCTCCAACGATTTTTATGAAATTTAGTATGCAGGGGGTTTCGGGGGCGATAAATCGACCTAGATAGGTTTATTTTTTTAGAAAACGTCACCAAAAAAAAAAACCAAATATTTTATCTTTAAATCCGGTAACATTTTAATATTGAAAAATGAAAGAAAACATAAACCATGTTTTGTTTTATTTGATATCTTTTTCATTTGTAGTACAGTGATTTTACTTTATTGAGTGAAATGGCACTAATCTCAGAATATAATATTATTCCCATTCGTCCACTACAATGCTGAGTGGGATAAACGGGAATAATCGAACAAAAGATCGTTTAATTTTAAAATTCGTAGCAACTATCCGGTAGAGAAAAATTTCGCCAGTCAAAACCAAAGCTACCAAAAATGTATACTTCAAAAGTAAAAGTATCACACTTCACATCGTCGGCCCGTGAAAAGGTTTTACCCGAAAGCCTCCCAAAGGCGTAGAGGTATCGACAACCTAACGTATATTGACGCCGACGGTGACGTGAATACCCGAACACAATACGTCACACACAACCGATGCGGACACTAACGGACATTGGCGGACAGTACCCATACAAATATCAAAGTGTCCTGAAATGTAGTCACGACGTAATGTAATTTTGTAACTTTTGTGTGGGTATCAAAGGAAGATTCCATGATTCGGATTGTTGTCGGTGACATTTCAATCCTTTATGAGAAATTGGTTTGGCATGACGTCATGTTATGCCCTTTTTTTTCGGATGGGAAATCATCAAATGACTCCTCCCGCTCTGGACGGAGCAGGAGGGAGTGTCAGACTTTTACTGACTAAAACCCATCCATGTTCCTTCATCACCCTTTGTGTTCCGGGGCCACGGTATCTCTTTCGAACAGTCCCGCAACCCCGGATGTTATGCCCTTGCAGTATTGTATTTAATTTCGGGTTGGTGTCCAAATGTAGTGAGGAAAATGTTGAGTATGAATGTAGATAGCTATAAGAGTAGAGGAACACCAAAGAAACGATAGATGGACTATTTGAAAGATGATATGGCAAGAAAGGAGGTGACTGCTGAGATTACGAGTAATAGAGAGAGATGGAAGAAGAAAACAATATGCTGCGCCGACCACAAATAAATTGGGTTAAGGGCAGAAGAATGATCCGGGGCTGCGGGACTGTTCGAAAGAGATACCGTGGCCCCTAAACACAAAGAGCTAAAGAAGGAACATGGATGGGTTTTAGTCAGTAAAAGTCTGACACTCCCTTCCGCTCCGCCCAGAGCGGGAGGAGTAATTTAAGGATTTCCCATCCGAAAAAAAAAACAAAAAGGGGCAGATGAATGATAATGATCGGGCTTGTTTTCGAAAATCCATGTCCATTGCATATATTGCGTAAGGATGGATTGATCGTTCGATCCACGTGGAGACACTGTTGTTCACTTTAAAACTTATTGTTAGACAATTTCGATCTTTGAGGTCGGATCATTCACTCTTCACGTTTTCATGTAGCAATGCAATGAGATTTTACCAATAGAGACGTCATACTGAATAAATAGAAATAAAAACATGGCGATATTTTACATGAGCGGCTAGCTGGGTGACGGCCAATGTCAGTCTATGACAGCAGCTAGATAGAGTGAAATGGGGAAAAATGGGTACCTATCAGGCAGCATGAAGAAAATAAACAGTAAATTTTCAATATAAAAATGTTTATTTACAAATAATAATATTATGTATGTTTTTTTTGTTTCACTATCACTTCACTATTACTAAAGTTGAGAACAAATAGTTGAGTATGTTGTTGGCATTTGGCATCCATTCATCTTCTCGTCTTTGGGTTCTAACTACTTGTACCCATTTTTCTTTAATTAATCCGTCTCTATGAAATCTAAAACAAAATAGAAGTTAATGATGAAAGGCAAATGTTATATTTATCTAATAACAATTATATTCTAGTAAACAGTTATGTTGTGAGCGCGCAATCGTGAAGACTCGAATACGGCCCAATTGGGCCGTATAGCCTTCTAATCTGCAACACGCATGGCGACAAGCGATACGCTGCTACGAATTTAGATAAAAATTGTAAAAATGCCATCGTGCGTGTTCAGAAAGTGTACCAATTAAGATACCAAAGTAAATAAAACACAAGGGATCTCATACCACATGTAACTACGCAATATACTTCGATTTATTAATATTTTTCATTTATTTTCTTAATATTCTGATATTTGGAGGATAAAAAAGAAAGAAATGGGAAATGCATTTTTGTCGTGAGTACGACAACGACGCGTGAACTCTAAGAGTCCAGACATAGAACAACACTATCTGTCTTTTTTTCTTATTGGTTTTATCGAGCTATCCCTTTTGCGTCGTTTTGACTTGTAGTGAAATGTAGAATTAATAAAAAGGTGTGGTGCCGCTGCTGCGCGAAACACTTTTTTCGGTGGTTTTGTAGGTGTATAACATATCTGTTTATTAGAATATCATTCTCTACTATGGACAATATTGGACACCAGTGGTGAAAAATAATATGTGATATTCGAATAATATATTAGGCCAGCAGTGCAAGTACGTAGCACTCGATTCGATAAATCTGACAGTTATTCTCGATAAAATGAGTTCTTAACCAATCGAAAAGTCGGATTTATCGAATCTTATCGATAAATCCGACTAATCCGCAGTGCAAGTACGTAGCATTCGATTCGATACGATTCGATAAATCTGACAGTAATTCTCGATAAAATGAGTTTTTAACCAATCAAAAAGTCGGATTTATCGAATCGTATCGATTCGATCGTTATCGATTGCTACGTACTTGCAGTGCTTTCGTACTTTCTCTATCACTCATAAATGCAACACGCTACTTGTCTCTTTCGTGTAGGTGACAAAGCGGCAACAGCGCGGCAGTCATTTTTGAGTAAAATTAAATTTATGATTTTCCATTTTAAATAGAATAAACAGTACTTACAAATGAAAAGACACATCCTTCTTGATTTTTACAGCCGGCCCAATATAAGTATTGCACTTTCTGAACACACAACTGCCTTATTTATTTAATTTCCTATAGCAAACTCCCTTTAAACGTCAGTTCGCGTCGCGACCAGACGCAGGACGTGCGCAGGACAGACTGAAGTCACACAAGCTGGTCAGCTTGTGTTTGCATTGCCACGCTGACGTCGGTAAAACGTATCTACCTCAGTATTATATATAACATCATTGTAGCAATGGGTATCTTTGAACGACACTAAAATTAAAAAAAAAAACTTTGCTATGGCGATATTGAGCACATTAACAGTGAATGACCCATATAGTATTATGCTATACTTACACTTCATATTCACCATTCATAATACTATTTAACATGCTTTTTATTTGTTTATATATCTTCACTCAGCAAATCGATTTAAATACGATTCTTTAACTTGGAAATAGCTGAAATAAAATATTATCAAAATTTTCATGTTGTGACACTTACGTCAAGCGTCAAATTGTCAAACCACAGATAACTATATACTAGTCAGAGATGTCAAACTCTCAGTTATTTTTTATTTGCCTTTCTGCTTAGTCTATGATAGTTACTTTTTGGTTTGTAAAATTTAAATTATTTTTATTAATATGTATTTAGCCATTATATTTTGTAGATTATTACGATTGTTTACTAAATAACTTAATATTAAATTATATTATAAAATTCTTTATCTACACCCATGCTATAAATCCTCTTTATAGGTATCTGAAACAGTTAGCTTATGGCCAACATTAAAACAGCCAGTGTCATAATAACCATTATAACACCCAAACGGGTGTTATAATGTTGTACTGAATTTCATTATGCAACTCGTTTTAAAAAAAGAACATCGAATGTGGTAGTGAATCGAACGTCTAGCACGTGCGATTCACTACCACAGCGCCGTAATTAAAAAAAAAACTTGTAGGTTAATTCGAATTCACGTCGTATCCCGCCATTTTTGTTCGACATTTGGATATTAGTATTGCATTATGTACTTTGTTGTTTACAAAAATGAGTGATACAAGCTTTGTGAATTTTGATAATTGAACAATCCAAAATGTAAATAATTATATTACTACCTATACACGGTTTGTTTGTAGTAAATACAAGCAATTAAACTTTCCATGAACTTACATAGACTTCTTAGAACACTGCAACACCCTATGGTTTCAGAACCTTTTATGGAGGATTCATATCATGGATGTAGATAAAGTCTTGTATGCAACTGTACATAATTAGGTATTAAAACACTCATGTGATACTATTATCACACTCGGCTTCGCCTCGTGTGATAAACCCACATTCGTGTTTTAATACCCCTCATTATACAACAGTTGCATAAATAACTATTACGCACTCATGGATTTGCCCTGGCCGACTACACTTGTCAGTTGAGATGATGGCCACACTAAGAAAACTAATATTTGAAAAAGGAAGACTACTTTGGAAAAACGAGCTGACGGACGGCTAAAAAAGTCTACTCTGGGATCTGATTTAATGAGCATCAGATAACAGCTTGGTTTTCGCTGTCAGATACTTAAACTACCCAGGGAATCCAGCTAAAGATTCTCCTGGGACTTCTACACCCGAACTTCGGAAGCTAACTACGTGCCTGACTTACTACTTGTCTCGCAAAGATATCCTGACATCTGGCCCTGAGTTCTACGCTGCCTTATTACCACATTACTTCAGAGCTGACCTGGTGGACTCTGTGATCTGCACGACGCCCGTCCAGCAGACGTTTCCTGAAGCTGTTCTTCGAAGTTACCCTGGTATTGACCTGCTATCCTGACGCCTGTTCCCGTCTTTCCTACAGTGCTGAACTGAATCCTAACCGTGAACTATAAAAAACTATCCTAGATTGCGTGGTAGGTAGGTTTTTTTATAACTAGCTGTATTTTTATCTTTCCCTATTAAATTTTAATTGAACAAGTCTGCTTATCCATTTATTATTAAAAGGAGCAAGTCGATTTGTTAAACCCAAGACTCAAGAGCGTTTCTTTAACGTGATATTTTTACCGCGTATGGACGTGCTCTACTGAATTTTCAACGCTCCACTCCACGACTACACTCCGAGAGTGGTTAATTCCAGTCCATGGTTAAAAAGCATGAGCTTACCGTGCAAGAAAATCTACATGTCACTGATATATGGAAAAATTCCACACGACTGCTTGTTTTATTCGCCTTGACATTGCAATCACCTTATTCTTTTTTATGCGTATTTCTCCAGTCCCCCTGACATACTCTTTCTATAAACACATTACACCCCTAATGCTGAGTGGCAGGTTTTCACACGAAAATCCGTAGTGAATTTATTTACACATCTGACTAAATACGCCTTAATCCTATGGGTTTCATTTTTACCTCGAATATCTCATGCCGCAGTAACAGGATAAGCCAGTCACTAACGCTGGTAGGCTGGGTGTAAGCGCTGTCCCTGGTACGCAGAGCGCCATTTGCAATATAGTTTTACACACATTTTTATGAAGTAAAAATAAAAGTGTATAATCCCCAAACTTAAGGAAGTGAAAATTACTACTACTCGTCCACTATACTTTTCTGATTAATTTCGTTGCGGGATTCAAGACAGTTTAATTCATTCTCTGGGACTTCGTCGGGCTTCATTGTCTCGGCACTTTTCTGGTGGTCGCCACTGTTGATTCTGGCTTTCAGGAGTTACAGTGGTATGGGAATAGTGTGGCGGGCTTGTCCAAAAAAAAAAAAAATGCCCAATCTTTTACATTGGTGATAAATGAGAAATTGATTTATTCTGTAAATTGGTTGTAAGAAACACGGCAAAAACAAATATAACATAACATAACATCACGCCTGTAATCCCCAATGGATTAAGCAGCGGTGTACCTAATAGTACACCCACATTTCGCCAGTTATGTTTAAGTCCCATGTAATAGGGGGCGAGCCCATTGCCATCAACCGGGCAACCTGACAAAAATAAATTGTGTTTTAAAACAAGATGTGGTAGAGGTGAACAACTGTACACCCACATTTCGCCAGTTATGTTTAAGTCCCATGTAATAGGGGGCGAGCCCATTGCCATCAACCGGGCAACCTGACAAAAATAAATTGTGTTTTAAAACAAGATGTGGTAGAGGTGAACAACTGTACACCCACATTTCGCCAGATATGTTTAAGTCCCATGTAATAGGGGGCGAGCCCATTGCCATCAACCGGGCAACCTGACAAAAATAAATTGTGTTTTAAAACAAGATGTGGTAGAGGTGAACAACTGTACACCCACATTTCGCCAGTTATGTTTAAGTCCCATGTAATAGGGGGCGAGCCCATTGCCATCAACCGGGCAACCTGACAAAAATAAATTGTGTTTTAAAACAAGATGTGGTAGAGGTGAACAACTGTACACCCACATTTCGCCAGTTATGTTTAAGTCCCATGTAATAGGGGGCGAGCCCATTGCCATCAACCGGGCAACCTGACAAAAATAAATTGTGTTTTAAAACAAGATGTGGTAGAGGTGTACAACTGTACACCCACATTTCGCCAGTTATGTTTAAGTCCCATGTAATAGGGGGCGAGCCCATTGCCATCAACCGGGCAACCTGACAAAAATAAATTGTGTTTTAAAACAAGATGTGGTAGAGGTGAACAACTGTACACCCACATTTCGCCAGTTATGTTTAAGTCCCATGTAATAGGGGGCGAGCCCATTGCCATCAACCGGGCAACCTGACAAAAATAAATTGTGTTTTAAAACAAGATGTGGTAGAGGTGTACAACTGTACACCCACATTTCGCCAGTTATGTTTAAGTCCCATGTAATAGGGGGCGAGCCCATTGCCATCAACCGGGCAACCTGACAAAAATAAATTGTGTTTTAAAACAAGATGTGGTCGCGGGTTTTTTTTTTGCTTTTATTTTTCGGATGGGAAATCATCAAATGATTCCTCCCGCTCTGGGCGGAGCAGGAGGGAGTGTCAGACTTTTACTGACTAAAACCCATCCATGTTCCTTTATCCTTTGTGTTCCGGGGCCACGGTATCTCTTTCGAACAGTCCCGCAACCCCGGAACAGTCCCGCAACCCCGGAACAGTCCCGCAACCCAGGAACAGTCCCGCAACCCCGGAGTAGTCCCGCAACCCCCGAACAGTCCCGCAACCCCGGTCGCGGGTATTCCTCTATTTCACATTTTGAGAGTTACAGGAAGTCATCCCATGCACTAGGACGAAAGCTATCAAACGGCTGCCAACTGGACGCAGACTCCGAACTGATGCTGAAATAATTGTGATGGGAAAACCCATCACTATTCCCATCCTGGAAAATAAAAGTCCTGATTCTCTGAATTAGAGCAACTACTTCACCAATTTAAATTACGTCAATAAGCAATATTGAAAGTAATATTCATTTTGAAACGGACTACTTTGGCTTGGCAATATTACAAGATGAGAAATAGAGACGGGAACACAGGTATCTAAACCGCAGCACATGCTAAGTAACGTTTATTAATCTCGGTCTTAATGTTACTATCTTTATGGCCAATTTCCGAGTACTCTGTTCGTTATTAAAGTCTCAGGGGGACGTTTATTATCAAGCAAGCTCTAAGTTATACCCTGCCTAGGGTATTACTTCAATGATCTTATTGGTAGTTATCCCTTTAGATCTTTGGGTTTGTCTGTAACTGACAAATTTGTCTGGAGGAATTGTCTCAATTAGATTAGCGCTAAAGGATTAGTCTAGTTTATCTAGTTCGGTTTATGTTTGTGCCTGAAAACACTGCCGAAGGCTACAGTAAGCTCACTGAATTGATTTAAACAAACATTTTCGACAAAATTACGTTATATTTAACACTTCAAGCACAAAGTACAGAGGCGGACTTAATGCCACAGGTATTATCTACCAGTCAATCAAATAAAATAGTCATTTATAGTTTATTATAATCATTCAAATTAAATTCTAAAGAATACGCCCCTCTACGACGACTCTCATTTTTAGGGTCTCACTGTTTTTCTTCCACATGTTCTCATCATAATCAACTGCCTAGCCTTTTCCCAACTAAATTGGAGTTGGTTTCCAGTTTAACCGGGTATTCTATTTGAAATAATAATAATAAGAACAGCGGTGGCCCAGTTGGTGGCGGCTCCGACTTACGAACAGTGACGTGGGTTCGAACCCAGACAGGCGCATTACTTTGAGTAGTTTATTTCATCACCTCTGCTCTCAAAACGGTGAATGCAAACATCGTGAGGAAACCGGCATGTCCTAGAACCAAAAAATTCGAAGACATGTGACATCTACCAATCCGCACTGGGCCCGCATGGTGGATTATAGCCCATTCCCTCTCATAGAGAGGAGGCCTGTGTCCCAGCACCCACTGCTATATTAATAGGCTGATGATGATGATGAATAATAATAATAATTCTGCAACCGAATTGACAACCACCTCTTTTTTTTTAAATCGGTTAAAAATAGCAATAATTCCATGGGAACCAGGCAGATTTTTATTCAGGTACCTACCTACACTGTTTATATGTGAATAAGGATGAATAATGAAAAGTTGGCCTGGGAATCAACAAGTGTCGCTATAAAAGTAGATATGAAAGAACATTTTCTTTACCTCCGCTTTTATGTTCGTTCCGCTCGGATTTATTTCAGGTTGAATAGTTTTTAATTTACTAGAATGTTCAAGACATTTTTTTTTACGTCTACTTCAGGCCCTTATTAGAAGTCGACCCAAATGAACCAATAACACTATCATAAATATGTATCTAACTAAGATCATGAGGGGCTCGTGGCTCAGAAATAGCAGCTATAAAGGTCGATTATTATCTGAGGTCGGTCGGTGGATACATGAAACTTCATCAACACGATAATTATACATTAAGTGGTTGGTCCTGGCCGTCATTCAAAGATATGTTGACGACTGATAGATAGTAGGAAAACTCTGACAACCAGACTCAACAAAGGGTATCGTGTTACCAAGTCAATGGGGTGTGGAACTCAGGTCGACATAGTAAAATACTGTAATTCATTTGTACACGAGTACACTGGAATTCAACTAAGGAAAAATCCATGCACACTATAGTATGTGAAAAAACTACCCACAAAGGCGTGCCACTCAATGCAATTCGGCTCTACCCTGTTGGCATTTATCGGACAGCATATTGCAACTGATAAAATAGTGTCAGAAAATATCCAATAGTATCGAAATTTACGCTTGACAGAGCGCTTTCACTAGGCAGCATGAGTTGTTTAAAAAATACTTCACGAATGTCAATTTTCGTACTTTGATTACACGAACAGAAAAAAAAAATTGGATGACTCTGACCTCCGCAACCCAGTTAATACTGGTTAATACGATACCCCTTGATAAGACTGGTTGTGAGACTTTCGGGCCACTGACTTCCTGTAACGACTTACTACGCATTTGACTATGCATAATCGCATCTCAGTGACCTTACTGCCATTGTACCATGATACTACCGACTTCACTGATGGTCGGCCACTTCTCAATATCACCTATCAGAAGTATGGAAGAGGAAGACAACGGACCTCAAATTAATTGGAATAAGGGCAGGAAAATGATGAATTATGATGACAAGGGTGAAAAGTGTCAGACCGTCAGTGAACTCGAAGTATTCCCGTTTGAGCACCTATTTTTTGGGCACCAATGCATTGAACACCTAAGGTATTCCCATTCGAGCACCAATCCATTTAATAGCTTGGTGCTCAATGGAGAACAATAAAAAATATTTAACTTTATTCCCTTTTGTGCACCTACGCGGTAGCTTTAGCTTTTAAAACTAATAATACACCCCATCACTAAATGCTACCGCACTGTAGGTGCTCAAAAGGGAATAAAGTTAAATATTTTTTATTGTTCTCCTTTGAGCACCAAGCTATTAAAACGGTTGGTGCTCAAATGGGAATACCTTCGGTGCTCAATGCATTGGTGCCCAAAAAATAGGTGCTCAAACGGGAATACTTCGTGAACTCGGTAGTACCTATTTGCGATCGGCGCAACATGTGTTGTTCTGGCTTTCTCTCTGTCAACCATCAGCGGCCCTTGCGGACCCCTTCCTTTTGCTGGCTCTCTTTGAGGCGCGCGTGGAACACGAACGCGCCGACGTCACGGCCTATCGTCATGAGACGGACGGACGGCGAGCTAGCTCATAGCCCACCGTCCACAGGCCCGCGCCTACGGTGGCCGTGACGTGAGGTTCTCTCCCTCTCACGTTTTGCCACCTCCTTCTCTAGCATTACTGCTTCGCAGAAGGAGGTGACGTCGTCCCATTCCGTCTCGCTCCGGACCATGGAAGCCTCAATTAACATTTCTATTTCCTCAACAATTATTTCGCTACTTCAAACATGAAAGATATTAAAATTCCATTCAAACGAATATTCTCCGAGCAAAACCTCTAAATTGGAAACAACCACTAAATTGGAACGGACAGGAGGAAAGGTGTCAACATTTGCATCGATCTTCTTTATTACTCGACGACTGTTCTGAGGTGAGGGTAAAAGGTTATGAATCAAATTAAGGAGCAGATTGATAGGGATTTGAAACAGTTGAAACGGTTTATATTGACTGTTGTTGTTTTAAGTTCATTTTTTTCAAAGATTCCTAATTTGCGTAACCATTTACCTTCATCATCTTCCTGCCCTTATCCCATGTTACTTTGGGTCAGTGCAACACGTTTTTTTTCCATTCTCCTCTATCAACCGACACGCTATCATTTACTCCTTTTTCTTTTGTATCTTTCCCCATACAATCCATTCATCGTTTCATTATTCATCCTCTGCTTCTCCATCCATCAACATTTATATTCATAACTCTTTTAGTCTCATGCGATTCGATTTATTAACCGTACCATTTACGAAAAAGAATAGAATAGAAGAGAGAAAATAGCGATAATAGTTGGGAAAAGGCTAGGCAGATGATGATGATGACCATTTAGCAGCATTGCTCATTGTATCTGACGTTCCTACTTCTGAGATACAAGCCTCTCTTGGCAATGGAGTGGGCTATATTATAATCTATCTCCTCCGTTAAGATCCTTGAGTTATAAGTCGAGCTACACGATAACTGACAAAATATACTTGCACTGACTGGACAGGTCCACTCAAATCTGTGTGGTTCTTTATTCAAAAGACCATCTCAGACACTGATCTAATCTGCATAGTCCTCATGTGAATTGAGCAGTCCGGGGCAGTGGTACAACTGCTCTGTCCAACTAGTTGGACCATGGGTCTTTACTAGGAGCAAGATTATGTCTGGACTTCAAAAGAGACTATGACCTCTGAGTTTGTTTCGGCTGTTTATTCTTAGAGTAGTCAGGTACGAAACACCATCTAGTTTGAAAAAAATGTCGTGTAAAAGTGTTTGTAAAAACTTACTTACAAAATAAACATCATTTATCACATAGGCCCAGTGCGAGTTGGTAGATGTCACACGTTTTTAATTTTGTCCTACCCAGGTTGGCGCCGTAGAAATATTAATATAATAATAATAATAATAAATTTATTTCATAAAAAGGAGATTGTAGTACATGAGCATAATTACACAGAGTTATACATATAGGTTTGTACCGTGTCAATCACAATCTGGTGGGTGAAGTTCTGCTTTCCTAGCTAGGTTATAGAATAACCTGTATTAAGGATTAGCAGTCCCTGTCCCTTACAAAAGTTACATTAAACTAGTACAATATTTTATTTTATTTTTATACTACAATAATTTTTATAATTGAATACATGCAAGTGTGTGCGAGTGTGTGATTGATGTGTGTAAGTGTGTGTGATTGATGTGTGTAAGTGGTATGTGCGCGCTTGTGTGTTCGAGAGTGTGTGTGTGTATGTGTGTGTGTGTGTGTGTGTGATGGAGTGAAAGAGAGTGTGTGTTCGTTTTAATTGAAGTTGAGTGAGGTAAAATTTGATCTGTCACTGTCACTGACACCTATTGAGATAATTTTCTGTTTCATCATAGCTTTTATTTTGAAGAAATGAACGTAGAATTTTTTTACACTTAAAGTTGGATAGTCCGTAGATCAAGCAGATTTTGTTAAATTTATTGTACAAAGTCGGGCCTAAGCAGTTGCAAAATCTACGTGCAAATGATGTGCGTACTTGTGGAAGAGTGCAAATTAAGTCTTTCCTACGCTTAGTTACTATTTTATAAGGGGTTTTACGGTGCTGTAGGAGAACTGTTTGAAGGATGAAATGTTGTCGAACGTTAAGAACATTACAACTACTATACAATAGATCGGTAGGAAACATGAAAGGTCTTGAAGTAGCTACTTTCAGTACCGCTCTGTGTGCAATCTCGAGTGGTTTTAGTATAGTTTTCGCAGCACCACCCCAGCATGTGATACAGTATGTAACAATAGATAAACACAGGGAAAAATAAACTAAACGTATAATGTTTGGGTTCGCGATACTTCGGAGGGTTTTAAATATATAAATTAACTTGCGGACTCTACTGGTGAGTTGATTAATTTGAGTTTTGAAATTAAGGTTTTTGTCAATATGTACTCCTAAATATTTGATATTATCGACTACATTTAGGGATGGGCAGAGACAAGAGGCATTTCCTTGTAGACACCTGTATTTGTGGGCTGTAATAGATACAGGAAATCTTGGCTGAGTGGCAGGACTAATTGAATAGGTGATAAAGTTAGTTTTGGAGGTGTTGAGCGTTAGTGAGTGAGAATAGAGCCAATTTAGGGTTTTGTTAAAACCAGACTGTGCAATTTGCTCAAGTTCCGACCAGGTGTCAGCAACAAAGGTTATAGCAGTATCATCTGCAAAAGTTACTATCTTTGCATTTGTAATATTTAGGTTGCATAAGTCGTTTATAAAAACTAGAAAAAGTGTCGGACCCAATATGCTTCCTTGGGGCACTCCGTAATGGATGGGAAGCTCTTCGCTTTTATGGGTATCTATACTAACCATTTGAGCGCGATCCGAGAGATAGTTTCGGAAAAGATCCAATTGCAAGCCCCTGACACCAATCCTCTCCAGTTTTAGTAAGAGCATAGAAATTGGAACGGTGTCAAATGCTTTCGCAAGATCTATAAACATAGTTAATACCCTTTTGTTTTTGTCTAAGTTAAGCACTATATTGTTAAGCAAATCTTGCACTGCATCTGTGGTGGATTTACCTTTGCGAAAGCCAAATTGTTGCGAAGATATAAGATGATAATGTTCAAGGTAATTAACCAGTCTTTTATTTATGAGGCGTTTTAGGACCTTTGACATGGCACTCAGAACAGCTATTGGGCGATAATTACTGGGCACCTTCCCGTCCCCTCCCTTAAAGACCGGGTGAATTATTGCCTTTTTAAGGGATGTAGGAAAGATACCAGTATCGAAGCATATATTAAAAATATGGCTTAGGATAGGTGCCAGGATATCTGCGTATTTTTTGAGAATGTAAGGCGTGATGCCATCCCAGCCAGTAGCAGCGTTAGACCGTAACGTATTAATGACAGTAATGATTTCTTCGGGATCTACACGGTCTAGGACAAATGAAGAAGCCGTCGAGGGATTGTGTGTACCTTGTGGCAGAGCCAGTGCTTGATTCCCGTTATCTTTTATAATGTCATTGGCAAGCTTTTCGCCGATATTAACAAAATATGAATTAACGCTATTACATGATTTTTTAGGTGAGAGTGACAATGAAAGTAATTGTGTAGCTGTGGTTTTAGTTTTTGAAGTATTGGTTACACGTTTGATGGTATCCCATAAGGTTTTTGGGTTATTACCTGCCTTAGCTAACTCTTGAGTATCATACAGTCTTTTTGCTTTCTTTAGAATACTAACACAATGATTTCTGTATCTCTTATAAGTAATTTTAATTATCTCATTCTCTGGAGATTTTTGTACTTTTTTATGAAGCGCGTCTCTATTCCTAATACACCGCAATAAGCCAGGTGTAATCCAGGGCTTTAAAATCCTTTTTTTAGGGGGGACTTTTTTGGTAATCGTATTATCCGAAATGGCAGAACTAATAAGTTTTATGAGTTTATCAGTAACAGTATTAGCGTCTCTTTCGTCGTAAAGAGGCTTAAGATCTAATTGCCTTATACTTTCATCAAGCCCCTCATAGTCTATCTTCGTAATTGTAGAGCAAGCTGCTTTTTTCAAGTCTTGGTTTTGGATGCATAATAAGGTGGAGAAATGATCGGTAATTGTGGAACTGTAGACGAATGTACGAGTGGGACACTTTGTTCTTAGTATCGTGTGGTCTAGACAGTTATCACCTCTGGTTGGAAGAACATGGGCAGGTAGATAACCATGAAAAGCAAGACAGTCCAAGTATTCGTGAGAACGCATGTCAGACATGTTTGACTTTATATCTAAATTTAAATCACCAGTTATTATTACAGATTTGAATGCGTGAAGCGAAGAGAGGACATTGTTGAGGGCAGCTATAAAACTTCGTATGCAGTCAGTAGATGGTGAGCGATATATGCACACTATCGCTATCTCAGAACCAATTTTTATAATAAGACCAGAGGCTGATTGGTAAAGGTCTGGTTCTTCACAGGTAGCTAACAAGTTTGACTTGAGATATACCACAACACCATCACTTTGGTTTTTATGTTTGGTGGTTTTAAATATATTATAGTTTTGCATGACTGGAATATTATAGTTACTAGCACAAGGTAGCCAGCATTCGGTCAGTACGACCAAATCGCAGTCAAAAGAAATGCGGTGTAAGAGCGTTTGAAGACTTAAAAAGTTACGAGTAATAGATCGAATGTTTTGTGTCAAAATTTTTATATACTTGTGTGGATGCAATAGTATTGAATGAGTATCTTCAGGTGTACATGTATGTGTTATTGACACAGAGAGCTGGTCAATATTGTCAATTATTTGGTTAATGTCATCAGCCATTGAAATGTTTTAAATACGGGCAAAACTGTGGTGATAGCGAGGGTAATTAGTATTCCATAGAGTAATGAGTTTATTTGTGACTGCATTGAGATATAATTCTGTATATTATTTCGTATATTATGTATGTATATTATGGGAATTTTGGGAAGTAATCATTTCATCCAGCATCCTCTTGATCTCGTTTTTAAATGCATCTAATTCTTCTCCAGTATCCCCACCTGATAGGCACCTGCGTTTGGCTCGCTGTGTATTTCCTTGTATTTTGGTGTCTGCGTAATATAATTTTTGGATATCAGATTCTGACCGGGACGGGTATTGATTTGGCGGTGTTTTTGGTGGTGTTTTATACATTGTTTGTCCCTTACACTATACGTATTTGTTTACACAAAATTTGTTTGTACCACACAAAATAGCGCCCGCCAATCACTGTCGCGGCAAGCGACGAGTATGTATGACCCAGCGTGTGTTGTTTTGGCTAAGTGCGTCGCGTAATCGCTAGTCACGTGCGGGTGCGCTGCTTGACTCCGCCTTGCTATTGCGTTCTCCTGAGTTGCTCTCCTTGTCACTCGCGCACGTTGCGTTCGCGTTCACTATTTCGTATTTTTGTGCGCCTGGTACTTATACGAATTTAATTTGGCGTTTATTACCAAAAATGTATTAATTAAATTGAATAAAATAAAAATAACTTGTACGGGAGGCACGTCTACTCGCTTGCGCGGTCCAAAGGGAAGGGGGAATCAATAAATAATAGGGTATCCTGGACCCATCCCAAACACAATGCCAAGTCCACCACACTATTCCCAAACCACTATAACTCCTGAAAGCCAGAATCAACAGTGGCGGCCACCAGAAAACCGTCGATGAAGTCCTAGAGAAAGAACACAAACACATACAATACCAGTGTGGAGTTCTTTTTCAGGATGTAGGCCCTCCTCCTTTCCTGTGCATCCTGAACGACCACCTGCACGTTCCAGAATTAAATGAAGCCAAACACAGAGTTGTGTAGGTACCCACTGGTTGGATAAACAAACATGATAACATGGCCACGAGTCGATGATGGGTTCAAAGTTTCAAATTCTCAAACCCTCAAATTCTGGGCAACAACCTAATCACACCTAGTTCTATAGGTGTTATATGAATGGGTTATGAAAAAAAATTAGTCTAAATTACGGCACAGCATTCGAATTTCTTTCCGTGCAAACTCAAAGCAACTAATCCACATTTTTTCATTTCTTAAAGTAGAGCAGTTACCAAAAACGTATTTTTAAAGGACCGTTTTGTATTCAGGTTAAGTCTTAGTTAGTGACTGTCTGGACAGTTTTAAACAGAAGATAGACAAAGGTAGCCAAATTAAATTGAACATCTTCGTCTAAATCACTAAAATATTAAACATTTATCTCAAAAAACTAAGTTTTAGGAAGATTAAACTATTTTATAGTTTCAGTTAGTAGAACATTAATCTTTGAAATAATATCATTAGACCTTAGTTATAGAAATATCTATCTTCATTTACTTATTCCTAGTATCCGCCTAATTATTTCAAGATCCCCTTTGTTCAGCTTATCTGTTAGCAGAAGTGACAAGGTTTAACTAAATGAAATATCTATTACTTTAGCGAATTAGCTAGTCTTAATTAAACCAGCCTTCCAAAATAAGCTGATGTAATCCTAGAGGGCAAGAGATCAATACTTGTGTTTGGCATTAGTACCGCTTTACAGTGGTTTAATGTCAAGAATTTTGTTGAAGTATGTAGCGTGTCTTTTAAACTTTATCTCTGGGGCATGAGGTTAATTAGATTTGTCTAGATGATAATCTTATTCTAGGTAACTTACTTGACTACGGTTCAAAATGAAAGCATTTATTTCAAGTAGGCCAGTTATGGGCACTTTTGAATTGTCGAAACAAAGATGATAATTAAATGTAGCTACAGTCCCTGTCACAAGACATAAAAACTTTGAAAGTACTGTAGTTGCCCATTCCCTAGCGTAGATCTCTATGGAGAAGAACGGGCAAGAAACTCCATGGACACTTTTTAAATCAGAATGTTTTTACGTTCACTGAGTGTTATATGATCTGGGATTAATAAGTGTTAATTAGTTTATCCGTCCTGACTGATGATTTTTGATATACCTACGAGACTAAAATACATCAGTCATCAATCGGTTGAGAAGTGGTGGCCTAGTAACGGCCTCAACTTACGACTTATTATAGGTTCAAACTCAAGATTACTTTATGCAGTTTATTTTATTACCACTGCTCTCAAAATGGTAAGAGAACAAATTGCAAGGAAACCGACATGTCTTTAAATTTTTCAAAGGCATGTAACATGTGTATTGAACTCTCACAGAGAGTGGTTGACTATTCTATAACAGTAACACAGTTCTAAAAATAAAACGTTACAAATAATATTTCAAATAAAACATCTTTAATATTACATTTCCTTACAGTAGTGATTACATACGGGACCGAAACGTGGTCGCCCACAATGGGCCTTATCAGAAGGTTTAAAGTCACCCAAAGGGCAATGGAGAGGGCTATGCTCGGAGTTTCTTTGCATGATCGAATCAGAAATGAAGACATCCGCAAGAGAACCAGGTTCACCGACGTAGCCCGTAGAATTGAGTATTATACTAGATTTTTTTTTTGTCATAAATGGAAAGATCATATATATGTTTTATAACAAACAATTTTTTTTTTTTTTCGCTCTAATTAGAAAGTTATTTTAGATTAAAAATACATTCTCGAACCCCGTACCGAAAACACGCCGACAGTTCCCGAATAAACCCGAGCGCGTATGTGACGTCACAATGTTAATACTTACTCATCGTACCATACAGCTGATACAGTGTTTTGACCTAGCATCGATGATTTCTTGTTATTATTAAAATTCTGTTCCTCAAATACTATGAGTGTGCGTTAATTAAGAGAGTTGGATAAAAGGATCATAAGTCAACACCGTTAAAAGTAATATATTTAGCACGCAAGATTCTTAATTTACCCTAATAAAATCCAAGTGCGTAAATACGGTCATCGCCATATTGTGAGCCAAGGCTAGAAATCATAAAAAAATAGTTTTCGGACATCCAAGCTCCACTATGTTGAGAATAATTGACTCGTCATTTAATTATGTGACGAATTCATCCATAGTTCCATTTAAATAATTAATGGTAATGATGATTTTGAAATCTAAAGTCGAAGTTTCGCGGCAATCTTGCATCTTTACATTTTTATTTTTCACATTGTATCACACAGACGCATAGATTCGAAAACAAATATGACAATTATCATTCCAAATATTTTATACAACATGAAAATACCCAGATCTTAGCGTAATTTACTAACACAGGACCAATAACACGTAATATTTATTACCACTACTCAATTTGTATTTGTTATTGACGTTAACGACATGACATGCCGATATTATTATTTTTTTAAATCTTTGTGATGTGTGAAAGCGATTATTCCAATCGATTATTTTTTTGTAAATTTGGATTAACTCGAGTAATTAAATTAAGGATTGTAATAATCGACGAATAGAAATTAAAATAATCTTGTTTTAAGCGTAAAAACAATAAATATTTATTATATTATTGTGTTTTTTTATAGGTAATCTTAATTGTATATTGTATACGTAGGTATTCAAACCAACCCAACAATAAACAGTACAGATTGATCCATGGCTAAATTCGCGCCGATTTTTTCGAAATCAAAATTTAAATTAGAAATGCACTCGCTGTTCAAAATTACATTGTATTTAAATTTACTATTTTTTGAAGTGATAACTTCTTCTGGGAGGGTGACTCGATTCGGAACGGTAACGAAGGAGTTCGGGAACGAAGTAGTTCCTGAATGACTGACTGATGGATCAATGCACAGCCAAACCGCTGATCGTAGAGACCTGAAACTTAGAGGGTGTGTTCTTTGTATGACGTAGGCATCCGATAAGAAAGCATTTTCTGAAATTCTATCCCATATTAGTGCTTTTGATTTAAATTACTTTTTATTTTGACACATGTCTAAAAACCCAATCCGATTGTGTTAAAAAAACTGACTGTACAAGGATCTTTTGGCGCGTGGACAAAATCTGAACTAACGCCACTAATTTGTTTATTTTTAAACAATTTCATTATCAAATAGGTAGTTCAACATAAATTAGTTTAATTTAAGTTATCACTTCAGTCTAGATAATATATAAAAGTACTCTGTGAGTCTAGCGTCCCGTTAGTTGGATATAGTGCGCCAAGGATCTTGGTAGGTAGGTATTGTAAAAATCTGTTGAAGTTTTAGAGTTGATAATATTTATCTATCTTTGGTGGATCAATCAAAACTATGCCTACCAAGATCCTTGGCGCACTATAGCCAACCTTCAGTTATTACAAAACAAAATTCACAATAAAAAAATGATATAGTAAATAAAAATACTCATAAATGTGAATTGCGAGCGCATTCCTAGTTTAAATTTAGAAACTAAAAAATCGACGCGAATTTAGCCGTAGCTTTGTTTCTCAATAATATAATCTCCTTCTCGTGAAATCAATCAAAAGCATCGAATAATTACTAAATTACATTATTAAAAATGATAGTTTATAATAATTAATAAAAAAAAATCAGTATTCAGTATCAACTCTTTTTTTCCAGACTTCATTTCATTGCGAGTATCGATTAGGCTGAATGCAACTTTTTAATCGTGATTGCGAAACTTGCGTTTGCGGTCAGCACTACTAAAAGAAGTGTTATGTTGCAACATGGTTTTTTTTAGTAATATTGTCAAGACTTTGATTGTGTTGTGCTTGTGTATGAAAATTATGTATGAATAATGACGAAAATAAGAACGCAGATAGAATGTTACTGTTTTCATTTTGACCTTTCGAGTTTTATTAGCAAACGAGAAGCTTCTTTAAGTACAATATTTTCAGTGCATCTAGGTTACCTATTTTAGGAAGGGTGTAGTACTAAGTATTTTACACATATTTGGCAATAAACTGATGTCGCTGTCGTTTTACCGACCTCAACACGTTATTGTAGATATTAACTACAAACTTATTGTATGAAACAGCTGCCGTGACATATTTTTCATTATAAAATTGAATGCTGAAAGTTCACGAAAATTCACACTGTATTGTTGAGCAAGTCCTTTAACATTGTGACATAGCCAACATGGCAACCGATTTTGGCGCGTTTCTAGTCACGTGACTAATTTCAAAATTTTATCAATTTTAAATTGTCTATAATAAATAAATAAAAAAGAATTGAGAGTTTTTCGCTTCTATCATTACTATCATTTATGATAAAGATTTAAATTATATTTTAAAAATGATGTTTTTTTTTTTTTTGAACAAGTCAATTGCCAAACTTAAGTGGGAGTGGGCAGGGCACATTGCTCGCAGAACGAATGGCCGAGGGGCCGAAAAGTTCTGAAGTGGCGACCGCGAACCGGCAGACGTTGCGTTGAAAGACCTCCCACTAGGTGGACCGATGACCTGGTGAAGGTTGCGGGAATTCGTTGGATGCGAGTCGCGCGGGACCGGTCAATGTGGCGACACTTTGGGCAGGCCTTTGTCCAGCAGTGGATGTCTTTTGGCTGAAATGATGATGATGATTCCAGTGCTCCGATCTGCGAGCCATTTCTTAAATCGGTGTAATAAAGTATTTAATTGGAAGATTCAAAAAGCAATCACTTGACAGATTGAACTAATTACTGTGAAAACTACGTGGCACGTTGCCAAAGAACTGGTACTGAAGTTAACGAATGTTGTTTCGCTCATTAAAACTTATCTAACATAACTCTCAAAAAACCTTGTTAAGCTAGGCTTGAATTGATTGTTAGTGCCAACATTTCTTGAACTTACTCATAATTAGACCCACTTTGCTACTTTTTCAACATGGCGAAAGCAAAGCGTGGAAAATCATAGTTTCCTAATAATTAATGACAAAAATACTTTTCGTTCTATTATTTTTCTTCTTCGAAAATGTATTGAAAAACGTCATTTAATACACGTGGGCATTTGTTGTTTCAGTTCTCGGGTCCATAACAACTTCGTCTGCGGCTCGGGTGAGATTTTCGCCTCGACTGCAATAACAAAGTTGCCCCACTTACATCAAAATGCACGATTTACCAAGGCCAGTTATACCTATGACACCTACATCTTAGTTTGTTTTTCCTGTGACAGTAAGAGAAATATATTATTTGCTATACTTATTATACTTAGATCTGTCTGGCATTTCCCAAGTATGTTGGCGTTGGCTTCCAGTCTTACTGGATCCACCTAAACAGAGGTTACCATGAACTCAGAACATGAATATAATATATACCCAAGTTATCATTTTTCGTCTAGTTTAAAAAAAGGACGTTCCATTTTAGACCGTGTAGTAATATTGTTTTAGTGCTACAAGAACGTACCCAATATTTCAAAGTAGGCTGAATAGCTTACTACTTTGAAATATTGGGTACTGGACCTTGTAAATATTGGATATTGGTGGGACAGAAAATCTATCTATTCACTAATGTGAATGGTAGATTTTCTATTCACTGTGGGAAAATGTATAAGTACTGCACCAATAAAAGCTCGTTAACGGTTTCTGTAGTGGAGTCGTAGATTGTTAGGGATGTCAAGTTTACAGTTGTTTTAAAACTTTTAATGTGGGCCAGCGATGTCGAATGCAGAACATTTAGCCATTAAAAGTTATCTGGATTATTTGGAATGTTTATTTACGATTTTGCCGTACTATTTTAACGATGAACTGGAATTTTACGATGTTTGCATGTAATGGCATAGTGGCCTATTCAAATTCGCGCAAATTTGGCTGTTTCTTCAACGTAACGTAGTGTAGATCTCTATTTAAACATTTTATAAATTAACTCGTATAATATACATAATTTACAAAACTATAAACAAGCTTAAATAAATTATCATCTGCTTAGCCTTTTCCCAAATATGTTGGGGACGGCTTCCAGTCTAACCCAATGCAGCTGAATACCAGTAGTTTACATGGAGCGACTGCAATCTGACCTCCACAACCCAGTTAGTACTGGGTAATACTATACCCTTTGGTAAGACTGGTTGTCAGACCTACCCGTAACAACTGTCAAAGATCTACAAATGACAGCCGGGACCAAACAAAACAAGCATAAATAAATACAAACTAAATATTTACGTAAATGAAAAGACTAAAACTCAGTACATTCAGTAAAATCGTTCATCGAAATCGTGTTTTCAACTGAATTAGCAATTTTCTTGCTTGTGAAAGGAAGCAACGCTATACGTAAGCATATTCCGGATGATTAAGTTTCATTTTGAATACTCTCCTAAAGGATGCTCGGTTTTATAGAACAATAGGGCGTATATAATTATTTTAACAATAGAACCATGTTATTAAAACCAAACAAAATAAAAAGCGTATTCAAGAGGCGTGTTTGCCAGCCATTATTAATTTTAATTAGCAGGGTGCAAATAATTTACCAGTTTCATCGCGATAAAAACACACAGGCATAGACTACAACATAACTCGCGATATGTGGGTGATATGTTATGGTTTATTTTCCATTTATCCCCATGTCTTTGATAGGGTGAAGTGTATTTTGATGTGACTCTCTGCATTCGTTTTGAGCAGTAGCAATACGATGTAGGCTTATTTTAAGTAGTTCAAGATCTCGGGATAGCATTATATGTAATATGTTCTCGCGGGCTTTTAAAGTTAGCACTAATAAGACTAATCCTCCAAGGCAGACCGCAGCACGACATAATCCTAAAATAATAAATGAGCAATATTGTATAAGTACTTTATTTATATCTTTGTAATCAATACTTAAGTTGCAATATACCTCTATATTACAACTTTCATCGAAGTTACGCTAGCTAGGTCTCATAACTGGGAAAAGGAAGGAACTTATAATTGTCTTATTATAGTGTATTAGAAGTTAGTTACTAAACAAACTAGTGAGGTGTATGCCAACCTTCGCCTGTCTATACTAATATTATAAAGAGGAAACCTTTGTATTTTTGTATTTTTGTATGTTTGTATTGAATAGGCTCAAAAACTACTGGACGGATTTCAAAATTTCTTTTACCATTACTTAGAGGGATTCTTCCGAATCCGTATAGGCTATATTTTATCCCCGTACTCCCACGGGAACGGGAACTACGCGGGTGAAACCGCGGGACGTCCGCTAGTACTTAATAAAATATTATGTCGCGGCTATCCATAAAAATCCTATTTTAAACTAACAAGCCATGACATTGAAATACAATCACTTTACTATCTATGCATTAGCTCGTCGCTTAATAATAATAGCCGTACGGATCAATCTTCATGTCAAACCGCGCTTGCCGAGGTATAGTAGGATATATACTAGACTATAATTTAAATAGACTAGACTATACCTACTACTAGAATAGTCTGTGTGTATATAGATACAGGGTGTAAAAGACCTCATCACGAAGCCGTCAACCAAGCATTCTGTACATCAAACTAAGTAACTTTATGCAAAAAATATAGTTGGGAAACGACTTTTTTTTTGGGGTGAAAAATCATGTCTTGAGGTAGAACTCAATGTAACGCACTATCAAAACATTGTGCTGATGGATGGATTGAATAGTACGAGGGTCGTGGAGGTGTTTAAAGTAAAAATCTTACATTAAAAACTTGTATTTAAAAAAAAACTTGTCAAAAAGTTGGAACTTTGACCCCCAATATCTCCGTAACTGGAAGGTTCCCAGGTATGGTGTAAAACAAAATAATGATCGCAATGACGAGGGGAACAAGTGCCTTTCGGCTTTGTTAAGAGGTGTTTTACAACCAGACTAGACTATTATATAGACTAGCTAGCCAGTGTTCCGCAAAGTGTGTGCCGCGGCACACTGGTGTACCGTGGTAATTAGTTGGTGTGCCTCGGAAAAATAAAGCTATCTCATAAGTTAATAAATAGACAAACTGAACAAAAATACCTACTTAAACAGCCGTAAAACTTTAATAACAAATGTTGATTAAAATTATGTAAAATTATTTTTCAATTATGGTGTACCTCCAAAATGTTCGGATTTCCTAGATGTACCTTGAACACAGAAAGTTTGCGGAACACTGAGCTAGACTATACATACCGAGTTTCCTCTGCGCCTCGGGAAGCACTTTAAGTCGTTGGTTGTATGTCTTTAACAGTCGTTTCAGCTAATCAGTGGCTCTGACCTCTGACAAACAGTCTTACCAAAGGATGTCCTATTATTACCCATGTACTAACTGGGTTGTGGTGTGGAGGTCAGATGGGCAGTCGCGCCATTTTTAAATACTAGTATTCCGTTGCACCCGGTTAGGACTGGATGAAGCCGACCCCAACATAGTTGGGCAAAGGCTAGTCAGATGATGATGACTTTATTATTTATCTATAGAATAGTATTAGTACCTAATAGATATGTAGGTATGTTGCCTACACGTGTCATTTAAAAATAACTTTATTTCATTGCTGAGGAAAAATAATGTTTGAGCAGTTGATTAAAATTATTATGTGCTTAAAAGCTTACAGTGTCGGTTTTGTCTACACGTGGAATGATTTATATAATTAAAAGACCTATAGGTATCCAATGTCATTAATGAAGGAAAAATACTTAGTTTTTTTTTTAATAATAAACGAACAGGATTTTAGGATATAGACTTGGATATAGACTTCGAGGTGTAACATTGAAGATATAATATTTCTTATATGTAGTAACATTCTAATAAACCGCCCCCTCTTCACATGCTTAAAAACACTTCTCTACCAACTTATAAACAGTTTTCAGTTTCGATGCAGGTATTTTATTTTTCTAGCCTGCTCTGTTTCACTTCTGGGCAAAAGGCCTCCATCCACTCTTTCCACTTCTCGCAAACTCGCGCGTCCTCCTTCCAGTTCGGACGGAACTTGTCCAGTGCTTCCCGCCATCTCCTTCGTGGCCTGCCGCGACCCCGCCTCACTGTGCCAGGGCACCAGTTTCCTGCAATTTTGGCCCACAGTTTGTCCAACATGCGGCAGACATGACCTGCCCAGTCCCATTTTAGTTGGGCAGCCTTTTCAGCTATATTTGTTTTGGAGCGCAGTATTGTGTTTCGAACACGATTCGTTAATTTAACCCCTAGTATATATACTGCGCTCCGATACATTAATAAATAGACAAGGCTTATCGATTCTTAGCAGGTGCTGCGTAGTAGCTTATTTTATAGGGTTGCATTTCTTCGAACCATTAAATTCTACAACGTACGTGTAAATTATTTGTGTTAGTAAGTCATAGTCTGAGCTATAAAGTCTGTATAATATTTTCGAATATATTAAGCATTTTCGGCAAAAATGTGGCAATTTTAAGTCCCACGTTGGGCGCCAATTATCTACCCACATTTCAAATTAAATATGTTTTCAATAAAGTAAGATGAATGAAGTATTGAAAGCATTGATTTTATAATTGACATTGATAATAATAGACCTAGATTATCAATTTACCGTACAATCGAATGTTTCGTGCTGGCGAATTTCTAAGAACCGCTGAATACTTAATTGACGTTAATCTATAAAGTTCAGAATGTTTGACAGTCTGTTCGGAATTGTTGTGCAAGATCGACCGCAATGTGGGTAGAAATTCAAGTTTTGAAATTGGTGTAAGCAAATTCCATGTCTTGTTGTTCTATTGTTCTATATAATTGTTCGTTACTTGTCTTTGGAAGTACTCATCCGATAACGAAAGTTCTTTCACTGATAGAAAGGTAAAGGTTTTAAAAAACCAGCTAAGTGCGAGTCGGACTCGCGCACGAAGGGTTCCGTACCATTATCTATACAACATTAGACAAAACGGCAAAAAAATCACGTTTGTTGTATGGGAGCCCCCTTTAAGTATTTATTTTATTTTAATTTAATTATTTATTTTTAAAGTGAATATACAGCTGAATATTCTGTGAATATTTCAAGCGTCTACCTGTTGCCGTTATTAATATAGAGCTAAAAACGGCAAAAAAGTCAGGTTTGGTTGGGAGCCCCCCTTTAATATCTATTTTATTATGTTTTTAGTATTTGCTGTTATAGCGGCAACCAAAAAAAAACAGACATCGTTGGTAGAGTCTATATGTGGTAGTATCTCGTTAATAACAAGAACATCTTATTACGTGAGTCAATTTCAACAAGTCGATATTTTACCTAATTTCCATGGACATTTTCATTTTCAGGTTTGTTCAAAAACTTTAATAACAAAGCGCAACATATCCACATTATATATACATTTTCTGAAAGGGGATATTATAAGTAAATTACTTAGAGAGTTATTTGGGCCACCGAAATTGGCGAGCCACAGAAATTTTATTATTGCCACCGACATTGTATTGGTGACACAGAAATTCTGCGTTTGCACCGAAATTGTGAATTATTATATATATACATTGTTTTTTAATAATATGTAAAGAAAGATAAGGTTTAATGAAAAAACTGATATAATACGAATATCGTCGTTAATATATGTATATATTATCGTTGTAATTATGCAATGAACACCTGCATGTAACCCATGTATCACAAATAAATGATTTGATCATTTTAATAAGCATTTCTAAAAATACAACGTGGTGTAATATTAATTGGGTAAATCAGTCATAAAATTAGCAATCAAAGAACTGATTATGTTTTTTACTTCTATGAAGAGGGTGGGAAATCATCAAATGACTTCTCTCGCTCTGGGCGAAGCAGGAGGGACTTTCAGACTTTTACTGACTAAAACCTATTCATGTTCCTTCATCGCCCTTTGTGTTCCGGAGCCACGGTATCTCTTTCACACAGTCCCGCAACCCCGGCAGGCATCGGTCCTTGCGGACCCCTTCCTATTGCTGGCTCTCTTTGAGGCGCTCGTGGAACACGAACGCGCCATCGACACAGTCTGTCGTCATGAGACGGACAGACGGCGAGCTAGCCCATAGCCCACAGGCCCATCACGTGGCCCCCGGCCACGACTGCATGTGTATGGACCACACGACTCCTGCGTAGAGCCTCCGGCAGGGGGCGTTTGCCCCCCCCCCCCCCCCCAGGTTGGGCAGGAGCCGCCTGAAGGCAGCGCCGGTCTGTTCCAGTTTGGGGGCCAAACGTCGGAAGTGCTCCACGAAGATCCACTGGCTGTCAAAGACGAGTCCTAGGTACTTCAAAGTCGACTCGACCACACGACGAAGGTAGGTCGGCACCCGGTGATACCGGAGTGCCTCCCTAATGCAGCTCCAGGGCATGGTGTTGAAGGCATTAGCGATGTCGAGAGACACCACCAAGACAACCCCACCCCGGGAAACCGCATATCCCGTCGTGAGGGCTCTCACGCGCATGATGGCGTCCACCGTAGAGCGCCCCTTACGGAAACCAAACTGGTGTTCCGCAAGATCCGGCCCCGACCCCGCAAAGTGCTCGGCGAGGCGGTTTGCAATTACTCTTTCAAAGAGCTTTCCCACCTCGCCGAGCAGCACCACGGGCCGGTATGCGGACGGAGATTCCGCAGGGCGCCCTAGTTTCTGAATGAGTACCAGCTTTCCCGTCTTCCAACGAAGCGGGAACTGGCCTCTCTCCAAGCATGCGCTTCAGATACCTCTAGTCGGTGCCCGAGAGCCTCCGAGGCCAGGACCCAGGCTTTGCCAGGCAAGCCGTCGGGTCCCGGGGCGGTATTTTTGACACTGAGCCTACGTACCGCCACTTTCAGGTCTACCCCAGTCACTTCCGGAGCATTTTCCAGCATCGCAGGCGGCGGAGCCATAGACGGGGGGGATGTTCCCCTCGCGAAGGGAACAGAGTACTCATCATGTCCTCCACGAGCTCAGGCCGGAGACTCTGTGTCAGTAAGAGGGCCCAGGTGCGGAATTTATCCCGCACCATCTTGTAAGGGCGCCCCCACGGATCTCTGTCGAGAGTCCCCAGCATCTCCTCGCGAGCCAGATCCCTGGCCCACGAGGAGATGCTGGGGACTCGACATCTGCGCACGTCGTAGATGTCGGACATGGCCTCCTGGAGCCACCCTGCCTCATTGTCAACGTCGGCAGGTCTGGCCGGTGATGTCACCCAGGCCTGCACGATCGAGGCTTCCAGGAGGAGCTTCTGGAGGATGCAACCCTCAAAGTTCAGTTAATCCAATTGAATGACTTTTTCAAGAAATAGTAATACAATTTTCTTTTAATGCCCGGAGCTAAGGACCTAGTTCTGTCAAAGTAATTTCGGCATAACAAGTATTGATTCTTTTCAAAAATCTTCATTAACATTAATACAATAATTGATTGGTACAATTTCTGTGGAGTCGTGTAATTTCCGTGGGCCACGAGATGCCACGGAAACCACAGAAATTACCCCATAGAAATTGGAAAATTGGCTATTTTTTTTTTTACAAGAAACCATCAAGGCTATGACTATTATTTTCTATAATATTAAATGTGTACCAAAGGCCACTTAGCATGCATAAAAGTGATACCTTTATTTCTTGCAAAAATCTTTTTAAAACCTAATCACCGAAATTGCAAAATTTCGTTCCGAGTAAAATGAAATCACGTACTTATATTTTTGGCGGAAAGACCTGGCGATATGGTGCACTACCATTCTTACTGCACGTAAGAGCACGACTGTCTCTTGCCGAGCAGGGATTTATTGTTCGTTTAAACACATTAGTGGAAGCTCAGGACGGTGAAACAAAATGACCATAGAAATTAGTAATTTCGCTTGGACAAACCTACCGTTGACATGTACTCATTAACTATGAGTCTAAACATTCAAAACTAATTAACTTCTTGTAGGTCAATCATTACTTAACGCAATCAAAATACTTTTTCCTACATATGTTGGAGATTATCTTCCTGAGAGGTAAATGCTGTGTATGAAAGTGATTGTGGACAAGACACAGAAATTGATAATTCATCATTTACCGATTTTTTTCAATAAAAGTAATAGTCTTATAAATATAATTTATGTGGCTTCATTTAGATTCATGTCACTTTAATTCTGAGAAAAAAAAATCGTTGCATTATCTGTAAAGCAGCACTGCGATTTCAGCCTAGACGCGTAAATTTTTCGCCTGAGAAATTCACTCACGTAACAGAATCGCCTTCTTAATTTAGATTCCTAATAAACTAGATACGTACTCAAGAAGGCTTGTCTAATAGACACAAATTGTATTCAAAGTAAACGTTCAAGAAAATAAATTCCGCTCCTTGTTTTCTGTCTAAAACATTGAATGTCGAGATCCTTTGATCCGGCTAAACTAAATAAAGAACTGAAGACTGACTGATATCAAAAGAAGTCTCTGTTCAAAATAAAGAAAAAAAAAACTCCAAATGACATGGGGTATGCTTGAAGTTTCCCAGTG
Source organism: Xestia xanthographa (assembly GCA_905147715.2). Lineage (NCBI taxonomy): Eukaryota > Metazoa > Arthropoda > Insecta > Lepidoptera > Noctuidae > Xestia > Xestia xanthographa. The sequence continues at coordinate 23,559,712 of LR990653.1, read as the reverse complement.
TTATCGAATAAAAAATGAAGAGATGAACAGTAAAACTAAAGCAACCGGCACAAGCAAAAGAACTGCCAAGTCTAAGTGGCAGGAAACATTGCTCGCAGAACAAATAGCCGATAAAGTCGAGGGCCCCCAACAAGGAAGAGCCACACCCTTATAAAGACCGCGGGCAAGCATATGATCGATCGATGTGGTGACGTTAAAGGAATTTGTATAGCCAGCAGTGGACTCCTGCTGACTGAAAAAAGATGATGATTTAAATTTCAAACTTACCTCAACGTCTTTAGGTTCAGAGTTCTTATTGAAGTCGTGCGACGCGTAAAACTTTTGCCTTTCCAAACTTATGTTATACATAACGTCCATTCTGCATTGCTTTAAGACACTCCATTGTTTATTCACTTTTTAACAACACAATAAAGCATTGCTCACAAGTTCTGAAGTTTATGTTATTGAGTCGTTCAAGAACCACATTTCACTTTAATTAACTGTTGAGTATATCTGGAACAATTGAAAATACACTTTAGTTTAACAATAATAAAGACTATCTCATAAAAACAGACACGTGTTAGACGGAGAGTTGAGTGCCGGCCATGGTAAATACTAAACCACGCAAAGCTTTGAATCAATAAATTGATCACTGTCGCGTTCATAGAACATAACTTTTCATATAACAAGGGGTAATTACGGTGTCTATGAATAACGTACTAAACGCGTCATAGTCCAATTATATTATAATTTCATTTGTCCCTAGAATAATTACTACTTTTAGGCACACGCAGGCCTATAAACTTGCGTTTAAAACGGGCCTGTATAAACATTTACGAAGATCAAGTGAGGGTAGTTGAATAAACACCTTCGCTTTGCTGTGCCACGGCCACGGCTGGTGCAATCTGGTCGAAACGTCGGGCTTATATTAAAGGTAAAATTCGCGATAAATACCAGTTTCCATAAGTTTTATAACTTGGGTTTACATTCACTAATATGTAGTTTAAGAATCAATGACTCATAATCATCCTATTAAAAAAAAGACACAAATTGCTGCAATTGGAGACACCACTTCAATTAATCAATCATTTAATTGTAGCACAAGTAGACATAATAACTGATTTGTTTTGAAACTGCACTTTTTTAACGCATAAGTAGTAGATACATTTTATGTGAGGATAATTTGTGTAAATGATTATTAAGGTACACCGCCATGTAATAGGATATTGCAAGCCTTGTTTGCTTTGTTTCGAAACTGTATTTTTTAACTCTTAATAGATAATTTTAAGTGAAGATAATTCGTGTAAAAGATTATTAAGGTACACTACCGTGTAATAGGATATTGCAAGCCTTGTTTGCTTTGTTTTGAAACCGTATTTTTTTAACTCATAGCAGATACATTCTAAGTGAAGATAATTTGTGTTAAAAATTACGAGTATTAAGGTACACCACCGTGTAATAGTATATTGCAAGCCTTGTTTGCTTTGTTTTGAAACCGTATTTTTAGGGTTCCGTACCCAAAGGGTAAAAACGGAACCCTATTACTAAGACTTCGCTGTCTGTCCGTCTGTCCGTCTGTCTGTCACCAGGCTGTATCTCATGAACCGTGACAGCTAGACAAATGAAATTTTCACAGATGATGTATTTCTGTTGCCGCTATAACAACAAATACTAAAAACAGAATAAAATTTATATTTAAGGGGGGCTCCCATACAACAAACGTGATTTTTTCATAATAATTGGTACGGAACCCTTCGTGCGCGAGTCCGACTCGCATTTGGCCGGTTTTTTTAACTCATAGCAGATACATTTTAAGTGAAGATAATTTGTGTAAAAGATTATTAAGGTACACCACCGTGTAATAGTATATTGCAAGCACAGAAATCTAAAAAAGAGGAGAAGTGGTAAGGGGGCGTGTCGGTGTCCGCGCGACATGTCCAGTCGGCCATGTCATAGGCAAATGGCCGTCTCCGCGAACTAGTTTACTTTCGACCGCGATCGTGACAAATTATAGCAATTCCGTGTTGTTCAGGGGTTTTTTTGTAAAAACCGAAGCATAAACCTAAACTTTGTTGATCACGGAATTACTTATCATATATAAGTACGAGTATTTTACTATATTTGTCTTTAAAATCAAGAAAAACAACAAATCGTAAAATATTTGTTGCTTTTACTATTATGTTTGTTTTCAAATATCACAGCGAGTGTACTATTTTTGCAATAAATACATTACTCCTTAAGCACTACCTAAGTTTGTCGCTAAGTGACTGAACAAGCAATGTAAAAATCACAAAACGATATTTCACTAAGCGGATGAACCACGTAGTACGGCCGCTCCTTCTCGCGACGAGTTAATGATGTGCTTGTGCAGATCCACTAATGTAGGCTATCGACAATGTCGATTGACGAATTAAATATTACTACATTAGTTTTATTTTTCAATTTGTCAACCGTTTTAACCCGGTTGGAAGATCGATGTCAAATAATGTTTTTTATGTATTTTGATTATTTTACAGCATAGTAGATAAATGCGTAACCAACTTTCGTAAAGTAAGTTAATTAAATTTCAGGTTTAATCGGTGGAGTGTTTTTGGCTTTGAATTATCGTATATTATGCCTTATCCTCGTGCTACTAACTACTGTTTCAATATGCCATGACAGCCTAAACCAACGTAACCGGATATTTTATTGTTTTAATTTACTTCATAATATATTTTTTAGCAACATATTGTTTATTTTTATTATAATATTATATTCCTGACATTTTTATTATTTAATTATTTTCAGGACCCCAAAAAAATGTACAAAGAAAGATTCGATAACTTTCTGATTTAGTCAATCACTAGCGTACTTATGCTTTTGCAAAACACAACGATAGCGAGTGATGTTTTTGTGTGGGTAAGTTGTACGGTGCATGGTAAATACACGCTGTGTTTGATGTCATAAGGTTTATAATTGCTTGTGTAGTACGTTCAGTTTTAAGAAATGCGGGTGTGTGCGCGACTGCGTATCTATTACTTTTACTGAACTGCGTGTGTAGTAGTTCCCGCGTGGTAGGGGCAAAGTGAAGACACAGGGTTCCGATACATTTTCGTCTTGCGGGCATATCTCCTTCTTTATATCTATGATTGCAAGCCTTGTTTGCTTTGTTTTGAAACCGTATTTTTTAACTCTTAATAGATAATTTTAAGTGAAGATAATTTGTGTAAAAGATTAATAAGGTACACCACTATGTAATAGGATAAATTGCAAGCCTTGTTTGCTTTGTTATGGCATGTGTTGCGTACATAATGGGTAGCTCGGCTCCGGTCGCCTGTAATTTACGAGTTGTCATAACTATTCATGAGATGCATACATGTTAGGCGCGATGATAATTATTTTTTGCATAATAAGATAAATACAGGATGACTTTTTTATCACTTTAAAAAAGAACGGAATAGAAGCAAATGGCATACTTATTTCCTTTTTTTTTTGCAAAAAAATAAAATAAAAATAAAACGAAATTCAAATCATACGCGTATTGCGTATGATTTGCAATTCATTTTTTTTTTTTTCAAAATTAATCTTCCTTTGTTCTAATATGAAAAGTTTACTTGAAATTTGTAGCGTATTTTGATGATAGATCAATTTTTTTCTAAACTGTGGAAGAAGAAAAAAAAACTAGGTATGCCAAAAGCTTCTACTCCGTTCACCTAATATACCATTTTTTTTTGGAAAGTGATTAAAAAGTCATCCGAGAGTCTCTTAGAGAGGAGGCCTATGTCCCAGCAGTGGGAACATTAATAGGAAGAAGGGCAGGACAAAATTTGCGAGTAAGATAGTTTGCCTAACCCTGCGGAAGACATGATGTTTTGAGATTACGTATATATAGGGATTTCCTTTATCACTTATAATAATCGTAATTTTATTAAGTATGAAGGTTTTGTATTAGTTGCAGACTGATTAAGTCCATTTAAAATGATACTACTTCATGTTAAAAAGAAAAGTCACCATATTTATCAACAGTTAACTAACCCTTACTACAAACAAGTTTAAAATGTCAGACAAGAAACATAGCATCGTAATTATTGCTAGTTAACATGACCAAAACAAATCATTGTAAAATAACATCGTAATTATTGCTTGTTAACAAGACCAAAACAAATCATTGTAAAAATGTCGTCTTAAAAAGCTAAGCCCAAAAATAACATTCCCTGAATATTTTCAGTCTATTTTTACCGACCACGTAAAACGTACATCCCCTAAATTAACCTCACGCACCTTAAAATATACACTTTTGTCGCACTCAATACCAGCTGAGACCAAAAATAACCACCCGGTGAGCTACTCCTAATTTATGTCAAAAGGATGAACTTGACCTCTCACAGGACTTACCTATATTGGTCCGGGAAAATGGAGGTCGGCAAAGGAGAGGCGAACTTTGTCCTAGAGGCCAATAAAACATTTATATTATTATTGTAACATTCTAGAAAACCTAGACTCTTTTTACTGTTATTTTACATCATACCATCACACGTGTACAGGTCGCGGCACGTAACTCTAGCGCTGAAAGAAACGTGGAGGGGATAGCTGCGCATGTTGTACGACTGGAGAGCCAATCGGCGCAACGCACGCCCCAAGACATTCTTATTTTTTACTTCTGCGCAATAACGGTCAGCGCTAGAGTTTCGTGCCGCGACCTGTAAGGAAGGGCACAGGTGTACTTAATTATAGAACACCCATATTTTGCCTGTTAAGTGTAAGTCCCATGTAAAAGAAGCAAGTGTATTGCCATCAACCGGGAATAAATCAAAACTCCGTGGCTGTACTGAGAAATCCTTGTTGGAAAAACTCTTTTATACACAAACACTAACACATTTATAGGAGATAGGAAAATAAACCTAAGTTAAAAAGTAAGTCTCTGTTGGTAACGCTTGTTCTCGGCCTTATTTATATAGTCTAATATTCGGTAACACAAACTGAAATCCATTACGTAACCGAAAGAAAGTTAATGTACCTTTTATTGGTAGGCAACGTTACTATATTCGGTATAGATAAAGCGAGGGAAAAACTTTTCCGCCGATTGGTCCAAAAAGGAAACCTATCCTAGACTGGAAGTCTGGAAGCAATCATCGAATTGACCTAAGTTTATCTAAGCAATCTAAAGTTACTAAGTTCGGAGTTACGAAGTTCTAGACTTGTATCAAAAATAAATAGACAATAAATGTTTAGGAAATTTTCATCAAGAACAACGATAAATGGTAGTCAACAAATTTATAGTAAAAAAAAAACCATTTCAAAAGCAAGCATTTAAACATAGGTCCACGCGTAAAGTTTTTGTATTCTTTTCAGCAAACCCCTTGTAATTGATACTCACATCATGCATGAGAGTGCATTAATTAACATAACTAGTCCGCCATCTTTAGGAGCCCGCCATCCGCTAGTTTTAACCTACACAAACAACGGACATACATGCAAACATTGCTAGTTAAATAAAAGCTTGTAAAACTGTTTTTATTTTATTTTAAGAATAACATAATTAAGAAAAGTCTGCCAAACTGCAAAACAGTTTGTCTGCAGTTGTTCTCGTTTCACAATATCATTAAAACAATTTTTTAAGTAATATAATAATATAAAAAAATGTGTGTGAAAATGCGTTGAAATCACAAAATGCTTTATGCTTTTTTGTTTTGCTTAATTGAACACCTGTTCTGCATGTAACCCATATATCTATACTAATAATATAAAGAGGTAACATTTGTTTGTAAGTTTGTATGTAGGGGGTAATCTCCGGAAGTAATGAACCAATTTTAAAAATTGTTTCACTGGTAGAAAGCTACATTATTCGTGAGTGCTATAGGCTATATTTTATTTCCGTACTCCCACGGGAACGGGAACTACGCGGGTAAAACCGCGGGACGGCAGCTAATCACAAATAAACGATTTGATTTGATTAGATCTGCTTTGAAAATGAGTCTCACCTGTTCCCCGGTTCCCCCTCTTCATTATAAGGACCTTCCATATAAAGGTTCGTTCTTTTATCGTGTGATTATCGCCTCAACTGATGCCACCCATGGGCTTCTGACTGGCTTTACATGCCGTCGAAAAATATCTCTCAGGAAGCTGGTGTCCTCACGATGTTTTACTTCACTGAAGCAAGTGATAAGTATAAGGTCTAGCTATTCAAACACTAAATATTTTCAGAGAATCATCTAACGGCTATAACGAAGACAAAACAATTTTTTTTATTGTTTTTACGAAATAATTATAATTTAAAGACAGTTTTCATAAAACCTTTACTGAGACGTAGTATGACGTATACGTCGCGGCGACGTAGAAAACTAGCGTAATGGATGTTGGAAATTAAGAGTAGTACTTATTTTGTGCGTCAAGTTTTTTTTTTCATATACTCTGATTTAAAAAAAAACCTTTTGTTTGTTATGGCCGTTAGATGATTCCCTGAAAATATTACGTGTATGAATAGATACACCTTATAATCAAAACGCACATGAATCCGCAAAATCAACCTACCTATGACTTCCTATGACTTGGCAGTCCGACGTTCACTCCACTAGCCTATCACTGTATATAAATATAAAACTGACAAACTCATTTCCTATCTTCCTTATCACAACAAAGTACTAAAACAAACAATAGACTAACTTAACAAATAAATTAATCACTCGTTATTTTGCACCTCTTTATTCCTATCAAAATTAATGACCCCCGAAATTACCCCTTTAACTGCCGGAATTAGGAGTGTAAGGGCCTTTGATCATCCCCGTAAATCCCCTTGCAAAATAGAACTGATTGTAAATTTTGAACCCGTTGTATTTCAGTTCAGGGGGTAAGTACCTTGAAACACGCGAACGGGGACCTAATAAAAACTGTTTTTATGTTAATTTCAGTATATTTGAATAAAAGGTAATATAGAATGGCCCATTTTTTTCTGTTCCACATTTGTTGATATAATTTTAGATAAATATGTCAAGTTGTTTTGCTGCATGACGTTATACGCTTACTTTATATGTTTCGAAATATATTTTGAGCAGTGCGAGTGGAGCATCCATAAAATATAATTTACAAGTTATATAAAAAGTGTGTCTTGTAGAATGTACGTTTTAAAGATATAAAGAAAAAGTTTATATCCATACATATAAATGCGAAAGGTATGTTTGTTTGTTTGTGTTACCTTTTCACATCTAAAGAACTGAACCGATTATCCTGAAATTTTGCATATACGTTGTGAAGTGCAGAAACGGATATCGCGTATCTTTCATCCCGAAAAAAAATACTATTCCCAAGGAAAACAACAATAACGTTCATATGATAGTAATAGATGGCACTACGTGTCTTTTGAATCATAATTGAACAAGCAGAGTACAACCCGAATTGATTGTCAAATTCTAAACTAGCAAAACGCTTGTTTTGTAATATTTTACTAATATTTTTCTACTAGCTGACCCACGCAACTTCGTCTGCGTCACATAAAAGAGAAACAGCTCACAAAACGAATACATTTTTCCCCGTTTTTGCAATATTTTTCATTTATGCTCCGCTCCTTTTGGTCGCAGCGTGATGTTATATAGCCTATAGCCTTCCTCGATAAATGGACTACCCAACACTGAAAGAATCATTCAAATCGGACCATTAGTTCCAGAGATTAGCGCGTTCAAACAAACAAACAAACTCTTCAGCTTTATAATATTAGTATAGATTAAAAACGTATTCATAATGCCCTTTTGACACAATAACCTTGTCTACAAAAGAGCAATCAACAAAGACGAAGAACACTTTTAACCGAATCCTAATAATTACTTTCTTACAATAGTTAGTCTAATCAACACTAATTAGAACTTTTCAACTTTTCCTTTATTAGTATATTTGCTTCACGCTACCATAATTCCTAAGGGAACTTGTTTGAAAGTTATTTTCGTCTAGTCTTTAGTTTAGTCTAGGTTAATTTTTTGATAAGACTTAAATATTCTGTGGAATGACTCCCTTTACTTTGTGTAATAATCTAAATATATAAAAGAAGAAACTGACTGACTGACTGACTGACTGACTGATTGACTGACTGACTGACTGACTGACTGACTGACTCATCTATCAACGCACAGCCCAAACCGCTGGGTCTACAGATTCCAAATTTGGCAAGTAGGTTCCTTAGGTGGTCTAGGGGTGCACTAAGAAAGGATTTTTCAAAATTCACCCCCTAAGGGGGTTAAACGGGGCTCCAAAGTTTGTATGGGGAAACAAGATTAGTTAGACTATTTTATTCGAAACTTCACAGGAGTGCTCCTATTGATAAATGAGTAGAAACGGGTTTCAGGTTTTTTCAGAATTCAACCCCTAAGAGGGGGAAATGGGGTGGCAAAGTATAAAAATCAATGCACAGCCCAAACCGCTGAGTCTAGAGATTCCAAATTTGGCACAAAGGTTCTTTATGAGGTTTAGGGGTGCATTAAGTTTTCAAAATTAACCCCCTTAGGGGTTGGAACGGGAGTCCAAAGATTACATGGGGAAATAAGATTAGTTAGACTACTTTATTCGAAACTTAACAGGAGTACTCCAATCAATAAATGAGTTAACATTTGTGTTTCAGGTTTTTTCAGAATTCAACCCCTAAAGGGGGAAATGGGGTAACAAAGCCTGAAATTCAACATAGGTATTGTTTTTATGGTAAACTGGGTCGGATGTAATACAAAAACAACGATTTTAAGATTTAGTGTGTCGGACCTGAAATACAATCATTCCCTGTTGGGGTGCGATGGGGTTGAAATGTCTAAAAATCAATATGGGTGTCGTTACCGAGATTATCAGGGGCGCTGATTACGAAAATGGCATTTATTTTGAGATCCAGAAGATGGCGGATTCGACTTCTATACAGGGTTATTGTTGATTTATTGTGATGATTGTGATAACGATGACGATGATTGTAATAATGATGCTGATGATAATGATGATGATGATTGTGATTACGATGAAGATTGTGATAATGATGATTGTGATTAAGATGATAATGATTGTGATTACGATGATAATGATTGTAGTAACGATGATGGTGATTGTGATAGTGATTTTGATGGTGATGGTGATTGTGATGGTGATTGTGATGGTGATAGCGATGGTGATTGTGATTATGACAGTGACGGTGATAATGATGAAGATGATTGTGATTACGATGATAATGATTGTGATAACGAGGATAGTGATTGTGAGAGTGATTGTGATGGTGATGGTGATTGTGATTGTGTTAGTGATAGTCATTGTGATAGTGACGGTGATTGTGATAGTGATAGCGATGGTGATGGTGATTATGATTGTGACAGCAACGGTGATAATGATGAAGATGATTGTGATTACGATGATAATGATTGTGATTACGATGATAATGATTGTAGTAACGATGATGGTGATTGTGATAGTGATTTTGATGGTGATGGTGATTGTGATGGTGATTGTGATGGTGATAGCGATGGTGATTGTGATTATGACAGTGACGGTGATAATGATGAAGATGATTGTGATTACGATGATAATGATTGTGATAACGAGGATAGTGATTGTGATAGTGATTGTGATAGTGATTGTGATAGTGATTGTGATAGTGATTGTGACAGTGATTGTGACAGTGATTGTGACAGTGATTGTGACAGTGATTGTGACAGTGATTGTGACAGTGATTGTGACAGTGATTGTGATAGTGATTGTGACAGTGATTGTGATAGTGATTGTGATAGTGATTGTGATAGTGATTGTGATAGTGATTGTGATAGTGATTGTGATAGTGATTGTGATAGTGTAAAATTGGTTATTTACATTGTGCATTAAATTAAATAAATAAATAGTGATTGTGATTGTGATAGTGATTGAGATTGAGATTGTGATAGTGATAGTGATTGTGAGAGTGATAGTGATTGTGATAGTGATAGTGATTGTGATAGTGTGTGATAGTGATTGTGATAGTGATAGTGATAGTGATTGTGATAGTGATTGTGATTGTGATAGTGTTTGTGATTGTGATAGTGATTGATAGTGATAGTGATTGTGATAGTGATAGTGATAGTGATTGTGATTGTGATAGTGATTGAAATATTGTGTGATAGTGATTGTGATTGTGATTGTGATAGTGATTGTGATTGTGATAGTGATAGTGATGGTAGTTGTGATAGTGATGGTGATTTTGATGATAATAATAAATTGTGATTATTATGAAATTTGGCACATACATAGTTTATAACCTGGATTAACATGTAGGATACTATTTATCCCTTTATTATGATTCAGTGGGACAATTACCGACCTTTACGCGGGCGAAGCCGCGGGCAACAGCTAGTCTAGTATAAAAATAGTTAGATAAAAATAATAAGTTAAAATAGTGTTCAGTTTATTGCAGTTGGAACTTTGTCAATGACTTACGTAAGAATGATCGCGCTAAGAATTGTAATTGTTTATTATTTGTTAGATTTAGCCGCAGGTAATGCCGTAGTACTGAATATTTAGTTTTAGTCATCTACAACATGATTCAGGGTTCATCTGGCTAGCCTTTTCCCAACTATGTTGGAGTCGTCTGCCAGTCTTACCAGATGCAGCTGAATACTTGTATTTTTACATGGAGTGACTGCCTTTCTGACCTCCAGAATCCAGTAAATACTGGGTGATACAAAACCCCTGAGACGGGTTTCAGACTTTCGGGTCACTGACTACCTGAAACGGCTGTCAAAAATCTACAAATGAAAGCCGGGACCAACAGCTTAACGTGTTTTCCGAGGCATGGAGGTAACTTGGTATGTAATGGGTGGTCACCCATCCACGAACCAACGTAGCCAAGCGTGGCTTAACCAGCGATTGACCCGAACTGCTGTTTTTATTTAGCCGCGAACTCCTAATCGTAGCTACAATTATTTTAATTCAATTAAAAATGCTCCTGGCTAAAAGAAAATTCCTGAACGCGTTGTAACCTCCTTTTATTTAATTCATCAGACAATCTACCTACACTTTTTATTATTAAAAAAATATATTTTTTGTTTTGTTTATTTACGAAATGTTTTGACAAGAAGTGTGTCCTTTTTAGGGTTTCCAAACGGTACCATTATTTAAAAAGAAAATCCATACATGTAACCGAGTTAAAGTAAGAGGAAGAAAATTCTGAAAAATGTAGGTTTAAAAAGAATAGGCATGACGACGGTATCAAAAAATTGCAAATCTATTTAGTCCGTCAGTTAGAGTATTGGAAAATAATGGACACATATTTTTTTGTTTTAGCTATTCAATGAATATTGACAAAGAACCACAAAACGCATCAAAACTAAGAAGTGGGGGCTCGTGATGTCAGAACTAGCTAAAATTATAGAATTTTAAAAGCGTCATATCTTCGTCAATTTCGGTTTACGTAGGTAACAAAAGAAAAAATATGTGTCCAATATTTTTTGAAAATCTATCTGACGGACTAATTATTTTTTTTTTGTCGTCGCACCTATTGACAACGATTTCTTTTTTAATAAGTTTTTGTTAGTTTTTGAGATAAGGGACTTTTTCGTAAAACTACATACTATGAAAAACAAAAGCAAAGCAAATGTGAATGAGCTATAAAAATATTATTATTATATTGTTCGGTGCTACGGAGCTCTTTGTGTGCGAGTCCGACTCGCACTTTGCCAGTTTTATTTGTTTCTTTCTAGTTGCAACACGGTATTTGCACAATTGTGAAAATTGTACAACCATAACAATTGAACAAACCGCTTACTTTTTACATTTCATTATCTGTTGCCCCAATTTTTTTTCAACAAAGCTGGAACTAAGCATTTCCAGATTTTTGGAATCCTGTGCAGTATTCCACTCTTTATCTCAATTCTGTAAACCGGCTGCATCTTTTATTTGGAGAACACGACAATTAGGCCGTAATAATAGGCTCTTATCTAGCTTTTGCTGTAGTCGACATTTGGAAGTTCTAGGAATTTAAAAACCTCTTCCAAGTAAATATATGCTTGTTTTCATGAACACTGAGCAATATAAACATGCATACCTAAATACAAGGTGTAAACAATCCCTTCAGGAAGCCACCAACCAAGAATTCTGTACATTAAACTAAGTACAATATGGCGCAAAATTAATCACCCTATCGGAAGATGTTATATTTTTTGCAAATGGCGTCGTACCTCAATCATATTTGATACAATTATTAATTTTGCGCCACCTTGTAACTCTACGCAAAAATTATTGCTAGGAAACGACTTTTTTTGCGTGATAATTTGATAAATTAATCACGGTTAACGGTAAAACTGAATGTAACGCACTTAAAACACTGTGCTGATGGATGCATCGAATAGTACAGGGGTTATGGAGGTATTCAAAATAAAGGGTATGCATAAAAGTGTTGGAACTTTGATCTACAATATTTCCGTAACTAGAAGGTTCAAAGGTGTGATCCGGAACCAAAAAAATCTTTATAATGAAGGAAAATACGTGCCTTTGGGCTTCTTACGGATTTTTTACACCCATTATTTGAACACTCCTGGAATTTCCGTCTTCGGAGCTGAGACAAGCCTTCAAAATTCAACAGGACGCTTTTATTTTGGTTTCTCTTAGTGTGACACTAAAAGGGCATCATCATCTGCCTATAGCCTTTTCCCAACTATGTTGGGGTCGGCTTACAGTCTAACCGGATGCAGCTAAATGCCAGTATTACATGAAGCGACTACCTATCTGACCTCCACAACCCAGTTAGTACTGGGTTAGACAGGTTAGATACCTCTTGGTAATACTGGTTGTTAGACTTTTTTGGGCCACTGACTACCTGTAACGGCTGTCAAAGATCTTTGAATGACAGCCGGGACCAATGGCTTAACGGGTCTAAAAGGGCATGAGATCCAAACCTAACGTCGTCCTTTTGTTGTATAAAGGGTAACTAGGGTCTAGCTCCAGGGTGAATTTAGTATTGTGTGTCCTGAATGGACTTTACAATAATTTCTGGTACGGAAGTTCTATGTTGAGATAACTTAAATTGGCTGGTTAACTGTGGCTGGATTTCTGCACGTGACGTTCAAAATAGATTAGTTGGGAAAGTTATAATAGGTTAGGGTCTAAAAAGGTCGCTTTAGCAGAATCGTAATAGAATAACAATATGAATAACGTCACTATTCCTATTGTAATAGTCACCCACGCAGTTAATATTAAGAATTGACAATTTTTCACCATTTTCGGATCTTGGGTTCGATTACTGGGTCGGACAGTGTTATTGGGTTTTCCTCCAAAACTTTTGGATTTGTGCCCAATTGATCAGCAATACACTCGCCTATATTATGTGGAACATAAGCTTAACTGGCGAAATTTAGGCGAACTGTACTGTAGGGTCTACCCTACAGTATAGTTCCATTACAAGCGTTATAATTATTATGGCATCATCATTAATTAAGCCTAAAGACGTCCACTGCTGGACAACCCTCAAGTGTCGCCACATTGACCGGTCCCGTGTGTCTCGCATCCAGCGGATCCCCGCAACCTTCACCAAGTCATCGTCCACCTAGTGGAAGGCCTTTCAACGCAACATCGTTATATTATGTTGTGTTATGAAATTAAAGCCTTTATACAACGCTCCCAGAATTCATATACAGAACCAGGGGGTCTAAAATGGCCGCTTTAGCAGAATCGTTTTGTGAATCACGTTAAAAATTTAAAATTGTTAAAATGGACTTTATTGTTATTCACATAAAGTCCATTTAAAATTTTTTTTTTTTCTAACGTGATTCATGCTAAGATTCTGCGTAGGATCTGCTATAGCGGCCATTTTAGACCCGCAGATGTTGTTCTGGCTAAGTCCGCATTTCCATGCTAAATCTAGATTAAATTGCCTGCAAGTGGCGGCTGTAACGTCCAATGCTAACTTCTAATAACTTCACAAAGTAAGTCGAGGGAACGAGCTGTCGTGAAACATTCATTTACACTTGTATTATTGCTGTTGACGTAATAGAAATTGCCTCATCTATTTTGTACTTAATGTAGGAATCCATACTAATACAAGAAATTAAAAAGTTTCTCGAACGGATTTCGGGAAAAGTCAAAATAGGACGTGACCTGAATAAGAATATAAATCTTTTTTCCCGATTGCCAAGCGATGAATTCATTGCCATGGGCAAAACTTTGTTTTTACAATATTTTTACCGCAATATACCTAACATAATAAATAAATCTAAATATATAAAAGAAGAAACTGACTGACTGACTGACTGACTGATTGACTGACTGACTGACTGACTGACTGACTGACTGACTGACTCATCTATCAACGCACAGCCCAAACCGCTGGGTCTACAGATTCCAAATTTGGCAAGTAGGTTCCTTATGTGGTCTAGGGGTGCACTAAGAAAGGATTTTTCAAAATTCGTCCCCTAAAGGGGTTCAAAGCTTGTATGGGGAAACAAGATTAGTTAGACTATTTTATTCGAAACTTCACAGGAGTGCTCCTATTGATAAATGAGTAGAAACGGGTTTCAGGTTTTTTCAGAATTCAACCCCTAAGAGGGGGAAATGGGGTGGCAAAGTATAAAAATCAATGCACAGCCCAAACCGCTGAGTCTAGAAATTCCAAATTTGGCAAGTAGGTTCCTTATGTGGTCTAGGGGTGCACTTAGAAAGGATTTTTCAAAACTCAACCCCTAAGGGGGTTAAACGGGAATCCAAAGTTTGAATGGGTAAAACAAGATTAGTTAGACTATTTTATTCGAAACTTCACAGGAGTGCTCCTATTGATAAATGAGTAGAAACGGGTTTCAGGTTTTTTCAGAATTCAACCCCTAAGAGGGGGAAATGGGGTGGCAAAGTATAAAAATCAATGCACAGCCCAAACCGCTGAGTCTAGAGATTCCAAATTTGGCACAAAGGTTCTTTATGAGGTTTAGGGGTGCATTAAGAAAGTATTTTTCAAAATTCACCCCCTTAGGGGTTGGAACGGGAGTCCAAAGATTACGTGAGGATATAAGATTAGTTAGACTACTTTATTTAAAACTTAACAGGAGTACTCCTATCGATAAATGAGTTAACGTTTGTGTTTCAGTTTTTTTTCAGAATTCAACCCCTAAAGGGGGAAATGGGGTAACAAAGCCTGAAATTCAATATAGGCATTGTTTTTATGGTGAATTGGGTCGGGTGTATTACAAAAACAACGATTTTAAGATTTAATGTGGCAGACCTGAAATACTACCATTCCCTGTTGGGGTGCGATGGGGTTGAAATGTCTAAAAATCAATATGGGTGTCGATACCGAGATTATCAGGGGTGCTGATTACGAAAATGGCATTTATTTTCAGATCCAGATGATAATGATTGTGATTACGATGATGATGATTGTGATAATGACGACGATGATTGTGATGACGATGATTTTGATTACGATGATAATGATTGTGATTAAGATGATGATGATTGTGATAATGATGATTGTGATAACGATGATAATAATTGTGATTACAATGATAATAAGTGTGATAACGATGATGGTGATTGTGATAGTGATTGTGATTGTGATTGTAATGGTGATGGTGATTGTGATGGTGATTGTGATGGTGATTGTGAATGTGATTTTAAGATTTAATGTGGCAGACCTGAAATACTACCATTCCCTTTTGGGGTGCGATGGGGTTGAAATGTCTAAAAATCAATATGGGTGTCGATACCGAGATTATCAGGGGTGCTGATTACGAAAATGGCATTTATTTTGAGATCCAGATGATAATAATTGTGATTACGATGATGATGATTGTGATGATGATGACGATGATTGTGATGATGATGATTTTGATTACGATTATAATGATTGTGATTACGATGATGCTGATTGTGATACTGATGATTGTGATAACAATGATAATGATTGTGATTACAATGATAATAAGTGTGATAACGATGATGGTGATTGTGATAGTGATTGTGATTGTGATTGTAATGGTGATGGTGATTGTGATGGTGATTGTGATTGTGATGGTGATTGTGATGGTGATGGTGATTGTGATGGTGATTGTGATGGTGATTGTGATGGTGATTGTGATGGTGATTGTGATAGTGATTGTGATGGTGATTGTGATGGTGATTGTGATGGATATTGTGATTGTGATTGTGATTGTGATGGTGATTGTGATGGTGATTGAGATAGTGATGGTGAGTGTGATAATGACTGTGATTACGAAGATAATTATTGTGATAACGATGATGGTGATTGTGATAGTTATTTTGATGATGATTGTGATGGTGATTGTGATAGTGATTGTGATAGCGATAGTAATGGGGATTGTGATGGTGATTGTGATTGTGATAGTGATGGTGATTGTGATGGTGATTGTGATGGTGATTGTGATGGTGATTGTGATGGTGATTGTGATGGTGATTGTGATGGTGATTGTGATGGTGATTGTGATGGTGATTGTGATGGTGATTGTGATGGTGATTGTGATGGTGATTGTGATGGTGATTGTGATTGTAATGGTGATGGTGATTGTGATGGTGATTGTGATTGTGATGGTGATTGTGATGGTGATTGTGATGGTGATTGTGATGGTGATTGTGATTGTGATGGTGATGGTGATTGTGATGGTGATTGTGATGGTGATTCTGATGGTGATTCTGATGGTGATTGTGATGGTGATTGTGATGATGATGGTGATTGTGATGGTGATTGTGATGGTGATTGTGATGGTGATTGTGATGGTGGATGGTGATTGTGATGGTGATTGTGATGGTGATTGTGATGGTGATTGTGATTGTGATGGTGATGGTGATTGTGATGGTGATTGTGATGGTGATTGTGATGGTGATTCTGATGGTGATTCTGATGGTGATTGTGATGGTGATTGTGATGATGATGGTGATTGTGATGGTGATTGTGATAGTTATTTTGATGATGATTGTGATGATGATTGTGATAGTGATTGTGATAGCGATAGTAATGGGGATTGTGATGGTGATTGTGATGGTGATTGTGGTGGTGATTGTGATGGTGATTGTGATGGTGATTGTGATGGTGATGGTGATTGTGATGGTGATTGTGATGGTGATTGTGATGGTGATTGTGATTGTGATGGTGATTGTGATGGTGATTGTGATGGTGATTGTGATGGTGATGGTGATTGTGATTGTGATGGTGATTGTGATGGTGATTGAGATAGTGATGGTGAGTGTGATAATGACTGTGATTACGATGATAATTATTGTGATAACGATGATGGTGATTGTGATAGTTATTTTGATGATGATTGTGATGGTGATTGTGATAGTGATTGTGATAGCGATAGTAATGGGGATTGTGATGGTGATTGTGATTGTGATAGTGATGGTGATTGTGATGGTGATTGTGATGGTGATTGTGGTGGTGATTGTGATGGTGATTGTGATGGTGATTGTGATGGTGATTGTGATTGTGATGGTGATTGTGATGGTGATTGTGATGGTGATTGTGATTGTGATTGTGATGGTGATTGTGATGGTGATTGTGATGGTGATTGAGATAGTGATGGTGAGTGTGATAATGACTGTGATTACGATGATAATTATTGTGATAACGATGATGGTGATTGTGATAGTTATTTTGATGATGATTGTGATGGTGATTGTGATAGTGATTGTGATAGCGATAGTAATATATTGTGATAGCGATAGATAGGGATTGTGATGATGATTGTGATTGTGATAGTGATGGTGATTGTGATGGTGATTGTGATTGTGATTGTGATTGTGATTGTGATAGTGATGGTGATTGTGATGGTGATTGTGATGGTGATTGTGATGGTGATTGTGATTGTGATGGTGATTGTGATGGTGATTGTGATGGTGATTGTGATGGTGATTGTGATTGTGATGGTGATTGTGATGGTGATTGTGATTGTGATGGTGATTGTGATGGTGATTGTGATAGTGATTGTGATGGTGATTGAGATAGTGATTGTGAGTGTGATAATGACTGTGATTACGATGATAATTATTGTGATAACAATGATGGTGATTGTGATAGTTATTTTGATGGTGATTGTGATGGTGATGGTGATTGTGATAGTGATTGTGATAGCGATAGTGATGGGGATAGTGATGGTGATTGTGATTGTGTTAGTGATTGTTATGGTGATTGTGACGGTGATTGTGATAATGATTGTGGTAATTATGGTGGTTGTGTTAATGATGATAATTGGT
This sequence comes from Xestia xanthographa, assembly GCA_905147715.2. Lineage (NCBI taxonomy): Eukaryota > Metazoa > Arthropoda > Insecta > Lepidoptera > Noctuidae > Xestia > Xestia xanthographa. The sequence goes on along the minus strand of LR990653.1, from coordinate 23,541,577 downwards.
GATAATGATGGTGACTGTGATAGTGATGGTGATGGGGATTGTGATGGTGATTGTGATTGTGACAGTGATAGTGATGGTGATTGTGATAATGATGGCGGTTGTGATAGTGATGGTGATTGTAATAATAATAATTGTGATGATTATGAAATGCGGCACATAGATAGTTTATAACCTGGATTAACATGGAGGACACTATTATCCCTTTAGTATGATCCAGTGGGACAGTTACCGAACTTCACGCGGGCGAAGCCGCGGGCAACAGCTAGTATAATATAAAATAATAAAATGGTTTATCTACACCTTCAAGTAAAAAATATGGTTTTCACTAAAAATAGGTAACTTAACTTTAAGTTGTATGTAAAAGTTGCAGCCAATACCTAAACTAAGAATAAACTTAATAGCCTGTAATTATAGGTATCAACGCCGTGAATAAAAAAACGCGTAATGAAGGTCTCAATTTAAAAAAAATATATTTAAAAAATTTACGCAGTCGGGTTTTTTATTTTTTTAAATATTTTTTTTTTTATTTTACACTTTTTAGTTACTAAGATATACCATTTTAAAATCCTCATGATGAGCCCTTTATCAAAGCCGTTCAGGCTGCAGAGCGTGCCAAACATTTCAATTTGCCGCCAGAAATCCGCCAATTTGTTTTTTTTTATTATTTTGATATAGGTACCCAGTGTCACTCTCACAGTAAATACAAATCTAACGACACCTCTCAAGCTAAAATCCATCGAGCCGTTCAGGCTGCAGATCGTGCCAAACATTTGAATTTGGCGCCATAAATCCGCCATTTTGTTTTTTTTTATTTTGATATATCCAGTGTCACTCTCACAGTAAATACGAATCCAACGACACCTCTCAAGCTAAAATCCATTGAGCCGTTCAGGCCACAGAGCGTGCCAAACAATTATACATACATACATACATACTTACATACATACATACTCTCGAAAACATAACCCTCCTTCTGGCGCAGTCGGGTAAAAATAGAATCAAAATAAAATTCAATACACTATACAAAACTGATTTGTTTGCAGTACTGGAACTGCAAACAAGCCAGTTTTCATTTTCTATTCAGTTAATCAGAATCCATTGAAAACTCGAGTTCTATTGCCACAGAGTTTTAAATCAAATAAGCCCACGCATGCCTCTACTGTGTAGTTCCCACTTTCAATAAGTTTTCCATTACATTCATCACCATTTTAATCCCATTAGATGTCTTTTATTGAAGATCTGTTCAAAAGAAATTGTTGGACAAAAGACCTTTTGATGGCGATAAGTTTAATTTAATCTAAAAGAACTTATTGTGAAATACTTGCGATGGATTCGATTAAAATCGTGAAAAGTTAGTGTTAATATATTGCATTGTATGAATCGTAAATGAAAGTCTTAAGGCTGCAGTCTTGCAAAATTCACTCGCTGCGAATTATTTGCGAAACAAAGTATATATTTTTTTAAACAAACGGATGAAATAACACAAAATATTATTATTGCACATAAGTAACCATCCAACCAACCAGTAAGGTGATTTTTATTTGCTTTATTGAACTCTTGGCATCAAAATAATTTAATTATTACATACTTACGATGCATAGTTTTTATGAAACAACCCGTTTATTAAGAGATAAAAACAGAGAATTTTGATGAAATTATGACCTCTGAATTAAGAAAATGAAAGATAATTAGAAAAAACTAATCAGCGCATTTTGAAGACGGGAATGTTGAGCTCATTATGCGATGCTGAACAGATTTGTAAATTAATTCTATAATGCTATAAACTAAGCGCACAAACACAACTCAAAATGTTATTGGGCACGAAATACCTGTATTTAACGCTTGATTTACCTAACATAATCCACTTAAATGAACTTAAAAAAATAACTAGCTATTACTTATATTATGGTTACTTATGTGCAATAATAATATTGCGTGTTATTTCATCCGTTTGTTTAAAAAAAAAAAAAACTTTGTTGCGCAAATAATTCACAGCGAGTGAATTTTGCAAGGCTGCAGCCTTAAGCGCAGGCCATCGGCTCGCTCGCTCGCTAGCCGGCGCGCCGGCTAGCGAGCGAGCGAGCCGATTGAGCATCGTTTCACCTCTTTTTATACAATCGGTTTACACCGCGAACTACAGAAGTTGCCGAACCGTAATATGAAAAGAGGAGGAGCGATGCTCGCCCGACTCGCTCGCTCGCTCGCCAGCTGGCGGTGTAGCCTGTTCTTAATGCGTAGCTACTTTATTGATGCTCTCGTACTTGGTTCGCTGAACTGAGCCGATCAAACCAGACAGATGCAAATGAAACTGATTGTGTGTGCACTCGTCTGGTGGTACCTAGTTATCGGACCCTTTCGGTTGAAACAATGCAATTTCAACCGAAATCGTCAGAAAACTAGGTATGGTATGCACTGGCTGCTTTTTAGATTGTATGTTTGTTACGATCGGCTGCGATTGGCCGACATCGTACGGGCACAAGTATAGGTGTATGCATGTCTGTCTTCCTCTCTTCTACAGACAGGAAACCTGTCATCATATGCCTAGCCTTTTCCCAACTATTTTGGGGTCGGCTTCCAGTCTTACCGCATGCAGCTGAGTACCAGTATTTTACATGGAGCGACTGCCTATCTGACCTCCACAACCCAGTTCATACTTGGTAATACGATACCACTTTGGTAAGACTGGTTGTCAGACTTTTTGGGCCACTGACTACCTGTAACGACTGTCAAAGATCGACAAATGACAGCCGGGATCAACAGCTTAACGTGCTTTCCGAGGCACGGAGGAAACTCGGTATGTAAGGGTGGTCACCCATCCACAGACCAACCTAGGCAAGCACGGCTTAACCTTAAGATCGACCCGAGCGGCTGTTATTATTTAGCCACGAGCTCCTCCAGACACACAGATAGGAAGCCTGTATGTCATCATAAAGAAAGAAAGAAAGTAAAAAATCTTTATTCATCGCAGGGACATGAAGTGCATACAAAATTTGAAAAAAGAATCAATAAACATAACAAACAATCAGAGTATTTCAAAACGGAACACAAACAAAAAGTACAAGAACAGGCTACGAAAAGCCAATTAGGCATCAACTATAAACTACATTTTATTCTTTTAATATTTATCTTCTCCTATAATAGTTTTCTTCTTTAGAAGAAGACGAATATTTATAATAGGCATGTATCAAATATCTTTCTCGACAACCAACTAGAGCAGTGAATTTAAGCTCCAGTTAATCTATGAAGACTGTAAGATAAACCACTCGCTTACGACGTAAAGCGGATGATTCAAAGCTGTTTTGAGAGAATCCTAAATTCTTATTAAAATTCTATTCACAACTGAATTACTAAACTTAAAATAAGTAATTTTATGGTTAAGTTATTTACTTAGACTATTAAATGAAAACCTTTCTAGATATGGTTAGGTATTTACTCAGAGTATCTAATTAATTACCGAAGTATTTAAATGTGTGCCAGGTGTATTATTTCAGTGGAGTTACGACCTTACGAGGAGCTCGTGGCTAGGCTGCCAATAGACGGACTGCATCGCAGCAACCGCATGCAGTCGATATATTCAACTCCATGCATGCTGCATGTTGAATATATCGACTGCGTGTAGTCATGATGTCAACTTCACGCGGTCGGCTGCAGTCGTGTGCAGCAACAGCTAGTCGCATCAGCTAGTGTGCAGTTCTAACTGCATGCGGTTAGCTGCAGTCGATATATTCAACTGCATGCAGTTGCTGCGATGCAGTGGGTCTGTAAGTGCGATGCAGTCCGTCTGTAAGCAGCCTAGTAATAACAGCCGCTCGGATCGATGCCTAGGTTGGGCCGTGGATAGGTACTAGATACATTACATACCGAGTTTCTTTCGTGCCTCGGAAACCACTGAAGTGACCCAGTGAAGCGGTTGGTCCCGGTTTTTTGTAAATCTCTCCCGCTCCCTAGAGCGGAAGGAGTCATTTGATGATTTCCAATCCGAAAAATAAAGGTTTGTGTGTACAACATTAAAGCTACTTACACCGCTCAAGAAACTAAATTATCACACAATATTCCACTTTTCTTATACATAATTTATCTTCCACAGCTAAATTATTCAGCAGAGGTAACACAAGTAATAACATAATTAACCATAATTATATCTGAAAACACGTTGTTAATGATGGAGAAATTAATTCATGTTTAATTAGGATATAGGCGTAATATGAGGTTGATTGCGTGTATTCGAGTATTATTTAACAAGGTAGTATAACCAAAATCCATGAAATCAAATTCTATGAGTTGAAATTACGTATTTTACGTGACGATTATAATAATAATATGTCAATTAACATAAATTATATTGGTCTAAAAACAGCAGTTCTATGTAATTGGCTTATGCCCGCGGCTTCACCCGCATGCAGTTTGGTAATGTCCCAAAATATTATATGTGTAAATATTATATGTTATATGTGTTAATCCAGGTGGTAAACTATCTGTGCGCCAAATTTCATCTAAATCCAGTCAGTAGTTTTTGCGTGAAAGAGTAACAATCATCCATGCATCCATCCTTAAAAACTTTCGCATTTCTAATACATATTAGAAACTAAAGATAGATACCTAGATTAAATAACATTATTATTATTATTTATTGTTATTATTATTTATTTATTTTCCTATTTATGTACACACAGTAAACAACAGAGGAAAATACATTAAAAATATGAGTACTAGAACTGCTTATTTCTTAAGAAATTTCTGCCAGCAGACCTGCAAAAGGAGAAATGAAAAAGAAATGTAGACAATAGTGTGTGAGAAAAGGAAGAGAATAGAGATTAGGTGCCTTACCTAACTTAACCTAGTTATAATTTATTTTTTTAGTTCGATTTTAGTGTCTAATAAATGTTTTTTTTTAATATGTTTTAGTTGGAAACTAACATTTAGACTTTCAAAGATCGTCAATTTAAAACAAAACATTTTTTTTTGTTAAGAAAAAAAAAATTATCACCTTTAAACCTTTCACAAAAAAACTTTGACTAGGTTCATCCGAATTGTATAGGCCAGCCGTGCATTTAAAGAGGATAGAATTTTCTTATATCAGTCGAAGTATACAATTTTGTAGAGCAATCCTTTTAACAAAACGCCGGAGTGCCGATACCAAGGAGTTCCTTCACGTAAAGGATTTATTGGCGAAATTGGAGTGGCAATAAAGTAGCTTTTAAAGAAAAATCGCAACCAGAAAATGTAGTCGAAAATTTTTGATATTGTCCTTCAATTCTTTACGGAGGATAATTTTCGAACGTCATTAGGTAAAGCAAATTTTAGTGCAAATGTGAGGTGAAAAAAGGAAACCATCTAAAAGCCATATAATGTTAGTCATTCGTAGAACGTTCATTTATTTTTCCTTTATCTTTAAAATCTGGTTGATAGACCCAAGGAGTTAAATGGAGTTAAACATCAACAAACGGGCTAAAATAATCTTTTCTCGAATGACGTTAACAGATGGTTTTGAGAAAAATGTATTAAAATATAAATAAACATATCGATCCTTGTAAAGCCATACTATGTGAACTTTCTTCGAAGAAACCCGTTTCTACGGTGGTCATGCTACGCGGGCAGGTATGGTTTACAACAAAAAATGATCGCAATGACGGGGAGAACAAGTGCTTTCGGTTTACACCCGTTATTATAAAATGTTCTCACAAATTAACCATTTAAAAGATTCGTCTTGTGGGTCTTACATTTTATTCCAACTATGTACCTACGGCAATTTTATGTAACATGCATGATCCAATTTGTTCTACTTGTTAATCTAGTAAAACAATTTTACGATCCTCCTAAATTTTATAACTTCGGGGTGGTACTATAACAGTTTTTATCATTAAACTTGCTGAATAGGTTTCTAGTGAAGTTTTTAACACTTAATTAAGAAGAACCGTAAACTGGCCCGCCTGGTTATGACAAAGCTGTAATTGGTCTAACAAGCAATTAGTTTAATATAACTGAAAGTTGGAGAAGATGGAGGGTAATGTTTTTAAATGACATCGTAAAACGGTCTGTTTTTGGTGTGAAACATCTATAGGCGTGGGTAAAACCAAAAAAAGGCGTGGCGACACATCGCCAACTGTCATGTTGTCAACCCAGCCCGAACAGTCCCGAACATTACCGACCTGTTGAAGCAGCAAAAGATATATATATTCGCCACGGTTTACAACAAGCCAGCTGGTCTCGGGGCACAGCGCTGGGTTAGAATCTCGTGACTTCGAGTTCGATCCCAGCCTATGGATTATCTTTTTGTGAATCGAGTCATTTTGTTTTTATTTTCTTTTATTTTATGTGTTTGTTTTTTATATTGGCTTTTTTTCGGGGAAAAATTAGTAAATATAATTTTATTTTTTCACTAAGCCATATTTAGTTACTGTCGTAATCTGTTCTTTTAAGCATAATACTTGTAATAAATAATTTCGATGTTTCACATCTAATAAGCGTCCCGTGACGGCTCACAATTTTTTTTCTGTGGGGATATCGTCATGGACGCCTTTCATCTGAGGAGAACTTAGGGTTAGGTATGTAATGTGGGGATGTGTGTGGGATACGACGTTCGTCACCCGTCCGGAGCGGTCATGTATTATTTTATTCTCAAAACACTTTATTTATTGCCCTTCAAATATAACTAATAGTAACACAAGGATAGAACTCAAATTGCAAAACCAATTAATTTCTAATTGTGCCGTTTCGTCCCTGTGTCCTACGCCTCGAGAACAGCAAGCCACCGACGGCCGTGCCCGCGCGAGCGCGCTTCACCCCCGCGTGAGTAGAACAGTTGCTATTTTTAACTCGCTCGCACAGTGACTCGACGCGCACGCGGTACGCCGGTGCTCCAACCAAGCAAATACCGATAAGTACACGTGCCCTCAACATTGAAGTTTGAAGTTGTGCTTGCATTGAATACTGTCGCACTATTATGAATGTACAAAGATCGCCTCCGCACGGCACAGGCGGTGGATCGCAACCCGATTTATCAAAGCTAAGCTCGTTAGCAGTGGACCCGCAATTAATTACCTTTCGAAATAAAAGGAAACATGAATGTGAATGCGCCGCCGAAATTAAAGAAATGCGGTCGGAATTGTCCCGTATCGGTTCGTTGCTAGAAAAATACGTTGGATCTAATGAGCAGATTATTATTAAAATGCAGGAAAGTATAGCAGAGGTCAAAGCTGAGGTCACTGAATTAAAGTCATGTAATGAACAAACAGCAAACATGATTCGCGGAAATACAGCGCAGATTAGTGAGATTAAATCATCAACATCTAGTATGGTAAATGAACATAAACAATTAAAAACAACTGTGTCACAGTTGGAAAAACAATTATCGCTCGGGGAACATAAAATAAAATCCTTTGAGTTAGAACTTAACACTTTTAAACCCACCTCTGAATGTTCGACTTCAAACTTTCAAAATCAGCTATGTCTGAACGAACAAATTATTAAGGAGGTAGCAAATCGGAATAGCAGAGAAAAAAATATTATTTTTGTAGGCCTGCCCGAACAGTCCGCTGCTAGCGCTGAAGAACGAAAATCCCAAGATGACGCTGATATTTTAAAAATTACTCTACTAGTGAGCCAAGACCTCCCGAAACCGATTAAAGTCTTTAGAATAGGCAAATACTCACCGGGAAAAAGCCGTAGAATCAAAGTATGTTACGACTCTTCAGCACCCGCAAAGCAACTCCTACGCAATAAAGAGAAGTTGCCAGAAAACATTAAAATATTTTCAGATCAAACCCCAGCTCAGCAAAAATATTTTAAAGATATAAAAGAAGAACTAACACGTCGCCAAAATGATGGAGAGAATGGACTAACTATTAAGTATATTAATGGCACACCTACAATAATAAAAAACCCTGCAAAAAACTACGAACAGTAAGCGAAACCATACCTAAGACCAACGCTAGCAATACCTACCAAGTTATCAACAATTACCAAAATATAGAAACCAATAAATCACGGCTCAGATTTTTCTACCTTAATGCTCGAAGTATACGCAAAAAAGGAAAATTTGACGAACTTAAATGCATTCTACAATCGCTTCCCAATACGATACATGTTATTTTACTGACTGAAACTTGGATAAGAACCGAAACACAAGCCTTGGAACTACAAATAAACAACTACTCACACTACTACAACTATAGAACCGATTCAAGAGGAGGTGGAGTTTCAGCATATGTACACAATGACCTTAAACATAGCTTATCAGAGTCTAAGTACATAGGAGGAAACAACTATCTATGGGTACGACTAGAGCGATATGCACTAGAAGTAGGAGTCGTATATAACCCTGGCGATACTAACTACGCAGATTTTCTTGAGGTTTATGAGTCCCAACTACAACAAAAAAACCGGGCAATAGTGTTCGGAGATTTTAATATTGATCTTTTAAACAAAGACAAAAAGACTAAACAATATCATGAACTTTTGAAGGGAACTGGACATACATTACTAAATAAAATCACTAAGAAATATTGTACAAGAGATTCGAATACTAGAAAATCTATTTTGGACCATGTTAGCTCTAATCTGAAGGACGATCACTTTCACATGGCAATAGCTGACTCTTCAATGTCAGATCACAAACAAATATATGTTGAACTCAAAAAAACTAAATCCCCTCGAAAAATACGGACCAAATACGAAGCCATAGATTTTACGAAACTATATGATATACTAGAAGCAACAAACCTAGAAGAATTTGATGATGATTACGCATTACTAGAAAACAAAATAAAATCAATAATTGACAATAGTAAAACAACAAAAACCAAAATCCAGAACCTACCCCAAAACGACTGGATAAATAGAAACATAATTGATGATATCAACCAAAGAAACGCATTGTGGACAGAACTGAAGAAGAATCCAAAGAACACCACCCTGGAAGCAGAATTTATCACAAAAAGAAAACATGTTGCCAAACACATGCAAGATACAAAGAATAATTTCTACTATAAAAAGTTTAGTGATTGTATTAATAAACCTAAGAAAATGTGGAATTTGGTTAACATTCTTGCAAACAATAAAATTAAACTAAATTGTGCTCCTTCAAAACTATTGATTGACTCGAAACACGTTACGAACCCAAATGAAATTTGCCAGATTTTTAACGAATACTTTGCCACTATTGGACCCCTTCTAGCTAATGAAATACCTAAATCATTTCACGATGACCATACACATGCTTTACCAGAAACTCCTCCCGAAGACACTCCAGTGTTATCAACTCTTGATCCGTGTTCTGCAACTGAAATTTCAAAAATGATATCAAATTTAGACCCTAACTCTAGTACTGGATTAGATGGAATTAGTACCAAAGCAATAAAATGCATAAACAATTTAATTGCAAACAACCTGAGCAACTGTTTCAACAAACTGCTAGCCGAAGGTCATTTTCCCGATACTCTGAAAATGGCGAAGGTCACTCCCATATACAAATCGGGTTCAAAAATGGACCCAGGTAACTACCGACCTATTTCAGTGTTGCCTGTATTGTCAAAAATATTAGAAAAAATCCTACACGAACGATTGTATAAACATTTAACTACTATCAACTTTCTTTCAGACAGACAATACGGGTTTAGACCAAAAAGCAGCACACTAACAGCTACAGTCGACCTTGTTACTAAAATTAAGCAAAATGTAGATGGAAAAAACATAGTCCTTGGTATCTTTATTGATCTCAAAAAAGCGTTCGACACCGTAAGTCACGAATTGCTACTTAAAAAGCTAGAAACCATCAAAATTACCGGCAGTGCCCTAAAAATGTTCCAGTCCTATCTAAAAAACAGGTCGCAGGTAGTTAGAACGGATAATAACCATCAAAGTGGCATATTACCTATAACGTGTGGAGTTCCCCAGGGATCAATCCTGGGGCCCCTGCTCTTTTTGATCTATATAAATAATATTCAGGAAATTAAACTACATGGCCATCTTACTCTATACGCAGATGACACTTGCTTATTTTATTTCGGACCTTCCATTCATGATTTAGTTGCCCAGGCTCAAGACGATTTAAACACCCTTTTTTCATGGTTTCAATATAATCTATTAACTATAAATATTACTAAAACGTGCTATATCTTGTTTAAAGCAAAAAATAAAATAATACCTCCACATAATCCATTAGTTATTAATAATATACCTTTACAGCAAAAATCTTGTGAAAAATATCTTGGCTTAAGAATGGATAGTTCTCTTTCGTGGACTGTTCACTTGGATCATATAAGAACAAAGCTTACGTCATTACTTGGATCCCTCCGAAACATAGTTCGATGTATTCCACATAGATTGCGCCACACCATCTATAACGCCTTAGTAAAACCTCACCTACTATATCTGGTTGAAATATGGGGCAGTGCGGCCAAGACGAAGCTAGCAAGTCTTCAAGTTGCACAAAACAAATTAATAAAAATGATTTTTAACTACCCATTCTTAACATCGACAAGCAAAATTTATGAAGAAACCAAAATAATGAACATTAGACAGTTATATATTTACAATACATGTATTTTCATTCGTAAGGCACTCAACAAAAGTATACAGACTAATTTATCGTTTACTAAAGTGAAACAAGTAACCCAACGTAGCTCTCGCCGAGCTAGTTTTCTGATTTTACCGAAGACGAGAACTAAGTTTGGCAAAAAAATGATGATATTTGAAGGAGCACAATTATACAACAAAATACCCTCATGTATTAAAAGGGTGCACTCATTCAATGCATTCAAAAGTCTATTATCTGAATATATAATGACAAACAACAACCTTCCTAACATCTGAATGCAGTGGATGGGTATATCTAATATATATAATATGTAATCGCTACCGTGACGTCTGTGACGAACTTTAATTATAATTTATTTTAAGCATTTTTCTCATGTAAGTGACTTTGTGTCTTTTTTGAGAATAAATATCTTTAAACCTAATGTGGGACTCCCACTGACTAAAAATCCAACAATATTTTTTGGGCACAGTCACTTAATTTGATGTACAGATCGCGGCACGTAAGTCTAGCGCTGAACGAAACGTGGAGGGGATATCTGCGCATGTTCTACGACTTGAGAGCCAATCGGTGCAACGCACGCCCCAAGACATTCTTATTTTTTACTTCTGCGCAATAACGGTCACCGCTAGACTTTCGTGCCACGACCTGTACAGAATGCGTGGTTGACGGCTTCGTAAAACGTCCGTTTTAAACCTTGTAGAAAAGCATTTTTTTTTCTGAAGCAGCTTAAAAGAGCCAAGGCCACCGAAAAGATAACAGTCTGATTATCTAAAAACAGCTGTTTAAAACACATTTTTGTACATGAAAATGTGTTATAAACAGCTGTTTTTAGATAATCAGACTGTTATCTTTTCGTTGAACTTGGCCCTAATAATGACATTTACTTCTTAATCTTTTGGGGGCCTTGATACCCAAGCTGGTTATGACACTAAAAGATTAATGATCAAAAAGGTTTCAAAGTCTTAACTCACTAAACAAAAGTAAGAATCTAATTCATCACGCGTTAAGACAATAGATAACTCGAAGGATTTCTAAGGATTAACTGAGCTTAAAGTTAACCATTGTCGCGTCTAAGTTGTGAGCTCAGTGACCTAACAATAGATTCAATCAACTATTATTACGGCAAAGATTTTGGGTAAACGCTTCGTATGTTTTCAGTTGGTTTGGTAACCCGTCATGTAAATGATACCTAAACTAAACCATCTGTCAGAAGACCAAGTACCTAATTGATTGTTTAATTCAAACGAATCAACATTGCGAAAATAATATTATTACTCTGCTTGAATATGATACGTACGATAGGAGAACGTAGAAGAATTAAATAGAAAAAACCGGCCAAGTGCGAGTCGGACTAGCACACGAAGGGTTCCGTACCATTGACTATATTTAGTATTTGTTGTTATAGCGGCAACAGTAATACATCATCTGTGAAAATTTCAACTGTCTAGCTGTCACGGTTCATGAGATACAGCCTGGTGACAGACAGACGGACAGACAGACGGACAGACAGCGAAGTCTTAGTAATAGGGTTCCGTTTTTACCCTTTGGGTACGGAACCCTAAAAACTAAAAAGGCTTGGACCGTATTCTTTATCATATAACATCATGCTTAACTCTAAAGGATTAAGTAGAAGTGTACCCCCTGACATAGTAGACCCATATTTCGCTAGTAATGGGTATCGGTAGGTAGGGGTATCGTATTACTCAGGGGTTGGTTGTGTGTGTGTGTGTGTGTTGACTGCCTATCTGATAGGCAGTCGGTCCATGTAAAATACTGGTATTTAGCTGCATCCGGTTAGACTGGAAGCCGACCTCAACACAGTTGGATTTAATTGAATACCAGTATTTTACATGGAGCGACCGGCTATTTTACCTCTTTGAAGCCAGTTAGTACTGGGTAATAATTTATGATATCCTTTGGACTGGTTGTCAGAATATCGGGCCACGGACTACTTGTAACGACTGTCAAAGATCTACACATGACAGCCGGGACCTTCCGAGGTACGGAGAAAACTCGGTTTGTAATAAGTGGTCAGCCATCCACGGACCAACCTAGGCAAGCCCGGCTTAACTTGAGATCGACCCAAGCAGCTGTTATAATGTAGCCACTACTACAACAGCCCATAACGTCCACTGCTGGACATAAGCCTCTCCCATGATGGGAGGAATTTGCCGTAATCTCCACGCTTGGCAGGCGGATTGGAGATCGCAGTGATGAAAGACTAACAGAAAACGCTACTGCCCATTCTCTGGTCTACGGAGGCGCAAGGTGTTCTGCCTCAGATATTAGTCGCCTTGTACGACACCCGTGAGTGTAGTACCACACGGCTAATGTAGCCACTAGCTCCTCACATTTTCACGACTCTCCTTCTAAAAATCTAACTTGGCAACATAAACGTGACGTAATAAATGGTCATAAATTCTCGTTCCAATTAAACTGCCAAAAGCCAGGTGTGAAGGTTGTTAATGAAGTTACCTTTAGCTTTTCTTCACGTAAATCAATCATGTAACGATATCTGGAACTTGAGATAACACTTTGATACTTTTAATGACTTTTTTCGACGATATGATTGGCTTCGAGTTTATTTTGTGTCGTTATGGAATCATGGGAGCAATAACCAGAAGTTATACTGTCAAAGAAGAGGGGCTCGTGGCTAAATAATAACGAGGTTAAGCCACACTTGCCAAGGTCGGTACGTGGATGGGTGACCAACCATTACATTCCGAGTTTCCTCCGTGTATGGGAAAGTACGTTAGGAAGTTAGTCCTGACTGCGAAATGGACTGGACCTTTGACAGTCATTACATGAAGTCAGTGGCATAAAAGTCTGACCGCACCAGTCTCAACATCATAGTGTTTGTGTAGTTCAGGCAGTCGCTTTAACTTGACCTTATAGGTAATTGTTCAGAAGTAAGTATTATTGTTGGGTTATTCCCAAAGTACTCCATTCTTGTTCTGTTACAATTTGTTACTTTCTAACCGACTTCGAAAAGGTCCCCCATTTTGAAGTGTTTCTCAATTCAAATGGTATTTTTTTTTCATGTTTGTTCACTGATTACGCTGAGATTTATGATCCGATTTACGTAATTCTTTTTTATTTTCTGTTTTATTTAGTTTGATGCGGAATAGTTGCCATTTGGTCCCATAAAAATATAACATAGTTTGGCCTAGTAGTTTTTTTGTCATGAACATTTTTGTGGTTTTTTTTTTAAGTCTGTTTTCGTTTTTATTTTTGAAGATTTTTAATTGTTGAATTATAACAAAGCAAAGATTAATTGTTAAATTATATTATAAAGTCTATTATTAAAAAAAAAAAAAACTTTTGAGTCTAACTGTACGTTAACTACCCCATTTTGATAAAAATGGGATGGAGTACTTTGAGAACATTTGAGAACATGAAACCTAATTTAAAATATTATATTTTTCATGGAGTAATTAAAGAAGTCTTTTTGGAGTACTTTGTAATAATCCTTATTGTTTATGATCTTAAAGGATAATACCAAACATTTGTACGAGGAGACGACGAAATAATAGAGATAAAGTCGACTAAGCTGTCAAGCACGATAATAAAGGTTTTAAGATTTATTGATTTATTGATTACTAGCTGACGTCCCGCGGTTTCACCCGCGTAGTTCTCGTTCCTGTGGGAGTACGGGAATAAAATATAGCCTATAGCACTCACAAATAATGTAGCTTTCTACCAGTGAAACAATTTTAAAAATTGGTTCATTACTTCCGGAGATTACCCCCTACATACAAACTTACAAACATACAAACTTACAAACAAATGTTACCTCTTTATTATTTTTTATGATTATTACCAGCTGGCTGCCTTGAGTAGGAGTTTTTTGATGGCCTTCTTTAGTTTGTTGTCACTTAAGTTTATTTAATTTGTATTAATAGACATACAAAGCACCGAGTTTTCAGAATTTTTGGCGAAAAAAGTAACTAACTTCAAAAGAAAACGAATATTAAAAGGATAGGCTATTTTCATGACAAAGTAAAACAATTTTTGTGAAGAGAAATTACATTAAAACCAAAATTATTGATCTACCCACGACCGTAAAATACTGTAAAGGAAAGATAAACTCGACTGACACCGAATTTCAGTTTCCATAGTAATATCGGTCAATGACCGTGCAAGCACCTGGGTACCCAGAATAGAACGGTTACCTACAGCTGTTGCAGAGAGCTGCCATTAAAATAATAGGAAGGTATTAACATTTACAGACCTAGTCATTTTCTAAGCGTTCTATTGCTTTTGTTCTTTGTGATTACAATTTGTTAATTAGTTTAAGTGAATGACTATGAGTTAATAAATATTTATGTAGTTTTAATTATTCTAAAAGTTCTGTAAGTTCTTATCAAAATAAAGCTAAGCATGTAATTATATTGTTACTCTCCGTACTTATGTATTTATAAGTATTTTGTGTTATTAGAAGTAGAGAAAGTAACATAACATCACACCTATGTTCCCCGAAGTTTGGACAGAAGTGTATCTATAGTAGTATAAAACCCGTACTTACCTAAGTTTGTGTTTTTATAATTAAACTAGCTGACCCGCGCAACTTCGTCTGCATCACATGAGAGAGAGAGGGTTAGAGAGAGTGGAGTCAACCTTGAAAGATAGACATAATGCTATCGCGGTTTTTTTTAGAACGCTTTAAAACGAACAATTCCCTAATACATGATTGTTGCGCAACTTTAACCGTTTATGCAGCGCCCGCAAAGGAAGCTCTCGAAAGAAATAAATTTTCCTTGTTTTTGCAACATTTATTATTGATGCTCCGCTCCTTTTAATTATAGCGTGATGTTAGATAACCTATAGCCATCCTCGATAACTATTCAACACTAAAAGTTTTCCTGTAATTAGCGCGTTCAACCAACCAAAATCTCTTTAGCTTTATAATATTAGTAGATATATACCTACGTAGATCCAAGTGGGTAACAATTTAATTTCTTCGATATATTTGAATTAATCGCTAAAATAATCTACTTATGTTTTTCCAAAAAAGGGCTTACCTCGACAGCCTTTTTTTTTTCGGATGGGAAATCATCAAATGACTCCTCCCGCTCTGGGCGGACCAGGAGGCAGTGTCATACTTTTACTGACTAAACCCATCCATGTTCCTTCATCGCTCTTTGTGTTCCGGGGCCACGGTATCTCTTTAGAACAGTCCCGCAACCCCGGCAGGCATCGGCCCTTCCTATTGCTGACTCTCTTTGAGGCGCGCGTCGAACACGAACGTGCCGTCGACACGGCCTGTCGTCATGAGACAGACGGACGGCGAGCTAGCCCATAGCTCACCGTCCACAGGCCCGCGCGTTCGGTGGCCGGGGGCCACGTGTTGGCCCCGGACGCCCGGGGCGTCTCTCGCGGCGGCCGGGACGTTTAGAGGTTCTCTCCCTCTCACGTTCCACCACCTCCTTCATCCTTAGACACTCGATGACAGTCATACTCCAGCTAGGTCGAAAGTTCTCATCAAAGGTGCAAGAAATTAGCCCAAACACGATTTTTCAATTATAAATGGGACCAACTTTGAGATGTACCTACGCTTTTTACAAACAAAAGGCCCATGTACGGACTTCTCTGTAAAAGTTATCCGTGGTCATATATAAAAAAAATACGCGTCGAATTGAGAACTGCCTTCTTTTTGTTTCGTCGGTTAAAAAACCAATCTTGAGGCAACTTACACGTTTGCGGCGGCGACCTCTCGCGTCCGGCCCTGGTGCAAGCCATGGTCCGGAGTGAGACGGAATGGGACGCCGTCACCTCCTTCTGCGAAGCAGTAATGCTAGAGAAGGAGGTGGCGGAACGTGAGAGGGAGAGAACCTCTCAACGTCCCGGCCGCCGCGGGAGACGCCCCGGGCGTCGGGGGCCACCACCACGTGGCCCCCGGCCACCGTAGGCGCGGGCCTGTGGACGGTGGGCTATGGGCTAGCTCGCCGTCCATCCGTCTCATGACGACAGGCCGTGTCGACGGCGCGTTCGTGTTCCACGCGCGCCTCAAAGAGATTCAGCAAAAGGGAAGGGATCCGTAAGGACCGATGTCTGCCGGGGTTGCGGGACTATTCGAAAGAGATACCGTGGCCCCGGAACACAAAGGAAGATGAAGGAACATGGATGGGTTTTAGTCAGTAAAAGTCTGACACTCCCTCCTGCTCCGCCCAGAGCAGGAGGAGTCATTTGATGATTTCCCATCCGAAAAAAAAAAACAAAAAATAGGCAACTGACACGGGCGAGGGTCATTCAATTCAGAAAATGGAGTGAAATAAACAACGCCGTCTATCGACCAAAATGTTAAACTGCTAAAGTATATTACCTATGCTATATTTTTTTTTTAAAGCTGGTCAGTCGATTTAAAAGTTATGACTGTGGTGAGCATATTTTTAGTCATTGGTATCATTTTAGTTCAACAGATGTCGCTGCATGTATGTATCTTACATTTTGATGATTAGTTCTTCTTGAAAACTTTAAGTTCATATATCTTTTGATAGAATTAACCGATTTCAATGAAACAAACACTAAATCATACCCCAAGTTACACACAATTTTTATGTATAAACATTGTCAGCATTGAATTCGTAGATTTTACGTGATGTGCGCACAAACAAACAGACAAACAGACAAAAATTTCAAAAATGATGGAAATGGGTTCTGTTACTTATCTTTTCACACGCTGGCTATTTTTTGTTTCAATTTCTTCAATGTACAAAAATGACTTTTCTACAGATTTATTATATGTATAGATATGGAACTTAAAAATAACTGACCTCAGTTATTTTTAAGGTTTCATTTTTTATTTATCTAGCTGTTGCCCGTGACTTCGTTCACGTGGTTTTGATGTGTGTGTAACAAACAAAAAACATAACAAAAACCGATAGCCGTAGTAGTTTTTTTGATGCCAAATTTCATTAGTTTAGTCGTGAAAAGGTAACGAACAAACAGAGTTACTTTCTCATTCATAATATTAATATGAATAGGGGACTAGTCTTTTTTTTTCCGATGGGAATTCTTCAAATGACTCCTCCCGCACTGGGAGGATCAGACTTTTACTGACTAAAACCCATCCATGTTCCTTCATCGCCCTTTGTGTTCCGGGGCCACGGTACCTCTTTCGAACAGTCCCGCAACCCCAGCAGATGGGACAAGTCTATAATAACCATGAACTGGGCACAAATCTAGACATTCCTGGTGGAAAAAAAGAAAAACTTACTCAACTTGAGAATTAAACCAAGAACCTCCAGGTCAATTGCTCATCTCACTAGATCAACAACGTAGGCTTAATTATAAACCACATTTCAAAGCAATCGAAATTCCAGATGATTCAAAGCAAATTAACTTTACAAACAAGGATTTAATGCGAAAACTAAAAACAGATTTTGCTTTGAAATGCTGACTCAACTGCAAAAGTTCCGGATTGCGTTGCGTACACATAATTACACACACCTCCTTTAATTCAATGCTCGCCTTCAAAACGTTTACTCATTGTTTGTGAAAACTTTCATGTAATTATGGGTTAAACAGTCCCTTTTCTTGCCTTAGGATTGCAGAATACTAAAGTAAGTTCATCTGTGGTTATTTATCGAGGTCATATTCGTAAGTGTTGTTTGGCACTGCGCCACCATTGCTCCCTGACTGACTAGCGGTAACCCAGTGGTGGCGGCCCAGACTTACGAGAAGTAAGTCGTGGGTTCAAACCCAGGCAGGCGTATTACTTCGTCTAATTAATTTCATCACCACTCCTCTCAAAAGGGTGAAGGAAAACATCGTGAGGTAACCGGCATGTCTTAAAACCAAAAATTCAAAGACATGTAACATCTAGCAACCCGCACAGTGCCGGCGTGGTGGATTATAGCCCATTCCATCTCATAGAGAGGATGCCTATGTCTCAGCAGTGGGAACAGTTTAGGCTGATCATGCTACGCTTATGCTTGTTTGACAATCTTTAAACATCAAAGCTTTGAAAACGTCGAACGCACAGTATTTGTCAAAACATCGTAGCGCGAAACCGCGTAGCTCGTAGCGCGTAGCTCCGTAGCTACGTAGCGCCGTAGCTCGTAGCTCCGTAGCGCCATAGCTCATAGCTGTAATGGCGTAGCTAATGAGTAAAGGAGCGGTCCAACCAACCGGACTAAATGCCGATTTAACAAGAACTTACATCGTAACACTTCTGAAAACATAGGTTAATATCGTAGACAATATATTTGTATGCTAGGATATATTGTGGATTCTTTGAAGCCATTGGATACGTATTATATGAGCCAACTTCAAAATTCTAGCGAAATAGCTTCCAACCGCAAATTGTTTTGAGTGTTCAGTCTGTTTAGATTTAAGTTGGTTATAAACACAGTAACTTCGAAACTCATAAAAGGGGTTTAATGAAGATGAACTAATCTTTTAGCTAGTATATTTAACCACCTACTAAGAACCCATACAAAGTGCATATAACAGCAGAAGTAACTTATTTATGTACCATCTCAGAAATGTTTCTTATTCTATACAGGGTGTAAAAGACCTCATCACGAAGCCGTCAACCAAGCATTCTGTACATCAAACAAAGTAACTTTACGCAAAAATTATTGCTGTGAAACACCTTTTATTTTGGGGTGAAAAATCATGTTTTGTGGTAGAACTCAATGTAACGCACTCAAAACATTGTGCTGATGGATGGATTGAATAGTACGGGGGTCGTGGAGGTGTTTAAAGTAAAAATCTTACATTAAAAACTTATATTTAAAAAAAACTTGTCAAAAAGTTGGATCTTTGACCCCCAATATCTCCGTAACTAGAAGGTTCCCAGGTATGGTTTAGAACAAAACAATGATCGCAATGACGGGGAGAACAAGTGCCTTTTGGCTTCGTTAAGAGGTGTTTTACACCCTTTATTTAATAACGAAATTTTATTAAACTATCTCTTTATAAATGTGACTTTTTATACTACATATTATGTAAAGAAGGATAGCCAACATCTTACATTTGAAAGACACCTTACTATTGTTACTTATTTTTTACTAGCTGTTGTTGATCGCAACTTTCGTCTGCGTGAAATTATAATAAAAATATTTGATCGCAACCTGCGTCCGCGTGAACTTATAATAAAAATATTACTTCCTTAGCTGAATCGACGAACTTTTTACTCTTTTTGTAAAATAAAAGATTTATTTATTTGCATAGATTACCAATTTCCTTAATGTGACGACTAAAGCAATATTCTTGAAGCAAAAGCAGTAGTAATAGTCGCAAAAAGAAAAAACACGCAATTTGTTCCTCATTACATTTGCATTCCCCTGCCCTGCAGGCCTATTACATATCTCTGTTGACTTTTATTATTATTATGTATGACCAGTCGCGATCAAATATGATGTCATCGGTGCCCATCGTGTCTGATAGTCACCGTAATTCATTTTTACGCTTTCGTATCGATTCTTCTAATATTGCGATTATGTAAGCATAGTGGACATCAAATTAATGACAACTGAGTTTGAAGTGGCTTTCGTGAGATACGTTATACCGTCCCCGGGCCGTTAGCCACCGCAAAGTGATATCCACTCTGTGTAATACGTAATACCAATATTTTGACATTCTCGGTTGTCATCAAAGTTCGGTGTACAACCGAAGCTTGATAGTCACTGGAGATCAAAAACATACGTAATAGCCCTAGGTACTGGTCCTAATTTATTTGGAATCGTCACATCGCCACATGACTACTTCTTTCATACGTCGTCATCTCATGAGACAAAGACGTTCTAGCCAAATCATCTTTCACACAGTCCATAAATCGTTTCTTTGGTATACTCAAAAATTAACTAACAACATTTTCCTCAAAGACAATTTTCTTTTTCAGAATTCTTTAAATTTTTCCAGCTGCGTATAAAATTGCCAACAAATCAAGCAAAAATAGCAGCTCAAAAAGAGGCATGTCTTTGCCGCGGAAAAGTTATGTATTTTAAATTGCTCTACTTTTCGACTCCATGAGCGTATGTATCTATGTTTAAAAGTAAACGTTAATGACATTTAATGAAAAAACCGGCCAAGTGTGAATCGGACTCGCGCATGTAGGGGTCCATATCACAGTATCAGGTTTAATTTTTTTTTTTTTATATTATTTGTTGTTATAGCGGCACCAATAGCGGCACCAGAAATACACATTCTGTGAAAATTTCAACTGTCTACCTATTACGGATCATGAGACATAGCCCGCTCACAGACAAACGCATGGACAGACAGCGGAGGCTTAATAAAGAGTAACTAAAGGGACCCTCCCTTTGGTTACCCTTTAGGTGCGGAACCCTACAAAAGAGCAGCATTTCAAACAAATAATCTGAAACTAAAAACGTATTTGTATTTTGAAGTATCCATTTCAAAAACTAAAAACTAATTTCAGTTTCAAGCAGAGTATACTAAAATACAGGAGTGTTGGTGGTCATTCAAATTATTAACTAAATTGAGTTAATTTTAGTCAGACTAAGTTAGACAACCCGACAATATTAGTGCTCTTATAATTAACGAGTTTGAACACCAAAATTGCCATGCGTGTTTTTTTAGATAACACTTATTTGCTTAGAGAGCTATTTTATTACTGGAAGTTGTAAAATCCACGTCAGAATTATCAAGCAGGTTTGGACTTAAGGCCGTCTACGCCAAGCAAAGTAGGTATTTAACGCTACCACCCTTTACGCGAAACGAGTCGTGCACACGCGTTGCCGACTTGAACCCAAAGCTGAGCGAAGTGTCACAGTATAGGTAAGCGTGTCGTGTAGGCAGTAGGTCAACTTATTTTATTAAATTGTCAGCTTGATTTATTATAATAGGTAGTAATTGCGAAAACCTAACATTTAAATGTAATAAATTAATTTGAATAGATATTGTAAATACAAATTGCTGCAAGTCGTAATTTATTCAATTATTTGTGTACCAGACGGGTGGACTCGTGTTTGGAAATTCAAAAACTATAACGGAACCAAATCTGAGCCACTAACCGCCCTGTACCGAAAGTTCCGGGTGTAAACGTTAGCTTCGTGGAACGGAGAGGTGGGTTTGGAAAATACTGCACTATTATTGTAGATGGAGAAGAAATGAAACACTATTTGACTATGGTAAGACACTACAAGCAGACAATACTGGAAAAACTGAGCTGAAACTATAATCGGAAAGAACTGTTAACTATTCGGATATCGAAACGAAACTGACTGCTTGAATATCGTAAACAAAACTGACTGTTCCAATGTCGAAAACAAAACTTACTATGCGGTGCCTGCGCTGTGCTTTCATACTATTAGCAGACACACAAAAAATATTCGCGAATCCTCTAGCGGTGTGTAGTATTTGTTCGCTAGACAATCTTTTAATTCATACAAAAAGCATGAACAAAAATCATTAACAAAAAAATTCAAAGGAAACTAAAAGCAAAAGGATAATAAATAACTCGAACGGAAGAAGGAAGTAGGTACTTTACGCTCTCGGCGTACGGTCGAAATTAAATTAACATTTCTCGATGTTTTTTATAAGTAGTTTGCGTACGCGCACCTGTGACGAGACTATTCTCGAGGGAATTTGTACCTACTTACTTTTAAAACTAATAATAACAGAAAGTACTCGACAAAGAATCACAATCACGGCAATAGCGTACTTTCTCGAACGTTCTTTCTATAGACTATATAAAAACACTGTTTTAGACACTTGTCGCGAACAATTTGACTAGGTTTCTTACATTGTTTTTATCTCACGAAGAGACACATGCTTTATTTGTTGTATGTGTCACCGTAAAATTGTAAATACCGTTAGATTATAATCTATCTCGTGAGATTGTAAACTCGTTCGTTGAGGAATTCCCTCGACTGTCTATGGTCTCCATCATCAGACCAATGGCACTTACAACCCATATGGGTGCAAAGTTCTCATCAATAGAAATGAATTAAATCCAAACACAAGGTAGCTACTGTTAAAGGTTGAGGAGTTCCTTTGACTGTCCTTCGTCTTTATCATCAGACCCCTAAAGATGACCACAACCCATTTAGGTGTAAAGTTCTCATCAATACAAATTAATCAAGCCCAAACACCAGGTAATTATTGTGAATCGTTGAGGAGTGCCCTCGACTGTCTTCGGGTTCCATCATCAGATCGAGTCCAGACATTCTTTAATAGTAGTGCTCTAAAATACTCAATGAACAAAAAAACAAACGCACTAGTCGCACTACGATGTTCAAAGGTTCCCCTCGATTTCTCTGAGATGCCATCATCAGATCCCAGTTTCATGGTCATGGTTCTACTCTTGAAATATCTTCTTTCCAACAAAAAAAGAATCATCTAAATCGGTTCATAAACGACGAAGTTATCCTACGGTCAAATTGTGAAACCTCCTCCTTTTTTTAAGTCGGTTAAAAAAGACTGTACTGTTATAATTACACTACGTTCTTTAAATAAATCGTTCGATAAATCGACGGGACAGCCGTGCGCCAGCAAAAGGGACATAGGTCCTACCTCGTCAAGGCCTGGCGGGCGACTGAATCCACGTGCGCAAGCCGTTTTCTTATATAATAATTTATTATTAAAAGGATGAAATTGTTTTGAAAAATTTAACCACAAATAATTGTTCTATATGTTATTAACTTTGCTTAGATATTTTTTTTGGAAGTAAAACATTCATATTCTCCAAGTAAAATAAGAAAAACATAAAAAAATATTCGAATTAGGCTCCTGTTCGGATTTTTTTTTCATCGAGTGAAGTTTTTGATATCATGTTTTGAACCACAAATTATCTTAGTAAATATAGTCAACTATAATATCTATTTTTTTTGGCTTTAAAAAATCACTATTTCTTTGTTTACTATTGAATCAAAGTTATGTAAAATTGGGAAAATTGGGACTACCTGCCCTTAACGAGGATATTTGGATTTAAAGAACATTAGCATGAGCGTTTTGATGAGCTGCGGTGATGAAATAAATTACGAAAAGTAATGCGCCTACTTGGGTTCAAACCCAAGACTTGCAACTCGTAATTCTGGGCTGGGCCACTAGTACCCAGACAATTGTTTAATCATCACTGGATTTTCATCTCAAACTGCTTTGACTTTGAGATTAGCCTTATGATTATTGCCTCACTACGTAATGGTCTAGTAGTAGTGAGGCTGCCTTACGTTTTTGGGGTCCCGGGTTCGAATCCCGGTAGGAGCAAATGTTTCTGTGATGAGCGTGGACATTCGTTTCAGAGTCATGGATGTTTATATGTATAATAAGTAAGTATTTACAAACAAAAAGTATCTATGTAATATATCAACTATCTGGTGTCCACGACACAAGCCTCGTTGCTTAGTGTGGCACTAGATGGCGCTGTGTGTAATGTCCAGCTATATTTATTTATTTTTACTATTTATTTATTCTCTCGGCTATTTATTTTTATTATTTATTTATTCTTCGTCTTTGCTCAGCATGTCTTCTTCTTCCATACTTCTTTCTCATCTCATTAGACACTTTCTTTTTTGCCATCCTTCACATCAGTGGCGTAACTAGGCGTGGGCGAAATGGGTCCTCGCCCACGGCCTCGCACTTAAAGGGGCCTCACGAGGCCCCAGGGCTTTTAAATGGGATGCCCACAGATGACTAATTAATTTGATCACTTTTACGCTCGAAAAAGAACACCACAAATTTAAGAACGTGTTTTTAAAGACCGCAACCATTAGTTTGACGGAATATGAGACTTGTCAGGAATTAACAGCTATAAAAAAAACATATCGCTTATTAGGCTAGTTTCCACCATCAATAAATTGCAAATCTATTTAGTTCGCCATTAGAGTATTGAAAAATAATGGGCACGTATATTTTGTTTTTGTAAATCAATGAATATTGACAAAGATAAAACGCAATAAAACTCGAGAGTGGGGGCTCGTGACATCACAACGCACTAAAAAATAACACGGCGTGACGTATTGAAAATTTTAAAAGCGTCGTATCTTCATCAATTTTGGTTTACGTAACAAAAGAAAAAATACGTGTCAAATATTTTTTAATAATCTAACTGAAGGACTAATTAGGTTTTTTCAGGACTCAAGCATATTATACCATTTACCACCGCACATTTATATTATTTGACTATCATCAGTAGGTATGTGTCGTGTCAAAGCATTTTTGGCAGGTAAGATCTATTGGGTAGAAATTGTGGGATCGAAAGAAAATTAGCCTCGCTGAAGCGACTTCACTCACGTCTATATTAGTCCACGCTCCGCCTCTGCTTCACACCATGTTTGAATATGGTACCTACCTATTTAAATTCACTTCATTAATTAATGTTGCGGAGACGACCCATCCGGGTAAGGTAATTTAAGCCGTCCTTTGAACCTTTTAACCGGAAGATGTTATCCGAATCATTACCAACCTTACAGACCAAATTGAACTGTTAAATACAATTTTCCCGACACCCACTCTATCAGACCGCGGAACTTAGTGCGAGCGCTTTCACAATGAATTCTATCCTGAAATTCAAGGCATCTAGTTATCAGGAGCCTGATTTTAAAACGCATACATATTATGAAGCTATTTACTTCATGATTATGTGTTAGTAAGATCCATTCCAAAAGTTGGCGAGTAACGTCACGAATAGCTATTCATGACGTTGCTCTATTTAATGTACTAGCTTACCCACGCAACTTCGTCTGCGTCACTTAAGAGTGAAAAAGCTCACAAAAGAAACATTTTTCCCCGTTTTTGCAACCTACCTACTACCTACCTACCTACTGCGATGTATAATGTAGAATGGAGAAAATGCAATCATTAAAAAATAAAATAAAGAATTGACATAAAAAAATAGTTGACGTCCTATTCTCAGATCTACTGAATATACGCACAAAATTTCATAAGAATCGGTTAAGCCGTTTCGGAGGTGTTTTGTTACAAACACTGTCACACGAGAACTATATATATTAGATTTTACTATTTTAATTTAATTACGCAACAAATTGATTTTCGATCTTTTAAATAATTCATCGAAGTAAATGTAATTATGAAATATCGCGGTGCTGAACTGAAACAATTGATTGTGTTTTTTATATGTTTCCCCGCTTTAAGAATTTCTCCTGTATCATGAGTTCGATTACAAACATTTAAACTCACATACACTAACAGTCAGACCCGGAACAACTAGTATTAGGCGATACAAATATTTATTCCGCGCGGGGATCGAACTCGTGACACCGATTTAACTAATTGAACACTGAATATTTAATTTTAAGTGTAACAAAACACATTGTTACCACCTTAAACTGTTACAATATCCAATTCAGTGTTATTAATGCTATCCATAAATAATCAGTATTTTAGTGCGACACACCAACGAAACATTTGATAACTAAGAACCTACGCAGACGATAGACAATTATTTGTCTGCAAACAATTTGCAACAACCAATAAACGTCAACCAATAGATGACAAAAGAACCAATGAACAGGAACGGTCATTTCTATCCGGTGGACAAAAGTCCCTCGGCTGCGCAGACCATAATTGCTACGTTTCAATTTTTAATAAAGCAATTCAAACCTATTATGACCCATTATTGAGATTCTACCCGCACTGGGCCCGCGTGGTGGATTATAGCCCATTCCCTCTCATAGAGAGGAGGCCGTGTCCCAGCAGTGGGAACATTATAGGCTGATGATGATAATGATAATGAAGATTGTGATCCTTATAAAATTCTGTTACTTCCTTTATCTAAATCTGCACAAAGTTTTCTATTCATATGTACAGAGATGTTAGCTACACGATAACATAGTGTAAAATTACTCGTAGACTGTCTTGTTATCAGTTCCTACTTCCTCGAGTTAATTCAATAGAACTCGGGTTACTTGACTTTGACGTTCAAGCTTCTTCGCTTTCTTATCGTGAAGACGGTACATACATGGTAGAGATTATTATGTTACACTAGCTTATGCCCGCGGCCTCGGTTACTGCCCCACGGGATCGTACTACCTTTATAAAAGTATCCTATGTGTTAAACTATCTGTGTGGCAAATTTTATCTAAATCTGTTTAGTAGTTTTTACCTGAAAGATCATCCATCCATCTTTACGAACTTTCGCAGTTTTAATAGTAAGTAAGAAGTAAGTATTGACGCTGATTGCATTATTTGGGCTTCTGTGAGAAGAAAATAAACCATTTCGTAAATGAAAACGAAAAACTTTCATAAAGAATTGTCGCGCGAATGGTAAAGGCAAGAGCAAAAATATACGCGACAAGCTTTTATTAAAAGCTTTTCGTTTTCATTTACGAAAAAGTTTATTTTCTTCTTTTTAGTGCATTTTTATAAAAGCTTTTTTAAAAGGATTTTTATTTAATTTTTAGTTTTGTCGTAATCATTGAACTCGTATAAAAAAACGTGTCCGCGCCATTAACGGCAGAGGAGTAATTCCCTCGTGAGAAGACAATCCTGGCTGTAAGATCTGGTCATGATTAGAAATCATGTTTATCTATCAAATATGAACGCGTCTACAAATTTTCGTATCCGTGCTATTTACCGTTAAGGAGTTCCCTCGTGAGAAGACAATCCTGACTGCAGGATGAGGTCATGATAGAAATCATGATTATTCATCAAATACCTATTAACGTGTCTACAATTTTTCGGATCCGTGCCGTTAACTGTTAAGAAGTTCCTTTTTGTGGAGACGATCCGGGCCGCAGGATAAGTTCATTTTAAAAATCATCTTCATCTCATCAAAGATATATGTTCACAATAAACAATTACACGAATGCAAAAAATTTCTAACGAATTGGATAAAGACATTAAATTATACAGATACTGAGGCACTATTGCAAAACACAAAATGAAACACCCATCCCCCACACACACTCACACACACAACACACAAACACACACACACAATGTTTATATCTAAGGTACTAAATAAATTGTATATTGCTGTGGAAGAGCGGAGTCTCCTAACACAGGCATTACTTGCTTAAAAGGAGGCTCCAATCACCAACTAATGTAAAAGTTTTTGGTAAAGAAATAAAGATTTTGTATTTGTATTTGTATCTATCAAAATTGAACGCGTGTACAAAGTGTTGTGTCCGCGCTATTAACCATTGAAGAGTTCTTTCGTGTGGAGACAATCCTGACTGCAGGATGAGATCATGTCTATGATAAAAATGTATTGTCACCGGAACCAAACGTGTGTGCAAAATTTTAGCTCAATCGGTTGGGGGAAACTGGTTTGAAATTTAGTTGCAAGATTTCACGAATACATTACTAACAAATTAACCAATAAGGCAAGTTGAATGAAAGTTTAATATTAAAAAAGTGGACTTTATCTCATGATCCGTAATAATTACCCAGTAGAAAAATTTCACAGAATGTGTATTACGGTTGCTGCTAAAACAACAAATAATAAAAACAAAGATAAATTTTAAAAATAAAAGGGGCTTCCCCTACTATGATGATAGGGAACCCCTCATGCGCGAGTCGAACTCACTCGCACTTGGCCGATTTTTTTCATTTAACTCATTACAACTCCTAACTTTGTTACCCACCTAACGCAACCTATATTTGGAACTAAAACAGAGTTGCAAAACAAAGAGTTGAAAAATAATTCACGAACTTTGAAAACAGGAAATGGAAACATGTCAAAACTGTCATACTAACACGTTGAACTTCCGTGAATCGTGTATTTCTCTGACGTTCCGTCTAAACTCGTTTGAAAGTTCAATTGAATTAGATATTTGACAGTTCTTATAATTATTTAACCAACCTGCTCTTGTTTACACTTGTGACACCTGAATTTAATGCCTAAACATTTTTTCCTTGGCAAAAATATTACGTTGCGCTATTATAAAGAATGTAAAAGTACCTTTTTAATGTTATAACTTTATTTTAAAAGCCTTTACTATCGGCCCCCGTACTGTTCAATGATCCAGATCTCGTACTATTCAATCATCCATCAGCACAATCCGTCCGGAACGCAAAACGTTTTTCACCCCAAAAAAAATCGATTCCCAGCAATGATTTTTGCGTAGAGTTACTTAATTTTACGTACAGATTGTACGTACATTTGTACAGGCATTACGTTATGGTGACGCCTGTATCTGAAAATTATGGATGCTCGTAACACTACGATAAATTCTGATAAAAATGTAACTCATAACATAAACCTAACCTAACCTAACAATAAACTATAAGATGCCGTTCAAAAAACTCCTCAACGCTGTGAACTGGTAATTTCCCTAAGTGACTGGCGTTGTATAACGCTTAGTCCTTGGAAAAAGGTAAAAGCCAGCCTTTGGGTCAGGAAAAGTGTCGACTAATTTTATTAATTAAATAAGTTTATGTCCTTCACGGTAGTTTTAACAAAGCCGGGGGCAACAAAGACGGCTAAAACTTTAAATTATTTCCAAACGTATTGTTTTAAAATCGTTTAAGTATTTTAAGTTACAAAGCCAGAAACTATATTGTTTTCTCGCCAATACATTAAAAGTACGGAAAACCTTTTAAACTTTCTATAATTTGAACAGTTTTATTTTTAGACTATAATAGAATCCCACCTTAAGTCCATTTAAAAACACTTTCAATTAAAAGCTTTTTGTTCAAAACTTGATTTAGTTACCTTTAAAGTTATTTTCACTTTTAAAAGTTTTTTCGCTGAGCGTGTTGTTTTACCTATGTTTTAAGTAAGAACATAACGAGGAACTTGTTTGTAATGTAATGATAATAATAATAAATTTGTTGTAATGTTAAAAAATAATCAAGTTTTGATTGTAACTTGCGTTTTTCTTAAAAAAACTGTCCTCGCTACGTAGCGTCCCTATTGTCTCTAAAGCTATACTTCAACCAGTTTATTATATCATTAATTGCTGTCAGTTACATGTATCATCGTATCGTATTGTTTACTAAAGCTTTGGTTTAAAAACATTGTTACCAACCGTACAATGAGCCTTTTCTCGAAAGATCGTCTTAAATCTTGTTTATCGGAAATATTTGACCCTTTCAACCAATCACAAATCAAATCAATTTATTACAAACATGATGTACAGAGATTGGAATAAGGTTAAATCAAAATATTTAAACATGCATCCTTGCATGCATGTTTAAAGCATGCACGATATTTTTTTTATTTTTGCAAAAAAAATATTTATTATGAATAGAATTATTATAGAATAATTCAAATCAAAATAAAATTAAATCAGATTTAAATTACATAGGTCCACCTTTGTAATTTAAATCTGATTTAATTTTATTTTGATTTGAATTATTCTAATTCATAATAATTCTAATTCTATTCATAATAAATATTTTTTTGCGCTTGTTTACAAATAATACAATTCTATTTTTTTTTCTTCAAAAACCTTTGTGACGTACATATTAAGCACTTCTCTGGTTCAAATAAGTGAACAATTCTGTTTCAAATAAATTGTTTTTTTTTTTTAATTTTTTTATTTATTGTAGGGATTTCGAGAATTTATTATAAATCTAGACATAGCAACGCTATTATTTTGATAAAGTATGAAAAGTGGTGATATTAACGTCTTGGGATAAGGTTCTTCACATTAAGCTCTATACTACTGTTATGTGCTTATTTCAAAGTGGCTTAACTTCCGTGTTAAAAGCCATTAAGCTTGCAACTACTCTTGAAGACGGATAGCCTGCACTTGTCTCAATTCTTCTTCCTTAAGGCTTAAAAGGAAATGGCCAGCGATGTATTATCTGGTAAGATATATACCAGGAAGGAACTAACCGTTTCGGATATGTGTAGCCCTTGAAATATTCACAAAAGATTCACGTAACTTTCTTAAGCAAGGAGTCGGATTTAAAATATGCGTTTTTCAATTTCTTCCTAAATTGTCGTGAACTATAAATTATATGACTGAAGTAGAAGTAAACCGAATCATAGCTATAATATTACAATGTACAAAAATATTTTAATATTTCTTTTCACTTGTTCGCGAAAATTATTTAAATTTTGTTAGTGTACTTTTGGAGTTTTGGATATATTTTTTTTCTAATTGAATCACCAAATTAATTGACTGGTTAAAATTAAGTGTAGGTTTTTCAATACATTTAAATATATATACATTTTTGTTGTAAACTTTATAAGAAATTTTCACTAACTTCGGCATCGGTGGTCGAATTAAAATATGTATGTCAAAAAAAAGGGTAAATGTGAATAATTTAAAAGCCTTCTAGCGATCGAGGAACCTGTAATTAAACTAATCATAAATCACAGTTATTCAAAGATGTATACTTACTTTATATCCAAAAATTCCAAACTTTGTTTCGAAACAAAACTTCAATGAACTAAATCAACAAAATGTTTTTCAGTTAATCTGAATTTCACTCAAAACACAAACCATTGAAATAATATTTCCGACAAAACACCAGATTTCATACAGTTCGATATTTTTAAAGTTATCGCAAGTTGTCTGAGGAAGCCTCGCGCGCAGACGTCCGCTCCTCCCATGCTCTACGCATAGACTGGCTGGAGCAAGCCTTTCCTGCCAAACCTTTGGCGTTCCTAATTTGAAAAAACAAACAAGCCAATGGCCGAATTGATATTGTTTCCGTTTGACAGTTGAGTTGTGGAAAGCTGGGCGGGTAATTTTGCTAATGCTTATTGATTGTTTTTAGCAAATTAGTGCTTTCGAGTTGTCAAGTTCAATGGTACGAATTATCGTTTTTGTTAATTTATACTTAGATTTGGTTGTTGAAGCTTTTTTCTTTAACTCTACTTTAGAACTTTTTGCATTTCAAACCCATTCATTTCATTTTAAGAATTGAAGTTTATTATTCTATTGGTTTATCGAACCAAATAATTAAAATAACTGTAGTAATTAAGCGTGGCTCAGTTCTAGAATAATTATTTAAGTAACTTTAGGTTTAATTTGTTGTAAATCCCAGGTATTCTGAGCCATTTCTTAAATTATTCAGCTCGAGTAATTACTCAATAAATATTAAAATGTTTTACGACCTATTTTCTTAAAAACGATCACAAAGGCTGTGAAATTAAATGAAACTGAAAATGTTATTCAGCTGGGAAGTGTCATAAAATTGCTGCCTTATTAACGTCTTCTACAGTGGAATAGGTCAATATCCGTTTTTAATTAGGAAGCGTGGAGATTTAAACCTTATTTTTCGTCGGTTCACAATGATGGCGACATTCATTAATTAAAAAAAATATTTTTTAGGTTTTACAAAACAAGCATTTATGGCAGTTGATTTTTCTTTCATACTAACTTTTGCTTGCATTCGTCTTTTGTTGGACGTGCCAATTACTGTAACGAGTATTTTGTTTTCATCAAAAATCTAAGCGTTTTCTTTCGAGTATTTGCATATAAAAAAGTTACTTAGAATAACAATATAGTTATTCAGCTTTTTCGTTCTTGAATGTTTTAATGATAAAAGCATTCTCTTTAATAAAACAGAGCAGTAGATTCTGCGAAAAAGTTTGAAATTTCAACTACATTGTACCAAATGTAATCGTTCGGATTTCATTTGGTTAATTTGATGAATTTACTAGTTGTGTGAGTGTCAGGAGTTTTAGTAGCACCACGTTGGGTGCCAATTACCATTTTAACGAGTATTTATTTAGTTTAAATGTGGTTAACATTATGTTATGGCTACGGTTGTTCATCATATTGTGATTGTTTTTCTTTATTGTGTAATGATAGAATCTAGTTATTGTTGATGTATTAACGGCGATCCAGGAACAACAGGCAGTAGGGTCATAGGCAGCAGCGTTCCGTCTGCTAATAAGGTCATACAGACTTATGGAGTCCTTAATCACTGAAAAGTATTATGTTACTTAGTATTTACTGAAATGGGCCAATTTGGCGCAGCCGTGAGACACAATGTATAAAGTGTTTGATGCATCGTTTGCGCGACGCACCTTTTTACAGTTTTATTATCTTTGGTATATTTTGTACAGTGTTTTTTAATATTTCGAATGTTATAATTTTTTTGACCTTTTGTTCTTTTTCATTATTAAACGAGTCTTCCACCGACCATCATCGCCGTTTTTCTTTACGTAAAACAGTCCCAGTGTCCAGCAGTGGTGATACAGGTCCAGTCCGCTACACATCGTTTGCCAAATTGAACGAGTTGAAAGGAGTCATTTACAGTTTTGTCAGCCTCAATAAATAACTATTCCGTGGCCCCACGGATTTTTTAATATACTTTTTTTTTGAAAATCGCTGTGTACCTTTTTTGTTATGTTTTTTTTATGTGTACTTGTTGCGTGTGCATACAAACATGTTTTTTTTTCTAACTTCTATTTATCATTGTAAAAAGTTCAGGTCTGTAGTACTCACAACCCTAGTGCGTGTAACCGGTGTTTGAACGAGTTTCGCGAGTTGAAAGGAGTCATTTACAGTTTTGTCAGCCCCAATAAACAACTCATCTTTGGCCCCACGGATTTATAAATTACCTTTTTTTTTAAAAAAATCGCTGTGTACATTTTTTTTTTTGTGTTCTTGTTGCATGTGCATACAAACATGTTTTCTCTCTTTCTTTGTTTCTATCTTCTATTTATTATTTTAAAAAGTTCAGTTCTGTAGTACTCACACACAACCATAGTGCGTGTGACCAGTGTTTTGAACGAGTTTCGTTATGCGTTATAGATTTATAATGAAACATTCAGGGACAACAGACTATGGCCTTCACCAGAGGAATAAACCTGCAATCAGAATCAAATAAAATGAGGTTGGATCAGTATTTTACGTATATTTTTTACTTATTTCCAACTTTCTGTTAGATACACATCTGCCTAAACCTTCGGGGATTTCAGAATTATCTAATACCTTTAAACGAGCAATTCGTGTCTAAATAATTATTAATTACGACATATATTATATTATTATAATTCGTATATATAATATATGTCGATCGGATCTTTCGATCATTCTCAGAAGATCCATTGGCCAGATCCATGATGGATCTAGTGAGAATTGTTTTTCTCATTGGATCCTGATTTTAAAGATATGGATCTACTGGGAAGGATCATTCTCAGAAGATCTGTTGGCCAGATCCATGATGGATCTAGTGAGAATTGCTTTTCTCATTAGGTCTATTTATATAAAAAAAGTAAGTAAAATGGAGATGAGTAGGCACATAAAATTAAACACAACCGTCTTTGTTTCGGCGCTGTGCAGAGCCCTTGGGAGTGTGTCGATGGGGGAACAGTGATTGTTGAGACGTGGTCGCGACACCTACTCGCTTGGGAACTGCTCTGTTTCCTTTTAAGGCAATTACTACAGATAAATTAGCAACTCTATTTGTGGTGGTTCAAACTTTGTCTGAAATGCTATTATTATAAGGTTCTAATCAGCTTGCACTACAAAGTGGTTACGTCAGTCACTGCGGGCCGAATAGTGCGAAATGAGTGGTTTTTTTGCGATTTACAAAAAATATATTTGATTGGACCAAAAAAGTAAAACACTATGATGGTTAATGTTGTTTGTAGAATTATTTGCCAAAAAATCAGAATAATCGCATGTATTTTAGTACGGTTTTTACTCGTTAAAATAATTTTTTAGAGATAACTTCGTGATTTTTTTCTATCGAATAAAATTAGTTGTATTATGTTTTCAAAACACTATCGTACTAGCTTAGATCCTGTAGAATATCATATAATTTTCTGGTTTTGTTTATTGCAGTGAATCATATAACTCGCGTTTAGCTCATGTAATCACCTTAAGTTCTGAGTATTTAGTTAGTACAGTAGTGAGAGTAATTGACTATAATGATCAACTATGTACAACTGTATGTCCCCAGCCGAACCCGAATGGGTACGGTGCATTTTTATTTTTATTGTTCCTGTCATTGTGAATATCGAAGAGCTACAGGAGCTATTTCTCTAGTTTACCCGTATCCCATTTTATGCTCACAACAGTTTGACACTATGTATGTCACTTAGTACGTCCTGGCCAGGGTTCTATGTACCTGGAGACGACATAATTAATCTGAATCTCGGAAACGGCTCCAATGATTTTCATGAAATTTAGTATGCAGGGGGTTTCGGGGGCGTTAAATCGATCTAGCTAGCGAGGTTCTATTTTTAGAAAAAATAAATGAAACGAGCAAAGCTCGGTCATCCAGATATTGTTATAATTATTATCATCATCAAAAGACGTCCACTGCTGGACATAGACCTCCCCCAAGTGTCGCCACATTTACCGGTCCCGTGCGACTCGCATCCAGCGGATTCCTGCGACCTTCACCAGGTCATCGGTCCACGTAGTGGGAGGCCTTCCAAAGCAAAGTCTTTTTATATTATAGTTATATATTATTTTTGTTAAAAGTAGAACGCAGCTTTATATTCTATCCAATCGAACGGCATAATATCACACGCAAAACAAGATTTTTTCCACAAAGTTACTATAGGATCCATCCAGCCATAGATTACAGCTGTAAGTCAATTCCCTTGGGCTAATATCCTTTGTTTCACTATTGGCTTATTTTCTTACTCGTATTTTTTCGGTAAATACCAACCTACGACACAAATCTGGGAGGCTTTTGTGTTCAATAAATAAACTGGGAATAATGGGGTTATTCTGGAACAGAACATCTGGTAACTTAGTATTTATATGTAGGTGTTAGGGAATTAGGGATGGCTGGTAGCAACTGGATGGGAGTTGCCAAAAATCGAGTTGAGTGGCGTACGATTGAAGAGGCCTATGTCTACCAGTAGACTGTTGTAGGCTGATGATGATTAGGGAATTGCTGATGTGGGCAATAAGACTGCTGGGATCTACTGTGCTGATAGCTAAGGATCATTCATTAACCGACTGCGCCAGGAGGGTTATGTTTTTCGAGAGTATGTGTGTATGTAAGTATGTATGTATGTATAATTGTTTGGCACGCTCTGTGGCCTGAACGGCTCGATGGGTTTTGGCCTGAGAGGTGTCGATAAATTTGTATTTACTGTGAGAGTGACACTGGGTATATCAAAATAAGAAAAACAAAATGGCGGATTTTTGGCGCCAAATTCAAATGTTTGGCACGCTCTGCTACCTGAACGGGTCGATGGATTTTAACTTGAGAGGTGTCGATAGATTCGTATTTACTGTGAAAGTGACACTGGGTATATATATATAAAAAAATGGCGGATTACTAAAAAAAAATATTATCTTTAACTGGCGCCAAACTCAATTTTTTGCCACACTCTGCAGCCTGAACGGCTTGATAAAGGGCTCATCATGAGGATTTTAAAATGGTATATCTAAGTAACTGAAAAGTGTAAAATAAAAAAATAAAAAAAATAAAAATTAAAAAACCCGACTGCGTAAAAAATAACTAATAATTTAAATAAAAACTGAAAAGAATAAAACAAGTTCAGGAGACTGCAACAGTCGGGACCCATATTGGATGTAATGATTTTAGTCTAGATTATTTAATTATTATTTTTTCTAAGTAGCTTAAGCCCGCGGCTTCGCCCGCTGTGAGTTCGGGATCATCGTTAAGTACACTTAAAGTACTTATGGGATGATATCCGTGATATTCTTTATTTATGAGCTCCCGATATTACTCGAAAATTTCTCTCTTTTTCTTTACTTTCTGTCCTTTCTTTCTTTCTTTTTTTCCTGTAAGTACTTTATGTGTAGTGAAAAACCGTGAAAGTCTTAAACAGTGCATCGTTAAGTAGTAAGTAAATGTGCGTAGCATAACCGTGGGCCGCAATGAAGCAACACCTTTATTAGGGATGATGACTGACTAAAAAAAATATGATTCTGTTTTAGTCCGTCAGTTAGATTATCGAGAAATATTGGATACGTGTTTTTTGTTTTTAATAAATAATTTATTAATAAAAATTGACGAATATAAAACGTGTCAAAGATCATGAGTGGGGGCTTGTGACGTCACATTTGAGTAAAAATGTACTCAAATGTGACGTCACACGAGTATTCGACACACTGTATTCATTTTTAGTTTACGTGAAAAAAGAAAAAAAATGTGTCCAATATTTATTGGAAATCTACCTATCTGTCGGACTAATTAGATTTTTTTTGTCATCTACCCTATTAAAATGTAAACTCCATAATATAATTAAAAACGTTGCTTCAACGCTTATGGCTTATTCTTTTACTGTGAAATAAATTAAATAGTTGATTTTTAAGATATTAACGCATTAGTCACCGCCGCACCTTATTGTCATTAAACCCATGAGCCTCGTTTATAACGTGCCTGTGTATATTTGTTGCACGTTTCTAGTAAATAGCTGTTTTTAATGACTCCTGAATTATGTACTGAACACGTGTTAACCGTTTGTGTGTCAATGCCCTTGCTACCCTGAATAATATTCGCCCTGTAGTTCTATTGTAGTCTATGTACTCGTAAATACAGAAATATGTAGTAATCTCGAGCAATATTGCGACAAAAACATACGCAGTAATTGCTTTTTGGCTCAGTGTGGCAAAATGTGCTTTGGTCTCTTGGCAATATCGCTATATTGTTAATTGTAACCAATTCCACTTTCTCGCTTCTTATTAGGGTTCCGTACCAAAAGGGTAAAAACGGAACCATATTACTAAAACTTCGCTGTCTGTCCGTCTGTCCGTCTGTCTGTCACCAGGCTGTATCTCATGAACCGTGACAGCTAGACAGTTGAAATTTTCACAGATGATGTATTTCTGTTGCCAACAAATACTAAAAACAGAATAAAATTAATATTAAAGGGGGGCTCCCATACAACAAACGTGATTTTTTTATAATAATTGGTACGGAACCCTTCGTGCGCGAGTCCGACTCGCACTTGGCCGGTTTTTTTTTTATAACTGTAAAAGGTGTAAAAAGACTCTTAACGAAGCTGAAATAATATTGCAATGACGGGGAGAAAAAGTGCCTACTTGTTCTCCCCGTCATTGCAATATTTTTTTTGTTCTCGATCATACCTGGGAAACCTTCTATTATGGAGATATACAAATATACAAAGAGCCAACTTTTTGACAAGTGATTTTTTAAATACATGTTTTTAATGTAAGAACTTTACTTTAAACAGTTTCACACAATCTCAACACAATAGTGTGGGTGTCGTCCCACACTATTCAATCTATCCACCAGCACAATGTGCGTTACATTGAGTTTTACCGTAAAACGTGAACTTTCACCTCAAAAAAAAAAGTCATTTCCCAGCAATAATTTTCGCGTAGGGATAGTTAGTTTGATGTACAAAATGCCTGGTTAACGGCTTCGTTAAGAGTTTGTTTACACCCTGTATGCTTTTATTTATCTTGCCTTGTTAGTTAGTAAGTATGCCTTGTCAGTTAGAAGTATTGGTAGAAAAAAAACAAGTAGTTAGGGGTAGTTAGGTAGTTGGTAGTTGCAAGTTTTTTCGTTTACACGATTGAGCAGAAATTTTGCACCGTTATGATGGATATTGGAAATTTTGCAAATTGAAAATTTTGCAAATTGGGTCATTTTTCGGATTGGACATTTTATGAATTGGACATTTTTCGACCGCTAGACATTTTGCGAATTGGACATTATGCGCATAAACGCTCTTTGGCGTTTTGGCAGCAATATATTTTTATGACAGACATGACTTAATCCTGCAGCCATGATCGCCTCCTACTAAGAGAGTTCATCATCATCTGCCTAGCCTTTTCCCAACTATGTTGGGGTCGGCTTCCAGTCTAACCGGATGCAGCTGAATACCAGTATTTTACATGGAGCGACTGCCTATCTGACCTCCACAACCCAGTTAGTACTGGTTAATACGACACCCCTTGGTAAGACTGGTTATCAGACTTTTGGGCCACTGACTACCTGTAACGACTGTCAAAGATCTACAAATGACAGCCGGGACCAACTGCTTAACCTGCTTTCCAAGGCACGGAGGAAACTCGGTATGTAATGGGTGGTCACCCATCCACAGACCAACCTAGGCAAGCACCGCTTAACCTAAAGATCGACCTGAGCGGCTGTTATTATTTAGCCACGGGCTCCTCTACTAAGAGAATTCCTCAACGGTTAATAGCATGGACACAAAACTTTATATATGCGTTCAGTGTTTATAAATAAACCTTTTTTTTCACTTAAGAAATGCTTGTTTTTTTTTAACTATCATTTTTTTATTTAACACTTCAAGTACAAAGGACTTAAATGCCGGAGGCATTTTCTACCATTCAACCTTTGGGAGATGCAGAGACAAGCAATGGTGTGTGTATCTAAAAATAATAAATAAATAAATAATTTTATTAAGGTAATCTACAAAGATCTATAAAATACGTATTTTATATATAAGTGTATATCTACTACAAATAATAGTATACAGGGAGTAAAACACCTATTAACGAAGCCGAAAGGCACTTGTTCTCCTCGTCATTGCGATCATTTTTTTGTTCTACACCATACCTGGGAACCTTCTAGTTATATTGGGGGTCAAAGTTCCAACTTTTTGACAAGTTTTTTTTTAATAACAAGTTTAATGTAATATTTTTACTTTAAACACCTTCACGACCCCCGTTTTATTCAATCTATCCATCAGCACGATGTTTTGAGTGCGTTACATTGAGTTCTACCACAAAACATGATTAATCACCCAAAAAAAAGTCCAAAAATTTCCCAGCAATAACTTTTGGGTAAAGTTACTTAGTTTGATGTACAGAATGCTTGGTTGACAGCTTCGTGATGAGGTCTTTTACACCCTGTATATTAAACTATATATTACTTTAAATAGACATTTAAACGGATATACTAAAAAAAACCGGCCAAGTGCGAGTCGGACTCGCGCACGAAGGGTTCCGTACCATTATCTATACATTAGACAAAACGGCAAAAAAATCACGTTTATTTTATTTATTTATTTATTTTTTTCTTTTTTTTTCCTTAAATATTAATTTTATTCTGTTTTTAGTATTTTTTTGTTATAGCAGCAACAGAAATACATCTGTGAAAATTTCAACTGTCTAGCTGTCACGGTTCATGAGATACAGCCTGGTCTGGACAGACAGATGGACAGACGGACAGACAGCGAAGTCTTAGTAATAGGGTTCCGTTTTTACCCTTTGGGTACGGAACCCTAATAAAAGACAAACCATTTAGAAAATTAACGTTGTAATGAAACCGCCAGCTTCTTCCGAATGTACGGTCGAACAAGCTATTTGGTTTACAGTTTAACCTATTACAGTTCAAGCTACAGTTACAGTTACAACAGCTACAGTTACAGTTAGGTTTACAGTTTAACCAACGAATTACATTGGAAACTGTAAACCAAATAACTTGTTCGACCGTACTCTCGAACTTTAATTTTGAAAGATAAACGATTGGTTGCCATCCTGCTTTCTTGGGGAAGCGCATTCCACAGAGAAATAGATTGGACAGAGAATGATCGGTGAATCAAGTCAGTGCAGTGAGAGGGACAGTGAAAACACGATTTTGCGATGATCGCAGACTCCTATTATGGTTGGCATAATTATTTGTTTCTTCAAACTTTTGAACCAAATTGTTCTACACTTAACAAATACTGTTAAGTTAACACTTTCAAATTTCAAGAAAGCCAAAATAATGCTTAAGTTACGGAGTAAGTTCAAGTCAACAAAGCAACAGGTCACGACCTCTCGTTGCCTGTTCATGAACTGAGTCAGTTTCCCAAGTCATTATACGAAGAAGGGTCAAATCATTAATCTTACTAATTATTTCGTTTTTCTTTGTCATCATCTGCCTGCCAGCCAAGCCAGAGGCCCATGGGCGGTATATAAACTCTGACACCAGGTTAGGTATTAACCACACGATAAAGAAATAAAGATCTGCCTGCCTTTTCCCCACTATGTTGGTATCAGCGTCCAGTCTTAGCGAATTTCGCTGAATACCAGTATTTTACGTGGAGCGACTGCCTATCTGCAGCCCAGTTAGTACTACCAAATAATACGATACCCCT
This sequence comes from Xestia xanthographa, assembly GCA_905147715.2. NCBI lineage: Eukaryota > Metazoa > Arthropoda > Insecta > Lepidoptera > Noctuidae > Xestia > Xestia xanthographa. The sequence continues at coordinate 23,501,192 of LR990653.1, read as the reverse complement.
TGTTAAGACTGGTTGACAGACCTTCGGGCTTCTGACTACCTGTCACTACTGAAATCAGTTCGTGTTCAAGGACCAAGCAGACCCACCGGTGGGTCTCCGAATACTGATGTATCTCCCAAGACCTACTGTAGTGGGTCCTCTGAGATTTTGTTGTCTTCGAAGACCCACCCGGACTAGTGCATGCATTTGCACAAACAAACAAAAAAAACATCCTCTCACCCCAAACGCATATACCGTCTCCGCTCCGTCGTGGTTGAAAATAGAATACGTAGCGTCGAAGATAAGGGTTCGTAAACCCACGCTCGCTTCGCTCACATATTAAATAACACTCTTCGACTTCTGTACCCGAAATGCCGGGCCTCCGCCGGCCTCCTTCGTCGGCCTACGGCCCGGTGCACATACCGCCCATAAAGGATTGTTTGTAATTGTTTACTTTCGTACATTTAAGTTCCTGGTGGGTCTCAAGGGATATAAAACTAAAAAGTCACATAGTCCTACCAGTGAGTAGGCCTTGGTAGACACATCAGTATTCGGAGACCCACCGGTGGATCTGCTTGGTGGGTCCTTGAAGACGAAGCTACAATAAAATCTACAAATGACAGCCGGGACCAACTGCTTAACGTGCTTTCGAATGTACGAAAGGAACTCGATATGTAATCATGGTCTCCCATCCGAGTACCGACCACTGCAAGCACAGCTTGACCTTGGCGATCGAACAACTCGTCCCTACAGGTCACGAACTGAGTCAATAAATGAAAAAGGGTTGAAACCATTAATCTTTCTAATTATTTGATTTTTCTTTGTACTGTCCATCAAATAGCTTAATTAAAGCTACACAGACAAACGCAAATACTATGGAAAGTAAAAAAAATTGAAAGTCAAACTTTGAACTCTGATAATTTCGTTTTGACAATCTACGTACAAAGAAGCTTTTAAAATAAAATAAAAACCTTACTGATTAAAGATTCTTCGTTCTTCTGTTTTAAAAATACTTTAGAAGTCAAATGTCTATGTCTTATCTATAAATGTGTTCTCTACACTGACTAATCAGGACTTTTTATGAAAGCCCTAATGTCCCTTTGGTAATTAGGTAGTTTAAACAATAATTCTAATTTTATTATCACTATAGGTCACAAATAATAAATACCTACTACATAAGCTCACATCTTTTTCCCATGGGGGTAGGCCGAAATTCATCATCATCATCATCAGCCTATAATTTTTCCACTGCTGGGACACGGCCTCCTCTCTATGAGAGGGCTATGATCCACCACGCGGGCCCAGTGCCGAAATTGGACTCAATATTATAATTATAATATTATAATATATATTACGCACTCAAAACATTGTGCTGATAGATATGGTCTAGCACAGGACTCAATATTATAATTATAATATTATAATATATATTACGCACTCAAAACATTGTGCTGATAGATATGGTCTAGCACTATTGTGCTAGACCATATCTATCAGCACAAAATGTACTATTGTACATTTTGATACAAGTCGAGAAAGTTTGTTATTGCATTCGAGGCGGAATTATAACACCCGAGCAGCAGGCGAGGGTGTTTTTGAGCCGAGAACTGCAATAATAAATGTCCACGTGTATCAAACGATGTTTTTCAATACACTTTTGAAGAAATAAAATAAAAGATAACGAAAAATATTTTTGTCACGAAATATGAAACTATGATTTTAATTTTCTTTTTTTTTTTCGCGCTCTGCTTTCGCCAGGTTGAAGGAGAGGCAAAGGTATGAAGCCGTTAAACAGCCTAATATAAATAAAAAAAAATATTTTATATTTTTTAATTCAAAACACAAATAAATGTTAATTTGTGTATAAAAATAACTATTAGTTGTTAATAATCATGTTTAACTATGATATTCTATTTATAAATACAATTTTAATATTCAAAAAATATTTATGCCGAAAAGACGTGTAGTGCTTTGCCGAAATAAAAAAAAACATTCACCACAGACTATAGGCATTGAACCAATTTGGACTAAGTATAGTTATAGTTATCTGTGGCAATTTTCATGGAAAAAAACGCACGCGTGTGAAATACATTGCATGTTGTACCTAATCGTAGTGCGTTATGGACCAGTTTTCGAGGAAGTGTATTGAAAAAAATTTATCGCATTGCCAGGGAGAACAAGTACCTTTCGGTTTCGATAAGGGTCTTGTCCTTTATTCCACGTCTTTAGTCACGTCCATAGAATTGTTGCAATCAGTTCATCTTTTTGTAAAAAATTGAACGTGTAGCACGTGTTAACTTTCTACACGTGCTACACGAACTACGTCACTTGTTTTGTATTAAATATTTGTAATTCCAGGAATAGGTAGGTAGGTAATAATCTTTCTCTCAATTAATAATGAATGAAAATGTAGTTTTTCCATGTAACATTTTCATACGTAATTAAATATTTTATGACCTATCAGGCAATTCATTTATGCTATTATTATCGATCCATGATACTTCGATTTGAGAACCAGGGATAATCAGGAAAAAGATTTTGTGTGGTACTACGTGTAAAAAACCCGACTACTGTGTTTGCAAGGTAAAATCGATTCCTCCTATTGTTGAATACAGTTAAAATGGAGCCTATTTTACGTAAATACAAACATTCACACATAGATAAACTGCTAAAACATTACTCTTCCTTTTGGCTTCGGCGTAGTCGGCAAAAATTAAGAACATTGTACAAGATATTCTTAACTCAGTCGATCCCACTAATTTTTGCATTGGTCCACATTCGTGAGCACTTATATTGGATGACTTTTTTATAACTTTCCAAAAAAATGGGTATATTAGGTGAACGGAGTAGAAGCTTATGGCATACCTTGTTTTTTTTTTTTTCTTTTTCGACAGCTTAGAAAAAAATTGATCCATCATCAAAAAACGCTACAAATTTCATGTAAACTTTTCATATTAGAACAAAGAAAGAGAAATTTAAAAAATTAATTAATTAAAAAAACGAAGTTCAAATCATACGCTTATTGCGTATGATTTGAACTTCGTTTTTTTTTTTGTTCTTTTTTTCGCAAAAAAAAAAAGAAACTAAGTATGCCATTTGCTTCTACTCTGTTCACCTATTTTACCCATTTTTTTTAGAAAGTGATAAAAAAGTCATCCTGTATACTTATTTTGACTTTGACTTTTTCCCATTAAAATTTGTCGCAGCGTTCAGTACGAACGTACGGCGCCAGCGTTACTGAACACAATAATACTCCTTTGCAACATTCACTCGGAAGGATGAAAAAATGCCAAAATCAGTGATTCGGGGACTTCCGGCTTATGTTGATCAAGAACTACCGGAAGAGCTGGAAAAAATCGGTTTCACCGGTGCATTAGTAAAACCTCTTAAGTCTCGCAGTGGATTGGACAATCCCTGTCCTCCCTTTCTAGTACAGCTGCCAGCAGGAGCTGATATTACTAAATTTCGGCAAATAAGGTACCTGTGTAATTGTGTCGTGTCTGTTAGCAAGTTCAAGCCAAACCGAGCTTATGGCACCCAATGCTTTCGCTGCCAAGAGTTTGGTCACGCATCCCTCAACTGCAACAGGCCTCCTCGCTGCGTGAAATGTATTGCTCCTCACGCAACTGCCTCGTGTACCAAATCCGACCGCTCTGAGCCGGCACAATGCTGTAATTGCAATGAACATCACCCGGCGAATTACAGCAAGTGCAGTGTCCGAATAGCATATCTGGACAGCATCGAGAAAAAGAAGGCTTTAGAAAGCAAGCCCGTACCTTCAATGTTGGCTACGAAATCTACGCTGGTTCTGCCAAATCTGCAACATCCGACGTTGCAACCAACATTAACTTCAAATCAGAGATCCTGGCCTACTGTAGGAACTCGCGACACGACATCGATCAAAAATCAGGTTCTCATAGACCACCCTACGACTGACACAAATGATGAAACTACAAAGGAGATGTTTGATATATTATTAACACTAAAAAACATAAAGTCACAATTTGCTGCTTGCACGTCTTGGTTGGACAAGGTCATGCTGGTTTTCTCCCATCTTGGTAAATATGTCTGATTCTGCAGAACTCCGATTACTATCCTGGAACTCCGATGGAGTACGTTTAAAGATCCATGAGCTACTCGATTTGGCGGTAAGCGTTCTATCTGTTGATATTATTGGTATTTGTGAAACTAGAGTAACCCCAAATTCAATGTTAGTTACACCTGGCTTTACCTGTTATCGCCAAGATAAACATCTTACTGGCCGCGGGCAAGGAGTTGCTATTCTTGTAAGAAATAATCTTACTCATTCGGTCTTAACTCGTCCAAATACAAAAAATATTGAAGTTGTCGGTATTTCTGTGAAGATTTCAGGAATTGATCATATTGTGTTGTCCATTTACCAGTCACCCAATCTGCCATTGCTTCGTAGTGACCTTGAGTTATTGTTCGGCTTGGGTTCCCATGTTGTTATCATGGGAGACTTTAATGCCAACCACTCACACTGGCTCAGTAGCTACACTAACACGCGCGGCAGAACTCTCTTCAAACACATGCTTGAATCCGACTACGTTATACACAGTCCTAGTCTACCTACCCAAGTGAACTATTGTCCTAATCGCAAACCAACGCGCCCGGACCTGGTGCTGTCCTTGAATGTGGGCTGCATTAGTGATGTTGAAACGATTATAGCATTATCATCGAACCATTACCCCATATTCTTTACCATTGGAGGCGTCCTGAGTCGCAAGGTAAAAACCAAGATCTTTAAATTTCACTGTGCTAATTGGAAAAAGTATCGTTCTCACCTCAATAGAAATTTAACACTTAGTTCTAAGACGTTTAACACCAATGAAGAGATTGATAATGCCATAGATCATTTGCAACAAACTATCATTGATGCCAGAGACTCTTCCATACCGTCCACAACTGCTGGGTTTAGCGATACCCCTACCAAGCTACCCAGGTATATTCAAAAATTAATTCGCTACAAAAACTACTTGCGTCGCATTGAACAGAAACTGCCCAGTGGTCACCTTAGAAGGCTTAACCGTAGTAATATAAACACTCTACAAGCTCTCATAAGTACAAATATCCGTAACCATCTTGATAACGTCTGGAATGCCAAACTGGCTAAAGTTGATAACCCCAGTCAAGATATCTGGCGTGTAACTAAATCCCTCAAACCTAGATCTGAGAAAATACCTCCTCTTAAGATTTCCGATGGGTCTTTGACGTCTACTGAGGCTGAACAATGTAATGCGTTGGCTAAAGCCTTTTATGAAAATATGAGCCTTACCACTAACTGGGTTTGTGACTCTGAAGTCGAGGCTGAGGTATCGAAATCCATGTCGGTCATTAATAATTATAATTTTACTTCTGGTTTAATTAAGCCAGTTACGCCTTTTGAGATCCGCAAAACGCTGACTAGGCTTAAATCCCGTAAATCTGCAAGTCATGACGCGATCCATAATGCACTGTTAAAAAACTTGCCACAGAAAGCGATAGTTTACATTACAAAAATCTTTAATGGCTGCTTAGGGAAATAGCCCAGGCCAAAGGGCTATTTCCCTAAGATCTGGAAAAAAGCAAAAATAATACCACTTAAAAAACCTGGAAAAGACAGTACCTCACCTACAAATTACCGCCCTGTAAGTCTGCTACCGTCTATTGGCAAAATGTTTGAGTCTGTAATTTATTCAAGACTATTACGTGCCACTGGGCAGTTTCTGATCCAAGAGCAGTTCGGGTTTCGTGCTACTCACTCAACTACCCAACAACTGGCTAGGGTGTGTGAACATATTTCCCATCACCTAAATCTCAAGCAGTCTACAGGTATGTTTCTGCTGGATATCGAAAAAGCATTCGACACTGTGTGGCACGAAGGCCTACTACACAAGTTGCTTTCTCTTGACGTACCTATGCCCCTCATTAAACTTATTCAATCGTACCTTGCGGATCGGAAATTCCAAGTACACATCGGAAACACTATTTCTTCGCCACTCAGCATCCCAGCTGGCGTTCCGCAGGGCTCTATTGTAGGACCCTATTTATTTCTCGTTTTTGTTAATGATATCCCTATTCAGCCTCGTACGAAATTAGCGTGTTTCGCTGACGATACTGCGTCTTATACCTCTTCTGACGATACCGATTTGATTATAGGTCGCCTACAATATTCTATTGATTTACTCCAGGACTATTTCAAGAAATGGAAACTAAAAATAAATGAGGCTAAGACTGAAGCAATACTTTTCTCTCGTGCTAGGCAACCCCCCGCAAGAACCTTAAAAATAGCAGGCCATAAAATACCTTGGAAAGCAAGTGTGCGTTATCTTGGAGTCAGAATGGACAACCGTCTAAACTGGTCCAAACATATTGCTGATTTACGTTTGAAGGGCGCCCAAGCCCTTGGTGCTCTAAACCCTATAATGAACCGTAAAAGCAAATTAAGTAGCGGTACTAAATTGAGGATTTATACTACACTTGTCCGTCCGTGTATAACGTATGCTTGTCCTGTTTGGAGTGGCACATGTCTTTCCAACCATCACCTACTACAAGTTATACAAAATAAAGCTGTTAAAATATCCTACAAAACTAAGTTTAAGACTAATCTTCAGAGGTTACATAAGACCATTAAACTTCCTTTGCTATTTAATTATGTATTTAAAGTTGCACTAAAATTTTATAATAAAAACAAAATTAATACCAATAACCCATTGATTACAAATCTATGTTCATCAACTGTAGACAAGTTACCGTATATCGATAGATACGGCACTTACCGCCTACCACATCACTACCTTTTGTTTCCACCAAACGAGGTGCGGTCGACCAGCGACTTGACCCCTGAGTCGCTCACTGGCCGTCCCGGCCTCGATCACTAATACGCAAGAGCGCGGGCGGCAGGGAGGCTCCGTCCGCTGATAGTTGACTGGTCGGGCGACTGCTTGTGTTTACATACGTAGCCTGCGTGATCAGTTAACTATTAAAATATTTTTTCGACTAACCTACATGCAAGCAGTAAATTATAATTAACTAAATAATTTACACATCTGTCTATACCCATATTGTTGTGTGTTTAATATCATATTATTACCAGTTTAGCTATCTTTTATAAGCTTTCAAAGGCGAATTGCTAGCCTAATATAGTGTTTTTATTTTAGTGTGTTAATGTAGCTTAGGGTAAGTGCATTTTGTTAGTGTTTTGATGATTAATAAAGATATTTGAAAATGAAAAATGAACTGAACACAATGTTAAAATTTGTCAATCTATTTTAATGGGACCTTCTATAGGGTGTAAAAAGACAACAAAGTAAAGAAAGCCGAAAGGCATTTGTCTTTCACTTATACTTGACTTTAACTTTTTCCCATTAAAATTTGTCGCAGCGTTCAGTACGAACGTACGGCGCCAGCGTTACTGAACACAATGTTAAAATTTGTCAATCTTTTTTAATTGGACCTTCTATAGGGTGTAAAAAGACAACAAAGCAAAGAAAGCCGAAAGGCACTTTTTTCCCATGATTGCGATATTTTTTTTGTGCTAGACCATACCTGGGAACCTTCTAGTTACAGAGATATAAGTTTGGTCTAAGTTTCAACTTTTTCACAAGTTTTTTTTTGTATTTTTTTTAATACATGTTTTTAATGTATTTTTTTTTACATTAAACACCTTTACGACCCCCGTACTATTCAATGCATCCATGAGCACAATATTTTAAGTGCGTTACATTGAGTCCTACCGAAAAGTCTGATTTTTCACCCCAAAAAAAAATCATTTCCCAGCAAAAAAACTTGCGTAGGGCTACTTAGTCTGTAAATCATTTATTTATCTGTAAGTTATAAAGAGTGTTAAAATACCCCAAAGCCCGGAGGTACTTGTCCTTCCCGTCATTGCGGTTTTTTTGGACCATTCCTTCTAGTTACGGAGATAATGTTTTTTAAATAGAAGTTTTAAATGGAGTAACTTTACTTTTAATACCTCCACGACCCCTGTACAACTCATCCATTAGCACAAAGTTTTATGTGCGTTTCATTGAGCGGTACCGTAAACCGTGATTTTAACACCAAAAAAATAAGTCGTGTACCAAAAATTTTGCGCAGTATTACTTAGTTTGATGTACATATTGGTGTTGATTCTGTTGTGCACAAACTAAACTTAATTTACTTTATTTCTATCTTTTACTAAAAGGCAGTGCAAGAAAAGGACGGCTTTAGCTATGACCTAAATTAGAGATGTCAAACTAGTTTATGCCTTGCGCTTCACCGTGTTTTTAGTCGACATGTTTTTACGTGCACCCTTCATTTGTATGGAAATATTAGTTCCAATCACCGTTTTGAAAAACAACACAAGAAACAGGAACAGGAATAAAACATCGTGAGGAAACCGGGCATGTCCTAGAACCAAAAATTCGAAGACATGTGACATCTACCAATCCGCACTGGGCCCACGTGGTAGAGTAGAGACATTCCCTCTCATAGAGAGGCCTGTGTCCCAGCAGTGGGAACATTAATAGGCTGATGATGATGATGATGATGATTAGTTCCAATCAAATTTGACAGCTCTAAATTACGACCGTCTCTTACTCGTTTTATTAGAGAGAAAAAGATAGCAATAGCCTTAATTAAGTTTGGTTTTTGCACAACAGAATCGACACCAATGCCTAATTAACGGTTTCGTTTAGGGTTCTTTTAAACTCTGTGTATGATAGTTTTTAAGTAGACTTAACAGCTTAGGATCCGAACTTAGTCCATTCAATTAGGTAATATACCTACCTACACCCTGACCGTCTACGAATACAGACAACAAAAACAAAAAACAATCGAGAATTCAATCTCTATTATATTCTGAAATTTTGCTTCAATATATTGGAAAGTTTTCGAAGAATTTCTATTTTATGAAATCCAGACAGGATGCACTAAGCTCCAGTGGTCCCTTAAGCTAAGTTCAATAACAGCATCTAAACAAAGTGAAACGTTTTTAAAAACCTTTGTGAATTATATAAGTATCGTATCAACCAACTGATCTGTGTAGGCGGGAAAACACAGAACTAAAATAAATGTAATTACCATGCTTGACAAAAAGTACCATGCTTGACAAGAAGTACCATGCTTGACAAGAAGTACCATGCTTGACAAGAAGTACCATGCTTGACAAGCAGTGCCATCTTGAACTACACACAAGTGGTCTTACTATACAGCATGGTTCTTTTAGCACTTGAATGATTTTGCCAGCAGCGCGATGTTGGTTTAGCATAATCAGCCTATAATGTTCCCACTGCTGGGACATAAGCCTCTCTATGAGAGAGACACGCGGGCCCAGTGCGGGTTGGTAGATATGTGACATGTCTTCGATTGATTGTTGTTCAGTGTTTGAATTTATGTTCATCATCATCTGCCTAGCCTTTCCCCAACTATGTTGGGGTCGGCTTCCAGGCCAACCGGATGCAGCTGAATACCAGTATTTTACTAGGAGCGACTGCCTATCTGACCTCCACAACGCAGTTAGTACTGGATAATACAATAACCCTTTGTAAGACTGGTTGTCAGACTTTTTGGGCCACTATTATACCTGTAACGACTGTCAACGATCACAAATAATAATAATAATATATCATTTAATTCAGGTAACAAAAGACCCATATCATATATATACCTTACAGACTAACATACATTTATATAAACCACAAAAACCTAATTAAACTATTGTACACGAAGAGACGGCATCATGTTGCGCTGCGTGGTGTCGCGTAGCCTTCCGCGGAATCGCCGATACATGACACCCTTCGGCCAAAACTCTTCCTTGCGGAAGGTCTCAATAATATGATGAGTCGGAACTCGCAGCACGAACGACTTGAAATTCGTGTTGTGGCGCGACTCCAACTTTTCGACCCTCAAGGTCCAGCTGGTCTTCGCTCGGACATACTCCACGATCTCCTCAAACTTCGTGGTGTGATGTAGCTGGGACACATAGAGCTGCGTCGTTGGTATCACCGGACGCAGCATATTGGGTCCTGCCAGTGCGGTCCCGCACTGGTTCCGACTAGGAGGCCTCTTCCTCTTCTTCCTCTCCACCTTCACGAAACCTTAGGGTCCCGGGTTCGAATTTCGGTCGGAGCAAATGTTTATGTGATGAGCATGGACATTTGTTTCCGAGTCATGGATGTTTATATGTATAATAAGTATGTTTTTACAAACAAAAAAGTATCTGTGTAGTATATCAACTATCTGGTGTCCACGACACAAGCCTCGTTGCTAAGTGTGGCACTAGATGGCGCTGTGTGTAATGTCCAGCAATATTTATTTATTTACATTTATTTAATGGATGGTCACCCATCTGCAGACCAACCTAATCAAGCACGGCTTAACCTAAAGATCGACCCGAGTGGCTGTTATTATTTAGCCACGAGCAACGTCATGGATGATAATGATGCTATTACGGTACCTACGTTCCTTACATGCATGGTATTTATTGCAAAAAATTCTATGGATCAATTTCATTTGCATAAAGATGAAAGCAGATCAAATATTTGAAATATACTAATATGCTGAGCTTATTCGAAGTCCCAAACGTCAATATTGAAAATGCTTGCGACATTAGACTCAAAGCTTATTTTATTTATTCAACCAGATCACGCAAATTGAAATCGGGGCAAACTCTTGGATTTGAACAAAATACATAGTTGAATGCATTTTGCAAATTAGTATTTACATTATTTTGTGACTAAGTATTTCCAGAAATTGTTAACTGTACAGCATTACACCACGCATGTGATCTCCAAAAGGTTAGACCGTTAGGGGCCGCCTCTACGAGCGAGAGAATCGCGGCGATTCAACGTATTTCTATACGAAAATATCGCCGCGATTCTCTCGCTCGTGGAGACGGCCCAAAAGAGAGTGTATAGAAAAACGTGGCAAGGACGATAATATCGCCGCGATTCTCTCACTCGTGGAGACGGCCCAAAAGAGAGTGTATAGAAAAACGTGGCAAGGACGATAATATCGCCGCGATTCTCTCACTCGTGGAGACGGCCCAAAAGAGAGTGTATAGAAAAACGTGGCAAGGACGATAATATCGCAGCAATTCTCTCGCTCGTGGAGGCAACCCCTTAGAAAAACGTGTACTTAATAGTACACCCACATTTCGCCAGTGATTTTAAACTCCCATGTCATAGGGGGCGAACCTATTGCCATCAACCGTACACAAATCCTACCTCCGTGGAAACTACTTACTTAATAGTTTCAACACTTTGACCGATCTGGGAATCGAACCGCCCTCATTCTCAGCAGTCACGCTTGTGACAAATTGATGGATTAAATGTGAACGTGGTTGATTTCACATTTTTGTATCTTATCTTTTTGTAATTCTCAATGTGTAATTGTTTATTTTCCCGAATAAATAAAATAAAATAAATGAATTTCACTGAATGTGAAAAGCGCTCCGTACGATAAATTTCAAAAAAATAAGTTGACTAAATCCAAATGACATAAATACTTTTCTGCCTTTAAAAAGTATCATTACAAAAACGCCCAAACCATAAATTAAAAAAAAAAGGTCGCAATGACAACTTCAATAACACGACTACAAAAAAAAACATGCAAATGTTGTAACAAAAATTTTAATACAAAACTTAAAAAAATCTTAAATTTCAAGTGCAATGCCCAACTCGAGGCGTCGGAAGTTCTCTGTTAGAGATTGTGATGTTGTTGGAAGAGACAATAAATTGCACAATGGCTTGCAATTACAACCCAGGTATAACCGTTGTGGCCGTGTGGTATCCGGCAGAGTAGAATAGAACCAACCCATTACACTCACGGGTGTCGTACAAGGCGACTAATGTCTGAGGCAGAACACCTTGCGCCTCCGTAGATCAGAGAATGGGCAGCAGCGTTTTCTGTTAGTCTTTCATCACTGCGATCTCCAATCCGCCTGCCAAGCGTGGAGATTACGGCAAATTCCTCCCATCATGGGCTTATGCTGGCTTATGTCCAGCAGTGGACGTTATGGGCTGTTGTAGTAGTTGTAGTATAACCGTTGTTTAAGATGCGTGTCTTTCCTAAACGATTAGACGTGCATGAATGTAGATGATTATGAAAGCAGAGGAAGACCAAAGAAACGATGAATGGCCTGTGTGGGGGACAATATGGGTAGAAACGAAGTGTCTGATGAGATGACGAGTAATAGAGAAGTATGGAAGAAGAAGACATGATGCGCCCACGCCAAATAAATTGGAAGAAGGATGATTAGACGATTAGAAGGGATGATTAGACGGGATGATTAGACGTGTCATAGTAACCACATTTTGCAAGTTATTAAATTAAACAAATTGAAAATTTGTTTATTTCTTTAGGAGGCTCCAATCATCAAAACTTATATTGTCACTTACGGGATATCTTCCGTGATAGTGTCGAGTTCCAATAGTGCATGTAGCAAAAGACAAAGAAAGAGGGTAGACAGATTTGTCTGCTCCTACCAATTTATTTTCCATCCACCCGTATTCTTTATTCAACCCGCGATCAATGGCGCTTGCAACAGCGTCGAAATATCGGGAGCTCAAAACAATTAACGATCACGGAAGATATCCCGTAAGTGACAATATAAGTTTAGTTTTAAACCGTGAAAGCTTAAAACCAGTATTCAAATCATCAACTTGTTGTTTTGATTGGAGACTATTTTTTTTTTCATGTCATCAGTCGGGCACAAATAATAACAGCCGCTCGGGTCGATCGTTAGGTTAAGCCGTGCTTGCCTAGGTTGGTCTGTGGATGGGTGACCGCCCATTACATACCGAGTTTCTCCTCCGTGCCTCGGAAAGCACATTAAGCCGTTGGTCCCGGCTGTCATTTGTAGATCTTTGACAGTCGTTAGGTAGTCAGAGGCCCAAAAAGTCTGACAACCAGTCTGACCAAGGGGTATCGTATTACCCGGTGGGTAACTGGTACTGGGTTGTGGAGGTCAGATAGGCAGTCGCTCCATGTAAAATACTGGTATTCAGCTGCATCCGGTTAGACTGGAAGCCGACCCCAACGAAGTTGGGAAAAGGCTAGGCAGATGATGAACCGGGCACAAATGCGAACTCCGGGTTTCTGCTGAAAAACTCCTTAAGTAAATAAATAAACTCTCGTTGGAAAAACCCAGTACCATTATGCCGAAATTTTCAACAGCAAGTTTTGTTTTGGTTAGTGGTTATAGAAGCCTGGCAGACGAATTTTTCAAACATCATGAAGCAAAATAATTGCTTACGAATTTCCTTTAGGTCATTAAAAAAAAACGCGTAATGTTGTGGCAGTACAATGAGATTGCGCGGATCCACGTTCCAAAACAAAGGTTAAAATCCCGATTTTCAGACCTTAATTAATTATCGCAAATTAATTATAAAGGTACAAAAGAAACCAAGAACCTTTAAAAAAAGTTACTGAATAATATATTTTAGACAGCTTGACGGAATATGGTTTTGAAAGCAAAGAGTTCAAAGCCTTGCAAACTAAACCATCTTTGAATACCCCTGCGAAATTATTTTAAACAAAACAACATCTTTTGCGTTTACTATTTTCTCATTTCTTTTATCTGATATTTTGGAAGTTTAGAGGTTTATGTTGGAGACATGGCTACCCCTCCAACCCAATTATAATACTTCAAATGCTCTGAAAATATTACTAGAATTAATTTGACTGTTGTGAAGATTTAAACTTCTTCTTCAACCCTTGGTCACCCAATGTTGAGTGTAGGTCTCTTCCAAATCTCTCAATTTTTGGCAGTTTTCAATCATGGCCATATAGCTCCTTCCAAATCAACGAATATGCTAGAGTTTGTAGTTAACTAATCATCCTTTTATCTTATTTCATTCAGCCTGCCAAATCCCGACTCCGATCCAGTTAGACTGACGATCAGTAATGTTGCTGTCGCATCAAAATCATCTAAGAAACATAAAATCAAAACCAATGCGAATAGTTCTAAAAATTTGAATCTCTCAGTCGTACCTGAAAGCTCCGCATCAATATCAAAGTTCGAGGCGGGTTCACACACGACTATGGATAAAGATGTTACAGCCAGTTCAAGTAACATAGACCTTTATAATATAATAAGTACCAGTGATCATTCATCATATGCTGAACAGTTGAGATCAGAGAAAAAAGAAGAAAGGATATCGTCTAGGGAGACAGCACCTTTGAGAAGTAAGCATCCGCATCAACATCGCATGAAAGTCAGGAGCCCCAAGCGCCGTATATCAATGATGGATCAACCAAATAAAATAGACGGAGACGATAATAAACATTCAACTGCTACATCTGCAATCGATTGGGGTGCAGAAATTCAATTATATAGTGTAGAAGATATGTCCACCCTAATTAACACGACTGAAGATGAGGATAGGTTGAGTACACACTCTTATGACGACATGTGTCGCATTTGCCACGGTGGGGACTCGTTATCATCCGAGCTCGGACGGTTGATATCTGCGTGTTCTTGTCGTGGGACCGTTGGAAGGGTCCATGTGAAATGTTTGGAGCGATGGTTGACAGAATCGGGGAAGTCGAGATGCGAATTGTGTGGGTCCAGGTATGCGACAAGACGTGTGCATAAGTACGGTGTTCCCAGGGCGCTAGTTATGTGGGTGTTGAGCCATAATGCAAAACAGGTATGTTTACTATGTTTGCGCAATTTTCAAAACTATTACAGGTAGGCTCACACGAATAAGCACTGCACGTAATTAGCACCGGTTAAAAGATTATTTCTATGAAACTTCAAAACTACGATATAAACTTATAAACATCGCCCATGCTCGGGATCAGCTAATACACAGCAGTCATCGAGTTTAGAGTTGGCCTATTCCTCGTTGACGACGAGCCGATGAGTTGTGTTGATGTCGACTCCGTCCAGTACTTTTACGTGAACGTTGCCCTTACTAATTGGTTTACAGTTTTTGAAATAACTAGGTTCAACATTAATATTCACATTTGTAATCGTGTAACAAGTATTATAACCCTTACAGGTCACTTACGTCTAAACTAGGCGTGATCTTTATGGTTATTAGCCACGCAATGTTGTTTGTTTTGTACATATCATTAGCTACCTATGTTCCTAATTACTTCAGTAATAATACACACCTTATTGGTGTTTTTATAGCCTCATTAATAGTTAGGGTTAATGATTGTAGGTAAATTCAGTCATGGGACTTTGTGGCACCAAAATCAAACATAAAAATCAAAGCATTTATTTCAAGTAGGCCGGTTGCAGGCACTTTTGAACTGTCGAAACAAAGATGAAAATTAAATGTAGCTACAGTCCCAGTCAAAAGACATCGGCCAAGTGCGAGTCGGACTCGCGCACGAAGGGTTCCGTACCAATTATTATAAAAAAATCACGTTTGTTGTATGGGAGCCCCCCTTAAATATTAATTTTATTCTTTTTTTAGTACCTATTTGTTGTTATAGCGGCAACAGAAATACATCATCTGTGAAAATTTCAACTGTCTAGCTGTCACGGTTCATGAGATACAGCCTGGTGACAGACAGACGGACAGACGGACAGACAGCGAAGTCTTAGTAATAGGGTTCCGTTTTTACCCTTTGGGTACGGAACCCTAAAAACTGTGAAAGTAATGTAGTTGCCCATTCCCTAGCATAGATCACTATGGAGAAGAACGGGCAAGAAACTCCATGGACACTCTTTTAAATAAGTATATTTAAAAAAAAACCTTGGTTACCACTTGTTCTTGTCAGCTAATTCACTAGGAAATGGAGAAGGGCGTGTGTTTCGGGATGTGATTTTAATGTTCAAGATGTGTTGATTTTCAGCCCTAAATTCAGTTGTGATATTAAGGCAGAGATCTTAAAAGATTCTTAGTACGTGCCTTGGCTTAATCATGTCCCCTTTTATATAAATCTGTGACAGAAATAAAGCCAATTAGAATCAAGATTTTATCAAAGTCGGCCAAACCGTTTTAAAGGAGAAGAATTACGAACACACACACAGAAAAATCATTTAGCTGCGCTCCGCGGTTTCACCCGCGTGGTGAAAACAAAAAAGCCACCAGGTGTTTTTTTGTTTATAAAAATAGCCTATTCTCAGACCTACCAAATATACACGAAAAAAATCATAAAATCGGTCAAGCCGTTTCGGAGGAGTTCGACAACAAACACTGTGACACGATTTTTTTTTACATTAGACTAGCGGACGTCATGCGGTTTCACCCGCGTAGTCCCGTTCCCGTGGGAGTACGGGGATAAAATATAGCCTATGTTACTCAAGGTGAATGTAGCTTTTTAATCGTGAAAACATTTTACAAAATCGGCGCAGTAGTTTTTGAGTTTATTCATTACAAACATACACACACACAAAAATATAAATCTTTCCTCTTTATAATATTAGTGTAGATAAAGACAAGATAACTATCCTGCCCTGCTTCGCACAGTGCCACCTATCAGGTCTGTCCTGACTTACAAGCTGGAACCATACACATTCACAAAATTTAATTGAAATCGGTTGGGTGATTTCGGAGATTAGATGTACGAATTTGTGATTTTTAAGTGTGGGTGACACTCGCAGAGCCACCATTAGGGATTTTAATTTTGATAACACAAAAAATTTGTCGCTAATTAGTCGAAATTAGTCGCCAAAAATTAGATTTGGTCGGTCACTGGTTCAAAAGATATAAGCGTTTATAGGTGGCCCATCTGAAGAGAGCCTACCCCAGCAGGGCCACATTTATATCTCAAAAACTAGGGCACCTAACAAAGATCTGTTTTCTCCCATATTTACTATCTAATTAGTCGAAATTAGTCGCCAAATATCAGAATTGGTCGGTCACTGGTTCAAAAGATATAAGTGTTTATAGGTGGCCGATCTGAAGAGAGCCTACCCTAGCAGGGCCACATTTATATCTCAAAAACTAGGGCACCTAGCGATGATCTGTTTTTCCCATATTTAATCGCTAATTAGTCGAAATTAGTCGCCAAGTTACTGATTTGTGGCTCTGCCAGTGTCAGTCACACGATTTTTAAATGTTTTCAGTTGATGGTAGACAGTCTCGGTATCATGCTGATGTCCCCTCTGGCTGTGCTGGCTGCGTGGCTATCAGGACGCACGCTGGCTGGTCTCATGACGCAAGAGACCCAGGTGACGCCTTGGCCACTAGCCTCGACCTTCGTACTGGCTTGCATGACGCTAGTAAGTGAAATTATTGTACGTATTTGTTTTAGATCTTCAAAACCCCAGCGAGGGATGTGCGTAAAACTAACCAATCACAAAGTTAGCGAAGCTCAAGCTGTGAAAAAGAAGTTATATCATTGGTTAGTTTCACACGCAAGCCTCGCACTAATAAAGAAAACCAAAATAAAATTGCAATTTATATGATGCAGTTCCGTTCTATTGCTATTGACATTAACTACATCGAAACTACCAACCGAACTGTACTGCAGTAATCTGCTCACAGTCGATGATGTTGGCGAGCAGTTCTAAAGCAGTCGATTGTCAGTTTTGATGTCGTTATTTCACCATAATTATGACTTTTGTAAGTAATCATGTTGAAAAGTGACCAACCGGCAACTTTTCGAGTGAATAAGGGGCCGCCTCCACGAGTGGGAGAATCGCGGCGATATTATCGTCCTGGCCACGTTTTTCTATACACTCTCTTTTGAACCGTCTCCACATATTAGATATTTTCGTATAGAAATACGTTGAATCGCCGCGATTCGCTCGCTCGTGGAGGCGGCCCCTAAAGGTGGTAAGTTGGTAAAGATAAATACACGTAGCAATAGTACCCATGTTCAATCTGCCTCCCTTTTTATTGCTCGTAATCACTCTGTGGTAACATCTAACCGGCAGATACCACTTTCCGTGAATTAAACAATTTTTTCGCAATTGTTAAACTGCTGAAAGCAGCCTTATAACAACAGGAATAGAGATGACAGTGCAGAGGTGCAAAATCAACTACACAGTCAAGTAAACTATTGATTTGTTTTGATCAATGACCAAGGTTAATGGCTAAATCACCTAGTCTAGATTTTGATTGTTTTTAGTGCCTATATATTCGAGAGTGGATATCGTGTCGGCGTCGCGGCGGGTTCCGGGGGAG
This sequence comes from Xestia xanthographa, assembly GCA_905147715.2. NCBI lineage: Eukaryota > Metazoa > Arthropoda > Insecta > Lepidoptera > Noctuidae > Xestia > Xestia xanthographa. Next base: position 23,483,142 of record LR990653.1, on the reverse strand, counting down.
AGGCTTGAACTCGGTGATGATTTAATTTTGTTCATTGATCACAAAAAAATCGAGCCATTCATTGGTCACGAAACGTATAACTGCTTGACATTTAAACGCCCGCAAAAGATGTACTGTTTTACTTGTTTGGTAACCAACGTCAATATACAATGTGTCACGCGTCACAACGCCCTTTAATTTCTGTCCCCTTTTTATACTTTCACATTTACACGTCTATTTAGAGTTTGTAATTACCTATTTACAAACTGTAAATAGACTCAAAGTCCCGCACTGAAATGCCGCACTGAAATGTTGTGTCGAAATTCGATGTGCGTATGAGCGTCCCCGGAACACAAAGCGCGATGTAGGAACTTGGATGGGTTTTAGTCAGTAAAAGTCTGATACTCCCTCCTGCTCCGCCCAGAGCGGGAGGAGTCATTTGATGATTTCTCATCCGAAAAAAAAGGGGGTACGCTTATACGTTTATTTGCAACAAGCAAGCGTTACTGTGCCTACAGTAACGGTTGCTTGTTGCAAATAAAAATAGCTAACTGGCGAGCAAAGCGTAAATCTTAGAAGAAAACGTATAAGCGTACCCGCTTTTTTTTTTGGATGGGAAATCATCAAATAACTCCTTCCGCTCTGGGCGGAGCAGGAGGGAGTGTCAGACTTTACCTGAGTAAAACCCATCCATGTTCCTACATCGCCCTTTGTGTTCCGGGGACGCTCATACGCACATCGAATTTCGATACAATATTTCTGCCGGCCTGTGGTCTGCGAGTCTGCGAGGGATCAAATATATAAAATACAAGAATGTAACAAACGTAGGAAAATTTTGCGTTGCGGTAGGGCTCGCCTTTGTAAGCCTTTACAAATCGTTTGGACTTTTATTGTTTTAAAAGTCATCGACGTCAGGTCCAGGGATAATGTAACCAGGTAGTACAGTTATAGACGCAAAAGGTTTATTAGGCTTGATATTATAATCCTTTGTCTGCCACTCCGACCACATTTATTATGACTGGCATAACATTGGTCTGACCGCTAAACAGCATTTACTAACACTAATATGTTGCCCTAACGGTTAGTTCAACAGATTAGTGTTGGTACACTTTAAAGGAAAGGGTTAGGTCATAACCCTTACCTTTAAAGTGTCTACAACGCCATTTATGAACTATGTACTAGCACTTCGACCGCGGCTTCGTCCGCAAAAATTGTGATAGCTTGGTTACTAGGCATGATATTGATATAATTTATAGCCTATAGCACCCACGAATAATGTAGGTTTCTGTCAGTGAAAGAACAACATTATGGATGTTATGATTGTAATGATGTTGTGTAAACAATAAACATCCAAGCGATTGCAGCAATCACGACAGATTTGCTGTCTATTATGGGAGGGGAAGTCTTCCATAATAGACAGCAAATCTGGAAAATGGAATAATAACACCGACTTCAAAAACACTAAAAAGTGAAAATAAATTTGGCTTCAGAAGTCGGTGGTAAAAAAAAACTGAATCAAACAAACAAAAGTCACCGACGTCGGAAGCTAAAGTTTTTTTGTGTTTTTGAATTCGGCTTAATTTTTTGTATTCTTCTTCCTCTTCTGCAAGAAGTCCGATTATAACAAGATCCCAGTCTATCATTATAATTTTCACTCGAGCACTCGACTGAACTGCATCAATAGGCTAGTTTCCACCATGCATCGATAAATTGCAAATCTATTTAGTCCGTCAGTTAGAGTATTGAAAAATAAAGAAACCAGTATTTTTTGTTTTTGTAAATAAATGAATATTGACAAAGATAACTAAAAAAATAACTGAAAAGGCAAAGACAAAGGTAACTGAAAATGCATCAAAACTCGAGAGTGGGGGCTCGTGACATCACAACGCACTAAAAATTATCCCACGGCGTGACGTATTGATAATTTTAAAAGCGTCGTATCTTTGTCAATTTTGGTTTACGTAACAAAAGAATAAATACGTGTCCAATATTTTTAGTACCTTATTCTACACGAAGTCGCATCTTGATGTGAACTGACCCGGTTCAGTTCACATCAAGATGATATGAAGGAAATAGGTCTGAAATAGGTGTAGACCTATTTCCTTCATATCATTCTTCACACAATCTATCCATCGCTTCCTTGGTTTTCCTGTCCATCCATGAACATTTATATTCATATTTTTTTTTAATCAAAGAATTTCTTAATAACCAAAACTCGTTCCTTATTCCAGGTATGTTACTACTGTTGGATAGTTTCTGCAGCGACCCGCCATGCTCTTGGCTGGTGGATATGGTACCGTTCTCAGTACGAAGTCAGACTCCAGTTGCAAGAAAACGAAGAACAGTTATAACACTTTGATATTTAAATATTTTTTTATAGAAGTCCATATTTTATAATTACGCGAAATAATAATGTTTAGCTTATAATAAAAACAATCAAGAAAAGAGTGCTTTTATTGATTAGTTAGTCTGTTGGACTCTACCGTAGTCAATTAAGATATAGTACTAGGTTTTTTTTCGATCAAATTAGCTTTTCAGCAGTGAGTGTATGATAATGAATACCAAACGCCGAAACTTTTCATCTACAACGGACCACACAAACACTATAAAAACCTTATTGTTTTAATGAAATAGCAGAAATAGTTCCTTCTTCGTTTTACCGTTACACAAAAGAATGTGTGATAATGAGTACCAAATGCCGAAACTTTTCATCTACAAAAGACCACACAATGTTAAACACTATAAAAACCGTAAACACATGATTAAATGAAATAGCAGACATAGTTCCTTCTTCGTTTTGCCGTTACACAAAAGAGTGTGTGGTAAAAAGTACCAAACGCCGAAACATTTCATCTACAAAGGACCACACAATGTTAAACACTATAAAAACGCCTGACTGAATAAAATAGCAGACATAGTTCCTTCTTCGTTTTGCCGTTACACAAAATATTTTTTTTTATCCATTACTAAGTTTGATCTGTGGTCGCCAGACCTATAATATTATACGCCATTTTATAAAAGCTAAAACTTTTTCCAAAGAAGTACCTTAATAGTAAACTAAATACGATTACCTATTATTATTAAAAACTATTAAACAAAAATTACGTGGATGGTCGTGGTGGCAATAACGTAAGTTCAATTACATCATCCATCAACCTATAATTTCCCACTGCTGGGACAGGGTCTCCTCTCATGATGAGAGGGAATGGGCTATACCACGTGGGCCCAGTGCGGATTGGTAGATGTCAAATGTTATCGAATTTTTGGTTCTACGACATGCCGGTTTCCTCACGATGTTTTCCTTCACCGTTTTGAGAGCAGTGGTGATGAAATCAATTACACAAAGTAGTGTGCCTGTCTGGGTTCGAACGCACAACTTACTGTTCGTATGTCGGGGCTACCACCACTGGGCCACCACTGCTCCTAAAAGTACCCGAGAGTCTCCGTCACGAGAAGCTATAAATTTCGTACACACATTCGGGTTCGCAACCTTTGGATCAAATACAAAAACATGACAGCATTGACAGCGTCAGCGTGAACTTACTTCAAAACGGCGGCCCAAATGTTTACGTTCCATGAAGTCAGACGCGTTCAAGTACCACAAAACATTAGACGACAGCGCTTTATATCGCTAACATATAACCCGACCAAGTGAAATTGCTCGTTAGCTTTGTATAACACGTATGTTACTTTGAGTTGATTGAATTTGGAATTATTTCTTGTTGATGAAATTGTCGCTACGTAACTTGGTAGAAGTTCATTATTTACAAAAATTATAGCTTCTTGTGACGGGGACTTTAGTTCAATTACATTTTATCATAATTTAAAGGTGTCTGGTGGCGCACACAAAATGTCTGGCAGCGGCGAATGTGAATCATCATTACTTCTGTAATTTTGACCTTCGACAGTGTAGCATTTCAAGGAATGTAGTATCGTTGAAATGGGAAGTTCATAGGTACATTTGTGGCCATTAGATGAAATGGCTAATCGATCAAATGACCAATCGGTTAAATATTTCTTCGATAATTTGGCGGAGTAGAAATGACTTTCGATGAAATGACTTTCGATAATCAGAACCAATCCCGTTAAAATCATGTTCATCTCACATTATTATAGTCGTCAGTTGGGGCTAAAAATAATATATAATATATATATAATAATAAAAGGCTAGGCAGATGATGACTTCTACTGCTCGCTTAAATATTTGGGCATTTTTTTATAAAAGAGGGAGTAAATTGTTTCAAAACATAAAAAAGACACGATTGCGCGAAGGGGAAGAAAAGGATCGTCCAATTATTATCTTTGTTGTTACACAGCTTCCCCGTTCTTCCTGTTTTGACGCTGATGCAGCTGAATACCAGTATCTTTGACTGCTTATCTGACCTCCACTACCCAGTCAGTACTGGGTAATACGATACACCTTGGTAAGACTGGTTGACAGACTTTCGGTCACTGACTAACCTGTAAAGACTGTCAAAGATCTAGAAATGACAGCCGGGACAACGGCTTAACGTACATTTCGTGGTACGGAGGAAACTTGGAATGCAATGGTCACCCATTCACTGGCTGACATTGGCAAGCTCGGCTTAACCTAAAGATCGACCCTTGCGACTGTTACTATTTACTCACGAGCTCTTCCTGAAAGTTAATTATTACACATACTAACATCCTTACATGAACAGCTTTATTCTAGTAGGTAGGTTTAGTATATACGTAGGTCTTGGGATCTATTCCCAGGTCAGACAAAGTATTATTCGAGTTTCCACCACGAATTCGTGCCCGGTTGATGCCAATAGGATCACCCCCTACTAGATGAAACATAACTGACAAAACTGCTTAACCTTGCCTTCCGTGATGTTATGTTTACTAAGTAACTGGCAAAATGTAGGTGTCACTTACACCTCTAACAACCCTTTCGAGAAATACTGGAATGATGAATACACGCGTAACAGGACAGGATTGAAAAGGTTATACCGTCTCTTTTACAACAAGAAAATAGGAAAAAAAAAACTAGGAAATAGGCGTAACGTTTACTTTCAAATAATAAAATGTTCCATTTGCAAAAATGGAAAACTGCATTTGTTAAAAAAAATATGTCAATAGTATAGTAACTATACTGTAGACTAAGTTCCAACAAGTTTTTTAAGTGCTAAACAAACATGTTGCTTATCTTTGGAAGCTGAATAACGTTCATCATTGACTTTTATTCAAAACAATATTGTCTCTCAGCGTATGATTATAAATCTGTTCAAACTTTATGGCAGCTCGGAAGTTAGCTGCGAGTGTTGATCAGCGCAGGTATAACGGTTCAAACTTTATTGGGGCTCAAAAAATCTAACGTAAAGCTACATAGAACACTTTTGTAGGTATTAGCGGGGTGCAGAAGACGCACCATCTTGACTGTATGATGCACAGACCATCACTCGCAACTAACTTCCGAGCCGCCATTAAGTTTGAACTGTTACTTAAAATGATATAAGGTATATTATCTTCAGTCTACACTTATCGGCTCCTCATAAGGCATCTATCTCAACGGACAAAATAGCTCATGAAACAGGCATTAAGACAGGTGATTGCGTTAAAACTAATTAGTTCTTGATAGAACTGACATCGCCAAGGTAGTGGGGCCATCTTCTGATTTCATTGTACAGCTTCCTGCCAGGGCTCTCAGTGGCGATGAGTTGTCGGTGGCCTACAAGATGGTAGTTAGATGTCAAGTGACCTTGTTCGACGCCGCAGCGAAGCAAAGCCTTCAATGCTTCTAATGAGGCTTCGGTTGGAGTGGCATCTGAAACATGGATATTTTTTGGGTGATTAGCTTTTGAGGATCGATTTGATTGGTTCTTGTCTCGATCAGTTTGACTCTTTTCTATACTGCTCAATTGATATGAAAAATAACTTGTAATTAATTAAGAAACTTTAGATTTCAATTTATTCCAAATCCTATATCCAAAGTAGTGGGCTCGTGCTGAAATACGGCAAGAAGTCCGAGTCAGTCCCTACAGTGAGATGGCATTTCCTATCACAGAGGCGTGTATCTAGTGCATTGGAAACTTTATAGGCTGATAATTACTATTCTCGTCAATAATAATATGTCATGCAAATCGTAATAAATGAAAAATAATAAGTAGGTAAGCAGCAACACTTAAACAATGTTTATTCCATTTATAATGAATTAATGCATTATTAATGTTTAATCGGGGGCATAGGATATCCGTCTGGATATCCTATGCCCCCGATTCCAACGTCATTCCTTTCACTTCCAGGAACTTTATACGTAGCTTATTTAAACGAAATCATATAGAAATAGAATCAACTATTCTTAGGTGCCCATTAAAAGTTAAAACGAATAAAACTCATGACTTAAAACTTTAGCCTTTTGTAAAATAGTTCCTCTTTGTGAACTTTCTGTTCGCATTCTAGCTGCAATTTAAATAATTATGTACTCGTATGTCGAGAGAATATGTTCGTGCATTAAAATTTATAGTTTTCATTTTAGTCCGCGGACGCTGAAAATGCTTGTTCGTTTTGTTGATCGTTTATTATTACAAAATAAACCTGGAACGTGCATAAAGTGGAACAAAAGAACAATTTGCATACATTAATTTTCAACGTGGATTTAATTGTTGGTGTGTGATTTTTTAACAGTTAGATTCAAGTTTTTTTTTTTTTACTATGTTCTGCGATATCTTTGCCAATTGTAATACGATCTTGATGGTTTTTTTTTACGGTTAAGGAGACCAAGTTATAATGAATACAATTAGCCAATGTTGGTGGAAAGAGACTCTTGACTAAACATGTTATTAAACTCCACTCATTTTAATCGAATTTTTAATTTTGACGTCCTATAGAAAATAACCGTTCCAACACTAGTACCTATTGATCCGTAGGTGCCATTTGTGGAATAAAATTATAAATAATAAACTGTTCCACTAATGGCACTTGCGAAAAATATTGATAGGTGCCGTATGTGGAATACCGCAGGTGCCATTACCTCAGGTGCCGTTAAAGCGGGTGCCCAATGTGGCATACGTCATCTGGCATTAGAAAGACCAAGTCTCAATAAGTGATTAATTGTCATCTGTCTAGCCATTTCCAACTAAGTTGGGTTCGGGTCCCAGTCTACATCTATGTAGTTAGTTACTACACAAATGTAGCTGAAGCACCAATATATTACACGGAGCGACTGCCTATCTGACCTCAACAACCCATTTATTGGGTAAATGGGTCGCCGCCGCCAATCGCCGCTTCGAGGACACGGCGGTGCTCCGCCCACGCGGGGCACACCTCCACCGTGTGCTCCACCGTGTCCTCCGGTCGATCCTCGCAGTGGAAACACCCGGACGTTTCCTCCCGCCCGATTCGGTGCAGGAACCTCCCGAGGTCGATACCCTTCGGTAAGATCGGTTGTACAACTTTCGGGCTTCTCAACAGTATCAAGTAATCAATGCCTCAAATACAGGGTGTAAACGGAGCCTTCACGAAGCCGTGAAACAAGCATTCTGTACATCAAACTAAGTAACTTTACGCAAAAATTATTGCTGGGAAATGGAAACTTTTTTTTTAGGCGAAAAATCACGTTTTACGTTAGAACTCAATGTAAAGCACTCAAAACATTCTGCTAATAGATGGATTGAATAATACGAGCATCGTGGAAGTATTTAATATATTACATTAAAAACATGTACCATGAGCTCGGACGAAATCTGCTCATTTTTAAAACCAAATCCCTTGCACTCGATTTCCACTGTTTACCACCCTTAACGAATCATCGACACGAAGAAGAAGAATTATTGGTTTTATTTTATTATGTTTTTTTTTATAAAGTAGGTATATTTTTTTTTTTTTTATTTATTTCGTTACCAAAAACAAGGGATCAGTTGCTGCGATGCTATTGGTTGATAAGCGGCTGAATGCTGCAAGCAAAAAGAGGCGTAGTGGTGGTGAGATTTCGTCCGAGCTATCTAGCTATCCTATTTAAAAAAAAAGTTGTGAATAAGTTGAAACTTTGACACCAATCCGTAACTAGAAGGTTAACCAGGCAGTGTCTAGAACGAAAAAAAGGATTGCAATGATAGGAGAACAAGTGCCTTTCGGCTTCGTTAAGAGTCTTTTTACACCCTTTATAAGGCTTATGTTTGTAAATTTGTAATCATCAATATTAACCTGAAAGATGTGTACTGCTGGACATAGGCGGGGGCCATCATTGCCACAGCCACTGGTCCTGTGACTTCCACATTCATCCAGTGTCCGCGACCATAGGTCATAATTATGGCGTCATAAGTCAAAGAAATAATGAAAACCGGTACCAATTTCAGTCCTGGTTCTTCATTTAGTTTCTTGTAAAGATTGCACTTTTCAGTACGGTTCCGGTTCCGGTTTTGGTTCCGATGTACCGGTTCTATAAGTAAATACCGGTTCCTAGAACCTTTATATCGGATGATATTATACCGGTTCCTTGTCACCCGATTTAAATATTCTTAACGGAAGAGGGGATGTGTTTCGGAGCAGGGATTCAATAACCGAAATTTACTGAAATTCGTGCCTCCGCAGCCAGACAAAGCAGGTTGTTTTGCTATTGTGCCGCCATTCATGTTTCCGCGTCTACTTTGTTTGTCAAAATCAAAAGCATTTATTTCAAGTAAGCCAGTTACAGGCACTTTTGAATTGTCGAAACAAAGATGAAAATTAAATGTAGCTACAGTCCCAGTCACAAGACATAAAAACTGTGAAAGTATTGTAGTTGCCCATTCTCTAGCGTAGATCTCTATGGAGAAGAACGGGCAAGAAACTCCATGGACACTCTTTTAAATCAGAATATTGTTACAAAATCTTGGTTACATCATTCATGTTGAGATGTTATATTATGTGAGAACAATGTAGCAAGATGTGCACGTTAAAAGTGTCCACAGCAAAAACACACAAAAAAAATACAATTCAAAATAATTCATTCAATAAGCCATGGCCACTAAGAGATGACCAGTCACAACTGACAGTTCGTAAAAGTTCCAATTTAGGTTCTGGTTCCTGTTTCGTTTTCAATCCCTGAATAATACTCACTGTTATAGTTCCCAATGAAAGTGATGCCAATAGATTTCCTGTTGTAGCCGTATGTGTGTGCGCCGACGTGCAACCACCCGGAACCTTCGTACACCTTGCCAGTACCACCGATAACGAACCTAGAAATGCGAAAAAAATGTTTATTAAACATTCAACTTGCAGTTTAAGCAGGTTTGGCTACGAATTGAATACTTCATTGAAAGAGACAGGCACTTGAGCACCATTATTAACCTTTAAAGACACAAAAAATTGATACAAGACAAAGATTTCAATCATTAAGGCGCTCGCTCGCCGGGAGCTTTTACATTACATTCATGCGAATGCATGTAATGTAAAAGTTCAGATTCAAGCGTTATATCGGTGAGTTAGGAGAACCAAGCATTATAGTGCGCAGACCGTAACGATACAATAAAAAAAACACACTGTTATCATCCCGAAAAACAGCAATAAATGCATTGGTTGCGGCAAAAACGAAGGTCGTTCCAATCCAAAAACAACAAACACTTCCCCACAGATATAGTTAGACCTAGATAACGCAAGAGCACCCACTTCGCGTGCCGGACATAAGCACAAAATACTTAACTTGGCCACTGTCGCGCCGAGTATGCATCGGTGCGCCGCGCTAGTTGGACGTCAGTCAAAAAATCAAAAATGCCTAATTGCCGTGTGATTAATTGTAAAAACTGCACAAATGTGAGCAGAAAAATAAAAGCTAACGTTTCCTTCCATCAGTAAGTAATTTTATTATTAATATTATGCGTAATTCATTTTAAAATCAATTATTTTTAATCTAATTCCCACAGTAATACGAAATATGAGAAAAACATAGGTCATCGAAAGCATGCTGTATATTCGTGATACATTGCTGCTTTTACTTGGAGCGGTTGATTTGACGTTATGTGTTAACAAATGATGAATATCAAAACAAGTGATACTATCGTATATCGCTTCGGTTTCGGAGTACAGGTACTTTTATCATTTTTCTGTCAATTTTAGCGATTAGTGCTGTTCATCTTACGTAACAAAAATCGATTCTCGAGAATCGATTTCGGAAACAGAGGAATGATATTATATTTATTATCTAGACAATTTTTATGTTGACAAAAGCAGCATGTCCGACTATTGTTGTACTGAAGATCACAACTAATGAAGTTAGTTAATTAACAAGTTTCTGTAACTTTCCGAGTTTTTCATAAAATGTTGAATAGTATGTGTACTTGTATTACAGATTAAAGATCTAAAGGTTACGCCCGAAAACGCTATAATATCATATAAAAAAGAGGAAATTCGAAAAGGTAGTTTTTTGTTATGTATTTTTTATGTAAATGCTTTATTTTATTACATACAATACACGACAGTAACAAAAATAACAAAATAGAATGGAGTAACTACTAGTAATAATGTATGTTTTCTTGTATTGTTTATCTTGTTATTATTAATATTAATATCATATAATACAAACTAGCTGCTCTGTAAACATTTGAGGCAGATCTTTTCTCCTCTCTATAATCTTATAAGCTCTGTAAACATTTGAGGGAGGGAATTAATGTCTTCCAATAGCTGATATGATAATAGAGATCGTTTTGTTCATAATATGATTTATTTTTTGCTGTTTGAATTCGCAGTACATGACTTCTCTAAAGGATCTGTGTCATTTTCAAAAGTGTGGTCAGTATCCATGTAATGATCATTTTCATCGACATTAACGTGGATTTTTTCTGCTGATTCTGCCTATGTCTGTAATATTGATGTGTATGTACGCGTATACATGCGTGTCTGCACCATTATGATGTTGTGTTGCTACGACAATAATAAACTAGCATCCAATCGCAACGGTGGTTTATTCGGTAGCTGACAGATCACTGGTGACGAGTTACCCACGCTTATTAAAAAAAAAAAAAGTTCGTGTAAGATGTCGAATATCATCGGAAATATTACAAATTTCGAACACGACGCCCAAGACTGGCCTATATTTAAAGGTCGGCTACTACAGTTCACAAAATTGAACAGTGTTAAAACCGAAAATGAAAGTGCTTTGTTACTAACCCATCTTTCGGACAACACCTACCGCCTTGCACGGAACTTACTTCACCCTGATGTACTCAAAGAAGTAACGTTCGAGGATCTAGTTAAGAAATTAGACAAGCATTTCACGCCAAGACGCTGTGTTTATGCTGATAGAGACAAGTTTTATGAGGCGAGGAGATCTGATGGCGGGAGCGTCGAAGAATGGGCGGCTCGAGTGAGAGGTTTAGCCGTTAACTGTGAGTTTGAAGAGACACTGGATACGCTATTGCGAGACCGTTTTACTTGCTTTTCGTTTGGCTTCTAAAATTTCGTCTCTGGATTTTTTATTTTTTTCTGACATTTCGATAGTCTACAACAATCAAAATTCAATAAATAATTAGGGTAATAGGTACCAACAATTTTGTAAAATTATAAATCCCTATTTGCCTACTAAGTAGATTTGGAATTTTATCTTCTTCTAATTATCTCATTCCTCTGTCATTCTCATTACTCTGTCTATGCCAAAATCGATTATTAAATCGATTTAAACGATTCTTAATACTTAATTCTTTACTATACACAAATACTTAATAAATAGTATACGTACAGTAATTGAGTAACGCACAAACTTTAGCGGTATCCGGGGGGTGGGACGAGATGGGTGCCACACTCGGCGGGCGTCTTTGAATCGATTTGATTTTCCCATCACTAAATAGTGCTTGTGACGCACTTGTGACGTCATAGTAGATACACAAAAATTGGCACGCTTGGTTTTCATACAGATCGTGATACTTGCGTTATCTAGGTCTATCTATATCTGTGCACTTCCCAGACTTGAGTTAAGCGGTGCTCAGATGTTAGCTCAACTGGTCAAGAAAATAAAACATTGCCTCGATAAAACTAACATTAAAGTAACAGCTTGGACGGATTCAATGATTATGATGTGTGATGTTTTTTTAAATAAATAAATTTAAAACAATACACTTTCTACATCAAGGGTCACTGCTAAAATATCCAAATTCAAAATAATTAAGTGTTTATCCGTTTGTAAACTCTACTGGTTCCTACACATTTTCAAATAGAAATTACTTAGATGCCCTACATTTAGTTCACCCCGGAGATCATGTTTCTAAACGCAATTTTCTCTGCCCCAGGCACCAGAAGCTAGAGGTAAACTTTATTTTTAAACTAATTTTGAGCGCTACCTCATTAAGTTGTAACAAATTGTGTAACATGATGTCTTGCTGCCATTTTGTTTAGTCTCTGTGAAGTTAAATCACTGTACTTTTTCCACTTTTTCCTCTACATGGAAAAAATGTGATGACGACCAGTTTTAAGTGTGGAATATTGAGATCTGATTGTGATGTTTATCATTGATCTAGTTAGTGGAAGTGTTCAATAACAAAGTTACAACCCAGTCCCATTATCTCGAGACCTCGCTGGAATGCGAACCTCCCGCAATTTTAATCATATCATTATAATAATATTACCTGCATTAAATTAAATAACACAATATTTATTTTGTTGGAAATCTTATTGTTTATAATAATATCCTACTAGAGGATACTTGTTTTGCGCACCATATCAGAGCGCCGACGTGACGTGACGTCATCGACGCCAGGTCTCGAGATAATGTGACCGGGTTGTAACTTTGTTATTAACAGAATAATAAAACTTGAGGCTACTACTTTAAATAAGTTTCACACTGATGTTTTCTGAAACAAATCCTATATACTTTTTCAAACCACATGGGGCAATCCAAAGTCACAGCATGTCAAAATTGTTAAAGTGTGGGCTATAGGGTAGAAGTCACACCAATCAATTGAGATACTTTTTAAGAGCTGTCAAAACGCGGTTCTCTCATAGATTTTGTATGGCAATAGCCAACTGTGACGTCACTGTTTATTCAACTCAATGACTCAACTATTTATTGATTTCAAAGGAACTAAAAATCGAATTTGTCAATTAATCTATACATATAATAATTTAAAATAAGTCGGGTTTTCAGGCCAAAAATAAAGTGTTTTTAGGGTTCCGTACCCAAAGGGTAAAAACGGAACCCTATTACTAAGACTTCGCTGTCTGTCCGTCTGTCTGTCCATCTGTCTGTCACCAGGCTGTATCTCATGAACCGTGACAGCTAGACAGTTGAAATTTTCACAGATGATGTATTTCTGTTGCCGCTATAACAACAAATACTAAACACAGAATAAAATTAATATTTAAGGGGGGCTCCCATACAACAAACGTGATTTTTTTGCCGTTTTGTCTAATGTATAGATAATGGTACGGAACCCTTCGTGAGCGAGTCCGACTCGCACTTGGCCGGTTTTTTTTTTTAGAGACTTGGAATTATTGTTTTATGATGTCATCTACCCTCCAGCGCAAGTCATACTAAGCGTTGGCGTACAATCGCTTATTTTAACCCGACGGCCTCATTGATATTTTCAAGTGCAGGTCATATTGGTGTTTCTGCTGGGGATTTTTCAATCTGCCTGGAATGTTGATTTGTGCCGGATTAATGGCAATAGGTCTGTTTTACATGGGATATAAACATAAATGACAAAACGTGGACCTAGTATAGGGAGGTGTACGTTTCCCCTACCTTACTCTTTAAAAAACACAGGAATGAAGTCATATAATAAGAAAATCAGGCCGTCAGTCAAATGTTCCTGGATATAGAAAATTCATCAGTCTGTATTTGTTAAAGAGACTTGCTACCTTAAGATTTTCTAATCGTGTACCATTTTTAAGACGCTAGCGGACAGTGTTTTCCCCGTTCCCGGCGAATTGCCGACGTATCGGCGGTACGAGATGATACCTTTTTCCAAGTCGACAAACGGCTTTGGTGTTTTGGGAGTATGAAAGAACAGGGTGTAAAGCTCTTCATCCCCCATAGAAAAGGGAGGACCCTCCGACCAGACGGGTGTTATGTCTGGTGGGCTACTGCCCGACAGTTGACGTCAGGTTCTTGTATATAGTCTTAAGTCGCGGATAACTCTGCTTGCGCGATGTAGGAATTCTCAGTTTAGTTCATCGTTCGTGTCATAGATGGCGCTGTAGTACTTTTTGTCCTATGTTGTTTTTGTAGTACCGCTACAGTGTGTAAAGTACGAAACAAAGTGGGTAGACAAACTCACGAAGATCCAATATCCCACATATCCAAGTTGTCCATGTGATTGGTCTGTATGTTCCTCACGATCTCCGCACAGCTCGCGTCAGTGTTGCAGGTTGATGTGACAGTATGCTGGATGATGACCAGGTCCACCGGCCTCGGAAGGTATTCCACGTGGACTGGAGTCAGGCCGTCCCATTCTCGCTTGGTCACGACACCACAGTCTGAAAACAGATGGAAAATATTGAACTAAGTTGGTGGGTTTTACAAGTTGTTGATAGCGGTTTAGTCTACACGAATCTACACTAATATTATAAAAAGGAAAGATTTGTATTTTTGTGTGTGTGTGTGTGTGTGTGTGTATGTATGTTTGTAATGAATAAACTCAAAAACTACTGCGCCGATTTCAAAAGTTCTTTCACCATTAGAAAGCTACATTCACCTTGAGTAACATAAGCTATATTTTATCCCCGTACTTCCACGGAAACGGGAACTATGTAGGTGAAACCGCGTGACGTCCGCATTTTCTTTGTAAATTGCAAATAGACAGAACTGAATTTATGAGCAGAGGAATGAGGAAAAATGTCATGAGGAAAGTTCTGAGTATGAATGTGGATGGGTATAAGAGTAGAGGAAGACCAAAGAAACGATGGATGAACTCTATGATGGATGATATGGCAAGAAAAGAGGTGTCTGATGAGATGACGAGGAATAGAGAAGTGTGGAAAAAGAAGACATCAGATCCCAAATGAATTGGGATTTACACCTCAATAAAATATTATATTGTTGATACTGTTCGGCCCACTTTCTACCTACCGTCTACTTATAGTTTATCGATTAGATATGACCAATGACTCTATGAAGTATTCACTTCATAACCATTTTCCCTAGTATAAAGTTTTCTCACTTACTTAGCTTTATAATAACAAACAACCCAAACCAAGAGTAGATTTTTTTATAAATCTTTAGTAAATAATAAAAATTGCGAAAGCAATAATGCTCAGATTGCAGCTGGTTTCCAGCATAATTATTTTATTAGGTGTCAATAAACTGCATAGGTCAGAAATAATGTAGGGTCAATACCCCACATAATATCTGACCTACAGTAGGCAATTCACGTTATTTCAATATATTGTTAATCAATATATTATTCCTCTCAATATTTTTTTTTATTTTTAATTACAAAAAAGGTTTCTAAACAACAAAATAAATGAAAGAAAAAACTCACCTCCATTTACAGTAACCAAAATAACAAATAAACCAAAAATGCTACAAATTAACTTCATTTTGTTTTATTAAATGCAACTTTATCCTTCAAACTCTAGTTATACACTAAAGAAACTGAGAGACCTAAACAATAAACTTCTAAAGAAGAAGATCCTCATGCTATCTCTTTTGTTTCCTGTGATGAGTAAAAGAGACGGATATAGTTAACTGGATGTTTGGCTGTAAGTGATTCATGCTTACGCGCAGCAAAGATAATTGCTCGAATGTCAATCAGGTTCCGCGCACATAAAACATCGCAATTATTAAGATAATATTGGCTGTTCGGAATAAACAGCAAATGATTTACTAATATTACTATGTATAATATGCGTGTGAAGGATGATGATTTAGGCAAGAAATACGATAACTGAAGATGAGATAATCTACACTAATATTATAAAGTGGAAAGATTTGTATTTTTGTGTGTGTGTTTGTAAAGAATAAACTCAAAAACTACTGCGCCGATTTCAAAAATCCTTTCACCATTAGAAAGCTACATTCACCCTGAGTAGCATAGGCTATATGATAATAATAAGATGATGATGCTATGTTCAGGTCGAATTTATTACAGACTAGCGGTCGTCACGCGGTTTCACCCGCATAGTTCCCGTTCCCGTGGGAGTGCGGGAATAAAATATAACTTATGGTACTCAGGGTGAATGTAGCTTTCTAATGGTGAAAGACTTTTTGAAATCGGTTTTTGAGTTTATTCATTACAAACGTGCACACAAAAATACAAATCTTTCCTCTATAAAATATTAGTGTAGATTTACAGCAAACACATTTTTAACGATCTGTTAGTAGAGATTTACTTTTAAACTCAAAAACCAATTACCTTTAACGTTAATAAAATATCCAAAGTGAAGGCGACAGTTACCTACAAAAAAAACTAGAGCAATGAACTTTACCTACTACCACTACCACTACTACTGTTTGTCTCTGCATCACTATGGCATTAAGTCCGCCTCTGTACTTTGTCCTTGAAGTGTTAAATAAATAAACTTTCACCGTCTTCAAGCTATCATTGTATACCTATCAAAATTCTTTGAACGCCATGCAACGGACACGGAATGGACACAATAGAAAATCTACTGTTCACGATTTACTTTTGAATCGCGTCCGGGATAACAAGGAAAGATAGAAAGAAAATACTTTACAAAGAAAAGGTGAAGGCAACGCTTTCATCTTTCATAGACTTATTTACACAAAAACTCAAAGAAATAAGCAGAAAATAATATCAGTGACGTTCGTAATCAGGAAATCTTTTTTCGTATCTTTTGCAAACCCGTCTTAAATCTATTTCGGATCGAGGTTTGGCCCAGTGTTCGACAGTGAACGTTTTAGATTTCCATTTGATGCGTTCCAATCTCCATTTTGGAGACAATTTTATTCCAGAGCTGGCCTATCTGCAGTAACTGGGACTTTTATAGTTTTCCGTAACAGCAGAAATGAAGGGACGAAAATGTTGTGAAAATTCATTCGAACAGGAATTATTGTTATTGCCGTGCGCAGGGATTCTGCATCGATTTATATACCTTCCATAAACTCATAAGATTGGCTTTGATGGCCCAGCATTCCTCGACCTTTCAGTAGGTTGGAATAAGGAATTCAATATAATAATTATAATCAATGAAGGAAAAGTTTAATTTTAAACGTATTTTGTTTTGACTACGGATCCCTAATACCTTGAACTCATAATGAGTTCCAACAATGTTTATTTGGACTCGGGGATTCCTCCACAAAATATAAACATCATTTATCTAAAAAAAATATACCGTTTCTCAATTATCGCTTTCATAAAAAATAAGGTTAAGACTTGTGTATTGTAGCAATTAGATAAAAGGAAACCCGTACTCTCAGCCATTCATTTTAATTTGAACCTAAGATCGCTGAAGTAAGAGTCACACAATGAATTGCAACGACGACAATGCAAAACTTTATCTTGCGTGACATGTCATTGTTTATCTTGGTTACATACCTATATTTATGTGCTTAAACCTTGCTGGAACTCAATCCAGGTTAATTTTGCCGTCAGTTAGAGCATTGGAATATAATGGACACGTATATTTTTTGTTTTTGTAAATCAATGAATATTGTAAATCAAAGATAAACTGCATCAAAACTCGGGAGTGGGGGCTCGTCAGAACGCACTAAAATAGCACGGTGTGACGGATTGAGAATTTTAAAAGCGTATCTTCGTCAATTTTGGTTTACGTAACAAAAGAAAAATATGGGTCAAATATTTTTTTTTAAATCTAATAACTAATTTAATTTAATTTTAATTTAATTGACTAATTAGATTTTTTCAGTACACAAGCATATTACTTTACTGTCAGACAGGTTTAAGATTAATCGTGTGGAGAGTGCCAAAGAAGCGAGTGGAACTGACGACATAATACGACGAATACTTATCTGACAAACAAATATATTTAACACAAACACACACCATACATTGTACCTAATTAGAATTATGTTATAAGTTGTTTGTTTATTAAATTTTACAATTAAATTCAATAATTTTAAATACTAATTTATATGAACTAATTGAGAATTAACCATTTTACACTTTGAAATAAAATACTATAATTAATTATATTCCTTGCCTAATATGCCTTAATCTAATGTAGTAATTTAAGATAAATTGATCTCAATAATTATAAATAAATATCGACTATATTATAATATTATGTTACCAAGATTTATATATAAATGTCGACAGTAATTACAATAATATTGATCTCAGTTATAATTAACATTGAAATTATGATGTCACTTTATGTTATTACTATGTCTATGATATCTATTATTAACAACTTAAAATTTAATGCGAATCTTGTTTATTGCTGTGCCCTAACAGGGTCCATAATTGTTCTTAGCTGTAAGCCCATTGTAACATCTTTTTAAACTTATGGAACGCAAAATAAAATGAATATGAATATGAATAAAGCACCGCCAACTGTGGTGGGCTTTCACGTTCTGTTTACTAATGTCACTAGAAGTTTTCAAACTCAAACACAAAACTTTTCGATCAGACAAAGAGACGCTCGTTTCGTTCGATTTAAGAGTCCTATTACATTTTTTACGCAAATACATGATTTTTGACGCAGTAATTTTCAGCAGCAGTAAGATATTTTAATAATTTTCTTTATGAATAACGATAGTGGTGTCGATTCTGTTGTGCACAAACTAAACTTAATTTAGGCTATTGCTATCTTTTTCTCTCTATTAAAACGAGAAAGAGGCGGACGTAATTTAGAGCTGTCAAATTTAGTTGGAACTAATCATCATCATCATTTCAGCCGAAAGACGTCCACTGCTGGACATAGGCCTCCCCCAAGTGTCGCCACATTGAACGGTCCCGTGCGACTC
This sequence comes from Xestia xanthographa, assembly GCA_905147715.2. NCBI lineage: Eukaryota > Metazoa > Arthropoda > Insecta > Lepidoptera > Noctuidae > Xestia > Xestia xanthographa. The sequence continues at coordinate 23,464,346 of LR990653.1, read as the reverse complement.
GCATCCAGCGGATTCCCGCAACCTTCATCAGGTTATCAGTCCACCTAGTGGGAGGCCTTCCAACGCAACGCAACGTCTTCCGGTTCGCGGTCGCCACTCCAGAACTTTTCGGCCCTATCGGCCATCCGTTCTGCGAGCAATGTGCCCTGCCCACTGCCACTTAAGTTTGGCAATTCTTCGGGCTACGTCGGTAACCTTGGTTGGAAATAATATTTATATACAAATGAAGGGTGCACGTAAAAACAGGTCGACTAAAAACACGGTGAAGCGCAAGGCATAAACTAGTTTGACATCTCTAACTTAGTTCATAGCTATAGCCGCCCTTTTCTCGCACTGCCTTTTAGTAAAAGATAGCAATAGCCTAAATTAAGTTTAGATTGTGCACAACAGAATCGACACCATTGCCATTCTCTTTCTTGTAAGTTGGAGTTATACATTTTCATTTTTCTTTTCGTGTAATTTACTATAAATATTTTACGAACTCAGTTTGCAAGAAAAACCGTCAGTGATGGAACTTTGACGCTCAAATTCACATTGTTACATTCAATTCTTATAAAAGCTAAAATTACTGAAAGATAAGTTGAATGTTTTACTTTTTTATTGGAGTTCTAGAATTTCTTTAAATTCTTTGAGTTTTCACGGAAAAATCGTAAAGAAAGCGTAATTTAAGCCACAAATGTCGATTCAGCGTCTATTATATTCCAAATAAACTCAATTTTATCTATCTATAAACTTCGATCTACAATGAATACGTTTCATTACTTTTCGTTTGTCAATATGATAAGACAAAATTACATTAAATCAAATTAAAGTACTATAATTCTGCGTTAATTTAGCTCGTTCCTCAGTCTCATGTCAGTCTCGTCTCTAATTTTCGTCAATAACAATCGACAATTGTCCGGAGATTGCTATTATTATCGACTCGTGTACGCCGATCGAAATAATTTGATCCAGGAAGTAAAAACCAAAAATTTGCGAAAAAAAAATAATAGGACTCTTAAAACAGATTTTTTCGAAATCACTATTACGATTACCATAATTTTCTAAACTGCACTGAAAATGATAAGTACTTAACCACTTTTATCCCTTTCGCACACTAATAAACTAGAAAGAGACAGCAAGAGGATGATTTGTTTCTTATCAACGTTTATAGTTTAGGTATCCCGGTGCTTTAATTTAATGTATGTTTAAGTTTGACGTAATATACTTAATAGGTCTGGTATAATAAAACAAGATGATATTTTTGTAGATTTTTTCTGTTACACATTCACTATCTTAGCGACTGTTGATTGAGGTCAGTATTTTAAATTTAATTGATTTTTAGTACTAAGTGGGGTCCAGAAGATAAAATTTTAATAGAAACATTGCGCATAATGATTAACATAAACATAAAAGATATGAACATTATTTTTCGAACAGTTTGTAAAAAGTGTTGGCAACCTTTTTCATGTTCCCCATCTCTTTTCAGGCTTCGTCTTTAAGTGAGAATGGGATGGCCTGACTCAACCCTAAGTAGAATATCTTGCGATGCCAGTGAACATGGTCATCGTACAGCACATCACCGTCACCCTCACGCCAGCCTGCAGCACCAACGAAAAATGTGTGGAGATAACAAAGAGATTTAAAAGGAATATTTGAATGTTTTTGGGAGATAATTGGTCTGATAGGTATGTGGCAGACGAAAAACTAATATTTTAACAGCCCGCGTAGCCTGACTACCGTAGAAACGGGTTTCTTCGAAGACAGAATCGACAAAATGACAGATTTCTTCTGTTCATCTGTCATACAGAACACCGTCACGCCAGCCTGCAGCGTGGAGATAACAAAGAGATTTAAAAGGAAATATATTTGAATGTCTTTGGGAGATAATTGATCTGAAAGGTATGTGGCAGACGAAAAACTAATAATATGTTAACAGCCCGCGTAGCCTGACCACCGTAGAAACGGGTTTCATCGAAGACAGAATCGACAAAATGACAGATTTCTTTTGTTCATCTGTCATACAGAACACCGTCACGCCAGCCTGCAGCTCCAACGAAAAATTTGTGGAGATAACAAAGAGATTTAAAAGGAAATATATTTTAATGTCTTTGGGAGATAATTAGTCTGAAAGATACGTGGCAGACGAAAAACTAATATGTTAACAGCCCGCGTAGCCTGACCACCTTAGAAACGGGTTTCTTCGAAGACAGAATCGACAAAATGCCAGATTTCTTTTGTTCATCTGTCATTTTGTGGATTCTTTCTTCGAAGAAACCCGTAGAGCAAGATTACGTTACTTTGTTATACAGTGCAAGGTATAAAACATGTATTCTAAATGTTGTGTGTATTAGTTACTTTACGTTTCTTGTTTGCACATAAAAACTTGTCAAACATTTCAAAATAATATATTATGTGTGATGAACAAAAAGTGTTGAAACATTATAAACGTGGGGTAAGATAACAATCAACATGCATCGATGAATATATTTAACGATTGAAAAACACAGGTGTCATCATCAACATCTTCATTTCAGCCGAAACACGTCCACTGCTGGACATAGGCCTCCCCAAAGTGTCGCCACATTGACCGGTCCCGTGCGACTTGCATCTAGCGTGCTAATATTAAAGTATACATCACGTATCTGTAAGTATATCTCATGTATGGGCAATTCAAAACAATATTACTAGAGTCTGACTTCAAGCAGAGCATGTTATCTATCACACACTGTCTGGTCAAGAGGTCAACGAATACGATAATAATATAAATTGAGAACAAAGTGACCATTTAGAACTTATTACTTGTAATTAGCATGATCTGCTTATTATTAGGATGTGGATCGCGATACACTTCATTAGATATTGATACTTGATCGCGTCTTTGTAATTTCGACCTTGTAAATGAGAACATTAGGTTTACAACGACTAACAACCAGTCAGACAAAGGTATCGTATTACCCAGTAGTAACTAGGTTGTGGAAATCAGAAAGGTAGTCGTTCCATTATAATACACATGTAAACGGGCATTTATCGCGAATTTTACCTTTACTATAAGCCCGACGTTTCGACCGGATTGCACCAGCCGTGATCGCGGGAAGACCCTCCCCACGCGACCACGGCCACGACCACTATCATATAAATTAAATATAAGTGAAGCATGAGCTTAAAAAGCAGCCTTGGTTAGTCCAGTTTGATGATTTCATAGATGTTCTAGCGCCTGGCAATTTGATGCATCAATTACGACAGTACGACAAATGGAATGGTATATCCTACAGGCACTATTAAAATAATATAAACAAAACACCGGCCATGGCCGTTGGCCGTGTGGTATCCGGCAGACTAGAATAGAACCAACCTATAACGCTCACGGGTGTCGTATAAGGCGACTAATGTCTGAGGCAGAACACCTTGCGCTTCCGTAGACCAGAGAATGGGCAGCAGCGTTTTCTGTTAGTCTTTCATCACTGCGATCTCCAATCCGCCTGCCAAGCGGGGAGATTACGGCAAATTCCTCCCATTATGGGAGAGGTTTGTCCAGCAGTGGACGTTATGGGCTGTTGTAGTAAACAAAACACACATAATTTACAAAATGTCGTTTAATAAGAAATATTACCCAAATTTAGTAGTTACTTTAACGTTTACATACATGGTATTTTCTATAATGTGTTATCGTGCTCAGTTAAATGGAAATTGCAATGCTATTACATTAACATTGTATGAAAGCAAAAGTTAAATAAGAATAAATCAAATCCTCTGCAGTTATAACAAAAGATTTATAATTGTTTGAAATAACCTAAACATCACAATGTTTAAGTTATAAAATAATTCCAACTTCAGCTTTACTAGTTGACAAGGAGCTTGAGAAACTTAAATAAATATTTGGTACTTTTTGGCAATAAACTATGAATAAACACTTTCGGTAAATAAGTACATAATAATTAATTAAACGCACATGTATGTAGACATGCCATTACTTAAGGGGATTAGAGGAGCTAAACGCGAGTTTTATAATGCAAAAAGCATATGATTCTCTGCAACAAACAAAACCAGAAAAATATATGATATTCTTCAGGATTATGCTAGCATGATAGTGTTTTGAAAACATAATACAAATGATTAAAAAAAGTCACGAACTTATCTCTAAAAAAATCTTTTAACGAGTAAAAACCATACTAAAATACATGCGATCATTCTGATTTCTTGGCAAATAATACAAGCAACATATTAGCATGACAGCGTTTCATTTTTTTAATCCAATCAATAGATTTTTTGTAAATTGTAAAAAACCCTCCATTTCGGATTATTTAGCCCGCAGTGACTGACGAACCAACCACTTTGTAGAGCAAGCTGATTAGAACTTTATTCTAATAGTATTTCAAACGAAGTTGAACCAACACAAATAGAGTTGCTAATTTAGCTCCTGTAGTCGCCTTAAAGCAAAAAGAAAGTACTTCAAAATAACTTTATAAGTAGTTCTTTACTCATTAATTTAGTTCACACACAATAATTATTTTCTCTTCAAGTAAATAAAAATGTCCTTTGTTCATCTAATTTTCTTTTAAACACAGCTCCGTTCTTTGAACTCTGGTCATTGTTCATATCCCTGTCATGTATAATCAACGTCAGCTGTCGAGTGTCTCTGTTTATTGCGTCTTACACTATAGGAACTTAAATCCACATTTATAAATGAGATTATTTATTATTTTCCACCTGTGAACAAAAGAAATAAGATTAAAAATCCTGTAGCAAAGGGAAAAAAATAAGAGTTCAATCTTTAAGTACATTACGGGATAACCGTGTTGTTTTATGTTTTAAATATGGTCTGTGAAAACAAAGGACAATGCACAATCTCCTCTGTGACACACATTCTTCGGGAAAGTGTGAATTGCTTTTATTTTGCATCGACTTTAGAAAAATGCTTTGCAGCATAACTATATATATAATAGGCTTGGATAGTGCATGTACGAATCTGTTATTGGTTAATTAATACTCACAAAGAACTGTCAATTATAAAAAAACTTTGGCTACCATTATGTTCACATTTCATAGCGGCTTACAAAATTAAATACTTACAGTAAAAATGTATCAAAATTAAAATCCGTTAGATACTTATTTTTTTATTTAATCTGTTCTTTCCCACTCCTGGGCAAAGGCCTCCCCCCTATTCCTTCCACTTCTCACGATAGTTTGATTTTTCTCGCGGGAGAAGTAATTTGATGATTTCCATTCCAAAAAAAAAAAAGAGCCATCCAAGACATCCCACTACTTTCTCCTCGGTCTGTCACGACCCCGTCACAGACACTTACTATGAAAATATTATTTACCAAATCCCAGTTTATTTCCCCAAGTCTAATTCTTACCATACTACAAAATGAGGTTATCTATAACCAACAAAAGTAATCAATATATGCACACATACCTGCTATATACAAATAGGAGCAAAAAAATCCGTCAACCAATCTTCCTTTTCCTCCTGCCTCGCACATCCTTCAAGAAAATCCTTTCGAACATTTGCCAAACTATAGAATGCCTTCTCTCAAATGGATTAGGATACATAATTATTAATTTTAATACAACATTAATTAACAAAACGACTTTATTCGCACGAGTTTGAGCGGTAATAAAGAAAGGGCGTATGTCAGTCAACTCGGCGAACTGATAAGCGATTGATATGGATGTAATACTGTTTGACAAACATGAGTTGACTGTAGATAAATAAGTATGTCGGTGGCAAAGGGTTATAAGTAGAGACCGGATAATATGCATTTGCATATTTGCATATGCATTTGCATATTTAAGCGATTTTCAAGGCTAATAGCATATTTTTACTAATATCTAGTGATGATGCATATTATTGCTATAATTTACAGTAGGTAGGTATTTTTCGAGCGTAGCGCACTCAAATTGATAGCTTTATTAATGGACCGACGGAAGTTTTGCCAGAAAATATAAGCGCTAACATAGCACCCAAGTTCAAATTCTGCCCAGTTACCTCAGTAGATGTGGAGCGATCATTTTCGACCTATAAAAATATTTTGAATGATCGAAGACATAATCTTACCACTGAACATTTGGAACAATACTTGATTGTTAATGTTTACAAAAATATTAAATAATGTCTACTGTATCGATTAACATCTATCAATGGATAGTTTTCTATAAATGTATGCTGATTTTTTAATAAAAAATATAAAACTTAATAGTTTTTTTATTTTATCAAATAACAATAAATTAAAAAGATACATACATAATAAAGTAAAACATAAATAAGACAAGTATTTACTAACAAAATACTTAAATCTAAAGGAATAATATTTACAAAACAAAAAAAACTCATTTAATGTTGCATATTCTGTCAGTTTTCGTGCATATTTTAGGCATTTTTCATGCATATTTGCATGCATATTTCAAGCTTTTTATGTTGCATATTATCCGGTCTCTAGTTATAAGTAATATAAACATTTTGTTTTACTATTCGATGTATCCGACATAGATCATCACCATAAGTCATACACCCCGAAAGATTTGGCTGAAGTGTACCTTAAAATACTACACACATACAGAATGACTTTTTTATCACTTCCAATAAAAATGTGTTTAATAGGTGAACGGAGTAGAAGCAAAAATGGCATACATAATTTTTTTTTTCTCGCAAATCGTAATTCACATCATACGCGTAGGTAGGTACCTACTGCGTATGATTTAAAATTCGATATTTTTCATTTTTTATTTAATTTCTCTTTCTTTGTTCTAATATGAAAAGTTTACTTGAAATTACCTTGAATTGTGGCGTCGTGTGTAATGTTCAGCGATATTTATTTATTATTTAATTTGTAGTGTTTTATGATGATGGATTAATTTTTTTCTAAGCTGTGGAAAAAAGAAAAAAAAAACTGGGTATGCCATAAGCTTCTACTCCGTTCACCTAATATACCCATTTTTTTGGAAAGTGATACAAAAGTCATCCGGTATATCGCGTCATGCTTAAGTCCCATTTAATAGGGGGTGAGCCTATAGATTGCCATCTTGCTAGCACAAATTAAGACTCTGTGGCTGCTACAGGGAAATTCTTGATGGAATAACCCGATAACACTTTTCCCAACGCGGGAATCGAACCCAGTACCTCTTGATCAGCAGTCGCTTGCGACGGAAAGAAAAGAAAAAATCAAAGAATTTATTTCAAGTGGGCCACTTTTGAACTAGCCACTTAGCCAAGCATTTTGAACTGTCAAAACAAAGATAGCAATGAAATGTAGCTACAGTCACAAAGCATATAAAACTGTGAAAGTACTGTTTGTAGTTGCCCATTCCAAAGTGTAGATCTCTATGGAGGAGAATGGACAAGAAACTCCATGGACACTCTTCTAAACCAGAATATTGTTACGAAACCTTGGTGACATCATTTATGTGACACTAGACCTCTTTTAATTATATATATACGTATACGTACGTATAACTTAGCTTCTGCCACAGCGGCTTCGCCCGCGTGAAGTTTGATAATGGCCCCATGGGATCATACAACCGGGATAAAAAATATCCTGTGTTAATCCATGTTATAAACTATCTATGTGCAAAATTTCATCTAAATCCGTTCAGTAGTTTTTGCGTGGAAGATTACCAAAGATCCATACTCACAAACTTTCGCATTTATAAAATTAGTAGGATTGGCTCCAGCGTCACTTCTGGTATCTACACCATATTGGACTTCATTCAAGCCACTGATAAAGAAACGGACTTGGCCACCTACTGGACTAAATTAATTTAGTAACATTACATCTACACTAATATTATAAAGAGGAAAGATTAAAATTTGTATTTTTGTGTGTGTGTATGTTTGTAATGAATAAACTCATAAACTACTGCACCGATTTCAAAAATTCTTTCACTATTAGAAAGCTACATTCACCCTAAGTAACATAGGCTACATTTTATCCCCGTAATCCCATGGAAACCGGAACTACGCGGGTGAAATCGCGTGACGTCCGCTAGTTATTGATAAAACGAATTGGACTTATGCCTCTTATAATTACGTTTTTTTTTTTCTAATAATAATAAAATTGTCCTAGTTTCAAATAATCGTCTTGTGCTTAATTGTTATCTTTTTATCCAACAAAAATTGTAGCTGTTTTAATCTTTAATTTATCTAAATACAGTAAGAATAAGTCTTTGATAACCGGGATTTCTCAATAGGTTTATTTCGTAAGATAAACGCTACATAGAACCGGTCCAAATGGGTGGCTAACTTACTGGCTAGGATGGCTTATTCCCAGGAGCTCCAAATCTATTGTTCTCCAAAAAATTTCAATCCATGCATTGATTCCCAACAGCTCCATAATTTTATTAGTTAAATAATAAAAAAAATCCCAGCAGCTCCAAACCAAATTGCGTAAGGTCAACAAAACACAAATTTCTACAATCAATGTTATAATTTCGTGGTAAGTAGTTTCAGTACATAGGCAGTCACAAATCAATCTTATCTTAGCTAAGTATGTACTTCCTCCGGTACAAAATCATACATTAATTTTATTGTAAATATATATTTTTTTGTGTAATCTGTACTTGAAAATTTTTGGAGCTCATGGGAAAGATTTTATTTATTATTATTACATTGCTTTTTTAATTTGGAGGCGCCGGGATTTTATTCCCGGCGCCTCCTCCTATGGAGCACCTGGGAATAAGCCGCTAGGATATGGTGAAATACACGCAGGTAAAGTCGCCAGTTTTGAGTTGTAGCAGCATTACAGAAACTACTACAAAAATGAAGAACTAACACAAAAAATCTCAATCGCGCTACCAAAGTTATACAAAAAATCTCAATCGCGCTACCAAAGTTATCCGCGCGTTAGTTATTCGCGTTAGACAAAAACGGGCAACAATTTTATTACAGTCGGGCTACTAACCTTTCAAACACAACACCCGTCAAGTTGAAGGACTCCCTTTTTAATGAAGTATTGAGGAAGCCTTCATAGTTCTAAAGAGTTTTTAGGGTTTCGTAGCCAAATGGCAAAAAATGGAACCCTTATGGATACGTCATGTCTGTCTGTCTGTCCGTCCATATTTCACAGCCACTTTTTTCCGAAAATATAAGAACTTTTTTTTTATCAAACCCATTCGTGTCGTAACTATGGATAGGTCTTCAAAAATGATATTGAAGTTTCTAATATCATTTTTTTCTAAACTGAATAGTTTGCGCGAGGGACACTTCCAAAGTGGTAAAATGTGTGTCCGCCCCCTGTAACTTCTAAAATAAGAGAATGATAAAACTAAAAAAATATAGTAGTAAATATAAATAGTTTTTTTTTAATACGTCATAAATCATAAATATGTTACTTGCTGCTACGGAACCCTTCATGGGCGAGTCCGACTCGCACTTGGCCGCTTTTTTGATAAATGAATCCTTATCAAATATATTTACGGGAGATAATAAGCTATGAAGGAAATGTCTAAGGTAGTATGTAATTAATTTGAGTTTCTAAATAAAGATTCTTAACCTTTACCTTTAAAAAAATGAACAGGAATATCAATATATGTACTTAAATTATATAACTTCAGTGATGGGCTAAACATAGTATAATTCCTAAGAAAACCCTCAACACCGAATCTTATAAAACCAATTAAGGTTCATATTACACAATGATTATCATAAAAAAATATCGATCCATTTATTTCGATAACATAATATGTACATTCCGCAATTTTTTGCCAAGTCGTAAAGAGGCGACCACCCTTCCTGGGTCAATGTCCGTATTACAAATATTTTTGTCTACATAGATAATATAGGTTCTCAAAGGTTAACCGTAATTTATTCTTACGATTTCAGATCAATGAATAGCTTAAAAAACTGTCATTTTGGAGAGATATCGTAGGTATACTACAAGTACATTACAGTTGTGAGTTAGACCCCTGCCTAAGTCTCCGGGGATTAGAGGAGTGAGTATGGAAAAATGTGAATATTATGTACAATGCTATATGCAAACAGCCTTAGCTCTTTTTCAGACACAAATATTCAAATACAGAAACACCTGTGGCCACGCCCTACACCTTCAAGCGTCACTCGTCTTTTGACTGTGACTGCGGAGTAGAGTAGAGTAGGGACTCCATTTCCTTCACTTAGACTCTCATTCGGTCCGTTGTGCGTAGGTGTCCTGGCTAAGTTAGCCAGCCTAGCTCCGCCCAGAAACACAGAAGTTTCCTGGGAGCTTCACAGGCTTCGAAATAGGTGACGAGCGAAGTAGCCAGTGCGAGTGATCAAAAATCGTTAGTCTAACAATACCGCCATGACTTCAGAGATGTGACTTGTGAGCACGGTCTTCTGACAAGTAGCCATCGCCACTGTCGGATCGTGTCATGGCATGAAGTGTCGCGCGCCTTTTCCTAGACACAAACTGCGTTGCAAGTCACATGGGCCGAGGTCATGCAGGAAACTTTACAAAAATATGTCGCTACATTATCAGAAATCGATCAATAACCCAAGTTAGTATATAAAGAAAAGATTTTCCTATTATTTTAGAAACAAAAAAGTTATCTGGCCTAAACGATGCCTAAACCCCAACAAATTAAGGCGCTTAAAAAAGCAATTTATTCCAGTTTGCCTACAATATATTTTGTCCGATTTTCCTTATACTAATAGAAAAGCATTACTGGCATTTCATTCTAAATGAAGAACACGAGGATAAAAGGTCTGCCATGTGTGTTGGTGGTTAACCGTTTAAGCTCAACACCCACGCATAGATCTACACATCAAAGCCGACATGTTACTGGTATTTTAATAAAATCTTTATTCAGAATCCCAAAAGGTAAAATACAATGTGAATCTGGGTATAATAATGTTAGAAGACTGTACCATGATAATTCTAGTAATAAAATAAATAAACCCAGGTGTGTCAACTAAACGCAAACGAAAGTCGCAGATCATGTGCCTGGCGGTTTTGGTGTGTCGTCTATAAGCACTGCACTGGATTGCCTCACATTACCTCATTTTTACAAATAGATCTCAATCTGAAAGAGGTAATGGGGCTTATAAAGGCTAGGCTAAAGCTAGTATTAAGGTAACAAGATACAGATTACAATGTTTGGAGATCGACCGCAAGGCATTAAAAGGGATTTCACTTCGCGGCATTGAACATAAAACTAAAACTATTTTGAATTTAAACTACATAGTTGAGAAAGAAATTTTTTTTTCCCAATTTACAGGCAAAACTTCTTCTAAAATCGAAAGATTTTCTGAACGTAAAAAGTTTAAAAACGTGGTACCTACCTACTACCGTTTTTTGTTGCTGACAAGAATAGCCACAACACCATCCAAATCAGCGCGCTATCATTTTAGATTTCAAGCATTTTTCATTTTTTGGTTGCAAGCTAAATAACCTTTTACCTTTGATTATATAATGTCTAGATGGAGCGTCAAGTGCGCGCAAACGTGTCAAAAAATATCAGCCAACTGTTGGATTACAAGTTCTTACCCGCCGATTAGTGCCGATCGTGCCGCTTTGGCGTCACCACGTATTACGCGCGGTAGGTAATAAACAAATAACGGCGATAAAATGACGGTATGTGCTATTAAACTGTGCCGGAATTATACAGGAAGGGTAAAAAATACCAAGCACATCGCCTATCATCGATAAGTAACCAAAAAACTATATATTTCTGTTTTGTTTTTAAAAACACAAAATTACGCCATATTTTATCAGTGTTGCCAGTTTCTTTTTTTCATTCTCCCAACAGAACGTCATTTTTTTGTGGGTAAATTAGTTAGTCTAGGGTTACGTTTATATTATTTATTTGTTCTACTTTATTAATCGATTTAAAAAAAAGGTGGAGTTTATAAATTCGTTTTAAGTCTTTCTATGATTTTGAGGTCGATTCCAAGTAAAACTTGTTATTATGTTAGCTAGGTAAATAATTTACTTGATACCGACTTCATGTTCACATTTTAGTCATTATTAGCTGACCCGCGCAACATCGTCTGCGTCACATGAGCGTACCTACCTACCTACTATCTACCTACCTACCTACCTACTACCTTCCTACCTACTCCCTTCCTAGCTACTCCCCTACCTACTCCCTTACTAACTACTACCTACCTACCTACCACCTACCTACCTACCTACCTACGACCTACCTACCTACCTATTTCTCACTGTTTAAACCTTCCGTGAACTTCCACAAACAATTCAAGACCAAAAATAGCCAAATCGGTCCAGCCGTTTTCGAGTTTTAGAGCGACGAACGGAAATTCATTTATATATATAATTATTATTAATAACTGGCACTGATTAAAAGTATTAAATCGGTAATTTAACCTCTATTTTTATTCCTTGGATAAAAGTTATCTGACTAATGAATAATCAGCCCATAACAAACATAATTATTGAATGAGTAGAATATGGTGATCAACATAACATCTTATTTTTTAGAATACCCAATAATTTCATTATCAGGAATCGATGGATAGATTGCATTAAAAAAAGCCGCGGAGATGCCACGTGGAAACCAACAAAAACGAATGTAGTTTGAGAAACTACTGTAGAGAGAAAAATATAGAAATAGTCTAATTTTAGTTTAGTTTGTGAACAAGGGAATCGGCACAATTTTAATACTAATTTAATTAACTTAGCTGATTTAATACAACATTCAACAACTCTATTTCAATTTAAATAGTGTTTTTTTATTTATCGAAGAAAGTAACTACATACTTAATAAAAATACACTACTAAAACTGAATAATACCTACTACATACATACACCTAAAACTTATCTTATTTAATTAAGTAGTCTATTATTTTTAATATGTGACTTATGGGAGTATTATTGTACTAGCTGGTAACATTATTCACGCACACAGAGACACAGTAGGGCAGTGTAAAACACCGCCTGCACGCACACAGGCTTGAAATTGTTGGCTCGTTTTTTACGTTTTGATTGTAGGGCGACGCTCCATCTAGACATTATATAATCAAAGCCTTTTACATACTACTGACACATCGACACATCGACAATCGACAGTTGACAGATTTCTGTATAAAACGTGGCCTGCACTGCAAAAAGCATCTTGTTTTTGGTCCAACGCCTGTATAATCCCGGTCGTGCCAAATCCCCGACGCATCGGATTAAATGACTGTAAAGGGCAGCACCTGTGTTTGCATACATTTCTGCACTTTATTACAACTACTGCATACCAGGCTAATTTCTGTCGAGATTGGCCTCCGTTACCGAAAATATTATATCCGATATTACTCATCTACATTATGTGGTGTTTCGAGGGAAGATAACATAACATAACCTCCGAAGGGCACTTAACGCGTTTACGAATTACCGCGCTTCTATTGTTCACACATAACAACAGACATATTGTTATGTGCATTAAATCCAAGACAGTGACAACCCTTAACTCAAGCCCATAAGATTCATCAGGTTAAGCAAAATTTGTTGAAAATATAGATGCGGTTTTTTTCTGAGTGCGTTTGTAACATTTTGATAGTTTTTTTTAATACCATTTTGAGTTGAACATAATTATTTACCTAAATAAAATATGTTTTAATATATAAATTTATGTTAATAAATAAAAGAAAACTGGTCCTAAACTCAACACATCGTTAATTATGTGTGGAGAGGCACCGAAAATTATTTTTTACAATATTATAAACCAATATTTTCGAATAAAAAGCTGTACTATTATTTGAAGATGAAGAAGTAATCTATCTGTTGTAATTATTAGTTACATTTGGTTTAGTTGCATTTTTCCGCAAAAGCATCCGAAAAACTGCTTTTTTTTAAGTTTTAGTCAGATATGCAAACGCGTCCTTAATAGTTACACCCACATTTCGCCAATTATGTCAGAGCCTATTGTCATCAATCGGGCACACATAGACTCCGGGATATTACGAAAAAGATCCCAATGGGAAAATCCGATAGTGCTTTTTAACGACCTGAAAATCGAACCCAGGTCATGACCTCAAGGTCAGCGTGGTATGTAAAGCGTTTGCAATCACTGGACCAATATTGTACGAATTTCAAGAAATGTTTTATTAATTTCACCATTGCTCGTTGTTAGAATATGGAACGCAACCAATTTTAGTTCCTTAATATTGTACGGGTGGCGCTGCCTCCCTTGTCACTTCTGTCTGTGTATCCGTTGTTATCTTGTGAACTCGTTCTATTAAAAAGTTGTATCAATCAGTAAATATTTCGTTTATTTCTACGATCACGCAAATTCCTTCATGGTAGCAGAGCGTGGTTCTGTGTAGAACAGTAGGAAATATCAGGAAAGTGAAAATACAACCGGTATTGGTGAAATACTGGTCGAGTTTGGATTTGAGGTTATCACAACGTGATACTCGTAAAGCTTCGGAAAAGAATTCTTCAAAATGGGCTCAAATTTGTTCAACTTGGAAAAGTTAGTCGGAAGAGAAAATTTTTCCACCTGGAAATTCAGCATGAAGACATATTTACAGCACGAGGATTTGTGGTGTTGTATTGAGCCGCCTAACAATAGTCCAATTGATCCAAGCAAGGACGTAAAGGCGAAAGCAAAATTGATTTTACTTCTTGATCCTCAAAATTATGTTCACGTTCAAGAGTGCTCAACAGCAAAGCAGGTATGGGAAAATTTACAAAAAGCTTTTGATGATAATGGACTTACGCGAAGAGTTGGCTTACTGAAAGACTTAATAAACACGACACTGGAATCAAGCAATAGTGTTGAAGAGTATGTGAGCAAAATTATGAACACTGCTCACAAACTGCGTAACATTGGATTCGATGTCAATGACGAATGGCTCGGAACATTGATGCTGGCTGGCTTACCAGACGAATATAAGCCCATGATAATACTATAAGAAAATACTACTCTAAGAAAACAAGAAATAATACTCAGTCAGTTAAACAAAAGGGGCCAAGATGTTATAACTGCAACAAGCATGGCCATTTTGCCAAGCTTTGTAAGCAACCGAAAAAGACAACGGATAAAAAGGAAGGCTCCAGTTTTGTAGCCGCTTTTTCAGCAACTGTTAAACAAAATGTGAGTGATAAATGGCTAATAGACTCCGGTGCATCCATGCACATGACAAGCAGAGATGATTGGTTGTACAATGTCACTGAGCCATCAGTAAAGAGTGTGACTGTGGCAAACAGTGAGCCATTAGCTGTAAAGGGAGTAGGATGTGTAGATATACAAATAAACCAGGAAGATAAAATACAAGTCAAAAATGTTTTGTTTGTCCCTGGGTTAGCTGCAAACCTCCTTTCAGTCAGCACCATTGTGAAGAATGGATATAATGTCACATTTAACAACAAGGGATGTGACATTCAGAATTCCAAAGGAGAAGTAATATGTACTGCAGTATTGAACAATAATCTATATATCATGAACATAAGTGAAGAAATAGTTCATCTGACTTCAAGTGCTGTAAATTCTAATGACACTTGTTTGTGGCATCTGCGAATGGGACACTTGAATATTTCAGACATCAAAAAATTGCCAGATTGCGTAGAGGGTGTGACTTTGACTCCGGACAAAGGTAATGTCATCACCTGTATTCATTGCTTTGAAGGTAAACACACCAGGATGCCGTTTAAAAATGTAGGTTCAAGAGCAGCAAGACCACTTGAACTTATACATTCCGACTTATGCGGCCCTATGGAGACTATGTCATATGGAGGTATGAAATATTTTATAACTTTCACTGATGACTTCACGCGAATGGTTCACGTGTACTTTCTTAAGGATAAAATGAGTGTTCTTGAAACCTTTAAAGATTTTAAATCTAAAGTAGAGAATGAATTGAATCATAAGATTAAAAAACTCCGCACTGATAACGGTAAAGAGTACTGCAATAGCAACTTTGAAAAATTCCTTGCTAACCATGGTATTATTCATCAGACATCCACTCCGTACACTCCAGAGCACAACGGCATGGCAGAACGAATGAACAGAACACTAGTGGAGCGTGCAAGATGCATGTTGTTCTATGCCAACCTGGAGAAGCAATTATGGGCTGAAGCTTTAGCGACTGCTGCATATATTGTAAACCGGTCTCCCACAAAGTCCTTGGAAGGTAAAACACCGTACGAGTTATGGAAAGGTAAAAGACCCAATTTATCACATCTGAAAATATTTGGCTATGTTGCTATGGTACATGTACCAAAACAAAAACGTCAAAAATGGGATAAGAAATCTGAGAAAATGATATTGGTGGGCTACTGTGAAAATTCCAAGGGATACCGTTTAATGAATCCCACAACACATAAAATGATAAAAAGTAGAGATGTTGCTTTCATTGAGAAGTATAATGAGAATGTCAATGTACCCATTCCATGTGATATTGATGTTACAGTCAAGGAGAGTCAGTCGGACAGTAGCAGCACCGCTCCATCTACTAGCAGTGAGATGCAGTCTGACACTCAGAATCAGAAAATACACACTCAGGAGTCGCTGCAAAAGGAATTGAACGCACAAATTAGTAAAAGCGAAGACTCAAGTGAGTATGATACAGATACTGGGGATCTAGATGAGACTTACTACCCCCCTCGTTGTGTGAGACACGACCATGACACTAATGTGATCGTAAGATCAATCCGGAGACGTGATAAACAAAATAATGAAGATAAAGAGAACTATATGTGCTTCTTCACTGACTTGGCTGACCCGCAGACTGTTGAGGAGGCATTGTCATCACCACTAGCCACTAAATGGAAGACAGCCATGCATGAAGAATACAGCTCCTTGATGAAAAACAAAACATGGAGCTTAACAGATCTTCCTCCTGGCAAAAAGGCTTTACCCTACAAGTGGGTTTTCAAAACAAAAACTGGCCAGAGTGGAAATGTTGTCCGTTACAAGGCGAGGCTTGTAATAAAAGGCTATGCCCAGAAATGGGGCACTGACTATGAAGAAACATACTCACCAGTTGTCAGGTATACAACTATCCGTTATTTATTTGCCCTAGCAGCCAAATATGACCTACAAATAGATTAAATGGATGCAGTGTCAGCCTTTCTCCAAGGAGAAATCGATAAAGAGATTTATATGCAGCAGCCAGAACAATATAAACAAGGATCTCAGGTATGCAAGCTACATAAATCCATATATGGCCTCAAGCAGGCCAGCAGATTGTGGAACACTAAATTGAAAAATGCTTTGCAAGAATTAGGAATGCAACAATCAAAAACAGATCCTTGTGTCTACTATAATGCTGAGAAAAATACATTTATAGCTGTCTGGGTTGACGATTTAATACTTTTTACTTCTCAAGAGTCAACTAAAATGTTATTAAAGGAAAAATTAAAACAACATTTTGAAATGAAAGATATTGGCCCAGCGAGTCAATGTGTGGGTCTACATATTACCAGAGACAAAGAAAAAGTAATGATAGATCAAGAAAAGTACATAAAGGAAATTTTGGCACGATTCAGAATGTCAGACTGCAAACCTGTGAAAACACCTTTTGAAGTTGGTATGAAATTAAATGAAAAAGGGGAAGAAGAACAGATTGACTGTCCCTATCAACAAGCAATTGGCTCCTTACTCTATGTGGCGCAAGGCACTCGACCAGATATATGCTTTGCTGTCAATACACTGAGCAGATTTAACAAAAATCCTAGTATAGAACACGACCAGTGTTCTATACTAGGATTTTTGTTGCTGAGTGAGTGCTTTTGAGCTGTAAAGAGAATATTTAGATATCTACAAGGCACAAAAGATTTAAAGTTCGTCTACACCAAAGATGGTAAAGACGAAATAACAGGATATTGTGATGCAGACTGGGCCAGTGATGTGCGCGACCGAAAGTCGTGCACTGGTTATTTATTTATGTTACAGGGTGGTGCTATTTCGTGGCGGTCACACAAGCAACAGACCGTCGCCCTGTCGACTGCCGAGGCGGAATATATGGCGATGTCTTCTGCGGCGCAGGAGGCCCTGTGGCTGCAGCAGTTGCATGCGGAGCTCGGTCACCAGTTGAACAACCCGCTCATCATCTTCAGTGATAACCAGAGTGCAATAAAACTAACCACCAATGATTGCTATCTACCTAGATCTAAGCATATCGATATTCGTTATCATTTCCTAAAAAGTCATGTTAATAATTTAAAATTAAAGTTTTTGTTTGTTAAAGGTGAAGAGATGATAGCTGATAATTTGACTAAGGGCACTACTGCTGATAAGCATTTACATTGCGTAACAAAAATGGGGTTGTGTTCCAAGGGAGGGTGTTAGAATATGGAACGCAACCAATTTTAGTTCCTTAATATTGTACGGGTGGCGCTGCCTCCCTTGTCACTTCTGTCTGTGTATCCGTTGTTATCTTGTGAACTCGTTCTATTAAAAAGTTGTATCAATCAGTAAATATTTCGTTTATTTCTACGATCACGCAAATTCCTTCACTCGTTTATTGCCTTGTAGAACAATTTAAACAATTTTAGAAATCAAATCTGGACTTCGTGGCTGCTACTGAGAAATTTTACACAGAATTAAAGGTAGAGAACTACTTCGTATAAACCAGTAAGTATCATTAACAGTCGCAATTCAACTAGTCATGTACAAATCACAGAAATACCACACGCGAAAGCATGCAATCTAATTTCCCTTAGGGTCTATTTACATGCGCCTCATGTGACTTCGCATTACACAATTTGTGGTTGCATCGCGTGGCTCTCGACGTAGCATTCAGTCGTCTAACTAAGCGTACATTCGAATTGAGCTGGCTCTGCGAATTTTGAAGTGCGATTTTGTATGGGATTTTGGAGGTTATCCATTTGCATACAATTTTAAGACCTAATATAACTTGGCATACTTTTGTTACTTCTAATTATATTTTCGCATAACATTATTTACGCGTAACAGCTTACGCATTTTTGAACATAGTTGATTGTGAACATATATGAGTTTTTTCCCTGTAAGAAGCATGCAAACAAGCATACACCATGCATGCAGCAAACATGCAGCATGCAAACATGTAAATAAGCATACACCATGCATGCAGCAAGCATGCAGCATGCAAACAAGCATTCACCCATGACCTCCGAATCTTTTGATCCAGGGCAAATAACTAACAAGCAAGTAAAAAAAAACCGACCAAGTGCGAGTCGGACTCGCGCACGAAGGGTTCCGTACCAATTATTATAAAAAAATCACGTTTGTTGTATGGGAGCCCCTCTTAAATATTAATTTTATTATGTTTTTAGTATTTGTTGTTATAGCGGCAACAGAAATACATCATCTGTGAAAATTTCAACTGTCTAGCTGTCACGGTTCATGAGATACAGCCTGGTGACAGACAGACGGACAGACGGACAGACGGACAGACGGACAGACGGACAGACGGACAGACAGACGGACAGACAGCGAAGTCTTAGTAATAGGGTTCCGTTTTTACCCTTTGGGTACGGAACCCTGAAAACTAAAACGACCCTCAAGCCAAAAGACACATTAAATTCTACCGCAAACTCTGATTTTTATCCCAAAGAAAAATGTCGTATCTCAGCAATATTTTTTGCGTTGAGTTGCAAAACGACTTTTTTTTTAAGTTTGAAATCCAGAATGCTAGGTTGACGTCAGGGCTTTTTTTGTATACAGACTTCTATAAATATTTAAAATAGCTTCACAAATTGCAGTGACAGAATGATTTTTTTTTTATCTTTTAAAAACTTTAACAACATTTCTCAATACAACTTGTCGAAAGACTGTTTTCTAAATAAATTCATGAATTTATTTAGAAAACAGTCAGCTTGTTATTTTCCCACAAGGCAAGGACTTCTTTAGTACATACATTGTTGGAAAGTATAATTTATAACTACACTAACTTGCTCCTTACGTGCTCCACGGTTCCTCACGATATTTTTCTTTGCCGTTTTAGTATTGGATAGATTGAACTGTAAAATATTTTGTATTTCAAAGAATAAAAGTGCTTAAAGTTCGAATAATTAATTGTTGTTATTTCGTTTAATCTACATTTGACAGATTCTACTTTTGACATCATATTCTACATTTGACAAATTCTACAATCGACAGATTCTATGTTTGACCGATTCTACAATTGACAGATTTAATCGTGACATTTGACAGATTTTGCATAAGTTATTAATTAACAGGCAACAGTCATTTTTATCACATTATTTTATTATAAGTATTATTTTGTAGCGTTATTATTAAACAATTACATTGAAAAAAAAATGTTTGTTTCTATTATGAGATTTTTTTTAATTATTTGTCCCGTACGGTGTCTACAAACAAGCATGGCACTTTTGCCATGCTTGTTTGATGAATTTTGTTATACGTCTTTACGTATAACAAAATTCATCATAGTATTTTACTTATGTAAATTGACATCACGGTGGTAACTGTACCATTAAGTAAGAAAAATTGATTGACATAAATTAATATAAATATGAACATAAATATTTTATTCTAACTTTTTCTAATGATCTCAGACTTTTTTTTCCCCTTTGTTATAAACTGAATAATTATGTCAAGTCTCTTCTTTGCTGTAAAAAAATTCGTAGTTCAAATAAAGTAATAATTAAACTTGGTAGGTACCTGAGATTTTCCTAAACCAGGAACATTGGACTTACTGCAATGATTCGTTCTAAACAATATTTCTATTTCATCATCTGCCTAGTCTTTTCCCAACTATGTTGGGGTCGGCTTCCAGTCTAGCCGGATGCAGCTGAATACCAGTATTTTACATGAAGCAACTGCATATCTGACCTCCACAACCCAGATAGTACTGGGTAATACGATACCCCTTAGTAATACTGGTTGTCAGACTTTTTGGGCCACTGACTACCTGTAACGACTGTCAAAGATCTATAAATGACAGCCGGGACAAACAGCTTAACGTGCTTTCTGAGGCACGGAGGAAACTCTGTACGAAACAATATTTCTAGTTTATCTCTCTTAAATAAAACGTAATAGGGATTTCAATCTCTCGCTCCTCATCTTTTAATTATCGATAAAACGATAACTGCTGGATGGTCCTGCCATTTATTACCACTTGATGGGACTCTGCCTCGTGTCTCACGACGAGGATACTTAACAACCAATCATAGTTTTATACTCTGAAAAGGTGCAAGTTACAGGCTTTCAGGAAAAATCATTAATCCCTATTCTTATATAAAAGTCCGTAAGCTTTTAAAGTTAGGATCTTAAAATTTTGTGTTTAGGCCGACGATTGAAAATTAACTTATACATGCCTCGGCGTTTTTGATAATTCCAACCCCGAAGGGTTAAAAAGGGGGATGAAGTTGTGTATGGAAAGTCCTTAATTTTCGAAGTAAAAATCACTTAATTTATTATCTAGGCTTATGGTTGGAAGCTAACGCATTGGTGTTGTTATAGAATTTCAACCTTTAAGGGGGTGAAAAGGGGGATACAATTTTGTTTTTCGGGGTCTACAGTTTCCAAATTTGGCAAATAGGTTCCTTAAGTGGTCTAGGGGTGCACTAAGAAAATATTTTTCAAACTTCACCCCCTAAGGGGCTGAAACGGGGCTCCAAAGTTGGTTTGTGGAACAAGATTGGTAAGACTATTTTATTAGAAACTTTACAGGATTACTCCTATTGATAAATAAGTAGAAACGGGGTTGAATTCTGAAAAAACCACTTTGACTTTGACTTGACTTTGTCACCCCATTTCCCCCTGGAAATGGGGTGACAAAGTCTAAAAATCAATGCACAGCGCAAACCGCAGCCTGCCATTTATTACAACTTGATGGGACTCTGCCTCGTGTCTTACGATGAAGATACTTAACAATCAATCATAGTTTTATACTCTGAAAAGGTGCAAGTTACAGGCTTTCAGGGAAAATCATTAATGCCTAAGACGTAAGATGGAGGTATACCTATCTAATAGATAAATCTACAATTCGCTGATTATGTTTGGGTCGTGTGTTAAAGAGAGAGCCTAATGCATAAATCCAAACTTCTGAAGGGAAATTCCTGATGGAAAACCCAAAAACGCTTTGCCTGACCTGACATTAGAACTTAAATGCATGTTAATAGCACTGGCGGCCATAAATCAAGGAGGCAATAGGCATGACGACAGTTTCAAAAAATTGCAAATCTATTTGGTCCGTCAGTTAGAGTATTGGAAAATAAAGAACACGTTGGTATTTTTTGTTTTTGTAAATCAATGAATATTGACAAAGATAAAACGCATCAAAATTCAGGAGTGGGGACTCCTGAATTTTGATGCGTTTTATCTTTGTCAATATTCATTGATTTTGCTCGTATACCACGGCGTGACGTCTTGAGAATTTTAAAAGCGTCGTATCTTCATAAATTTCGTCAAATTGTTGTTGTGTTCCCCGGAAATGTAAAATGAAAAATTTGTTAGTCAGCACTCGACACTTTTTGGCAGCTTACCTCCACGAGTTCTTGAAATACTTAATAGTTTTTTGAATTCACATCTTCAGAAACTTCTAAGTTGTTAGGGAAGGATATAAAACCGCCAACGCTTAACTCCTGCTGACACTGGTTTCATAACTGGGTAGATAATAATAACGGCCCCAGTTATGAATCGTAACTTTCTTTTTTATGTTGCACTTCAGGATTATGTTCAACTTTTAAACCATATCGTTCCAAGACCACACACCATTTTTGTGGTTAGACTGGTCACTTCCTATTCAATTTTGATGAACTTTTTTATCGTTTTCGCTATATTTCGCAATCATCCTGATCCTTTATATAAAAAGGAATTGCCTAAAACACTGGACAGTGTTTTTATATCTGAGAGAACTGTTATCCTGCTACATTGTCAAAAAGTTTTTAACGAGGCTAAATCTAAGCTAGATCTGAATAAGTTCAAATAAATTATTATAAGTCTTGTGCTCCAGATACCGCGGATTTACAGACACAGATTTTATTTTAGGGGTCCGTACCTAAAAGCTGCCGAGGCAAAGGGTCCCTACAGGCAACCCTAGCCGTCTATTACACAGGAGTGTATCTTTTGCACCGTAATAAATAGATACCTGATTTTTTTACAGAATGTAATTACTACGACCGCTTTAACAACAAAAATTTAAATAACATTGTAACATCAGAGTACCTGTAATCTCCGAAGAGTTAGTCAGAGATGTACCCATTAGTACGGTAACATTTCGCCAGTTATGTGTAAGTCCCATGTAATAAGGGGCGAGCCTATTGCCATCAACCACGCACAAATCATGACCCATACTGACCCATACTGACCTATACTGACGCATACTGACCCATACTAACCCATACTGACCCATACTGACCCATAATGACGCATACTGACCCATACCTACAAGAATAGTGTATCTTAAAATCTTAATAATTATTAGGTCTTTAACCTATGAAATTGCCGTTCTGCAGTACTGGCTATTTCAAGTCCATTTTTTTTTAATTTTTGCTAGGAATTCTAAGTTCAAATTATTTTTAATTTGAAAATATTATGGAATTCTTTTAACTTTTTTTTTAATCAAGAGAAAAGCCCTGTTAACAGCTTATTTCATGAAAAACGGCAATTTCATAGGTAATAATATATTTGTACGGAACCGACACTCGCTTTGCCGGAATATTTTCTTCTTTCTTCCATCGCACCATTTACAACGAGATAAATTTTATTCCTCTGATCTTGACAGCCGGTTGGACAGATAGAGGTGTTTTTTTATGAAAAGCAAGTTCTTATTCGAGGGAATATTATATGAAGGAATATTCACGTTAACTTTTATTCGTGATCACTGTCTCATGATAAGGTGATGATATGAACGTCGTATTGTATGAAAGATACGCTGAAATTCGTCGAAACGTTCACAGTATGAACACGACGGCATTATTTTTCAACATGACTAGACACGACTGTCTTGTATAGACAGCGCGATATGTGTTAATGATAACATATTTGGCGTTTTCTCAAATAGAGAAACTGTGTCTTTTTTTATTTTTGCAAAAATTCTATTAAATTGGTATTCTTCAATTACAACCAAATGACTATAAGGGATATTGGAAACTTCAGGTTAATTGACAAGCCAAAATGCTGAACTTACTAAATGGACAAAATCAAAAATTCGTTGAATGTCTTCTTCCCTAGTGGCCAAAACACATAAATATCCAGACCCAATACGCTTCTTCTTCTTAGCGTGTCGATGGCAATCTAAATTGAGTCGGCCCAGAACTGAGCTACTAGATTGGCGCTTTCGGTTGCGTCCATCAGTTCCTGTAGTGAGCAAACAACTGGACACGCAGGACACGATAATAAGTGCCCCATTTTTTGTTTCCACCCTATACGCTGCGGATCATACATAGGTATTGCTATGACTTGTACATAATTGTAAGGCACCATCATGCGACGTCGCGTGAATGGCCACTGCATTACAGGACGATTCACGCGATGTCGCGTGATGTGGCAATGAACGTGTTAAACATAACTAGTGTTTATTGAAAGACATATTCTTCATAACTTGCCCTCTAAAACATAGCAGTCCAGTGTCCACAGACTGCATGCAGTCTTATGTACGTTTATTATGACTATTTTATAAAACTCTACCGTCTTCGCCAACTTCCCGTTTTATTTTTCTGGTAGGAAGTGCAGTACTTACTGCGTGACGTTCGCAATCCGTCCGCGGTGGCTTTCATCACCTCCTTAGTGATGGCCTGCTGAACTTACTTACAGCCTTAAAACAAAGTTGTTTTTTTATTGTTTTCCATGGTTACTAGTACAACATTCTTCAGCAGCCAGTTTAATTAAAACTTAATTTCCTAACCGACAAGACTCACTATTCCTTTTCATAACAAACCATCTACAAAAACTATTTCTTCAATTGTCACGTACCTTTTATTCCGAATCCTTGAGCCAAGCTCTCGTCAAGCCTTAAGGACACATGAATCATCTCGGTCCTTCAATGAATGGTAGAAAAGTGAAGGACATTGTTCAATGGTTTGTCTCCGGATTTAGAAAATGTGTCTGTTATTGGTTTACAGCTGTTTTTATTGCTAGTGTTAGACATTTCACTTCTATTTTTAGAAGGCCATTTCATAAACACGTGTCGAGCAATTTTTGTATCGAAAATACAACTACTCCATAGGATTTTGGTTAAGGCATAATTACTATAGATACTATGGTTTCGAATTACCTCTTGGCCACGTCCTACAAGTTCAAGTGACACGCGTCTTGCATCGACGTCTGTGATAAAAACACCACGATACACAGGGGCGTAGCTTATGGAGTGACGGTAGTCAAGCGAAGGAATCAAATGAAACGCGCGCGTTTTGCTTGATGCAACTCAGACCACAATGCAAGTTGCATCGCCTGAGGCTGTGAACGAAGCCTTTTAGCTACTATTAGTGCTTTTAATAGACATTGGTGTCGATTCTGTTGTGCACACAAACTAAACTTAATGTAGGCTATTGCTATCTTTTACTAAAAGGCAGTGCGAGAAAAGGACGGCCATAGCTATGAACTAAGTTAGAGATGTCAAACTAGTTTATGCCTTGCGCTTCACCGTGTTTTTAGTCGACACGTTTTTACGTGCACCCTTCATTTGAATGGAAATATTAGTTTCAACTAAATATGACAGCTCTAAATTACATTCGTCTCTTTCTCGTTTTATTAGAGAGAAAAATATAGCAATAGCCTAAATTAAGTTTAGTTTGTGCACAACAGAATCGACACCATTATTCTTTCATTTTCTCATTGTTAGTTTATTTTTAAACTTTTTATAATTATGTTGATTCAAGCTTTGTACAGTAGTTTTAAGAGGGCCATTCCCGGCCCGCCTATCGTCAACGTGAGCATGGTCGAAAAGCTTGTTGTTTCATCCAGAGCCACAGCGGTGGTATTCTTTCAACTCCCCTGTCTTACCTAGCCCCGAATCCGCACTACTTGCCTCCCGCGTACCACATACCGCCTAACGCGGGGCATTGAACGAAAAATATTATTCGAAAATGTATAAAACTTGTTCCAGGAAATACGTGTTTTTGAATTAGTCTTACAAGTATGTGAAATTAAATATTTGTTATTTAGAATCTCCACTACATTTGCAAGGCTTCTATCAGGATGCTTTCTTTACTTTTACAATTTATAAGTACATTATAAATGGCCAAAGTTGAGGTAAAAGTTGTGAAAAACAGCAATGTTTGAAGGCTTATTCAAAATTCAAAGATATATGTCTAACAACGGCATAATCACGCATGAGCTATAGTCAAAATTCTCACGAAAAGTATGGCGGGTTGGCCGCTCTTAAAAGGGTTAGTTATGTCATTGCGAGGGTGAAATGATTTAATTCATAAATGTAAGTCGTTAACCCAGTAATAAATCTAAATTCATGTTTAGAATGCTGCCTACTGGGTAGATGATTAGATTTGTTGTCATTTACAAAGTTAGTTATTCCAAGTGAACCGTCTTCCAAAGTCATTTCAAATGTTGTTTTCAGTTGTCCTTAGAATTAAAACTTTGTAGACTAAACACGCGTGATGTCAGCTCGTTGATAAAATGTTTTCTTCATTTTCGTAAATAAACATGTTGGAAAAAAGGGTTGAAAACCTTTTTTTATTTCTCATAGAATCTTTTATAAGACTAATAGGGTTTTTTTTTGTTTTTGACTCGTGATTTTAAAATTGAGGAGCTCGTGGCTAAATAATAACAGCCGCTCGGGTCGTTCGTTAGGTTAAGCCGTGCTTGACTAGGTTTGTCTATGGATGGGTGACCACCCATTACATACCGAGTTCATTTCATTTCATGCCTCGGAAAGCACGTTAAGCCGTTGGTCCCGGCTGTCATTTGTAGATCTTTGACAGTCGTTAGGTAGTCAGAGGCCCAAAAAGTCTGACAACCAGTCTTACCAAGGGGTATCGTATTACCCGCTACTAACTGGGTTATGGAGGTCAGATAGGCAGTCGCTCCATGTAAAATACTGGTATTCAGCTGCCTCCGGTAAAACTGGAAGCCGACCCCAACATAGTTGGGAAAAGGCTAGACAGATGATGACTCGTGATTTTAAAATATAGCACATAAAATTTTATTTTGCTTTTCATTTTCAGTCCATTTTTTAGCTAACACTGTTTTAAGCTGCACGGTTGAAAACTAGCCCTAACTAACTATATTCCGTAAGTGACAATATAAGTTCATTTTTTGTTGTTTCCGGACTGCCAAAAAACTCCTTATAACTCATATTTACTTTCCAAAAAAATGAGCGTGTGCTCCGTGACATTGATTAATTTTTTATCTTACGAAGAATGGGCAAACCGCGCTATCTATCACATGTAGGCCCCCGCGAGTTCCTTAGTTTTTCTTGCAGCGCGGTGCTAATATTTTACACTGACATGAAGGTCGTGTTATATTTTGCCCCCGGCTTCGTCTATACGGGGGTCGAAATTATTTTATCATGGATCATCAATATAAGCTAAAGAAGAAAAGCCATGTCATCTGCAAACCGCATTCAGAGATTACTAACGTTCCATAAAATACTCTTCAAAGATTGATTTCGGGCAAAGATTTAATGTATAGCTATTCATAACAATTTTGGATCATTATGTATGTAGTGTTATGTATCTGTATACCTATATATAGTCATCGTTCGTTTGTGCTCGCTAAAACTCGAGAACGGCTGGGCCGATTTAGCTGATTTTGGTTTTGAAATACTACAAATGTCACTTCACTCCGCTCCCGATATTTCGACGCTGCGGGTTAACCCGCGATCATGGCGTTTGCAACAGCGTCGAAATATCGGGAGCTCAAAAATAATCAATAATCACGGAAGATATCCCGTAAGTGACATTTGTAGTATAGTTATGAACCGTGAAACCTTAAAACAGTGTTTGGTTTTGAAATGTTTGTCGTAGTTCAGGGAAGGTTTAAACGGTGAGAAAAAAAAAATCATTAATTATCATCATCATTAAAAAAAAACCACAATGCAAATAATGCTGCCGTGAATAGCAATGCCGTTCTTCAAGCTACTTTCAGTTTCGTTTTTTTTCTTTTATAATTAATTCTGTTTTGGTTGCCCCTTTTGCGAAACATTGCTATTCGTCTAGGAAAGGCACTTTAGACTTCTAACTTTATCTCTGTAAAATGTAAACAGACGTTATTCAATAGCAACGAGACATCTTGGCTAGACATAAGCCAAGATAAAAGCAGATAAGAGGTACTTTTATAATTTATTTCTTTAACAGGAACGTATATTGAAACTTTTCTTGAACAGAGTTTAGGTGCAAGAGAACAACAGCATATTTATTTATTTTATTTCAGCTTTTTTTTTTCTACAATGTCCCAATACTCTATAAACTAACATAAATATAAAGTAAATACACTAGTGACTTGTGTTGATAATAAGACTTAAAACTATGTTAGTAGCACTTCACTTAGTCACACTTCACTTGTGTTGGCTGTCCAATGGAACTTGTCCGCGGAAGCGACGGAACACCACGTCCTACGGCCACAAGTCTTCCTCCATCACCATGGGCAGATAACAATTCGGTATTCGCACCACGAACGCCTTAAAAGTGACGTTGCGACGCGACCCTCGGTGTGTACCTCGTCTTTTGGCGCACGTACTCCACGATGTCCTCCGCTATAATAGTGTAATGCAAGCGGGAAATGTACACCAGTGTATTCGGCTTGGCAGCACGCTGGCTCACTTTATGGTCCGCAGGAGTCTTGCCGCAAAGGTTCTTGGTTGTTCGCGAACGGCGCTTCCTCCTCTGCACCGTCTAGAAACCCTCGTTATCAGCCTTATTCGATGCTTTTTCAGGCACAGGCTTATTACTAGGAGCATCAGAGGGGCTTGCGGTGATGCTGGCGTAATTCCTCTGAGGAAACTGCTGACACGGAATGGAAAAGCGAGGAAAGGTGCCTCTACTCGTTTATGGAAAGCACTTACTGGAGTGTCCGAAGAGTTGGGACTCTTCTCTTGGTCCCCAAAAGTGCAGGTGTTGGGAACCTGCACTTTTGGGGACCTAATAGCCAAAGGCGCGATTAACTTAGTTACATCCTCTGGGCCCAAGAAATTTAAACAACTCGAAGGTACCATCGACACAAAAGAAGAAAAAGGTGCCTCTTATAATACTTAGAGCAAGGAATTCGCTTGTGACTAATTGCAGTTTATTATGAGCACGTTGTCACACTGATTTCTAGCCGTGGGCGAAGGTTATCACCCTATACATGAGCATAGGGCGTCTCGACCTCTTCTAATTGAACTTTATTTACAAAAGTCCCACTCACTATTTTAAAAATAGCATGAGTAGGAATATAAATCGGTAGGTAGATGAAATAAGATGTCTAAAGCTTTAGGTAATACTTGGCTAGACGTTTTGTTTTCTTGTCAGCATGATCATAAAGGGTCTATTCGCCTATCTTTAGTATTTATTTAGGATCTCCTGCAAAACGGTGTGGCGGTTATCCGCCTTGTCACATCACTATTGTATTTAACTACTAGCTTCTGCCCGCGACTTCGTACGCGGATCCTGTTGCTTATGCCAGCGACAACGGGGTCGTCAAAATCGAAAATCTGAAACGTCTGATGTCGAATTCTAAGAGCCCAGGGACGGGAAAATAACGTGATGCGTGAGACGATTCGAGACGTTCCAGATCTTTCATTTTTGTAAGTCAACAGGAAATGCCCATCAGACTAAACAACTTTTGCTAAGACGTCATTACTATATATGGTATAGTGTCGCTGGGCTTTGGAGTTCCACAACAGGTGTTCCAGATCTTCAAATTTATTCTCACAGCAGAAAAAGCTCTTCACGTGGAATATTTTTTGCTATGGCTCCATTTTTATATCTTTAGCTGGTCTGTTGCGGTTCTGCATCAGGTATCAGGTGTTCCATTTTCCAAAATAAATTCGCCATTCAAAAGAACTCGTAAGATCTCCGGTAGCTCTTGCATAGAGTTTAGTCTATGCAATCCCTTCCACTTCCGCGTGACAGTGTGCACACACCTCAGACATGGTGCCAATGTCTGCGTGTTCGATGTAATTAATAAATGGGTTATAGGAAAACGCGCTCCTTTCTTTATTGAACTACGGTTGCTCTTCAGGATCATAAACCATAGACTCAGTATCAGATGAGGATGTGAACGTATACGGTCCAGATCAATTTGGGCCACACGCTGTTCGACTGACTGACTTGCCCGAATTTCCTGAACCCGCTCACGTTCTTGCGTGGAATAAACAGACACCTCAACACGCATGTCGTGATATTTTTACCGAGCAAGTGTGTTGCGTTGCTCGCGCTGCTCGTCTGTCTCCAAAGACCGAGCTAGAGCATGCTGTGAGCGGTCTGCACTAAAGCGCGTCTCATGCTCTTTAGGATTCTCAAGTGATCGAGATGTGGCAGGGCGAATACGCTGGGAGCTTAAACGCGAGTCTCTCTGCGTGTGGGTCTCCGAAGCGCGAGATACTGCGTGGCGCTCGCGATCGCTTGCTTGGCGTGTATCGCGCTCCTGACTGTTCTCGAGCGACCGAGCAGTCTCAGTGCGGTAAAGCTGAAGACTTAATCCCTGCTTTCTCTCTGTATCCGTTTCGGAAACGCGAGATAAAGAATGACGCTCTCGGTCACGTGCAAGTCGTATCTCATGCTCCTGACTGCTCTCAAGTGATGGAGCAGTCTCTGAGCGGATATTCTGAAGACTCAACCTCTGATCCTTCTGTGTAACCGTTTCGGATGCGCGAGACAAAGAATGACGATCCCGGTCGATAGCTAAACGCATTTCTCATTGTTCCACACTTTCCTGAGATCGAGAAGCAGTAGTGCGCACTCGTTTAAATTCTAGTCGTAATTGGCGCTGCGTGCTAGTTTCTGCGGACAAACTTAGTGCATTACGCTCACGGTTAGCACCTAGCCGTTGTTCACGCTCTGCGTCGGTTTCGAGAGATCGAACGAAGGATCGAACTAACCTGCGCATCTTGGAAACCCTTGAGTTTCGAGACAGATTTGATCTGTTTCTAAAAGGCATAGCTAAAATTTCTTCTTAATCCGATACTAACGATATTCAAATCAATGAAAAGTAATCTAATAAGTACGTAAGAATTGCTAGTAAATAGAAAAATAATTATTATTCGCAGGAAAATTAAACACATCAACCAACACAGACAACAAAGGTAATCCCCGTTCCTATAGGATGAGAGCGGCACATCATCACCTATAACATCACTTTTTGGGAACGGAACCATAGCGCGGTCTAACTCGACGCCAACGCCATCTAGTTAGAAAACAGAAACTACATATTATTTACCCAAATTAAATTATGAATAAAACTAAATTGTAGTTAATTTAACAGACAACTACATTATTTTTGCAAAAAGTTTGACTTGACTTCATGATAGTGTAGCTTGTTGTAACCACCAATTAATCTGTTTAGTAATATTGGTGTGAAACTCTCCATACAATTAGATAGGACATGTAAAGTTCTCAGATTTCCTAATGCACAGAAAAAATGCAAAAACTAAAAAAAAAAACAAAACGATGTTTTAAAACAATATGATGGAATTTGAACCCGCAACCCCGTTGATATATTGTTCAATAGCTGTTCCCTTGCAATTTATAATATTACTTCCCCACTGCTTTATAAAAATAGCGTGATTATTATGTTCCCAGAGTTAAATTTTTATTATAACTAAATAAATAACATGTCATTTTGTACATTCAATTATTTTGTGCATTCAATTACGAACAAAAACCTTTTAAAATCAATATTGCTTACCTCCCATAACATATGGCGCGATAATAATTATGTAGCCTAAAGCCTTCCTTGGTTTACAAAGAACACTTTTGCTGAATTTCAATTCAATCTATCCAGTAGTTTTGGCGTGAAGCCGTACCATACACACAGACAAACAGATAAACAGACAAACAGACAAAAATTCTAAAAAGTCACTTTTTGTCATCAGTTACGTTTTGCTAACAAAAGCCACTTATTTTTTCTCGAAAATTCTCAATGTACAGTTTTTCTTTCGTTACTGTTTTATTATATGTATAGATTGTGCTAGCTGTCACTTTGACACTAGGAGATTTTTTCTGCTGCCGCTAACATACGCCAGAATTGTATCTTGTCCAATATTAAAAGAAATACAGCAGTAAATCCATACGCCGCGGTTTTATTCTAAAGTCTACGCTCCAAGCTACAAACAAGGGAGTTATCAGCCAACACCGCTGGTAAATCTCCAAAACATAATAATATACACAAAACATGACCTACTTAATGGATGACAAAAGGTATTGAGCAGGGGAATCCTAATACCGGTATCTGAATACCGGTATTTTACATTAAGTGACCTATCTCACCTACACAGCACAGTACTGGGTAATACGATACTCCTTGATAAGACTACTTGTTAGACGTTCGGGCCACTAACTACCTATAAAGAGTGTCAAAGATTTACAAATTACAGCCGGGGTCAACGTGATTACACGTTGACCCTGGCTGTAATTTGTAAAGGTCGGTTCCTGGATGGGTGACCCTGACCATCCTAATGGATCACCACCAGTCACCCATCCAGGAACCGACCTTGGCAAGCGCGGCTTAAGGGCTATATATCCCTCAAATGGCTTAGCATGATCCTCCGTTACGCCTAAAATACTGCAGCATTAGTTTTGAAAAAAAAGGGGGTATAAGGTAAAGTTGAGGATTAATAAATATATAAATAAATAAAATCATTTATTTCAGGCCCGAGACCCATATTAAACAAAATACAAACACATGTAATTGAAAAAGAAAGGAAACTACCTTTTTTTTCTTTAATGCTAGGTCCTATGTGTGACAAAAACACGATTCCATAAACTTTTCTCGATAGGGAAAAAAACCAAAGTTACCTTCAAATCGAACAATAAACCGCTGGTATTCAAAAAGTACTTCAAATTAGATCATGAAACTTTGCATACTAACTGAACTAACGCAGGTCTTATGTGCTTTATTATTTTAGTCCAATCAATAGATTTTTTGTAAACCATTCATTTTGCACTATTCGGTCGCAGTGACTGACATAACAACCGCTTTGTAGTGCAAGCTAATTAGAACTTTATTCTAACAGTATTTCAAACTAAGTTTGAACCACTACAAATATAGTTGCTAATTTTAGGGTTAAAAGTGCCTTAACCTTGAAGATTGACCCGTGTAGTTGTTATTAAGTAGCTTAGAGCTATAGATATAGATAAATAATGAGGGATTTTCTTTTTAGCTCTTCCCTAGTCGCTGGATAGATGGCGCTGAACTTAGCGGAACCCAAAAAATTGATTTTAACAAAGCGCGAGAAAACTAGATTATATTCGGAAGGTTAAGCAAACGAAAGTGTCAGTCAACGAGCGTATGTGACGTGACGCAATGTATTTTTTCCCAAGCGTTTTGGCTTTGGCACCAACTATCGTAGTCAGTTCAACGCCATCTATATAGCTCTTGAACTTGAGAATTGAAACTAAGTTTTTTTTTTTTAAAACCTCAAAAAGAAAACCTGTCATTATAAGGCAATAGAGTATACACAACTAAGCTTACTGAGTATTGTTAATCCCATTAACCTGTATTTTCGTACCTAAATTCCCAAAAACGAACTCCTTCAAAGCTAAATAATAAATATCAAAATCCAAAAACTTCCCCTACAAAAAGGCAGAAGTTCATAAATCTCTAAAGACCGGTACAACGAGAAAGTTTTCTCGTTAACTTTGAATCCTAATAACTTAATTAGTCGCTTCGTCCGTCGGCGACGCTTCGCTGTGAATTGCTTACAGCAGCTTTATTTTGTACTGGCTTTTGCCCGCAGCTATGCTCGCGTTATTTTAGAATTTGACAATCAATTCGGGTTGTACTCTGCTTGTAATCACTACATATTATAAAACAAAGTCCTCCTCCGCAACTGTCTGTCTGTCTCAATGTATGCTTGCTATATCATTAGAACTACGCAACGGATTTTGATGCGGGTTTTTTTAATACACGGAGTGATTCAAGAGGAAGGTTTTAGTATATAATTTGTGGGCGGGCGAAGCCGCGGGCATCAGCTAGTAATAATAATACTATAATTTAATCATGGTCAGAAAGACTCGTAGTGCCATCTATTATCTTATCCCCGGGAACAGTACTTTTTTTCGGAATGAAAGGTACGCTATGTAAGTCTGTAAGCTTTCCTAAAATAAAATAAAAAATGTCTGTTCCTGTACTAATTGAGGACACTCCCGCCTAACCACTACTTAGCTAATTTTTGCTTGCACTCGCAACATAAAAACGCTCTCTAGCCCCGCCCCGTTGACTTTGTATAGAAATAATGAATGAAGAGATACCGAATCGGCCGAGCGCACTGACGACGCACGCCAAACGAGAGTTATTGTTATTTTGCGCGCCAAAGTTGACACTTTCCTAATAGGCCCAAACTTGAAGGGGGCGTGGCTCACCGCCTCCGCATGATTTAAGCGAAAAAAAATTTAACTGGTCAGGCGGAAAAGACCACGATAGTACACCTCACAACGTATATGGAAAATTTCAGGATGATCGCTTCAGTGGTATAAGCGTGAAAAGGTAACAAATAAACTTAGTTAATTATGATGTGCTGCTTTGGGACTATTGGGTAGGATAATTATTTAGATTGGATGAGTTTGTGATAATTGGGAGCTGGCATTTTGAATAATCACATAACATCACGCCCGTAATCCCCTAAGGAATAAGCAAAGTACCTAATATTACGCCCACATTTCGCAAGTTATAATAAGTCCCACTTAAAGGATGACGCACGCTAGACCGTGCCGGGTCCAGGCCGAGTGTCGGCCGTAGCACAATCCATTGTCCGTTGAAAGAAACAAGGTTAGACAGGGCTGTACCTACAGTACACCCATATGCCGCCATCTTTAAGTCTCCAGCAATAGGGGGGGGGGGGGGGGGCTATTGCTATCAACCGGGCTCAAATCTAGACTCCGTGGCTGCTACTGAGAAATTCCGAATGGGAAAAGCCAATAAAAAATTAAAATCAAAATATTTTATTTCACTTAGGCCTAGATGGGCACTTATAAAACGTCGAAAAAGGTGCACGGTTCGCGTTGGTTGTTTCCATGGAGAAGAATCGGCAAGAAACTCCATGGTTACTCTTTTCAAAAAAACTGCTCGACCTGGAAATCGAAGAAATAAATTGATCAGTAAGGCGATTATATTGTGCAGTATAATCTTTTCTTGCTGTGCTTCATCGTTATCTATTATACAAATAAATTAAAATTTAAGAATTATTTAAAAATTGTAATTTAAAAATAACCGCTTTTTACTTAATGCATAGAAAAGCATATAATATACGGTCATCATCATCATCATAATCACCCCCCACTGCTGGGACACAGGCCTCCTCTGTATGAGACGGAATGGGCTATAATCTGCCACGCAGGCCCAGTGAGGGTTCGTAGATGTCACATGTCTTCGAATTTTTTGTTTCTATACGGTACTTATGACAAAAAAATGTGTACATAAATATTTTTGTATGCCTGTCTGTCTGTTTGTTCCGGCTAATCTCTGAAATGGCTGGACCGATTTAGACGAGAATTTTGCTGGCAGATGGTTGATGTTTTAAGGAATAACTTAGGTTACTTTTATTTTAGAAAAATGATTAGGGTTTCTTGCAAAAAAAAAAGCCATGAAATTGTTAACCAAATCTAATTCATATAGGGATTATAGGGAAGTAATATTTTTCTAAAATTTTTGACGCGGACGACAGCTAGTCAAAGATAAATACAAAACTACATCAGTCACTGAAATAACTTTACTTTTTTTAAACAAAGAAATTGAAAACCTATTTGTGAGAAATGAATGCAAATACAGAATAATAGAAGACGTATCGATGCGAGAAAGAATTTCAAGATGTTGAATCCAGCGATGAAATACGCGATTGTAAACTGAAATGAAAATCCATTTATTTCTTTCGTAATAAAGATGAAAAATCACGTCGGGGATTCATTTCAACGTCTTTTATTTGCAATTCTTCCGTGAAACGAGTTTGCACAAATTCTTTTTATTTGGTTCGGTCAGTCGTATCTTTATTCCAGAAGTGTAATATTATATTATGAAAGTGAAAAAAGAAGAGTGTAAAGGAGACAGTTTTTTTTAGGCCCTCTTCGATGTTGCGGATATTCTTAGTACTTACACCAAAAAAAAGTAACCATTTTATTCTAATAATAAACGAAAGATTACATAGAAACGAAACCGGAATCTTAAAATCATAACAAATAAGTTGTATTTATGATATTTTTTTGCGAGTCAAATCATTCCTGTTGTGGTCAATGCCATTTGACGGAAAATACTTACGTAAATAGGGGCGTTTTTTCCGTTTACAAAAAAAAAGTACGGTATCCATTGGTACTAATATCTGCTCTAATTAAAATATAATATAATATAAAAAGAAATAATATTAAACTGTGAGCTTTCTAATGCTATTTTAGAGGTTTCCGCTAAAATCTTTTAGATGGTATAGAAAATCATCATGGCACGGAACGTTGTAAATTCGTCTTTTTGGTGGTTGACTGACAACTTCATTTGACATTTGACGTGTTATTGTTATTGTTTATGGTTAGATTCACGTTTTCATTTTCGAATTTCTCATCAAACCGGTTAGACATGGCTTAGCTAATATTACCACTGTAATCTAGAAATTATAAGGAAGAAATCTATATACGTTTCATTAATATCTGTATGTCTGTTACAATTTTATGTGGGTGGCCTGTTCTCCAAACAAAAAAAATTGTCTCCTTTCTATTACAGTTTCCAAGATGTGGCAAAAGATCCACCGTACGCCGCGTATAGATTACTACGTTGCTACGCCGCGTAGATGTTACTACGCCGCGCCGGTATGCCCCGCGTTAGCGTTTTATGTTTCAGACGCAAACTGATCGGATAATCGGGTTGATCTAAGACGTGTATTTAAATCGTCTCGCATTTCAGAACTCCTTTTTTTTCCGATGGGAAATCATCAAATGACTCCACCCGCTCTGGGCGGAGCAGGAGGGAGTGTCAGACTTTTACTGACTAAAATCCATCCATGTTCCTTCATCGCCCTTTGTGTTCCGGGGCCACGGTATCTCTTTCGAACAGTCTCGCAACCCCGGCAGGATTTCAGAACTCCTAAAGTAAACATTTATTTTTTTACCTTGTTTATATTATTTTACGCTTTAAATTAATTTAAAGTTCACCCTGACCGTTCAACAATGATTTTAATTAATATCAATTAAAAGCGGTTTTCAGACTGAAACGTTGCAAACATGTTTGTTCAGAATAGACGCTGAGAACGCTATAAAATTATATTTCTAGCTGTGCAGTTTACGTAATTCTAAAACCACGAATGTATCAAAATATTTACTTGAAACTAATATTTAATTAAAATCATTAAAAAAAAATCTGGGAAACGACTTTTTTGGAGTGAAATATTATGTTTTGTGGTAGAACTCAATGTAATGCACTCAAAACATTGTGCTGACTGATGGATTGAATAGTACGGGGTCGTAGAGGTGTTTAAAGTAAAAGTTT
The DNA here is from genome assembly GCA_905147715.2 of Xestia xanthographa. Taxonomy (NCBI): domain Eukaryota; kingdom Metazoa; phylum Arthropoda; class Insecta; order Lepidoptera; family Noctuidae; genus Xestia; species Xestia xanthographa. The sequence goes on along the minus strand of LR990653.1, from coordinate 23,426,932 downwards.
TACAGTAAAAACTAGTATTAAAAAAAAAACACTTGTCAAAAAGTTGGAACTTCGACCCCCAATATCTCCGTAACTAGAAGGTTCCCAGGTATGGTGTATAAGTGCCTTTCGGCTTTGTTAAGAGGTTTTTACACCCTTTATTATTGAAATAAGTAATTAAAAAGAAAACTCTTCTTGTGTTTATTTTTATGTTACTGCGTAGTTCAAACAAATGTATAAAATAAAACATCGTTTTGTAACACTAATATTCATTACTTAGTCATCGAAGGCCCTCTCTCGATGTTTGATAAAAAAAACCAAAGCAGTACTTATTAAAACACTAGCTGTTGCCCGCGGCTTCGCCCGCGTGCAGTTCGGTAACTGCCCCACTGAATCATACTAAATGGATAAATAGTGTCCTACTTGTTAATCCAGGTTAAAACTATCTATGTGCCAAATTTCATAATCATCACAATTTATTATTATCATCACAAACACTATCACAACCACCATCACTATCACAACCACCACCATTATAACAATCACCATCACTATCAAAACCACCATATTATCACAATCATTATCACAATCACGATCACTATCACAGTCACCAACATTATCACAATCACCATCACTATCACAATCACCATCATTATCACAATCATTATCACAATCATCATCACAATCACCATCACCATCACAATCCCCATCACCATCGCTATCACCATCACCATCGCTATCACCATCACAATCACCGTCACTATCACAATCACCATCACCATCAAAATCACTATCACAATCACCATCATCGCTATTACAATCATTATCATCGTAATCACAATCACCATCACAATCACCATCACTATCACAATCACCAACACCATCACAATCACCATCACAATCACCATCACAATCTCGATCACAATCACTATCACAGTCACTATCACAATCACTATCACAATCACTATCACCATTTTAACAATCATTATCATCGTAATCACAATCATCATCATCACAATCTCCATCCTCGTCATCACAATCATTATCATCGTAATCTCAATCATTATCGTAATCACAAACATCATGATCACAATCGCCATCACTATCACAACCACAATCATTATCACAATCACCATCACTATCACTATCACTATCACTATCACAAATAACATCACTATCACTACCACTATCACTATCACTATCACTATCACAATCACAATCACAATCACCATCACAATCACCTTTACCATCACCATTACAATCACCATCACAATCGCAATCACTATCACAATCATTATCATCGTAATCATAATCACTTTCATCATTATCACCATCACTGTCATATTCACAATCACCATCACTATCACCATCACAATCACAATCACAATCACAATCACTATCACAATCATTATCACAATCATTAACCTCGTTATCACAATCATTATCATCGTAATCACAATCATCCTCATCATTATCACAATCACCATCACTGTCACAATCACGATCACCATCGCTATCACCATCACGATCACAATCACTATCATAATTTTAACAATCGTTATCATCTTAATGACAATAATCATGATCACAATCGCCATCACTATCACAACCACAATCATTATCACAATCACCATCATTATCACTATAACAATCACCATTACTATCACTATCACTATCACCATCACAATCACAATCACTATCACGATCATTATCACAATCATTAACCTCGTTATCACAATCATTATCATCGTAGTCACAATCATCCTCATCATTATTACAATCACCATCACTGTCACAATCACGATCACCATCGCTATCACCATCACAATCACCGTCACTATCACCGTCACTATCACAATCACCATCACCATCGCTATCACCATCACAATCACCGTCACTATCACCGTCACTATCACAATCACCATCACAATCACCATCACCATCACCATCAACATCACAATCACCATCAAAATCATTATCACAATCACCATCATCGTTACCTATCACAATCATTATCATGGTAATCACAATAATTATCATCTTAATCATAATCATCATCACAATCTCCACCCTCGTTATCACAACCATCGCTATCACCATCACAATCACCGTCACTATCACAATCGCCATCACTATCACAATCACAATCACTATCACAATCACCATCGTCGTTATCAAACTCATTATCATCGTAATCAAAATCATCATCACAATCATCATGTTCATTATCACAATCATCATCATCATTATAACAATCATCATCATCGTTATCACAATCATAACGATAAATCAACAATAACCCTGTATAGAAGTTGAATCCGCCATCTTCTGGATCTCAAAATAAATGCCATTTTCGACATCAGCACCCCTGATAATCCCGGTTTCGACACCCATATTGATTTTTAGACATTTCAACCCCATCGCACCCCAACAGGGAATGATGGTAATTCAGGTCCACCACATTAAATCTTAAAATCGTTGTTTTTGTAATACACCCAACCCTATTCACCATACAAACAATACCTATGTTGAATTTCAGGCTTTGTTACCCCATTTCCCCCTTTAGGGGTTGAATTCTGAAAAAAACTTGAAACACAAATGTTAACTCATTTATCGACAGGTCGAGTACTCCTGTTAAGTTTCGAATAAAGTAGTCTAACTAATCTTATTTCCCCATGTAATCTTTGGACCCTCGTTTCAACCCCTTAGGGGGTTAATTTTGAAAAATCCTTACTTAATGCACCCCTAAACCCCATAAAAAACCTATGTGCCAAATTTGGAATCTCTAGACTCAGTGGTTTGGGCTATGCATTGATTTTTATACTTTGCCACCCCATTTCCCCCTCTTAGGGGTTGAATTCTGAAAAAACCTGAAACCTGTTTCTACTCATTTATCAATAGGAGCACTCCTGTGAAGTTTCGTATAAAATAGTTTAACTAATCTTGTTTCCCCATACAAACTTTGGAGCCCCGTTTAACCCCCTTAGGGGATGAATTTTGAAAAATCGTTTCTTAGTGCACCCCTAGACCCCATAAAAAACCTATGTGCCAAATTTGGAATCTCTAGACTCAGTGGTTTGGGCTGTGCATTGATTTTTATACTTTGCCACCCCATTTCCCCCTCTTAGGGGTTGAATTCTGAAAAAACCTGAAACCCGTTTCTACTCATTTATCAATAGGAGCACTCCTGTGAAGTTTCGTATAAAATAGTCTAACTAATCTTGTTTCCCCATACAAACTTTGGAGCCCTGTTTAACCCCCTTAGGGGGTGAATTTTGAAAAATCCTTTCTTAGTGCACCCCTAGACCACATAAGGAACCTACTTGCCAAATTTGGAATCTGTGGACCATGTGGACCCAGCGGTTTGGGCTGTGCGTTGATAGATGAGTCAGTCAGTCAGTCAGTCAGTCAGTCAGTCAGTCAGTTTCTTCTTTTATATATTTAGATTTACATGCAAAGATAATTAAATTGGCTCAGTTTTCGAGGAGAAAAAGGGGAATACGAAACGCTGATCATTTTGTGATATAATCGGTCTGAGCTGCAGCAGCTGTCCCTATCGCACTTTACGGAAGCACGTTTGACGCAGCGCGACGGCAATAGTATCTATCTTCAAATATCTATTTTTCAAATCGATTTCGAAACGTCGATATCGTTAAAATTTGTATGGAAAATCGCAGCCCCTTGGAGTATCTGCTAAATTAGCAACTCTATTTGTGGTAGGGCAAACTTCGTTTGAAATTAAAAAAAAAAAGTAAAGATAAAATAAAGATAAGATAAGATAGAGTAAAGCTTTGCATCTTGCACCACAAAGTGGTTGTTACGTCAGTCACTGCTGGCCGAATAGTGCAAAATTAGTGGTTTTTATTTAATAAATAAAATCCTAATAAATCATTAGATCAAAATGCCAATTATACACTTTGTGAAGAAAAAACTGAAAATAATTGTGTGAAAAAAAATACTAAAACTTTATTGTTAGGAGTAGTTACGAAATTTCAAAGAAAAAATGCTTCACTTTGAATATTTTTTGCATATAGTAATAATAAAGTTATAATTATTGCAATTGTACCGATTAAAGTTTAGAGTCTAATAAGCAACATTTATTTTTTTGCACATTTATATTCACTCATCAAAGAGCAGTTACATGGAGGAAACCTCTCGTTAGCAGATACCACCCCTTTTCTCGGATGGGAAATCATCATCAGGAGGGAGTGTCAGACTTTTACTGACTAAAACCCTTCCATGTTCCTTCATCGCCCTTTGTGTTTCGGGGCCACGGTATCTCTTTCGAACAGTCCCGTAACCCCGGCAGGCATCGGTCCTTGCGGACCCCTTCCTTTTGCTGACTCTCTTTGAGGCGCGCGTGGAACACAAACGCGCCGTCGACACGGCCCTTAAGTTTATATTCACATCGACCTTTTGCCAGGACATATTCATACATGTAAGTGCTCGTGCCTTCACTTAAAATCCCGTCGTCTCGTCGGTAAACCCACGTCTGAATTATTAAAAGGTTATTTATAGCAAGTCCAGACAGCACTAAAGTACGTCATTGTTGAGTAAATCTATTGTCGAAGGTAAAGCTGGGAAGTATCCAGCGGATAAGTGTCAGGAGCAATATCCATAGACAGCACTTTCATATATGAACCTTTGTGTTTGATGTTCAAACCACAGATATACGAAGATATATTATTTAGTTGCAAACAAGTTACTAAAAAACACAAAAATTAAAATTATTACAAAATTAAATCAAATTAAAACACAAATCATGTCCAATAATTTAAGCCGGTTTATAAAACACTTTAAGTCATGAGAAGTCCACAGTCCCTAGACGTTCCCGGCGCAAAGGAGCCCATGACACTTGCAGCGTTTCCGCGCTGAATTGCCAGGGCTAGCCTCTGCACGAAAGAACCAGAGCGTGGGTCACCGCCCTTATCTCTAAGTCGCCGGCCGATCTCTGCCACAAATTTGATAGCGGCGGTTTTGTTACTAAACAATATATATTTTTAAGTATTATGATTACCAAAAAAAATATATAAATTATAAAATAACTTTACGTTTGAAAGTCGGTGACTTTTGTTTGTTTCATTGACTTTTTAAAGCCGTGTGGTATCCGGCAGAGTAGAATAGAACCAACCCATTACACTCACGGGTGTCGTATAAGGCGACTAATGTCACCTTGCGCCTCCATAGACCAGAGAATGGGCAGCAGCGTTTTCTGTTAGTCTTCACGTAGTCGTCATCACTGCGATCTCCAATCCGCCTGCCAAGCGTGGAGATTACGGCAAATTCCTCCCATCATGGGAGAGGCTTATGTCCAGCAGTGGACGTTATGGGCTGTTGTTGTTGTTGATTGACTTTTTTGCCACCGACTTCCGAATTACCCTTAGTTAATTACATGAGCCTTCGGGGAATACAGGCGTTATGTTCTGTTTATGTAAAATAAAATGTTCTTAAAAACCGGCCAAGTGCGAGTCGGACTCGCCCATGAAGGCTTCCGTAGCAGCAAGTAACATAATATAAAAGTTCTTGTAGTACGTTGTAACTTTGATCGATGTTTATGACGTATTAAAAAAAACTACTTACTAGATCTCGTTCAAACCAATTTTCGGTGGAAGTTTACATGGTAATGTTACATCAGAAGTATATTTTTTTTTAGTTTTATCATTCTCTTATTTTAGAAGACTTTGGAAGTGTCTCTCGCGCAAACTATTCAGTTTAGAAAAAAATGATATTAGAAACCTCAATATCATTTTTGAATACCTATCCATAGATACTCCACACAGGTTTGATGAAAAAAGAAAATTAAGTTTCAGTTCTAAGTATGAACCCCCAAATTTTTTTTTTTTTTTTTGTATGAAAATCTTAATGCGGTTCACAGAATACATCTAGGTACTTACCAAGTTTCAACAGCACAGTTCTTATAGTTTCGGAAAAAAAGTGGCTGTGACATACGGACGGACAGACAGACAGACATGACGAATCCATAAAGGTTCCGTTTTTTGCCATTTGGCTACGGAACCCTAAAACGCGGAAATGTGTGGCTCTCATGGCTGCGGTTAATCGATCCAGTTATAAATATAAATAGGTATGATGATTTGTGATATTGTGAACATTATTGTTTAGAAGGAATTAAATTCGCATTCGTACGAGACGCAACTCAGGAAAGAAATTCTAAGTGCGATCTTTGAATCTTGCCCTCAAACAGACAGAAATAAAATGGACGTCTCTAAATCAGGGGTTACAAACCCGAACGTTCACCCCACTCGAATATCTTCGATAAAGTTGAATACGGTTTATACTTTGATTTTCAAAAAATATTCTATTCTTTGATCCGCTCTTATCCGCCATTTTACCTCAATTTAGATCAAACAGGTAGGTACCCCAGTATCAAGTTCCAACTGGCTCAGGTGCAAAATAATAAAGAACAGAATAAAAATAAAACCGGCCAAGTGCGAGTCGGACTCGCGCACGAAGGGTTCCGTACCATTATTTAAAAAACCGGCCAAGTGCGAGTCGGACTCGTGCACGAAGGGTTCCGTACCATTATTATCAAAAAAAGGGCAAAAAAATCACGTTTGTTGTATGGGAGCCCCACTTAAATATTAATTTTATTCTGTTTTTAGTATTAATTTGTTGTTATAGCGGCAACAGAAATACATCATCTGTGAAAATTTCAACTGTCTAGCTGTCACGGTTCATGACATACAGCCTGGTGACAGACAGACGGACAGATGGACAGACGGACAAATGGACAGACGAACAGACGGACAGACGGACAGACAGCGAAGTCTTAGTAATAGGGTTCCGTTTTTACCCTTTGGGTACGGAACCCTAAAAAATTAGACAAAACTGCAAAAAAATCACGTTTGTTGTATGGGAGCCCCCCTTTTTTTTTTTTTTTTTTTTCGGATGGGAAATCATCAAATAACCCCTCCCGCTCTGGGCGGAGCAGGAGGGAGTGTCAGACTTTTACTGACTAAAACCCATCCATGTTCCTTCATCGCCCTTTGTGTTCCGGGGCCACGGTATCTCTTTCGAATAGTCCCGCAACCCCGGCAGGCACCGGTCCTTACGGACCCCTTCCTTTTTGCTGACTCTCTTTGAGGCGCGCGTGGAACACGAACGCGCCGTCGACACGGCCTGTCGTCATGAGACGGACGGACGGCGAGCTAGCCCATAGCTCACCGTCCACAGGCCCGCGCCTACGGTGGCCGGGGGCCACGTGGTGGTGGCCCCCGACGCCCGGGGCGTCTCCCGCGGCGGCCGGGACGTTGAGAGGTTCTCTCCCTCTCCCGTTCCGCCACCTCCTTCTCTAGCATTATTGCTTCGCAGAAGGAGGTATGGGAGCCCCCCTTAAATATTGATTGAATTCTGTTTTTAGTATTTGTTGTTATAGCGGCAACAGAAATACATCATCTGTGAAAATTTCAACTGTCTAGCTGTCACGGTTCATGAGATACAGCCTGGTGACAGACAGACGGACAGACGGACAGACAGACGGACAGACAGCGAAGTCTTAGTAATAGGGTTCCGTTTTTACCCTTTGGGTACGGAACCCTAAAAACAAAATGGAGTTTCAAAATCAGGGGTCACAAACCGAGCGTTCACCCCAAGTCCGATATTTTCGATAAGCTTGGATAAACAGTGCCCACACCTAAAAACATTCGAGAATATTTTCGATCCAAATGTGAAATTTCCATGTAAACAAATAGCCCTTATCTACCATTCCACCTAAAATTAGATTAAACAGGTTGAACGTGACCGCACAACTAATGGTCAGCTTGTGGTTTAAGTTTGGAATCCGCGTTCATTACTGAAGGAATTTTAGTATGTTATAATACAATCTACGGTCGATGTTCTACCTGCATCTTGTATTCGCCACGTACACTTTATAATTATACCTACTAGATTTATTTTCAAAACAGTTGTTAAACATGGCGTACTTTCAGGGGTTATAATATAACCCCTATTATATGATGTTATGTTTATGTTATTTATGATTCGAAAATTAAATCTTTTGCATAGGCATCTTTCTGTTACGTGGTCGTGACTTTAGCGAGCTCGATCATTACTTTTGTCAATTTAAAAAGTTTAGTAGCAAGGAGTTTTCATACATAGAATAAAATGGCATAGATTTTATACGAGGAAAAATTAATGAGTCCGTACGTCTTAGCATTGAATTCTCAGAAGTCGTTTAAATGGTTGTTTAATATCTTTAATTACCAGTTTTAATTTAATTATTTTCACATCAACATTTGTCAAAAATCGAATAGGCTGTATAGGCATAGGCTGTTTTCGTTGTAAAAAAAATATGTCCAGTTGCAAAAACGCGCAATTTTCTGTAAATTTTAATTTTCTATTTACCTATGCATATATGTTGAAATAAACATATTTAATTCTTTTTTTTTTTTTTTACTATTTCTCACAACTGTATTGAAAAACGTCGTGTGATACACGAGTGTGTAGGTTATTGCAAACACTTGTCACTAACAACCCTCGCCTTCGGCTCAGGCTTGTTAATACACAGACACCTCGTTCGCAATAAACTACTCTCCACCCTTGTATCACAATGTACTATTGTAATCATGTTCTCGAAAACTACTATAACGATTATGAACGATTTCCGGGAATCATTTCAAAATCTTTCTCTATTTCCACCCGATCAGAGTTCGGTGGCCCAGGTACTAAACTATGAGCTTATATTAATGTGACGTTATGTATTCAGATCGTTAAGACGTTTAGTTTACATAATGCATAAATAAATTATCAGATTTTCATGGCAGTCAAATTCACAATTATAATTAACTAGCTGATGCCTGCGGCTTCGCCAGCTTGACAAATTTTATACTAAAACCTTCCTCTTGAATCACTCTATCTATTAAAAAAAGCGCGCATCAAAATCCGTTGCGAAGTCTTAAAGATCTAAGCATACATAGGGACAGAGAGACGCGGCGGGGACTTTGTTTTAGAATATGTAGTGAAGGCTCAATGATAAATCCATGGCTAAAATGTTGCCGCTGCTGGAACACAGACCTACTTTACATAAAAACTTACATACAAGTTACTTACACCCATTTTTTACAAAAAGAAAAATAACTTACTTCGAAAAAAAAAAACATTAAAAAGTGGAAAATAAATTAACTTTCAAAAATCGGTGACTTTTGTTTGTTTCATTGACTTTTTTGCCACCGACTTCAGAATTACCTAAGTACCCTTTGTTGATTCATCATCATCATCATCATCAGTCTATTAATGTTCCCACTGCTGGGACACAGGCCTCCTCTCTATGAGAGGGAATGGGCGATAATCCACCACGCGGGCCCAGTGCGGATTGGTAGATGTCACATGTCTTCGAATTTTTGGTTCTAGTACATGCCAGTTTCCTCACGATGTTTTCCTTCACCGTTTTGAGAGCAGCGGTGTTGAAATAAATTACACAAATTGTTGATTACATTATCGAAAATCGGTGACTTGTTTTTTTCATTGACTTTTTTGCCACCGACTTCAGAATTACCTAAGTACCCTTTGTTGATTACATTATCGAAAATCGGTGACTTGTTTTTTTCATTGACTTTTTTGCCACCGACTTCAGAATTACCTAAGTACCCTTTATTGATTACATTATCGAAAATCGGTGACTTATGTTTGTATCATTGACTATTTTGCTACAGACTTCAGAATTACCTAATTACCCTTTGTTGATTACATTATCGAAAATCGGTGACTTTTGTTTGTTTCATTGACCACCTTCACCGCGTGGAGGTAGTCCCAGCTTATGTTATTTTATAACTATACATTGAAATTAGTGATAGCTTTGATTTCCACATCAGTACGTAGCACTCGATTCGATACGATTCGATAAATCTGACAGTTAATCTCGATAAAATGAGTTTTTAACCAATCTAAAAGTCGGATTTATCGAACTGTATCGATTCGATCGTTATCGATTGCTACGTACTTGCAGTGCAGATGTTAGAAGTCAACAGGAAATGCCCATCAGACCAAACAACTTTTGGTAAGACGTCATTCCTTTATATGTGTTATGGTGGGCTCTTGGAGTTCCACAACAGGTATTCCAGATCTTCGATTTTTATAAGTCAACAGAGAGTGCTCATCAGATTGAACAACTTTTGCTAAAACGTCATTCCTATATATATGTTAGTGTAGCTGGGCTCTTGGAGTTCCACATCTGGTGTTCCAGATCTTCAAATTTATTCACTCAGCAGAAAATTCTCATCACGTGGAACAATTTTTACTATGGTACCATTTTTGTATCTCTTATAGTTTAGCTGGTCTGTTGCGGTTCTGCATCAGGTGTTCAAGTTTCCAAGATAAATTATAGCCTATTTATAGTCTGGGTATATTATTATGCCCAGACTTAATACCTATACAACAAAAAAAAAAACATTCAAATCCGTCCAGTAGTTCCGAAGATTAGCGTGTACAAACAAACAGACACACAGACAAACAGACAGATTTTTTTTTTGGATTCCTGCTCTATTTCTGTTTCTAAACCCCCCTCAATTATTTCTTTTTTTAATATATTCAATGTACAGACACAGTTTTTTTACTCTTTTATTATATGTATATAGATATATTTAGATACCTATATATATATGTATATATAGAAGATAAAGAAAACACGTTTTATTCTACTTGATGTTTGATTTCTCTACTATCTGTATGGAAATATACAATATGGCAGATTTTCTTTCATGAAAATAGAATTGTGGCGAAAGTACAATAACCTAAATAAATATACTTTCTGAAGTCGGTGACTTTTATTTGTTTCATTGACTTTTTTGCCACCGACTTCCGAATTATATCTGAATTCGATCTGTAAATCTTGCCCTGGGACACAGACCTCCTGTACAAAATTATAATAGGGTAGATGACAAAAAAAAAACTAATTAGTCCGTAAAATATTAGACACATATTTTTTTAATTTTCACGTAAACAAAAAATTAAGACGATACACTGCGTCGAAAACTCGTGTGACGTCATATTTGAGTAATTGTTTTACTCAAATGTGACGTCACAAGCCCCCACTTTATCTTTGACACGTTTAATCTTCGTCAATTTTTATTAATTTAATAAAACAAAAAACACGTATCCAATATTTTTCGATAATCTAACTGACGGACTGAACAGAATCATATTTTTTTTGCTTAGTCATCCCTATTGCAGTTTGAACGTTTACACCTACCCAATCATACTAAAATAGTTTAGAATAAGTATTGTCTTTGATCACAAGCTGCTTTGAGTAGTTCTTTGTGAATTACCATAGTTATAAGTTATCCAGAAAGTTCCAATAAGTTACTTCCGCCCACAGCTTACTGCAGTCAACAAGTTAATCTGTTTAACTTAAGGTGGATGCTCCAGGATAGCCCGAGAAATTCACATTTTCTATCGTTTTTTGCAATTTGCAGGTCAGTGCTAGGTTGTATGTTGATTAAAATATTGTTCGCGACTATAAGACGTACTTATGTAGTTACAGAATTATAATCATCAAAATCATCAACAGAACCCTCCAAGTTCATAAAGGTCGAGGAACGACTTTTTCAAGGTCAAAGTCATTGCTCGACCTTTACCATACGTCTTACAGTCGCGAATAATATTTTAATCAAAATACAACCCAGCACTGGCCAGCAAAATTGCAAAAAATGTAAGAAATTTTGAATTCCACGGGCTACCTTGACGCTTTCACCTTAACTTTAAGTGTGGGCGTACCGTGGGCTAACGTAGTACTAGTGAGAATATCGACATCGTTCTCACATATATGTATATATAATCTCAACATGAATGATATAACTAAGATTTTGTAACAATATTTTGATTGAAAAGAGTGTCCATGTAGTTTCTTGCCCATTCTTCTCCTTAGAGATGTAATTGGAATGTCTACAGTACTTTCTCAAGTTATTATGCCTTGTGACTGTGATCGTAGCTTTGCTTTTTTCATTTTTTTGACATTCAAAAGTGCCGTAATGGTCTTATTGAAATAAATGCTTTGAGTTTGAGTTTGAACAAAAACCCCATTAGTTTTGTGTAATAGAACTGTAGAACTAATAGGACTTTTTTGTTCCCACTAGTTCTACGATTTTGTACCACCTTAAATCGTAAGACCAGTGGGAAAAAAAAACCCACTAGTTTTACCGTAGAACTGTATAGTAGAACTAATGGGAATGGTGATCGATCTTCAGGTACAAACGACGACCAATGAAGCTATACAAAACCAGTTTATGCGGATCTCTCATTGTTAGGGAAATCAAAACAAAGCGAGGCGCATGTTGTACTGGAAATGTACATAATTATATCTTAATGTGTCGCCGTGTGCACTTGAGAAATAATATTATCAGTTGATACCTAGTATCTCATCATCATCATCATTTCAGCCGAAAGACGTCCACTGCTGGACATAGGCCTCCCCCAAGTGTCGCCACATTGACCGGTCCCGTGCGACTCGCATCCAGCGGATTCCCGCAACCTTCACCAGGTCATCAGTCCACCTAGTGGGAGGCCTTCCAACGCAACGTCTTCCGGTTCGCGGTCGCCACTCCAGAACTTTTCGGCCCCATCGGCCATCTGTTCAGCGAGCAATGTGCCCTGCCCACTGCCACTTAAGTTTGGCAATTCTTCGGGCTACGTCGGTAACCTTGGTTCTCTTGCGGATGTCTTCATTTCTGATTCGATCGCGCAAGGAAACTCCGAGCATAGCCCTCTCCATTGCCCTTTGGGTGACTTTAAGCCTTCTGATGAGGCCCATTGTGAGCGACCACGTTTCGGTCCCGTATGTAATCACTGGCAACACACACTGGTCATAGACTTTCGTCTTGAGACACTGCGGTAAGTTGGACGAGAAGATACCGCGCAACTTCCCGAACGCTGCCCAGCCTAGTCGGATTCGACTAGTAGTAGTATCTCATAGAACTGAGTAAATGAAAATATTGTGAACGAAGTTTATGATAAAACATTTTATCACTGATTAATGTTTTTGTTGCCCCAGTAATGTCCCGAATATCACCGAATATCACGTACTCTATCACAATGCTATCCTATTTGACCTAAAGGTAGACTGAAACAGAATGCCTTGTGGCATTAAGTCCGCCTATGTACCACCACGGCCCACCAAAGGCCACTTAACAATAGACGGAATGGCCTTCATCTCCACGCTTGTTCGATGCCAGATGACGATTTCAGACTTCAGACTAAGGTCCAGGGTTTCCTTACGATGTTTCCTTTCACCATTATCTAAGGAAAACTTCTTAGAAAGTACCATTTAAATGTGACACCGCTAAAAGTATGGATATTTTTTTGTGATTCTTATTTTAACATCTCTTGCATACTGACAATTTGTATGTATTGTACTCATGTTTGTGCAAATAAATAAATGATTATGATTATGATGAAGACTACGAAAAAGTTGAGTCAGCATGCGCCCCGCAAAATGGAAGAAGAAAATTCAAAGACAAAGAAAAAGGACTAAAGACAGACGGACAAATTTTTGATTTACTTGCATTATTAGCCAACTGGTTGAGAGCAGCGGTGGCCCAGTGGTGGCGGTCCGACTTACAAACAGTAAGTCGTGGGTTCGAACCCAGACAGGCCCACTACTTTGTGTAATTTATTTCATCACTATTGCTCTCAAAACGGTGAAGGAAAACGTCGTGAGGAAACCGGCATGTATGTAAATGATTTATTCATTGAAAATTATACAAAATTTACATTAGTAACACCCTGCCAAACTGCGCAGCAGTTTATTGGCAGACAATACAATTTTGTGCTCTCATTTTCACACTCTTAGTCTATAATACACTTATTTTTTATTTTAATTATTACTAACACACATGCAACTAATTACTAACATAACTATTTATGACCTCTTTAAAATATATCTACTACTTATATCAGAGAGAATAAAAAAATAAAAAAAATTGAAAAATGATTGACAAAAGAACTGTTATAGACTTTTCTATTGTTATCTGGCATTTGTCCTAGAACCAAAAAATTCGAAGACATGTGACATCTACCAAGTCTACCAACTCGCACTGGGCCCGCGTGGTGGATTATAGCCCATTCCCTCTCATAGAGAGGAGGCCTGTGTCCCAGCAGTGGGAACATTAAAAGGCTGATGATGATGATGATGAGCCAACTGGTTCCCAATTATGTCCTTATACGGTGTCAATGAGACATGGGATTTCATTTTATCTATGACAATTTCAAAAAGCGTCGCTATAGTACAAAGACATTCAAATATTACTAGCTAAGTCTTTGCCATAGTATATCAAAAACCTTCTCTTCTTTAAAAATCGGAATAAATTGTGTTTGTAAAAGAGCACAATTTAATATAGCGTCTAGCTCATGTGTTTTTTACTCAACAGTTTTTTTTTTTTTGTAATATGTGTTTCCGCAAAGCCATTTCCGCTTGCAGCAACCGTCAAAGTCTCAAGTGGAACCGTAAGGTTAATCCGTTTTTTTTAATGTTGATAGTGAATTAGTGACCAGTTATTTCATACAGGTCGAACTATAGTTAGTTGTAGTAACAGTTCAATGACCAAAAACTTTCGATCATAATCTTGGTGACCTTCTACAGGTCTCTGACTCCATCACAGTTTTTTGTTACAATCTTGGGTATGTACTTAGTTTTTATAACATGATAATTTAACGCAATGCAAAGTAAAAAGAAAATTGTTTTGCTTTGCGTGTTTATCTTTATTTAGATATTTATCATCTACGGAAGACTAACAGCTAACAAAACAGATTTAAAATACATAAATACAATTAAAAACACTCATAATAAATAATTTTCACCCCACCCGCATACCTCTTCAGTATTCCCGCGATCATGATGCTTGCCACAGCGTCGAAATATCAGGAGCTCATAAATAAAGATAATCACGGATATTATCCCGTAAGTACTTTATGTGTAGTGAAAAACCGTGAAAGTCTAAAAAGATTAAAAAAAAATAGTAGGTACGTGAGACTGCCAGCCAATGACAATTCTTTACTTATAAAAAAGAGAATAAAAATCGCTGCCCACAATATAGAAAGAATAGGACAACATCAAAATTGCCCACCAACCAACCAATCAATCACCAATATAGACCCTAGTTCTTAAATTTATTGAGCTTATATTTATATTTAACCACATGCATAAACATCATAAATCTTAATTTAAAAAGTTATACCTATTTTAATTACAAAGATAAGGCTCATTAGAATTTTTCATTTGTGAGAACGTTCGTGAGATAACTTTATCTATTAGATTTTTTTTGAGAGCTAGGAACATTTTCAGCTTTTCATCAAATTTTTTAATTTTTTTCCACAATATTTTGATTACAATGAACTGCTGACCATAAAGTTATACCTAATTCTAACGCCTGGTAATCCAATTTACAGCAACACTAATATAATAAGATATTCCTTGACCATTTAAATTCTGAAACTACTTAAAATAAAGCATCAAAAGCCGATCTGTCGCTTACACACAACACATGAATGAAGACATCTCGCGAACGCGACAGAGCAGCGCAATCATTTCATAACTGCCTCAAAGCCGCCCCTTCAACAGTCAATAAAAGTTTCATAACACTTAGTCAAGATAACGGGGTGTCTTTGAACTTGACCTCTAGGCTTGCAAAACGCCCCCACTAGAAACCACTGCACTGTCTGACAATATCGAAAGACAAGCCGTAGTGAACGCACGACTCGACCATGTACCCAAATCCGTTCGACAGGAAACATTCGACGATCAGACAAGTTCTCGACAGAATATTTCGAGAGAAAAGTGTTCGGAAAAATGTACTTTCGAGAAAGAATAGTAATACTTCGTCTTGTTCCGCGACAAGTTCGGAAAGTCGAAAGATGTTCGGGTTTAGTTTGCGCTGAGTCTGTGTGCGGTTGTGATTTGTAATCGTGATGGTTCGTTGCAGTCTGCTAGTCAGCGGTTCGCTTTCACTACTTGACACTTTAGTAAGTACTTCTTTATAAGCATTTATTTTCATTTCACACAACATACAACCTAGGGTGTACCTTGTCACCCGTCAGGTAAGCTTGAGCTGCCTCTTGAGAAAACCTGCACAGTTTTGCAACATGCATGCTCCGGTTTACCTGTTAGTCCAACTGTACAAGCAAACCTGCCAGTTTTACCCTAGCTTGTGTATAATTTTAGTATTTTTCCTAACTCCCTGTCATAGAGAGACGTAAATACACCCTCTACCACCCCATTTTATACCTATTTACCCCGGCTGATCCTAAAACCTGATTCCCCTTGAGTATCAGCAGAAATACAAGCAATATTTCTTGAAGTAAACCTCCACGGTACGTCGGTGTCTATATACCAGGCTTATTTCTGTACATATTGGCAAATGACTTGTTATTGCAAAAGCCATTTCTCATGTTGTCGGCTCGATAGATACTACTGACCTTAATTACGGGGGAAAATAATCATTAAGTTTTTTCTTGGTTTAGTAATTAAAACTGATGTTTTGTAAACATTATGCATGTTTATGTAAAATTGTATGTTATTAAACGCACGTTACCTAAAAATGAGTTGTATTTAGATGTAATGAGTTTGATTTGCATTATTTTTAGACATAGGTAGTAATTGAAAATTATCAATTCAAATGAGAATACATTAAACTAACTATTGCTTCATTACATTCATTTTTAGGGTTCCGTACCTCAAAAGGAAAAAGGAGGAACCCTTATAGGTTCACTTTGTTGTCCGTTTGTGGAAAAATAAACCCCTAAGATAGGATCACTTTGTTTTCCGTTAGTCCGACTGTCTCTCAAGACCCTTTTTCTCAGGAATGCCTAAAGGTATCAAGTAGAAATTTAAATCAAATTCTTGGGTCTACGGTCTACAGTCACTTTCAGCTGTGAAAAAACATAACTCAAACTTATAAGTCTACGCGATCAAAAGAAATGACCGTTTATGTCGCATATTTTGCGGTTTCACAAGGGAATCAAAACCCGTGTACTTCCCGTTGACCGAGCATCATGAAGCAAGAAGCAATGTCTTACGCAAATGCAACACATGTAAAGGGAAAAATTTGAAAGCCGTAAATATGTAGTTTAAGTCTGATGCTCCAGGGTAGCCCGCGAAATAAATTTTCTTACGTTTTTGCAATTTGTAGGCCAGTGCTAGGTGCTAACCTACCTAACTAAATACCTCAGTGCGCGAGTTTCACTCGCACTCGGCTGGTGTTTTTATTATCTTTCATTTATTTACATTTCTACAAATCTACGTTATCTAGGGTATTGGTCCATGTTTCTGTCTCCAGTGTTTTAAGCTGTGCGTCTTCTGTACTTAAGTCCGTATTAAAACTATACAATTCCTCTTCAACTTCGCTCAAGCGCATTTAAACGTCCCTTTGTGCCTATTGGCCGTGTTTTGTTCTGTCTCCTGATAATACGGAGGGAAGTGGAAATTATGTGTTTGCCTTCTCCTCCTCCGTTCTTTCTGATTAATTTCGTAGCAGGATCCAAGACAGTTGTTGTTTCTCTGGGACTTCGTCAAGCTTCATTGTCTCGGCGCTTTTCTGGTGGTCGCCACTGTTGATTCTGCCTTTCAGGTGTTGCAGTGGTTTGATAATAGTGTGGCGGACTTGTCCAAAATGACATGCTCAACCGCATGTCACATGTTCAAGAACATAAAACCGCCTACCTATACCTTATTATACCACCGTAATATGAGAACTCATTATGCATTAACATCCTTTGATTATGTTCATATGCTAAGAGCCTTGAAACTAGTTTTCTATTCCTTGAATATATCAAGACAAATAAAACAATGGAGCGTCTGACTACTTTCTGTTTTATGCTGAACTACTGGTTGCCTTGTTGGTCTAGTGCAGTGTTTTTCAACCTGTGGGTCGTGACCCTCTGGGGGGTCGCGAAGCCTCTGTAGGAGGTCGCAAGAGGTCGCGAAAACTACTTCAATAAACAAGACAAGGCTTAGAAAGACAGATTTAATAAGAAAATGTTAACTAAAGGATATAAACATGTGTATGTTCAATTGTTCATACAAATTAACAAAAAAATTAGTACTCAACTCATACATCTTATTGAGGTTACACTTGTTTGTCATTAACTAATTCCTCCCATCGTGGATCCGTTTTTGGTACATTGAGAATTAAATCGAATTCCAAATTTAAAAAAAAAATGTGTTAAATCCGAATCCTAATTATACAAAAACATACAATATTTGTACGGATTTAATATTTGTCATCATCTGCCTAGCCTTTTCCCAATTAAGTTGGGGTCAGCTTCCAGTTTTACCGGATGCAGCTGAATACCAGTATTTTACATGGAGCGACTGCCTATCTGACCTCCACAACCCAGTTAGTACCGGGTAATACGATACCCCTTGGTAAGGCTGGTTATCAGACATTTTGGGCCTCTGACTACCTAACGACTGTCAAAGATCTACAAATGACAGCCGGGACCAACGGCTTAACGTGCTTTCCGAGGCACGGAGGAAACTCGATTTAATATTTGTAATATAATAAAATAAATGAAAAAAAAAGCGAAGGCGTCGCCAAATATTTTTTCATACTATGGGTGGGGGTGGTGTCATGAAAAACGTTGAAAAACACTGGTCTAGTGTTTGCATTCGCGACTGCAGAGCATGAGGTCTTCGTTTCAATTTCCGCGTCGGGCAAAGTGTCATTGGGATTTTCCATGAGGAATTTCTCGGTAGCTGCCATAGTCTGCTTTTTTTTTTTTTTTTTGATGACCCGATTGGTGCAGCGGTAGTGAGGCTGCCTTACGTTCTTAGGGTCCCGGGTTCGAATCCCGGTAGGAGCAAATGTTTGTGTGATGAGCATGGACATTTGTTTCCTAGTCATGGATGTTTATATGTGTATAATAAGTATGTATTTACAAACAAAAAGTATCTATGTAGTATATCAACTATCTGGTGTCCACGACACAAGCCTCGTTGCTTAGTGTGGCACTAGATGGCGCTGTGTATTACACACAGCGATATATTTTTTTTTCCCCTGGTTGATAGCAATATTGATGACTTACCTAATAATAATAAAGCTAATTTATTCCAAATCTCTTAGTATTACAATTTTTTGATTTTCCATGACTCCCTGTCCTATATTTTTTTTTTTTCGGATGGGAAGTCATCAAATGACTCCTCCCGCTCTGGGCGGAGCAGGAGGGAGTGTCAGACTTTTACTGACTAAAACCTATTCTTCCTTCACCCGTCCTTGCCTGACTTTATCAAGTCGTTTCCTGCGACGTGTGTTATGTCATCAGCCCACCATCGTCTTAACTGTCAACCAACATTCCTTTTCCCCTTTGGTCCTTTCCATCGTATGGCTTCAATGGTCCATCTTCTGTCTGGGTAGTATAACTTACATAAACCTATCGAATTAAATCCTATAAAGGGTGTAAAACACCTCTTAACGAAGCCGAAAGGCACCTGTTCTCCTCGTCATTGCGATCATTTTTTTGTTCCACACAATACCTGGGACCCTTCTAGTTACGGAGATATTGGGGGTCAAAGTTCCAACTTTTTGACAAGTTTTTTTTAAATACAAGTTTGTAATGTAAGATTTTTACTTTAAACAGCTCCACGCACAATGTTTTGAGTGCGTTACATTAAGTTCTACCACAAAACATGATTTTTCACCCCAAAAAAAAAAGCCGTTTCCCAGCAACAATTTTTGCGTAAAGTTACTTAGTTTGATGTACAGAATGCTTGGTTGATGGATTCGTGATGAGGTCTTTTACACCCTGTAGATACCTAAATAATCTTTACTTACATAAGAATAAGAACGGTCACGCAGACAGACAATATAAGTGACTTTATTTTGTATGGAGCACTATTTTTAATAGCTGGGATAGGTACGTAAATTACGATTTTCATTTTTTTTTTTTTTCATAAGAATTACGTATGTACTACAGATTTGAAACAGATTTTACAAAGCCTAAGTTAGTACTTTGTTAACTAATTAATTGGTAGACAAGAACAAGTATTAGAATTACAATAATTAGAAAAAAAATGATCAATTAGTGCTCCTATTTTATAAATTTGTATCTAATTGCCTCGAACACCTTTTAATTAAAAGAGTTTAATTTTACAATGATTTTATTATTGTAAGTTTTTGACTAGTTACTAATAAAATATTTAAAAACAAAGTTAAAAGAAAAAATAGGTACAGCTACTTAATTACCTACAAACTTTTAATGGATTTTAATCATAAACTCGAACACAATGGCCAAGTGACCTTCTCAACTATTATTAAACTTGGCACTTCGATCTACAGGTTAAGCCGCGGTTGTCAAGGTCGGTTCGTAGATGGGTAACCATCAATTATATGCTGAGTTTCCTCTGTGTCTCAGAAAGAACTGTAAGCCTTTGGTGCCAGCTGTCATTTGTAGATCTTTGACATTCGTGGCCCGAAACCAAAAATCATCTCCCCTTCTTAGTTCTTATATACAAAATATACAACTATACGAAGAATTTCACTCATTATTATCTGCCTAGTCTTTTCCCAACTGTGTTGGGGTTGGCTTCCGGTTTTACCGGATGCAGCTGAATACCAGTATTTTACATGAAGCAACTGCCTATCTGACCTCCACAACCCAGTTAGTACCGGGTATACGATACCCCTTGGTAAGACTGGTTGTCAGACTTTTTGGACCTCTGACTACCTAAATTAGTTCAGCCAGGCTTCAGACTCGCTAAAGTAGACTCATCTTTCATGGGGTACTGTTTGAGATGCTATAATAAAATTCCACAAAGCATTCTTGAGCTGAATGAAACAAAATTTAAAACATGTATTAAACGCACACTTTGTAAGCAAGCATATTACAAATTGGACGACTATATCGCTGATAAAACTGCTTGGCTCAATGCCGGTCCTGCTCCACAAGGACAGGGGCGCATAAATTGATAGCATTAAATTGTACTGTTGGAGCTGCTGAAGATTGTACAACTATCTTTGCATTGTATAGAATCAATCTCTTTATTATTATATAGCCGCATATCGCATATTGTGTGAGTGCTATGTACTAGAATGCTATCAGTCGCTAGAAACCTACGTTTTTCCTTGACTTGAATGTGCCGTGGCGATTAGGAGATATGTCATGCTCACTCAAATGTCTCGCTGATGGTGACGCGTGTGTCGGATCATTTAGTTCCCTTCAAAATGGTTGAGTTGAATGGTGCTGATACATGCGTCATGTTCGTGAACGAGCGCTGTCAGTTGGGACTGGTCAGCTCTTGGTTGCCACGGCTTTTGAATTTAATAATTTTATTTTTTAATTGTTTTTGTTTTTTTTTTACTATGGACACCTTTAACGTGCACATCTTGCTACATTGTTCTCACATAATGTACCATCTCAACATGAATGATGTAATCAAGATTTTGTAAAAATATTCTGATTTAAAAGAGTGTCCATGGAGTTTCTTGCCCATTCTTCTCCATAGAGATCTACGCTAGGGAATGGGCAACTACAGTACTTTCACAGTTTTTATGTCTTGTGTCTGGGACTGTAGCTACATTTAATTTTCATATTTGTTTCGACAATTCAAAAGTGCCTGTAACTGGCCTACTTGAAATAAATGCTTTGATTTGATTTGATTTGATTTGAATGACTTTCAAAGATCTACAAATGACAGCCGGGACCAACGGCTTAACGTGCTTTCCGAGGCACGGAGGAAACTCGGTATGTAATGGCTGGTCACCCATCCACAGACCAACCTAGGCAAGCATGGCTTAACCTAACGACCGACCCAAGCGGCTGTTATTATCTAGCCACGAGCTCTCTTCGAATTATTTTAACACTCAATACTCATTATAAAGGGTGTAAAACACCTCTTAACGAAGCCGAAAGGCACTTGTTCTCCTCGTCATTGCGATCATTTTTAGGGTTCCGTACCCAAAGGGTAAAAACGGAACCCTATTACTAAGACTTTGCTGTCTGTCCGTCTGTCCGTCTGTCCGTCTGTCCGTCTCTCCGTCTGTCCGTCTGTCTGTCACCAGGCTGTATCTCATGAACCGTGACAGCTAGACAGTTGAAATTTTCACAGATGATGTATTTCTGTTGCCGCTATAACAACAAATACTAAAAACAGAATACAATTAATATTTAAGGGGGGCTCCCATACAACAAACGTGATTTTTTTGCCGTTTTATCTAATGTATAGATAATGGTACGGAACCCTTCGTGCGCGAGTCCGACTCGCATTTGGCCGGTTTTTTTGTTCTACACCATACCTGGAAACCTTCCAGTTACGGAGATATAGGGGGTCAAAGTTCCAACTTTTTGACAAGTTTTTTTTTTAATACAAGTTTTTAATGTAAGGTTGTTACTTTTAACACCTCCACGACTCCCGTACTATTCAATCCATCCATCAGCACAATGTTTTGAGTGCGTTATATTGAAACACTGTTTTAAGCTTTCACGGTTCATAACTATACCTACTTAAAATGTCACTTACAGCAGTAGGGCCCAATCACTGGATTGAATTCCACAAGCCACGTATTTTGTCAACAGAGAAACATTACTTTCCAAGGCTGACAAGAGAAGCAATTGAAATAAGAAGACACAAAAATTTCAATCGAGAGGATGGCTTCAAATTGTCAAGTACGTGGAATCCAGTATTAAGTATGCTCAAAAGTAGCAGCCAGCAACATAATAAGGACTCCACAAAACCTAGTGATACTGTGAGAGTGTTTTGCCGTGACTTAGTGTCGAGTTACAATAGTGCGCGTAGCAAAAGACAAAGAAAGAGGGTAGACAGATTTGTCCTAACAATATTTTCCATCCACCCGCATTCTCTAGTTAACCCGCGATCATGGCGCTTGCAACAGCGTCGAAATATCGGGAGCTCAAAATAATCAATAATCACGGAAGATATCCCGTAAGTGACATTTTAAGTGAGTTAAGTATATTGAGTTCTACCACATAACATAATTTTTCACCCCAAAAAAAAGTAGTTTCCCAGCGACAATGTTTGCGTAGAGTTACTTAGTTTGATATACAGAATGCTTGGTTGACGGCTTCGTGATGAGGTCTTTTACATCCTGTATAATTTCCGTGAAAAAAAAGTAAAATTAAGTGAGAACTAGGTGGGACGTTTCTTTTCTTATTTTTGTTCTTTGTCCCAGACTAGGAATTTCCCCTCTCTCGTGGGTGCATATACAAACATTAGTTTACAAAGATAAGATGTACGTTTTCAAAGGACTCCAGCGTGATTAGCATGACCACCGTAGACACGAAAGAGAATCGACAAATCTATTGTTCATCTGTCATTTTGTCGATTCAATGACAGATGAACAAAAGGTTTGTCGATTCTCATGCTACGCGGGCTTGTATAAGTTCCACAACGAATATTCGCTGTTACCAACCCGTCTCTATATCGCCGATAGCCGCATACGTCAGCCATTCATTACACCATTCCAATGCTGTTTAAACTTGAGCAATTATTATTTTTTATAAACGAAGACGGCAGACTTTCGCAAGCAACCAGTTCGTTTGGTTCGACCTTGCGACTATTATACGTAACATAACGCCTGTAATCTCGGAAAGGTTAGGCAGAGGCCTCAGTAGCTACACCCTTATTTGGCTGGTTATGTTAAAGTCCCATGTCATAGAAGAATTAGATTTTTAAAATTATTAGTAAACAAGAAAACTAAAAACGGTTGTAAAGGAGACTATACCAAGTTATTTAAAATATGTAATTCTACCAGTTAGCCTTAAACATAAATACCTATTATTAGTCAATAACCATGGCAGTCGGGGTAGTGACTCACTAGTTTCTAACAGGTATACTACCAGGTCGATGACAGCGGGTAAATATGATGTACCCAGAGTTAGTAATTACTATGGAGACAGAACTTTAAAAAAACGCGTTTCCTATCTATTGAACACTTTGCCTGCTGAAATCAGACAAGAAGGTAATAAAGTAAAATTTGCGCGTAAACTTAAAAAATACTTGTTAGATTCTATGTGAGTGTACTTACATGTTAAGTATATATAGGTTATAGATGTACCTGATATTAAGTTTATTATGAGAGACTCAACGATCTCACAGTTAAACTGCGTAAGCAGTTTTGTGGGGCATTGTGATTAGTGTTAAGGATTTTTTTAAAGAAAATAAATAAATCTATCTATCTATCTATAGGGAGCGGGCCTATTGCCATCGTTTGATAGCAATAGGCGCGCCCCAGGGCTCGAATCCAGACTCCGAGCAACGAACTTAGAAATTAGAATGTGATCGTTTTGTTCTTTTCCTGGACTCAAATAACACCCGACCAGTATAAAGGGTGTAAAACATGTCTTAACGAAGCCGAAAGGCACTTGGTCTCCCATCACGAAACGGTTAACTAAGCATTCTGTACATCAAACTAATTAACTTTACTCAAAAATTATTGTTGGGAAACGAGTTTTATTTTAGGAATGAAAAATCATGTTTTATGGTAGAACTCAATGTAACGCACATAAAACATTGTGCTGATGGATGGATTGAAGAGTGTGGGGGTCATAGAGGTGTTTAAATTAAAAATCTTACAATTAAAACTTGTATTTTTTTAAAAAACTTAAAAAACTCAAAAAGTTGAAACTTTGGCTCCCAATATCTCCGTAACTAGAAGGTTCCCAGATATGGTGTAGAACAAAAAAATTATCGCAATGATGGGAAGAACAAGCGCCATTCGGCTTCGTTAAGAGGTTTTTTACACCCTTTATATTATACATACCTACTACTATTATACATAGACCCAATAACAATTTGAGGTCGTTCTGAAGTCACTTCTTATCTCATACAGTTGTTAAAAGTTCTCAAACTCGAATAAACTTCAAAGTTATGGAACAGAAATACTCGTAATCGTGTATGTTTGAAAAAGTTTGTTGTAGTTAGTTAGGTTAAGATATAGATCAGACCTTTACATGACGTAATTTGGTTGTTATAGTTAAAAAGTTTTAATGACTTTAATATAACATTATCAGAGTACTTTTATAGACCTATTTTATAATAGCTTATGCCCGCGGCTTCGCCCGCTTGTCCCATGGGACGTACTTCCGGGATAAAAAGTCTTCTATGTGTTTATCCAAGTTATAAACTATCTATGTGCCAAATTTCATCTAAATCCGGTCAGTAGTTTTTGAATGCAAGAATAACAAACATCCATTCATCCCGCAAACTTACGCATTTATATATACCCACACTAGCGGACGTCACGCGGTTTCACCCGCGTAGTTCCCGTTCCCGTGGGAGTACGGGGATAAAATATAGCCTATGTTACTCAAGGTGAATGTAGCTTTCTAATGGTGAAAGAATTTTTCATATCGGCGCAGTAGTTTTTGAGTTTATTCATTACAAACATACCTACAAAAATACAAATCTTTCATCTTTATAATATTAGTGTAGATAATTTTTTTTTTTTCAACTCATTATAAAATCCTGTAAATTTACTCTACTTGGGAAGAGTATACTACTAACACTGCTTGTATAGCTTATACATTCTACTTACTTATTTGAATTAAAGTATAAGGCCTTGACAGAACACCAAATTTTCCGCTACAGCAATTTACATAAATAAAAGTGCAACACGTAATGTGAAGCATACATTATTATAAAATTTGTAATTAGGTAACTTTGAATTTCTAGAATCGACAAATTAATCAGGTGACCATAAAAATAAATGGAGAACATGTTGGTACGTTTTAAACCATATAGGTACCATGTGACGAGTTACATAAAGGCATTATGCAGTTAATAAAAATAAATAAAAAAACAAAAAAATCAATAAAAATAAATGTTTATTTTAGAATGGGTAATGTGGCTCTTCCTTAGTTTGTTAGTATGTAGCATATTAAATATCTTAAGACTAAGTTAGTACCAATGTATGTAGGCAGTCCAGATGAATACTGATACTGATACTGTTAGCCTGCGTCATCCCACTGCTGGGCAAAGGCCTCTCCCCATGACTTCCAGTTTTCTCTATCCAGGGCTAATGTAGACCACTGGTCGTTGGTTTTATCCAGCTCGTTTCGCCATCTTCTACGAGGTCTGCCGCGACGCCTTCTGGCTGTGTCAGGGCTCCAGAAAGTGGCTATTTTGGCCCACAGCTCACAGTCCAGATGAATACAAATTAAAATAACTTGATAGGATAAATTAAATTTAATAGACCAGATTAACTAATGCAAATACGTAATAAATTAAATCATCATCAATTAAGTCATGCCAATGAGCATGACAAAACCAGCATGCTTGAGATATAATTTCTCGATGGCATGTAAAGACAAGTCAGAGGCCCATAGGCGGCGTAAAAACTCTGACACCAGGTTAGGCACTAACCACACTACATAAAAAAAAAGAAATATGCAGTAATTTTTTTATGTATTTAATTTAAGTCTGTATTTGTAAATATTTTTTGTATGTACTATTTTTTCTATTAACATATGAAATAATTATGTTATAGAAAAGTTTAATGTACAGTTATTATGCAGTTGAATGATGCATCGATCTACCATAGAATGTAACTAATTCTTCCTTCAAAGTTAAGTAAGTAAGTTCAAAGTTTCATGTATAGTTATTATACAAAGTCAAAGTCAAAATTGTTTATTGTTTATTGAATTAGGTACATTCTATGGAATGTACCTAATTCTTCCTTCAAAGTTAGAGTGAATCAGTTTCTTCTAGGCATGCGTGCTCTACCCAAACGCAAGCTGTAGCCGTAGTGTAAAAAAACAATAAGGGACTGTTCACATGACCCGTTTCCTCCGGCCTTTTTTTTGGCCAAAGAATCAGCATTGATATCCAACGTGGCAATTCTGCCAGCCTCCTGGGCATTTTTCATATCGACAACGATTTTGTCAAATATTTTGACGCTCTGTAATTGTTTTACCGTTTTGATACAACTGGAAACAAGTAGATCTAAAATAAGAACAAAATATTGTTATTATTGTTATACCTAAGTGAATATTTAGAAGGTGCCAAATAGCCTCATAGGCTTTGCTTTACAGTTGTATAATAATTCATCAATGTGCTAACCACTTGAGCTAACATCGGCTTCGGATTCTATCGACATAGGTTACACGATTCGTGGGGAAACATTGGTCAAGATTAAAAGAGTCCGTCCACTGCTCGTAGACAGCAGTATGACGGAATATATTATTGCCGCTGTAACCAAGCTTGGGAGACCGATTGGCATTTGTTTTTGCCAATGACCTAACAAGAAGAGCCGTTATTCAAGGCTATGACTGTTGAAAAATCGAATGCATCTTTTTCCGCATTATTGCAGTTTTTTTATGGAGGTAATGAACTTTACAGTTAAGAGTAGGTGACAAGTAAATCTTGTGTGATGTTTCTCTAATTTTAGCAACAAATGACCTAACAAGAAGAGCCGTTATTCAAGGCTATGACTGTTGAAAAATCGAATGCATCTTTTTCCGCATTATTGCAGTTCTTTTTATGGAGATAATGAACTTTACAGTTAAGAGTAGGTGACAAGTAAATCTTGTGTGATGTTTTTCTATTTTTAGCAACAAATGACCTATCAAGAAGAGCCGTTATTCAAAGGTTAACTGATACCTTATGTATGAGTGTTGAAAAATGTCTAATGCATCTTTTCAGAGATTATTGCAGTTTTTTTAATGGAGATAATGAACTTTACAGTTAGGAGTAGGTTAGCAAGCTAGTACCGATATGACCTTGACAAAAGCGTTATCCCGAAAATGATGATCCAAAATATTATCCTACTAAAGTTCAAGTGAAGTATTAATGATCCAGTGAACAATATTTCGAAGTTTTTCGAAGATTATTTTGTCTTGAAACCCCTGTTAAAAACATGTTGCTTCTAATCTACACTAATATTATAAAGAGGAAAGATTTGTATTTTAGTGTGTGTATAATTATGCATGTTTGTAATGAATAAACTCAAAAACTACTGCGCTGATTTCAAAAATTCTTTCACTATTAGAAAGCTACATTCACCCTGAGTAACATAGGCTATATTTTATCCCCGTACTCCCAAGGGAACGGGAACTACGCGGTTCAAACCGCGTGACGTCCGCTAGTACCTATACGTATAAATATTCAAAGGCAAACAAATTATATTTTAGTCCTAACCTTGACCGGAGAGTGGTAATCACAGTGAAGAGGCCAGTAGGAGAGCAATTTTGGGTCAAAATAAAACCGATGCAAGTAAGATCAATAATCCAATGTCCTAAGTATAGGATTTCCAAAATAAAAAATGCTCTTAAAACAATAATCCAGTTTAAATGCTAAAAATTAAAGTACCACTTCCACTTAGTAGGTACTCAAGTTATATAACTTTCAACTTATGACACAAATACGACTTTTGAAACTGTATGCCAAACCGATATTGGTCAGATCATGATGTAAGATGATACTGTTGAAAATGTGCCAACTGACGTAGCTGCGCATGGGCCGATCAAAGTCAAGAATTACGCCCAACTTTGTGACAACATGACGGTTACAGTGCCAACACCTTTTAGTTTGGGAAGGGGCAATGTTGACAATCTTTGCTTTTGAATTTTTTTGTAACGGAGTCTGATGTGCAAATTATACAAAAGTGTTTCATTAAATTTGAAATAAATATATGGTAAAGTTGAGGATTATTACTAGGTACTGTGTGTGACGGAAACACGATTCAATAAACTTTTCTCGATAGAAAAAAAATCCAAAGTTACCTCCAAATCGAACAATAAACCGCTGGTATTCAAACAGTACTTCAAATTAGATCATAAAACTTTGCATACTAACTGAACTAACTATAAAGCAGATCTCATGTGTTTTATTTTTTTAGTCCAATCAATAGATTTTTTGTAAATCGCAAAAATCCACTCATTTAGCACTATTTGGCTGCAGTGACTGACGTAACAACCGCTTTGTAGTGCAAGCTGATTAAAACTTTACAGTATTTCAAACGAAGTTTGAACCACCACAAATAGAGTTGCTAATTTAAGGGTTAGAAAGGCCTTAAGCTGGGTCTGAACCCAGGCAGACGCATTACTTGTGTAATTTATTTCATCACCATTACTCTCAAAACGGTGAAGGAAAACATCGTGCGGAAACCGTGAAGTCCTAGAACCAAAAGTTCGAAGACATGTGACATGACATCTACCAATCCGCACTGGGCCCGCGTAGTGGATTATAGCCTATTCCCTTTCATAGAGAGGAGGCCTGTGTCCCAGCAGTGGGAACATTATAGGCTGATGATGACGAGCTTTAATCCAGCTATTGTGAAAAGAGACACACAAAAGTGCCATTTATTAATTCTTGTTAAACATAAAATACTGCTAAATTAAATATTATGGCATTTAGAGTGTAGGTATGTAATAAATTAACTTGTTCTAAAAAATGTTCCAAAGTTGTCTTCCTCATCTCGAATTGGAAAATAATCGGAATACTATCAAAACCGCAAAGGATGTCATTTTATTAGGTTAAGCATAGCTCGTGTATTTAAAGCCTGATTAAATTACACCCCTTTCCGAATTATCACGGAGTTATTTCGGAGGAAATCTTAAATTGTTCAATAATTTTTCATAATATCTTTGCATGAATCTTCATACAAACTTCAATAAACAACCGTCACGAATTGAACGTCATTAAGAACTAAGTACCAAATTATTTCAATGAAATACCATTTCAGCATTTATGAAGCATGTATGCGTGTTGAACGCTAATCGTTTGTTCAGGTCAATTGAGGGAAACTTGTATTAATAAGTAATGATTACTGGCACACGGCTAATGTTTGTCCTTGTTCATTTGTAATTGGAACTAATAGATTTGTGTTTTAGAATATGTAAGTAGTTCTTTTAACGTAGACCTTGGTTTGGCTGGGTTAATCTTCAAAGGTAAATGAGTTTTCTGGAATTGGCTGTTTTCTTTAAGATGCAGATTGCTGGCATTATTGCGTGCGCCCTGTGGGTCAGTTATACACAGGGCTCGTACAGTGCTCTACGAGTCCGATATAATAACGCGTTCCGGGTATTGCTGGGGTTGCCGCGCTTCTGTAGCGCATCTGGGATGCTCGCGGACGCACGTGTGCCGGATTTCGGCTCGCTGCTGCGTCTGCGAACCGCATCACTGATGGTCGGGTGCGCGACAGTCCCAACAGCCTCGTGGCTACTGTAGCCGGCAGGATGTATGGCCAGATAATGTGTCGCTGCATGGGTGTCGGCACATAGACCGTCATTCAGATATGTGCTTTAATTGGTTTGTTTAACGTGTTTTAGTTAGTAAGTGCCAAGTTTGTTTTATTTGTTTATTTTTGTTATGGATCTCTGGTTTGAAAACAAAGATATTATTAATTTATTTTATTATCATTTATTCATTTAAATACATATTTTTAACATTTGTAAATATTTCTTAATAAAACTACATAAAAACATTTAAAAATATAAAAAACAGTAGCCCTCCAGCGCTGGGAAGAGGGTCCGAGCTGCCGGTGGTCAGGGCTCTTGAGAGAGGAACCTCCTAACGATACGTGCCGTGTCTAGAAGTACTGCTTTCTGAATCAAGCCCTTGGTCCAGCTGCCAAGAGAGAGCCTCCTAAGATGTTGGTCGAGGCTCTTGGCTATTCCATTGGCCGACACGACTATCGGCACAATGACTGCTGTACCCACGTCCCACATGTCGACAACCTCGCGAGCCAGATCTAGATATTTGAATTGTTTATCTTTCTCTGCATTCAAGAGGTTCTCGTCATGCGGGATCGTTATATCAACAATCATTGTAATTGTCAATAATTATTTTATTTATTATTATCATTTACAAAACAAGATTGAAATGTTTTAATCAGAGGTCACTTGTCACTTTTAACATCTTATATTAGTACCAATGATCGATTAAAAGAAGACTACTGCTTCAAGACTACAGATTAAAAATTTTCGTCCATCCATTTGTAGCGGCACTACAAAGTGCACTACAGCAACATATTACAAAGAGTAAATCAACTAATCGCCATCTATGCCACAAATTAATGAAGACCTAACATCAAATTCCTAATTGGCGATAAAAAAGTTCGCCGCAACTTAAGAACAAAAAACCCGTCATAAACTGCCGGACAGTTATAGCCTACAAGACACAACACCCTCTAGTCGGAGGATCCTCCCTTTTCTAAGAGGGATAAATAACTTTACACCCTGTTCTTCTTATAGGGTGTAAAAGACCTCTTAACGAAGCCGAAAGGCACTTGTTCTCCCCTTCATTGCGATTTTTTTTATGTTCTACATCATACCTGGGAACCTTCCAGTTACGGAGATATTGGGGGTCAAAGTTCCAATTTTTTGCCAAGTTTTTTTTTCATCATCAGCCTATTAATGTTCCCACTGCTGGGACACAGGCCTCCTCTCTATGAAAGGGAAGGCTATAATCCACCACGCGGGCCCAGTGCGGATTGGTAGATGTCACATGTCTTCGAATTTTTTGGTTCTAGGACATGCCGGTTTCCTCACGATGTTTTCCTTCACCGTTCTGAGAGCAGCGGTGATGAAATAAATTACACAAAGTAATGCGCCTGCCTGGGTTCTGGTTGGTTCTAAGTAAGTAGTTCGTTAGTCGGGGCCGCCACCACCGGGCCACCGCTGCTCACGCAAGTTTTTTTTTAATTATAAGTTTTTAATGTAAGATTTTACTATAAACACCTCCACGACCCCATACTATTCAAACCCATCCATCAGCACAATGTTTTGAGTTCGGTACATTGAGTTCTACCACAAAACATGATTTTTCACCCTAAAAAAAAGTCGTTCCCCAGCAATAACTTTTGCGTAAAGTTACTTGGTTTGATGTACAGAATGCTTGGTTGACGGCTTCGTGATGAGGTTGTTTACACCCTCATATTCAATGGCACTAGTTTACAACTCTTTGAAACAGTAAAGTGTTTCTCGCACAGTGTTTTCTAAGCACAATTTCACAACTGCAACAGTATTTTTCCTTAATCCAGCCATCAAACAGTAGCACCACGTACTAAAACGATTACGAATTAGGAGCATTAATGCCTATAAAATACTGAGTGCCGACATACATTGCATTGCATAGCTGCGCGCGCGCCGACCGGTCTCGGTAACGGCGCAAACGCATCGCGTGGCGAAATAAACACTTTCCATACGTTTGTTTCACGATGTATTTTTTTACTCGGATTTGTTTGATTCCGTTTAATGAATTGCTTTTCATGATTTGTGTGTTTTTGTCTCTAGTTTACAATGTTTTTTGTACAGTTGAGGTAAAGTTTAGGGATTAACAATCAGGTATTTCGTTATAACTGGATGGCCAAGTAGTCGCAAACACTGAGGGCCTAGGTTCGATTCTCAGTTCAGACAAAATGTTATTTAGTCAATAGCAGACCTGACTCTAGATTTTGTCAATGTTGCCGGCAATGGGGTTGCCTCCTATAATGTGAGTATAATAGTGAATTGGGGGTGTAGGATATGAAACACCCCTTCCTAACCCTGCAAACGGTTCTGGTATTGTTCAACCCTAGCATATTTTTTTAGATCTACCAAAAAGTTACGGCAACAGATATTTTGATATCCAATTTAGGCAATACTCCATTCAACATCACATTACTTTCAAAACAATATCTGTTCAGGTAACACTGGTACTCAAGTTTAAACTTGAGCACATCAGTTGTTAAAAAAAAAGTATGTAGAAGTAAAAGTTTGAAAAGAGAACGTCGGGGTTATCCCCGAGAGACTGTCTCTTTTCAAATCTCGTTCTTATTAAAACGGTTAGACTATAATTATAGCGATATCTGCTATTTTGTAAACAAAGTTCCTAACTACGTCATATCTCGCATTTACGAGTCTCCAATCAAAATATTATTTTAATAAATTATCTTAGTCCACAGCTTCTATCATGTGATACTAAAAGCTTTACAAACATTTTGGTCACGTTTTTAAAACAAACGTGACAGACTCGCCTGCTTATAAATCATTTACTTATTTGATAATTTTGTTGAATTTATCATATTTAATTATTTTTTTAGATTGGCAAAGCACATAAATTATACTAACTTAGTTTTTATGATCTCTTAGCTTAGACATTTATTGTGTTTGCGTGTCAGTTTTATCACATTAATAATAACGGCTACATTCGTATAAGAAATAGGCCTGAAAACTAGGCCCAGTCGTGTTTTTTTGTCCTATTTATAAAGAACCTCAGACTATGGGACACCTATTTTACGATGAATAGAAAGTGAAGGGGTTTCGTGATTATTTTGTACAAAATTGCTAACGGCATTTTTGTTGTAATAGGATAGATGAAAAACAAAATCTAATTAGTCCGTCAGATAGATACCCAAAACATATTGGACAATTTTTTTTTCACGTAAACAAAAATGAAGACGATGCAGTGCGTCGAAAACTCATGTGACGTCACAATTGAGTATATTTTTTACTCAACTGTGAAGTCACACAAGCCCTCACTCATGTGATATCTTCGTCAATTTTTATTAATTTGATAAAACAAAAACCACGTATCCAATATTTTTCGATAATCTAACTGACGGACTAAACAGAATCATATTTTTTTTAGTCAATCATTATCTCTACTGAACCATTCTATTCCCTCTCATAGAGAGGAGGTTTGTGTCCCAGAAGTGGGAACATTAATTTTGGGCTGATGATGATGAACTATTGAACCTAACCTAACCCCTGTTTATGACTATGCTGTGACATAGGGATGCAGACAGACAGACGAAGCAAATCTATTAGGGCTCCGTTTTACCCATTTAGCTACGCGCAATGACGGGGAGAACAAGTGCCTAGCAACTTCGCATGAAGGATGGATTTACACCCATTATGTTGTTTTCTTATGTTAAGTAGGGGATCTACTACTGCTTTTGAACCTTATATAAAAAAACACGTTTTTTTGTTCATGCTTAACAATTCAACAAAACAAGATCAAGGCCACTTACATAATTTACATTTTGAAGATCAACCAAGTAGGTAGATAAAATAGTTATGACATGACTTTACATACCAATTAATTTATGTATTTTCTTTAGTTAACTAAATGAACGTCTAGACGAACGTTGATGAAATAAGCAGCCATTATCTAAAAGAAAATTTATTTCATAATTGTCACTCTACATTTGATTTGATTATAATGAACAAGAGTAGAACCATAGACTAGCCCTAAAACTCTACCCATATATTTTACACTAGCTTCTGCCAGCGGGTTCGCTCGCGTAAAGTTTGATAATTGTCCCATGAGATCTTACTACTAATATCAAGTAGGATTACATCTTACTTCCCATAGGTGCCATAGCACCTAGTATGTATATTTTCAAGAACAATAATAAAAATGCTTTAATGTTGTTATTGTAAATGCAATATATTGTATAATAAGAATAATAATAATTTATTTATAATGTATTACAATGGTACATTTAGGTGCAGTGTATTATTTTACAAACAATGGTATAATCTATACTAATATTATAAAGAGGTAACATTTGTTTGTAAGTTCGTATGTTTGTAAGTTTGTATGTAGGGGGTAATCTCCGGAAGTTATGAACCGATTTCAAAAATTCTTTGACCATTAGAAAGCTACATTCACCTTGAGTAACATAGGCTATATTTTATCTCCGTACTCCCACGGGAACGGGAACTACGCGGGTGAAACCGCGTGACGTCCGCTAGTTATTATATAAAAGTAAACTATAACTAAAATATATTAAACAGTTGCAATTAACGATAATGTGGATTTGACAAACGGTATGACGTTTAAATATTGTTCTATCATTAAAAAAAACTGTTAAATGGTAGTAGGAATCGAACGTTGCTTGTGATTCGTACTCAACATTGCAATTAAAAATAACTATGTTTAGCGAATACCTATTATAAAACATAAAATGAAGTACATATTACAAAATATTTAACCTTGTTCGTGCTGATAATCAGACCATGGCATATAGTTTCCTACAATTATTATACTTACTCGTATTTAAAGTATTGAATTTAATTCCGCATATAAAACCTATGGGTTTCCTATAATTTGATTCATTAATCACTCAATTAAAAATCAGCAAAAAAAAACAGCCATTTTTTATAGGGATACGGGAAGTATTGGTGGAAGTAATAATTATTTCCGAATGAGTTAATACCGTTTGGATTGCTGCGCGATGCTTTCCGTCCTTGAAATTTTTTTTTTTTAATAAGCAGGCTTCGGTTATCGAAAATTACCGCTCTTAGGTAGGTACTTAAAAGTGATATCGTATTATTATGTGTACTACTTACTGTTTGTAATTAATAACTCTTCGAGCGAGCGGTGTAGGAAAGCTATGGCGAATTACTGCACCTTATTATATAATATTAATTATTATATAATATATAAGATTTAACAAGTTTTCCTGTTAGCCCCTTTGCTCCCTTTCTCTAAGGGGCCGCTTCCACGAGCAAGAGAATCGCGGCGATTCAATGTATTTCTATACGAAAATATCGCCGCGATTCCCTCGCTCGTGGAGGCGGCCCCTTAGAGAAAGGGAGCAAAGGGGCTAACAGGAAAACTTGTTAAATCTTACCGGGATCAAATAGACACCGCCAGAATGATAAGGGTTAATCTGGTTAACAAATTTGTAACGTACTTTATTCTTTTTTCTAACTGAATTTCACTTATCTACTTTTCGTTAAATTTGTTTTTGGGGTATAACCCCTTTCATGGGTATTTGTGGAGCTCATTGCTTAATAATAACAGCCACTCGATCGATCAATCTTCAGGTTAGGCTTCGTATGCCTAGGTTAGTCCATGGATGGGTGACCATCTGTTATTTACCGAGTTTCCTCCATGACTCGAAAAGCACGTTAAGCCATTGGTTACATTGGGTTGGTCATTTGTCAGTCCATTTCCGCCTTTAAAAATACCATATAATATACCATTTATAATATATACTATAGTATATTATAGAATATTATATATTACTATTGTAGTATATTA
This sequence comes from Xestia xanthographa, assembly GCA_905147715.2. Taxonomy (NCBI): domain Eukaryota; kingdom Metazoa; phylum Arthropoda; class Insecta; order Lepidoptera; family Noctuidae; genus Xestia; species Xestia xanthographa. The sequence goes on along the minus strand of LR990653.1, from coordinate 23,391,027 downwards.
TATATAATATAAATTAAATAATATAATATGTTAAAATATTATTTTCTTGTTACAGGTACGTGATGGCGCCTTGGACTGCAAAACGAAAAAATATTATCTTAAAACGATAATCCTGATTAAGAATACAAATAAGGACAAAATAAACAACCTGCGAGTACTTCCTAGTGAAAAAAAAAGTAATTTGAATATAAATGGTGTAGATGTGTCCGGAAAATTAATTATGTAAATATTATAATGTCATAAATCATAAATTTATGAATCGTAGTAATATTTAATTAATATTCTGAGGCTCTGATTTAAAAAAATATCAAATTGTTAATCATGTTAGTCTACTGGGAGTTGAGTGATGTTATAAAATAATGTGCAATGTGAAACACAATCAGCGAATATATGTATTTTGTGAAATTGGATTCTGTTGTAAGATTTGTTTATTACTAAACTAAGATATTTTAAAGAAAGAGCACGCGGAATAATGAAATCAGTTTTGTTAATTAAAAACGGTATACAGTATCTTGTGTGAAACTTTTTTTGTTGCTAGTCTGTGCACCAGCATAACGTCCTTTCAATTTTATTCACTTCAAATTTTGCATCAGAGTGACTTTTATTCTCGTTATTATAAGGTTTAAATTAGAGCTAAAATAAATTACTGTAAGTGTGTCAGTCTAATAAATACGCAGTTTTTACTCGGAATAACCAAAACCTTAGTATATATGTATAGTCTCAAGCGATATGCGTGTTGCAACAGCGACTACTATGTAAAGAAATTTGAATTGAAGAAATTGCTTAAAGCATATTGCTAGTCACCGAGACGCGACGTCACTCATCCGAAGGAAACAAATGACGAACTCGCGTGACGCCTGAGTTGTGTCGCAAGTCGCATCGACTAAAGCCGGCTGTTGACGATAGGTTTTGCATGACAGTTTTAAATAAAGGGTGTAAAAAGTCACATATCGAAGCCGAAAGGCACTCGTTTTCCCCGTCTTTGCAATCATTTTTTAGTTTCAGACCATTCCTGTGAACCTTCTAGTTGCGGAGATATTGGGGGTCAAAGTTCCGACTTTTCCACCAGTTTTTTTTTTAATACATTTGTAATATTTTTAATTTAAACACCTCCACGACCCTGGTACCTACTATTCAATCCATCCACCAGCACAATGCTTTGAGTGCGATACATTGAGTTTTACCGTAAAACGTGATTTTTCACCCCAAAAAAAAAGTCGTTTCTCAGCAATATTTTTTACGTAGAGTTACCCCGTATGCTCCCGGCCGTGCCTCCTGAGGCACAGTGCATTGTTATTTTAATTGTGTCTAATTGCGGGTATTGAAGTGTTAAATTAATGTACAGAAAGCTTGGTTGACGGCTTCGTGAAGAGTCAGGAGGCCTACTCTCTAACGTCCGTCCGTCCATCCGTCTCTATCCGTTTCTCTCACTCGCACTCATCTGCAGACGTGCGCGAAATGCGCGTGACGCAAAACCGACTTCCATAGAGGACACACACGTAACTGCAAGCCGGTTGGTTCACACATTTGCAAGCATATCATCACCGGCAACATGTAACGACGATTTGGTTGCTTTAGTGGGTTTATTACTTGTTATAATAAATAGAAAACCACTGAGAATTGTGCATGCGACCTGCCATACACGCTCGGCATGTACAGGCAAGTATAACTGTACAGTTTTCTCATACACACGTTCATGCATGCAAAACTGCACATGCGTAGACCTATCGTCTACAGCCGGCTTAAGGTCGTGAACGGCGCGTAAGATTATACAATTCATAAAATGAAATGTCTGGAAAAGAAATTGCATGTAAAATACGAGTTGGTAGTTGCGAAAAGTTTCTTAATTTCTTGCAGTGGCGAGGAATTATTTAACTGTAGAGTTGACGTGGTCATTCAAGAGTTTAAATGTCAATACAGATTTATAAGAATTTAACAGTTTAGAAAAAACATTTGTCGTCAATGCACTTGTACAATCAGTGCCCTGCAAAATCTGACGCCATTTCAGGAGGTGGCATGTAGTGCAGGGCACTGACTGTACCTTATTAAGTTGTTAATATTGCTGAGGAGCTCGTGGCTAAATAATAACAGCCGCTCGGGTCGATCGTTAGGTTAAGCCGTGCTTGCCTAGGTTGGTCTGTGGATGGGTGACCACCCATTACATATCGAGTTTCCTCCGTGCCTCGGAAAGCACGTTAAGCCGTTGGTCCCGGCTGTCATTTGTAGATCTTTGACAGTGGTTAGGTAGTCAGAGGCCCAAAAAGTCTGACAACCAGTCTTACCAAGGGGTATCGTATTTCCCGGTACTAACTGGGTTGTGGAGGTCAGATAGGCAGTCGCTCCATATAAAATACTGGTATTCAGCTGCATCCGGTAAAACTGGAAGCCGACCCCAACTAAGTTGGGAAAAGGCTAGGCAGATGATGATGTTAATATTGCACTTAATAAGTACTTTTGTAAACCATAGATTAATAATACATTCATATTGCGTATAAAACATATGTAAATAGGTATTTATCACGAATTTTACCTTTAATATAAGCCCGACGTTTCGACCGGATTGCACCAGCCGTGGTCGCGGGAAGAAAAAATAAAATAAAAGAAGAAAAATAAAAGAAATGAGAAGAAAATTCGCGATAAATACCCGTTTACTTATGTTTTATAATGTATTGCGTATAACTTGTAACGAAGAGATATCATTCGTTCGTTTACATTGTCTAGAAGAGCTCAAATAAACAACAATACAAAAACTACAATGGTTAATTAAATTAACATACAGTGTACATATTCTCATAAATATTAATAGATAGTATTTTTCCATATCGTTATGTAAAATATAAGAACAAACACATTTATTATAATTAAACTTATAAATAATTTAAGGATAGCAAATAAAACAACTTTGTTCATTGAAATGTTTACTTTTTTTGTGTTTGTAGATTGTTAATATAAAGTTTTTTACCTAATACCACAACGTAATAGTCATTCGTTTATTTATACAATGCCAGTATCAATACCTATTGTTATTTTAATTTTCTATAATTTAAAAAAACATTTCCTTACTTCATAAGGACCATTCAATTATCGGTTAAATAGTATATCAGTAAACTTATCGTATTTTTTTTTAATTGTAAAGTCAATAAAAAATTTAAGGAAATTGATCAATAAGTTACATAACCCAGGTAAACATAGCACATGTTATTTTTGACCATTGTTACGTATGCTGTGAAAGACAGTATAAAATGAGTATAACAGTAACGTTGGTCAATTTGCTTAACAATTATTTCGCTGACCGTAAATATACTTTGAAATTTTAGTAGTAGCTATTTATATAATTTCCATTTGTAAAGGTCATTCGTCAATTGTTTATGGTTAATTCGTTCGTTGCCGTTTACAGACATGGATTATATGTATAAATTATGGCAAAAAATATTCATTTAGGTACTACCTATATTATTGTTAGATGTTTGTAAGATAAAATTACAATGAGGTATTTTTAAACATTTAAAATGATATTTTGTTTTTTATCTACTCATTATTTTAATACAAAGGACTCGGATAATCTCAAGTTTTCGTCAAATTTTTGGTACATACCTATTTAAGCATTGTTTTCTATTTAAATTATGCACATTGTTACTAGCAGTTTTTTTATCTGTTTGTAATGTTTTGTTTACTAACTTAATTTTATTCAATGTATTCTTTATTTGGAGATCAAAGATGTATGTTATACCAAAACTGTAAATACACAAACATGTTTTTCCAAATATTTTTCTTTTTAAGTATTAATGCCATTGGAAGCTTTAATGATATCATAAAGTTATTAAAACCCTAAAACCTCTAATTTATGCGGTTTTATTTATAAATATTTTTGAAATAAAATGTTTATGATTGTGTTTTGGTGTTTATTTTCGAAACCTTTTTACAATCCTTTTTAGTTATGAGGCCGGCGACCGATGCGTAGTTCATACAAATGTTATACCAAAATAATTTGTAAATCAAACATATTCTTAAGGTAGTGTGTCTTTATTGGAATACAGAATATCTAGGTTCCCAAATATATATTTTGAATGGACACTGATTTAAACAAGAGCTACGAGAAAAATAAGTTTTCTTCATAGACATTTTTAATTGCTCATATCTCGTCTTTATATCGCTGTCCTTTCAAAATATATATTTGGGAACATAGATATTCTGTATTCCAATCGAAATAAATACACATGATTTACAAATTATTTTGGTACTACGCACTACGCATCGGCCTCTTAACGGTACACGTGAGGAATCCCGAAAGCATGTGTTTTAAAATTATTCTGAATTAATGTTTTCTTTCACGTGTCTGGGACTAACAAACATGTGTAGTCGATTTTTTAATTACTTTTGCACGTTTATTTTGAACGCGAATTGCTGGTCATGAAACAAAAAGATCTATTTATTGGTTTATGTTATAAAGGACATACATTTGGAGCTATTTTTCTGGCTAGTTATTTTTTGCAGTTGAAGCGTGAATCATGTAAACCAATCATGGTAAACTAATCAAAGAATGTGTTTCGTGCACTTAGAGCAACTTATGGTCAACATAATTGGCCTAATTAACGCACGATTCGCTCTACCATACTAACTAATGGACTTAGATAAAGCTGTACATGGATCTTTGTGTCATCATCGGCCTAGCCTTTTCCTAATGTTGTAGTCGTTCCCCATGTTGGGGTCGGCTTCCGGTCTAACCAGGATGCAGCTGAATACCAGTCTATATCTATATCTATACTAATATTATAAAGAGGAGAGAGTTGTATTTTTGTATGTAACGAATAAACTTAAAAACTGCTTGACCCATTTGAAAAATTCTTTCGGCAATGGATAGCTACATTATCAGCGAGTAACAATTTTATCTCCGTACTCCCATGCGAAAGGGAACTACGCGGGTGAAACCGCGTGACGTCCGCTAGTATTTTATATGAAGCGACTGCCTATCTGACCTACATGGATCTTTTCTTGCTCTTGATTACTTTGGTGTTCACTAGAAACACAAGGGTTAGGGTTTACAATAAAACCACCAAATTATCAGTAAGTAGATGAACTCTAAGGTTACGTGTGCTCGCTGCCCGGGATAAGTGTTGACTACTCAAACAATGGAACCTTATAGCTCACGCTACGTTTATTAATACATAACAATTACATTTTACAAAACAATTATTTTACACATTATGTTTACCAACAACAAGCAAAAGATCCATGCAGTATTTTGTCAGAAGTATCAAAGCTGATACAAGCTCGACTATACACGCGCCGACACACCAAGATATACATTTTCAGTATAAAATGGCCTCGCTTTGTCATATACGTATATACAGGATGTTTGGCTTATGGACCGACACAATTTTTCCAGGGGTTCGGGAGGTCATTAGCTAGGTTCTACCCATACACCCTATGTCCTAAATGTCATGGTTGGTTACATATGTTTTTTTTTTTCAAATGAAAAAAATACCCAATATGTTTCCTTTCATTCCAAATAACTTTTTCGTTTGTGGGTGTAATGGCACAAAATAAATATTGGGTTGATTTGAATCAAATTTGAACAAGATTTATAACTTAAGTTTATAAAAAACATAATAACATTTATAAGTCTTTTCTTAATCCTGACTCCCTCCCTTAACTAACATTTTGACTACTTAATTAATTTTTCTTTGTGACATGTAGCATACCGTTAGAAAGGGTATCAACTAAAAGACTTTTAAAAATAAAGCTAAGTTCAAAATGGATTTTAGTTTTTTTAATAATAAATTTTGAAGTTGTACAATTTCATACATTTAAAAAAGAAAATAACTTTGGTAGCTCGTAAGAAATTTTCTTTAAACCAGTTCTATCAAACAAATATTTATTTAAATTTAGAAGACTTAGGAGAATACAACAAAATGTATTTTGTGCTATTACACTCACAAACGAAAAAGTTATTTGGAATTAAAGGAAACATTTTGGGTATTTTTTTCATTTGAAAAAAAAAAACATATGTAACCAACCATGACATTTAGGACATAGGGTGTATAGCAATGTTCATTAGCTATGGTCATTAGCTAGGAACCTAGCTAATGACCTCCCAAATCCCTGGAAAAATTGTGTCCATCCATAAGCCAAACATCCTGTATATATATAGCGTGACTGTAATACTACTACAGTCACGCTATATATATATGACACGTGTTCACACGTGATTGTATTCATGATAACAATCAACTTTAACTATGGGACCAAACCTGAAATCGCGAAAAAAAATCTGCTGTTCAGTAATTATTCATGTTCGCCTAATTGGTCAAAAAATATTGTATACATTTATAACGTAATTTTTAATGGTAATGGGAAATAAAGGCTTTTTTATTTATTATTTTATTTTATAACTAGCTGACCCGCGCAACTTCGTCTGCGTCACTTAGAGAGAGAGGGTTAGAGAGAGTGTGACTTAACGTCAACCAAAAGATAGACATAATGCAATCGCGGATTTATTTTAAATGGGACCAACTTTGAGATATACCTACGCTTTTCACAAAAAAAGGATCATGCCTAACGGACGTCTGTAAGAAGTTAAAATATACGCGTCGAATGGAGAACTTCCTCTTTTTGTTTCGTCGGTTAAAAAGCTAAACATGAGGCAACTGACACGGGCTAGGGTCATTCTTGCACGGAAAATTCAACAAATGGAGTGATATGAACAACGCCGTCTATCGACCAAGATGTTACACTGCTAAAATATATTATGCTATAACATATTATTTTAAAGCCGGTCAGTCAATTTAAAATTTATGTGGTGAGCACATTTTTAGGCATGGGTATGATTTTAATTCAACAGATGTCGCTGCATGTATGTATCTTACATTATTGATGATTAGTTCTTCTTGAACACTTTAAATTCATATATCTTTTGAACGAATTAACCGATTACGATGAAACAAAAACTAAATAATACCTCAAGATACGCGCAATTTTTACGTATAAAAGTTATCTATATTGGTTTCGTATATTTTATGTGATGCTTGATTACCGAAACAGACAAACAGATAAACAGACAAAAAATCCAAAAATGCTGGAAATGAGTTCTATTGGTTATCCTTTCACACCCTAGCAATTTTTTTTCGAAATATTTTCGATGTCCAAAAACGATTTTTCTACTTTTTTATTATATGTATAGATTGGTCAAAATGTACTGAACAGCAGATTTTTTTTCGACATTTCAGGTTTGGTCCCATAGTAAAAGTTATTTGTTATCATGAGTACAATCACGTGTTTTAGTATAGGTCACTAATTCAAACACTGTTTTAAGCTTTCACGGTTTAAAACTAAACTTATATTGTCACTTACGGGATATCTTCCGTGATAAGAAATTGTTTTGAGCTCCCGATATTTCGACGCTGTTGCAAGCGCCATGATCGCGGGTTGACTGGAGAATGCGGGTGGATGCAAAATAAATTGTTAAGAGCAGACAAATCTGTCTACCCTCTTTCTCTCTATTGCTTTTCTTTTTTTTCCCCTTTTTCTTTTCAATTTAGTTTCCATCCACCCGCAATCTCCAGTCAACCCGCGATCATGGCGCTTGCAACAGCGTCGAGATATCGGGAGCTCAAAACAATTACTTATCACGGAAGATATCCTGTAAGTGACAATATAAGTTTAGGTCACTAATTACCAGTCACCCTATATATTTTCCGTCCAATGAGAGATCCGCATAAACTGGTTTTGTTTTGATTGATCGTCGTGGGTCCACCATCTTTAAGATATCCAATCTAGTTCCTATAATTAGCTATACATTTTGGCCTTTACCTTGACAATTACAAAAGATTTATTTAAAGAACCTAAGTTTCCGTTGCATTTACGCCGTGGCCTTCATATGTCTATGTCATATGATATTCCGGAAAAGGTTCCAAGAAATTTGTTTTACAAGGCATCTCAAGATTATAATCTAAACTTAGTTCCTGTTTTCCAGTTAATCTAAGTTGTCTTGCGGTTATTTTCCGAACAGGTAAAGCCTTAAATAGACTCAGCAAATTCGCAATCAGAACCGGTTAATTTAGTCCAGTGCTAAGTGAAATACTAACTAGATTTTCAAATGAACTTTGGTTTGTTTAATCTAAGTGCAAACACTTTGATTTTATCCAGCATCATCTGATCTACTTACCTTTAATAGGGTAGATGACAAAAAAATCGAATTAGTCCGTCAGAAAGATTTCCAAAAAATATTAGACACGTATTTTTTCTTTTTTTCACGTAAACAAAAAATGAAGACACAGAGTGCGTCGAAAACTCGTGTGACATCACATTTGAGTACATTTTTAACTCAAATGTCGTTACATTTGAGTAAAAAATGTACTCAATGACGTGTGACGTCTCACAATGATCTTTGACACGTTTTATCTTCATCAATTTTTATTAGTTTGATAAAACAAAAAACACGTATCCAATATTTTTCGATAATCTAACTGATGGAATCATATTTTTTTTAGTTAGTCATCATACCTATTGTTCTGTATGTGTTTTGCTGATAAAAATATTGAAAAATATAACCTAAGCCCATGTTGTTTGGGGTTCCATACCCGAACGGTAACGGCACCCTATTACTAAACCTCCGCTGTCCGTCTGTCCATCCGTCTGTTTGTCTGTCAGCGGGCTGTATCTCATGTATCCGTAAGGCCTCATTCACGAAGTCAGCGGCGCGGGCAGCGGGCGTCGAGCGGCGTACGAGCGGCGAGCGGCAAACGAGCGGTGCCCTCGAGACTGCATTGACGTAGTGTTGTGCAGAATAAATTATCGACCAAAATTTCAAAATGCCCGCCGACGACGTGTTGGAGCAATGGATTTGTAAAAAAATTGTAATGACAGTTTCTAAATCGCACTTTGAGAGCTTCAAGAAAATAATCGAATGTTTCTGTACTCATTCTGGTATAGTCAAAGATTTTATCGGGATATTGTCTCTGTTCTTCGTAACTCCGATGAAACTCGACTTTTCGCCTGGTTGTAGGAATTTATTTCTTCTTTTGCCCACAATAAATCCAACTTTAGGAAGGAATTGGAATCAAAAAGATGTTGTTGGCGCTGTTTAGACAGCGCGAATCAAAATCGTTCGTTATAGTCAAATAGTTCGTGAATAAAATAAATAAGTTAATTTGTCGTAACACAACACTACGCCGCTCTAGCGCCGCACGATCTGCCCGCTGACTTCGTGAACACTACAGCCACGGTAATGTTATCTACAGTGCCGCCCCGCGCCGCTGCCCACGCCGCGCCCGCGCCGCCGCCGCCGCTGCTGACTTCGTGAATGAGGCCAAATAATAGGTAGACAGTTGTTTTCACAGAGTGTGTATTTCTGTTGGTTGCCGCTATCATCATCAGCCGCTGGAACACGGCCTCCTCTTTATGAGAGAGAATGGGCTATAATCCACCACGCGGGCCCAGTGCGCGTTGAGCGGATTGATAGATGTCACGTGTCTTCGAATTTTTTGGTTCTAGGACATGCCGGTTTCCTCACGATGTATTCCTTCACCGTTTTGAGAGCAGTGGAATAAATTACACAAAGTAATGCGCCAAAATTATAAGTCCAGATTTCCTTACGATAACAATAAAAATAAATTAAAAATTAAAGGGGGCTCCCCTACTACGATTGTGTGAGTCCGACTCGCAATTGGTCGTATGCACATGCAATTGGTGGTACATAATGCAAATGTAATTCTTAGTAGTTAAGATATGAATCAGAACATTGTTTATTTCTAAATAAAGCTTCTTGCGTTGGTCCGTAGGTATATTTTCTGAGTAATCGAATAATTCTAAAGAAAGATGGAATATGTTCCTTATTTTTTATACACATACACTAACCTTAATATGGTACCTATATCTTTTGGTATGCAGGTCTGAAATAAAAGTGGGTAAGTATAAAACTGCTGAGCATTAGGTCCTGGGTTCGATTTCCAGGTCGGGCAAAGTGTTACTAGTTTTTTCAATTAGGAATTTCTCAATAGCAGCTATGTAGTCTGTATTTTAGCCCGGTTGATGGCAATAGGCTCGCCCCTATTACTTAACTGGCGAAATTTGAGTGTATTATTAATAGGTACACCCCTGCCTAATCCTTCGGGGATTACAGGCGTGGTGTTATGTTATGTTATGTTATGTGACAGTTACAGGGTATTAGTAGCCTAATACACTGTAACTGTCACATAACATAACATAACATAACACACGGTTTCCACCATCAATAAATTGCAAATCTATTTAGTCCGTTAGTGAGAGAATTGAAAAATAATGGACACGTATTTTTTGTTTTTGTAAATCAATGAATATTGACAAAGATAAAACGTATCAAAACTCGGGAGTGGGGGCTCGTGACGTCACAACGCACTAAAAATTATAGCACGGCGCGGCGGCGTGACGTATTGAGAATTTTAAAATCGTCGTATCTTCGTCAATTTTGTTTAACGTAACAAAAAAAAAAATACGTGTCAAATATTTTTTGAAAATCTAACTGGACTAATTAGTTTTTTTCAGGACACAAGCTTATTCTACGTAGGAGTGTCAAAGCACTCCTTTGACACCTAAGTACACATTATATTCAATCCGATTTGTATTTAGGGAGATTTACTATACCAATTACCAGCAATAAAGATTTTTATATAATTTTCATTATCATCTGTCTAGCCTTTTATCAACTGTGCTGGGGTCGGCTACCAGCGGAATACCAGTATTTTACATGGAGCGACTGCCTATCTGACCTCCACAACCCAGTTAGTACTGGTTAATACATAGTCCTGTTTGGAGGCATTGGATTGGGCTGCATTTATTGTAGACTGACTGGCGTTTTTTCTCTGATTTGTTGTATTTGTGAGTTACTAACATAGTTATAAGTCATCATGATGTACTACTAACACTCTATGGACCAAAAAGACTGAATTAAATGTTTTGAATTTGAATACGCACCCTAAGGTAGACTGGTAGAAAATGCCCAAGGCATTAAGTCCGCCTTTGTACTTTATGTGCATAAAGTTTTAATAAATAAATAAATATGTATTATGAAATCAAACACTCGAGTATTCAAAAGTTATATGTTTAATCAACCATATCACAATCACCAATTTACAAGTAAAAATAGTACAACAGAAATACGGGTTCACAAACTATGTTTACTGTTCAACGCCTCAAGATAGACTGACTCTGTCCAAAATGTCAACCACAAGCCAAATGTTCCCCACTCTAACAGTAGGTCAACACTCGGCATGCTATTCGACCAATCAGAACAAAGTAGACAGTACGTTTGCTCAATTGATTGACTAAAATACATTAAGGCTTAATATTAACAGTAAATACATGTATTAATTTAACTAATAATGATTTAGTAATTGTAAAATAGATACAAACTTAAAACCTACATTTAACTAGAACTAATAACTAAAATAGATGTATTTTATTCATGCACCCACTAGCGCCATCTGTCGCTTGTGGAAAAAAGTACAATTATTTACTATTATTTTATAAAATCATTACATACGATACCCCTTTTTTTTTTTTTTTTTTTTCGGATGGGAAATCATCAAATAACTCCTCCCGCTCTGGGCGGAGCAGGAGGGAGTGTCAGACTTTTACTGACTAAAACCCATCCATGTTCCTTCATCGCCCTTTGTGTTCCGGGGCCACGGTATCTCTTTCGAACAGTCCCGCAACCAATACGATACCCCTTGGTAAGACTTAGAGGGTTTTTTTTTATATTATTTTCGTATTTAATTAAATCTCACGTAAACAAAAAATCTCAATGAATCACAATATTATTTTGATCCCAACCTTATCTTTAAAAACATAACTACACTTGAGGCACAGTAAACGGACACAAATATAGTTTTGTTTACTTTAAACACAATTCAAAGGACGGGGCATTGAACTACATCGTGTTTATGTCATAAAAGATTTAATACATTGAACTAAACGTGAGATGTACACAAAAACATGTCCCAGATTTTCATATTTACATTGTAATATTCATGAGATCAAGGCGTAGTGTTGTTTACGAGTAAACAAACAATAAAACGATTCAATATCCGAAGTGTTTGTTATCTTGCTAAGTTATAAGCATTTGAAACTGTTGATTAGACAGAGAGATCCGATACAGCGATTGACGTCATTTGCTGCATCGACGTACAAAATCCATACTAAATTCCTTTTATCTAGAAAGAGATAGAATCAAAAGTTTATATGGTTGTAACTTAACAGTAACTTTTGTGTTATTTGGCCAATTTATGTCTTGTTTTCGCTTTTTGTCATTATTTTTATAGTACTTTAAAATTCCGTATCGAAACAAAAAAAAGAAGAAAATTTATGCATAGTCCCTAATCCTCCAAACTGAATCATGTCAGAGTCATCAGTTTAAAAGTATGAAGAGTAAGATAGATTGAAAGATTTATTTTCTATAATATTAACATTATTTACATACTAACTCTATAATAGAAATAAAAATATTTACAAGTATCAAAAAGGGTAACAGCGCGTCGAAAAATTCGTCCACATCGCTGTCAACAGGAAAAGTGCCCAGAAGGCTGACAGCATTGCCACGTTGGATGGCAATGCTGATTCTTTGGCCAAAAAATAGGCCCTCTGGTCACGTGAAGAGTCGACTAACCGTTAGGCGATTTCTCGAAAAACTAGGTGGGCACTCGGGCCCCATGGCCTTAGTGTTTCAACCCCAAACGGCTCAAACACATAATTACTAATTAAATTATTGTATTTGCGCCGTTTGAGGTTTTCAGCACCTGCAGCAGCCGCCCCAGCGCAGCACACTGTGCTAGGAAGATAGGATGGCGCAAGGGTGTCGACGCAGATAAGATAAGATAGATAAGTATTTGTCTCCACAGAAAATGCAGGATACTCCGACCAGACAGGTAGTGTCTATAAAAGTAACTGTTCAACGGTTGAGCAAGCGTGACAGCTGAGTATAAGATCTCGGATTCAAATCAATCAAAATATTTTATTTCACATAGGCCTAGATGGGCACTTATAAATCGTCGAAAAGGTGCACTGTTCGCGTTGGTTGTTTCAATGGAGAAGAACCGGCAAGAAACTCCATGGTTACTTTTTCAAATCATTAGGTAGGTATTACAATATTATTTTGTTACAGCATTAGTACTTAAGTATGTGAGGACAGCGTAGGCCCGACAATAGACAATAGGCTTACCATACAAAAAAACGTAAAACAGTTCGATTCATAGGTCAGGAAAAGTATTATTTTGTTTTTCCAACAGGAATTTCTCAGTAAAGCCGTTGGTCCCGGCTGTCATTTGTAGACCTTTGACAGTCGTTAGATAGTCAGAGACCCAAGAAGTCTGACAACTAGTCTTACCATGCAAGGGGTATCGTATTATCCGGTACTAACTGGGTTGTGGAGGTCAAATAGGCAGTCATCATCATTTCAGCCGAAAGACGTCCACTGCTGGACATAGGCCTCCCCCAAAGGGGGGTTAAATAGGCAGTCGCTCCATGTAAAATACTGGTATTCAGCTGCAACCCGTAAAACTGGAAGCCGACCCCAACAAAGTTGGGAAAAGGTTGAGCAGATGAACAGGAATTTTTCAGTAGCAGCCATGAAGTCTGGATTTGTGCCCGGTTGATGGCAATAGGCTCGCCTCTATTATATGGGGTGAACTAGGATACCTCTGCCTAAACCTTTGAGGATAACAGTCGTAATGTTGGGAAATAGTGTTAGTCGCTTGGATAACAGATCTTATAATTTTGCTCTATTCCATAGAATACTTAAAGATAGACCTTAAATATATTAACCGTGTGGTATCCGGCAGAGTAGAATAGAACCAACCCATTACACTCACGGGTGTCGTATAAGGCGACTAATGTCTGAGGCTGAACACCTTGCGCCTCCGTAGACCAGAGAATGGGCAGCAGCGTTTTCTGTTAGTCTGTCATCACTGCGATCTCCAATCCGCCTGCCAAGCGTGGAGATTACGGCAAATTCCTCCCATCATGGGAGAGGCTTATGTCCAGCAGTGGACGTTATGGGCTGTTGTAGTAGTTGTAGTATTAGACCTTAAATATTTATTTTAAATCCTTAAAACTCTCTGTCAAGATTGATCGATTATGATTTAAAGAATTTGTTATGGTTAAAGATAAGTATTTATTTCTCAATAAGAAACTACAGTATTTCACATAATTGAGAACATTTTGGAACTTAAATATAGTAACTTTACACTAACTTTGACATACAAACTAAATAGGTAGTTTTTCTTTATAACAATTCAGAAATCTATAAAACAAAATGAAATTTCGTACGCAACTAACATTTACAAAACAACAAAGTTTACAATTTTTTTTCCATCCACCCGTAAAAGAAATAGTTAATGTGGTGTGTTGTGGGTTGTTCCAAGCTCTAATTCGTCTACGAAACAGCGACGGGAGGATACAGCATACAGCCTAGAGTTCGTTGACGACCACAACCACGCTAGTGAATACAGTTTTAATCAGCGCTACACGCTCGATCGATCTCAAGGCTGTCTCGACGACGAGCTCGTCGCAGCTTACAGCCATAAAATTGTCTTTTAGAGAATAGCACTGCTGTTTACGGTTTACGCGATGTAGGATTTGTGTGTCGTCATGGTGTGCTACGTGTTTCGTAAGTGGCAATATAGATGGCGCCACAGTTGCTAAACCAACCAGCAACGTAAACTAACACACAATAAAGAAACACAACACTGTGTTGTGTTGTGTGTGTCGCATCTGAAGCATATCGGTTTCATACATTTAGTTTGGTCACAGAATAACAAGGTATGGTTAGAAACACAAAGATATCTGTTCGATTCAATTATGGAAGTAACATTTTTATAATAATTTCACTCGGATGAAGTTCACGGGCAACAGCCTAGTATCACAATACAATTTATGTAGGTGCATCTTAATGCAACATTGAACCCATTAAAGGCCGATGATCCTAAAAGGTCTCGTGATCAGTCACACTTGGGATAAAGCAATTAACACTCTCAACAGTATGTTTATTTTGATACTAGAGGACGGTGTTGCCTTTTATAAAATTAATAATGATAACCCCTTTTTAGGGTTCCGTACCCAAAGGGTAAAAACGGAACCCTATTACTAAGACTTCGCTGTCTGTCCGTCTGTCCGTCTGTCCGTCTGTCCATCTGTCCGTCTGTCCGTCTGTCTGTCACCAGGCTGTATCTCATGAACCGTGATAGCTAGACAGTTGAAATTTTCACAAATGATGTATTTCTGGTGCCGCTATAACAACAAATACTAAAAACCGAATAAAATTAATATTTAAGGGGGGCTCCCATACAACAAACGTGATTTTTTTTTATAATAATTGGTACGGAACCCTTCGTGCGCGAGTCCGACTCGCACTTGGCCGGTTTTTTTTATCGCCTTTTACGACAGTCGACGTTTTCGTTTGTTTTCAGACTCAGATTAAGGCGTTGATTGGATCATTCACGACTTTTGACACGTGTTTATTAATTGCAATGCGATGCCCATTAACTATGACCTCTGAGAGTTTGTTTCGGCTGTTTTTTCTACGAGTAGTCAGGAAAGAAATACTGGCCAGTATTTCTTTCCTGACTACTCGTAGATCATCTAGTTTAAAAAAAAAAAATTACATGTAAAAGTGTTTGTAAAATCTATTTGCAAAATAAAAATCATTTATGGTACCTGTAAATATTATTACAGTCAATTACGTTATTGCTTTACCACGTTTTGCTACAGGTTGCGGCATGTAACTCTAGCGCTGAACGAAACGTGGAAGGGATAGCTGCGCATGTTATACGACTAGAGAGCCAATCAGCGTAACGCACGCCCCAAGACATTCTTATTTTTTACTTCTGCGCAATAACGGTCAGCACTAGAGTTTCGTGCCGCGACCTGTAAAACCTCTCAAGTAAATTGAAACTTCTCCATAGTTAATTATTACATTTTTAAAAGCAAAAGCAGTCCTTAATTTATGTATGTCGTGCATGTGCCATTCATCCTTAGAACAGTAAAACCATTACAATTTCATGCCATTATCATCTGCCTAGCCTTTTCCTGACTACGTTGGGACAGATTCCAGTCTAACCGGATACAGCTGAATACCAGTACCTATATTACATGGAACGACTGCCTTCCTGACCTCCAAAACCCAGTTAGTATTGGATAATACGATACCCCTTGCTAAAACTGGTTGTCAAACTTTCAGGCCACTGACTACTTGTAACGACTGTCAAAGATCTACAAATAACAGCCGGGACCAACGGCTTAACGTGCTTTTCGAGGCACGGAGGAAACTCGGTATGTAATGGGTAGTCACCCATCCACAGACCTACCTAGGCAAGCGCGGCTTAGCCTTTTTTTTCGTATGGGAAATCATCAAATGACTGCTCCTGCTCTGGGCGGAGCAGGAGGGATTGTCCGGCCTTTTACTGACTAAAAACCATCCATGTTCCTTCATCGCCCTTTGTGTTCCGGGGCCACGGTATCTCTTTCGAACAGTCCCACAGCCCCGGCAGGCATCAGCCATTGCGGACCCCTTCCTTTTGCTGACTCTCTTTGAGGCGCGCGTGGAACACGAACGCGTCGTCGACACGGCCTGTCGTCTTAAGACGGACGGACGGCGAGCTAGCCCATAGCTCACCGTCCACAGGCCAGCGCAGCTTAGCCTGAAGATTGACCCGAGCGACTGTTATTATTTAGCCAAGAGCTCCTCTATACAATTATCGATTAAACAATGTACTACTTATAGTACACGAGGACGTTACTTCCTATAATAAAATAAAACCTTTTAATCATCTTTTACGACGGCGTAGAACGATTAGGTTGTAAATTGGAACGATTTCCGTGTGAACAATAAAATAGGTCTAGTCATAAAAATGATAATCATATTTATACTGTTATTTATTATCTTCCTGTTCAAACAATGTGATTATAAAAATGCGTAATTAAAATCTGCGCAGCATGTTGTAATGAAAAGATTAAGTTAATAATATCAAAACATTAAGATAAATCATGTGTTCACCATGCTTATGTATCATTAATTTTATAGCCCTTTTTATGACATTTGTAGGAAATAATAATACTTTTAATAGCATTTTAATGAGCGATAATTCTTGTTACGGATGTAGTGCTTCCTGAACCTGGAACTAGACTAATATAACTGAACGGGATCAGCACATATAAACCGTGTTCAACAGCTGTCAGTGTCATCATTGTAATTTGTAGTTAAAATGCATTTTTTTTTTCTGAATGAAATCCACCAAAAGAATGAAAAAAAAAATACCTAAATGAAATTGTACCAAATTAAGAGGTATTCCATGAAGCACACCCAAACGAAGCACACCCAGACAAAGCACACCTAAAGTATTCCACTTAGCACACCCGTAGGTGGGCTTCAAATAAAAATTTAAAATAATTAATTTCTTATTCCACGAAGCACACCTACGAATATCACACGCATAGTGTGGGGTCTAAGAAATAAAAATGTCGATAGGAGAAAATATTTATTATTTAAAAGACTAACTTAAATATCTAACATCTTTCAGTTTCATTATAATAATGTGATAAAGTACTTGTAATTTTCATAGTGTTCATAGATAAGACGTATACATGATGCGCGAGAAAATACAAATCCATAATAATAGCATATCATATCCCACCGGGACCACGGGTGACGAGGGATTGCATAATTTGACTAGGCACGGGTTTATTGGTTTTTTATTTTTTATTTATCTACCAACTACCAGGAGGCCAGAACCATAAAGGAGGTATTATATATTTTTAATAGGGATCTCATAATCAATCCATATATACATTTCGATTATCATGCAATAGGCAATGTAGAAAATACTTCTTCATGATTCTGGGATCCTGGTAGTTTGTCTTCTTCTTCTTCTTATGGTGTAACTTAATGGGAACAAACGTAAACAAGGATAGTAAAGTCTCACAAACTAGTTTGTCTTTTAAATAATAAATATTTTCTCCTATCGACATTTTTATTTCTTAGTCCCCGCACTATGCGAGTAATATTCGTAGGTGTGCTTCGTGGAATAGCAAATTATTTAATTTTTAATTTTTATTTGAAGCCCACCTACGGGTGTGCTAAGTGGAATACTTTAGGTGTGCTTCGTCTGGGTGTGCTTCGTTTGGGTGTGCTTCATGGAATACCTCCAAATTAAAAATATTGTGTACGTAATGTGACTGTATGAATTTTTATGATTTCTATTATGAGTCAGTGATACTCGAATTAAATGATTTTACTTTTATTTATTTTATTTTCCAATCTTCGGTTCATACCTACGATATTTATCGGGTTAGTATTTATTGTTTTACATAACTCAACATCACGCCTTTAATCCCCGAAGAGTTAGGCAGAGGTGTAGGTACCTAATAGTACACCATCACATTTCACCAGTTATCTTTGAGTCCTAAGTAATAGGGGGTGACCCTATTGCCATCAACCGGGCACAAATCCAAACTCAGTGCCTTTTTTTTTTTTGGGACAATCCCGCCGCACTATTCCCAAACCACTGTAACTCCTGAAAGCCAGAATCAACAGTGGCGACCACCAGAAAAGCGCCGAGACAATGAAGCTCGACGAAGTCCCAGAGAATGAATGTAACTGTCTTGGATCCCGCAACGAAATTAATCAGAAAAGTATAGTGAAGGAGTAGGAAAAAAACGTAATTTCCCCTCCGTGGCTGCTACTGATCAATTCCTGATGAAAAAACCTAATAACACGTTACCCGACCTGGGAATTGAACCCAGAATCTCATGGGCAGTTCTGACCACTAGACAAACAAGGAAGTCATTTATTATTTTACTTCAGGAATCTTCTAAAGGTACTTTCTACGTATACCAAATTCAAATGCTAAATCATTTATTTGCTAATTATGGGTAATTAGGTACATAAAATTGTTAAAAAATAGATTCTAGTTCAACCATATTACGCCTTGAGGCATGCAAATCTCAAGCTTTGACTGTATCACAAACATTATTATTTAATATACAATTCATTGCAACACTAATTAGTAACATAATTTTGGTAATTTCACCGTGGCAAATAATATTGAAACATTAGCAGAAAGAAAAACAAAAAAAAAAAATACAATGTCACTAGAGTTATTAAATTAGAATATAACCACCAACCAACCAACCACCATACCAACTGCACAGCATATTTTCAAAAGACTGCTTGCTAAGCTGATTTAACAGTCATACTGAAAAATAAATCGTTATACCTAATTTTAATAATGGATGGATTTTAAGTTATCACTTTAAAAAAAATAAAAATACTATATGCTAATTACCTTCCGGCAAAATGTCAAGGCTGGTCAAGGTAAAGCAGACTACAGATATTATGTTAATATCATTGCACAAGACGTTACTTAACCTGTCGCGATGGCGCAATGGACGGACTCAGACGATCAACTTACTTCACTCCGAGTTACGAGATGAGAGAAAAAGGTGAAGTAAAGCATGTTATTTTTAGTTTAAACTAGAACGTATTATTCAAGATTCTAATTTAAACTGTCCATGTGATGTCAGAAATAACGCAAATGTTGCTATTTCCGAAATAGTGATAATTGCCAAAGTTATACGCTAATTCTGTCTACGTGATAGAAATCAAACGAAAACATGTGTAAGTTATGAAAAAAGAATCCCTCTTGATCAGAAGGTCTAACTAGCTAAATGTCTAACAGCGACAAAACGTCTAATGAGTAGTAAGTCTAATTAGCAAAATGTCCATGTAGCAAAACGTCCAACTATCAGGTGGTCTGTATAGCAGAACATCTATTTAGCAAAAAGTCAGATTTTTAAAGCCCATGAACAAACTATTTCCAAGTTTGCCCATAATAGCTAGAATTAGTGACAGCATCCGTGGTGCTCTTATCACCGCCAAGGTGCCAGCTGTTTTAGAACCCAATGAATTGACACGCAACGATGGTAAGAGACCAGGGCCTCAAGTCTGCTATTACAATAGTGTCAGAATGGTCTATCATTGATTTCATAATTGTTGATTTTGACAAGTTTGGTAATCTACTAATATAATGATGTCATTATGACTTTCCAATTTTCAACCACTGACACTCCATTGAAAGAAATGGCATTATAGAATGGTAATCTCGTACATAATGACAAAGAAGTAACTGGTGCTATACCGCCGTTTTCTCCTGGTCCTACTATTTTGACGAACTTCTTACTACTTCAGATTGCTTATAGCACTAATAAATAATAAGTAAAAATATATATAAATGAAATCAGGCGGGTTTTATAATAATGGCAATACGACAATGTCATTAGACATTACGAGACCATTGACCGACCAATGATCGACCATTATAAATTTAGCAGAATACGAACTTTTAGCAAAATGACAATGGAATGAGAATGTGATTGTGTTAAAATGACGAATTTATAAAAATAGTAGACTTGGAAGGAGGAATAGGTATGACTGGTATGATAATGCCTTGGAAGTTGGGTAGACGTTTAGTGTGGGATGCAACATTGTGTCGATATCTTTACGCCATCCCATGTTCCTATCATGGCGAGCTGTACTGGGTCGGAATTTTTGACGCCCCTTAATACTCTTGTTCTTTTATATACCTATAGGGTTAGTTTTCAATAACCGGCCAAATTTTCAGAGATGGTTTAGAATCGATAATATTTTCGATGTAATGAAAAGATAAACAACATTTTTAAAAACATTTTTATTCCTGTCCACCACTAAAAAGCGAACGTGTGGATATTGCAACAACACAATTCAGTTCAACAACCTAGATAGGTAGCAGTTTGTACACACATAAATTTGGCGGTGCATGCACGCACACAAGTGCATTGATTTCCACTAGGTTTATGATTTAGGAAATTTTTAGGACATTTTCAAATTATTGCTATTTTTTTTTTTTTTATGTTTTTCGACAATAATTAAATTTGATATCTAGATCTTAATTTTAAATTTTGGCTGGTCATTGAAAACTAACCCTGTATGTACATATTATTATTTTTAGTTTCGTTAAAGGTAAAAGATAAGGTAATTCAAAAGTTTGCCCTAAATCAAACGATCCGCTCGTCCTATCCCGGTCCAATGCTGGATATATAGGCCTCGCAGAACACTGCACTACAACACTCTGTCCTCTGCATTTTGCATCCAGTCTGACAGACACCTTAAAAGGTAATCCAATTTCCTCTACGTAAAGCCTGGTTTTCACAGGCCCATTTTCTGACCACACAGTAGTCAGCAACACAGTACATTCTGCTGTCTATACAGTACTGTCACTTTCCCGACGTGTTCTCACTACTGGGTCTGCATAGGAGACAGCAGTACACAGCTACTTTGTTACTACACTAGCCTGCAAAAATAAGTGTCACACTTTTAAAATTGCAATAACTTTTTAAGTACACAAGATATACTTTTGAAACAAAAAGGACTCGAAAAAGAGAAAATTTTGTACAAAAAAACTAATAAAGCTGATAAAATTGATATAAAACATTTTTTTTTTAAATCTTTAACTTCTATAGTTAAGAAAAAAATTTAATTTTAAAAGTGTAATACTTAGTTTTGCAGGCCAGTGTAGTTCTGGCCAGTTGTTTCTGACACATCTAGTTGCGTTCGTATGGAGCGAGTGATGACCGAGGAGCTGTCCTTGTGGGAGTGGGGTAAGGTCAGTGGACAGTAGAAACAAAAAATTTTGAAGTAGCTAATCGACAGCCACTGACCGGTCAGTACTGGCTCAACTTTGTTTTCACGGCCCCATTAGCTGCCAGACAGTAACTGTCCTTCACAGTCCTCCATATACTGGGCCTGTGAAAACCAGGCTTTACAAACACATCAGGTCAATAACAAGTACCTACCTATACCTAGATGAAGGGATTTACCCAGATCTTTTAGATATTATTTTATTTCTGTTTCGATTCGCTATTTTTCGCACTATTGACTTAGAATAAGGTAAAGAAAAACAAAAAAAAAACAGAGAAAATTCTTATCTAATAAAGGGCATCATAGTAATCTGGAGCTTAAGAAGCGGATGCGTAGAGTCTGAAATCATGATTCTGAGTAATCCTGAAAGGAATAAAGGAATCAAGTAAAGATTGCGAAATGCTTACATCCGAAAATAAACAAAATCTTGTTTCGTAAAAACAGAAACTACTATAAGAGGATTATCCAATTTAGACCTGTATAATGTTTACGTTTACTCATGTTTTTACAGAATAAATAATGGGTGTAAAAGTAAGGGTCTTTTACAACGAAGCCGAAAGGCACTTGTTCTCCCAGTCATTGGGATAATTTTTTTGCTCTGACCATACCTGGGAACCTTCTTTTTACGTAAATATAGAATATGTTTTAAATGGTATAACTTTACTTAAAATACCTCCACGACCCCCGTACTATTTAAAGCATCCATCAGCACAATGTTTTGAGTGCATTGAAGCGTGGGCCAGACTGTTGAAAACAAGTCCTCCACACACCTTCACATCGGTCTCCACGCGCGGGATACAACAGCACGCACTGTTGACGCTGTACACAGCGTTGGCCGAGCCGTTGAACCGGCGGCTTACAACAGTAAACCGCCGGTGGAGACCGTTGTGGAGGTGTGTGGAGGGCTTGTGTATAACAGTCTGGCACGGACATGAGTCCTACCGTGAAACCTGATTTGTCACCCCAAAAAAAAGTCGTTTCCCAGAAATCATTTTTGCCCAGAGTTACTTAGTTTCATGTACAGAATGCTTGATTGACAACTACGTGAGAGTCCGCTTACACATTGTAACACAAAGCAGAGGTAACCGGGCTGACTAGTGTAACTTCCAAGGGTGAGCTAGATTTACATAACAACAACAACAACAGCCCATAACGTCCACTGCTGGACATAAGCCACTCCCATGATGGGAGGAATGTGCCGTAATCTCCGCGCTTGGCAGGCGGATTGGAGATCGCAGTAGTGATGAAAGACAAACAGAAAACGCTGCTGCCCATTCTCAGATCTACGGAGGCGCAAGGTGTTCTGCCTCAGACATTAGTCGCCTTATTCGACACCCGTGACTGTAATGGATTGGTTCTATTCTACTCTGCCGGATACCAAACGGCTTCGAGATTACGGCTTAGATTTACATGAATGAATTTATCTAATCTAGGCTATTTTAATACACAATTGCGTAAACTTGAGCAATATGGTATACGAGGCGTTGCGTTAAGTTGGTTTGAAAGCTACTTAAGAGGCCGACAACAATGTACGGAGATTAATAAAAATGTGTTTTGAAACTAACACCCAGAAAACTTTTAGGTCACCGTACTTGGCAAACTACTGCGGTGTACCACAGGGAAGTGTCCTTGGCCCCCTATTGTTTATAATATATATAAACGAACTGCCCAACTCCACGAACCAATATACCATATTATTTGCAGATGATACTACCGTGTTGACAAAAGAGAAAACTCTAGATAGTAGTAAAATAGTTACGAACAAAGCATTGACAGATTTAATCAATTGGCTAGATAGGAATAATTTAAAAATAAATACAAGTAAAACTAAATTTATAAAATTTTTGACATATAATAACCACAAAAAATTAGGAATGAAATTAAGTTTAAAATATGATAATAATGACATAGAAGAAGTTAATAATATAAAAATTTTAGGAGTAGTTATGGACAAACATTGCAATTGGAAAGCTCAAGTAGATAATGTTTGTAAGAAAATAAACAAATTCGTATTTGCACTCAAAAATTTAACAGACATTCAAACAGCCTTATTGGTATACCATAGCCATGTTTGTTCTGTTTTAAGGTATGGAATAACTGTATGGGGGAATTCAACAGATGCCCAAAGGGCATTCATAGCCCAAAAAAAGTGTGTAAGATCAATTTTCAATCTTAAGTGGACAGACTCCTGCAAATCTGTATTTATTAAAAAAAAAAGCTGCTTACCCTCCCGTCTCTATATATATTTGAAACTTGCAAATTTGTAAGAAATAATTACTCGCTTTTTGAAAACGATGAAATGGCCATGTCAAAGAGGAAAATAGCACAAAAGCCACTAGTAGTCCCGCGTAATAGATTAAGAGTATGCGACAAAAATTGTTATACTATGGCGGTGAAAATATGTAATCACTTAGCTAAAGAATTTAGAAGTGCTTCAGATTTAGAGTTTAATAGGAAACTACATAACTGGTTGTGTGAGAGATGTTTTTATTCCATCCACGAATATTTTGAGTGTAAAATGTAAAACTGACTTACCTACTATAATAATTATGACATATCTGTAATTATTGCCATTGTTTAAATAATATTGAAAAATATTTAATTATTCTTGCAATTTTATTCGACAATGCTATTTTATTGATTATTTTTTTGGATTCATCAAGGACCATTATTATTGACATGACATAATTATTATTGATCGCTATTTTAATAATGTATAAATGATTATTTTAAATGAATCTAATTTTATTTAATTTTATTAATTGATTTGTAATTTTAATTTTAATTATGATAAGTATTTTTAATGTAATTGCTAATTACTAAATGTGTACTGCATGCTATTAGTATACCAAGATGTAAAATCTCAATATTTGTATGGTCGAAATGCCGAATATAGTGAAACCAATAGATATTAAGAACTTACCTATGTTAACTACCTATATTCTTGCAAATAAATGTATCATTCATTCATTCATTCATACACATAATTGCAATTCTTGAAATGTGAGACAGAGGTGTGCGTACATTACAAGCAGATTTGGCTAGTCACGTCTAAGTCCAATGAAATATTGGCGATCCTAATGCCAACAACCGGTACGAATCTAGCCTCAAGGGTGCTACTGAAACACTCCTACTGGCTACCTTTTGTCCCCCCCAATCTGATCAGTACCCCTTTTGACCACTAGACTAATGAGGCAGTCAGTTGAAACGGGTTATTTTAATTAATCAAAATAACCCATAACTACACAGTAATTAAGTACTGGTTGGCTTATCTCTTTGTTATATTCACATCCGCTTCTCAGGGAGCCACTGCCAAGACGCCACGCAGTAGCCACGACTACTCGAGCGAGTTTTTGGTAGCAAAACAACAAATGACGTCACTAAAAAATATATTTAAAAAATATAAGTATAGTTGGACTTCGATCCAAGGTCGTATTTTGATGTTTGTGGTTTCCCATCCATTTTACCGAGTTTCCTCCGTACCTTAGAAAGCACGTTAAGCCGTTAGTCCGGCCTTCATTTGTAGATCTCTGATAAACAGCCTTACCAAGGAGTATCGTATTACCCAAAAGTCACTCCATGTCAAATACTGGTATTTGACTGTATCCGGTTTTCCTGGAAGCCGACCCTAACTTAGTTGGGAACAACCTAGGCAGACGATACTTTTTTTTACATTTAAAACATTTACTTCTCATCATCTGCCTAGCCTTTTCCCAACTATGTTGGGGTCGGCTTCCAGTTTTACCGGATGCAGCTAAATACCAGTATTTTACAGTACCGGATAATATGATACCCCTTGGTAAGACTGGTTGTCAGACTTTTTGAGCCCCTGACTACTTAACGACTATCAAAGATCTACAAATGACAGCCGGGACCAACGACTTAACGTGCTTTCCGAGGCACGGAGGAAACTCGGTATGTAATGGGTCCCATTCACAGACCAACCTATACAAGCACGGTTTAACCTAACGATCGAGCCGAGCCGCGGCTGTTATTATTTAGCCACGATCTCCTACATAACATTTAATTCTAAGTATTTGAATATAACATCATGACACTTGTAATCGTTCAGAGCTGAGGCACGGGTAAATTTCGCCAGTTATGTTAAGTCCAATAAGAGCGAGCCTATTGCCATCTATCGGGCAAAAATCCAGACTCCGCGCTGCTATGCTACTAAGAAATTTATTTTTATTAGGAACATGGTATATGCACTCTTTATGTGCTACTGTTTTCATGCGGATACTATTATCCTAATGTCTGCAATTAAGAACCAAGAGGAAAAAAAAAACTAATATAACACTGAAGTGAAGCATAAATAAGTTTGTACTAACTTTTACAAAAATCGCACATGCCACATAATTATTTCTAGGAATTTTCTTACGGATATCCTCATGTTTGCCCTTGGGGTAAACTAGGGCCAAAAAGGATCACTGAGTCAATATTTATCGAATACATAGTTCGAGTTGAAAACTAACTTTCAATCACATTTTTCCTCGGTAGGGGGATTACCGAGAAAAACCGGCCAAGTGCGAGTCGGACTCACGCACGAAGGGTTCCGTACCAACTATTATAAAAAAATCACGTTTGTTGTATGGGAGCCCCCCTTAAATATTAATTTTATTCTGTTTTTAGTATTTGTTGTTATAGCGGCAACAGAAATACATCATCTGTGAAAATTTCAACTGTCTAGCTGTCACGGTTCATGAGATACAGCCTGGTGACAGACAGACGGACAGACGGACAGACAGCCAAGTCTTAGTAATAGGGTTCCGTTTTTACCCTTTGGGTACGGAACCCTAAAAATGAGATTGAAAGTTACGATAACTACTTTACAGCTAAGTACTTATAATTACAAGGTGACAATTCAAAAGTTATTCAGTTCCTACGAGGAATTTTAAAAAGTTGAACAAACAACGTCTTGAGACTTATGTAAACCAGTTTATTTATTAGTAAAGTCACAGTCAAACATAAAATTATGTTCCTAGACGGATACCTTCAAGGTCATGGTCAGATTATTAGTTATTGAAAAGTACAACGAACCGAGATGTAATGATCGAATAAACAATAATTATGAATCGATTAATTGATGTAGTACGTCACTGACTTACCGATTTCATCAAAGGAATGGTTTTTTCAGCGCGTGGTAAAATGGTTTCTTTGTTTTTAGGGTTCCGTAGTCAAAAAGGAACCCTTATAGTTTCGCCATGTCTGTCCGTCCGTCCTCGCTTAATCTCTGTGACCGTTAGCACTAGAAAGCTGAAATTTGGTACCAATATGTATATCAATCACGCCGACAAAGTGGTAAAATAAAAATTTGAAAAAAATGTTTTATTAGGGTAGCCCCCCTATATGTAAAGTGGGAAGTGATTTTTTTTTTAATTTCAACCCTAACGTGTGATATATTGTTGGAAAGGTATTTAAAAATGAAAAGGGGTTTCCTAAAATAATTTTTTGATAATGTCAATAATTTCGGAAATAATCACTCCAAAAGTAAAAAACAATGTGTCCCCCCCCCCTCTAACTTTTGAACCATAAGTTTAGAAAATATGAAAAAATCTGAAAAGTAGAACTTTATAAGGACTTTCTAGGAAAATCATTTTGAACTTGATGGAAACAACAGTTTTTGTACAAAAAAGACAAAAAGTTGTACAAAATAATTTCTGGACTAAGTTTGTAGTATATTCGTATATAATATGCAAGCATTTTTACATACTCATAAGTGGAAACACTTAATGTGATGGACGGGTTTTTTTAATTCGATTTCACAAATGTTCACTCATTTCACATTTGTTTAGTGTTTAGGGCAAAAAAACGCAACACTATTTTGTCCAATTGTTTATGGGGACAAATTACAGTTGCAGTTTCGAATACAGTAAAAATAACGGTTATTATACTCGGGCCTAATCAAAGCCATTTGGTTTAAACATTATGTACTTCTGTGACTAGTTTGAAATAGGTTTTATAATTATCCTAATTCTTGCAGACAAAGGAGTTAAAGTACAGTTCTATACAAGGTAAAATAGCGACCTTAAGGTTGTGGGAATACTGGAAATACTGAATGTGGGCAAGAAACAGGCCCTGGATAAAATATCATTCTATTAATAAAATTTTATATTGGTGTCGATTCTGTTGTGCACCAACTAAACTTAAATTAGGCTATTGCTATCTTTTTCTCTCTAATAAAACGAGAAAGAGAAGGACGTAATTTAGAGCTGTCAAATTTAGTTGGAGCTAATATTTCCATACAAATGAAGGGTGCACGTAAAAACATGTCGACTAAAAACACGGTGAAGCGCAAGGCATAAACTAGTTTGACATCTCTAACTTAGTTCATAGCTATAGCCGTCCTTTTCTCGCACTGCCTTTTAGTAAAAGATAGCAATAGCCTAAATTAAGTTTAGTTTGTTCACAACAGAATCGACACTAATGTATTTTTTTTTTATAAATAAAGACAAAAAGGTATTGGCTTCATGTAAGCTACTGAAAAGCACTTTTCAAACCCGTTGAAAAGTTCGTATAAGAACCACTAACAATTGTCACTCTTATATCTATGTTTAGGCCCCTAAGACCGGACATAGTGACGACACTGGGGAAACCTGTGTTTATCTGTAAACGTTTTTTGATTAATTATTATGATGATAATCTAATCAAATTCTAATAATTATAATTTATTGATACCAACAAAGGTCGGTAACTGTCCTTCTTCTAAGAATGCCATGGAAATGCAAATTAATGTAATTTGCACGTGTTTCTGCGTATGCCATACTATGCCAGATGGCCACAGGTGTGAATTTTCAAAGTTTTTACAATAGTTAATTCTATTAGAAAATACCTTAGATGATTAACGTTATCCGGTATTTATTGCACTTATGATTCAATGTCGATCGTTATTATTTGCAATCTGATAAAAAGGGTGTGTCCAGATGAGAACTGAAATAAAATCTTGATCTATTATTTACCTACATCTGAACTATCTACACTAATGTTATAAAGAGGAAAGATTTGTATTTTTGTGTGTGCGTATGTTTGTAATGAATAAACTCAATAACTTCTGCACCGATTTCAAAAAATATTTCACTATATTTTTTTTTATATTTCACTTTAATTTTTTTTTATTTAACAATATGGAACGTCCCATTTCATTTAATTTACTTCGCAAGGATGAGCTCATATATGAAGTACTGGTTCGAGACGCGAAACCCGCCTCAACCGTAGAGGAACTATGTGTTCAGATTAGGGAACTTAATAAATTAGTAAGTTCAGACGAAATTGTGGAGACAAACATATATCCGAAAAGCGAATTACAAACAATCAAGGCCAAACTCCCAGAAATTAGTGAAGTACTAGATAAATATCCTTCCAATTTCAAAAATTTACCACCTGTATCATCGCTTGAGTAGGATTACCCCAAACACAAACATCAAACTAAGTAACTTTACGCAAAAATTATTGCTGGGAAACGACTTCTTTTTTTGGGGTAAAAAATCATGTTTTGTGGTAGAACTCAATGTAATGCACTCAAAACATTGTGCTGATGGATGGATTGAATAGTACGGGGGTCGTGGAGGTGTTTAAAGTAAAAATCTTACATTAAAAACATGTATTTAAAAAAAAACTTGTCAAAAAGTTGGAACTTTGACCCCCAATATCTCCGAAATTATGAAGGTTCCCAGGTATGGTTTAGAACAGAAAAATGATCGCAATGATGGGGAGAACAAGTGCCTTTCGGCTTCGTTATGAGCGTTAGTTTTACACCCTTTATATAAAAATGAATCCCTATTTCCCTGGGTCACGGCATCACGCGTGAATGACTGGACCGATTTCGCTAATTTCTTTTTTTGTTGTGTTTGTTATTGTAAGTGCATGGCAACGCAAAGCACAGCTAGTATTAGAATAATTTGTAAATTAGGACACGAAGTTTAAATAAATACACATATTTCTCCATTTATAACACATTTGCTTGTAAAGGGTCTCTTATTTCACCCATTTCAATATCGTAATGTATCTCATTACGTACTTGTGCAGTAATGTAATGTACAGTCACGGACTATAATTGATAAGCCACTTTCAAGATTTCCAATTTTGCACTTGTATACATTCACGAGATTACACGATTAAACACGAACTCAAACCGAATGCTCGGAAACAAAATGACACATTACTAACAATCGGAAATAGTCTTATCCATAGAGGTTGAAAAATGACTTATAAGTTGTCAATGATAAAACCATACAATGGTACTGACGTGTATCCCAATCTCTTTGATACTGACCTTCTTTGAAGAAATAGTCCTTATTAATCTTTATTTCTGAAAACCTATCCGAAGCCAGAGTGACAGTTGAAATGTCGATGTTAGAAAAGATAAAATTTCTCCGTACGCCACCGTTACTATGGCTACGCTAAAACAATATTGTCGCTAGGTTACGGTTGCTACACCTGCAATTCGTCGACTTTAGGTAGTCACTCTGTACTAAGTACGAATATAACCGACTAAACCCGATTTGCATTACACGGCTAAAATACGAAAGGTGGCAAGTGGCTCATCATTTATAGTCCGTGACTGTACAACGCACGGTTTATCAAGATGCTCCGTCAAAAAGGAACGGTACTTTTTTAAATCTTAGCAAAGAGTTTTCATGACAGAAAAGTGGTCAACATTTTATGAATAAAATTAACTGTGGGAGATGAAATATAATAAATAAACATTTAATTCTTTAATTTAATTACTTTTGACAATAAATTACAACCATTTATGTGTAACAAAAACACAAAAATTAATATTTACTTCATTAGTAATACTGGATGTTTTTTGTGTCTTTGCCTTAAAAAAAAGCGCTGATGCGCGGGCATCGCTAATTTGTGAACAAGTAAAAGATTTATTCGTTTAAGAAAGTCCGAGTTTTATTTATTTCCTCGCAAATATGTTATAAAACGTCGTATGACATACGTGCGCTTTGATAATTACATCCTCTGCTTTATTATAGCCCTCGCCTACGGCTCGAGCTAGCAATATCGCCTCGGCTGTAATTTTCAACTTACCGCACTTATATCATAATGTACTATTACAACATGCTTTTATTTCCGGTAAACAATAAATTATGCTTACAAATACATATCTCGTCGAATAAATAAAGACAAAGCCCCGGAAAAAGGTTATGTTACCAGAGACAAGCATAGGGATTACTACAAAGCATTAATGACAAGGGTCTATCAATGGGGTCGTTACGTCCTCACCTGCTCATACCCGTAAGTAGAGATGTTACGGAGGTTCGATTCCAATTCCGAAAGTTCGGAACTTCCGATCGATTTTGCACATTTTTTTTCTTTTTTTTTGTGATGGGAAATCATCAAATGACTCCTCCAGCTCCGGGCGGAGCAGGAGGGAGTGTCAGTCTTTTACTGACTAAAACCTATCCATGTTCCTTCACCGCCCTTTGTGTTCCGGGGCCACGGTATCTCTTTCGAACAGTCCCGCAGCCCCGTCGATTTTGCACCTTCGTTTCCGTTTTCGGTTCCGATAAATTTAAACGGAAGTTATATCGGAGGTCAATGCACAGCGGCGGTATGCTCTATTTACAAAAACAGTTTAATTTCTTTGACCGGCAAAAAAAAGAATGCCCGTTAAGGGTGATCGTTATACATTCCGTTTCCAAATTCGGTTCCGATATTTCGTAACATCCCTACCCGTAAGCTCACGTGATTTTTTTTCCTTTTATAGGGTCACGGCTGTCCAAAGGAATATTCTAAGAGTATTTGTTGTTTGTTGTTGTATAAATGTTTGGACTAGTTAAACGTAACACAATATCATGACAGTAATCCCGAAAGGGTTAAACCGAGTTGGGCCTAATAAATACTTCAACATCAAAAACGAAATGTGTGTCAGCATCAACTGCCTAGCCTTTTCCTAACTATGTTGGGGTCGGCTTCCAGTCTAACCCGATGCAGCTGAGTACCAGTATTTTACATGGAGCGACTGCCTATCCTGACCTCCACAAGCCACTTAATACTGGGTAATACGATACCACTTTGGTAAGACCGGTTGTCAGACTTTTTGGGAAACTGACTACCTGTAACGACTGTCAAAGATGGACAAATGACAGCCGGGACCAACAGATTAACGTGCAAACTCGGTAGGTAAGGGTGGTCACCCATCCACAGACTAACCTAGGCAAGCACGGCTTAACCTGAAGATCGAACCGAGTGGCTGTTATTTAGCCACGAGCTCCTCCCACACCACGAAATGTAGGTGTTGAAGTCAAAAGGGCTCGCCTCCATTACATGAGACTTCATGTAATTGGGGCGAGCCTTTTGCCATCATCATCATCATCGTCATTTCAGCCAAAAGACGTCCACTGCTGGACATAGACCTCCCCTAAGTGTCGCCACCTTCTTTATATCTATGGTCGCCACATTGACCGGTCCCGTGCGACTCGCATCCAGCGGATTCCCGCAACGGTCCACCTAGTGGGACTTTGTAGCGTTTTTTGAAGATGGATCAATTTTTTTCTACGCTGTGGAAAAAAGAAAAAAACTAGGTAAGCTTCTACTCCGTTCACCTAATATAGCCTTTTTTTTAAAGTGATAAAAAAGTCATCCTGTTTAAAACACCCAATAACACTTTACCA
The DNA here is from genome assembly GCA_905147715.2 of Xestia xanthographa. Lineage (NCBI taxonomy): Eukaryota > Metazoa > Arthropoda > Insecta > Lepidoptera > Noctuidae > Xestia > Xestia xanthographa. Next base: position 23,358,702 of record LR990653.1, on the reverse strand, counting down.
GAATTTTTAATCCAGAACCAGCAGCATACTGCTTAGCAGTCTTGCTTGCGAACACTAGACAAAAAAGCAGTATCTTGTCAGTCTATATAAATAAACGTTGGGATTACTTGTAAATATAATATTTGTATGTTAGTCAAAATTAGTCTTGGGTAAATTTTGTGAGGTAAATATGTGTTGAGACAAGGTTGGTATTCCATTACATATTATGTATATTAAATGTGTTGGAGGTTACAAAATGTTGTCTACATAAAGTAGAGTAGAGAACCGAAAGTCGGACCTGGAAAGTTCCGATACGACAAGGACGATTCTGTTTGCTCCTTCAATTTATTGAAGTTTTCTTTTTATTACAGAATAGTTCTGAAACTATGACTTAGTTTCAGAATTTATTATTCAAAAGTAGTAGTTCTGCAGTAAAAATAAAGCTTGCTTTTTTTGATTAAAAGTCAAAGGTGACAATAAAAATTGAAATAGACTAACGGCCATTTTTAATAACTTACCAACAGGTATCGGTAGGTTGCTATCTCTGTCTTGTTTGTCATTTAGTTTACCGACCGATAGAAACAAAACGTCACAAAAAGCTTTCTTTGATATTTCTATGTATAAAGTGACAGGTAGGTGACGCGGTAGCTACGAGAGTAGACACATTTACTGACAGTTATACGTAAGTAAGTTATTGAAAATAATTGAAGTTTGAGAATTATGTCATTCACAGTCAAGTCAGTCATTCTGTCAGTCATTTACAGTCACGTGAAAGAAATTACTTGAGTTTAAGTAATTACTGCAGATATTTTTATGCAATAGGCAAGAATTTAAACGAAGTAAGAACCGTCTAAGAAAGAAAAGATAAGAATTCTAACTTTGGTCCGTTCTAACTTCAAGCAATTACAAAAGTACAGAATAAAATCGTATCTTCAATTATGACTTTTTCAGGTAATCACTTTGACTTGTTTATAGAGACGGTTGGTAATATAATGAGAGGTTTTCCTTTTGCGGTATTAAAAAAAAACTTAACTTCCAAGAACTCTATAGATGGCGTTGAACTTACTATGATAGTTGGTGCCAAAGCCAAAACGCTTGAAAAAAAAACATTGTGTCACGTCACATACTCTCGTTGACTGACACTTTCATTTGCCTAACCTTCCGAATATAACCTAGTTTTCTCGCGCTTTGTTAAAATAAGTTTTTTTAGGTTCAGTTCCGTGCATTATCATACTAACTCCTAGCGCCATCTATCCAGTGACTAGGGAAGAGCTAAAAAGAAAATCCCTCATTGAAACACTAAAAACCCTGCCCGGATTTCCCTATCTATTATAAATTGAAACATGAGAAAATTATCGGTTTTTCATTATGACAAGAGACCTAAGCTTGATTTCAATGAGTCATAAGAATGTGGAATTTATTAATAACACGAATATCAACTTGTATATAAAATTAAAACAAGGCTCTATTTTCCTAGAAAATACCTATATGTTTTTACCACTTTTAAAAAGTCGCCTCAAATGCGGAAATTAATTCCGGAAATAGAAGTCTGCTTTTGACAAGAGCAATTAAATGCGTCTTTATATTTTGACGATTTAATTAATCTTTGAGTTAATTGCAGGCTTTTTGCTTTATTTATTTTAAGGCTGATGCGTCAGGGTAGCCCGCAAAATTTTCTTTACGTTTTTTGCAATTCGCAGGCCAGTGCTAGGTTGTTTGTTGATTAAAATATTGTTCGCGACTGTAAGACGTATGTATTTACAGAATTATTATCATCAAAATCATCAATACAACCCTCCAATTTCATAAAGGTCGAGGAACGACTTTTTCAAGGTCAAACTCATTCCTCGACCTTCACTTTCGCTTACGAAATTTGAATTTCGCGGGCTACCCTGGAGCATTCACCTTAAGACTGAGGCATCTACATTTAAGTGTTGTCCTTCGTCTTAGAGATTTCCCGTTATTATCTTGTACAATTGTACTATTATTTATTCTGTGCTTAATCATCGATTTTTAGGGTTCCTTACCCGAGGGGTAACGAGCGTAGCCGTCCGTCTGTCTATTAGCGGGCTGTATTTCATGATCAGTAATGGGCAGTTGTTTCACAGAATGTGCATTCTTGGCATTTCTTGGTTGCCGCTTTAAGAACAAATTAATACTTAATAAAAATTAATAAAAAATAACCCTTAGTATCCACAATGAATAACGAACGTAGATCTACGCGGGACACAATGACTTTTAAATTTTTGTCTGTAATTAATTATTAATTTTGCATACGAGGGGCTCCTACGATGGTACGGAACCCTACATGCGCGACTTCGACTCGCACTTGGTCGGTTTTTAAACATGCGACAGCTATCCAGCTTCTAAATTGAGAACTTGCAAACTCTGCCTTAGCACGGTAGTAATTCCGTCATAGTCGACCACGAAATTATGTTTTGGCAAACGAAATTTTGAATGTCAAAGTCACATTTAGTAACGCTAATGTAAAGTTTGAGAAGTTCTCAACTTCTAATTCTCAATTAAGAAACCTTAAATAACATCACGCCTTTAATCTCCGAAGGGTTAAGCAGAGATGTACCTAATAGTACACCCACATTTCGTCAGTGGTTTTTCAGTTTCATGTTATACGAGGCGAGCCTATTGCCATCAATCGGGCACAAATCTAGACTCTGTGGATGTTACTGAGAAATTTCTGATGGAAAAACGCAATTACACTTTGTTCTATTCGAAAATCGAACCCAGATCCTCTTGCTCAGCAAACACGCTTGTGGCCACTGGACTAACGAGACAATGGTGTCGATTCTGCTGCGCACAAACTTAATTTAGGCTATTGCTATCTTTTTCTCTCTAATAAAACGAGAAAGAGACGGACGTAATTTAGAGCTGTCAAATTGAGTTAGAAAGACAATGGTGTCGATTCCGTTGTGTACAAACTAAACTTAATTTAGGCTATTGCTATCTTTTACTAAAAGGCAGTGCGAGAAAAGGACGGCTATAGCTATGAACTAAGTTAGAGATGTCAAACTAGTTTATGCCTTGCGCTTCACCGTGTTTTTAGACGACATGTTTTTACGTGCACCCTTCATTTGTATAGAAATATTAGTTCCAACTTAATTAGATAGCTCTAAATTACGTCAGTCTCTTTCTGGTTTTATTAGAGGGAAAAAGAGAGCAATAGCCTAAATTAAGTTTAGTTTGTGCACAATAGACACCATTATATAATCAAAGGTTACAACTAATATTTCCATACAAATTATGGGTGCACGTAAAAACAACATGTCGGCTAAAAACACGGTGACACAAAAACTAGAATAATACTTAGAAAACACGTACCTACATAGATTAATTGCTGCTTAAGTTTTCATGGCCTACCAGATAGTGACGAAGCTTTTTCTCAGACGCCGAAACATGACGACTTGAATGAGATATAATTATTCAATGTCACATTAAAATAACTTCTAAGAATATGGTGCGAAAACCTCCAGACTTGTCACAAATATTATGAAGGCTGGGCAAATATTTTGGCACCCCGATCATCGCGCCTTCGCTTTGCTCAGACTTTTATGTCTTACTAGCTGTTGCCCGCGGCTTCGCCCGCGTGAAGTTCGGTAACTGTCCCACTGGATCATACTAAAGGGATAATAGTGTCCTACATGTTAATCCAGTTTATAAACTATCTATGTGCCAAATTTCATAATCATCACAATTATTATCATCACAATCACTATCACTATCACAACCACCATCATTATCACAATCACAATCACTATCACAACCACCATCATTATCACAATCACCATCACTATCACAATCACCATCACAATCACCATCACCATCACCATCACAATCACAATCACCATCACAATCACCATCACAATCACCATCACAATCACCATCACAATCACCATCACAATCACAACCACCATCACTATCACTATCACAATCACAATCACCATCACAATCCCCATCACTATCGCTATCACAATCACTATCACAATCACCATCTCAAGCCCCATCACAATCACCATCACAATCACCATCACAATCACCATCACAATCACCATCACAATCACCATCACAATCACCATCACAATCACCATCACAATCACCATCACAAACACCATCGCTATTACCATCACAACCACCGCCATTCTCACAATAACTATCACAATCACCATGACAATCACCATCACAATCACCATCACAAGCCCCATCACAATCACCATCACAAGCCCCATCACAATCACCATCACAATCACCATCACAATCACCATCACAATCACCATCACAATCACCATCACAAACACCATCACAATTACCATCACAATCACCATCACAATCACCATCACAATCACCATCATCGTTATCACAATCATTATCATCGTAATCACAGTCATTATCACAATCACCGTCATAATCACAATCACTATCATAATCAACATCACAATCACCATGACAATCACCATCACAATCACCATCACAAGCCCCATCACAATCACCATCACAAGCCCCATCACAATCACCATCACAATCACCATCACAATCACCATCACAATCACAACCACCATCACTATCACTATCACAATCACAATCACCATCACAATCCCCATCACTATCGCTATCACAATCACTATCACAATCACCATCACCATCACAATTACCATCAAAATAACTATCACAATCACCATCATCGTTATCACAATCATTATCATCGTAATCACAGTCATTATCACTATCACCGTCACAATCACAATCACTATCATAATCAACATCACAATCACCATGACAATCACCATCACAATCACCATCACAAGCCCCATCACAATCACCATCACAAGCCCCATCACAATCACCATCACAATCACCATCACAATCACCATCACAAACACCATCGCTATTACCATCACAACCACCGCCATTCTCACAATAACTATCACAATCACCATGACAATCACCATCACAATCACCATCACAAGCCCCATCACAATCACCATCACAAGCCCCATCACAATCACCATCACAATCACCATCACAATCACCATCACAATCACCATCACAATCACCATCACAAACACCATCACAATAACCATCACAATCACCATCACAATCACCATCACAATCACCATCATCGTTATCACAACCATTATCATCGTAATCACAGTCATTATCACAATCACCGTCACAATCACAATCACTATCATAATCAACATCACAATCACCATTACAATCACCATCACAATCACCATCACAAGCCCCATCACAATCACCATCACAAGCCCCATCACAATCACCATCACAATCACCATCACAATCATAACCACCATCACTATCACTATCACAATCACAATCACCATCACAATCCCCATCACTATCGCTATCACAATCACTATCACAATCACCATCACCATCACAATTACCATCAAAATAACTATCACAATCACCATCATCGTTATCACAATCATTATCATCGTAATCACAGTCATTATCACAATCACCGTCACAATCACAATCACTATCATAATCAACATCACAATCACCATGACAATCACCATCAAAATCACCATCACAAGCCCCATCACAATCACCATCACAAGCCCCATCACAATCACCATCACAATCACCATCACAATCACCATCACAATCACCATTACAATCACCATCACAAACACCATCGCTATTACCATCACAACCACCGCCATTCTCACAATAACTATCACAATCACCATGACAATCACCATCACAATCACCATCACAAGCCCCATCACAATCACCATCACAAGCCCCATCACAATCAAAATCACAATCACCATCACAATCACCATCACAATCACCATCACAATCACCATCACAAACACCATCACAATTACCATCACAATCACCATCACAATCACCATCGCTATTACCATCACAACCACCGCCATTCTCACAATAACTATCACAATCACCATCACAATCACCATCACAATCACCATCTCAATCACCATCACAATCACCATCACAATCACCATCACAATCACCATCACAATCACCATCACAATCACCATCACAATCACCATCACAATCACCATCACAATCACCATCACAATCACCATCACAATCACCATCACAATCACCATCACAAACACCATCACAATTACCATCACAATCACCATCTCACAATTACCATCGCTATTACCATCACAATCACCACTCTCACAATAACTATCACAATCACCATCACAATCACCATCACAATCACCATCACAATCACCATCAAAATCACAATCACCATCATCGTTATGACAATCATTATCATCGTAATCACAATCGCTATCATCGTAATCACAATCATCATCGTCACAATCACCATCACTATCACAACCACACTCATTATCACAATCACCATAATTATCACAATCACCAACACTATCACAATCACAATCACCATCAAAATCACTATCACAACCACCATCATCGTTATCACAAACATTATCATCGTAATAACAATCATTATCATCTTAATCACAATCATTATCATCACAATCTCCATCCTCGTTATCACAACCATCGCTATCACCATCACAATCACCGTCACTATCACAATCACCACCACTGTCACAATTACCATCATCGTTATCAAACTTATTATCATCGTAATCACAATCATTATCATCGTTATCACAATCATCATTATCACAATCATCATTATCACAATCATCATTATCACAATCATCATTATCACAATCATCATTATCACAATCATCACCATCGTAATCACAATAATTTTCATCGTTATCAAAATCATCATCATCACAATCATCGTCATCATTATCACAATCATCATCATCGTAATCACGATCATTATCATCTGGATCTCAAAATAAATGGCATTTTCGTAATCAGCACCCCTGATAATCTCGGTATCAACACCCATATTGATTTTTAGACATTTCAACCCCATCGCACCCCAACAGGGAATGGTAGTATTTCAGGTCTGCCACAATTAATCTTAAAATCTTTGTTTTTGTAATACACCCGACCCAATTCACCATAAAAACAATACCAATTTTTAATTTCAGGCTTTGTTATCCCATTTCCCCCTTTAGGGGTTGAATTCTGACAAAAAACCTGAAACACAAATGTTAACTCATTTATCGATAGGTGTACTCCCATTATGTTTCGAATAAAGTAGTCTAACTAATCATATTTCGCCATGTAATCTTTGGACCCCCGTTTCAACCCCTTAGGAGGTGAATTTTGAAAAACCCTTTCTTAATGCACCCCTAAACCTCATAAATAATCTATATGCCAAATTTGGAATCTCTAGACTCAGCGGTTTGGGCTGTGCATTGATTTTTATACTTTTCCACCCCATTTCCCCCTCTTAGGGGTTGAAATCTGAAAAAACCTGAAACCCGTTTCTACTCATTAATCCATAGGAGCACTTCTGTGAAGTTTTGAATAAAATAGTCTAACTAATCTTGTTTCCCCATACAAACTTTGGATCCCCGTTTAACCCCCTTAAGGGGTGAATTTTGGAAAATCCTTTCTTAGTGCACTCTTAGAGCATATGAGAAACCAATGTGCCAAATTTGGAATCTCTAGACTCAGCGGTTTGGGCTGTGCATTGATTTTTTGACTTTGTCACCCCATTTCCCCCTCTTAGGGGTTGAATTCTGAAAAAACCTGAAACCCGTTTCTACTCATTTATTAATAGAAGCATTCCTGTGAAGTTTCGAATAAAATAGTCTAACTAATCTTGTTTCCCCATACAAACTTTGGATCCCCGTTTAACCCCCTTAAGGGGTGAATTTTGGAAAATCCTTTCTTAGTGCACTCTTAGAGCATATGAGAAACCAATGTGCCAAATTTGGAATCTCTAGACTCAGCGGTTTGGGCTGTGCATTGATTTTTTGACTTTGTCACCCCATTTCCCCCTCTTAGGGGTTGAATTCTGAAAAAACCTGAAACCCGTTTCTACTCATTTATTAATAGAAGCATTCCTGTGAAGTTTCGAATAAAATAGTCTAACTAATCTTTTTTCAGATTTCAACCCCTAAGAGGGGGACCTCTTAGGGGTTGAAATCTGAAAAAACCTGAAACCCGTTTCTACTCATTAATCCATAGGAGCACTTCTGTGAAGTTTTGAATAAAATAGTCTAACTAATCTTGTTTCCCCATACAAACTTTGGATCCCCGTTTAACCCCCTTAAGGGGTGAATTTTGGAAAATCCTTTCTTAGTGCACTCTTAGAGCATATGAGAAACCAATGTGCCAAATTTGGAATCTCTAGACTCAGCGGTTTGGGCTGTGCATTGATTTTTTGACTTTGTCACCCCATTTCCCCCTCTTAGGGGTTGAATTCTGAAAAAACCTGAAACCCGTTTCTACTCATTTATTAATAGAAGCATTCCTGTGAAGTTTCGAATAAAATAGTCTAACTAATCTTGTTTCCCCATACAAACTTTGGATCCCCGTTTAACCCCCTTAAGGGGTGAATTTTGGAAAATCCTTTCTTAGTGCACTCTTAGAGCATATGAGAAACCAATGTGCCAAATTTGGAATCTCTAGACTCAGCGGTTTGGGCTGTGCATTGATTTTTTGACTTTGTCACCCCATTTCCCCCTCTTAGGGGTTGAATTCTGAAAAAACCTGAAACCCGTTTCTACTCATTTATTAATAGAAGCATTCCTGTGAAGTTTCGAATAAAATAGTCTAACTAATCTTTTTTCAGATTTCAACCCCTAAGAGGGGGACCTCTTAGGGGTTGAAATCTGAAAAAACCTGAAACCCGTTTCTACTCATTAATCCATAGGAGCACTTCTGTGAAGTTTTGAATAAAATAGTCTAACTAATCTTGTTTCCCCATACAAACTTTGGATCCCCGTTTAACCCCCTTAAGGGGTGAATTTTGGAAAATCCTTTCTTAGTGCACTCTTAGAGCATATGAGAACCCAATGTGCCAAATTTGGAATCTCTAGACTCAGCGGTTTGGGCTGTGCATTGATTTTTTGACTTTGTCACCCCATTTCCCCCTCTTAGGGGTTGAATTCTGAAAAAACCTGAAACCCGTTTCTACTCATTTATTAATAGAAGCATTCCTGTGAAGTTTCGAATAAAATAGTCTAACTAATCTTGTTTCCCTATATAAACTTAGGAGCCCCGTTTAACCCCCTTAGGGGGTGAATTTTGAAAAACCCTTTCTTAGTGCACCCCTAGACTACATAAGGAACCTACTTGCCAAATTTGTAATCTGTTGACCCAGCGGTTTGGGCTGTGCGTTGATAGATGAGTCAGTCAGTCAGTCAGTCAGTGAGTCAGTCAGTCAGTTTCTTCTTTTATATATTTAGATGATTTAAAAAACTTACTTGTTTACATAGTTGATGGACTAAGGCCCGTATTAATAAACGTCCCTCAACACCGTACTCAAGTGCGTTATCACTTGATACGCCATTATGACGTCATCAGCATCTCAAGATTGTTGCTAATTAATAGACACATAAGTACAGTATCTCAATAACCAAGATCAGCTCCTCACCTAGCTGTACTTGAGAGATTGACCTCGTGAACGATGACGTCACATTGAACAAAGTTTTGAATGAGACTTCTCGGATTTCATTATTGTTATGTCAAAAGATATAAAACTTTTGATTTAAATACTTTTATTTCTTTAAATCTTTAATGAATAGCACTAATACACGTTCTATAGTTGGTTGCTACCCAAGAAAGTGCTAAATTTTTAAGGTTATGTATTTATTTCAGAATACGACATAGGTAATTGTTTGTTTACTACCTACTTAACTCAATAGGCTAAAACATAACGCAATGTGACGTCAGTGTCTAAAAAAAGAATGCCAAACATAAACATCTGGAATATCTCCTCGAGGTAGGTATTTTGTGTGCAGAAGGGCTAATAGTTTTGATACTCTGGATACTCTGGATAAGATATTTGAAACCGTAGGTTGTGATAAATGTAGGTATGTGTGGCCACCACAATCAAGCTGAAATATATTAGGTATCGTATTAGGTAGTTAATTACTTACAACATTACATACTAACCAGAAATGATGCTATTGCATAAAACCTTAAAGTTAAAAGAACGGCTATTTCCGGGAAATAATAATAATAATGAAATTTTTGATTAATGTTACTATACAACACTGACTCTTGAACATCTGAATCGCTTTTTTTAATTTTCTCTAGGTACATAAGTCAAAAGGATTTGAAGCATCCCTTATATAAACCTTTGTAAATGAAATCGCAAAGGCCACAAAATATCGTCTTAGTAGGTAATCTATTTCATCGTGATAATTAATATCACTCAAAATATTTTCAAATTCCATGCTCCGCGCCACGCTAATCACATCTTAAGTCATGGTCCGTCTGCACTCACGATATAGCATCTCAAGAACCCGTACCCGATGTATACTTAAGGGTCGAGTTTCGTTTATTAATCAGTCCATCACTCAGTTGATGACGCAAACCTAATCTTCAACTTGAGAACATAAACAATCACGTTTATTAATACGATCAGGATTTCAAGATTCATATCAAGTGCGGTCTCTTGGGCTGAGTAACGTTTATTAATACGGGCCTTAAAGTGGTAGATCAATTTGCTGAGGTTTAGGGAAATCAACTAAACAAATAAATAAATATTAAGGGAAAGAGCGAGATACCCCCAAACACAGGGTTCTATTCATTTGAAATATTATTATTTGACGACCCGAATAGCACAGCGGTGGTGAAGCTGCCTTACGTTCTTAGGTCGGTTGGAGAAAATGTATGTGTGATAAGCATAGACATTTGTTTCCGAGTCATGGATGTTTACATCTATAATAAGTATGTATTTACAAACAAAAAGTACCTATGTAGTATATCAACTATCTGGTGTCCAGTTGGAGAAAATGTATGTGTGATAAGCATAGACATTTGTTTCCGAGTCATGGATGTTTACATCTATAATAAGTATGTATTTACAAACAAAAAGTACCTATGTAGTATATCAACTATCTGGTGTCCAGTTGGAGAAAATGTATGTGTGATAAGCATAGACATTTGTTTCCGAGTCATGGATGTTTATATCTATAATAAGTATGTATTTACAAACAAAAAGTACCTATGTAGTATATCAACTATCTGGTGTCCACGACACAAGCCTCGTTGCTTAGTGTAGCACTAGATGGCGCTGTGTGTTAATGTCCATTTATATTTATATTTATTTATCAATAAGGTATATACATGATTTTTTTATTAATCTAAACAAAGCGTATTAACATCAGAAATAGCAAAGTAATTTTTTTTTTTTAACATCTATAAAAAAATACTAAGTTATAAGCATTTGAAACTGCTGATTAGACAGAAAGATTCGATATAGCGAATGACGTCATTCGCTACATCGACGTATAAAATCCGTACTAAATTCTGTTTATCTAGAAAGAGATAGAAACAAAAGTTTAAATGGTTATAACTTTTGTGTTGTTTGGCCGATTTATGTCTTGTTTTCGCTTTTAGTCATTATTTTTATAGATTTTTAACATTCCGTATCGAAATGAAAAAAAGAAATAGTATGCATATTCCCTATTACTTACTGGGGATGAGTCATTTATACAATCCATGTAACTGTTTTGGGACAAATAAACATTTCATTTTTTTTTTTTTTAAATAAAATAACAGCTTTTTATTGAAAGCAACAACAACTCCACATCGCAAAAGGGATCTCACTCGATTTACGTCTGGGCATTCGTGTCTTTCTTGTGGAGTAATAGCATCGCAAAGCGCCTTTGTGCACGAGCTGCCAGATGCACACAAATACTAGTTCCACGAATTCAATATAGTCACGTACAGTCAATACTGTATTATTGCATCGTCTTTAGATACGGTCCTTGCTACATACTGTCTTTGTACCTATTTGCGTCTATTTGATCTAATATATGGACTGTACTTAGTTGAATATATGTGACCAGTTCATCTATGCTTTGACGCATAGATGAACTGGTCACAGATATCCAACTCAACTTAAAACCCATTCAAGCTTAACTAATTTCATCGCGCATGAATGTGCCGCTAGAGGCGTTGGTGTAGAATAAGGTCTTCCGAAATGTCAGATGTCATACAGTGTTTGCGCGTTGCGTGTTTGTTTATCACGTATTTATACTATTACTCACGATTGTGTTCTAGACTGAGCCATTCCTGGTTAATTATGACTTGAAGATTTTAAGTAGCAACTTACGATCTTATTTTTTTAGTACTTGTAGGTAAAATAATTTTTAAGTGTTTCGTGCTTGCTAATTTTAGGGAGAATATTGTAAATATTATGTATCTGAAGTTTACACTATGTTGTTATACGTAATAAAATAAACTTTGATGACGTTATTGGAACTTTATAATATAAAATAGAATTATTGACAAGACCTTACTCGACAGTGGCGCCATCTGGTAAGCTCAAAAACAATAGCCCCCATTCATGTGGTCGGCGCAGCTTGCTTTCTACTTCCATACTTCTCTATAACTCGTCATCTCATCAAACAACTCCTTTCTTGTCATATCATCCTTCACACAGTCCATCCGTCGTTTCTTTGGTCTTCCTCTACCCTTATACCCATCTACACTCATACACAGAACTTTCCTCAAGCTAAATTAATTTCCTAGAGATAATTGCAGTTCCTAAACCTCTTCCAAAATTATCAATAGAGTAAACATATCCCTTATGCAGTGTCAGGCCTATAGTAACTGTTGTATTTTTACATTCCCTTGGCTCACTTAATAAGATTAGGTGATAAATTTCCCCTGAACCGATAGTTCGGAAGTGATTCAACGTCGTTGACCTCCCACATTTATCTCCCTCTAGTTTGTTTGGGACCAATATTGGAGAAATCGGTCACCTGTAAGAGTAAATTAAATATATTTTGTTTTATGTTATAGTTTGGTTAATAGGCTTATTTGAAGGAGATATGTTGTAGTTCGCCACAGAGTCTGAAATACTCAACGAGTCAGACCAACTATCATCTACTACAACAGCCCATAACGTCCACTGCTGGACATAAGCCTCTCCCATGATGGGAGGAATTTGCCGTAATCTCCACGCTTGGCAGGCGGATTGGAGATCACACTGATGAAAGACTAACAGAAAACGCTGCTGCCCATTCTCAGGTCTACGGAGGCGCAAGGTGTTCTGCCTCAGACATTAGTCGCCTTATACGACAATCGTGAGTGTAATGGGTTGGTTCTCTTCTACTCTGCCGGATACCGTACGGCTCATCATATCATCATCATGTCAGCCTAAATCACCCACTGCTGGGTATAGGCCTCCCCTTTTTTCTGCCACAGTTGCCGGTTCTGTGCGTCCCTTATCCAGGTGTTTCCCGCGACTTTGACTATACTTCTAGATAAAACTGGATAGTAAATTACATGGAGAGACTGCCAATCTGACCTCCAGAACCCTATTATTACTTGGTAACACGATCCATTTTGGTAAAACTACTAGTCAGGCTTTTAGGCTTCTCTAGCTACAAATAGGGTTAGCAGTGATTCGTCTATAGGAGTTTGAAGAACTGGGTGATAAGTTCTTCATCTCCCATAGAAAAATGGAGGACCCCCCGACCAGACGGGTGTTGTACCCAGTAAGTACGTCGCGGATAACTTTAATAATGCGATTCAGAATTTTGATGCTGGTTCTTCCTTTGTAGCATAGATGGCGCTATATTCCTTTTTGTACTAAGTTGCTGTAAAGTCTAAGATCCTGTAGGAGCGCTGACACATCGTTTTGTATTCATGATACGTGCAGCGCCCGGCGGCGACAGTTCGCCCGTAACCATCGTACTCTAAAGACGCACTCCCAATCTGATTAGCTACTCCTTTGTAATATTTCGTAACAAGTTTAATATGTAAAGTAATTATAGAGTTCCGCAGCATTTCATTTCTCTCCGTACACACAACCCAAAGACCATACATACACGCACACTAAAATCCCTTACAGAACGACCTTCACCGAGCTGGTTAAGGAATAAAAAAATAATATATGCAAACGTTAGGTTAACCGGTTAACCTAACGTTTGCATATTCTATAGGCTATAGAATATGCAAAAGTTATGAAGCCTATAGAATATGGCCCATACTACTAGAGGTTTTATACTTTCGATTGGTATGAAATTTGTATTAGCCAAACCAGTGAAATGTTAAAAAAAAAACAAAAATAAATGTGTTCTGGACTGAAATTTTTTAGTCAACCCATTTGCAATATATTTTTTGACATATTTAATTTGATATAAAATACTTTCATCCTATAACCAACTCGGTGAAGATCGGTATTTAAGGGATCCTATACTAATAGTACTTTTTGTACAGTCCGCTACATCGTTCATCATCATCAGCCTATTAATGTTCCCACTGCAGATACACGGGCCTCCTCTCTGTGAGAGGGAATGGGCTATAATCCACCACGCGGGCCCCGTGCGGATTGGTAGATGTCACATGTCTTCGAATTTGTTGGTTCTAGGACATGCCGGTTTCCTCACGATGTTTTCCTTTTTGAGAGCAGCGGTGATGAAATAAATTACACAAAGTACTGCGCCTGTCTGGGTTCGAACCCACGACTTACTGTTCGTAAGTCGGGGCCGCCATCACTGGGCCACCGCTGCTCTCTCACACCGCTACATCGTTGTAGGTCTTTAATTGTAGACAATTTCTTTTTTTATTTGAAAGTGTATTCCTTTTGTTTTCAATATGTAAAATACTGGTATTCAGCTGCATCCGGTAAAACTGGAAGCCGACCCCAACACAGTTGGGAAAAGGCTAGGCAGATGATGATGATGATGATTCCTTTTGTTTTCATATCAATAATGAATGCCTTTGAGTCATGCAATCTATTCCGGATGTTTAGACAATTAGAAAATTAATACCCAGTCTAATTAGGTCAATCGATTCATCATCATCATCATTATGGTAAACTCGAAAGACAACAACATCCTATTTAGGAACTCAAAGATTGTTAATTAATGATGATTGCCTATTTACTATTTGAGAAAACTGATAACTGATCGATACAGGATGTTACTTTCAAGACAGTGATTCAACCACGGGACCAAACCTGAAATATGGAAAAGAATCTGCTGTTCTCTATAAAGTACATTCCTAACTGTCATGCAATGTAAGTGTAGTGAACGGCCTATCATCATCTGCCTAGCCTTGTTGAGGTCGGTTTCCAGTCTAACCGGATGTAACTGAATACCAGTATTTGATATGGAGCGACTACCTACCTAATCTTCATAACCCAGTTAGTACTAGGTAATACCGCTCCCTTAAGTAACGATACCCCTTGGTAAGACTGGTTGACAGAATTTCTTCATGAATTACTCCGTTCATTGGTGAAAGCCGTATGAAAATCCATTCAGTAGTTTTTGAGTTTATTGCGTTCAGACAAACCAACTGACAAACAAACGTGTCGGGAGGACTTTGTTTTTAACCCCCAACAAAAAGAGAGGGGTGTTATAAGTTTAACGTGTCTGTCTGTGTATCTGTGTATCTGTCTGTGGTATCGTAGCTCCCAAACGGATGAACCGATTTTCGTTTAGTTTTTTTTTGTGTCATAGATAATTTTATCCCGAGTGTTCTCAGCCATGTTTTATGAAAATCTGTTCAGCCGTTTGATGATCATCAGCTCTTTTCTAGTTGATGAGGGGATCTGACTAACTTCCTTATGTCCGATCGATTCGAAATTTGGTACCGTGTTACTTCAATAATACTGAAAAAACAGAAAGCGAGAAAAACACAAGAAAGTGCTAAGTGAGAAAAACAGGTGTAGTCGCAGATTGCAACAAAAGAATTTACTCCGAAAAATTCACAAAATCGACAGATAGAGCGTAGACTCATGAAACTTAAGATCGCTCGTATCTAAATGTAATTCGTAATAATTAATTAGCTGTTGTTGGAAAAATACTTTATATAAACTTTAGCGGTCCCCCGACGCGACGACGCTTGCAAAATAAAAATATTTGAACTTACTTATCATATGTGACGACAAAAATATTATTTGTTTGTTTTTAGAGTTTAATTTTTTGTGTAGGTATTAAAATTATTTAATTTTATAATAAGTAGTAATAAAAAAGTCTAAATGAACTTAATTCTTCATAACTTAGTTGACGGCTTCGTAAAAGATCCGTTTACACATAACAAACATCAATGCGATCTAAGTTAACTCTAATGGCCATTGCCATGTTTAAAATAAACAAACCTCCTTTGAGATAACAAGCTTGAACATAATGTGTTCAATTATTAAAATTACAAGAACAAAAGTATAATCTCATGCATATTATGGCAATTATTAGGATGCCTATAAAGTCACGTTGCATGCCATGCGCTTACCGAATATCGTGGTTAAACTGGCAAATGAGATCTCGATTGGTCTACCATTTAAACAAGGTTCAAAATTCAATGATAACTTCAAACTGGTTTTAGCCACTGCCTTAGGGATATACAATCATGAGCACAAATAGTATGTACACATTTAATAAAACTCTGAAGCAATTTCTTGTACAATAGGGATGATGATTGATGACTGACTAAAAAAATATAATTCTGTTTAGTCCGTCAGTTAGATTATCGAAAAATATTGGAAACGTGTTTATTCTATTATCAAATTAATAAAAAATTGACAAAGATAAAACGCGTCAAAGATCATGAGTTGGGCTTGTGACGTCACACGAATTTTCGACGCACTGTATCGTCTTCATTTTTTGTTTAAGTACATGAAAAAAGAAAAAATAGGTGTCCAATATTTTGGACTAATTAGATTTATTTGTTGTACCGTACCCTATTATAATTGCAGTGTTTAAGATAAGATCTATTAAAGTGATTACAAGAGCTAAACGCAAGTTATAATTCAAAAAATCAAATGATTCACTGCAATAAACAAAACCAGAAAAATATATGATATTCTTCAGGATATATGCTAGTACGATAGTGTTTTGAAAACATAATAAGTACAACTAATTTTACTCGATAAAAAAAATCACGAACTTATCTCTAAAAAATTATTTTATCGAATAAAAACCATACTAAAATACATGCGATCATTCTGATTTTTTGCCAATAAATTCTACAAGCAACATATTAGCATCATAGTGTTTTACCTTTTTAGTCCAATCACTAGATTTTTTTGTAAATCGCAAAAAATCACTCATTTCGCACTATTCGGCCCGAGTGACTGACGTAACAACGATTAGTTAGTTAGTTAGTTCTAATCGTCGAGAACTTTATTCTTATAGTATTTCAAACGAAGTTTGAACCACCACAAATAGAGTTGCTAATTTAGCTCATGTAGTCTTATGTCCAGCAGTGGATGTTATGGGCTGTTGTTGTTGTTGTTGACTGCCTATCTAACCCCCCCAATCCAATTTAATAACTCGATTTTATAACATAATAGATTCCAAGATCCAAAGTACTTGCCTGCCGGGTTTGCGGGATTGTTCGAAAGAGATACCGTGGCCCCGGAACACAAAGGGCGAAGAAGAAACATGGATGGGTTTTAGTCAGTAAAAGTCTAACACTCCCTCCCGCTCCGCCCAGAGCGGGAGTAGTCATTTGATGATTTCCCATCAGAAAAAAAAAAAACACCCAAAGTACTGCAAAATCAGTTTGGATTTTAGAATCCATTCGCAATCATGTTTCGTAACAATACAGTAAATTAAGTTTAATAAAACGTGTATGCCACGTGAAGACTGTACATTGTTAGTTACCGTTAAGGTTCCAATCATTTTAAAGTTATGTTTGTTGGTATAGGTTTCAAGTTATGTTGGCCATGTGTTGAAAATGTAGTATCTCTTTTATAACTTGACCTATGACGTCAATTGCACGTTTTTAGACCAGTTTTTGACTGCGGTTAGGCGTCCGGTTATTTGAAAATCCTATTGGAGCGTGTACGACTTGTTGATCAGTCGGAATCGTTCAGTGTCCATGATTGTAGTGAATATTTTATCACTTAGTAATTAACATACAACAAACAACAACAACAGCCCATAACGTCCACTGCTGGACATACGCCTCTCCCATGATGGGAGAAATTTGCCGTAATGTCCATGTTTGACAGGCGGATTGGAGATCGCAGTGATGAAAGACTAACAGAAAACGCTGCTGCCCATTCTCAGGTCTACGTAATATAGTAGTCTAGTAATTAATATAATTATGTTTTTTTTTCCGTAGAACTGATAATTCTTATAACCCAGTTGTCAGTTTATAAGAACAACCACAACCCAGAATACATTATATTTGCTTCCTTTGTTTATCCATTCCAACTAAATGTGACATTAACAGAATGTTATTAACATACTCTTACGAGTATGTTAATAACATTCTGTCATTACGCCAGTAACCGCTGAAGGGTTAGGGGGAAGTGTCCTTGATCTCCCCGTTATTGCGGTAATTTTATTGTTCTAGAATCTAGACCATACCTGGGAACCTTCTAGTTACGGAGATATTGGAGGTCAAAATTCCAACTCAATGTTTTGAGTGCGCTAAATTGAGTCCTACCGTAAAACGTGATTTTTCACCTAAAAAAATATTTTTCCAGCTTTTTGCGTATAGTTACTTATAGTATAGGATCCCTTTAAGAACGACCTTCACCGAGCTGGTAAATGGATGAAAAGTATTTTATATCAAATTAATTATGACAAAAAAATTATTGCAAATGGGTTGTCTAAAAAATTTCAGTTCAGGATATTTTTTTTTTCAACATTTCTCTGGTTTGACTCATAGACAAATTCCATACCAATCGAAAATACGAAACCCTATAGGCTTCATAACGTTTGCATATTCTATAGCCTATAGAATATGCAAACGTTAGGTTAACCGGTCAACCTAACATTTGCATATATTCTATAGGCTTCATACATTCAATTGGTATTGCAAACCAGAAAATGTAAAAAAAAAAATTGCTAATAAATCATATTGGTTCTGGACTGAAATTTTTTAGACAACCCTTTTGCATATATTTTTTGACATATTTAATCTATACTATATAATAATATTATAAAGAGGAAACCTTTGTTTGTTTGGTTGTTTGTTTGGTTGTAATGAATAGGCTCAAAAACTACTGGACCGATTTAAAAAATTCTTTCACCATTTGAAAGCTACATTATCCACGAGTAACATAGGCTATATTTTATCCCCGTACTCCCACTGGAACGGGAACTACGCGGGTGAAACCGCGGGACGTCCGCTAGTTTGATATAAAATACTTTTCATCCATTAAGCAGCTCGGTGAAGGTCGTTCTTCAAGGGAACTTAGACTATTAGTTTGATGTTCAAAATCCTTGGTTGATGGATTCGTGAAGGAACCACTTTGGGTTACACCTCGTTTTACGAAACGATTCGAAAATCGCATCCCGATATAGCATTGTCTCTTATTTGTCTAAAAACCATTGAAAGTCTCATACACGAGAATATCTGAGGTTCAGGTTTAAAGGTTTACCATCCACTAGCTCGTGTCTCTCATAGGGGTCATAAAGGTCCTGAAAATCCAAAGCACCTTAGCTGCGTTGCTATAAGATAACTTTTCATTAAGTTTTGGCCGAAATGTGAGAATGTGCTAAGGTTGTATATTCTAAGTCAGGGGAATGCGGTCAAGAGGTGGTTGGATGACCTGTTTATAAAGCCTAAAGTTGGTTGCAGACAGACCTAAGCTATGCTCTGAGGATTCTTTTCATTTGTGTGTGACTGCTGGGCATGATGACATCTTGGGTTTTATTCCCAGGTCAATGTGTTATTGGGTTTTTCAATCAAGAATTTGTTGGTAGCAGCCACGCAGACTGGATTTGTGCTCGATTTATAGCAATGGACTCACCCCCCTATTACATGGAACTTAAACAAAACTGGCGAAATGTCGGCGTACTACATATTAGGTACACTTCTGCCTCTCACTTAGGGGATTACTACAACTACTACAACAGCCCATAACGTCCACTGCTGGACATAAGCCGCTCCCATGATGGGAGGAATTTGCCGTAATCTCCACGCTTGGCAAGCGGATTGGAGATCGCAGTGATGAAAGACTAACAGAAAACGCTGCTGCCCATTCTCTGGTCTACGGAGGCGCAAGGTGTTCTGCCTCAGACATTAGTCGCCTTATACGACACCCGTAAGTTACATGGGTTGGTTCTATTCTACTCTGCCGGATACCACACGGCCAGGGGCCACTTAGGGGATTATTTTATGTATAAAAAAAGTACCTCTACTTACTAAAGGAGAAAAATATAATGACCACCAAAAAAAAAATAAAAAAAAAATCAAAATCAAAATCAAAGCATTTATTTCAAGTAAGCCAGTTACAGGCACTTTTGAATTGTCGAAACAAAGATGAAAATTAAATGTAACTAGCTACAGTCCCAGTCACAAGACATAAAAACTGTGAAAGTACTGTAGTTGCCCATTCCCTAGCGTAGATCTCTATGGAGAAGAACGGGCAAGAAACTCCATGGACACTCTTTTAAATCAGAATATTGTTACAAAATCTTGGTTACATCATTCACGTTGAGATGGTATATTATGTGAGAACAATGTAGCAAGATGTGCACGGTAAAAGTGTCCACAGCAAAAACACACAAATAAAAAAAAACTAAAAAAATACAATTCAAAATAATTCATTCAAATAAGCCATGGCAACCAAGAGATGACCAGTCACAACTGACAGCGCCCGTTCACGGACATGACGCATGGATCAGCACCATTCAACTCAACCATTTTGAAGGGAACTAAATGATCCGACACATGCGCCACCATCAGCGAGACAATTGAGAGAGCATGACATACTCCAAACCGCCAGGGCACATTCAAGTCAAGAAAAGACGTAGGTTTCCAGTGAATGATAGCTTTCTAGTACATAGTACTCACACAATATGGGCTATGCATTTATATAATACTAAAGAGATTGATTCTATACAATGCAAAGATAGTTGTACAATCTTCAGCAGCTCCAACAATACAATTTAATGCTATCAATTTATGCGCCCCTGTCCATGTGGAGCAGGACCAGCATTGAGCCAAGCATTTTTATCAGCGATATAATCGCTCAACTTGTAATATGCTTGCTTACATAGTGTGCGTTTAATGCATGTTTTAAATTTCGTCTCATTCAGTTCAAGAATACTTTGTGGAATTTTATTATAGCATCTCAAACAGTACCCCATGAAAGATGAGTCTACTTTAGCGAGTCTGAAACCTGGCTGAACTAGTTGGTCCCTATTTCTAGTACTGTAATTATGTCTGTCACCTCTTTTACCAAAAAGGTGCAGATTTTTTCTGACGTACATTATGTTTTCGTAGATGTATTGACAATGTACCGTCATGATGCCAATATCCTTAAACAGTTCCCTTAGAGAATCGCGCCTACGAAGATTATATATGGCTCTGATGGCTCTTTTCTGCAGAATGAATATAGACTCAATATCTGCAGCCCGTCCCCACAGCAAAATGCCATAAGACATTATACTATGAAAGTAACTAAAATAAACCAGTCTAGCGGTATCTACATCAGTATACTGACGGATTTTTCTAATGGCATAGGCTGCTGAACTTAGCCGCCCCGCAAGAGATGTCAAATGAGAACCCCATTGTAGCCTTGAATCAAGCGTAATCCCCAGGAAAACCGTTTTATCTACGAATTCAAGTTTCTCTTTATTCAATATTATATCACAATCACTACTTTTAACATTCGGTAAAGCAAATCTTATGCATTTGGTTTTTTTTTCATTTAATACCATATTGTTTGCTGTGAACCAATTTTGGACCTGAAGTAGGGCATTATTCACGTCATCTAGATTTTGGGCCCGCCTATTTATCTTAAAAATTAGGGAAGTGTCATCAGCAAATAACACCATATTTTGAGGTTGGTTTTTCAGTAAATAGGGTAGATCATTTATATATACTAGAAAAAGGAAAGGACCCAATATTGAGCCTTGTGGAACCCCCATTTTTACTTTTAACCCCTGTGAATTAACACCATTTATTTGAACATGTTGTTGTCTATCATTCAAATAAGATTTTACCAAACTAAGTGCAAGTTTACCCAGTCCGTAATGCTCAAGTTTCAAAAGTAATGTGTCGTGATTTACGCAATCAAACGCTTTGGAGAGGTCACAAAAAATTCCTATGGCGTCTTGTGACTCTTCCCACGCAGTAAATATGTGCTTTAATAAGGTTACACCGGCGTCAGTTGTACAACGTCCCTTGGTGAAGCCATACTGTTGATCATGTAAGATTCTGTTGGTGTTAAAATGATAGAGCATTTGATTAAGCATTACTTTTTCAAAAACCTTGCTAAAAACTGGTAACACGGATACAGGTCTATAATTATTAGTATCTTTACTGTCCCCGGATTTGAAAAGAGGTATGACTTTACTGTATTTCATTAAATCTGGGAAAACTCCTTGGTCTACACATAAATTAAAAATTAAAGCTAAGTAAGGGGCTATAGTCTCAAGTATGGATGTACAAACTTTGACAGACATTCCCCATAGATCTTCGGTTAGTTTGATTTTTATTTGCCGGAAAGTTTTAATAACAATCATAGGGTTAATGTGTTTAAATTTAAATTCAACCAGGCAGCCAGACACATTCGCTTTTAATAACCCAATTGAGAGATCAGGTGAGGAAATAAGAGCCTCCGTTGTTTTTTGTGGTATATCGGTAAAGAACTTTACAAATTCTTGAGCTACTTCCTGATTAGAGCTTTTAGGACCACATGCTGTATCTAATGTGTAGCTAGTGTTACGTATTTTCTTCCTGTTAGTCTCGTTATTTATAACTTTCCAAACTGTCTTTATTTTATTTTCTGCTGTTTTGATCTTGTTGCTAATGTGCAGTGCTTTAGCAACCTTGCATGTATTTCTAAAAATGTTTGAATACTTAGCAACATACTTGTTAAAAGTTTCAGTGTTTATAAAAGGCTTAAGGCCATAAAGCTCAAATAGTCTTTCCCTACTTTTTCTGATACCTCTAGTTGCCCAATCACTAAATATGAATTTAGGGCAAATACTTTTTGTCTTCTTTTCAAAAGTTTTATTGAATTCCGTGTGAACTATTGAAAAGAAACGATCATACAATTGATCTATATTAATATCATCAAGGCCCATAACGCTTAACTTGTTCTGTAGCAAAATATTATACCTATTTAATCTGCTAGAAGTTATAGGTCTAAATTTAATTTGAACTTTTTGCGATGGGGGAGTATTACACCTGAAGGTTACAGTTTGTCCGCTATGGTCAGAGGGTAGACAATTTACTATTGCTTTATCTAAGTAATCACAATCGCAGAAAATATTATCTATACAAGTAGCAGAAGATGGAGTGACTCTAGTAGGTTCTGTAAAAGTGTTGGTCAAGTCAAATGACTTAAAAAGATTTAATAAGCGACTGCTATTTGCACATTCTTCTAAAATATTGATATTAAAATCACCACAAATAATTGTAGATTTATTACTGACTGCAAGTTTTGCCATCACATCTTCCATTATTGATTCAAATAAAGAAAAGTTTTGATAGTTTGGGGGTCTGTACACACACACAATTACATGCTTATCTAGCTCAACACAGGACAGTTCAACACAATGTTCAACCGAGAGACCTACTATGTCATTACGTTGCTTATATTTAAAACAATTTCTTATTAATATTAGGGAACCTCCACGAAGCATACTTTTACGGTTAAAGCAGCTACCCACCATATAGTTCTCATAATTGATAAGCATTTGGTAACCCTTAAGCCAATGTTCAGCAAAACAAATAATGTCAAACTTACTATTTTCTAAAAACAATTCAATTTCTAATAATTTGGAAGAAATGCCTTGGATATTTTGGTGGAATAATTTCAAAGTGTTCTGCTGAGGCCCTTTTTTACTAACTAATTGAGTGCAAGAAGATACGTTGGTAGGATTAACAATATTGTTAATCGTACCTCCTGTTGTCTCATTTCCTAGTTTAAATGAATTTTTGGAGTAAGGCTGGAGACACCCGTACCATCCTCAGACAACAAGACCCTATCACTAATACTAATATACCCTAATTGAGAATTCTCCACGGTGACACATGGATCCTCCTCAGTACAATGTTTGTAAACATTTATAGCACTAGTGCTATAATCACTTAAAGTCACCTGTATATTAGTATTACTACTAATAGTCGCAGTGTTAATAATAGAACTAAACTTAGACATACTATTTATGTCTGTGTGAATATTATAAGCTAATAGTCGAGCTATTTTGTGTCTACATCTAATAGGTAGATACACCTTACCCCGTGTCGACTTCAGTTTACCAACAATAGTGTTGATATCCAGATATATAAGTCTGTCACTATAGTGACCTACTAAAAAATGTACATGGTTATTTAACATATGTATATAATTGTTTTTCCTATTGCCCAAATTTTCAAAAAATGGAAAACCACACAATATTATTTTGTTACAATTTAACTTCAACAACTCTGAAACACAGTCAGTGATGTCTTCCTTTTTAATCTTAGAACTATTACCAACACATATAGTAATGGTGGTACTAGGATCACAAACAGTCTCTGTTACTGATGCCATAATCTGTTTGTAGGTTGATCCTGGCATGCAATAATTTTGGGTACAATAACTCAGGTTATTACTGATCAATTTCCCTAACCCTCTACCTATACTATCAGAGAACATAACTGAACGATTAGAACCAAGACTATTAGGTGAGACCAAATTACCTAAGTCAGGTATTGTATCTTGGGTGGAAATACAGTCCTGAGTACTCACAGCTAGGGACGGGTCCTCCGTTGCCTCAAGCTGGAGGGCATCATTGCTGGATTCCCTCTGACAAGTACACTGAGTGTTGCTGAGAGTCAGCGAGTCCACTTTGTCTACCAATGCATTTGTAGCAAGAATATGCTCTTTAATTTGATTTTCCGAGCATTCATATTTATTACATAAAGATTTTAGTGACTTATTAAGAGCCTGTATTTCTGATTAAGCCTGTATTACAATCAGAAATACAGGCTCTTAATAAGTCACTAAAATCTTTATGTAATAAATATGAATGCTCGGAAAATCAAATTAAAGAGCATATTCTTGCTACAAATGCATTGGTAGACAAAGTGGACTCGCTGACTCTCAGCAACACTCAGTGTACTTGTCAGAGGGAATCCAGCAATGATGCCCTCCAGCTTGAGGCAACGGAGGACCCGTCCCTAGCTGTGAGTACTCAGGACTGTATTTCCACCCAAGATACAATACCTGACTTAGGTAATTTGGTCTCACCTAATAGTCTTGGTTCTAATCGTTCAGTTATGTTCTCTGATAGTATAGGTAGAGGGTTAGGGAAATTGATCAGTAATAACCTGAGTTATTGTACCCAAAATTATTGCATGCCAGGATCAACCTACAAACAGATTATGGCATCAGTAACAGAGACTGTTTGTGATCCTAGTACCACCATTACTATATGTGTTGGTAATAGTTCTAAGATTAAAAAGGAAGACATCACTGACTGTGTTTCAGAGTTGTTGAAGTTAAATTGTAACAAAATAATATTGTGTGGTTTTCCATTTTTTGAAAATTTGGGTAATAGGAAAAACAATTATATACATATGTTAAATAACCATGTACATTTTTTAGTAGGTCACTATAGTGACAGACTTATATATCTGGATATCAACACTATTGTTGGTAAACTGAAGTCGACACGGGGTAAGGTGTATCTACCTATTAGATGTAGACACAAAATAGCTCGGCTATTAGCTTATAATATTCACACAGACATAAATAGTATGTCTAAGTTTAGTTCTATTATTAACACTGCGACTATTAGTAGTAATACTAATATACAGGTGACTTTAAGTGATTATAGCACTAGTGCTATAAATGTTTACAAACATTGTACTGAGGAGGATCCATGTGTCACCGTGGAGAATTCTCAATTAGGGTATATTAGTATTAGTGATAGGGTCTTGTTGTCTGAGGATGGTACGGGTGTCTCCAGCCTTACTCCAAAAATTCATGGAGGATTTAAAAGTTACCTGGTAAGCACATTTTAGTCATTATTACCATTCTAGTAAAATAGATGTCGCTGCATCTTATATTTGATGATTAATTCTTCTTGAACACTTTAAATTCATATATCTTCTGATAGAATTAACCGATTACGATGAAACAAAAATTAAAAAATACCTCAAGATACGCTTCATTTTTGTGTATAAAAGTTATCTATATTGGTTTCGTATATTTTACATGATGCTTGATCATCGAAACAGATAAACAGACAAAAATTCCAAAACTGCTGGAAATGAGTTCTGTTTGTTCCTTTACCACCCTGGCAATTGTTTTTCGAAATATTTTCGATGAACAAAAACGACTTTTCTACAGATTTATTTTATGTATAGATTAGCAAGTTATCAAATCAAACAGTTTATTTATGAAACACAGGTTACAATATACAGTGAGTTCATGCCGTGATCAGCCTCATGCGCATAAAAAATTATAAAAAAAAAAAAACAATAAACTATACCTACTTAAAATTTCACTTACGGGATATCTTTCGTGATTATTGAAAACAATCATCATCCGCGATCATAGCGCTTGCAACAGCGTCGAAATATCGAGAGCTCAAAAATAATTCAATAATCACGAAAGATATCCCGTAAGTGAAATTTTAAGTATAGTAATGAACCGTGAAAGCTTAAAACAGTGTTTAATCAATAAACTATTATTAATACAGTTCACAATGCGCTCAATCAGACATTAACAATTTATTTAAAGCAGTATAGAGGAAAGAAATAATAAAAACATTCCTTTACCGAGTAAAATGAGTGTTCGTTAAGAATTTTTTATTTTTTTATTTAAGGATGTTACTGCAGTCTCTATGTCCTTAGGAATTTTATTATATATTTAGGCGCCATGACAAATGTACTTTTCTTATAAAGAGTAGTTTTATATTGCGTACTTAGTTTTGTAAATATTCTAGTTTTGTTTTAGGTATATATGTATAGTACCTAGTAATAACAGTAGTATTCACAAAAATCTTTCAAAATCCTTAATTATTATGAAAACCGCATCAAAATCCGTTGCGTAATTTAAAAGAAAAATGTGTTCAGAGAGAGATATCAAATATACTAATTTTACATTTGTTCAGATTTTTTTACGAAAACAAATTTTCGAACGATCAAGTATTGGGAATACACAAGTACACCAACTAAAGGCACTTACAACTAGTTGAACCACTTGTTTGTTTGAACTCCTTCAATTTACCCACTCCCGAAATAGCGATAAAAATATAAAGGGTGTAAAACACCTCTTAAGCCGAAAGGCACTTGTTTTCCCCGTCATTACACCATACCTTCTAGTTACGGAGATATTGGGGGTCAAAGTTCCAACTTTATGACAAGTTTGTTTTTTTTTTAATATAAGTTTTAATGTAAGATTTTTACTTTAAACTCCTCCACAACCCCCGTACTATTTAATCCATCCATCGGCACAATGTGTTGAGTGCCTTACATTGAGTTCTACCACAAAACATGATTTTTCACCCCAAAACAAATGTCGTTTCCCAGCAATAATTTTTGCGTAAAGTTACTTAGTTTGATATACAGAATGCTTGGTTGACGGCTTCGTGATGAGGTCTTTTACACCCTGTATACTTAGTAAACTTTTTCAAAGCAAAAATCTCTGACATAAAAAGCCTGGACATTTTTTTATAACGGAACCTAAGTCGGGTATATTTTAATACAGGAAAAGCCGATCTCTCGCAATCGTATCAGTTTCCAATCGAAAAAGCTGTCTAAAAGCCGTTACTACACAGAGTAGGGAATAAAATGATGGAGTGCCAATGGCATATTTTTGCCAGCAAACTGCACCTGACTAACCAAGTTGTAAAAACCTTAAATGTCAAGTTTCAGTTGATAAAATCAAGGAAAAAAAAAACTTTAATAAGGTGTAGATAGTTCGATTATTGCTAGTTAAAAAGTCTTATATTAAGAAAAATATAAAATAATATTCCGATATTGAAAGATACAAAATTACAATTATAATAAAACTAGAAATTTCACTATAATTGTTACCTGCCTTTTAAAACGCTCAGTTTTTTATTTATAAATGTGGGGTAAAAATAAGTCAACAGCAAACCTCGTTAAATTATAGCGTTCATTGAAGGAGGTTTGCTGTTGGCTGTTGATTTACCGTTTAACAAAGAATTTATACGTACGGCTCTACCTTTAATCTGTTTTTATTAACATAGAGATAAATCGTTTTTTTTTTAACAATTCTCTTCTCATTCCAGTGATCACTACATCTGCTACCTACTCTGTGTCCACTAAGATTCTCTCTCATCATTCATTCATCGAAATTTATACCACACGTTTCCCTTTCAACCGGCTTTCCGGATAATCTCATAATAGCACGAATTGATAAAACATCTGGTGCGGTTGACGTGATTAGGTATTATGTTCCTGAAAATGACACGGGCTTATACCAAGTATGGTGTAATTAATAATGCTGTTAATAAATCATTGTGTCCAATCAATTGATTTTCTGTGGGAAGGAGAAATTATTGGTCTTTGTCGTGTAATGGAATAATTACAGGAGGGTGGGTTTACTGGGTGTATATTAAAAACCAAAGTCAGATAATTTATTTTAAGGCCCATACCATACCTAGGAACCTTCTAGTTACGGAGATATTGGGGGTCAAAGTTCCAACTATTCAACTTTTTTTTTTTTTAATACATGTTTTTAATGTAAGATTTTTACTTTAAACACCTCCACGACCCCCGTACTATTCAATCCATCCATCAGCAGCAGCACAATGTTTTGAGTGCGTTACATTGAGTTCTACCACAAAACACGATTTTTCACACCAAAAAAAAATGTCGTTTCCTAGCAATAATTTTTACGTAAAGTTTAGTTTGATATACAGAATGCTTGGTTGACGGCTTCGTGATGAGGTCTTTTACACCCTGTATACTCCCAGTAAACTTTTTCAAAGCAAAAATCTCTGACATAAAAAGCCTGGACATTTTTTTATAACGGAACCTAAGTCGGGTATATTTTAATACAGGAAAAGCCGATCTCTCGCAATCGTATCAGTTTCCAATCGAAAAAGCTGTCTAAAAGCCGTTACTACACAGAGTAGGGAATAAAATGATGGAGTGCCAATGGCATATTTTTGCCAGCAAACTGCACCTGACTAACCAAGTTGTAAAAACCTTAAATGTCAAGTTTCAGTTGATAAAATCAAGGAAAAAAAAACTTTAATAAGGTGTAGGTAGTTCGATTATTGCTAGTTAAAAAGTCTTATATTAAGTGAGGAATGTACCTACTGTTTCTTTTTAAGTTTTGCACTATTCATCATATTTCAAGCAATTTGTCTAGAAAAATATAAAATAATATTCCGAAATTGAAAGATACAAAATGACAATTATAATAAAACTAGAAATTTCATTATAATTGTTACCTGCCTTTTAAAACGCTCAGTTTTTTATTTATAAATGTGGGGTAAAAATAAGTCAACAGCAAACCTCGTTAAATTATAGCGTTCATTGAAGGAGGTTTGCTGTTGGCTGTTGATTTACCGTTTAACAAAGAATGTATACGTACGGCTCTACCTTTAATCTGTTTTTATTAACATAGAGATAAATCGTTTTTTTTTAACAATTCTCTTCTCATTCCAGTGATCACTACATCTGCTACCTACTCTGTGTCCACTAGGATTCTCTCTCATCATTCATTCATCGAAATTTATACCACACGTTTCCCTTTCAACCGGCTTTCCGGATAATCTCATAATAGCACGAATTAATAAAACATCTGGTACGGTTGACGTGATTAGGTATTATGTTCCTGAAAATGACACGGGCTTATACCAAGTATGGTGTAATTAATAATGCTGTTAATAAATCATTGTGTCCAATCAATTGATTTTCTGTGGGAAGGAGAAATTATTGGTCTTTGTCGTGTAATGGAATAATTACAGGAGGGTGGGTTTACTGGGTGTATATTAAAAACCGAAGTCAGATAATTTATTTTAAGGCCCTTCTAACCCTAAAATTAGTAACTCTATTTGTAGTGGTTCAAACTTCATTTGAAATACTGTTAGAATACAGTTCTAATCAGCTTGCACTACAAAGCGGTTGTTACGTCAGTCACTGCGGCCAAATAGTGCGAAATGAGTGTTTTTTTGCGATTTACAAAATATCTATTGATTGGACTAAAAAAATAAAACACATAAGACATGCTTTAGAGTTAGTTCAGTTAGTATGCAAAGTTTCATGATCTAATTTGAAGTACTTTTTGAATAGGTACCAGCGGTTTATTGTTCGTTTTTGACGTAACTTTGGTTTTTTTTTCTATCGAGAATAGTTCATGGAATCGTATTTTCGTCACACATAATACCTAGCATTAATCCTCAACTTTATCATATATTTATTTCAAAATTAATGCTGCAGTATTTTAAGCGTAACGGAAGATCATGCTAAGCCATTTGAGGCATGTTAGGCCCTTAATAGGCAATTTAAAGGCACTTTTGAATATCAGAATTTATAAGGACATATAATTGATTCAAGTAGTCCAATCACAAAGGAGGTGTGGCCATGATACAAGTTGATCACTATTTTTAAAGGTTAATGGCGTTTAAATTATTTTACGAACTAACTTTTTGTGAAGTCAAATCGCTTCAGGCTCTTCTGAATGGACAAAAAAGTCCAACGCCCACAGACCGCTTTTAGGCTACCAATTTTAAGTTAATTATTTCTATTATAATAATTTTTCCAAGTTATTTATCATGTAAGCTAAATTAAAATTTCATTTCACGCAGTTTTATCCACTTGGAAGCGAAAATAATTAATTTAGTGCAACACGCTTAAATTAAATTGCGACGAAAAACCCTTTTGGTGATTATGTTACATTCGATACGAAACACCTTAATTGAATGAAAAACCTCAGACATGTGGTTATGAAAATCCGTGAAAGTAATTTATTTGGACTCAATCAATTTATATTTAATTAAAAACCAACGTGAGGTGTTTAAAGAGATACCACGGCCCCGGAATACAAAGAGCATTGAAGGAACATGGATGGGTTTTAGTCAGTATAAGTCTCCCTCCTGCTCCGCCCAGAGCGGGAGAAGTCATTTGATGATTTCCAATACAAAAAAAAAGGTGTTTAGAATAATAAGCTTCACAAAAAAAAAAATAGCAAAATACCAATATTGAGCCCGATTTTGCAATTAAGTTAATTGTGTAATCATGATTGACACTTTGATTGAATGGTTTTGAATATTCACACACAACTCACGTCTACAGATATTTCCCGAAGGGTTGAGCAGAGGTGTATTATAGTGACACCCACAACAACAACAACAACAACAGTCCATAACGTCCACTGCTGGACATAAGCCTCTCCCATGATGGGAGGAATTTGCCGTAATCTCCACGCTTGGCAGGCGGATTGGAGATCGCAGTGATGAAAAACTAACAGGAAACGCTGCTGCCCACATTTCCCACCCACATTTCCTTAAATCCCATGAAACGGGTGAGCCTTTTGTCATCAACTAATTTAATTAATTTTTTAGTTAATTTTATTTTTGTATCGATCTTTATTTATAACTTATAAATTTTATCAATTCACCTATTTAATATAATTTTAATATATTTTTTACTAATGTTGTCATTTTGATAAACTAATCGATTTTATCATAATTCTGTTTTTACTGTTTCATTTAATTTAATTTAATGTTGGCGCTTAGTAATTACTAAGTAAGCCTATCTTCCGAATGTATTGTTTTGTGCATGTGATGTTTACCTTTAAGTAATTGTTGCGCTGTTATTTAATTTTAAGAATGAATTATGTTGCTGTATCCAGTGTAAACAATTGTTGGTAGACCTATAATAAATAAATAAATAAAAATGAAAACTACACACAAATCTATTTTTTGTCGAAAGAATTGGATATAAGTTCCCTGCCCCGTTAGTCTAGTGGTCACAATTGTGACTGCTGACCGTAAGGTCCTGGGTTCAATTCCTGGGTCGGGCAAATTGATATTGAGTTCATCCATCAAGAATTTCTCAGTATCAGCCACGGAGTCTCCATTGGTGCCCAGTTGACGGTAATAATCTCGCCCCCGATTTATAACGGATAGAATTACCCCCTTAACGATTGCTGGTGACTAAATGGTGATTAAATTTAGTCCCAAGGAATCGTTAAAGGGGTAATTCTGAGAGGCACGAAGTCTACATTACATGTAAAGGGTTTTTTTTTCGGATGGGAAAGCATCAAATGACTCCTCCCGCTCTAGGCGGAGCAGGAGGGAGTCACGTGGTGGCTCCCGACGCCCGGGGCATCTCCCACTGCAGCCGGGACGTGAGGTTCTCTCCCTCTCACGTTCCGCGTAAATCGGCCCAGTAATCACAGAGTATTCGGTGTACCGAAGACCGGAAGACGTTGCGTTGGAAGGCCTCCCACTAGGTAGACCGATGACCCGGTGAAGGTTGTGGGAATCCGCTGGATGCGAGTCGCCCGGGACCGGTCAATGTGGCGACACTTGGGGGAGGCCTGTGTCCAGCAGTGGACGTCTTTCGGCTGAAATGATGATGATGATGATGATGAATCGGTGCACAGACATGAAAAAGTAGAAAAAGATACCGGTGTAATACATAACCTACTCCTTTTTAGAAGTCGGTTAAAAAGCACGCCGATTAAGAGTATTAAATACTACGTAAGCGCGTGACTTTTCTGAAAAACATGATCAATAAAGTAGCCTATTTTCAAAAACGTGAACAAGTCACGTACAAAAATAAATGACTTTTAAAATTAGTACTAGAGTGATTGATCGCCTATTATCGTCTAAGAAATCTTTGGAGCTGCTCACTAGAAAGGTTCCTTTTGAGTATAAAAGGTACCTAAATCAAAGCGAGAGAAAAACCC
Organism: Xestia xanthographa; assembly: GCA_905147715.2. Classification (NCBI taxonomy): domain Eukaryota; kingdom Metazoa; phylum Arthropoda; class Insecta; order Lepidoptera; family Noctuidae; genus Xestia; species Xestia xanthographa. The sequence goes on along the minus strand of LR990653.1, from coordinate 23,325,818 downwards.
GATCCCTAACATAACATCACGCCTGTAAACCCTGAAGGGTTAGGCAGCGGTATGTAAGTCCTATGTAAAAAGGGGTGAGCCTATTGCCGTCAACGGGGCACAAATCCAGACTCCATGGTCACTACTGAGAAATTCCTGATGGAAAATCCAATAACTTTTTACCCGACCCGGGAATCGAACCCAGGACCTCATGCTCAGTAGTCGCGTTTGCGACCACTAGACCAACGAGACAGTCCCTGACAAATTTCCGAAATTTTCATTAAAACGTTATTAAATCGTCAAACTAGTTTTAAACCCTTAATTAATTTATTTTAAGGCTTCTCAACAATGAGTACACTGTTACATTATAATTTGTACAATGCAAACTAAAGTCTAAGCGCCTCATCACTTACAGTAAAGCACAGCATGCACTACATTAAATATACAATTAAATCATTAATTGAAACAAGAATAGTTTGGAAAAATATGCAGATTACACTTAATTACTTAAATTAAAATAAATAACATAGATTAAATTAAATTAGAATATATTAAATTAGAATCTATTAAATTAGACTAAATTTTATAAATTAGAATTGATTAAATTATTTTATTATAATAAAAAAAAATGTATAAGATTAGGTAAATATTTGAATATAGGAGGACTCTTAAGAGGCGGCGACCGATGCGTAGTTCATACAAACGTAATACCAAAATAATTTGTAAATCAAACATAATATTCTTAAGAGGGCTTTTCTTGCATTTGAGTGTTTTAAGAGTCTAATCTAAACTGAGAATTTTGATGTGTGATTATAGTTTAGTTAAGGAGACAAAATTTAAAAAAATTGCCGAGAAAATTTTATTATTTCTCTAGGGAGCACTCAAAATATTTTTTTTTTTTTTTTTGTTTTATTCGTGTGCGAGATTCTTAAAACACTCAAAAACAAGAATAAATGTAATGTCACTCTTAAGGTAGTGTGTATTTATTTCGATTGGATTACAGAATATCTATGTTCCCAAATATATATTTTGAAAGGACAGCGATACTTATAAAGACGAGATATGAGGGATTTAAAATTTCTACAGAAAACTTATTTTTCTTATAACTCTTGTTTATATAAGTGCCTATTCAAAATATATATTTGGGAACCTAGATATTCTGTAATTTCCAATCGGAATAAAGACACACTACGAATATGTTTGATTTACAAATTATTTTGGTATTACGTTTGTATGTACTACGCATTGGTCGCCGGCCTCTTAACGGGGATCCTTTTACATTTTCAGTAAAAAGTTTAAAACACTTTGAATGTAAAAACGCCATTTAGGTACAAAATATACAGCCACTAATGAAATGCAGAGTAGAGGAGACTGCTAATTCGTTGACAGACCTCGGTTGCATGCAAATGTACTGCATAATGCATTTATGTCTAAAACGTAGGTAGCAGGTCGCTTGTTCATTGTTAAAACGTAGAAGTGAGAAAAAGATGGAAATTTTATTATTGTTAGTTGAAAACGGTAGGGCCAACCGAGCACGAACGCGTGGTGCAAACGTAAGGTAATTACGTCGATTTATAAATTAGATTAAAAAAATAAAATAAAAATATTTTAATTTATACCGGATGACTTTTTTATCACTTTCCAAAAAAAATGGGAATATTAAGTGAACGAGTAGAAGCTTATGGCATACATAGTTTTCTTTTTTCAAAGTTTAGAAAAATAAAACTATCATCAAAAATCGCTATAAATTTCAAGTAAACTTTTCAGAATCAAACAAAGCACGAGAAATTTTGAAAAAAAAAAATATCGAATTTCGAATCACGCGCGCGTACGCGTATGATTTGAATTTGTTGTTTTTTTTTTTTTCGAAAATAAAACTAAGTATGCCATTTGCTTCTACTCCGTTCACCTATTATACCCATTTTTTTTTGGAAAGTGATGAAAAAATCATCCGGTATAAATTGTTTTTTTTTATTTATTTTTTATTCTAATTAATTTAAATACATATACAGGAACCTATATTTATTCAAATTAATACTTGTTTCACATGTATTATTTTAATTATCCCAGTGATGGCGGCTCCGACTCACAAGCAGTAAGTCGTGGGTTCGAACGCAGGCAGGCGCATCACTTTGTGTAATTTACTTCATCACCACTGCTCTCAAAACGGTGCGGTGTGGGGAAAAACATCATGCGGAAACAGCATGTGAATCAAAAATTCGAAGACACGTGACATCTACCAACCCGCACTGGGCCCGCGTGGTGGATTATAGCCCATTCTCTCTCATTAAGAGGAGGCCGTGTCCCAGCAGTCGGAATATTATAGGCTGATTATGCTTAACTATTCTATGAATGAGACTGATTGTGTTTATTGCAAACAATAACTAAAACGCTGCTCTCAAAACGGTGAAGGAAAACATCGTGAGGAAACCGGCATGTCCTAGAACCAAAAAATTCGAAGACATGTGACATCTACCAATCCGCACTGGGCCCGCGTGGTGGATTATAGCCCATTCTCTCTCATAGAGGAGGCCTGTGTCCCAGCAGTGGGAACAATAATAGGCTGATGATAATGATGATGATGCTAGTCGATTCTAAAATCGACGTATTTACGCGTTTTCACCGTTCGTTCGTGCTAGGGTGTCCTAATGTCATTAAAATTCTAGGTGTGAACCGTAGCAGACGTACCTCATCTCAATTCTAAGCACCAGTTTTAGTATTTACACGTCTAGAAATACCTTTGAGGACATCTAATTGCGTCGTGTTTACTGTAACTTTTCTGAAATTTGCATTTGTGTGAACTTTTCATATTCTAATATTGTAAAATCTCATGTTCACAAGCGCGATTGTTCAGCATGGACTCCTGGGTTCGATTACCAGGTTGGGTAGTGTGGTTGAGATTTGGCATCAAGAATAATAATAAAATAAAATTCATTTAATTCAGATAACAAAGATTCACATTTTGTTAGTATTACACACACCGACATAAGCCTCTCACATGATGGGAGGATTTGCCGTAATCTCCACGCTTGGCAGGCAGATTGGAGATCCCAGTGATGAAATACTAACAGAAAACGCTGCTGCCCGTTCTCTGGTCTACGGAGGCGCAAGGTGTTCTTCTAGTGTTAGTAATATTGATATAACAATAATATTATTAAAACAAAGGACGACCAGGCAGAAAGTCCTACCTAATCAACCTCCGCACAAAATGCCTGATATTTGGAGTATAGCACTGTCCGCCACAGCTCTCAGAATATAGTTACGACTACTCCGCATAATAATAAAAACAGCCCTGTGGAGTTTGGTAGTTGGCTTGATACCTACGTGCCCTCAAAAACTTCAGGATGATGAAGCATTTTCAAGGTGTATATAACATCCGGGGCTGCGGGACTGTTCGAAAGAGATACCGTGGCCCCGGAACACAAAGGGCGATGAAGGAACATGCGGATGGGTTATAGTCAGTAAAAGTCTGACACTCCCTCCTGCTCCGCCCAGAACTGAGGAGTTATTAATTGATGATTTCCCAAGCGAAAAAAATATTGGCTTACTAACCGTAACAATAAACAATTTGATGACGGCGTGCTGTGTTTTCATAAGACATTTTTTTTTCATTGGTGAAATTTAAAAAAATGTATTTTTCAAGTCGTAAAATATTTTTCAATACACTTCATCGAAAACGGGTTCTTATCGCAATACGATTAGGTTCAACATGCAATGTATTTCACACGCGTGCGTTTTCTTCATATTCCCGCACATGCGCGGGATAAAAATTACAGGTAACGTATACATATACGAATTTCAAATCGGTTCAATGCCTGTAGTCGTAGGTGTTTTTTTTTTATTTCGGCAATGCAATGTGCGTCTTACGGCGTAAACATTTTTTTGAATATTCAAATTGTGTTTATGAATAGAATATCATAGATAAACATGATTTTTTAAAACTAATATTTACTTTTATAAACAAACTAGTATTTGCGTGGGTGCGCGAGCTGCGCGCAGCTCGCGTGTTGTCGTGTTCTTGAGAAGTATTCCTTACCATCATAAAATTTTGAGAATCCATAGGAATCCTCAAAATAATTGGAAAATCCGTTACAACTACCCCTAAATCAGTATGAAAACCCTTAAGAACCCCTAAAACATTATAAAACCTAACTCAATAAAAAAAAACAAGTAAAAAAAAAGAATTCATTAGAAACGTTACAAGCTGAGTTACGCTTCACCCACTCAACCTTCGTTACGCTAAGGAGGTCGCAGGCTCGCTTCGCTCGCCACCTCCCCCCTTCGCTCCACTTGGTCTCGCAGGTTCGCTCCACTCAGGACCTACCTACCACCAGACAGGTTTCGGCGCCTACTATAATATTTGTTCAAACACCCAATGGCTATCTCTGACCGTCACGAAGTTATAGCCCTTTTATTTTTAGGGGAGGTTGGGGAGAGGAGGATACCCTCCGTATACAAATTTAAACGCTCCTCAATAATAATTTATAGTAAAAATCAAAAAGCCGCTACGTGTCTTAGTTTCCGAGATACGATGGGGGGAGGGGTGAAGGGGGGAGAGTGGGGAGTTTTGAAAAATGATTTTGTCTAACGCGTTGCCCCTTTATAAGAATCTGAAAAAAAAAAAAAACATAACCCTAAAGTTGCTTGACGTCGCCCCTGAGTTATGCTTCACCCACTCGACCTTCGTTACGCTACGGAGGTCGCTGGCTCGCTACGCTCGCCACCCCCCTTCGCTCCACTCGGTCTCGCAGGTTCGCTCCACTCAGAACCTACCACCACCGGACAGGTTTCGACGCCTTCTATAATATTTGTTCAAACACCCAAAGGCTATCTCTAACCGTTACGAAATTACAGCCCTTTTATTTTTAGGGGAGGTTGGGGAGGGGAGGATACAGTAAAAATCAAAAAGCCGCTACGTGTCCTAGTTTCCGAGATACAAAATGGGGGGAGGGGTGAAGGGGGTGAGAGGGGTGAATTTTGAAAAAAAAATTTGACCGACTCTGGGCCTCCTTGTATGAATCTGAAAAAAAAAATGTTCCGAGTCTCTCAAATTCCGAGATCCGCCTAAAAGGGGTGAGAAAGGGGGCAAGGGGGGCAAATTTGAAAACCGGTTTTTACTTTTCCAAGCCTCCTCTATACGAATCCGTAAAAAAAGAAAAATATGGGTCTCTTTGTTTCCGAGATACGATAGGGAGGGGGAGGAAGGGGGGCGAAAAGGGGAGGTTGGCACTTTTCCCATACTCGCGGGAGTAACTTGTTTACGAATCTGTCAAAATATACCCACCTCCTCATCCACCATCTGGGAGAACAATTATGTCAATGAGTCAGTCAGTGAGTCAGTGAGTGGTAATCGAGCTTTATATAGTATAACTAGTATTTGCGTGTTGCGCGAGGTGCAAGCACCTCGCGTGCTTGTGCTGGTAGATTTTTCACTTTAAAAACCCCTAAATGTAGCATAAATGTCTACTCTAAAAACTTTTCAAACTCTGTTGAAAGCCAACTAAAGCCCAAAAGGACCCGAAAGGTTTCCACTTGATTAAGCTGTATATATATTACGGGCAATTTGATAAGTCCGGGCACTATTAATAATGGCCAGTCTGTATTCATAATGCCCGACTTTATTGGGCAATGTGATAAAAACAGCACTCACATCACTTTTCCCGGCCGTTACGAATAATAGGTGAACTGTAGTGTTTTTGTTTATTCAATGAAATTAAACTTACAAAATTTTCATGAAAAGTTAACAAAAAATAAACTATTGAATATAGTAGTTAAAAAATAAATAGTCAAAAATGTAATAACATCAGTATTTACCTACTTTTATTTTGATAAAAATATTACTTATCAAACACTGTCATCATGTAAAAATAGAAATTACACTAAACAGATGGTCGGATCGGGCGGTCTAAAAAAAAATGCTGCCGCCCTATCTCCCGTCAGCCATGTCGTCGGAGCTCCGCCGGCCTTCGGCCTACGCTCCTCATGTCCCAAATTCGGACTTCTGGGACATAAAGTTGTAATACTAATTCGGATCAATCATGGTGGTCGACCTATGCAGGGCAAGTATTAAAGAAAACAATGATGCTATCTCAATCACTGACTTATTACATAGACCACGGGCCGTCGGGCAATAATGGCCAGTCAAAGTGATAAATTAATCACTTTGCCCATTGCTCTTGGGCATTATTAATAATGGCCGGTCCTTATTAATAATGCCCAGTTAATCACGTTGCTTGTAACATAATTTATATCGTTCTATTCGGTTCGGTTCGGTTTCGTGTTATTGAGAAGTATTCCTTACCCTTATACAATTTTGAGAATCCTTCAAAATCCTTAATGAATTGGAAAATCCATTAGAGCCTTTAGAAGATTTTGTAAAATACTTCTGAATATTTTTAAAACCTTTAAGAGCAACCTTACATCAGTACAAAAACCCTACGGAACCCCTAAATCAATATGAAAACCTTTAAGAACTCCTCATTCTAAAAACTAATTCAGTAAAAAAAAAGAAATTAAAGTAAAAAAAAAGGGAATTTATTTTAAAGATTTTGAAACCCCTTAAAAAACATTAATATAGTCTAAAACCTTATTTAAAAACTCAGACTTTTTCCCATTAAATAAACAATACCCAAAAGTTTGCTTGTCGTCGCCCCTATTTTTTTTTTTCGGTTGGGAAATCATCAAAATGTCTCCTCCCGCTCTGGGCGGAGCACGAGGAAGTATCAGACTTTTACTGACTAAAACCCATCCATGTTCCTTCATCGCCCTTTGTGTTCCGGGGCCACGGTTGTTCTTTCGAACAGTCCCGCAAACCCGGCAGGCATCGGCCCTTGCGGACCCCTTCCTATTGCTGACTCTCTGTTTGTCGTCACCCCCTTGAGTTACGCTTCACCCACTCAACCATCGTTACGCTACGACAAACAGAGAGTCAGCAATAGGGGACCCCTATTGCTGACTCTCTGTTTGTCGTCGCACCCTTTTTTTTTTTTTTTCGGATGGGAAATCATCAAATAACTCCTCCCGCTCTGGGCGGTGCAGGAGGGAGTGTCAGACTTTTACTGACTAAAAACCATCCATGTTCCTTCATCGCCCTTTGTGTTCCGGGGCCACGGTATCTCTTTCGAACAGTCCCGCAACCCCGGCAGGCATCGGTCCTTACGGACCCCTTCCTTTTTGCTGACTCGCTTTGAGGCGCGCGTGGAACACGAACGCGCCGTCGACACGGCCTGTCGTCATGAGACGGACGGACGGCGAGCTAGCCCATAGCCCACCGTCCACAGGCCCGCGGCTTCGGTGGCCGGGGGCCATGTGGTGGTGGCCCCCGACGCCCAGGGCGTCTCCCGCGGTGGCCGGGACGTTGAGAAGTTCTTTCCGTCTCACGTTCCGCCACCTCCTTCTCTAGCATTACTGCTTCGCAGAAGGAAGTGACGGCGTCCCATTCCGTCTCGCTCCGGACCATGGCTTGCATCGCTTGACCTCGCGTGCTTGTGCTAGTAGATTTTTCACTTTAAAAACTCCTAAATGTAGTAAAAATATCAATTAGAACCCAAAAAGAGTCTTTCACTTTTCAAAGTCTAGTGAAATGGCAAATTTCCACTTGATTATTTATTAAACTCCTATTTATTCTAAATCAGCACCTCCAAATCACTCTAAAACGATACCCATATTCTAATTTTTGAATAAAATCAAGTTTCCCATTTTGAAAATCATTATGAGCGGCACTTACAGCAGTAAAAATACCTCTAGGAACCTCTAAATCAGTATGAAGCAGTCTAAGAACCCTTAAGATCCTAAAAATAAGCTAAAACAATCTAAAACCTTCATTAAAAACTCAGACCTATAAGCTATCTTGACCTTATCCCTACCACCACCGGACAGGTTTTGACACTTGCTATAATATTTGTTCAATTACTTAATGGCTATCTGTAACCGTTATGAAGTTACACCCTTTCTTTTTTTGAGAAAATATTTTTTCCGAATGTACATAGTCACCTCTGAGTTACGCTTCACCCACTCAACCTTGGTTACCTACGCAACGGAGGTCGCCGGCTCGCTTCGCTCGCCACCTCCCACTTCGCTCTACTCGGTCTCGCAGGTTCGCTCCTGAATGGACCTACCTACCATCGGAAAGCTATCGTTACCGTACCACCACCGGAGACCGGACAAGTTTCGACGCCTACTATATAATTTGTTCAAACACCTAATTGCTAACCGTTATGAAGCTACAGCTCTTTAAATTTTAGAGGTTGGGGTGGGGAGGGGAAGGTATACAAATTTCAACGCCCCTCGATAGTTTTAATAAACAGTCAAAAATGTAATAACATCAGTAGTTACCTACTTTTATTGTGATAAAAATATTACTTATCAAACACTGTCATCATGTAAAAATAGAAATTACACTAAACAGATGGTCGGATCGGGCGGTCTAAAAAAAAAAGCTGCCGCCCTATCTCCCGTCAGCCATGTCGTCGGAGCTCCGCTGGCCTTCGGCCTACGCTCCTCATGTCCCAAATTCGGACTTCTGGGACATAAAGTTGTAATACTACTTCGGACCAATCATGGTGGTCGACATACGCAGGGCAAGTATTAAAGAAAACAACTTCTAAACTTTAAAAATAAAAACCGATGATGCTATCTCAATCACCGACTCATTACATAGACCACGGGCCGTCGGGCATTATTAATAATGGCCGGTCAAAGTGATAAATTAATCACTTTGGCCATTGCTCTTGGGCATTATTAATAATGGCCGGTCCTTATTAATAATGCTCAGTTAGTCACGTCGCTTGTAACATATATATCATTCTATTCGATTCGGTTTGGTTTCGTGTTATTGAGAAGTATTCCTTACCCTTATAAAATTTTGAGAATCCTTAAAAATCCTTAATGAATTGGAAAATCCATTAGAGCCCTTAGAAGATTTTGTAAAATACTTCTGAATATTTTTAAAACCTTTAAGAGAACCCTTACAGCAGTACGAAAACCCTAAGGAACCCCTAAATCAATATGAAAACCTTTAAGAGCCCCTCATTCTAAAAACTAATTCAGTAAAAAAAAAAAAATTGAAGTAAAAAAAATGAGAATTTATTTTAAAGATTTAAACATTAATACAGTCTTAAACCTTATTTAAAAACTCAGACTTTTTCCCATAAAAAAAACAATACCCAAAAGTTTGCTTGTCGTCGCCCCTATTTTTTTTTTCGGTTGGGAATTCATCAAAATGACTCCTCCCGCTCTGGGCGAAGCACGAGTAAGTATCAGAGTTTTACTGACTAAAACCCATCCGTGTTCCTTCATCGCCCTTTGTGTTCCGGGGCCACGGTTGTTCTTTCGAACAGTCCCGCAACCCCGGCAGGCATCGGCCCTTGCGGACCCCTTCCTATTGCTGACTCTCTGTTTGTCGTCACCCCCTTGAGTTACGCTTCACCCACTCAACCATCGTTACGCTACGGACCTACCTACCATCGGAAAGCTATCGCCACCTTATCCCTACGCTACGGGGTTCGCCCTTCGCTTTACCGGTATCACCACCGGACAGGTTTCGACGTCTACTATAATATTTGTTCAAACCCATAATGGCTATCTCTAACAGTTATGAAGTTACAACCCTTTAAATTTTAGGGGAGGTTGGGGTGGGGATTGGGGAGGGTATACAAATTTCAACACCCCTCAATAGTTTAGGTTAGAATCAATACGAAAGCGTATGCGTGCGTAGTACTTACATAGTTACAGTTCCCGGCACGTAACTTGGCAAGAGTCGTTAGATGCGCAGAAGTCGTTTTTTAGGTCACTTTGGTGGTCAAGCGGGACGCGGGGTATGACGTAGCGCCGTTCAAAGCGCGCGATTGGTGCGTCAGTCGACCCTTGCCTCCCGCACCGCGTCCTACATTCCGTTCGCTCCCGATTACACTTGCGTGCACGAAAGTTGTACCCTTTGTTTTTGTTGACTTTTAGGTACGAGTTCAGTTTTAGTTTTAAATTAAGTTTTTGTTACGAGTTATTGTTATTGTTTTAAATTTAGTTTTTGTTACGAGTTGTTGTTATTGTTTTAAATTTAGTTTTTTTTATGTTTATTACATAATATGCTAGTTCAAGTGGTAGTTCTAATTTGATGCCAGGGGTAACAGTATTATTAACCGATAGTGACGACGAGAACCTATAATTTTTAATAATATTACCTTTTTTACATACTTAATAAAAAAATGCATATTATATTTTATATAAAACACCTAATAAATGTCACGAATTCCTTTGCTTTGTTTAACTACATCATCAAAAATAAATAATGGCAATAACCATAATGACAATCAATAAAAGTGACCAGTTTTTTGTTCCACTAAGTGCACGATGCGCGAACTTGCCCCCACTACGCCAAAACCTTGCCAACTTACGTGCCGGGAACTGTATTTGCGGAGCGTTTTGGCGTGGCGCGAAATTTAAAATTAGAATTCAAATATTTTTTCCGTATGTATATAGTCGCCTCTGAGTTACGCTTCACCCTTTCAAGCTTCGTTACACTATGGAAGTCACCGGCTCGCTTCGCTCGCCATCTCTCCCCTTCGCTTTACCGGTACCACCACCGGACAGGTTTCGACGCCTACTATAATATTTGTTCAAGCACCTAATGGCTATCTCTAACCGTTATGAAGTTACAGCCCTTCAAATTTTAGGGGAGTTTTGGGACGGGAGGGAAGAGTGTTAAAATTTCAACGCCCTTCAATAGTTCTAGGTAGGAATAAAAACAAAACCGCTACATGTCCTAGTTTCCGAGATACGATGGGTGGGAGGGGTGAAGGGGGGAGAGGGGGGTGTTGTGAAAAATGATTCTGACTAACGCATTGCTCCTTTATATGAATCTGAAAAAAAAGTTTCAATTCTCTGAACTTCCGAGATCCGCTTAAAGGGGGGGAGAAGGGGGGCAAGGGGGGTAACATTGAAAAATGTTTTATACTTCCCCGAGCCTCTTCTATACAAATCAGTAAAAAAACAAAACAGGGGTCTCTTAGTTTCCGAGATACGATAGGGAGGGGTGGGAAGGGGGGCAAAAAGTGGTTTGGAACATTTTCCCTACTCGTGAGAGTAACTTGATTATGAATCTGTCAAAATATACCCCTCTCCCTCTCCACCGTCCGGGAGAACAATAATGTCAGTGAGTGGTATTCGAACAAGGTTTCGAAAACCGAAAATGGCACGGCCGCCATCTTGAATTTTTAAAATGTCACAATTTTTCTAAAGTAACCAGGATACAAGCTACCTGTCTGTAAAAACACGGTGAATGTCCGTTGACTTTGGTAAAACGAAAGAATTCGCCAAAGTCGGGTCTGACCCTGAAAATTCAAGCCCCAATGGCTCTCGGGGTTGCCAGTTGTAAGTGATGAAAATGGTCAAATAACATTTGGGGGATCCCAATGTTGCCGGCTGGTCAAAGTCTCCATTAAAAATATCATTATTTCTACTTTTCATATTTTTAGGGAGAATCTGAGAAAATACCCTAAAAATGGGGAAAAATTTTGCACCAGGCAACACTCCTCAACGAAATAAACAACCGGTTCATACAACACAATCCAGTCGGGGGATGCCACCTGTCTGATTTATTGTGTAAAAAATTGAGATTTTTCGTCATTTCTACAAGATGGCCGCCACACTGTCTGCCATCTTGTTTTTCTGAAAAGTCATAATTTTCTTGAAATCTCAAGGATATAGGCTGCCAACCGGTGTAAGTGGTGTTGCCAACTTTTGAGTTTAGTAGAACAAAAGAACTCGCCAAAGTCAAAAAGTCCAAAAAATTAAAATATTCAATATTTTTTGTGGTTGCCAATTTAAACGAACCAAAAACGTCTAATGTCATTCGAGGGACCCCAATGTTGCCACCTAGTCAAAGTCTCCATTCAACATGTCTTTATTTCTACTTTTCATGTTTTTAGGGAAAATTTGGGAAAATACCCTAAAAATGGGGAATTTATTCAAACCAGGCAACACTTCTCAACGAAACACAACCGTTTGTTAAAACTCGAACCCGACAGATGTTGCCAACTACCCGAAAAATGGATTAAAAAAAGTCAAAAATTCCACTTCTTCACAAAATGGCCGCCACAGCGTTCGCCATCTTGTTTTTCTGAAAAGTCACAAATTTTCTGAAATCTCAAGGACTTACGCCACCGACTGGTGTACTTGGTGTTGCCAACTTTTGAAATCGGTAGAACAAAATAATTCGTCAAAGTTTAGTGCAAAATATCGAAGATTTCAAAACGTCCAAGCGCAGCCACCATATTCTTTGTTTTTTTTTCTTTACTTTTTTTTAAATAATTTTAGATTTTGTATGGGATCTATGAGTCAAAACTTGTCCAAGTCTTTTCTCTACCGAAACCGGAAATGGACTCGGCCGCCATCTTGGATTTGAATCTCCTCTATAATTTTCCTCTACTCAATCTATGGTTTTATATATTATTGTAAAACATACCCCTAACCCATCTCTCACCCATTCCGAGAAACGACATGTCAATGAGTCAGTGAGTGAGTGGTCTTGTACTTTTATATAATTCATTACGCTACGGAGGTCGCCGGCTCGTTTCACTCGCCACCTCCCCCCTTCACTCCAGTTAGGACCTACCTACCACCGGAAACCTAACGTGTCCTACGCTACGGAGGTCACCGGCTCGCTTCGCTCGCCCGCTCTTCCCTTCGCTTTACCGGTACCACCACCGGACAGGTTTCGACGCCTACTATAATATTTGTTCAAACACCTAATGGCTATCTCCAACCGTTATGAAGTTACAGCCCTTTCTTTTTTTGAGAAAATATTTTTTCAGAATGTACATAGTCACCTCTGAGTTACGCTTCACCCACTCAACCTTTGTTTACGCAATGGAGGTCGCCGGCTCGCTTCGCTCGCCACCTCCCCCTTCGCTTCACTCAGGACCTACCTACCACCGGAAAGCTATCGTGACCTTATCCCTACACTACGGGACATAAAGTTGTAATACTAATTCGGACCAATCATGGTGGTCGACCTATGCAGGGCAAGTATTAAAGAACAATTATGTCAGTCAGTCAGTGGTAATCGAGCTTTATATAGTATAACTAGTATTTGCGTGTTGCGCGAGGTGCAAGCACCTCGCGTGCTTGTGCTGCTACATTTTTCACTTTTAAAACCCCTAAACATAGTAAAATGTCAAACATAACTATAAAAGAGTCTTTCACTTTTCAAAGTCTTTTTTTTTAAAGGGACAAGCCCGCCACACTGTTCCCAACCACTGTAACTCCTGAAAGCCAGAATCAACAGTGGCGACCACCAGAAAAGCGCCGAGACAATGAAGCTCGACGAAGTCCCAGAGAATGAATTTAACTGTCTTGGATCCCGCAACGAAATTAATCAGAAAAGTATAGCGGAGGAGTAGGAAAATCTGTAATTTCCACTTCCCTCCATATCAGCAGGAGACACAAAGAAACAAGGCCAATAGGCGCAAAGGGACGTTCACAACTGGGATAGGCCCAGTTGCCTAGCACCACGGATAAAATATTAACATTAATGGGTCCTAAGTTGTGAGCAGTTATATTTGATTCCAATAATAGGTATGGCAAAAACGCTTGAACGCACGGAAATTTGTTCTAGTTTCTACAAGGTCTGTGTAGTAAATAACTCCGGATGTAACCTGTACACTATCCAACATAATATTGCGTTCATTCTGCCAAAGACTGCACTCCCATAAAATATGATGTGCTGATTGTTCATATTCGCAGTCAGATGTGGAACATTGACAAAGAGGCGAGTCAACAAGAGTCTAGTGAAATGCCTAATAAAGCCCAAAGGGACCCGAAAGGTTTCCACTTCATTAAGCTGTATATATGTAACGTTCAATTTGATAAGTCCGGGTACTACTAATAATGACCAGTCTGTATTCATAATGCCCGACTCAATTGGGCAATGTGATTAAAACAGCATTATTAATCACTTTTCCCGGCCATTATGAATAATGCCCACCCTTTCTTGAGCAAAGTAATAAAATAAGTGAACTGTTATATAGTCTTTTTGTTTATTAAATGAAATTAAACTCACAAAATTTTCATGAAAAGTTAACAAAAAATAAACTATTGAACATAGTAGTTAAACAAGAAACAGTTAAAAATGTAATAACATCCGTAGTCACCTACTTTTATTTTGATTAAAATATTACTTATCAAACACTGTCATCATGTAAAAATAGAAATTACACTAAACAGATGGTCGGATCGGGCGGTCTAAAAAAAAAAGCTGCCGCCCTATCTCCCGTCAGCCATGTCGTCGGAGCTCCGCCGCCCTTCGGCCTACGCTCCTCATGTCCCAAATTCGGACTTCTGGGACATAAAGTTGTAATACTAATTCGGACCAATCATGGTGGTCGACCTATGCAAGGCAAGTATTAAAGAAAACAATGATGCTATCTCAAACACTGACTTATTACATAGACCACGGGCCGTCGGGCACTATTCATAATGGCTGGTCAAAGTGATAAATTAATCACTTTGCACATTGCTCTTGGGCATTATTAATAATGGCCGGTCCTTATTAATAATGCCCAGTTAATCACGTTGCTTGTAACATATATATCATTCTATTCGGTTCGGTTCGGTTTCGTGTTATTGAGAAGTTTTCCTCACCCTTATAAAATTTTGAGAATCCTTAAAAATCCATAATTAATTGGAAAATCCATTAGAGCCCTTAGAAGATTTTATAAAATACTTCTGAATATTTTTAAAACCTTTAAGAGCACCCTTACAGCAGTACGAAAACCCTAAGGAACCCCTAAATCAATATGAAAACCTCTAAGAACCCCTCATTCTTAAAACTAATTCAGTAAAAAAAAAGAATTAAAATAAAAAAAAATGAGAATTTATTTTAAAGATTTTGAAACCCCTTAAAAACATGAATACAGTCTAAAACCTTATTTAAAAACTCAGACTTTTTCCCATTAAAAAAACAATATCCAAAAGTTTGCTTGTCGTCGCCCCTATAGTTTTTTTTTTTTTCGGTTGGGAAATCATGACTCCTCCCGCTCTGGGCGGAGCACGAGGAAGTATCAGACTTTTACTAACTAAAACCCATCCATGTTCCTTCATCGCCCTTTGTGTTCCGGGGCCACGGTTGTTCTTTCGAACAGTCCCGCAACCCCGGCAGGCATCAGCCCTTGCGGACCCCTTCCTATTGCTGACTCTCTGTTTGTCGTCGCCCCCTTGAGTTACGCTTCACCCACTCAACCATCGTTACGCTACGGACCTACCTACCCTACGCTACGGGGTTCGCCCTTCGCTTTACCGGTATCACCACCGGACAGGTTTTGACGCCTACTATAATATTTGTTCAAACCCATAATGGCTATCTCTAACAGTTATGAAGTTACAACCCTTTAAATTTTAGGGGAGGTTGGGGTGGGGAGGGGAGGGTATACAAATTTCAACACCCCTTAATAGTTTTAGGTCAGAATCAATACGAATGCGTATGCGTGCGTAGTACTTACATAGTTAGTTGGGGAGCGTTTTGGCGTGGCGCGAAATTTAAAATTAGAATTCAAATATTTTTTCCGTATGTATATAGTCGCCTCTGAGTTACGCTTCACCCTTTCAACCTTCGTTATGCTATGGAAGTCACCGGCTCGCTTCGCTCGCCACCTCTCCCCTTCGCTTTACAGGTACCACCACCGCACAGGTTTCAACGCCTACTATAATATTTGTTCAAACACCTATTGGTTATCTCCAACCGTTATGACGTTACAACCCTTTAAATTTTGGGGGAGGCTGGGGTGGGGAGGGGAGGGTACAAATTTCAACGCCCTTCAATAATAGTAACTTATAATAAAAATCAAAAAGCTGCTACGTGTCCTAGTTTCCGAGATAAAATGGGGGGAGGGGTGAAGGGGGGGAGGAGGGAAATTGAAAAAAAATGACATTGATTAACGCATTGCCCCTTTATATGAATCTGAAAAAAAAATGTTCCAATTCTCTTAACTTTCGAGATCTTCCTAAAGGAGGGGAGAGAGTGACAAGGGGGCAATTTCAAAAACTGGTTTTTACTTTTCCAAGCCTCCTCTATACGAATTCGTTAAAAAAGTAAGACACGGGTCTCTTAGTTTCCGAGATACGATAGGGAGGGGGAGGAAGGAGGGCAAAAAGGGGAAGTTTGGAATTTTTAACCTACTTGTGAGAGACAGTTGTTTACGAATCTGTCAAAATATACTCCCCTACCCCTCCACCACCTAGGAGAACAATATGTCAGTGAGTGCCATTTCGGAAACCGGAAATGGCACGACCGCAATCGTGAATTTCTAAAATGTTACAATTTTTCTAAAGTAACCAGGATAATGTGTACCTGTCAATAAAAACACGGTGGCTGTACGTTGACTTTGGTAAAACAAAAGAATTCGCCAAAGTCGGGTCTGACCCGAAAATTCAAGGCCCAATGGCTCTCGGGGTTGCCAGCTGAGAGTGATGAAAATGGACAAATGTCATTTGGGGAACTCCAATGTTGCCGGCTAGTCAAAGTCTCCATTTAAAATGTCGTCATTTCTACTTTTCATGTGTTTAGGGAAAATCAGGTAAACTTACCCCAAAAGTGGGAAAAATGTTGCACCAGGCAACACTCTTCGATGAAGGACACAACCGGTATACAACACAATTCAGTCGGGGGATGCCAGCTGTCCCTTTTATTGTGTCGAAAATTGAGAATTTTCGTAATTTTTACAAGATGGCCGCCACACTGTTCGCCATCTTGTGTTTCTGAATAGTCATAATTTTCCTGAAATTGCAAGGATATAGGCTACCGAATGGTGTACTTGATGTTGCTAACTTTTGAGTTTGGTAAAACAAAAGAACTCGCCAAAGTCGGGTCTGACCCGAAAATTCAAGCCCCAATGGCTCTCGGGGTTGCCAGTTGAAAGTGATGAAATTAGTTAAATGTCATTTGGGGGACCCCAATGTTGCCAGCTAGTCAAAGTCTTCATTCAAAATGTCCTTATTTCTACTTTTCATGTTTTTGGGGAAAATCTGGGAAAATACCCTAAAAATGGGTATAATGGCCGGAAATAATGGCCGGTGTGTATTCATAATGCCCGACTCATTTGGGCAATGTGATTAAAACAGCATGATTACTCACTTTTCCCGGCCATTATAAATAATGCCCACCCTATCTTGGGCAAAGTAATAAAATAGGTGAACTGTTATATAGTCTTTTTGTTTATTAAATGAAATTAAACTCACAAAATTTTCATGACAAGTTAACAAAAAATAAACTATTGAACATAGTAGTTAAAAAAGAAACAGTTAAAAATGTAATAACATCCGTAGTCACCTACTTTTATTTTGATTAAAATATTACTTATCAAACACTGTCATCATGTAAAAATAGAAATTACACTAAACAGATGGTCGGATCGGGCGGTCTAAAAAAAAAAGCTGCCGCCCTATCTCCCGTCAGTCATGTCGTCGGAGCTCCGCCGGCCTTCGGCCTACGCTCCTCATGTCCCAAATTCGGACTTCTGGGACATAAAGTTGTAATACTAATTCGGACCAATCATGGTGGTCGACCTATGCAGGGCAAGTATTAAAGAAAACAATGATGCTATCTCAAACACTGACTTATTACATAGACCACGGGCCTTCGGGCAATAATGGCCGGTCAAAGTGATAAATTAATCACTTTGCCCATCGCTCTTGGGCATTATTAATAATGGCCGGTCCTTATTAATAATGCCCAGTTAATCACGTTGCCCATAACATATACCTATATCATTCTAATCGGTTCGGTTCCTTACCCTTATAACATTTTGAGAATCCATATCAATCCTTAAATGAATTGGAAAATCCGTTAGCTAACTCTGTTTGAAGCTTTAAAAAATTTATTGAACATTTTAAACATTTTGAAAACCTTTACAGCTGTACAAACACCCTAAACCTAAAGCCCTAAGGAACCCCTTAATTATTATGAAGCAGTCTAAGAACCCTTAAGATCCCCTTAAACTATCTGAAACCTTATTTAAAAACTTAGACATTTTCCCATTAAAAAAAACATTACCCTAAAGTTTGTTTGTTGTACCTACCACCGGACAGCTATCGTGAACTTATCTCTGCCACCAACAGATAGGTTTCGACGCCTGCTATTATATTTGTTCCAACACCTAATGTCTATGTCTAACCATAGTAAAGTTACAGCCCTTTCAATTTTATGAGAGGTTGTCAAGGGGAGGGTGGGGTAATCAAAATTTCAATGCCCCTCAATAGTTTTAGGTCAGAATCAATACGAATGCGTATGCGTGCGTGGTACTTATATAGTTAGTTGCGGAGCGTATTGGCGTGGCACGAAATTTAAAATTAGAATTCAAAATATTTTTTCCGTATACGTACATAGTCATCTCTGAGTTACGCTTCACGCACTTAACCAAAGGCCGCGTGAAAAAAACATGTGGCGAGTGAAGCGAGCCGGCGTAGCATAACGACTACGGAGGTCACCGGCTCGCTTCGTTCGCCACCTCCCCCCTTCGCTCCACTCAGGACCTACCTACCACCGGAAAGCTATCGTGACCTTATTCCTACGCTACGGGGGTCACCGGCTCGCTACGCTCGCTCGCTCCTCCAATCGCTTTACCGGTACCACCACCGGACAGGTTTTGACGCCTACTATAATATTTGTTCAAGCACCTAATGGCTATCTCTAACCGTTATGAATTTAAAGCCCTTCAAATTTTAGGGGAATTTGGGGACGGGAGGGGAGAGTGTAAAAATTTCAACGCCCTTCAATAGTTTTAGGTAAGAATAAAAACAAAACCGCTATATGTCCTAGTTTCCAAGATACGATGGGTGGGAGGGGTGAAGGGGGGGAGATGGGGGTGTTGTGAAAAATGATTCTGACTAACGCATTGCTCCTTTATATGAATCTGAAAAAAAAAGTTTCAATTCTCTGAACTTCCAAGATCCCCCTAAAGGGAGGGAGAAGTGGGGCAAGGGGGGTAACATTGAAAAATGTTTTTATACTTCCCCGAGCTTCCTCTATACAAATTGATTGATTGATTGATTTTCCCTACTCGTGAGAGTAACTTGATTATGAATCTGTCAAAATATACCCCTCTCCCTCTCCACCGTCCGGGAGAACAATAATTTCAGTGAGTGGTATTCGAACAAGGCTTCGAAAAACGGAAATGGCACGGCCGCCATCTTGAATTTTTAAAATGTCACAATTTTTATAAAGTAACCAGGATACAAGTTACCTGTCTGTAAAAACATGGTGGCTGTCCGTTGACTTTGGTAGAACGAAAGAATTCGCCAAAGTCGGGTCTGACCCTGAAAAAATCGGGGTTGCCAGTTGAAAGTGATGAAAATGGTCAAATAACATTTGGGGGACCCTAATGTTGCCGGCTGGTCAGTCTCCATTCAAAATATCATTATTTCTACTTTTCATACTTTTGGGGAGAATCTGAAAAAATACCCTAAAAATGGGGAAATTTTTAGCACCAGGCAACACTCCGACGAAATAAACAACCGGTTTATACAACACAATCCAGTCGGGGGATGCCAGCTGTGTGATTTATTGTGTAAAAAATTGGGATTTTTCGTCATTTCTACAAGATGGCTGCCACACTGTCCGCCACCTTGTTTTTCTGAAATGTCATAATTTTCCTGAAATCTCAAGGATATAGGCTACCGACTGTTGTACTTGGTGTTGTCAACTTTTGTGTTTGGTAGAACAAAAGATCTCGCCAAATTCGGGTCTGACCCGAAAATTCAAGCCCCAATGGCTCCCGGGGTTGCCAGCTGTGAGTGATGAAAATGGTCATGAGTCATTTCGGCACCCGATTCTTGGTGGTTACCCAAACTTTCCATTTAAAATGTCGTCATTTCTACTTTCCACGTTTTTGAGGAAAATCTGGGAAAATTACCCCAAAATTAAAGAGAATTTTTGCAACAGGCAACACTCCTCAACCAAATACACAACCAGTTCATACAACATAATCCAGTCGGGGGATGCCAGCTGTCCCATTTATCGTGTCGAAAATTGGGAGTTTTCGTCGTTTTTACAAGATGGCCGCCACACTGTTCGCCATTTTGTGTTTCTGAAAAGTCACAATTTTCCTGAAATTTCAAGGTTATAGGCCAACGACTGGTGTAAGTGATGTTGCTAACGTTTTAAATCGGTAGAACAAAATAATTCGACAAAGTTTAGTACAAAAAGTTTGTATGGGACCTATGAGTCGAAACTCATCCAAGTCTTTAGGAACCCCTTAATCAGTATGAAGCAGTCTAAGAACCCTTAAGATCCGCTAAAATAATCTAAAACTTTCATTAAAAACTCAGACCTATAAACTATCTTGACCTTATCCCTACCACCACCGGACAGATTTTGACACTTACTATAATATTTGTTCAAACACCTAATGGCTATCTCTAAGCGTTATGAAGTTACAGCCCTTTCTTTTTTTGAGAAAATATTTTTTCCGAATGTACATAGTCACCTCTGAGTTTCGCTTCACCCACTCAACCTTGGTTACGCAACGGAGGGCGCCGGCTCGCTTCGCTCGCCACCTCCCCCTTCGCTTCACTCGATCTCGCAGGTTCGCTCCATTCAGGACCTACCTACCATCGGAAAGCTATCGTGGCCGTACCACCATCGGAGACCGGACAAGTTTCGACGCCTACTATATAATTTGTTCAAACACCTAATTGCTATCTTTAACCGTTACGAAGTTACAGCCCTTTCAATTTTAGGGGAGGTTGGGGTGGGGAGGGGAAGGTATACAAATTTCAACGCCCCTCAATAGTTTTAATAAACAGTCAAAAATGTAATAACATGAGTAGTTACCTACTTTTATTTTGATAAAAATATTACTTATCAAACACTGTCATCATGTAAAAATAGAAATTACACTGAACAGATAGTCGGACCGGGCGGTCTAAAAAAAAAAGCTGCCGCCCTATCTCCCGTCAGACATGTCGTCGGAGCTCCGCCGGCCTTCGGCCTACGCTCCTCATGTCCAAAATTCGGACTTCTGGGACATAAAGTTGTAATACTAATACGGACCAATCATGGTGGTCAACCTATGCAGGGCAAGTATTAAAGAAAACAATGATGCTATCTCAAATACTGACCTATAACATAGACCTCGGTCCGTCGGGCATTAATAATAATGGCCGGTCCTTATTAATAATGCCCAGTTAATCACGTTGACCGTAACATACATATCATTCTATTCGGTTCGATTCGGTTTCGTGTTATTGAGAAGTATTCCTTACCCTTATAAAATTTTGAGAATCGATAGTAATCCTTAAATGAACTGGAAAATCCGTTAGCTAACTCCGTTTGAAGCTTTTAAAAATAATTATTGAACTTTTTAAACATTTTGAAATTCTTTACCTTTACAGCTGTACAAAAACCCTAAACCTGAAGCCCTTAGGTACCCTTAAATTATTATGAAGCAGTCTAAGAACTCTTAAGATTACCAATTTTTTTTTTTTTTTTTTTTTCGGATGGGAAATCATAAATAACTCCTCCCGCTCTGGGCGGAGCAGGAGGGAGTGTCAGACTTTTACTGACTAAAACCCATCCATGTTCCTTCATCGCCCTTTGTGTTCCGGGGCCACGGTATGTCTTTCGAACAGTCCCGCAACCCCGGCAGGCATCGGTCCCTACGGACCCCTTCCCTTTTGCTGACTCACTTTGAGGCGCGCGTGGAACACGAACGCGCCGTCGACACGGCCTGTCGTCATGAGACGGACGGACGGCGAGCTAGCCCATAGCCCACCGTCCACGGGCCCGCGTCTTAAGATCCCCTTAGACAACCTAAAACCTTATTTAAAAACTTAGACATTTACCCATTAAAAAAACATTACCCTAAAGTTTGCTTATTGTACCTACCACCGAAAAGCTTTTTTTTTTTTTTTTTTTCTTTTCCGTTTGAAGCTTTTAAAAAAAAATATTGAACTTTTTAAACATTTTGAAAACCTTTACCTTTACAGCTGTACAAAAACCCTAAATCTGAAGCCTTAGGGTACCCCTAAATTATTATGAAGCAGTCTAAGAACTCTTAAGATCCCCTTAAACAATCTAAAAACTTAGACATTTTCCCATTAAAAAAAACGTTACCCTAAAGTTTGCTTATTGTACCTACCACCGGAAAGCTATCGTAAACTTATATAACTCTGCCAACACCAGACA
The DNA here is from genome assembly GCA_905147715.2 of Xestia xanthographa. Taxonomy (NCBI): domain Eukaryota; kingdom Metazoa; phylum Arthropoda; class Insecta; order Lepidoptera; family Noctuidae; genus Xestia; species Xestia xanthographa. The sequence goes on along the minus strand of LR990653.1, from coordinate 23,303,665 downwards.
GGTTTCGACGCTTGCTATTATATTTGTTCCAACACCTAATGTCTATGTCTAACCATAATACAGCCCTTTCAATTTTAGGGGAGGTTGGAGAGGGGTGGGTAGGGTATTAAAAATTTTAATGCCCATCAATAGGTTTAGGTCAGAATCAATACGAATGCGTATGCGTGCGTAGTACTTATATAGTTAGTTGCGGAGCGTTTTGGCTTGGCGCGAAATTTAAAATTAGAATTCAAAATATTTTTTCCGTATGTACATAGTCATCTCTGAGTTTCGCTTCTCCTACTTAACCAAAGGCCGCGTGAAAAACACAGGTGGCGAGTGAAGCGAGCCGGCGACCTCCGTAGCATAACGACTACGGAGGTCACCGGCTCACTTCGCTCGCCACCTCCCCCCATCGCTCCACTCAGGACCTACCTACCACCGGAAAGCTATCGTAAACTTATATAACTCTGCCACCACCAGACAGGTTTCGACGCTTGCTATTATATTTGTTCCAACACCTAATGTCTATGTCTAACCATAATACAGCCCTTTCAATTTTAGGGGAGGTTGGAGAGGGGTGGGTAGGGTATTAAAAATTTTAATGCCCATCAATAGGTTTAGGTCAGAATCAATACGAATGCGTATGCGTGCGTAGTACTTATATAGTTAGTTGCGGAGCGTTTTGGCGTGGCGCGAAATTTAAAATTAGAATTCAAAATATTTTTTCCGTATGTACATAGTCATCTCTGAGTTTCGCTTCTCCTACTTAACCAAAGGCCGCGTGAAAAACACAGGTGGCGAGTGAAGCGAGCCGGCGACCTCCGTAGCATAACGACTACGGAGGTCACCGGCTCACTTCGCTCGCCACCTCCCCCCATCGCTCCACTCAGGACCTACCTACCACCGGAAAGCTATCGTGACCTTATCCCTACGCTCTGGGGGTCGCCGGCTCGCTACACTCGCTCGCTCCTCCCTTCGCTTTACCGGTACCACTACCACCACCGGAGAGGTTTCGACGCCTACTATAATATTTGTTCAAGCACCTAATGGCTATCTCTAACCGTTATGAAGTTACAGCCCTTCAAATTTTAGGGGAGTTTGGGGAGGGGAGGGTATACATATATTTCAACGCCCCCCATTAGTTTTAGGTAAGAATAAAAAAAAACCGCTACGTTTCCTGGTTTCCGAGATACGATGCGGGGGAGGGGTGAAGTGGGGGAGAGGGGGGAGTTATGAAAAATTATTTTGACCAACTCTGGGCCCCTTAATATGAATCTGAAAAAGAAAATGTTCCAAGTCTCTTTGTTTCCGAGATACGATAGGGAGCGGTGGGAACAGGGACAAAAAGGGGAGGTTTGAGACTTTTTCCCTACTCGTGAGAGTTACTTGTTTACGAATCTGCCAAAATATAACCCCCTCCCCCTCCACCATCTTTTTTTTTTTTTTTTTTTTTTTTTTTTTTTTTCGGATGGGAAATCATCAAATAACCCCTCCCGCTCTGGGCGGAGCAGGAGGGAGTGTCAGACTTTTACTGACTAAAACCCATCCATGTTCCTTCATCGCCCTTTGTGTTCCGGGGCCACGGTATCTCTTTCGAATAGTCCCTCAACCCCGGCAGGCATCGGTCCTTGCGGACCCCTTCCTTTTTGCTGACTCTCTTTGAGGCGCGCGTGGAACACGAACGCGCCGTCGACACGGCCTGTCGTCATGAGACGGACGGACGGCGAGCTAGCCCATAGCCCACCGTCCACAGGCCCGCGCCTACGATGGCCGGGGGCCACGTGGTGGTGGCCCCCGACGCCCGGGGCGTCTCCCGCGGCGGCCGGGACGTTGAGAGGTTCGCTCCCTCTCACGTTCCGCCACCTCCTTCTCTAGCATTACTGCTTCGCAGAAGGAGGTGACGGCGTCCCATTCCGTCTCGCTCCGGACCATGGCTTGCACCAGGGCCGGACGCGAGAGGTCGCCGCCGCCGATCGCCCCCCTCCACCATCTGGGAGAACAATTACGTCAGTGAGTGAGTGGTAATAAACCGGAAATGGCACGGCCGCCATCTTGAATTTCTGAAATGTCATAATTTTCCTAAAATAAACAGGATACAAGTTACCTGTCATACCTAAAGAAACGGTGGCTGTCCGTTGACTTTGGTAGATCAATAGAATTCGCCAAAGTTGGGTCTGACCCGAAAATTTAAGCCCCCATGGCTCTCGGGGTTGCCAGCTGAAAGTGATGAAAATGGTCAAATATCATTTGGCACCCCATTCTTGGTGGTAATGCAGAATTTCCATTTAAAATTTCTTTATTTGTACTTTTAGAGTTTTCGGGGTGATAAAAATATTACTTATCAAACACTATGTCATCATGTAAAAATAGAAATTACACTAAACAGATGGTCGGTACGGGCGGTCTAAAAAAAAAAGCTGCCGCCCTATCTCCCGTCAGCCATGTCGTCGGAGCTCCGCCGGCCTTCGGCCTACGCTCCTCATGTCCCAAATTCGGACTTCTGGGTCATAAAGTTGTAATACTAATTCGGACCAATCATGGTGGTCGACCTATGCAGGGCAAGTATTAAAGAAAACAAATTTTAAACTTTAAAATTTAGACCGATGATGCTATCTCAAACACTGACTTATTACATACCCCACGGGTCGTCGGACATTATTAATAATGGCCGGTCAAAGTGATAAATTAATCACTTTGCCCATCGCTCTTCCTCGGCATATTATTAATAACGGCCGGTCCTTATTAATAATGCCCAGTTAATCACGTTGCCCGTTACACATATATCATTCTATTCGGTTCGGTTCGGTTTCGTGTTATTGAGAAGTATTCCTTACCCTTATAAAATTTTGAGAATCCTTAAGAATCCTTAATGAATTGGATAATCCATTAGAGCCCTTAGAAGATTTTGTAAAATGCTTTTGAATATTTTTAAAACCTTTATGAGCACACTTACAGCAGTACGAAAACCGCAAGGAATCAATAATCAATATGAAAACCTCAAAAAACCCTATTCCAAAAACTAATTTAATCAAAAAAATAAATTAAAGTAAAAAAACCGGCCAAGTGCGAGTCGGGCTCGCGCACGAAGGGTTCCGTACCATTATCTATACATTAGACAAAACGCCAAAAAATTACGTTTGTTGTATGGTAAATTAATATTTAAGGGGGGCTCCCCTTAAATATTAATTTCATTCTGTTTTTAGTATTTGTTGTTATAGCGGCAACAGAAATACATCATCTGTGAAAATTTCAACTGTCTAGCTGTCACGGTTCATGAGATACAGCCGTGTGACAGACAGACGGACAGACGGACAGACAGCGAATTCTTAGTAATAGGGTTCCGTTTTTAGGGTTCCGTACCCAAAGGGTAAAAACGGAACCCTATTACTAAGACTTCGCTGTCTGTCCGTCTGTCCGTCTGTCCGTCTTTCCATCTGTCTGTCACCAGGCTGTATCTCATAAACCGTGACAGCTAGACAGTTGAAATTTTCACAGATTATGTATGTCTGTTGCCGCTATAACAAGAAATACTAAAAACAGAATAAAATTAATATTTAAGGGGGGCTCCCATACAATAAACGTGATTTTTGTATAATAATTGGTACGGAACCCTTCGTGCGCGAGTCCGACTCGCACTTGGCCGGTTTTTACCCTTTGGGTACGGAACCCTAAAAAATGAGAATTTATTTTAAAGATTTTGAAACCCCTTTAAAAACATTAATACAGTCTAAAACCTTATTTAAAAACTCAGACCTTTTCCCATTAAAAAAAAAACGTTACCATAAAGTATGCTTGTCGTCGACCCTGAGTTACGCTTCACCCACTCAACCTTCGTTACGCTACGGAGGTCTCCGGCTCGCTTCGCTCGCCACCTCCCACCCTTCGCTCCACTCGGTCCCGCAGGTTCGCTCCACTCAGGACCTACCTATCACCGGAAAGCAATCGTGACCTTGTCCTTACACTACGGGGGCTCACTTCGCTCGCCCTTCGCTTTACCGGTACCACCACCGGACAGTTTTCGACGCCTACTATAATATTTGTTGAAACACCTAGCGGCTATCTCTAACCGTTATGAAGTTACAGCCCTTTCAATTTTAGAGGAGGTTGGGGAAGGGAGGGTATAAATATATTTCAACGCCCCTCAATACTTTTAGGTATGAATCAAAAGATTTTTCAGTAGTAAAAAAGGGGGTGAAGAGGGGCGGTTGAAGGGGGGAGAGTGGGGAGTTTTAAAAAATGATTTTCACTAATGAGTTGCCCCTTTATATGAATCTAAAAAAAAATGTTTCAAGTCTCTTAACTTCCGAGATCCAAATAAAGGGGGGCAGAAGGAGGGCAAGGCGGCCAATTTTGAAAACTGGTTTTTAATTTTCCGAGCTCCCTCTATACGAATCCGTAAAAAAAACAAAACACGTGTCTCTTAGTTTCCAAGATACGATGGAAAGGGGGAGGAAGGGGGGTGACATTGGGAGGTTTGACACTTTTCCCATGCTCATGAGAGTTACTTGTTTAAGAATCTGTCAAAATATACCATCCTCTCCATCCACCAGCTAGGAGAAAAATATGTCAGTGAGTGAGGTTTCGGAAACCGGAAATGGCACGGCCGCCATCTAGAATTTCTAAAATGTCACAATTTTTCTAAAGTAACCAGGATACAAGGTACATGTCAGTAAAAACACGGTGGCTGTACTTTGACTTAGGTAGAACAAAAGAATTCGCCAAAGTTGGGTCTGAACCGAAAATTCAAGCACCAATGGCTCTCGGAGTTGCCAGCTGAGAGTGATGAAAATGGTCAAAAGGCATTTGGGTGACCCCAATGTTGCCGGCTAGTCAAAGTGTCTATTTAAAATGTCGTCATTTCTACTTTTCATGTTTTTGGGGAAAATCTGGAAAAATTACCCCGAAAGTGGAAAGAATTTTTGCACCAGGCAACACTCCTCGGCAATACGCACAACCGATTCATACAACACAATCCAGTGGGGAATGCCAGCTGTCCAATTTATCGTGTCGAAAATTGGGATTTTTTATCATTTTTACAAGATGGCCGCCACACTGTCCACCATCTTGTTTTTCTGAAAAGTCAAAAAAAGGAGTGAAGAGGGGGGGGCCTGGATGGGGAGGAGAAGGGGAGTTTTGAAAAATGATTTTGACTAATGCATTGCCCCTTTATATGAATCTGAAAAAAAAAATGTTCAAAGTCTCTCAACTTTCGAGATCTGCCTATAGGGGGCGAGAAGAAGGGGCAAAAAGGGTAATTTCAAAAACTGGTTTTTACTTTTCCAAGCCTCCCCTATAGGAATCCGTAAAAAAACAAGAGACGGGTCTTTCTATTTCCATTTAAAATAACGTCATTTCTACTTTTCATGTTTTTGGTCAAAATTACCCCAAAAGTGGGGAGAAGTTTTGCACCAGGCAACACTCCTCGGCAATAAACACAACCAGTTCATACAACACAATCCAGTCGGGGGATGCCAACTGTAACATTTATTGTGTCGAAAATTGGGATTTTTCGTCATTTCTACAAGATGGCCGCCACACTGTCCGCCATCTTGTTTTTCTGAAATGTCATAATTTTCCCAAAATCTCAAGGATATAGGCTACCGATCGGTGTACTTGGTGTTGCCAACTTTTGAGTTTGGTAGAACAAAAGAACTCGCCAAAGTCGAGTCTGACCCGAAAATTCAAACCCCAATGGCTCTCGGGGTTGCCAGCTCAAAATAATAAAAATGGTCAAATGTCATTTGGGAGACCCCAATGTTGCCGGCTAGTCAAAGTCTCTATTTAAAATGTCGTCATTTCTACTTTTCATGTTTTTGGGGAAGATCTGGGAAAATTACCCCAAAAGTGTGGAGAATTTTTGCACCAGGCAACACTCCTCGGCATTACACACAACCGGTTCATACAACACAATCTGGTGGGGGGATGCCAGCTGTCCCATTTATCGTGTCGAAAATTGGAATTTTTTGTAATTTTTACAACATGGCCGCCCCACTGTCCGCCATCTTGTTTTACTGAAAAGTCATAATTTTCCTGAAATCTCAAGAATATAGGCTACCAACCGGTGTGCGTGGTGTTGCCAACTTTTGAGTTTGATAGAACAAAAGAACTCGCCGAATTCAGGTCTGACCCGAAAATGCAAACCCCAATGGCTCTCGGGGTTGCCAGCTCAAAGTAATGAAAATGGTCAAATGTCATTCGGGGCACCCCAATGTTGCCGGCTAGTCAAAGTCTCTATTCAAAATATCGTTATTTCTACTTTTCACGTTTTCGGGAAAAATCTGGTAAAGTACCCTAGAAATGGGGAATTTTTTTGCACCAGGCAACACTCCTCAACAAAACACATAACCGATCGGTACAGCTCGAACCCTTCAGATGTTGCCAACTGCACGAAAAATAGATTTGAAAAAAGTCGAAATTTCATGTTTTTACAAAATGGCCACCACAGCGTCCGCCATCTTGTTTTTCTGAAAAGTCATAATTTTCCTGAAATCTCAAGGATGTAGGCTACCGATCGGTGTACGTGGTGTTGCCACCTTTTGAGTTTGGTAGAACAAAAGAACTCGCCAAAGTCAAAAAGTCCCAAAAATTAAAAAATTCAATATTTTTTGGGATTGCCAACTAAAACCAACCAAAATGGCCAAATGTCATTCGGGGGACCCCAATGTTGCCAGCTAGTCAAAGTCTCTATTCAAAATGTCCTTATTTCTACTTTTCATGTTTTCGGGGAAAATCTGGCAAAATACCCTAAAAAAGGGGAAAATTTTCAAACCAGGCAACACTTTCAACAAAACACACAGCCGCTCGGTACAACTCAAACCCTTCGGATGTTGCCAACTACCCTAAAAATGGATTTGAAAAAAGTCGAAATTCCAACATTTTACAAAATGGCCGCCATACTGTTCGCCATTTTGTTTTTCTGAAAAGTCTCAATTTCCCTGAAATTTCAAGGATATAAGCCACCGACTGGTGCAATTGGTGTTGCCAACTTTAGAAATCGGTAAAACAAAACAATTCGTCAAAGTTTAGTGCAAAAAGTCGAAGATTTCAAAACGTCTCAGCGCAGCCGCCATCTTGTTGTTTTTTTTTTTTTTACTTTTTTTTTAAACCGTTCTAGATTTTGTATGGGACCTACGAGTCAAAATCCGTCCAAGTCTTTTCCTCACCGAAACCGGAAATGGACTCGACCGCCATCTTGGATTTGAATCTCCTCTATAATTTTCCTCTACACACTCTATGGTACTCTACATTTTTCCCAAACATTCCCCTAACCCATCTCTCACCCATTCCGAGAAACGACATGTCAGTGAGTCAGTCAGTGAGTGGTCTTGTAGTTTTATATAATATAAACTAGTATTTGCGTGTTGCGCGAGGTGCAAGCACCTCGCGTGCCTGTGCTGGTAGATTTTTCACTTAAAAAATGTAGTAAAAATATCAAACATAACCATAAAAGAGTCTTTCACTTTTCAAAGTCTAGTGAAATGCCAAATAAAGCCCAAAGGGACATGAAAGGTTTCCACTTGATTAAGCTGTATGTCACGTTCAATTTGATAAGTCCGGGCACTATTAATAATGGCCAGTCTGTATTCATAATGCCCGACTCAATTGGGCAATGTGATTAAAACAGCACTCACATCACTTTTCCCGGCCGTTATGAATAATGCCCACCCTTTCATGGGCAAAGTAATAAAATAGGTGAACTGTAGTGGTTTTAAACTTACAAAATGTTCATGAAAAGTTAACAAAAAATAAACTATTGAACATAGTAGTTAAAATTAAACAGTTAAAAATGTAATAACATCAGTAGTCACCTACTTTTATTTTGATAAAAATATTACTTATCAAACACTGTCATCAAGTAAAAATAGAAATTACACTAAACAGATGGTCGGATCGGGCGGTCTAAAAAAAAAGCTGCCGCCCTATCTCCCGTCAGCCATGTCGTCGTCGCTCCGCCGGCCTTCGGCCTACGCTCCTCATGCCAGCTAGCAAGACTTTTCGAGATATAAGCAAATTTAGAACCTGCTAAGACTCCATGACGCGCGCTCGCTTCGCTCGCATATTAAATAACACTCTATGACTTCTGTCCCCAAAGTGCCGGGCCTCCGCCGGCCTCCTTCGTCGGCCTACGGCCCGGTGCCCATGCCGCCCATAAAGGATACTGTCCCGAGACGGTCGTCGCCCGTCTCGCGCCAGTGTCATTTATATACGGTGGACCTGCACCTCCTAGGTAATTAGTTGGCTACAAGCATTGCATTAAATAGATTAATAAATGACAACATACAAGATAAGAAGGTCGGTACCACGGATACGGTAGTAGGTAGGTATCATCACGTTTGAGGAAAGCTAAAAAGACTCTTCAAAATTTTAAAACAGTTTGCCAACCTCACAGAACCCAGCCTCTCGATCTAATCAGTACCTCCGACCTATCACTGGAAAGATAAGAGTGTGAATTGTATAATATAGTACGTTTATGTGATTAACAAAAGAAACTCGCAGATATTTGTGTAAAACTTTATTTAATCTTGTGCACTTTGTATGGTAAATACAAGTTTCTTGTTTAAGTTTATTTTTTTATTGTTTACTTATACTATTATTTACTTATTCATCATTAACATACTCAATAATACCTACTTAAAAAATATCTATCACAATTTAGACCTACCTAAATGTATTTAATTTTCAAGCATAAAAACCTATTATGAATCGACATAAGTATCTACATTTGTACATTAATTTCTTAATTATTGATAAAAAGTAATTTTCAATCAAAACTGTCTGATAAAGATTTTTTACTCTGGATCCCGATTGTCGATGCTGATTGTGACCTCACTTCACAATTTAAAACTATTTATTACATGGTTGTAAATAAAGATTGATTCTGGTTGTTGTATCAAATTGTAAGGCAGGTTGGCTGCCTCTAACAATATGTCCAAAATAGGTGTTGATTAATATCGAACTGTGTTTTATTTTGCTGTAATGATCTAGTATGTGCTGGCTGCCTGCTCTGCCAGCTTCATCGGCTGCTGACTCTGGACTGCATTGTCTGGAAAAACATCAGCTAATATAAGTACGTTACTGGGTACATTGAACTTGTCATCAAACAATGTGATGATAAGGAGTATGATCACTCTGGAAATGTCAATCCTTTTTTGAAATAATTTGTCAATAATCTCAACCCCATGAAAACTGAAATGAACTGTCATTTCAGTTTTGTATTGTTTTTTTCAGTGAGTGGATTTGTAATGGAATACCATACTTTTTATCGTTGATTGAATAAAAGGTTAATGATGTTAGTATAGGTACTAACCATTGTGTTTTAGTGTTAGTTCTGATAGCTGAAAAAGCTTTGATGTTACCAGTGAAACCTGTTATCTGCTGTCTATTAACTTTAATGAAATTGTATGGTGGGAATATTATAACAGTATATCAGAAAGTTGTGTAGCCCTCTGCAAACTGCACACCGAAAGTGAAATTTGCATTTCCCTAATGTGTATGTGCCCCTCAACAAATTCTATGATGAACTTCATGCATTCAACCGTTGGTTGGAAGCATTTGAAAAGTTTTGCAAGTGTACAATTTGTGGCTATACTTATAGTTACCCCTGTAGCTGGCTGTGGTGGCTCAGCATTCTCCAATGCCGGTGCTCCAAATACTCCTCCAGGCTTAGTGGTGCATTGATATCTCTATCAAGCTGGTAGGCCATTGATGTGTATGCATCTAATTTACAGGACAGAAAACATTAATAGAGTAACATCAACAACAATAGAGGTCCATGACTACCTACACACCTACTATTATTACTTTTATCAATCATGCAAAATTCTTATAGCCTTCTCATAGCTGGGCAGGTTTTTGATCAAAGCATAGTTTTGTTTCTAAGAAATGATTGAAAGTAATACAATTTTTGTACTATAGTCATCTGTGTCTGTCATTGATTTATGAATGGAATTTAAGTAAGTACTTGTTTAATTTTATTTTTATTTCTTTGTTATAATCTTCATACAGTCGAAACTCTGTCACCAATCCCAGTTTTGTTTCGCTTGCACGTTGGATTCGGTGATTTTATTTCTTTTTCACTTACTTTCGTAAAGAAACGCCACAGAGCGTTGACACGACGATGAAGCAAGATGACAATGATGGTGTGTTTACACGCGCGACGTGCAGGGGTGCGGCATGCAGTCTGCCTCGTAGGTCGTAGCAGACTGGCATCTGGCCTTGGGACGCAACGCAGGCATTATTGTGGCGCCCACGCGCGCATTCGTTCGCACTCGCACGCACCCAGCCAGCCACAGCACCAACCTACTGATAAATATTGGCAGCGGATTAGGTAGGTAGGTAGGTATACCTACAACACTTAGAATTATTGAAACAAACTACTTTGTGAAATTGTATTTATTGAAAACAACTACAGCTAACTACTTGTTATTAGGTAGGTATACAGTTCTAAAACCAATTTCCGGGCTACCAGAAGATATGGTCCCTGGTGCGTTTTATTTCAAGGTATCCCCGTTACAAGCGCATCCCCATTAGAGGCCTAATCCACCTGAATTACTCGATTTACATAATACTAAATCTTAACTAAATTACATCTATTTTAAATAAACTAAGTACAGATAACTACAAACCTTTTTCCACACCACCTGGAGAGGTAAGGTTTGAGGCGCGTTTTTTTTTACGTGGTATCCCCCGAAGAGGCCTAATCCACCTAAACTACATCTATGTACCTAATACATGATTATACTACACTTTTCTAAAATCAAAGTAGCCTAATTACATTTAAATACATGTACTTCTATGTACCTACATACATGATTATACTACACTTAAATCAAAGTTGCCTAATTACAATACAATAAATTTACTTAATATGAATAAATTAAACACATATTATGTTAGTGTGGGTGTGTCAGATTGTAATAACAAATAATATATTTCCACTTAACCATCACTCTCTAATCATCTTATTTTCATTCATTTTCGTTCACGCAGTAGGTAGGTATACTTACATATTATATTATTACTATTAGGTAAGATAACAAATTATTGTAAATATTATTACATATAAAATAATTACGAGCTTGATCCTAGTAATAAATAGAAAAAAAATAAAATAGTAATACCTAAAAATAAATACTATGTGTGTCAGTGTTTCTGATAAGTGTGATATAGTATGTTATATGATAAAAACGATACAAATACGTTCAAATATATTCTTAAACTATTACAAGTTCACAAGTTTCAGAACATACTTCTACACCATTCTCTTAACATCCTTCTTTTCACATATACTCACACACATTCTTCCCCTTGACTTCATTCATAACCCTTTTAATCAACATTTTACATACTAATTGCTAGCAATTGCGCATATACACATACATACTTCACCTTGACTTCATTCATAATCCTTTTAATCAACATTTTACATACTAATTGCTAGCAATTTCGCATATACACACATACATACTTCACCTTGACTTCATTCATAACTCTTTTAATCAACATTTTACATACTAATTGCTAGCAATTTCGCATATACACACATACATACTTCACCTTGACTTCATTCATAATCCTTTTATTCAATATTTTACATACTAATTGCTAGCAATATAGACATAATACGGACTACGTGCGTGCAAAGTGTATGTGTACATGAAAAATAAATAAATATAAACCTATGATTATAACAAATAGTCATTGTTAATCATGGCAAACAAACACTCCAACCTAAACTATCCTTCTTAATTATAAATAAATAAAACGGAACGTGAGGTAGTTTAAGATGAATACGCAACAATGCGAGACCGTTATTGAACCATGTTACTGGTCAGTAGAAAATCTGACCGACTGTAGACCGGGAACGGTTGGTTGCCCGGTCAACTGAATGATCTGTAAGTAGCTAGGCTTTGGATTCCGATCAGAGTCAGCTTACTGCCGAGAACATGCTCTGGTTAGTGATGAAGTCGATAGAACCGAGTGATTGCGAATTCGTCGTTGAGGTGAGTTGTCGCACCGATAATGGGAGGTCAGTAAAGTGTGGTCGGTGTCGGCTGATTGCTGGCTCTTGCGTTGTCTGTGGCGCGAAAGTCAGGATGAGAGACAATGTCAAGTTGTGGATGCTATCTGACTTGTGGTGTTGGATCTGTAGGGAGGGATGGTATGTCCGTTAACAAAGGTAAAAGTTGTTGTCTTATCAGTAATGAGTCGTAGTGTGCAAAGGTGAGGGTGGAGTCATTGTATTGGTTGAATGAGTTATATGGCATGGAGTTATGAGTTATGATATGAATTACTTTTTACTAAAAAGTAAAAGCCGTGGACTCACTGAAAAAAATAGATTAACTGAACAGTTTAGCTACTTGAATATTTACTATATTATAGTTAATTGTTACTAAAGTTCAGCTCTGTTTTCAAAATGAATTTAGCTGTGGCTACATTTATTATTTTGTTAAAACCTGTTGAGTTAACAACAACTAAAGCATTTGGTAACTAATTACTAAAATGTAGGTGTTTACTAAACCGCTTAGCTATTATTAGCTCTGTTTTTCTAAATGAGCTATTCATTACTAATTCCAGTTAGTATTTGATAGCAACACTGTTTGGCTGGTCTCACAGCTCAGTTGGTAGTAGCCCTGCCTGCCATGCTGTAGGTCGTGGGTTCGATTCCCAACCAGGACAAACATTTTGTGATGAACATTGATGTTTTTTACGTGTTTGGGTATTTTATTGTATCAATTACCTATATATATTTAAGAAAACAAGTAGGTACTTATTAAATTAAAAAAATTAAAAAGCCCCCATCTTTTCAAGTAGGAAATGAGCTGTAATTATCAACCACTTGAACAGATCTTCATAAATTATAGCTAAGAACACTCTCGATCACGGCAGATTTCAAACGAAAAAAACGCATTAAAATCGGTCCAGTCATTTAGGAGCTACGATGCCACAGACAGACATACAGATGGACAGATACACAGACATGTTAAAATTATAACACCCCTCTTTTTTATCGGGGGTTAAAGAGATTTAAACATTCATCAGTCATCTAGTTCACATACCTAGTTTTACAGTCATATAGGTATTATTTACAAGCTTTTGCTTAGTTAGGGCTAGTAACAGCTACATTTTTTTATTTAAGTACTTACCTATTTTAACTAAACTAATTAAGAAATAAAATTCAGCTGTTACAAACATTATTATCTTTGTCATACCTACTACTTAAATTTTGCTCTAAGAGCAGTCAATCTGTAAGATCCTCTTCGGGATTTACATTGCCAACCCTAAAATATGTGTCGGTACCCAGGTTACATACTTACCATCTCTTAAATTTTGCTCTAAGAGCAGTCAATCTGTAAGATCCTCTTCGGGATTTACATTGCCAACCCTAAAATATGTGTCGGTACCCAGGTTACATACTTACCATCTCTTAAATTTTGCTCTAAGAGCAGTCAATCTGTAAGATCCTCTTCGGGATTTACATTGCCAACCCTAAAATATGTGTCGGTACCCAGGTTACATACTTACCATCTTCTTTTTTATTCAACCCACCACCTTAGGTAGGTAGGTACTGGTGTCGATTCTGATGTGCACAAACTAAACTTAATAAAAGGTAGGTTGAATAAAAAAGAAGATGGTAAGTATGTAACCAAAATTGTCAATTCTAGGTCAACTGGAAGTACCTACCTAAGAAACCTATAGGATTTGGGTCGTAAACCTATATGGTAGTCCCCGTTGACCTAGAATCACCAAATTTAGCGAAAAGCAATGTCTCATGTAAAGGGAAAAATTTGAAAACCGTAAATTTGTAGTTTAATAACAAAAAAAACCGGCCAACTGCGAGTCGGACTCGCGCACGAAGGGTTCCGTACCATTATTATCAAAAAAAGGGCAAAAAAATCACGTTTGTTGTATGGGAGCCCCCCTTAAATATTAATTTTATTCTGTTTTTAGTATTTGTTGTTATAGCGGCAACAGAAATACATCATCTGTGAAAATTTCAACTGTCTAGCTGTCACGGTTCATGAGATACAGCCTGGTGACAGACAGACGGACAGACAGCGAAGTCTTAGTAATAGGGTTCCGTTTTTACCCTTTGGGTACGGAACCCTAAAAAGCGATATTACTATTACAAACTTATTATTTGCGGTTGGTGCAATAGCCGTTTCATGAGATCGAACAGCAAAGTTAAGTTTGTCCTTTAAAAAGTTTGTACGGAACCCTCGGAGCGCGAGTCCGACTCGCTCTTGGCTGGTTTTTTTTTTGTCGTCTCGCTCACCCGTGAAAATCTGACGTATTTACGTACAGTCAGACAAAAACGTACCTACCTAATTCGAATGTAAGTAGGGAAAATTTATAGCTACGATTTGACCATAGTAGGTGTACATAAAAAACTTTTTAGAAAAAATTAGACTTCCAAACAAAAATTATGTACTACAAAGTAGGTACCCATCTACCCATGGCCCTAGTTGGCAACGGCACGTTTGCCAAGCTTGGGGATACCTTTGTGTCGACAGATTGTGATCGTTGTTTGGCACTTTGCTTGGGTGTGCCTATGGTTTCTATCTACCCATTTTGACAACACTTAGGGAGCTGCATAATGGTAGGTACAGATCTCGGTTCTCAGAATTATGTGAAATAACCATAGATAAGTTATTGAGCTGCCACAGACATGGCCCAGTAACTGGATCCCAAACTCCTTAGCTGTAGCAGCTAAAGCAATATAGCTAAATATTTGCAGACAGCAACTAACTGTAATCTATACAACTAATATTTAGTAGTTCTGTGCTCTTCCATTTGTAACTATTAACTAAACCACTTGAGAAATGTCCAACCAAAATTTAGCAGTAATTTAGCTAATGTTTGGTAGTTCGGTAGCATAGTGTATAGCAATTTGGTGCTAAACACATTAGTAATTTGTAAATAATGTTTTGGTATTTTTTCCTAAACCATTTAGTTAATAAAAACTTGCATTGAGAATATTTTATTTTTTAGCTCATTCTATTTCCAGACTAGTAACAGGTCCGTCGCGTTCACTTGTGCCCAATTGCCCATGTTCCACACCCACCATGTTTTTGTCAAAGTCAAATCTCAATAAGTCAATATTGTCCGCGAGTGACGTTTTTTGCTCTATGGTATAGACTGCGAGCTTGTTTGTCGCTCTAACGTGATAGTGTCTACTGTTGTAAAAGTACATAGCAAGGTACCTACCTAACGGCGGCGTGCGAGTTTGAACTTGAACTTCACTCACTATTCGTTTGCCGCCATCTCAACCTCAACGTTTTTATCAAGTGCTAAGAGAGTGATGTGTTCAGTGTTTTCCAAATTACAAGTGCTGGTAGGGATATTTTAATCTTGAAGTTTACACATAACTGTCGCGGCCATATAAACTAAGTATTTTCCTGAGTGCAAAGCTTGTCATGGGCGATAAATCTGTCGAAGACCATCTGGATTCTTGGGGCCTCTCAAAATACAAGGAGAAGTTTAAAGGTAGGTAACAATTATTATGTTCATCACTGTAAACAGTTAGATTTTATTTAAAAACTTATTATCTCCTCGTCGAGTCGTGAACTCTCTTTTCAGTAGTGAAACATAAAAAGTCTAAAATATGCTACGTGTGTTATGATTTATGCTTTGAATAAAATTTGTGTTCTGTTTTAGATGAAGGCATAACGTTGGATGCGCTGCATGTGTTATCCAAAGAACACGTACATGCCCTCGTTTCTGCCATTGGAGATCGTGCTTTACTCGAAGCACATATTCAAGGGTTGAAAGATGGAATAAACAAAAAACCTCTCATAACTTACGTAAGTTTCAAATTGTAATTAGAAATTACCTAGTTTAACACTGAGAAGGCTTAATTTTTATACTTTTAAACAACCTAAACATAGCACAATTACTAACTATAAATAAAAAAATATTTTTTCTCCCAGGAATTAGTTGATAATGTTGAAGACCTTAGCTTCTCAAGCCTGTTAAATGATTCAAATTTCATCACTATACCAGTAGCATCAACTAGTACGCATGAAACACTGAACAGTTGTGAAAAACCAAAAGAAAGAACAATTGAGGAGTCTCAAACAGATAAAATCGAAGCTGAACAAGCATGTACTGAAGGTCATGCCCAGAGCAGCCAAAGCCTACGTAACTACCTCTCATCTATAAATGAAGGAAAAGCGCTTCTTATGAATTATGAGAAGAGTGGACTGTTAGACAACATAGCAAGACGAAGACTCTGCAATATTATAATAAACCGGGAATTACAAACAAACCCAGATGCAAAAATCACAAGTGAACAATTCTATCAGTTGGCATATGATATTGTAAAAATATTTAGAAAAGAGAGTGCCCCAGTCTATTTCTCACCATACATTTCCATCAGTCCGGCTCACAAAATTGCAGCAAAGGGAAAATTACTTGACACATTTAGGCAACGGCGGAGAGAATTTTCAAAAGCTGGCCTGATCACCACAAGAAAACGAAGATCGTCAAGTTCATCATGCTATAGTAATCCACCATCACCATACTCTGCTTCAAGAATTGAAGATGCCACAAAAAGTCTACCCGAGCCTACAAGTGACGAGGTAGAAGAGAATCTTTTATGGTTGAGAAACTCATGTGACCCATGGATGACAGTTGAATTATACTGGGATCAGACAAGAAAGGCACGCTTGCAAAAATATGCTGAATCTAATATGCAAATTGCAGATTACTTTAATGACTTCAGAGCACTGGGACAGCCCAAAGGTCTGCACTTGGTATGTATCATTTGAATTTGATTTCCAATTCTGTGGTGGTCCCGCTTAAAGAATAGAGTACTTACTAACACTAATACCTTTATGGCAATCGCCAATCCATCAGATTTTGGAGGAGGCTCTGCCCAACGGTGGAAATTATCAGGCTGATGATGATATCTAATCTAATTCATTGTTTTAATTTTTTAGAAAAAATTACTTAGTACCTTAGTTTTAAAACTTAAATAAACATGTGAATTACTTTTATAGTTGCTGAGTGATTTCAACCACCTATATTTCGAGAATGCTGACAAACTGTTTCAAAACTGGCCATTGTACCGTGAAAACATACTTGAAGCTGCGAAGAAGAGAAATGATCCTGTGCTAAAAGAAATATTATCCTGCCTTGATGGTGAAGGTAATATACCTACATGGTTACTATCACAATACATACAATATTTGGTTGATTTTCTATTTTAAATGCACAAAGGTGTATTAATTAGGGTCCTGCACCTCAAACATAACTAGGACTCCTTAAAAGGTCACTGGTGTTACACATTGTTTTGACATTTTACAGAAAACTGGCCTGTTTAAATTGGAAGTAACATAATTTCACAGTAGGATCCCTACCGTATACTCATGCTTAAATGTATAATTTTATTTTTGACACAAATGTATATTTGTTAACAGGTGTGGACAATGATACAATCAACACTGCTGCATTCATGTCGCTGGCGTTTTTGATGACACCAAGTACTACCCGCAAACCAAAAGCAAAGAAACAGTGGAGACCATCAAAGTTGGAAATCTTACAAGGATTTATAACTCACATCAAATCACCGTCGAATCTAGAAGCCACCATTACTCTTAGGAAGGAAAAAATGGCAAGTTTAGGATATACTGTTCAGCCGTACATTATAATTATTGGTACTTCAATTGCGGACATTCACACAAGATACACAGTTATCAATAATGTTAAGTACTCGTCAACGTCAAACATTTGTTACGAATCTGCTTCCATAATCCATGCTGTTGATGCTTGTTTTAAAATTTTATTTGCATTAAATGCAGAGTATCCCGCAGAAAGTTCAAACATCTGGTATTTTATTCAAAAAGGATTATACAAGCTCACAACAAAATATGACAAGGTATATACATCAGTTAATTCCCTCATGACTGACCTGGGCATTTCTACTACATAAAGTACCACTGTTAAATAAGTGTGAATATCAGCACTTAAAGTCACTGTATTTGATGACCTACCTTATACCTTAAAATGCCCAATGAATAGATCATACGAATAAGTCTTCTTCAAAATATGTCGTTCGGCTTAAGTTGGATGCTCCAGAGTAGCCCGCGAAATTCAAATTATCTTACGTTTTTTAGCAATCTGCAGGCCAGTGCTGGGTTGTATGTTAATTAAAATATTGTTCGCGACTGTAAGACGTATGTAGTTCCATAATTATAATCATCAATACAACCCTGCAAGTTCATAAAGGTCGAGGAACGACTTTTTCTAGGTCATAGTCATTCCGCGACTTTTATGAACTTGCAGGGTTGTATTGATGATTTTGATGATTATAATTCTGTAACTACATACGTCTTACAGTCGAGAATAATATTTTAATCAACATACAACCTAGCACTGGCCTGCAAATTGCAAAAACGTAAGAAAATTTGAATTACGCGGGCTATACTCTGACGCTTTCACCATAAGTCCGCGCAAGATAACTTGGCACGCCTGTGTGAACTTCAAGACTATATCCCTGCCAGAACTTGTAACTACTTTCGGCATAATGATGGCGAATATTTACTTTGGAAAACACTGAACACATCACACTCTCTTGACACTTGATATAAACGTTGAGATGGCGGCAAACGAGTTTTGAAGTTCAAACATGCTCGCCAAGATAACTTGCGCGGACTCTAATTATGTATTACGAGTAAGGCGTTTTGCGAATAGGCCTTTTGTCTACTAAACCAATTATTACTACTGTAAGTAATTTTAAAATGTAAAACACATTTGAATTAATGAATACGGGGTAATTCAATAATCAAATAATATATTTGATTATTGAATAATAATCAAATTTGTAAATAATAAATTGCAAATAATGTGTAATTGGCGCCGATTCAAGTTAAGCAGGCCAGCAACTTATTTAGACTATAGCTCTCTTTTTCCAATCATTATAACTAGAAAGAGATAGCAAGAATTTTACTCCTGTCAAGTTAGCTTATGAAACGCACTTCTTTGTATTCTGCCGTATTTTTAATCTGGTGCGTTTAGAAATCACGTCTAAAATTGCATTTTATAGTTATTTATGCAACTGTTGTATAATGAGGGGTATTAAAACACGAATGTGGGTTTATCACACGAGGCGAAGCCGAGTGTGATAATAGTATCACATGAGTGTTTTAATACCTAATTATGTACAGTTGCATACAAGACTTTATCTACATCCATGATATGAATCCTCCATAAAAGGTTCTGAAACCATAGGGTGTTGCAGTGTTCTAAGAAGTCTATGTAAATTCATGGAAAGTTTAATTGCTTGTATTTAATACAAACAAACCGTGTATATGTAGTAATATAATTATTTACATTTTGGATTGTTCAATTATCAAATTCACAAAGCTTGTGTCACTCATTTTTGTAAACAACAAAGTACATAATGCAATACTAATATCCAAATGTCGAACAAAAATGGCGGGATACGACGTGAATTCGAATTAACCTATAATTTTTTTTTTTATTACGGCGCTGTGGTAGTGAATCGCACGTGCTAGAAGTTCGATTCACTACCACATTCGATGTTCTTTTTTTAAAACGAGTTGCATAATGAAATTCAGTACAACATTATAACACCCGTTTGGGTGTTATAATGGTTATTATGACACTGGCTGTTTTAATGTTGGCCATAAGCTAACTGTTTCAGATACCTTTATAGAGGTTTTATAACATGGGTGTAGATAAACGTAATTATGACTAGTTTGACAAGAGTAAGATTCTTTCTATCTCTTTCTAGTTTTAACGATTAGAAAAAGAAAGCGATAATAGTCTAAACTAAGTTAAGTTGCCTTAGAATCAGCGCCATTAGCAATAAATAATTATGCGCGTTATGTGCACCTTTTTGTTCAGGATATTTTGTGTGTTAATTAATACTTAATCATAATGTTGTCCTTTGTCACTCATATAAGTAAATGCTAATTAATCATAATATTGTCATTTGAACTCAAATAATAAAAGTTATAGATGTATATCTTCTTTGATTTCAGTCTCTTCAACTAAAACAACAATACATCTCGTGAGCAACCGCCAAAAAATGAACTAGCGCCGCGTATCACTTTTCTCACAAAATGTATTGTTGTTTTTAGATAAACAGATCGGCCGCGATTGCGACCGAGCTATTTAGCTATTTTAGCTAAATAGCTCGGCCGTAATCACAGCACGGTCGTTATCAACAATTTAGGTACCCTTTACCAAACATATCTTACCAAATAGGTTGGTACCTATCACCAAACAGTTTAGCTAAGGTTAACCAATGTATAGAGTTATATCATACCAAACAGTTCAGCATTTGTTAACCAAACTGAAATGTTATATCTTACCAAACGCTTTAGCTATCATAAACCAAACAGTTCAGCAGTCGTTAACCACATTTTTAGGTTATATCTTACTAAACAGTTTAGCTATCTCATACCAAACAGTTCAGCAGTCATTAACCAAACTGTTATGTTATATCTTACCCAACGCTTTAGCTATCTCATACCAACTGTTATGTTATATCTTACCCAACGCTTTATCAATCTCTTACCAAACAGTTCAGCAGTCGTTAACCAAACTGTTATGTTATATCTTACTAAACAGTTTAGCTATCTCATACCAAACAGTTCAGCAGTCGTTAACCAAACTGTTATGTTATATCTTACTAAACAGTTTAGCTCTGTCATACCAAACAGTTCAGCAGTCGTTAACCAAACTGTTATGTTATATCTTACCCAACGCTTAAGCTATCTCTTACCAAACAGTTCAGCAGTC
This sequence comes from Xestia xanthographa, assembly GCA_905147715.2. Classification (NCBI taxonomy): domain Eukaryota; kingdom Metazoa; phylum Arthropoda; class Insecta; order Lepidoptera; family Noctuidae; genus Xestia; species Xestia xanthographa. The sequence goes on along the minus strand of LR990653.1, from coordinate 23,282,914 downwards.
GTTAACCAAACTGTTATGTTATATCTTACCCAACGCTTTAGCTATCTCATACCAAACTGTTATGTTATATCTTACTAAACAGTTCAGCTATGTTATACCAAACAGTTCAGCAGTCGTTATCCAAACTGTTATGTTATATCTTACCCAAAGCTTTAGCTATGTCATACCAAACAGGTCAGCACTCGTTAACCAAACTGTTATGTTATATCTTACTAAACAGTTTTGTAATGAGATCTAAATTAAGTAACTAAATTTGTTTTGTTACTGTACCCAAACGTTCGGCAGTCACCACAGCAACTAAATACTTTAGTAATTATCTAATGAAAATTCGGTAACTAGAAACCAAGTCGTTTTTTCAGTGCTGCTGTGTAGGGTAGACTGGGTACGGTTAAAACAAAGGACGGTTGAGACAGAGCAAATATCTCGTAAATGGTTACGCGGGGAGGAGTACAAGGAGAAAACGAAGCGGACGACAGCTCCCAACACAAATTCAGTGCTCGCCGCTTCCTGCGCGTAAAAGTAAAAAATAAAAAGCCGTGGACTGCTGTGTAACGGTAAAGTAAAAATTAAGTGCTGGGGACTGCTGCAGTACACAAAAGTGTGAATGGAAAGGGCAGATACCAAATGTCTTAGTTACTTTTTACAAACAAGTAAAAAATAAGAAGCCGTGGACTGTTGTGTAACTGTAAAGTAAAATATAAAGTGCCGGGGACTGCTGTAGTACGCGAAAGTGGGAATGGAAAAGGCAGATACCAAATGTCTTAGTTACTTTTTACAAAAAAGTAAAAAATAAAAAGCCGTGGACTGCTGTGAAACTGTAAAGTAAAAAATAAAGTGCCGGGGACTGCTGTAGTACGCGAAAGTGTGAATGGAAAGGGCAGATACCATATGTCTTAGTTACTTTTTACTAAAAAGTCAAAAATAAAAAGCCGTGGACTGCTGTGTAACGGTAAAGTAAAAATTAAGTGCTGGGGACTGCAGCAGTACGCGTAAGTGTGAATGGAAAGGGCAGATACCAAATGTCTTAGTTACTTTTTACAAAAAAGTAAAAAATAAAAAGCCGTGGACTGCTGTGTAACGGTAATGTAAAAAATAAAGTGCCAGTGACTGCTGTAGTACGCGAAAGTGGGAATGGAAAGGGCAGATACCAAATGTCTTAGTTACTTTTTACTAAAAGTAAAAAATAAAAAGCCGTGGACTGCTGTGTAACTGTAAAGTAAAAAATAAAGTGCCGGGGACTGCTGTAGTACGCGAAAGTGTGAATGGAAAGGGCAGATACCATATGTCTTAGTTACTTTTTACAAACAAGTAAAAAATAAAAAGCCGTGGACTGCTGTGTAACGGTAAAGTAAAAAATAAAGAGCCAGCGACTGCTGTAGTACGCGAAAGTGTGAATGGAAAGGGCAGATACCATATGTCTTAGTTACTTTTTACAAACAAGTAAAAAATAAAAAGCCGTGGACTGCTGTGTAACGGTAAAGTAAAAAATAAAGAGCCAGCGACTGCTGTAGTACGCGAAAGTGTGAATGGAAAGGGCAGATACCAAATGTCTTAGTTACTTTTTACTAAAAGTAAAAAATAAAAAGCCGTGGACTGCTGTGTAACGGTAAAGTAAAAATTAAGTGCTGGGGACTGCTGCAGTACACAAAAGTGTGAATGGAAAGGGCAGATACCAAATGTCTTAGTTACTTTTTACAAACAAGTAAAAAATAAGAAGCCGTGGACTGTTGTGTAACTGTAAAGTAAAATATAAAGTGCCGGGGACTGCTGTAGTACGCGAAAGTGGGAATGGAAAAGGCAGATACCAAATGTCTTAGTTACTTTTTACAAAAAAGTAAAAAATAAAAAGCCGTGGACTGCTGTGAAACTGTAAAGTAAAAAATAAAGTGCCGGGGACTGCTGTAGTACGCGAAAGTGTGAATGGAAAGGGCAGATACCATATGTCTTAGTTACTTTTTACTAAAAAGTCAAAAATAAAAAGCCGTGGACTGCTGTGTAACGGTAAAGTAAAAATTAAGTGCTGGGGACTGCAGCAGTACGCGTAAGTGTGAATGGAAAGGGCAGATACCAAATGTCTTAGTTACTTTTTACAAAAAAGTAAAAAATAAAAAGCCGTGGACTGCTGTGTAACGGTAATGTAAAAAATAAAGTGCCAGTGACTGCTGTAGTACGCGAAAGTGGGAATGGAAAGGGCAGATACCAAATGTCTTAGTTACTTTTTACTAAAAGTAAAAAATAAAAAGCCGTGGACTGCTGTGTAACTGTAAAGTAAAAAATAAAGTGCCGGGGACTGCTGTAGTACGCGAAAGTGTGAATGGAAAGGGCAGATACCATATGTCTTAGTTACTTTTTACAAACAAGTAAAAAATAAAAAGCCGTGGACTGCTGTGTAACGGTAAAGTAAAAAATAAAGAGCCAGCGACTGCTGTAGTACGCGAAAGTGTGAATGGAAAGGGCAGATACCAAATGTCTTAGTTACTTTTTACTAAAAGTAAAAAATAAAAAGCCGTGGACTGCTGTGTAACTGTAAAGTAAAAAATAAAGTGCCGGGGACTGCTGTAGTACGCTAAAGTGGGAATGGAAAGGGCAGATACCAAATGTCTTAGTTACTTTTTACTAAAAGTAAAAAATAAAAAGCCGTGGACTGCTGTGTAACAGTAAAGTAAAAATTAAGTGCTGGGGACTGCTTCAGTACGCGAAAGTGTGAATGGAAAGGGCAGATACCAAATGTCTTAGTTACTTTTTACAAACAAGTAAAAAATAAAAAGCCGTGGACTGCTGTGTAACGGTAAAGTAAAAAATAAAGAGCCAGCGACTGCTGTAGTACGCGAAAGTGTGAATGGAAAGGCAGATACCAAATGTCTTAGTTAGTTTTTACTAAAAAGTAAAAAATAAAAAGCCGTGGACTGCTGTGTAAGGTAAAGTAAAAAAAATAAAGAGCCGGGGACTGCTGTAGCACGCGAAAGTGTGAATGGGAATGGCAGATACCAAATCTTTTAGTTACTTTTTACAAAAAAGTAAAAAATAGAAAGCCGTAGACTGCTGTGTAACGGTAAAGTAAAAAATAAAGTGCCGGGGACTGCTGTAGTACGCGAAAGTGGGAATGGAAAGGGCAGATACCAAATGTCTTAGTTACTTTTTACTAAAAAGTAAAAAATAGAAAGCCGTGGACTGCTGTGTAACGGTAAAGTAAAAATTAAGTGCTGGGGACTGCTGCAGTACGCGAAAGTGTGAATGGAAAGGGCAGATACCAAATGTCTTAGTTACTTTTTACTATAAAGTAAAAAATAATAAGCCGTGGGTTGCTGTGTAACTGTAAAGTAAAAAATAAAGTTCCGGGGACTGCTGTAGTACGCGAAAGTGTGAATGGAAAGGGCAGATACCATATGTCTTAGTTACTTTTTACTAAAAAGTAAAAAATAAAAAGCCGTGGACTGCTTTGTAACGGTAAAGTAAAAATTAAGTGCTGGGGACTGCTGTAGTACGCGAAAGTGTGAATGGAAAGGCAGATACCAAATGTCTGTTAGTTTTTACTAAAAAGTAAAAAATAAAAAGCCGTGGACTGCTGTGTAACGGTAAAGTAAAAAATTAAGAGCCGGGGACTGCTGTAGTACGCGAAAGTCTGAATGGGAATGGCAGATACCAAATGTCGTGATTCGTTTAATAAAGATGTAATGAAAATAAGAAATTATGTTGTCATATTGGTATAAATCAAAATGTAGCTGTTTTCAGTACCATGCGAGGAGAAGTGCTTCAATATGTAATTCTTTTTAAAAGTAAGTTCTTAAATAATATAAGTTTTGTAGGTCCCATTCCAAGATAAATGTAAATTTAAAAAACATGACTCGTCTCAATTCAAAAGGCATTTACATTTTGAATCGGCTTGGACAGTTTTCTTTAAGAATCACATTTATATTATGCTTTCTAGCGTTTTTCTTGACTACTTACCTAAATTTAAATATGTATTATAGTTAAGATTTATAAAGAGCAATATCTTATTCATAGTAGTTATAATAACTAAGTTTAGTGTACATAATAGTTCGCTTTTTACACACATGCCCCTTTTTTTGCATGTTATTTTTTTTTGTTTTCATACATGCCCTTTTTTTTGCATGTTATTTTTTTTCTTTTTATACATGCCCTTTTTTTTTGCATGTTTTTTTTATACATGCCCTTTTTCTTTGCATGTTTTTTTTATACATGCTCTTTTTTTTTTGCATGTTTTTTTTTATACATGCCCTTTTTTTTGCATGTTATTTTTTTTTTGTTTTCATACATGCTCTTTTTTTTTGCATGCTATTTTTTTTGCATGTTTTCTTAACAATAATAAGAAATATAAAATACAATTTATGATTAAAAAAACCTATGAAGCACGCACTCTCCGGAGGGAATGAAGGAAGAGGTTTAGAATGTTGTATTTGGTAAGGCGTCAGACTTGGGCGACATTGCAGGCGACGGGCCAGAGCTGCTCTGTCGACGTGAAGATCAACTCCGCAGATTAAACGTGAGAATCAGCTTAGTAGCGTGGACGTGGAGATCGGCTTCGTGATGTGGACGTGTAGATCAGTTCGGACAGCGTAGTTTAGTAGTCAAGGAGTTGACGTAGGTCTGTAGTTCAGGCTTCAGCATAAGTGAAAAGTGTTCAAAGTGTTGATAGAGGACTTTAGAATAATAAAGGGATACGTCAGAGTGTTAGTATCTTTATTGTTTACTTTCAGTATGGAGAAACTCGTAGTCCACCAGAACCTGGACGTAAACTTTGGTAGCAGATGGTTCATCATTAGAACCCAGACTTACTGCTGGGATTGCGTCGGCACACCCCTTTTATAATGAAAATCTTCAGAGTTTTTCCAAATATTTCTCTTCCAAAATCCTGATGTTTGACTTTATTCTGACATCTCAACTGTCAGTTATTAAACCAGCCTGTGTATTCAGCCAAGACGTATTAAAACCTCCACAATCAAATCTGAGAGAGTGCTAATTATAATTTTATAAATGTAAGTTATGATACCGTTATTCAGTAAACAGTCGTAATAATTTAGAAAATACAATTTTTGAGCTAACATTTAGATAAAAAAAAAAAAATACATAAACCAAAAGTAACCTTTATAGACTAAGCAAATAAGAAACTTTAGATAATTCACCTAATGGTATTTTAAACTACGAGCTAACACTATTTTTTTTTTATTTAATTATCATCAAAATGTATCAAAATGGCAGTCAGAGTGAAAATTGGACTATGACTTTCTCTGGCTTTTAATTTCACAATTACTTTACCTCTAACCTTCTTACTCTTAGGGCCTGCGCAGACGACGGACTTTTTGTGCGATCGAGTCTGCGGCGCACAAAATGTCTGCATGGCATACAAAAAGTCCGTCGCGGATTTTACGCAGACTCAACGCACACGACGCACATCTTCATAGTGCAGATTGCATACTAAAAGTGTGAGCCGTCTGTGTTAGCAGGTTAGCACGTGTTGGAGCAAACATTCTATTTATTTTGCGCACTTTTCGTGCGGCGCGGCGCGGCGCGATTTGCCAGAATGACACCGAATTTTTGGCCACCGTACTTTTTGCGCGTCGTATGCGTTACCACATTAATTGCTTAAGTTCATTTTTCACAGACTAAAGTGCGTCACGGATAGTCTGTCGTCTGCGCAGGCCCTAAGACTGAAAATAGAAGACAGAGCGAAAGGATTGAGTGCGCCTTTTTAGGCTCCTTTCATGCACGCGGTAAGAGAGAAAAACAGAGTGAGAGCAGGCACTTAGGGCCTGCGTAGATGACAGACTATTCGTGACGCACTTTTTAGTCTGTGAAAATAGAACCTAAACAATTATAAGTATGTGGTAACGCATACGACGCGCAAAAAGCCCGGAATATAATAAATAGGAATAGGTAAGCTATATAACATCAATAAGACTAATTCTCGCGACCTGTCAGGAACGCATTTTCTCAGCGGCCAAACTGTAGTTACAATACACGGCATTTTTGATTAATCAAAATTTGTCTTATATTAAATACTCAAAACATAAAAGGGATAATTATATAAAATATTAAGAGTGCAGTTTTCAGAAAGCTTTTAAACTGAGACGATTCATTAACATTAATGACGAATTCATCGCAAGAAACTGATTGTAGAACAACCTTATAAACATAAAAAAATCGCATATTGATGAACATAATTCTCGCACGGTAATTAAAACAAACAAACCCGTCATAGGTACAAAGTACATACATTGCTTTACATCCTACTTATCATCTTTATCTAAATCAGTACAAAGAAAATAACCCATTGAATGAATTAACCAATGATTCTACCTACACCTTTTGACACTACGACTCGTTACTGATAAGACAACGCGCAGGAAGCGGCGCGGCAATTCATTCTGAATTCGTGTTCGGGGCTGTCGTCCGCTTTGTTTTTCCCTTGCACCCCTCACTCCCTGCGTAATCGTTTACGAGATATTTGCTCTGTTTCAAACGTCCTTTGTTTCAACCGTATCCAGTCTACCCTACACAGCAGTCCACGGCTTTTTACTTTTTAGTAAAAATTAACTCGTATCATAACTCATAACACCATGCCATATGACTCATTCAACCAACAAACATGACTCCACCCTCACCTATGCACACTACGACTGATTATTGATATGACAACAACTTTTACCCATGTTAACGGACATACCATCCCTCCCTACCGATACACCTCCACAAGTCAGATAGTAACCACAACTTCACATCGACTCCCATCCTGACTTTCGCGCCACAGACAACGCAAGACATCACAGCAATCAGCCGACATCGACCACTTTACTGACCCCCATCATCGGTGCGACAACTCACCTCATCGACGAATTCGCAATCACTCGGTTCTATTGACTTCATCACCAACCAGAGCATGTTCTCGGCAGTAAGCCGACTCTGACCAGAATCCAAAACCCAACTACTTACAGATCGGACAGTTAACCCGGCAATTATCCGCTTCCGATCTACTATCGGAAAGATTCCCTACAGACCAACATGGTTCAACCGATTTCACACTGAGACGCATATCACCTAAAACTTACCTCTTTGAACCGTTAATTTATTTATAATTATAGACAGCTTAGACCAGAGCTATTATTCGACATAACGCTCAATGAACATCTGCTACAAACATAGGTTATAAAATATTTATTGGTGTAATGTAAATAATATATATAGTCAATATAATTTGATATTACATTAATAAAAAGCTAAAACAAATTAAATAAAAAACGCTCATTGAATAGCAATGTCAACATGATTTAATGATTAACTTAATTACGAAGAGAAGCCGCCCCACCCAAATAGGGGTGATTTAAAAAATTTACAACAATAATTGCGGAAAAACGACATTATTTACAAACGGTTTATTATTGATTACACGATTTCTATTGAGCAATAGCTTTAAATCCCGTCGGTTGCGAACCCTACCTAACGCGACGTACAACTGTCCGTGGCTAAAGACATCGGATCTTAAATCTATTCCCACTTTTGATATTGTTTGCCCTTGACTTTTGTGTATTGTCATCGCGTAACAAATTTGCAAAGGAAATTGACGACGGATCATTTCTATGGGGCTATTTGAATCGATCGGTGCTTTAAAAGTTATGCGCGGAATTAAATAATCTTCATTATCGTCCGGTTTTCGTACCCTAATCAGACGCGGAGAATGACCTACTACTATAACTTTAGTGCCGTTTACTAAGCGATCCGAGAAACTAAGGTTTCGCATTATCATGCAAACGCATCCTACCTTTAGTTGTAAATCATGCTCAGGAACGCCTTTCGGTTGCATTCTATTGAGTGTGTCCGATCCTAAGAATAATTCGTCCGCGTCATCGGTTGCCGTTTGATCTACCGAATAGAAATGTATTAATTCACCGGGTACGCGATCTAAAATGTTTGCATTTATTTCCTTAACGTTCATATTATAGTTGCACAATATTGCTCTGTGGCAGCAAACGTCTGGTTCCTCTAAAACGTCTGAAAAAACAAAGTCTATTAAATCATCGAGATCTGTGACAAATTGAATGGGCGACACGTCAATTAGGTTTTGTGTGACTCTACCGGTTTGGACTGGAACTGAGACTATTGAATTAGAGCCGATATTCAATAGCTGTTCCGAGAATTCTTCGTCTTCCCTAGATCTTTGCGCGGTTGATAATTTAAAGATTTTAATCTGTTGCCAAATCCAAGACGTTTTCACAGAGCAATTGACTACGTCGGCATTACTTCGCGCGCTCGGTACCACTGGTGGAATTTGACGGAAATCTCCTGCAAAAATGACTATTTTACCGCCGAAAAGTTCATTACTTTGCATCAAATCGCGTAACGAACGGTCGAGCAAGTGAATCAGATATTTATGAGCCATCGGGGCTTCGTCATAAATAATAACCGAAGCGTGGCGTATCAACTCTGCGCGTTGGGAACCGTTCGTTATGTTCCAATAACCGTGATCGTCCACAAGATCTAAGGGAAATTTGAACATGCTGTGAGCCGTAGTACCGCCTTCGTAATTCTGAGCCGCGATGCCCGATGTTGCCGTACACAAAACTACATTATCACGCGAGCCACGGACATGTGCTGCGACCACGTTGAGTAAAAGCGTTTTTCCCGTACCGGCAGGGCCATCTATGAAAATGGAACTGTTGTTTGCACGTTTAAAGACCGGGTCTTCTACAAGTTTGTCGACAAACTCGAACACTGCGCGCTGATCGGTAGATAAGCGAGGCTGCCATGTTTCGACGTACGCATTTAACCTGCCCGCACTGAATTCGATCTGCTCTCGACCCAACTCGGTGGTATCGTCGCGGATATTGGGCAGCCCCTGCTCTACAAGACTGGTCCCGTGTTTACGCAAAAGTCTGTCGATTTGGATGAGACTCATTTTATAGGCCCTGTCGGTATCATTTGACATACGTTCGAGGTAATCTTCGCTTATTTGGTTTTTGAATTTATCCCACAATAAACCGACCGGAGCGCCGTTTACGGCCAAGAGGACGAAAAATCGACGGAGTCGCGGTCCCGTTAGAAAATTTGCAGCTTCCTCGAGAGCTCTCTCGTATTCGATCTCGTCATTCGCGATGCCTACATTTCGAGCGACTTCCTGAAACGTTCGACAATCCAACCCTCCGATTTTCAAAAGATCACTATAGCCGCGGCACGGATATAAAGCCAATAACATTCGTAAATAAAATTGTTCACCCCTATTTGGCGCTACCCAAAAAAGACGCGCTACATTCACGCCCCGCTGCCTTTTTGTAACGAATTTGTTTTGCAATTGGTGGACTTCCACATTTTTTGTAGTTGGGCGTTTTGAATGTACAATGAATTTTTCGTAAAAGTCTAAGTACGTCAGGTTTTCGAATTCGTCTCCGGCCGGCCGGTTAAAATAATCTAGCAGAGCTGAACTACTGCTCTGAGCGGCGTCAGCTACCGAATCTTGCCTAAAAAATACGCCTTGGTAGTTTTCGAGGTGGACTGGCAGTTGTTGGACAGCGGGTTCGCGCATCGTCAAATCGTACTCAAAAACTCGCCACGCGGCATCGCAAGCACCTATGTATCGTTTCGTAACGTACTGCTCTACTTCGTTGTTCCTATCTTCCTCGGCAACTATCGTGACACGCGCCTCATCTTTACCTTTGGTCATGTATTTGAATAAGTACTTGACGATTTTTCGAGCCGAGGAAGCTTCTAAATTCGCATGACAATCGTACTTCAAGAGGATGGCGGCGTTGTAAGGAACTACCCACAGATCGTTGACGGTAACTTCGCGGTTTCTGAATTTAATTATTGCCTCGTTGTTACTACTCCTACGGAGGTGGATGAACCCCTTGTCGTCATGGTGCGTTACTTCGGTTTCGCGTTTTGGAAAGTACTTGGAGCATTTCTCCTTCGTACTATCCCAACATGGAAGATCGGTCCTGTGAGGCGGCCCACAGGGACCGTGTATCATATGATTGATGACCATTTGGCGCAACTTGCCTTCGGCTTCGGTTGCGTTCGGTATATCGGCCCTGACAAATTTGTCTATGTCTGAATTCTGTACGGGTCCTCCACCTTCCACGCGGAAACATATATGAGCGTGAGGTAAACCTCGTTTTTGAAATTCAATCACATAAATTATATACATGTGCTTACCGAACCATGCGCCCGATCGCAGGTCTTTCAGCAGTTGTGCTAATTTTAAGCTAAATACTCGTGCGCATAGACTCGCATGTGGCTTTCGCCTCGGTAACAAGGATTGTTGAATTTCGTTCCATTTTGGATTACAAGTGATCGTTAGGAAAAATGATGGTGTACCTAGTCTGTTAACTAACGCGATCGCATCCATGTATTTCGTTTTCATGTAACGTGGCCCCCCCGTAAACGTGTTTGGTAAGTAAATTCGACCTGGAACGACGCCACCCTCTCCTTGTACAGTTTCGTCTGTGCTTATTTGGCGCGCCGATATTTCGACATTGTCTTGCAGTTCATGCAGAGGTGCCAATCTCATCGAAGATTGGTTCTGCATGTTACTGACGTAGCGTAATCGTTCTTCCTCGATACGACAATACATATCCACTAACCATTCCTCTGACAGTTTACCGAAATCATGAAAGCGCGGCTCTGACAACAGCAAACAGCGAACGTATTTGTTTTGAGTCAATTTCACGTTCTTGTTGTCAAGTTTGTTTATGTACCACCCCGCGGTGGCATGCGGGTACAATAGCGGGTATTGAAACGTTTCATACAACGGATGAAAGACGTCGACCGTGTGGGGTTTATTCGCGCCCGTTTTCCAAATGGCAATACACCGTGGGAGAAACCGTTCCCTTTCCGTGCTAATAATCGCGGCAATCTCGTTTCCTAATGGCATATCACCGAGAATATTACCGTGAGTTTGACGCGTTGTACGTTCGAACCTTAAATGCGCTTCTTGAGATGTTTCTCTATGCAACTGTTTGAAACAGTCAATCAAGGGATTGACTTCGTGCAAGAAATGATTGATTTCCGTGACGATTTGACGATCTAACTGCAGACCTGCCGCGAGTCTCTGCCGTTCTTCGTTGTCCTCTATATAAAGACCGATAGGATTAGTTGTGTCCGTGTAGCCCAAATCAAAAACGCGGTGGTATATTCTACCTTGAATTTTAATAAACGCCAATCCGGTATTGGGATGTTGGAAACCGTGAGAGACTCCTAACGCGCTGAAGGCAAACAAGTTATTGTACGCGCGAGGACACTTGTTGAAAGAGTCACTGTTATAAAAACTTTCCGTCAACGGGGGAAAGTTTTGAACGTTATAAGACCCGCTGCCACAACACCACTGGGTTCGCGATTTTTCTTCGAAAAACAGACGCGTGCCACAATGCAAACATTTAAAAACGTCATCGGCTTTCAACGACGGTTCGCGCAAACCATACAAACGTATCGCATTTAATTCGTCCCCACTTTTAACCGCAATTAAATTTTCCGAATTTCGCAAAGATGGCTCGATATTTCGAACAGCTCGATGACGTTCAGTGGCAAGTCTATTGACATCCGGGTTAGTTTGCGCGTATCTGGCGACCGATTGTCGGTTTATTTCTGGATGAAGAAAACTATAACGCTCAACGGCTTGTCTGTGCACTTCCGGATTTAGAACCGTATAACGCTCAACGGCTTGTCTGTGCACGTCCGGATTTAGAGCTGTATAACGCTCAACGGCTTGTCTGTTCACTTCCGGATGTAGAGCCGTATAACGCTCAACGGCTTGTCTGTGCACTTCTGGATGTGTTTTATTGTATTTTTCAACCGCTTTTGGATGTGAATTATCATTTGCCCTGATTTGTTTTTTAGGTCGTCCAACCGATTTTTTTTGTAACCGAGGATTTGCAGCGATTTTCTCTATGACAACCACCGGCCTTTTCGCGTTTAATTTTGGGTCGCTTTCGATTATTTTTCTTTTCAATGTCGAATTAAGCGGCATTTTTTCTATAACAACAACCGGTTTTAACGTGGCGAGTTTAGGGTCATTTTGGGCTACGCTGGGAACCGACGCAATTACAATTGGGGGAATTTGTTTGTTTTCGATATTGAGTACAGTTAGTCGATGTATGCTGTACTCGCCTTGATTGAATTGAGCGCTTACAAACAAAAGTTGTGCTAAAGCATTTATATCTAGACATTGAAATAAACGCGCTACATTTATATTCGGATTTTGGTGGTTGTTTTTGCCGGAGGCGTCAACGGCATGACTATTAAATAGGAAATACCTATTATTGCTCTTCCAAAAGGACACGGTGGAATTTTGACCTGTGAACAGGAAGTTCATGGTATTTTCGACGTATTCCGGATTAAAACACGTTAACAAATTAATTTTTAGATTTTCGATGGCATCAAAAAAATGTTGTTGATTTGATGGATAAAGTCCATTTGTTACCCACGTAATATTTATATTTGCCGAATAATTTTGAATTTCAACATGGGGAGGCAACTCCTCGGGGTCCAAAAAAACCTCTCCCGTCGGACGTGGGGTACTGCAATATAGAATATCGCCACATGGGAGGATAATGTTATCAATCTCAGACGTTGTGAATGTCTCGCGGTTCTTTACACATGAATAAGTGGATGCAATACACGACATTGCGACGCACTGGACGCCCTTACCCTTGAACCTTATTCCACCTTGATGAGTTGTCCCTGCTGCAATGCACTCCACTCCCGACGCTCCATCGGCAGCATCCGCTGAGGGTGGAATGAGATTCGCACTTACCTGACCCGATGTGGAAGCGCTGCTAGTGCGTTGACCACGACGTACCTTCTTCGGACGACCGACGTTGCGCAGCATGACGATGATGTTGAATTCACGTAATTCTGTAGATAAAATTAGTTAATTAAAATCTAATATATAAAATTCTATAAAGACCGATTCTTATGAAATATAGTGTGTATATTCAGTAGATCTGAGGATAGGATGTTAACTATTTTTCATACCCCTAAGTGATAAAGGTGGTCGGTCCCCCATTTTTTTTTTTTGTTTTTTTTTTGTAAAAAAAAATATTTTAATCATATTATGATTCGGCACTAAATAATACTAAAAACCAAAATTTTCACCATTCTACCACCAACTATTTTCTTTATAATAGCGATATTAGTACTAATAATTTTCTACTTTCGGCGGTCAATATTGATCAGTTACCATTCGATCAGTTATTCCCGCCAGACGTCTACCGGTGTAGGTAGGGTAGGGTAGGGTAGGGTAGGGTAGGGTAGGGTAGGGTTGGGTAGGTAGGGTAAGGTAGGGTAGGGTTGGGAAGGTTAGGGTAGCTAGGGAAAGGTTAGGGTAGTAAAAAGTATAAGGAGGTAGTAGGTAAGAAAAGTGCATTTCAATATTAATAGTTAAAGACAGGACAACGTCTGTCGAGTCAGCTAGTAAAACAAAAAAAAATAGTGGCATAATTACAGCATAATAGACGATTTACTTGTTTCATACTTTTTAAAACATGATGCTTCTGTAGTTGGGGTTTATTTTTTTTATTATTTTTTTCTGGTATATTTTAAAGTATTTTGAACCCGTCAAATTAGTTAGGTTGACTTTGTTTTGCAATTGTTTTTTCAGTTCCTCTAATTCTACTTTTGCTTTTGCCAACAATATTTTGTTTCTCTCTTCCTCTGCTAATACTGATTTCATTTTTATTTGTTCAACTTCCAACTGTAAAATAAAATATAAACATGTTATGCAATAAACATGGTAATAACCCATTACAAAGGTTGATAGAATTCATAGTTAGGTTAGCAACCAGTGTTTATATATATATCTGCATTTTCATCTATTATGTCCAGAAATATCTAGTAGTAATACTAACTGCATGTTTATTCAGCTAGGTAGGTAGGCTAGGTAGCCTGACACAATGTGTAGATTCAAACCTACCCCCAATTTAGTTCATCTTATATGTCAACAAGAGAAACAAGTACCCTCAGCAGTCTATACACATATCCATACTAACAAGAAGTCGGTGATAGAAAAACTAAATCAATCTAATAAAGGTCACCGACTTCTGAAGCTTAAGTTATTTTTCATGTTTTTTGGGTTTTTTGAAGTCGGTTTTTTTGCAAAAAAGTTTTTTATTTTTCCATTTTTAGTTGTTCCCAAACAAATATTTGCCATGAATTTATTTGACATTTTTAACAATACAATACAAGTCATGGTAATAGGCGTATCCTCAATACATGGAACTTAACATACCTGGTTTTTTTTTTCGAATGGGAACTTTTCGTAATAACATTACAACACGCTTGTAATTCCCGAAGAATTAGGAACAGGTGTACTTAATAGAACACCCACATTTCGACAGTTATGTTTTAAGTTCCATGTAAATAGACCAGACTCCGTGCCTGCTACTGAGAAGTTCCTAACTGCCCGAATTGTCCGACCCAGGAATCGAACCATGTGAAATCTACCAAACCGCTCTGTGCCCGCGTGGGGTTTTCCAATTTATTCCCTATCATTGAGAGGTGGCCTTTTTTTTCGGATGGGAAATCATCAAATTACCCCCCTCCCGCTCTGAGCGGAGCGGAAGGGAATGACAGACTTTTAGTAACTAAAACCCATCCTTGTTCCTTCTTAGCCCTTTGTGTTCCAGGGCCGCAGTATCTCTTTAGAACAGTCCCTTTTGGTGACATCTCCTTGAGGCGCGCGCGGAACACGAACGCGCTAATTTAACATACCTAACTGTCAAGATCTTGGTGTATTGTACACATCTGCGTACCCCCTCAGAGCATACAGGCGTGATATTGCATCATTTGAGGCGCGCGGTACAGATCGCGCCAACTTAACATACCTAACTGTCGAAATCTGGGTTTATTGTACACATCTGTATACCCCCTCAGAGCATACAGGCGTGATGTTACGTCATGATGTTGTATAAACAATACACATCCAAGCGATTGCAACATTCACGGCAGATTTGCCGTCTATTTTTGAAGAGTTCCATTGTATATCTCCGAAGATCAGCATCAGATGTTCACAAAATTTAAATGGGAACACACGGGAAGCACCAGCTTTCAAATAAAAAAAGAATCATTAAAATCGGTTCACCCAGTCGAATGTTCTGAGGTAACAAACACAAAAAAAACAATTGAATTGAGAACCTCCTCTTTTTGGAAGTCGGTTAATTATGTACATGACACCATCTTTTTCTTATTTTCTAGTAAATTTATTCGCATCACAGCTTCCTGTCGAGTGTAGTCTGTAGGTCTACGTACTTGGTCTAACTGAATTTGCAACAGTGCAATTAAAAATATAAATAAAGGTTTTAGTAAAAAGCTATTTAAATATGTTGTATTATAGCTTAAGTTGTTGCTAAATACCTGTGCTATTTTTGATATCATCAATTTGGGTGCTGTTATTGTCCAGGACTTGTGTTTTCATCAATTGTAGTGCCCTGGACTTCATACACATTTACACCAATTTTCCCTATGTCTAAAACACTGAAAAACAAACTTATTTATTTAACTTCTTAGACGCTAGCTATAATAAATATTATATTATCATTAATATAATAAAACAGTAACAGTGGCTTTTGTTAGATAAATGTAACTGATGACAAAAAGTGACTTTTTTGAATTTTTGTCTGTTTGTCTGTGTATGGTACGGCTTCACGCCAAAACTACTGGATAGATTGAATTGAAGTTCAGCAAAAATGTTCCTTATAAACCAAGGAAGGCTTTATTAGAATACATATTATCACGCCGTGTGTTATGGGAGGTAAGCAATATTGATTTTAAAAGGTTTTTGTTCATAATTGAATGCACAAAATAATTGAATGCACAAACTGACATGTTATAAGCTATATTATGTGACGCAGACGAAGTTGCGCAGGTCAGTTTAATATATGGGTAAACAAAACATTTTAAAAATTCAATTACAACCCGGTCACATATTATCTCGAGACCTGACGTCGATGACGTCGCGTTGGCGCTCTGATATGGTGCTCAAAACAAGTATCCTCTAGTAGGATATTATTATAAACAATAAGCTTTCCAACTAAACAAATATTATGTTAAAATATTATTATAATGATATGATTAGAATGATGAACGTATCGCATTCCAGCGAGGTCTCGAGATAATGTGACCGGGTTGTACATACCTAATGTATCAATCAATTTGATAGGGACAGTTTGATTGTAATAATAATTGAAAATTAGAAGAAAGCTTTGACATAATAATCAGATAATATTGAATATATTCTGGTAATAATTTTTGAACACTATAATTAAAAATAAATAAGCAGACAATAATATTTAAATTGAGCCACACAATAGTTTCTGAACAATTTAAAGGATAATTTTATTATGATACCAACCAACCTCTTCAACCATACATAATATGGCTTCATGTTTTGGTGGTGGTGCATGTGGTGCACCTCCACGTTTAGCTTATTCCCTCTATCTGTACCCAGAGTTTTACGTGTCAATGCTTTCATGTTGTCCCATGCTCTTTTTAAAGTTATAGTCTCACGCTAAAATAAACAGTATGAAAAATACTATAAATCATTCATAGCAGTAAATATATTACATCAACAACAGTGACTATCCTACCTTATGTACATTGGCCTATAGTTGAACTCTTGGTCCCTTAGATAATTGCATCCCATGCTGCTTGTTTCTTGGCGACCGCCTTGCCATCCGTTATTTTAGATACCACGATTGGTCCATTTTTAATAAGCTGAGTGAGTACTTATCGCCTTTTCATCGGTGGTGAAATTAGCCACTATTTTACGTGGTCTTTGTTTGTAGATCTTCATAGATTGAAACAGAATTGTGAATGAAAGTTCTTCGATTACACAAGGTGTGTTGAATTTTATTACATTTGGACTGAAAGTACTTAGGAAAGTACTTACCATAACTTCTATTAATTCAGATAAAGTAATTCACTTCACAACAATCACAATACGAATACGACACAAACAAAACTTTCCCGCCCGTTAGATATGACAGCAGCAGTGATGCCATAGAAAAGGAGTTATTTTAATGAAAATAGCTGCTCCCCTTTGCAATTTACTAAAAACTTACAGTAAAAGAACTGATTATCATTTAGATTACCATGAATAATAGTTTTTCAACGTTTAAAAATAATTTTTAATGATAAATAAATCAACACATTTTAAAATGGTGGGAAAAAGCAATTCGAAATTCAAACCAACGAGTAAAAAGTTGGCGTCATATGATTTTTATCATTTAAAACAATGGATTTGTTTTCAACTTGTAGATTACAATCATCTAATTGCTAATTACTATCATACGAATCTATTTTTGGCTGCTAATCGATTATTTATAATAAAAGTTTATAAAAAATATACCTCACCTGAAACCAATTCTCCAAATGCTCCAAATAATGAAAAAAAAAATCAGTGTGACCAGATTAGACGAAAATACCGAAGAAAAAAACACCTAACACAAGTAATGATTTTTTTAACACAGATCAAACATCATCAAAATAAAATGTTTGACAAGGATTTTTTCTTAAGGCCGCTTTACACCGGGGCAACACAGTGCGGCATTACTGCATGTTACATATTGTGGCGTGCGTCATCTTGTGGTATGTTACAAAATAACCAACATTATTGCTACTTTACACCACCCACCGGGACAACATTGTGCGGCGTTGCAACATGCCACAAGGCCGCATGCTACAATAATTTAAAATGTTGCACATTGTGGCAAGAATCGTGTGGCATGGCAACAACGTGCGTCACGTGGCAGACTATCGCAGCCAGTCGCAGCCTCAATCCAAACACAATGGTTTTAATGCCACATTATTGGTGCGTCATACAGTATAGAGGTTATGTTTTACGATGCTTTGAAAATTATCTACTTATGATGTTGCCTCGGCGTAAAATAGGCTGCCGCATACCGCAATTGCCGCATAAGGTGATTATTTCTAGCATACCACAAGATGACGCACTTCACATTATGGAGCATGCTGCAATGCAGCACAGTGTTGCCCTGGTGTACAGCAGGCTTTATGCGGCAAATGCGGTATGCGGCAGCTTATTTTAAACCGAGGCAACATCGTGCCTGCCTAGATAATTTTCAAAGCATCGTGCTGTAAATTTTATTGGAGTGTTTTGGTCTATCAACTTGATTGATCGAGGGGACAAGACAACGTAGAATATGGCTGATGAAGTAAGTTTAGCAGCATGACGCAAGATGTTACCATGCCGCACGATTCTTGGCACGATATGCTGCAATGTCGCACAGTGTTGCCCCGGCGTAAAGCAGCCTCTAAGATGAATGCTCCAACCAGCCAATTTTCAGGCCAGTGCTAGGTTGTATGTTGATTAAATTATTATTCGCGGCTGTTATACAATATGTAGTTACAGAATTATGGTGAACGCAGACCTAGACACACCGCACGCGCCGCAGTCACCGCATTCGAATTCTTCGTATGAAGTTCAATGCAACCTTGCAAACCCACCCGCGCTGCAGTCGCCACAGTCCCTGAAGCGGCTGAACTCCCCAGCCACAGCTGATGACGTCATCAACGCCGACGCTGCAGGGCGAGAGAGAGAGAGTATTCATGTTCTCTGGTGCGAAGCGTGCGGCGTGTGGCCAAGTCTGCGTTCACCTTTATAATCATCAAAATCATCAATACAACCCTCCAAGTTCATAAAGGTATAATTCATAAAAAGTAATTTCTACACCTACAAGCGATATGAGGTGCGCGGGAGATGTGTAGTGCGGGGTCGGGGCAAAACAGGGGAGTTAAAAGAATACCACCGCTGTGGCTCTGGATGAAACAACAAGCTTTTCGACCATGCTCGCGTTGACGATAGACCATAACGCATTGCCCCTTTAAACAAATCTGAAAAAAAAAGTTCCAAGTCTCTTAACTTCCGAGATCCACCTAAAGGGGTGAGAAGAGGGGAAAAGGGGGCAACTTTGAAAACTGGTTTTTATTTTTCCGAGCCTATTCTAAACAAAGCCGTAAAAAAATAAAATTATATGGGTCTCTTAGTTTCCGAGATACGATAGGGAGGGGCAGGAAAGGAAGCCAAAAGGGGAGGCTTGGCACTTATTTCATAGTTGTGAGAATTACTTGTTTACGAATCTGTCAAAATATACCCACCTCCCCATCCACCATCGGGGAGAACAATTATGTCAGTCAGTCGGTGGTAATCGAGCTTTATATAGTATAAATAATATTTGCGTGTTGCGCGTGGTGCAAGCACCTCGCGTGCTTGTCCTGGTAGATGTTTCACTTTTAAACCCTTAGATGTCGTAAAAATGACAAACATAACCCTAAAAGAGTCTTTTACTTTTCAAAGTCTAGTGAAATGCCAAATAAAGCCCAAAGGCGGGCCGAAAGGTTTCCACTTAAGCTCTTAATCATTCTAAATCAGCACCTCCAAATCACTCGTAAACGATATCCTAATTCTAATTTTTGAATAAAATTAAAGTTCGCCATCTTGGATTAAGACGGATGTCATATTCTAAATTAGCACCCCCAAAATCACTCAAAAACGATATCCATATCAACATTTTGTTGGTCCCCCAATTGAGAAGTAGATACCCTACTAAAATGTTGTTATTCCATTATCCATAGCAAGAGAATCCATAGCAGTCCAAAAACCCTTAAGAACCCCTAAATCAGTATGAAGCAGTATAAAAACCCTAAAGATCTCATAAAACAATCTAAAACCTAATTTAAAAACTCAGACCTTTTTCCATTAAAAAAACACTACGATAAAGTTTGCTTGTCGTCGCCCCCGAGTCACGCTTCACCCACTCAACCTTCGTTACGCTACGGTGGTCGCTGGCTCGCTTCGCTCGCCACCTCCCCCTTCGCTCCACTCGACCTCGCAGGTTCGCTCCACTTAGGACCTACCTACCACCGGAAAGCTATCGTGATCTTATCCCTACGCTTGGCGGCTCGCTTCGCTCGCCCTTCGCTTTACCAGTACTACAACCGGACAGGTTTCAACGCCTTCTATAATATTTGTTCAAGCACCTAATGGCTATCTCTAACCGTTATGAAATTACAGCCCTTCAAATTTTAGGGGAGTTCGGGGACGGGAGGGGAGAGTGTAAAAATTTCAACGCCCTTCAATAGTTTTAGGTAAGAATAAAAACAAAATCGCTACATGTCCTAGTTTCCGAGATACGATGGGTGGGAGGGGTGAAGGGGGGGAGAGGGGTGTTGTGAAAAATGATTCTGACTAACGCATTGCTCCTTTATATGAATCTGAAAAAAAAAGTTCCAATTCTCTGAACTTCCAAGATCCGCCTAAAGGGGGGGAGAAGGGGGGCAAGGGGGGTAACATTGAAAAATATTTAATACTTCCCCGAGCCTTCTCTATACGAATCAGAAAAAAAACAAAACACGGGCCTCTTAGTATCCGAGATACGATAGGGAGGGTCGGGAAGGGGGGCAAAAAGTGGTTTGGCACATTTTCCCTACTCGTGAGAGTAACTTGATTATGAATCTGTCAAAATATACCCCTCTCCCTCTCCACCGTCCGGGAGAACAATAATGTCAGTGAGTGGTATTTGAACAAGGTTTCGAAAACCGGAAATGGCACGGCCGCCATCTTGAATTTTTAAAATGTCACAATTTTTCTAAAGTAACCAGGATACAAGCTACCTGTCTGTAAAAACATGGTGGCTGTCCGCTGACTTTGGTAAAACGAAAGAATTCGCCAAAGTCGGGTCTGACCCTGAAAATTCAAGCCCCAATGGCTATCGAGGTTGCCAGTTGAAAGTGATGAAAATGATCAAATAACATTTGGGGGACCCTAATGTTGCCGGCTGGTCAGTCTCCATTTAAAATATCATTATTTCTACTTTTCATATTTTTGGGGAGAATCTGAGAAAATACCCTAAAAATGGGGAAAATTTTTGCACCAAGCAACACTCCAACGAAATAAACAACCGGTTCATACAACACAATCCAGTCGGGGGATGCCAGCTGTCTGATTTATTGTGTAAAAAATTGGGATTTTTCGTCATTTCTACAAGATGGCCGCCACACTGTCCGCCATCTTGTTTTTCTGAAATGTCAGAATTTTCCTGAAATCTCAAGGATATAGGCTACCGACTGTTGTACTTGGTGTTGCCAACTTTTGTGTTTGGTAGAACAAAAGATCTCGCCAAAGTTGGGTCTGACCCGAAAATTCAAGCCACAATGGCTCTCGGGGTTGCCAGCTGTGAGTGATGAAAATGGTCATGAGTCATTTTGGGCACCCGATTCTTGGTGGTAACCCAAAATTTCCATTTAAAATGTCGTCATTTCTACTTTTCGTTTTTGGGGAAAATTACCCCAAAAGTGGGGAGATATTTTGCACCATGCATCACTCCTTGACCAAATACACAACCGGTTGATACAACACGATCCAGTCGGGGGATGCCAGCTGTTCCATTTATCGTATCGAAAATTTGGATTTGTCGTTTTTTTTTACAAAATGGCTGCTACAGCGTCCGCCATCTTGTTTTTCTGAAAAGTCATAATTTTCCTGGAATCTGAAGGATACACGCCACTGACTGGTGTACTTGGTGTTGCCAACTTTTGAGTTTGGTAGAACAAAAGAACTCACCAAACTCGGGTCTGACCCGAAAATTCAAGCTCCAATGGCTCTCAGGGTTGCCAGCTGAAAGTGATGAAAATGGTCAAATGTCATTAGAGGCACCTCAATGTTGCCGGCTAGTCAAAGTCTTTATTCAAAATATCGTTTTTTCTACTTTTCACGTTTTCGGGGAAAATCTGGAAAAGTACCCCAAAAGTGGGGAAAAATGTTACACCAGGCAATACTCCTTGGCAATACAAACAACCGGTTCATACAACACAATCCAGTGGGGGGATGCCAGCTGTCCCATTTATCGTGTCGAAAATTGGGATTTTTTGTCATTTTTACAAGATGGCTGCCACACTGTCCGCCATCTTGTTTTTCTAAAAAGTCATAATTTTCCTGAAATTTCAAGAATATAGGCTACCGACGGGTGTACGTGGTGTTGCCAACTTTTGAGTTTGATAGAACAAAAGAACTCGCCAAAGTCGGGTCTGACCCGAAAATTCAAACCCCAATGGCTCTCGGGGTTGCCAGCTCAAAGTAATGAAAATGGTCAAATGTCATTAGAAGCACCCCAATGTCGCCGGCTAGTCAAAGTCTTTATTCAAAATATCGTTATTTCTACTTTTCACGTTTTCGGGAAAAATCTGGTAAAGTACCCTAGAAATGGGGAATTTTTTTGCACCAGGTAACACTCCTCAACAAAACACATAACCGAGCAGTACAACTTGAACCCTTCAGATGTTGCCAACTGCACGAAAAATGGATTTGAAAAAAGCCGAAATTTCAAGTTTTAACAAAATGGCCGCCACAGCGTCCGCCATCTTGTTTTTCTGAAAAGTCATAATTTTCCTGAAATGGCAAGGATGTACGCTACCGATCAGTTTACGTGTTGTTGCCAACTTTTGAGTTTGGTAGAACAAAAGAACTCGCCAAAGTCAAAAAATCCCAAAAATTAAAATATTTAATATTTTTTTGGGGTTGCCAACTAAAACGAACCAAAATGGTCAAATGTCATTTGGGGGACCCCAATGTTGCCGGCTAGTCAAAGTCTCCATTCAAAATATCGTTATTTCTACTTTTCATGTTTTTGGGGGAAATCTGGAAAAATACCCTAAAAATGGGGAGATTTTTCAAACCAGGCAACACTCCTTGACGAAACACACAACCACTCGGTTCAACTCGAACCCGTTGGATGTTGCCAACTACCCGAAAAATGGATTTGAAAAAAATCGAAAATTACAACTTTTTAGAAGATGGCCGCCACACTGTACGCCATTTTGTTTTTCTGTAAAGTCACAATTTTCCTGAAATTTCAAGGACATAGGCCACCGACAAGTGTTATTGGTGTTGCCAACTTTTGAAATCGGTAGAACAAAACAATTCGTCAAACTTTAGTGCAAAAAGTCGAAGATTTCAAAACGTCCCAGCACAGCCGCCATCTTGTTTTTTTTTTTTTTTTTTACTTTTTTTTTAAATCGTTCTAGATTTTGAATAGGACCTATGAGTCGAAACTCGTCCAAGTCTTTTCCTCACCGAAACCGGAAATGGACTCGGCCGCCATCTTGAATTTGAATCTCCTCTATAATTTTCCTCTACTCACTCTATGGTACTCTACATTTTTCCCAAACATTCCCCTAACACATCTCTCACCCATTCCGAGAAACGACATGTCAATCAGTGAGTCAGTCAGTGAGTGGTCTTGTAGTTTTATATAATATAAATAAATAAATAAATATAAAATAAATAAATAAAATAAATAAATTAACATTATTTGTGTTCTAATTTAAAAAATACAAAAAATAAACTTTTGACATTAGGCTGTACAACGGCTTCATACCTTTGCTTGTCCTTCAACCTGGCGAAAGCAAAGCGCGGAAAAAAAGAAAATTAAAATCATAGTCTCTAATAATTCATGACAAAACTATTTTTTTCAATACACTTCCTCGAAAACTGGTCCATAACGCACTACGATTAGGTTGTACATTCAATGTATTACACACGCGTGCGTTTTTTTCCATTTTCCCGCGTGTGCGGGAATGAAAATTGCCACAGATAACTATACCTATACTTAGTCCAAATTGGTACAATGCCTATAGTCTGAGGTGAATGTTTTTAGGGTTCCGTACCCAAAGGGTAAAAACGGAACCCTATTACTAAGACTTCGCTGTCTGTCCGTCTGTCCGTCTGTCCGTCTCTCTGTCACCAGGCTGTATCTCATGAACCGTGACAGCTAGACAGTTGAAATTTTCAGAGATGATGTATTTCTGTTGCCGCTATAATAACAAATACTAAAAACAGAATAAAATTAATATTTAAGGGGGGCTCCCATACAACAAACGTGATTTTTTTGCCGTTTTTTGATAATAATGGTACGGAACCCTTCGTGCGCGAGTCCGACTCGCACTTGGCCGGTTTTTTTTTTTTATTTCGGCAAAGCACTACGCGTCTTTACGGCATAAATATTTTTTTAATATTAAAATTGTGTGTATAATTAGAATATCATAGATAAAATGATTATTAAAAACTAATAGTTATTTTTATACACAAATTAACATTTATTTGTGTTCTGAATTCAAAAATGTAAAGTAAATCTATTTTTATATTGGGCTGTTTAACGGCTTCATACCTTTGCCTCTCCTTCAACCTGGCGAAACCAAAGCGCGAAAAAAAAAAGAAAATTAAAATCATAGTTTCATAGTTCGTGACAAAAATATTTTTCATTATTTTATTTCTTCAAAAGTGTTTTGAAAAACGTCGTTTGATACACGTGGACATTTGTTATTGCAGTTCTCGGCTCAAAAACACCCTCGCGTACGGCTCGGGGGTTATAATTCCGCCTCGAATGCAATAACAAACTTTCTCCACTTGTATCAAAATGTACTATTATTTCTTCTTGAAAAGAATCGTTTAATACACGTGGACATTTGTTATTGCAGTTCTCGGCTCAATAACACCCTCGTCTACGGCTCGTGTGTTAATTCCGCCTTGAATGCAATAACAAACTTTCTCCACTTGTATCAAAATGTACTATTCGTGTACACTTGTGACCCTACAAGCAAACACAAAGACTTCATGGTATTTTTAAATGAGAGAAATACGAGTTCAGCTGAATACGGACTTTCAACAATGAAGGCTATAACAGGATCCCCGAGGCATTTAATACCTTTACTGCTCATGCAAGTGTGGCCAGGAAGTTGGTAAAACAGCACTATTTCAGAAGGTTTAACTGCGCATTTGGAGAACTAGATAATGGCCCGTAGGTTAATTTAAGCGGAGTCCATATTTATCTACACCAAATAGACCCACAGATAATTCATTTTTGAAATATATTAAATTGTTGATTTAATCTTTTACTCTGGACACTCTAGACGCTCTTAATGTGCACGTCTTTCTACATCGTTCTCACAATATGTATAATCTCAACAGGAATGATGTAACCAAGATTTTGTAACAATATTTTGATTGAAAAGAGTGTTCATGGAGTTTCTTGCCTGTTCTTCTCCATAGAGATCTACGCCTTGGAATGGGCAACTACAGTACTTTCTCGAGATATTAAGCCTTATGGCTGTGACTGCGTAGCTTACCTTTTTTTGTTGTTTTTTTTTTACATTCAAAAGTGTTTAGTAGTCTAATTGAAACAAACGCTTTGAGTCTGAGTCGAGTTTGAGCTATATTTCCTGACATTAGGTAGGTATTGTAACTACTTTTAGATCTTCAAAACCTATTTCAAAGCTTGAAATAATTCTTAAAAGCAATAAACTCGTATTTAGCTTAGGCAGTAGCAAAGTCACGACTGATTGTCATTCAATCCTTTTTATTTTTAGGATAACATTTACAACTGCAATACAGAACCCCTGTTCTCATGGCCAAAACCAAGTCCTATTGTACCTGAGGGGGCTTCGCTCGCAATGTCCAATATTTTGTTATGACAGTCACCGCTCAGTTCTGCGATATAAAATCAATATAGTTACGAACCAGATTTTATAGGATTTGAATAAACATTTATTTTAGGTTAGCTCGCTACCGTGTCGGTATTTTTCAGTTACTATTTATTTATTTTGACGACCCAAATGACGCAGCGGTAGTGAGGCTGCCTTACGTTCTTAGGGTCTCGGGTTCGAATTCCGGTAGGAGCAAATGTTTGTGTGATGAGCATGGACATTTGTTTTCGAGTCATGGATAATAAGTATGTATTTAAAAACAAAAAGTATCAATGTAGTATATCAAATATCTGGTGTCCACGACATAAGCCTCGTTGCTTAGTGTGGCACTAAATGGCGCTGTGTGTAATGTCAAGCGACATTTATTTATTATTATTTATTGTCATTCAATATTTTTTAATTTTAGGATAACCTTTGCAACTGCAATGCAGAACCCCTGATTTCATGGCCAAAACCAAGTCCTTATTGTACCTGAGAGGGCTTCGCTCGCAATGTCCAATACTTTGTTATGACAGCCACCGCTTAGTTCTGCGATATAAAATCCATATACGAACCAGATTTTATAGGATTTGAATAAACATTTATTTAAGGTTAGCTCGCTACCGTTTCGATATTTTTCAGTTACTATTTATTTATTTTGACGACCCGAATGGCGCAGCCGTGTGGTATCCCGCAGAGTAGAATAGAACCAACCCATTACACTGACAGGTGTCGTATAAGGCGACTAATGTCTGAGGCAGAACACCTTGCGCCTCCGTAGACAAGAGAATGGGCAGCAGCGTTTTCTGTTAGTCTTTCATCACTACGGTCTCTAATCCGCCTGCCAAGCGTGGATATTACGGCAAATCCTCCCACCATGGGAGAGGCTTATGTCCAGCAGTAGACGTTATGGGCTGTTGTAGTAGTAGTAGTAGAATGGCGCAGCGGAAGTGAGGCTGCCACATTCTTAGGGTCCCTGGTTCGAATAATGTTAGGAGCAAATGTTTGATTGATGAGCATGGACCTTTGTTTCCGAGTCATGCATGAATAAGTACACACTTATTAAAGGGTCGTCAATACACATTTACAAACAAAAAGTATATAAATGTAGTATATCAACTATCTGGTGTCCACGACACAAGCCTCGTTGCTTAGTGTGGCACTAGATGGCGCTATGTGTAATGTCCAGCGATATTTATTTTTTTATTTACCTCTACCTAACTCTTTGGATGTTATGTTATTTAAGTGACACAGGCCCTGTTAGAGGGAGTGGACTATATAATCCAGCACGCGGGACCAATGCGAGTTGGTGGCTGTGACATAAATTTTTGATCCTAGGACATGCCGGTTACCTTATGAGGTTTTCCTTCATGGGTTTGAGAGCATAAGTGATGATATAAATTATACAGCAAAGTGCCTGGTGGTTCGAATCCACATACACGACATAGAAGTTGGGGCTAATACCATTGGGCCTCTGCTACCTAAGGGGCCGCCTCCACTAGCGAGAGAATCGCGGCGATATTATCGTCCTTGCCACGTTTTTCTATAACTCTCGTTTGGGCCGTCTCCACGAGTGAGAAAATCGCGGCAATACTTATAGAAATACGATCAATGGCCGCGGTTCTTTCGCTCGTGAAGGCGGCCCCTAAGTGCGTAAGCAAAAAATCTATGCATGCAGGAAGTCAACTTAGGGTTGACTTCCTGCATGCATAGATGTTTTGCTTTGCGGAGACGAGTGAAGCGGAGAGGAGACGTGGGGAAACCGACCAATCACATTAGTAGACACCTAAATAGAGTCTCTCGGCTGGGCTTTAGTCTTGTTGGCCTCATGGTGGTGGAACTTATTTTTTACGCTTATTTTACCTTTTATTGCAACAATATCATATTCAGTCTACTATCACTATGATCACTTCACTATCACTACATATTATAAAACAAAGTCGCCCGCGTGTCTGTCCCTATGTATGCTTAGATCTTTAAAACTACGCAACAGATTTTGATGCGGGTCTTTTTTTAATAGAGAGTGATTCAAGAGGAAGGTTTAGCATACCGGATGACTTTTTTTCAGTTTTACAAAAAAATGGGTATATTATGTGAACAGAGTAGAAGCTTATGGCATACCTAGTTTATTAGGGTTCCGTACCCAAAGGGTAAAAACGGAACCCTATTACTAAGACTTCGCTGTCTGTCCGTCTGTCCGTCTGTCTGTCACCAGGCTGTATCTCATGAACCGTGACAGCTAGACAGTTGAAATTTTCACAGATGATGTATTTCTGTTGCCGCTATAACAACAAATACTAAAAACAGAATAAAATTAATATTTAAGGGGGGCTCCCATACAACAAACGTGATTTTTTTTGCCCTTTTTTGATAATAATGGTACGGAACCCTTCGTGCGCGAGTCCGACTCGCACTTGGCCGGTTTTTTTTGGTTTTTTTTCCACAGCTTAGAAAAAAATTGATCCATCATCAAAAAACGCTACAAATTTCAAGTAAACTTTTCATATTAGAACAAAGAAAGAGCAATTTTGAAAAAAAAATGCAAAATATCGAATTTCAAATCATACGCCTTACGCGTATGTTTTAAATTCCTTTTTTTTTATTTATTTTTTCGAAAAAAATTAATTAATAAAAACTATGTAGGTATACCATTTACTTCTACTCCGTTCACCTATTATACCTATTTTTTTTTTGGAAAGCGATAAAAAAGTCACCTGTATAATTTGCGGGCGAGCATCAGCTAGTTTTAAAATAACATGAAACTGATTTACATGCGTACACTCGCTATTACATTAGGTTCAGTTGAAAACCGGCGTCAGGCACTAGTTGTCTGGCATTTTGATGAACTCAGCTATTAGTCGCAGCCGTGAGGTACACACAATTTTCTCTCTTGTTTTATTTCTTTTTGCTGTTTATTATTGGTTGCACTTGTGGCACGTGCCAAATATATAATTATAGAATAGAATATATTATACGGTATTGTACACCGAAATTGAAACAACAACAAAATATTACTGATTTTATGGTAACAATGGCGGTCTTATCGCTGATAGCGATATTTTTATTCTCTTCTGTCCCGATCATTTGTTTTTATTTCACGTAAAACCTACATGGTCATATCTATAACTAAATCCACGATTCCAAACGGTCGTGTCATATGAGGAAGAACCGGCAAGAAACACCACAGTTACTATTTTAGAAATAATTGTTTTTACAGGGCTTTTACATTACATGACAGTGTAGACCTGACAACAGGGGATGTGCTCTTACAGGCGTTGCATAGAGGGGGTTCCGAGCAAGTCCAGGCGCGGACCCAGGATTTCCTTAAAGGGGGGGCAATTTTTTGAAAATTCTTAAACGCTCGTAAACTTTTGATAATAAATGGTATCAGGCGTTACTTTACAGAAATCCATGATATGCAAGATACAAGGCGGCCGCCAGCTTTTGGGCGAGGGGGGGGGGGGAGCGTAGCGAGAAATTTTTACGACACCTTGCCTTGGACAGGTTAGAATGGTTTTGAACGTTCATATAGGAGCTACTTGGTCGAGCTTTAGATAAATTCAAGAGAAAAAAAAATTTAAACACTTTTTCTACGACCTCCTGGCGATGCCCATGACAAAATATACAACTAGAATATTTAGTTTCAATTCCGTCAAATTAGTTCAAGCTTTGCTAATGACGTATTTGGTCAGGTTCAGGGGGGGGCAATTGCACCCATTGCCCCCCCCCCTGTATCCGCGCCTGAGCAAGTCTGAGTGAGACAGACTTATTCTGTTGTTCTCTGAGTGAATTCACAAGGAATGCTTTGTTTGTAATTAGCTATAGGTATTAGTTTTATGTAACAATTAAGTTTAATTAGAAATTAAGGTGCATTTACTGCAATGGTTAGCAGTAATGGTAGATGTATGTTGTTAAATAAATAAAGTCTTTTAAGAGGAATCCGTGCCGTGCCATGTGCGGATTGTGACGACAAAGGTAGTTTGAGTGAGATAAAAATCCTACACCAAACAACACCGCCGCGGCGCGGTTGGCGCAGTAGCTGAGCGATTGCCTGCTGCTCTGCATATCGTGGGTTCGATTCCAGTACGGATCAAACATTTGTGTGGTAGGTAGCACACAAATGCCAGACCCTGAAAAACTACCTGTATGTTGGTAGGTACGAGTATGCAGGTAGTTTTTCCAGGTCTGGCTATTTCGATATGTGAGTTAATGTTTGTAATCCTACGATACAGGAGAAATTTCTAGAGAGGGGCAACATATTTTAGAAGACACAAACACGAACATTTGCTAGGCTAACTTAAACTTCACTTATCCAATCCTTTTTATGCAAAGGATCTCAACGTAACAGACAGACAGATAGACAACAAACTAACCCTATTGGAGATACATGAAAGTAAAATTTTATTCTTTACAAGGTTTGAAATTCTAAAGATGGAAATATCAAAAAATATAAAGCTTTTATTTACTCTTGGTCGTAACATCTGGAAAACTCACCGTTTATTCTTTTACCGAGGTTAAAAACCATTTGGACCTAAATAGAAGCAGTTGTGGGCAATAGAATGAGCAATAACCTACCTTAGGCACAATAAAGAGCACGAAATGTCGAGCATTTTTCTTATTACATAACAAAACAATATCTAGAACATTTTTTTTATGAAAAGAAAAGGTTTTATTGCTGTGGAATAAAAAAAAAGACTTCAGAAACTTAAGCTGTGTTAGTAATACGGAGTTTTGAATGGGAAATTATAAGTCTAGCCACAAAATTATTGATTGGACACGTGATTAAACTTCTAATTTTATAACTAAGCAACGGGAAAGTGACATAGCCTCTAATAAACTAATTCGTCTTTTTTACAATGCCAACTAAATATTCTATAGAAAGCGTCAAGTAAAGATCATCAATTATTGTGACTTGTCCTTCTTATTTATACATTGCCACCTAATTTACTAACTCGGCCACGGATTTTACATCTCGTCACCATTTTACGTTTTACAGCTTCAACGCAATATCCTCAAAAATATATAATTCAAGCTTCTACAGAAAGCATCATTTATTATAACTTAGCATGTAAAATGATAGATCATATTCTTTTATCGTGAAAATAGCCACTGTATGATTTGGCGCGAGTACGCGAGACGACAGCGACCGGCCATTTGCACCAATCAGAGAGCGCCATTCTCACATCTATCACCTAAAATATCAATTGATCACCAAATTTAGTAAATTGAACACCAAATTTTAATGAGGCGGTTGATGACAAACTAGTTTTGCCTAGGCCAACTTGGGGCACCCCGACACGGATAGATTAGGTTAGAAGGGTATGGCGGGGTCGAATGAGCGAGCGAAGCGAGCGAATAGACCCCGCCATACCCTTCGTGGTTATTTTTTTATAAACCAATCAGAAGTAGGAGCCCCGTGAAGCGGGCCTCCGTCGACCGGGTCTCCCTCGACTCGGATGCAAGAGCATAACAGTTCAATTTCTGGTGATCATTAACTAATTTTAACTCTAATTTTAACTATTTTTGGTTCTCATTTCACGCTAAAATGGGGATTAATTTTGGTGATCATTTGTGACATTTGACTAAATCTGGTGGTTCGTTAAACATAAGCCTTTTATTTTGTCTCTCCTCAATAGCTTTTGGGGTAATATTAGTGGTCAATATACTATTTGATGACATTTTAAGCAAAATTTTGACGATCAATTAATATGGGATGAGTTACATTTTAAGCGTACCGAGTTAAAAAATTTGAAGCTAAATAAATATATTTTTTGATGTCATTTAATAGTATTTTAGAAGTTTACTGTTAGAATGTATGTTACAAATATAGATGCTAAAAAATAACCATCATGCTGAGTTGTATTTAGAGTGGTTTACATAGAAGATAACTAGTGGCTAAGATAGTATTATTTAGATGCTCGTTAATTGTGGCTGACTTAGTAATTTAGAAGGCAACATACATTTTTGGAGGCGAATAATGATATTAAAAAGAAGCTTGTTTAATTAGCACCCGTTTTGAATTAACAAAAATATGTCAGATTTGGCGATTTACCTATTTAAAGCTTCTCCGCAAAAGCCACATTGAACAGGTCGCACGACAAAGTTAACAAAGCCAGTATAAGCTGGCCTCTTGTTTTACTAAAACTCTAAACTAGGCCAGGTTAGGATGATTTAGTTAAGGTTGTTCCTGACGAGCTTGCTGCCATCCGCATCGTCGATGCTGCCGAGTGCGTGCGATAGCATATCCGCTATGTTTCTCGCTCCAGCAAATGACCAGCTCTCTAGATGAATCGCAACCTTTAAACCAAGGTCGTGCGGTTGTTGACTGTGTAAAGAATTCAAACAGAAAATTGCTGTTCAAAATAAATTACAGCACCTGGCACCATATTGCAATAGTTTATTAACCGCCGCAATTTTTTTTATTTTATTAACATAGGTACCTAGGTTTTTGACATCGTTCGCATTAAATTTATTACCCCTGTATATCCCAGTTATTAAAAAAACATATTCTTCATGTTTTGCCGACGTTGCGTCGTATAAAGGTGCAAGTTGGCAGCGGGCGACACGAAGCCGCCGCAGACGACGTGTCGCAGCGACAATACTGGTTTCTAAGTATTTCTATGAAATTGCCTCCGAAGCAAGTGACATGAAGCTAGCGACGCGTCGTCGAGCGGCAGACGCAAGTGTCGCCCGGCCGCAGATCAGTAGTGTTGCTGACGCCGAAATGCCGAGTTCGAAATCATGACTGCAGCGACATGAGGCGGCGACGTGTTGCGACGACATGAAGCGAGGACACGTTGTCGTCTGCGGCGGCTTCGTATCGCCTGCTGCCAACTTGCATATTAAGGCTAATATCGTTTCAAACCATTATAGTATCAGAAATAACGCGATCGGCGAGTTTTACTTCGCTTTTCGTTTTATTTACGTACGGTATTAGTAATTTCCTATAAATATGCGAGGCCTACAGGGACTGATTTCCAATAAAATGTCTAGACTACACGTAATTGCCTGCCCTGTCTAATCTTTTCTGCAAAAATTGGGCCAGGAATAGGTTTTTGTAAGCACGCATCAGACTGGCTCGACGGTTTAATAACAAACGTAACTTAAAGGTTTTATTGATGTTTCAAACCGTATTGTCTGGTATTTTTATAAGCATGAGTTGTTTTTAAAGAAATTCAAGGGCAGGCAGTCAACTTATAAAAAAATTTCACTAATATTAACCCTCCTTGCCAAGTCCATTACAGTAAGTGTTTCACAATTTTAGGGCCTAAAAAGAGGGCAGTTTGGGTGCGTGTAGTAAAGACAGAGAACGGAGGTTTCCGCATTAAATCTGCCTCTTTGCTTCAGCGTCATCAGCAAAAAAAGATATCACGGCAGGGAAAGCTTAGAAGAACACTCTGCCCAAATATTGGCGCCATCCGCTGCCATTGTCATTCAGTCTCTACTTCTCTAGCCATCACATCGCCGTGCGATACCTACGATTCTTCATTGTTGGTAGATAGGTATTTGAAATCACACACAGCACTTGACTCAAACTCCAAACGTTTATTTTCTTCAACAAAGGATTGATTGTTACCGTGTTCTTCAGGTAAAGGCAGACGTAATAAGTTACCGAAACATTGAAAGTGATTTTACATAAACCATACGACAGAGATGTACCTTATAGTACACCCAGATTTCGCCAGTTATATAAGGTCTATCTATTCATAAACGAAATCTCTTAAGAGGTCATTATACTCATCATTATGAACAACTTTTACTATAGGACCAAACCCTGAGTCGCGAAAAAAAAATCTGCTGTTGCATACATTTTGACGATGCGAACATAATTGTAGGGGAGCAGCTGATATTTTTAAATTGAATGATAAGTATACGTACAATGACCCCTGAGAGTTCGTGTATCGAGACCTTATATATAAGTTCATTATAATAGGGGGCGAATCTATTGCCACCAATATCATAACCTAGAGTCTATGACTGCTACTAAGAAATACCAGATGAGACCCCAATAATACTGAGGACTGAACTTTATAGTTTCAGGGAATCAATGACCCGTGAAACAACTTAGGTGGTACCTGAGTTATCTATTAATAATAATACATTACCGTTTCCGTCTTTAATAAACCAAATAATATCATTTTGCATGATTAATTTGGCTTTCGCAAAACATTCGATGTTCAACCTTGATTATTATGATTGAAAGTCTCTTAATATGCAGTAATTTGACGTGCCCACACGATCAGTGTTGTAGCGTTGCTTCCTGTTTTCCGGTGTCAGTACACTTTGCAAATAATGTTGTTTATCTATCGTTTGAGTTCAAGGATGAAGCTTGTTGGGTGTGACAAGAAGATTGAACATGTACACCTAAGTAGAGTAGGTTACAAATTAAATGAATAATCTTATTTTTTTAAATTATTAAATGATGCTTGTAAATTGTTTTTTTTTTAATTACCGTTGTTTATGTAAGTAATTGTCAACACAATGGTGGTAAGGCTTGATCATTAATTATATCAAAAGAAAGAAAAAAGGTCGAGGAAAAAATTTTTTTTTTTAATTCTTTCTATATTGCAATCTATCAATCTTGCAGATATTCAGCAATATGTGTAAGGTTTTTATTTCGCTTCGTCAGAAATTTAAAAGACCGTTATTATTGATTACATTCAAAGAAATGTAATAGGAGGTGGATTATTTATTCGTGATGATGAACGGAATGCGGATTCAAAAGGATGCGCTGGAATCAAGTCCCTTTTCTTTATCGTGTGGTTAGTGTCTAATCTGCCCGCGTAGCATGACGTAGACACAAAGAGAATCGACAAATCTTTTGTTCATCTGTCATTGAATCGACAAAATGACAGATAAACAAAGGATTTGTCGATTCTCTTTCGTGTCTACAGCGTTCATGCTAAGCGGGCTGGTGTTAGAGTTTTCATGCCACCCATGGGTCTCTGATTTGGCTTTACACGCCGTCAAGATAAATATATCTTACCCAAACCAACATCACCAACATTTTAACCAACATGCCTAAAAAATATCTCCGGCATGTTGGTTTCCTCACGATGTTTTCCTTCCACGATGTTTACCGAAGCAAGTGATAATTATACAATAAACACATGAATCCGAAAAACTAGAGGCCGCCGGCCGTTTATTTTATATTTTGTTTCGCTTGGGAAATCATCAAATGACTCCTCCCGCTCTGGGCGGAGCAGGAGGGAGTGTCAGACTTTTACTGACTAAAACCCATCCATGTTCCTTCATCTCCCTTTGTGTTCCGGGGCCACGGTATCTCTTTCGAACAGTCCCGCAACCCCGGAAATCGGGTTCGAACTTGAGACCTGTGACTTTGCTGTCCGACGGTGACACCGCTAGGCTATCATTGTTACATCAAGATCATGTATAACCAGACGAGGGTGACACACGAACTTGAAGATGGGTACAAGTAAAAAAAGTAGTGTGTGCAGTGTAAAAATTCAGACGAATTGATAACCTCCTCTTTTTGGAAGTCGGTTAAAAACACAAAAAGTGAAAAATTACTTTAGCTTCAGAAGTCGGACTTTTGCTTTTTTGATTCTGTTTCTTTTTGCCACCGACTTCTGAAGCTAAAGTCATTTTTCACTTTTTTGTGTTTTTAAAGTCGGTTTTGCAATTTTTTTTTTTACGTTTTTAAGGAACCCTTTTAGGGAACCTTTCAATATTAGACAGCAAATCTGTCGTGATTGCTGCAATCGGTTGGATGTTTAACATCACGCCATTTTGCCGTCTAATATTGAAGAGTTCCCTTGTATATCTCCGAAGATCAGCATTAGATCTTCACCAAAATTAAACGTGTGGTCACGTTTTTAAATATTTAATAAAAGATAATTTAAATATATAAATTAAAATAAATTTATAAATTAAAATTATTAAATCATTATTTTATATTTTCATTATTTTATTGTATTATTTTATATAAATATTATATATAAAATATAAATATATTTGTGGCATAGATAGCGCTGTAGTAGTTTTTTTAGTGCCGCTACAACAGTTTCCGTCAATAAAATGATCTGCAATGTTGTATGCAAAATAGCTGCGTTATTTAAGCTTAAGGCTGCAGTTTTTGCAAAATTCACTCGCTGCGAATTATTTGCGCAACAAAGTATTTTTTTTTTAAACAAACGGATGAAATAACACGAAATATTATTATTGCACCTAAGTAACCATAATATAAGTAATAGCTAGTTATTTTTTTTAAGTTCATTTAAGTGGATTATGTTAGGTAAATCAAGCGTTAAATACAGGTCTGTCGTGCCCAACATCATTTCGAGTTGTGTTTGTGCGATTAGTTTATGGCAATAAAGAATTAATTTACAAATCTGTTCAGCGCATAATGAGCTCAACATTCTCGTCTTCAAAATGCGCTGATTAGTTTTTTCTAATTATCTTTCATTTTCTTAATTCAGAGGTCACAAT
Organism: Xestia xanthographa; assembly: GCA_905147715.2. Classification (NCBI taxonomy): domain Eukaryota; kingdom Metazoa; phylum Arthropoda; class Insecta; order Lepidoptera; family Noctuidae; genus Xestia; species Xestia xanthographa. The sequence goes on along the minus strand of LR990653.1, from coordinate 23,246,986 downwards.
TTCATCAAAATTCTCTGTTTTTATCTGATATAATAATAATCTCAAAAGACCTACAAGAAATCCCTTGCAATTCTTGTTTATAAACTCTTTTTTTGTAGGTCTTTTGAGATTATTATTATTGTTAGAGTAAGGTGATTGTTCGAATGATGGGATTCCGGACTTCCATCAGTCGAACACCCGTAAAAAATTAAATGCACATGAAAAGCATAACGCCCTACACACTTCATAGTATTTTATGACAGAGGCCCCAAGTTCGCATGTCATAGGTGTAGTCGCGACAGAGGCCCACAGTTCGCATGTCATACATGTAACACGACAGAGGCCCACAGTTCGCATGTCATACATGTAATCACGACAGAGGCCCACAGTTCGCATGTCATACATGTAACACGACAGAGGCCCACAGTTCGCATGTCATACATGTAACACGACAGAGGCCCACAGTTCGCATGTCGTCGTCGTCACTCACCACACTCAAAGAAAGCGGAGCAAGTTTCCGGCGTCCACTCGCCACGCCACCGAACCATGTGTTCGGCCGCAGCTTGCGTCTTTTTGCCGTATGAGCCAGCCAATAGTTCGAGCTCGTAGCGCTGATGGGGCAGCGCACGCAGTACCTTGTATGGCCCGCGCATGCCAGAGTCCAGCTTGCCAGTGCTTTGAGTGGCCTTGCTCACAAACACTTGATCACCCACGGCAAAACTACGTGGCTGTCGGCGATCTTCGTTGACGTAGGCGTCCTGATGCTGTTGATTGGCAGTCAGGAGCTCAGACGCCCGCTGTCTTCTGTGGGTCATTAAAGCTTCTCGGTTAGGTTGGCAGTCGCTTAGCGCTACATCTCTCACCAGGGTCCTGATGGCAGGAGTCGCGGCATCAATACCCACCAGCAACTGCAGGGGTGAGGCTTGTGTTGTAGCTTGCCTCGTGATGTTCAACGTGAGCTGCATCCTCCATAGGACTTCTGACCAGTCGGATCCCTTGTTACCCACCTCGACACGCAACATATTGAGGACGGTTCTACAGTACCTTTCTGCTTGACCGTTTTCACGGTGCATGCCCGGAGTAATAAAGTGCACTTGGCACCCTTGGTCACTACACCACTTTTGAAATGCAGTACTTTCATACATTCTTCCCCGGTCACAAACTATGAGGCTTGGGGTACCAAATAGAGCCACTGCATTTGTAAACACGCGTTTCAGTTCATCGGAGTCTTGTCGATACAGTGAGTAGAGTAAACAAAATTTTGAAAACGCGTCTACAATGATCAAAATGTATTTGTAACCATGTGATTCCGGAAGCGGTCCGAGAACGTCAGTATGAAGAGTCAAAAAAGGGACGTCTGGTTTAGTCCACGATTGAATCAATTGCGAAGGAGCTCTAGGCACCCTTTTGTGAGATAGGCAAACAAGGCAGTGATTTATGTATTTCCGAACAAAAGGTCTTAAGTTTGGAAACCAGAAATGACGTAAAATAAGATCAATGGTTTTGTCAATGCCAATGTGATCGTGGTCATCATGAAAGACCCGAAGTAGGCTTAACCTGTGACCTTTAGGTATAAAGCACAAGAGACGCGACTCTTCACCAGTAGGTGTATGTTTATAAAATAAAAGTTCATTTTTAATAAAATACCTGTTTTGGTCTAACTGACCTTCCCGGAGTTTAGTCATCAACTCCTGTGTTTCCTGATCAGCAGTCTGAGCAATCTTTGCCCAATTGGCCGGATTGCGTATCTGGTAGACCTGTGCTGGAGGATTTCTGCTCAAATAATCGGCGTGTTGCATCATACATCCTTTCCTATACTCGAGGGTGAATGTGAAATCCTGAAGGTAAACCCACCAGCGTGCAACCCTTGGTAATAGATCCTTTTTGTGCTCAGTCATTTTTAAGGAGTTGCAGTCCGTCACTATCTTAAAGTTAATGCCAACAAGGTAGTGGCGGAAGTGCTGAAGGGCTCGAACTATGGCCAGGGTTTCCAGTTCATAACTGTGATACTTAGCTTCAGCGCCCTGAGTGGATTTGCTGAAGTATGCTACAACCCTCTTTCTCTTATTAGAATGTTCCTGGAGCAGAACAGCACCGAGGCCAATAGCACTGGCATCGGTATGAAGCTCAGTGGGTAGTTGGGGGTCAAAGATAGCCAAGACAGGCTCGTTAGTCAGGCAATGGATAATATATTCGCGAGCACGATCTTGCTCGTCGCTCCAAAGGAATGGCTCCCCTTTACGGAGTAATCTAGCTATGCAAGCAGTTTTAGAGGAGTAGTTGGCAATGTAGCACCTGAAATATCCTGCAAGTCCCAGAAATTGGCGGACCTCTCGGACGTTACTGGGTTTTGTCGACTTTACTAGGGCTTCTATTTTTACAAGGCTCGGCCGCACCTGACCATGACCTATTTTAGACGGCCTAAATATTCAATTTCAGTGTCTAAAAAGGTGCACTTTTTCAAATTTATGGAGAAACCAGAAGCAGTTAGAATTTTAAGGACATCGACTAAATTACACAACCCTTCTTCAATCGTATTAGCCAGAATTAGTACATCATCTATGTAAGTTAAGACGACACCAGCGTCAATTAACGGCTTAAGGGTTCTGGAGATGATTCTTTGGTACACAATCGGCGCATTCGCTAACCCGTAGGGCATTTTAAGGTACTCATAATGCCCCTCGGGCGTTACGAAGGCCGTTTTGGCAATAGAATCATCATCTTTCATTGGCACTTGGTGAAAACCAGTAGCCATGTCTAGACTGGTGAAGTATCTAAACTTACCAAGCTTATCGATGTGGTCATCAATGAGTGGCAAGGGAAATCTTTCCTTGACAGTAATGGCATTAAGTGCACGGTAGTCCACACACATCCTATCACTCCCGTCCTTTTTCTTGACGAGAATGATAGGGCTTGCGTAATCTGACTGGGACTCTCTAATTATGCCCTTACTAAGAAAATCATTAATTATACCGCGAACTCTGTTTTTCTCATCAACTGAGAGCTTATAGGGACGATGACAGATCGTAGAGTTCGAGGTCAATTTTATTTCCATGCTGCCCGTGTTCACCGTGGAGGTGGCTGTGCCGGTAATAAAAGAATTCGAAAATGTTTTAATTATTTCCAAAAGGCGGTCTTTATCATGCCCAACTAAAGGCGTCTTAATAGATTCGACTTCCACGGTGTTCACGTGCTGCACTATGGCAAAATCATCAGCTCTAACCAACCTTTGCTCGTCATTAGTCCTTATGTATGTCAGTCCTACTCGGTTCAAAACATCTGTGCCCATCAATATTGGGGCACTAATGCATTCATCAGGTACAACGTATAAATCAGCTTCTAATGAAATTTCAGGAAACTCTAAAATAGCAGTGACATAAGAAGTTGTCTCAATCTCCTGACTTCCTATACCACGCAATAAACGATAGGTTGGGGTTCTATTAAAATTAAAATGTTTTAAAATTGATTGTGAAATTAGTGAAATAACGGAACCGCTATCGATCAAGACATCAACAGGTACCTTCTGAATGAGAGCTGACATTACATTGGTTTGTCTGGATTCGGGTTGGAGCAAAAATTTACATCACTTGATTTATTGTTTTTATCATTAGAACGTTGTTTAAGAAAACAGGAATCAATAAGGTGACCGTTGCGTTTGCAAAAAGTACAAAATCTGTTTGACTTTTTATCATCATTGGATGATGAAGGGGCTACTTTAGAAACAGAGGAGGTAGCCTGAGTACTAGTCGTATCAGTCTTAAACTTTTTAGGGCAATTCCATTTTTTGTGACCAGGCTTGCCACAAGCGAGGCACTTAAAATTGTCTCCAAACCTAGGTGCATCTCGCTTACGCGATTGCATTGGCCCTGAGTGGTCTGACGAACGGACAGCATTGTTGGAAGCTTGTGATTCACGCTTTGGTTTAACGTATACAGATAGAAACTCTACTAAATCCTTTGACAGTAGCTTAGCATTGGTAGCCGCGGCCTTGACTTGAGGATCGGCAATACCCCGTATCACAATAGAAGTTTTAAGTTCATCAGATAAGCCCCTAACAATATTAAGACGCAGCAGTGACTTGCGGGGCATATTCAGCATAGGTTGAATATTTATCTGAATTGGTACACATTACTTCAAAAAGTATAGTTGCGAAATCAATGTTACGCGGACACAATGATCGAAACTCGGTTTTAAAATTGGTCCACGTACGATTATTCGTGGTCCAATCATTCAACCATGATTTTGCGTCACCCCGCAGGCAACCCCCAATGCGTCCGAGGCATTCTCGATCGTCCCAATTGTTTAATTGCCGACCGCGGTCTACCTCCGCACACCACATGTCAAAATCATGTATAGATGGGTCAAAAGGAGAAATATAATAATTTTGAGACCTTACTTGTACCAAGGATGAGAGAGCTCCAACAATCCTGTCCGTTATGCCCTTCTCTGCGTTGGTACTAGCGTCAGTATCCCGTGCTGTACCCATAGTCACCCTATCGGTAATGCCGGAGCCCCGCTCGCTGGTGAGGGCCGGCGCCACGACAAGTGATGGCGTGAGCGTGCGGTCAGCAGGAAGATGCGACGGACTTTCAACCGTTGGTGATAACGTAGGTTGTTGTAGCCTATTTTCAATAGCATCTAATCTAGTAAGAATTCGATCAAGCGCCATACCTTGCAAGCTCTCGCGGCGGTCACTTGAGCTGTTACTATGATCGCGAGTTCGATTTTGCGAGCTATGCGAAGCATTATGACGCCTATTAGACCTGCTTCTATAGTCTACCGAACGATCATCATGCCTGGGCAACGGCGGCGTATTGGAGGAACGGCGACCACGACGTTCACGAGACGGGTCCTTAGAACGTCTGTTTTTGTCACGACAATCACGATCTACAGGTCTTGAGGAACGTCCTGACATCTTAATTTAAATGAAAGAGGAAACAAAGAAATCACAAAACAAAACACGCGACACTTTATCGGATAATCACGAAAACTAAACTATTGGATGGCAAAACAAGCTAACAGAACGCGTAGTGGATCCCACTTCTGATCTTACAAACCAGAAACGAAAATCGTTTAAAAAAAAATAACGGTCTACAACAACCTAACGCTTTTATTTAACTTCAAAATAATTTTAATCACCACAATAATAATTAGATTAACACGATAGAAAATAAAATATAGAGGAGCACTATAATCACACAACCAAAGTAACGTCCGTCGCATCCGAGAGCCGCACGTAAAGTGAGCCGAGTCCAAGTGACGCAGCCTTTTTATAACGTTCCGCTCGCCTCAGACTCGGTTGTGGGGGAACTTGCTAAGAATATATTATATTTGTATTAGTATTTTTTTATATTGTATAAGCAAACTATGATCAATGTCGAACTTGATAATGATTTTTTCTCCTGTTCTTCCTCTTCCAGAAGTTTCCTCAGTGCGGCTGGTGGTTCTTCCTCCCCTCCAACTCTTAGTGATCAGATTTCCTCCTTGCTTTCCCACCTCCCTAACAATCTCAACATAGCCCACATTAATGCCCAGAGTGTTCCTGGCCACTACTCCGATCTTCTGGCTTCCTTTAACAGTGCACATATAGATGCTTTGCTGATCTCTGAGTCCTTCCTTAAACCCTCTCTTTTATCAGTACATTTTACCCTTCCAGGTTTTGTTCTTATCCGTAATGATAGGACTGGTAAGGGTGGCGGTGGTGTAGCCATTTACTTGCGTGCTGATATTCCTTATAAGGTATCACCATCTCCGTACTCGGGGTCAGCGGAACATCTATTTCTGGAAATTACACTACATCGCGTTAAAATGCTTCTGGGGGTTATGTATAGTCCTAACCTCAGCATCGACTACTTTGGCTCTTTTGATTCGCTTTTAAATGATTTCTGTCCAGCGTATGACCATGTAGTCTTGATGGGTGATTTTAATACTTGCCTTCTTAAAAATGACACTCGTACTCACAAACTACAATCTATAGTATCTTCTTTTAATCTCAGTATTTTGCCTCTGTCTGCTACTCATAATTTCCCTAACTGCACCCCTTCTCTCCTGGACCTGATATTGTATCCAATTCTAATAATGTGTCTATCCACGGTCAGCTTACTACATGTTTTTCATACCATGATCTTATCTTTTTGTCATATAAGTTACGCCCTCCTAAGCGCAAGCCGCAATATATTCTACTCTGGAACTACAAGGGTATAGACCTAGAGGCTTTATTGCACGATGCCAGTAACATCGACTGGACGGACATCGTAGAGAGTTCGTGTATCAACGAAATGGTTCGTATTTTAAACAGCAAAGTACTTAGCTTATATGACTGTCACGCCCCTATGCGTCGAGTGAAGGTTAAATATGTTCCGGCTCCCTGGCTTACTCCTGCCATTAAGGATGCGATGGCAAGTAGAGACAGAGCCAAGAGAAGGCTAAAACGCTGTCCTTCCGAGCGCAATCTATCTGCGTATAAATTGTTGCGTAATCGCTGCAGTCGTATGTGTAGAGATGCTAAGAGACACTACTTTCACAAATCTCTCGACAACCGCAACTCTTCTGATGTCTGGAGGTTTTTAAAATCTGTCGGCATTGGCAAGTCTCCAGTTGTTTCTGGTAGCGACACTGACCTGTGTGCTCTTAACAAACATTTTTCACTCCCCCCTGTTACGTTGGATCCGCACGTCAAGTCGGCTACTTTAAATAAACTTTCACGTTTGCCTTTGCCGCAACGTTCTTCCTTTGAATTTGGGCCAGTGAGTGAGATAGAGGTCAAAAAATCTATTTCTGCTATCTCCTCATCTGCTGTTGGTAATGACGACCTTTGCTTAAGAATGATTTCTCCTATCCTTCCCATATTACTTCCGGTTTTGACTCACATTTTTAACTACTCTTTGTTTTCTTGTACTGTTCCTGAGGTCTGGAAACAAGCCCATATCATCCCCTTGCCCAAAATCTCTAATCCAGTTGGACCAGCCGATTTCAGACCTATTTCCATCCTCCCTTATCTTTCTAAAATTCGTGAGCACATTGTCCATCAGCAACTCACGGCCTTCATTTCTAGGAACGACCTTCTTAGTACTTTCCAATCCGGTTTTCGTCCTGGCCATAGCACTGTAACGGCTCTTTTAAAGGTTACTGACGATATTCGCTGGGCTATGGACCACAAGTCGCTTACCTTACTTGTACTTCTAGACTTTAGTAGCGCCTTTAACTCTGTTGATTTCGACATCCTTCTGGGTATCCTTAATTCTCTTAATTTCTGCTCTTCATCTATTGGTTGGTTTGACTCCTATCTTAAAGGCCGCTCGCAGCGTGTGCGTCTTGATGAGTCCTCCACTGATTGGTGCCCTCTTAGCGTGGGTGTGCCTCAGGGTGGCGTTCTCTCTCCTCTTCTCTTCTCTATTTTCATTAACTCTGTCACCAGAGTCATTTCTTCCTTCTTCCATCTCTATGCAGACGACCTGCAGCTTTACCAACATTTCTTAAGGGAAGATGCGGAAGCCGCCGTGGCTGCCATGAACAAGGATCTGGATTTGATTAGTGAGTGGTCGCGGTCCTTTGGACTGCAGATCAATCCTAGGAAATCTCAGGCCTTGATCATTGGCGGCAGGTATATGCGGAAAAGGCTCGATGTTGCGTCGCTGTCTCCACTCAGGCTGAATGGAGTTCAGATTGATTACGCAATTAAGGCTAAAAACCTGGGGGTGACAATGGATTCCTATTTATCTTGGACTGCCCATGTTGCTGAAGTTAGTCGCAAGGTGCACTACACGTTCCACTCATTGAAATGCCTCCAGAGCTTTTTGCCACTGAACACCAAAATCTCCCTTGCGCAAACTCTCATTCAACCCATCATTGACTACGCCGATGCCTGTTATTTGGATGCCACCGAGGAGCTTTTAAATAAACTTGAGCGCTTGCAAAACATCTGTATTCATTTCGTTTTTAATCTTAAAAAATATGATCATGTTTCTAATTTTCGCAAAATGCTCAAGTGGCTCACATTTCGCAGGAACCCCTCCACACTCTACCGACTTCTATTATTACTCCTTCACTGGCCACGCCGTGCGGTTGTGGAATTCACTCCCGCCTGACATTAGGGACTGCCAAACTGTTGCAGTTTTCAAGAAAAGAGTAAAAGAACATTATCTATCCATTTCGTCATAATTGCATAAGTATTTATTATTAGTTTTTGTATTGTATTTATAGTATTGTTATATGTTTTTCTTTGTATTTATGAGTAGGTATGTATGTATTGTATATTATATTTAAAATATTTATCTGTTTTATGTATTCCATTTTCTTTTCTTTTTATTAACACACTATGTCTACATCTCTTTTTTAGTATCTCCTTTCGCAGGTATGCTGGAAGAGATTTCTTTAGAAATAAGCATCACCTTTGTACTATTTTCTGTTCCTTTCTACTTTTCTTTATATTTAGTGTGTACATAAATTGTTAAATAAAAAATAATAAAAAATAGAGACTTTTGATGAAATTGTGACCTCTGAATTAAGAAAATGGAAGATAATTAGAAAAAACTAATCAGCGCATTTTGAAGACGAGAATGTTGAGCTCATTATGCGCTGAACAGATTTGTAAATTAATTCTTTATTGCCATAAATTAAGCGCACAAACACAACTCGAAATGATGTTGGGCACGAAAGACCTGTATTTAACGCTTGATTTACCTAACATAATCCACTTAAATGAACTTAAAAAAGAATAACTAGCTATTACTTATATTATGGTTACTTATGTGCAATAATAATATTTCGTGTTATTTCATCCGTTTGTTTAAAAAAAATATACTTTGTTGCGCAAATAATTCGCAGCGAGTGAATTTTGCAAGACTGCAGCCTTAACAATAAAAACATCAGGGACTTAAAACATATTTTTAACTAAAAAAACATTATTAAAAATAACAGGTTCACAAAACTACTTACTTAGTTATACTACGAACCACTTACGTTGATCTCGAGATCAGGCGATATAAAAACGTGAAGTCATTTCTATGTCGAGCCCAATTAAGACAAGGATATTCTAGACATTCCACCCAAGCCACATGTCTGTCTTACCTTCTAGAAGACACGTGATGATGCACATGTTTATAAACACATCTTGTATAAACCTGTATTGAAAATATAATAACCACAAGCAAGGGCATTCGCGCTGAACTTCATAAATTACTTATTACTATTTGATTTGTGATATCTCATGGCCAAAAACGATAAACTTCCATACATAAATTCACCCCCTATGTAACCCGTGTAGGGGATTAATCATTTAACCTAATTTTACCTATAACACATACCATTACGCCTGTAATAGCCTAAGGGTTAGATTTTTTAGGGTTCCGTACCTCGAAAGGTGAAAAAGGAACCCTATAAGATCACTTTCATGTCTGGAATGGGTGGACCCAGCAAGTTGAAATGTAGACCAGATAGTGAGGTAGGTTCTGAGTCAACATTATAAAAAGATATGAGTGAATTTAGATTTTCGCGAAAACTTGTAAGTTATACCAAAATTTACCTTAATTTTCAACTTTTTATTTTATTTTTCGGACTTTTCCCTTTACTTGTGCTGTAAGGCCTTGCTTTTACCCAAAATTGACAGTTCTAAGTCAATCGGAAGTACCCTATAGGTTTTGGGTCGAAAACCGAAATGGTTGACCTTGAATCACGAAATTTGGCAAGAAGCAATGTCTTACAGCACATGTAAAGGGAAAAATCTGAAAACAGTAAATATGTAATTTATTCACAAGCTCCGGTAGATGAATTGTCCGAGGCAGTGAATATGGTGAATAAAGACCTGGCACGTATCTCTGAATGGAGTTTGGCTCATGGTTTGAAGGTTAACCCTGTGAAGACGCAAGTCATTATTGTCGGCAGCCCTAGGCTACGTTCAAAAATAAACTGGTTGACCCTTCCCCAGATATTTTTTGATGGAACTTTAATCCCATATAGTGACTCAGTGAAAAACCTGGGTATTTATATAGATAAGGACTTATCTTGGGGGCCCCAGTTACAAGAAGTGAGCCGCAAATTGTTTGCGTCTGCAGGTTCCTTACGTCGATTACGCAATTTCCTTCCAACTGCCACCAAAGCTGCGCTTGCCCAATCTCTCCTTCTCCCTATTCTCGACTATGCCAATACAAGTTATCCAGATCTCACTGAAGTGCAGCTAGATAAGCTTGAGCGACTCCAAAACTTTTGTATCAGGTTCATATTTGGTTTGCGCAAATATGACCATGTCTCCAAGTTTCGCAATAAACTCAAGTGGCTGCCTATCCGCCTTCGCCGGAATACGCATATTTTATCACTTTTGTACAATATTCTCTTCAATCCCACAACCCCCTTTTATCTCAAAGAACGTTTTAAGTTCATTAGTGACACACATATTAGACATTTGAGATCATCGGAGAATTTGAGGCTTTTGATGCCTGCACATACCACTAAGTTCTATGACCAATCATTTACGGTTCAGGCTATCCGTTTATGGAATACATTGCCGGAGTCGGTAAGGCAAGCAAAGTCAATTGTTGCTTTTAAAAACTTAGTTGTGAATCATTTTCATTCACTCATATGATTTAAAGTTTCCAAGTCAATCATAATTATTTTTATTATAATCAATATTGTTTTATTTATTTATTGACATAATTTTTTGATTACTTCATTTGTACTTAAATAATATATATACATATATATAATCTTTTATTTAGTTAAATTTTGTTTGAAGAGTATTTACAGTACACCACTGACTACCCCCTCCCCTTCTTATCTTAGTCCATCCAAAGGTTGTCTGGAAGAAATCGCTGTTATCGATAAGACCGCCGTTGTAACCATAGATTAAGCAATATTGTAAGCAGTATTTTTAAGATTTTGGTGTACAATAAAGTATATTCTATTCTATTCTATTCTATGTAGTTTAATAACAAAAATAAAACGATTTTACTATTACAAACTTATTATTTGCGGTTGATGCAATAGCCGTTTAATGGGGGATCGAACAGCAAAGTTAAGTTTCTCCTTTAAAAAGTTTGTACGGAACACTCGGTGCGCGAGTCCGACTCGCTCTTGGCCGTTTTTTTTATTTAATATTCTGTTCTTTATTACTTTGCACCTGAGCTAGTTGGAACTTGATACTGGGGTACCTGTTTGATCTAAATTGAGGTAAAATGGCGGATAAGAGCGAGCGGGTCAAATATATTTTCGAATATTTTTTGAAAAAAAAGTAGAAACTGTATCCAAGTTTATCGAAGATATTCGAGTGGGGTGAACGTTCGGGTGGGGTGATTTAGAAACGACCATTTTATTTCTGTCTTGGCCGTTATTTTTTTTATTAAAAAGATATTTCCTAATACTCCTTACTATTTCATATTTTGTTCAACACAGTCTGACACTGACCTGCATAATATGCCAAAATACTAATGTCGCGGGCTATCCAGTCGCTTCCCGCGTAACAAAACATCACGCATTTAATCCTCAATGGGTCAAGCAGTGGTAAACCCACAGTACCCACATTTGGCCATCTACGTTTAAGACCCATGTTAGTTCTTCGCCCTCTACGGCGAGCATATTAAAACATATCAGAAATAAACACAAACAATTTTTTTGCTTAATTACCTTTATACCAGATATATGAGGTGATATATAGGAGATATTATTATATGAGGATATATGAGGAGCTCGTTGCTAATTAATAACAGCCACTAGGGTCGATCTTTAGGTTAAGCCGTGCTTGCCTAGGTTGGTCTGTGGATGGGTGACCACCCATTACATACCCAGTTTCCTCCGTGCCTCGGAAAGCACGTTAAGCAGTTGGTCTCGGCTGTCATTTGTAGATCTTTGGCAGTTGTTAGGTAGTCAGTGGCCCAAAAACTCTTACAATCAATCTTACCAAGGGGTATCGTATTACCCGGTACTGAGTTGTGGAGGTCAGATAGGCAGTCGCTCTATGTAAAATGCTGGTATTCAGCTGCATCCGGTAAGACTGGAAGCCGACCCCAACGTAGTTGGGAAAAGGCTAGGCAGATGAATTACCTTTATACCAGAGCTGAGACTTGACTGAGCATGAATGTCTTCAAAACACTACGCTACCAAAATCATAATCATCATCATCATCATTCTGTTGCCTTCATCTCCATACTTCTGTATTTGATCCCAGCAGTCGTCTTTCCAACCATGTCATCCATCACACTTCTTTGATCTTCCTCTACCCAAAATATTACCGTTTATCAAAAATCTTTAAGTGCAATCATAATTTATAACTTTTTTATTCGTCGTTCTTTTTGGTACATTACAAGGCACATTCTTGACTCGTTGAACTGGTTCTCTGCTCTCGATTGCCGTCCTATGACGTCAATGGCTGCGGTATCGTGGGATTTGGTCGAGAGAGCTTTAGCTCGTGATTTGCGATTAAACTGTACCGTATCGGTGAACGAAAAAAACAGTACCGTATATCTTATTACAGCTTGTTAAAGATTGTTCGAAAAAGTGGGTCAAAAAAAACTTTTGTTCAAAAAATAAAACCGTCTTCAAAAACACACAAAAATGTGAAAAATAACTTTAGCTTCAGAAGTCGGTGACCTTTGATTTAGTTTTTTTTGTCACAAAAGTTTTTATTTTTCCATTTTTAGTTGTTCACAAACAAAAATTTTTGCTATGAATTTATTTTACATGGTTAACAATACATGACATGGTAATAGGCTTATCCCCTCTGGTCGAAATCTGAATGTATTGTACACATCTACGTACCCCCTCAGAGCATACAGGCGTGTTGTTACGTCATGATGTTGTATAAACAATTAACATCCAAGCGATTGCATCGATCACGGCAAATTTGCCGTCTATTTTTGAAGAGTTCCATTGTATATCTCTGAAGATCAGCATCAGATCTTCACCAAATTCTAATGAAACCACTTAAGGACCATATTCTTTCAAATAAAAAAAGAATCATCAAAATCTGTTCATAAATGACGAAGTTATCCGCGAACACACATAAAACAAAAGACAATATATAAATGGTCGAATTGAGAAACCCTTTTTTTTAAGTGTGTTAAAAAAATGATCAATTAGGAATTTTGTCACTGACTGGCTGCCTGAGGGTGGATATTACCGTCGAGGTCAACAGCGACAAAAGTGGTGTGATTCTCTGAATCTCCTCTGATTACGTTCGTGAGACAAACATGGCCAACAATTGCACAAAACAGAGAGGTTAGGAAAAGGGGTGGCCTTTGCCCAGCAGTGGGACACAATATAGATGAAAAAAAAAAAGGAATTTTGTCAGTAGCAGCTTGGAGTTCGGGTTTGTGCCCGGTTGATGGCAATAGGCCACACAATAGGCTCGGCCCTTGTTACATGGGACTTAAACAAAGTTGGTGAAATGTGGGTGTATGTACTATGGTACACTACTCTATCCCATCGAGAAAACACAGGCGTTATGTTACGTTTATGTGGGCAGCACGAAGTTTATGTGTAATGATTTGAAACTCGAATTTAGAATCTCGGATCTTACCTCAATGTTGTTGATGGTTTCGTTTACGTAGGACAAACTTGGTTAATTGTCCGCGAAGGAAATAAAATAAAATACAACAAAAAATGTTTATTATTCTGGTAATATTACATAAGTAAAGCAGTGGTGTGTGTAAGAGCCAACAATACAGTAAGACCATAAGGTAAGCAGACTATTCAGAACCCCTAACATCAAGGGTCAGGTTATAAGGGCAATCCAAGCTTTTCGGCTTGTATGAAAGTACCACTACAGCATAAGCAGAAACACTGACTCAGTGGACTTCAACTTTTGATCTCAAACTAAAACGATGAACGGGCCTGTCAGTTGTGACTGGTCATCTCTTAGAGGCCATGGCTTATTTGAATGAATTATTTTGAATTGTATTTTTTTTTGTGTTTTTACTGTGGACACTTTTAACGTGCACATCTTGCTACATTGTTCTCACATAATATACCATCTCAACATGAATGATGTAACCAAGATTTTGTAACAATATTCTGATATAAAAGAGTGTCCATGGAGCTTCTTGCCCGTTCTTCTCCATAGAAATCTACGCTAGGGAATGGGCAACTACAGTACTTTCACAGTTTTTATGTCTTGTGACTGGGACTGTAGCTACATTTAATTTTCATCTTTGTTTCGACAATTCAAAAGCGCCTGTACTGGCTTACTTGAAATAAATGCTTTGATTTTGATGACCTCCATAATGACAAGATGTTTTTAACTAGTATTATTTGCATAATACACATTAAGTCAATGATATTCTATAACAAACAGATATGTTATATACCTACAAAACCACCGAAAAAAGTGTGCCGTGGGGGAGAGCCAGCTCACATACACGCGGTGACGCAGAATAAAGGAAAAACAGGCCAATTGACACGTTTTCGAGTCTTCACGATTGCGCGCTCATAACATATCTGTTTAATTAAATATCATTGCATTAAGTATAATGTTTACGATATACTATTATGTCTATCGACCTCAAAAAATAACTCAATGTCAAAAAAGCAAAAAAGCATCGAAATTGGCTCTTGCCGGATAACATCAAGTTGGCTTAGGGGGAAAATATTGCTTTACAAAGTTATAATCATTAAAATCGTCAATACTATCTAAGTGTTAAGGATTGTATTTCCAGGGTTTAAGGCTGATAGAATTGAGAGAGAAGTTTTTGGAATAAAAAACGTGACTTGTTAATGGAGACAATCGAGATGCTATATTTTCTTGAACTGACAGTTGATGTGACATAAACAAATGACATTGACACAACATGACAGATGAAGTGTTGCAAGACAACAAATATAATTAATACAATTTTGGGGATGCCAACACTAAGTTCATTTATTCCCATTGAATGACTATTTCATGAAAAAGTCATATTATTATGCAATTATTTCTGTAAGTTGGATAATCTTTTATAAAAAAATATGTTTTTAAACTATATGAGATCAGTACTCATTTACTTAATCGTAAAAAAACGTATAGATCTGCCATATATACCTTTTTGTAAACGAAGTGGTCTACCGGTTAGCACAGGATGATGTTTGACGTAGGTAGTTTTGAGACATGCGTACATTTATTTGATCATTCCCAAAAAAACATGAGATAATTAGAAATATACTAGTTTTGTAGATCACAATCTTTAACGTGGCGATAAACCTATTGACTTATTATTTTAATTTACGTTTTCGCTACGGAATATTATGTTTTAATTTTTTCCAAAGATAAAAAAAAACCATCGATCTGTATTGGTGCCCAAGATACAAGCTATGCCTAGTTTGGGACCAATGTAAAACTTTTTTGTTATATAATAGTAGGCAATCGAGTTGTTGTATTGCATTTTTATTGGTTATTGGTAGCAAAAGAGAAAACAATATAATTGGAAAAGCAATTTACATTTTTGAATTCGTCCATCGAATGAAATCAAGTGAGGCCCGTTTGAAATCCCACCCAAAACCAAGATTTTTGTTCCATTTTTTGATTTTTCATTATCCTAGATTGCTATGTCCCACTCCAGGGTGAAAACTTCACACATTAATCAGCAATCGAGAAATCGGTACCTTTGAAAAATATGTGATTTATGAATAAACACTTTTTCTTTCAAAAAAATATTATTCTTTTGTTTTATTAATCCATGACACGAAAGCAAACTGCAGTATCACAACAGTGTACTCTAATACTAGACTGTTAAACTTCAGAGGTAGTCTTCCATTGACTGTGAACATCCGACAAGCTGTCATCTCCTCGAAGACTGCTCGGTTCAGTCGCTGTACGTTCTTACAGAGCTTCTTAGCTTCCACTGTAACAAAGTAAAAAAATAACAATGAAGAAAAAATAAGAAGGAAATAATAAAAGTTCAACAGGGTAGAATTTTGGTTTCAGAGCGAAATTCAACCATGTATAAAAAACTATTGAGCCATTTAAAATTAAAATATTTATCCCATCAAAAACATAAATGTGAAATGAGAGCGAAGTTCAATATTATGATATATGCCTTGGTTGTTGACTTCAACGACAAAGAAGTGAGATCTAAATAGCTGCCAAGTTCAATGGTCAGTCCTGAAATTTATTCATAACAACATAAAATATTTTATAACAACTTAAAACATAATTTCTTCATATACCTTAGGATAATATATTGGAGCCTAAGGTCTGAATTGCGCTGACTTGGCGCTTAGTTTGCTATTTCAAGAAAACTCTCGTAGTGAAGCTTACAGCAATAAAACAATTTAATTTAAAATTTGAAAAAGTCCCATTATTTAAAGTTAAACTATATATATTCTTACCAGTACTCTGCAGGCTCCTCAGCAATCTACTGCAACAAGCGTCTGCTTCAGATACAGACATGTAGTACCTTTCGCAATAAGCACTGAATACAATAACGAAAGTAAAATTTTTGATGGTCAAAAGGATGGTGACTATTTCATATGATAGGACGTCACGCTGAAAATGAGAGAATTTAAAGTTCAAACATCAGAAATTACAAAGTGATTTAATATCTATAAAAAATACTAAGTTATAAGCATTTGAAACTGCTGATTAGACAGAGAGATCCGATATAGCAAATGACGTCATTCGCTGCATCGACGTACAAAATCTAAACTAAATTCCGTTTATCTAGAAAGAGATATAAACAAAAGTTTAAATGGTTATAACTTTTGTGTTGTTTGGCCGATTTATGTCTTGTTTTCGCTTTTTGTCATTATTTTTATAGTACTTTTACATTCCGTATCAAAATAAAAAATAAAAAATAAATATGCATATTCCCTAATCAGGAGGCCCGGAGGTTGTCAAAAAGACATGAATAATCAATTTAAATTACGATACCTGGTCAATAATTAATTAATCTGCTATTTTAAATTGTTTAACTTTGACAGTATTTCAGAACAACACGTAAGTAATAAACAGAATCACCCATCGCGCGTGTGCGTTAATTGTGTTTGTATGTGAAAGCGTGGTTATAAGGCTAGTAACAGATGGGCTGCGTTTTAATCCGGGTGGCTAACACTTACAAATTTCAACAAATAAGAAAAAAAATACCTTCGCGATTCGGGTCGAAAATCATTAGCTTATATACCTCCTTAAATTTGACCAGGATGCAAAGTGACACCCTGTATAATAACAACAACAACAACAGCCCATAACGTCCACTGCTGAACATAAGCCTGTCCCATGATGGGAGGAATTTGCCGTAATCTCCACGCTTGGCAGGCGGATTGGAGATCGCTGTGATGAAAGACTAACAGAAAACGCTGCTGCCCATTCTCTGGTCTACAGAGGTGTAAGGTGTTCCGCCTCAGACAATAATAACTCGACACTATCCTGCTATTGATAGCCGCCCGGGCAGACAGCCCGCTGTGGACGCTAACTAATCGCACCCGATCTGTTTTAGTTATTAAGTACTAACATAGGCTAAGTTATATTGTTACTAACACAGTGGACCTCTCTGTAGTCTGGCAAATAAATAAATAATAATACTCTACCGTGCCAATCTGCTTCACTTCTGATGCTATTACTTCTACACTTGCTTGAAGGAACATTAAACTATACAAAAATGTGCCCAAAGTTTGGAATAATATCTGAAAATAAATAACGTTTAACATTAAAAAATACCTACTTTGGAAAAAAGCACAGACGATACTACAATCTGTCAAATTTTATTAATAAATTTTCAACTTTATCCCAAAAGTATTACGTTCAAGATTGATTGACAGTATCAAATTGACAGCCTTTCTCAATTTGCTGAGTCATTTCCAGACAGCTGTCGAAGAATAACAGTTCTGTTTAGAATAAAAGGACAAGTTTAGTGGGAAGTCCATTTTCTATAGGGGATAATATAATGACTACCAAAAATAACTTTGTGACCACGAACATCAATCACCTAAAATATCAATTGATCACCAAATTTAGTAAATTGAGCACCAAATTTAATGAGGTGGTTGATGACAAACTAGTTTTGCCTAGGCCGACTTGGGGCACCCCGACACGGATAGATTAGGTTAGAAGTTCGTGGTTATTTTTTTTTAAACCATTCAGGAGTAGGAGCCCCGCAAAGCGGGGCTCCGTCGACCAGCCCCCTCATTCACAACGCTTCGATTCGATTGTCGATTCGGAAAGTCGTATGTCTATCTTTTTTTGACATTACGAAATCGAGCGAGATAGACATACGAGTTTCCGAATCGAAAGTCGAATCGAAGGGTTGTGAATAGCTATACAGGTCTCCCTCGACTCGCATGGAAGAGCATAACAGTTAAATTTCTGGTGGTCATTATCTAAAAACAAATATTTTTGGTTTTCGCGATAAAATGGGGATTAATTTTGGTGATCATTTACTAATTTTGGCAATCAAAACTGATTTTTTTGCCGTTACATTTTGCTGAATCTGGTGGTTCGTTAATTGTATGCCTTTTCTAAACAGTAGACTGAATATTCAAAAGAATAATCCATATTCATGCCTCCGTTCTATAAGAGACAGAGGGCTGTACCCGCACTGGGTCAGCGTGGTATCCACCACGGTTGGTAGATGTGTGGTTATAAGGAAACGTCTTCGAATTTTTGTTTCTAGAGACCACACCTCCATTACATTCAAAGGACACTCCACAAAAGTCGCTCCTTACCGAAAACTTAAATATCTTCTTGAAAATGTGGAACGCCTCCATTAAATTGACATACGCTTGAAAAAGCTTCTTTATTTTATCATCATATTTTTCTTCTTCTAGCTCTAAGCAGATTTTACAATAGCACTCAACTTCAGTCATCCATGAAACTATTCCATCTCGTATCAGGGTGATTATAGAAGCACCATACGTTATGATCACATCAAAAAAAAGCGTAGTATACAAATATACTGAAATGATTAAGTCACGACTCGCCGCCACACTGATAGCAAAGAACACACTATACCGCAAAATAGCGAACCAATTTCTAATAGCTGCCTTCTTGTATTGCATAAAATTGATAAATCTATAAGCTTTTTGAATCTTCAATATTAATCGGACGTGGTCTCTTCTTTGAATAATATTAAGAATGTAAAAGAAAACGAAAGGTAAAATCAAAAAGAATACATGAGCCCTAATAAAGAAGATCATGAATGGAACGACTATTTCGGTATCATGTCTCGAAAAGAGGTTTTTAATATGGAAACATATGAACACAAGGACAGCAATGAGTGACACAACATAATAAGACGCTTGGTGAGGTCTGATGCAATTGTACTTGATGGAGAAACATGATAGGAACACAAAGTGCTGAAAGCAACGGAAAGGAAGAAGCACATTTTGAAATCCTCTGTCCAAGTAATTGTCAGTAATAGGGTTTATATTAATTTGAGTCGTCATATCTAATTTGAAACAGACCGTTTGACTGTGAGGTAGAATACTTACTGGAGGAATGATTGACGGTCTGCGATATGAAGGACAATTTCTTTAATTCTGTAACTATGGTGTGTTTTCATTTTAATCAACTAAAAGGATGTCGTTTACTTCGTCATGACTGTTTTAGATGACACAAATAGTTTGTGATAAATGAAGGAACTTGTAATTGCTAAAGACATTATTCTAGATACGTTGTATTATTGGGACTACGTGCAATCATCGTCTTCCTCAACATTATCCTGCCCTTATACCAATTCGTTTAGGATCGGCGCAGCATGTCTTTCTTCCACACTTCTATATTACTCGTCATCTTATCAGACACCTCTTTTCTTGTCATACCGTCCTTCACACAGTCTATCCATCATTGCTTTGGTCTTCCTCTACTCTACGTCTAACCTTTCCTCATGACATTTTCGTTATTCCTTCAGTCACCGGCGCCTCTTCCAAATTTCCTTTTATTTCCTCATTTCTTATTTTATCCATTCGCGTAACACCACATCCCTTAGTATTCTGATCACAGCCAGTTACAAATATTTTTCATCTTCTGTGGCCCAACCTCTGACAACCAATAGCAATCAGCGCGTTCATTGGATAAAATACAGCGAACCGCATCAACAGTAGTTGCCTTCTAATGCTCCGAGCAATAACAATATGAGTATTATTCAAAGAATTTTCATTTAATACCACAACGGTATCTTAACCTGTAAGGCCGCAGCCAGTGCCCCTTCACTCGGCCGTACCTACAGCGATAAATGCTTTCACTTTCGCGTGGCCTCGTGGCCACTCCGCCAGTCGGTTGTCACCGCTCGCGCGCAGAGATTTTAGATTATCGTGTTGTTCGCAAATAAAATTTTATACGTTTAACGTTTGTTAGGATAGTTTTAAAAAGAATTGTTACGCGTTTCATACATGTTGGATAATTACGAGAGCAATTTGAAAATGATTTTTTTGTTTGTTGAGATATCTTAATGATTTTGGTGTCAAATGAAAGGTGTAGGTCTAAAACCATTTTATCCGTTTTACTCGTGTAAATCGGTCTAGGCGTTTAGGAGATAATTAAGAATTAGGATAGTGAAAATGTAAACAACCAGAATTATTGATGTTTTTGATCTGCGAACTATGTGAAAATATGTATTATTATTGTAAGTTAATGAGAAATGTTAAACACTACAGAGGTATCTAGTCAGCCTAAAGAATAGTTTGTTTTCATTTTTTTAAATTAGGTACAAATGTACAAATGACGGACTTTAAATTCGTTGTTTAACTAATTGACCGTGTAACCATACGCATCAAATTTATGATAGATTACGTGGTCAAGTACCTAGGTACAACTAGGTTGTAGATGGATGATGAATAATAGCAGCAGCCGCAAGCCGACAACCCTAGCGCCACAGCTAGCGCGTCACTCCGCGCCAGACAGCGACAGAGTTACGCGTTAGAAGAGAGCGGCAACGTTTAGGTGAATATCGCGATAGGCACTAAGCGTTTATGCGAGCAGAATTGCACTTTGTTGCTTAGTAGCAAGAGTCGCTATTCCTATTAATTGTTGCGCGAAGTGCCGCTTCTGTACTTATTCTGTGACCGCAGCCGTGCTCGATCGGGCACGGTGCATTGTTATTTTAATTGTGTCTGTAATTGCGCGTACCGAAGAGCTACAACGATATAAAAAAACCGGCCAAGTACTTACGTGTCGGGTTCCGTAGTAGCCCGTTATTACAATATATAACGTTTTGTTCTAAGGATTTTGAATTTGGTACAAAATTATCCAACACCCAAGTTCAACGACTATTACTGCTAGACTAATAAAGTTATCTTAACCGCTATACTTTTTCTTTAAAGTTCATGAAATGCACTATAATCATGATTTTTTCCAGATTTTCCAAGCCAGCTGTTTAGCTTTCAGAGGGGGGGGGACGCCCTACTGGAACAAAAATTTGCATTTTAAAGTTTAATGTTTCGTAAATGGAGCATCAAAAAAATTTGCATTAGCAACTCCTCGTCATTACACGACTGCCCAAAAAAAGAAGTGTTATGCTTTCAGGGTTCATGTGTGTATGTATGTTTGTGAGTTTCTTTATTCCACCATAATTTCTAAACGCCTAAACCGATTTCGATGTACGTGGTATCGTTAGAATCCTTGTGTTATTACCCCCGGTAACATAGGCTAGTAAAAAATAAAACATTTTTTGGATACTGCATAAATTAAAGGGCTCATCATGAGGCTTTCAAAATGGTATCTTATTATGACCATATTTTTTTTTAATGGGCTATTTATTTAATTTTTCAAGATACGCGCGGATGACTAGATAAGTTTGTGATTTTTAAAGTAATGAATGTACGCTAAAATAAATAAAATGCGAAATTCTCCATTTTATTATAATCGTAACTAAAAAGTGTGAAATAAAAAAAATAATTTAAATAATTAAAAAGCGGACTGCGTAAAAAATAACTTATTAGTTAATTTTATTGGTTTTTTTTTTTTTTTTTTTTTCGTGTTGGGGACTATTAAATTATCTAGATTAATCATTAGGGTTACACATTTTACAGTGTAATTTGTTGGTTAAACTGTAAACCAAATAGCTTGTTCGACCGCACATCCAATTGGGTCCCGACTGTTGCAGTGAAAATGTTCCGTATTAGAATTTACTAGTGAACTTGTTTTTTTCTTTTCAGTTTATATTTAAAGTTATTAGTTATTTTTTACGCAGTCGGGTTTTTTTTAAAAAACCTATTCAACGATACCCCATACGGTGGGGTAGACAACGAAAAAAATGTAAGGGAGCTACCCTAAAAACAAATATTTTCCCTCCATGTCTGCTTAATCGATATACCTACACACCCCTACAAAATTACATATTTCTAGTACTAATGGTATCTTAGCAAAACCTTGGAGGGACGGACATACGGTCTCCTTGTCAGAACTACAGAACCCTAAAAAGTAGACTCACTGTTCTAGTAAATAAAAAATCAATTTTGATATAAATTATGTTTTATTAGTTTTATTTTTCCATGAAACGACAGCGAACTGCAGTATCACAACAGTGTACTCTAATACTAGACTGTTAAACTTCAGAGGTAGTCTACCATCGACTGTGAACATCCGACAAGCTCTCATCTCCTCGAAGACTGCTCGGTTCAGCCGCTTCACGTTCTTACAGAGCTTCTTAGCTTCGGCTGTAACACAGACAACATACATAATACTGTTAAAATTAAGGTACGTATTAGCAATCTGAAATTCGCAATTACATTGAAAGTTATAGCTGAATCTGAGTAAAGAATTTACAGCAGAACAGCAAAAATAGAGATAGATGCAGTTTTGTTGATAAAATTATGTCAAAAATAACACAAAATAATCAAGTGTTTTGATAAAATGGCAACCACAGCAGTGCAAAAAAATAACCATTTAACTGCAGCACAGCGTCACATCTGTTCGCAAAAACTTAACACTATTGACTTATTATTTTAATTTACGTTTTCGCTACGGAATATTATGTTTTAATTTTTTCCAAAGATAAAAAAAAACCATCGATCTGTATTGGTGCCCAAGATACAAGCTATGCCTAGTTTGGGACCAATGTAAAACTTTTTTGTTATATAATAGTAGGCAATCGAGTTGTTGTATTGCATTTTTATTGGTTATTGGTAGCAAAAGAGAAAACAATATAATTGGAAAAGCAATTTACATTTTTGAATTCGTCCATCGAATGAAATCAAGTGAGGCCCGTTTGAAATCCCACCCAAAACCAAGATTTTTGTTCCATTTTTTGATTTTTCATTATCCTAGATTGCTATGTCCCACTCCAGGGTGAAAACTTCACACATTAATCAGCAATCGAGAAATCGGTACCTTTGAAAAATATGTGATTTATGAATAAACACTTTTTCTTTCAAAAAAATATTATTCTTTTGTTTTATTAATCCATGACACGAAAGCAAACTGCAGTATCACAACAGTGTACTCTAATACTAGACTGTTAAACTTCAGAGGTAGTCTTCCATTGACTGTGAACATCCGACAAGCTGTCATCTCCTCGAAGACTGCTCGGTTCAGTCGCTGTACGTTCTTACAGAGCTTCTTAGCTTCCACTGTAACAAAGTAAAAAAATAACAATGAAGAAAAAATAAGAAGGAAATAATAAAAGTTCAACAGGGTAGAATTTTGGTTTCAGAGCGAAATTCAACCATGTATAAAAAACTATTGAGCCATTTAAAATTAAAATATTTATCCCATCAAAAACATAAATGTGAAATGAGAGCGAAGTTCAATATTATGATATATGCCTTGGTTGTTGACTTCAACGACAAAGAAGTGAGATCTAAATAGCTGCCAAGTTCAATGGTCAGTCCTGAAATTTATTCATAACAACATAAAATATTTTATAACAACTTAAAACATAATTTCTTCATATACCTTAGGATAATATATTGGAGCCTAAGGTCTGAATTGCGCTGACTTGGCGCTTAGTTTGCTATTTCAAGAAAACTCTCGTAGTGAAGCTTACAGCAATAAAACAATTTAATTTAAAATTTGAAAAAGTCCCATTATTTAAAGTTAAACTATATATATTCTTACCAGTACTCTGCAGGCTCCTCAGCAATCTACTGCAACAAGCGTCTGCTTCAGATACAGACATGTAGTACCTTTCGCAATAAGCACTGAATACAATAACGAAAGTAAAATTTTTGATGGTCAAAAGGATGGTGACTATTTCATATGATAGGACGTCACGCTGAAAATGAGAGAATTTAAAGTTCAAACATCAGAAATTACAAAGTGATTTAATATCTATAAAAAATACTAAGTTATAAGCATTTGAAACTGCTGATTAGACAGAGAGATCCGATATAGCAAATGACGTCATTCGCTGCATCGACGTACAAAATCTAAACTAAATTCCGTTTATCTAGAAAGAGATATAAACAAAAGTTTAAATGGTTATAACTTTTGTGTTGTTTGGCCGATTTATGTCTTGTTTTCGCTTTTTGTCATTATTTTTATAGTACTTTTACATTCCGTATCAAAATAAAAAATAAAAAATAAATATGCATATTCCCTAATCAGGAGGCCCGGAGGTTGTCAAAAAGACATGAATAATCAATTTAAATTACGATACCTGGTCAATAATTAATTAATCTGCTATTTTAAATTGTTTAACTTTGACAGTATTTCAGAACAACACGTAAGTAATAAACAGAATCACCCATCGCGCGTGTGCGTTAATTGTGTTTGTATGTGAAAGCGTGGTTATAAGGCTAGTAACAGATGGGCTGCGTTTTAATCCGGGTGGCTAACACTTACAAATTTCAACAAATAAGAAAAAAAATACCTTCGCGATTCGGGTCGAAAATCATTAGCTTATATACCTCCTTAAATTTGACCAGGATGCAAAGTGACACCCTGTATAATAACAACAACAACAACAGCCCATAACGTCCACTGCTGAACATAAGCCTGTCCCATGATGGGAGGAATTTGCCGTAATCTCCACGCTTGGCAGGCGGATTGGAGATCGCTGTGATGAAAGACTAACAGAAAACGCTGCTGCCCATTCTCTGGTCTACAGAGGTGTAAGGTGTTCCGCCTCAGACAATAATAACTCGACACTATCCTGCTATTGATAGCCGCCCGGGCAGACAGCCCGCTGTGGACGCTAACTAATCGCACCCGATCTGTTTTAGTTATTAAGTACTAACATAGGCTAAGTTATATTGTTACTAACACAGTGGACCTCTCTGTAGTCTGGCAAATAAATAAATAATAATACTCTACCGTGCCAATCTGCTTCACTTCTGATGCTATTACTTCTACACTTGCTTGAAGGAACATTAAACTATACAAAAATGTGCCCAAAGTTTGGAATAATATCTGAAAATAAATAACGTTTAACATTAAAAAATACCTACTTTGGAAAAAAGCACAGACGATACTACAATCTGTCAAATTTTATTAATAAATTTTCAACTTTATCCCAAAAGTATTACGTTCAAGATTGATTGACAGTATCAAATTGACAGCCTTTCTCAATTTGCTGAGTCATTTCCAGACAGCTGTCGAAGAATAACAGTTCTGTTTAGAATAAAAGGACAAGTTTAGTGGGAAGTCCATTTTCTATAGGGGATAATATAATGACTACCAAAAATAACTTTGTGACCACGAACATCAATCACCTAAAATATCAATTGATCACCAAATTTAGTAAATTGAGCACCAAATTTAATGAGGTGGTTGATGACAAACTAGTTTTGCCTAGGCCGACTTGGGGCACCCCGACACGGATAGATTAGGTTAGAAGTTCGTGGTTATTTTTTTTTAAACCATTCAGGAGTAGGAGCCCCGCAAAGCGGGGCTCCGTCGACCAGCCCCCTCATTCACAACGCTTCGATTCGATTGTCGATTCGGAAAGTCGTATGTCTATCTTTTTTTGACATTACGAAATCGAGCGAGATAGACATACGAGTTTCCGAATCGAAAGTCGAATCGAAGGGTTGTGAATAGCTATACAGGTCTCCCTCGACTCGCATGGAAGAGCATAACAGTTAAATTTCTGGTGGTCATTATCTAAAAACAAATATTTTTGGTTTTCGCGATAAAATGGGGATTAATTTTGGTGATCATTTACTAATTTTGGCAATCAAAACTGATTTTTTTGCCGTTACATTTTGCTGAATCTGGTGGTTCGTTAATTGTATGCCTTTTCTAAACAGTAGACTGAATATTCAAAAGAATAATCCATATTCATGCCTCCGTTCTATAAGAGACAGAGGGCTGTACCCGCACTGGGTCAGCGTGGTATCCACCACGGTTGGTAGATGTGTGGTTATAAGGAAACGTCTTCGAATTTTTGTTTCTAGAGACCACACCTCCATTACATTCAAAGGACACTCCACAAAAGTCGCTCCTTACCGAAAACTTAAATATCTTCTTGAAAATGTGGAACGCCTCCATTAAATTGACATACGCTTGAAAAAGCTTCTTTATTTTATCATCATATTTTTCTTCTTCTAGCTCTAAGCAGATTTTACAATAGCACTCAACTTCAGTCATCCATGAAACTATTCCATCTCGTATCAGGGTGATTATAGAAGCACCATACGTTATGATCACATCAAAAAAAAGCGTAGTATACAAATATACTGAAATGATTAAGTCACGACTCGCCGCCACACTGATAGCAAAGAACACACTATACCGCAAAATAGCGAACCAATTTCTAATAGCTGCCTTCTTGTATTGCATAAAATTGATAAATCTATAAGCTTTTTGAATCTTCAATATTAATCGGACGTGGTCTCTTCTTTGAATAATATTAAGAATGTAAAAGAAAACGAAAGGTAAAATCAAAAAGAATACATGAGCCCTAATAAAGAAGATCATGAATGGAACGACTATTTCGGTATCATGTCTCGAAAAGAGGTTTTTAATATGGAAACATATGAACACAAGGACAGCAATGAGTGACACAACATAATAAGACGCTTGGTGAGGTCTGATGCAATTGTACTTGATGGAGAAACATGATAGGAACACAAAGTGCTGAAAGCAACGGAAAGGAAGAAGCACATTTTGAAATCCTCTGTCCAAGTAATTGTCAGTAATAGGGTTTATATTAATTTGAGTCGTCATATCTAATTTGAAACAGACCGTTTGACTGTGAGGTAGAATACTTACTGGAGGAATGATTGACGGTCTGCGATATGAAGGACAATTTCTTTAATTCTGTAACTATGGTGTGTTTTCATTTTAATCAACTAAAAGGATGTCGTTTACTTCGTCATGACTGTTTTAGATGACACAAATAGTTTGTGATAAATGAAGGAACTTGTAATTGCTAAAGACATTATTCTAGATACGTTGTATTATTGGGACTACGTGCAATCATCGTCTTCCTCAACATTATCCTGCCCTTATACCAATTCGTTTAGGATCGGCGCAGCATGTCTTTCTTCCACACTTCTATATTACTCGTCATCTTATCAGACACCTCTTTTCTTGTCATACCGTCCTTCACACAGTCTATCCATCATTGCTTTGGTCTTCCTCTACTCTACGTCTAACCTTTCCTCATGACATTTTCGTTATTCCTTCAGTCACCGGCGCCTCTTCCAAATTTCCTTTTATTTCCTCATTTCTTATTTTATCCATTCGCGTAACACCACATCCCTTAGTATTCTGATCACAGCCAGTTACAAATATTTTTCATCTTCTGTGGCCCAACCTCTGACAACCAATAGCAATCAGCGCGTTCATTGGATAAAATACAGCGAACCGCATCAACAGTAGTTGCCTTCTAATGCTCCGAGCAATAACAATATGAGTATTATTCAAAGAATTTTCATTTAATACCACAACGGTATCTTAACCTGTAAGGCCGCAGCCAGTGCCCCTTCACTCGGCCGTACCTACAGCGATAAATGCTTTCACTTTCGCGTGGCCTCGTGGCCACTCCGCCAGTCGGTTGTCACCGCTCGCGCGCAGAGATTTTAGATTATCGTGTTGTTCGCAAATAAAATTTTATACGTTTAACGTTTGTTAGGATAGTTTTAAAAAGAATTGTTACGCGTTTCATACATGTTGGATAATTACGAGAGCAATTTGAAAATGATTTTTTTGTTTGTTGAGATATCTTAATGATTTTGGTGTCAAATGAAAGGTGTAGGTCTAAAACCATTTTATCCGTTTTACTCGTGTAAATCGGTCTAGGCGTTTAGGAGATAATTAAGAATTAGGATAGTGAAAATGTAAACAACCAGAATTATTGATGTTTTTGATCTGCGAACTATGTGAAAATATGTATTATTATTGTAAGTTAATGAGAAATGTTAAACACTACAGAGGTATCTAGTCAGCCTAAAGAATAGTTTGTTTTCATTTTTTTAAATTAGGTACAAATGTACAAATGACGGACTTTAAATTCGTTGTTTAACTAATTGACCGTGTAACCATACGCATCAAATTTATGATAGATTACGTGGTCAAGTACCTAGGTACAACTAGGTTGTAGATGGATGATGAATAATAGCAGCAGCCGCAAGCCGACAACCCTAGCGCCACAGCTAGCGCGTCACTCCGCGCCAGACAGCGACAGAGTTACGCGTTAGAAGAGAGCGGCAACGTTTAGGTGAATATCGCGATAGGCACTAAGCGTTTATGCGAGCAGAATTGCACTTTGTTGCTTAGTAGCAAGAGTCGCTATTCCTATTAATTGTTGCGCGAAGTGCCGCTTCTGTACTTATTCTGTGACCGCAGCCGTGCTCGATCGGGCACGGTGCATTGTTATTTTAATTGTGTCTGTAATTGCGCGTACCGAAGAGCTACAACGATATAAAAAAACCGGCCAAGTACTTACGTGTCGGGTTCCGTAGTAGCCCGTTATTACAATATATAACGTTTTGTTCTAAGGATTTTGAATTTGGTACAAAATTATCCAACACCCAAGTTCAACGACTATTACTGCTAGACTAATAAAGTTATCTTAACCGCTATACTTTTTCTTTAAAGTTCATGAAATGCACTATAATCATGATTTTTTCCAGATTTTCCAAGCCAGCTGTTTAGCTTTCAGAGGGGGGGGGACGCCCTACTGGAACAAAAATTTGCATTTTAAAGTTTAATGTTTCGTAAATGGAGCATCAAAAAAATTTGCATTAGCAACTCCTCGTCATTACACGACTGCCCAAAAAAAGAAGTGTTATGCTTTCAGGGTTCATGTGTGTATGTATGTTTGTGAGTTTCTTTATTCCACCATAATTTCTAAACGCCTAAACCGATTTCGATGTACGTGGTATCGTTAGAATCCTTGTGTTATTACCCCCGGTAACATAGGCTAGTAAAAAATAAAACATTTTTTGGATACTGCATAAATTAAAGGGCTCATCATGAGGCTTTCAAAATGGTATCTTATTATGACCATATTTTTTTTTAATGGGCTATTTATTTAATTTTTCAAGATACGCGCGGATGACTAGATAAGTTTGTGATTTTTAAAGTAATGAATGTACGCTAAAATAAATAAAATGCGAAATTCTCCATTTTATTATAATCGTAACTAAAAAGTGTGAAATAAAAAAAATAATTTAAATAATTAAAAAGCGGACTGCGTAAAAAATAACTTATTAGTTAATTTTATTGGTTTTTTTTTTTTTTTTTTTTCGTGTCGGGAACTATTAAATTATCTAGATTAATCATTAGGGTTACACATTTTACAGTGTAATTTGTTGGTTAAACTGTAAACCAAATAGCTTGTTCGACCGCACATCCAATTGGGTCCCGACTGTTGCAGTGAAAATGTTCCGTATTAGAATTTACTAGTGAACTTGTTTTTTTCTTTTCAGTTTATATTTAAAGTTATTAGTTATTTTTTACGCAGTCGGGTTTTTTTTAAAAAACCTATTCAACGATACCCCATACGGTGGGGTAGACAACGAAAAAAATGTAAGGGAGCTACCCTAAAAACAAATATTTTCCCTCCATGTCTGCTTAATCGATATACCTACACACCCCTACAAAATTACATATTTCTAGTACTAATGGTATCTTAGCAAAACCTTGGAGGGACGGACATACGGTCTCCTTGTCAGAACTACAGAACCCTAAAAAGTAGACTCACTGTTCTAGTAAATAAAAAATCAATTTTGATATAAATTATGTTTTATTAGTTTTATTTTTCCATGAAACGACAGCGAACTGCAGTATCACAACAGTGTACTCTAATACTAGACTGTTAAACTTCAGAGGTAGTCTACCATCGACTGTGAACATCCGACAAGCTCTCATCTCCTCGAAGACTGCTCGGTTCAGCCGCTTCACGTTCTTACAGAGCTTCTTAGCTTCGGCTGTAACACAGACAACATACATAATACTGTTAAAATTAAGGTACGTATTAGCAATCTGAAATTCGCAATTACATTGAAAGTTATAGCTGAATCTGAGTAAAGAATTTACAGCAGAACAGCAAAAATAGAGATAGATGCAGTTTTGTTGATAAAATTATGTCAAAAATAACACAAAATAATCAAGTGTTTTGATAAAATGGCAACCACAGCAGTGCAAAAAAATAACCATTTAACTGCAGCACAGCGTCACATCTGTTCGCAAAAACTTAACACATATTATCAACTTCTCTATTTGATAATTGAATGTGTTGTGTTACCCGTAAATGGGTCTGTCGTTTTTTCATTTCTCAGAGATATAAATTGTAAGAGCATTTGTAATCAAAAAAATGTAGTGATTTCATTAAACTTATAGTTACATGTCTTCTAAGTGGTTTTATTTATCAAATGAAATAAACAAAAAGTCAAACTTAGTAATGTATTCATGTATAAACAACAAAAAATGCTATATCTCTGTGAAACAAAAATAACGATAGACCATTTTACGGTTAACATTCAATTGTCCGTTCTTACTAGTACTCTGCAGGCTTTTTAGTAATCTACTGCAAGCAGCATCTGCTTCAGATACAGATATGTAGTATCTTTCGCAATAAGCACTAAATGCACTGACGAAAGCAAAATTCTTAATAGTCCATATTAAGATTTCTATTTCGAAAGTTAGGGCGTCTCCCTGAAAATTAGAGAAAAAAAAGTTGATCACAATGTTTAATAGCGCGCTACCACAAATTTGATTGAGTTAGCTAGACCGAGATTAGAGCGGGGCCTACCTAATATAAGCGATTGTCTCATCATTATTTTTGGTAAATAGCACGATGCGTTAATTTTAACGAAAAAATGATCGCATTTTAGCGCCACGGTCGTTTTAATTAGAACAGGGGTTTAAATTAACAAAAAATATTTATTGGAAGACTCTTGACCAAATACTCAACTTAAAAAATTAATAAAGAAAAACAAGGTTTCATTCACACATTCGAATGTGTGCTGGTACACAGCACACATTCGAATGAAATACAACACATTTTAGCAGGCGTTTACCAATCTCGGTCTAATTTGTAAAAAATGCTTACCGTGCCGAAATGCGTCATTTCAGATTCTATTATTTTTACAATTGCTTGAAGGTACAATAAACTGTAAAAAAATGTGCTCAAAGTTTGGTATAATGCCTGAAAATAAATGACGTTTTATAATAAAATATGTATTTTTGAAAAATGTGCATAAATGTCACACTAGTAAATATAATATACAATCACGGAAATTAATTGATTGTTAATATTGATAAATTATCAAAAAAACTGTAACAGAATAACAGTTCCGAGTTCGTTTTGAATAATCAAACAAATTTAGTTGGAAGTCCATTTACTTTAGTATGAACGCAACACCGCTCACACGACAGAACGCAACGCGCCTTGCGTTGCGTTCTTTGCGTTTTTCGTTTCCGCGTTTCTGCGTCCTGCGATATTACATCCATTACATTCAAAAGATATTTTACAAAAGTAACTCCTTACCGTAAACTTAAATATCTTCTTGAAAATGTAAAAGGCCTCCATTAAATTGGCATACGCTTGGAAAAGCTTTTTTATTTTTTCATCATATTTTTTTTCTTCTAGCTCTAAGCAGATTTTACTGTAGTACTCAACTTCAGTCGTCCATGAAACTATTCCATCTCTTATCAGGGCAATTATAGAAGCACCATACGTTATAGTCACGTCAAAAAAGAGCATAGTGTATATAAATACTAGCATTGTAAAGTCGTGACTCACTGCTACACCGACAATAAAGCCCACACTGTATCGCAATAAAGCGCACCAATTTCTAATAGTAGCCTTTCTGTATTGCATAAAATTGATTAATCTAAAAGCTTTTTGAATCTTCAATATCAATCGGACGTGGTCTCTTCTTTGCAGAACATTCAGGATGTAAAAGAATCCGTAAGGTAAAACCAAAATGAACACATGAACCCTGATAAAAAAGATCATGTATGGATCGACTATTGCGTTATTATCCCTCGAAAAGAGGTTTTTCATATGAAAACAAATAAATCCAAGGACAGCAATGAGCGACACAACATAATAAGACGCACGATGAGGTCTGATGCAATTGTACTTAATGGAGAAACATGATAGGAACACAAAGTGCTGAAAGCAACGGAAAGGAAAAAGCACATTTTGAAATCCTCTGTTCAAGTAATTGTCAGTAATAGGGTTTATATTAATTTGAGTCTTCATATCTAATTTGAAACAGACCGTTTGACTATGAGGTAGAATATTTACTGAGGAATGATTGACGCTCTGCGATATGAAGGACAATTTCGTAAATTCTGTAACTATGGTGTGTTTTCATTTTAATCAACTAAAACGCTGCGTTTACTTCGTCAGAACTGTATTAGATGACACGAATAGTTTGTGATTAATGAAGGAACTTGTAATTGCTTTCAGACATTCTTCTTAATACATTGTATTATTGGGAATACGTGGCAGTCATCGCCTTCCTCATCATTATCCTAATATATATATATACTAGCTGTTGCCCGCGGCTTCGCCCGCGTGAAGTTCGGTAACTGTCCCACTCAATTATACTAAAGGGATAAATAGTGTCCTACATGTTAATCCAGGTTATAAACTATCTTTGTGCCAAATTTCATAATCATCACTATTTATTATCATCACAATCACCATCACTATCACAACCACCATCATTATCACAATAACCATTACTATCACAACCACCATCATTATCACAATCACCATCACTATCACAGTCACCATCATTAACACAATCACCATCACTATCACAACCACCATCATTATCACAATCACCATCACTATCACAGTCACCATCATTAACACAATCACCATCACTATCACAACCACCATAATTATCACAATCATTATCACAATCATCAACACAATCACCATCACAATCACCATCACCATCACAATCACCATCACAATCCCCATCACAATCCCCATCACCATCGCTATCACCATCACAATCACCGCCACTATCACAATCACCATCACAATCCCCAACACCATCGCTATCACCATCACAATCACCGTCACTATCAGAATCACCATCACAATCACCATCACAATCACCATCGCAATCACCATCACAATCACCATCACAATCTCGATCACAATCACAATCCCTGTCATCATTTTAACAACCATTATCATCGTAATCACAATCATCATCATCACAATCTCCATCTTCGTCATCACAATCATTATCATCGTAATGTCAATAATTTTCATCTTAATCACAATCATCATGATCACAATCGCCATCACTATCACAACCACAATCATTATCACATTCACCATCTCTATCACTATCACTATCACATTACAATCACCTTCACACACAATCACTATCACAATCATTATCATCGTAAACACAATCACCTTCATCATTATCACCATCACTGTCACAATCACCATCACAATCACTATCACCACCACAATCACCATCACAATCATCATCACAATCACAATCACTATCATTTTAACAATCATTATCATCGTAATCGCAATCATCATCATCATCACAATCTCCATCCTCATCATCACAATCATTATCATCGTAATCACAATAATTATCATGGAAATCTCAATCATTATCATCTTAATCACAATCATCATGATCACAATTGCCATCACTATCACAACCACAATAATTAGCACAATCACCACCACTATCACTATCACCATCACTATCACAATCACCATAACTATCACTATCACAATCACAATCACCATCATCGTTATCACAATCATTATCATCGTAATCACAATCGCTATCATCTTAATCATAATCATCATCATCATAATCTCCATCCTCGTTATCACAACTATCGCTATCACCATCACAATCACCGTCACTATCACAATCGCCATCACTATCCGATCCGCAATCACGAATCACAGAATGATTGACGCTCTGCGATATGAACGACAATTTCGTTAATTCTGTAACTATGGTGTGTTTTCATTTTAATCAACTAAAAGGATGTCGTTTACTTCGTCATAACTGTATCAGATGGCACAAATAGTTTGTGATAAATGAAGGGACTTGTAATTGCTTTCAGACATTCTTCTAAATACATTGTATTATAGGCGTAAACGTCACCAGGCTGTTAAAGGACATTACATCGATGAAGTCAAGCCTGGCCGAGGTGCAGTGTAAGTTGGAGAAGTCTGAAAATACCATCCATGAACTGCGTGCCGAGATAGTGTTGCTACGCAGTGCTGTTTCGGAAAGTAGGACACATGACGATGCCAACATAAACACGCGTCGCGGTGTGCAAAATGCGTCGGACAGCAGTTTTGCGTCGGCGAAATTGGATTCGTCGTCGATTGCAAACAGCGAGGGCGATGCACCTTGCCCCGCCGCCCCCCGCCCCTCTGCTCCGGCAGAGGATACGTCACGCGTAGCTGCGTTGACCCCCAAACCAGCTTACGCCGCAATTGCTGCCTCATGCAATTCAGCTGCTGCACTACAACCTAAGTAGCAGAAAGGGGGAAAGCAGAACCGTCGCTGTGAAACCATTCTGAGGAATCCGGTACAGCGCTGTCCAGCAAGAACAAGCAAGAGTGAGCAAGAGTGTGATGAGGACGGCTTCACCATAGTTCAGAAGAAGAAGAAGAAGCCTACTCGTCGCAATAAATGCGGTACTGGACTGTCAGGACCAAATATGCTGCTG
The DNA here is from genome assembly GCA_905147715.2 of Xestia xanthographa. Taxonomy (NCBI): domain Eukaryota; kingdom Metazoa; phylum Arthropoda; class Insecta; order Lepidoptera; family Noctuidae; genus Xestia; species Xestia xanthographa. The sequence continues at coordinate 23,212,035 of LR990653.1, read as the reverse complement.
CGTCCAGCGATACCATCGACGTTGCTGTATGTGTCCCGATTGCATGACTCTACGAAGGTTGAGGAGATCGTAGAGTACATGAAGGTGAAGACTAGCTGGACTTTGAGGGTCGAGAAGTTGGAGCCGCGTCACAACACCAACTTCAAGTCGTTTGTGGTGCGATTTCCGACACAACATCTCGACAAGTTTCTCAAGGAAGAGTTTTGGCCGAACGGTGTAGTCTACCGACGGTTTCGCGGCAGGCTACGTGACACCACGCAGCGTCACACGACGCCGCCACTTCGTGTGTCATAGTTTAAGTGTAGTGCTACTAACATAGTTTTTTAAGTTGCTTAACTAACAAAAATTGTTATTAGTATGTATTTTTAGGCTAAGGTATTTATCTATGGGTCTTTGTTACCTGAAATAAATGGTTTATTATTATTATAGGGAACTCGTGGCAATCATCGCCTTTCTCAACATTATTCTGCCCTTATACCAATTCATTTAGCATCGGCGCAGCATGTCTTTCACTTCCATACTTTTCTATTACTCGTCATCACATCAGACACTTCTTTTCTTGTCATACCATTCATCACACAGTCTATCCATCGTTGCCTTGATCTTCCTCTACTCTTATACCCCTTCACATTCATACTCCAAAGTCTTAACTTTCCTCATGACATTTTCCTCATTCCTCCAGTCACCAGCGCCCCTTCCAGACTTCCTTTTAATTATGCATTTCTTATTTTATCTATTCGCGAAACACCACACACTCCCTTAGCATTTTGATCTCAGCCACATACAAATGTCTTTCATTTATCTCTTCTGCGGCCCAACTTTCTGAATCACATAAGACAGTAGGTCTATCAATCAATAGCAATCATTGATTTCATTGATTAAAATGCAGTGAATCGCATCGAGAGTATGTAGTTGCCTTCCAATGTTCCGAACGTATGAGTATTATTTAAAGAGATTGCACTATATACCACGGTATCTTAAAACGACTTAACCCCCTTTCACATTAATTTATGGATCGAGAAAACTGTACCAATAAAAAGTAGACTTACAGTTCTAGTAAAAAATATCAATTTTGATATAAATTATGTTTTAGTAGTTTTATTTTTCCATGACACGACAGAGAACTGCAGTATCACAACAGTGTACTCTAATACTAGACTGTTAAACTTCAGAGGTAGTCTTCCATCGACTGTGAACATGCGACAAACTGTCATCTCCTCGAAGACTGCTCGGTTCAGCCGCTGTACGTTCTTACAGAGCTTCTTAGCTTCCACTGTAACACACACAACATATTTATTACTTTAATATTTAAGTTACGTATTAGCAGTCTCAAAATCGCAATTACATTGAAAGTTATAGATGAATCTGAGTAAAGAATTTGCAGCAGAACAGCAAAAAATAGCAATAGATGCAGTTTAATGTTGAAACTGGCTATCAAAAATTATGTCAAAAGTAACACAAAATTATCAAGTGTTTTGATAAAATGGCTTTTATAAACCACAATTTAACTGCAGCAGAGCGTTGCAGCTGTTCGCAATAACTAACACATATTATCAACTTCTCTATTTGACAATTGAATTAATTGTGTTACCCGTAAAAGGGTCTATCGTTATTTTTATTTCTCAGAGATATAAATTGTAAGAGCATTATTTTGTAATTAAAAATATGTTGTGCTTTCATTAAACTTATAGTTACATGTCTTCTAAGTGGTTTTATTTATCAAATGAAACAAACAAAAAGTCAAACATAATAATGTATTTGTCGGGGTGTCAGGAATTTATTTCGCTAGGCTCGAGCTTATGTGGGCAGAAGACGGGTTTCGTGCTATGAAAACACACTGGATGCGATACACTATTTTATTTCACATTGCACGGTTCGGCGGAGTTTCTTGCCGGTTCTTCTCCATGGAAACTACCATCCATGGAGAAGAACCGGCAAGAAACTCCATGGTTACTCTTTTCAAACAGATACACTGAGTCTAACAAATTACTTGACATTACACTTTGACACATTAACACTGGGCACAATGATTCGTGTGCAGTTTCAAGACTTCTTAACTCCGCTGCGATCAGACATAGAATGTCCGCCTCGCCGCGTGTTGTTAACATCAGGACTCTGTAGAAGCCGCCATGGTGGGGTAGACTGGTAAGTAGGTCGCGTGATGTCACCACTGGCGCGCTTTCGATACATTCGCCCGTCCGTACTCATGACCTGATCCGACATATTCATGTATTAACAAAAAAAAAATGCCATATATTTGTGAAACAAAAATAACGATAGACCGTTTTACGGGTAACACAGTATTCAATTGTCTGTTCTTACCAGTACTCTGCAGGCTTTTTAGTAATCTACTGCAACAAGCGTCTGCTTCAGATACAGACATGTAGTATCTTTCGCAATAAACACTGAATACACTGACGAAAGCAAAATTCTTAATAGTCCATATTAAGATTACTATTTCGAAAGTTAGGGTGTCTCCCTGAAAATTAGAGAAAAAAAATTGATCACAATGTTCAACAGCGCGCTACCACAAGTTTGATATAGTTAGCTAGACCGAGATTAGGGTGGGACCTAAAGGCTATTAGGGCGGGAATAAAAATATTTAATGAATATTAAGTATAAAATTAAAAAATCATTTTTTCTGTAATAATAATTGTATTTAATAAATTGGTATATAATGTATAACGTTTAAAATTAAAAAATCATTAAATAAATAATAGTAATTGTACCGAAAATATTTGCACGCCATGATAAATGGCAGACATGTCGTGAGCCACTTCTATTTAAGATCTTGCATGCATGTATTATTTTAATTCTGCATGTAAACACATGTTTGAACTAATAAAATTTATTATTCGTAATCCTACCTAATATAAGCGATTGTCTTAGTAAATGTTAGTTGTCTTTAGTAAATACCACGGTGCGTTCATTTTAACGACAAAATTATCGCATTATAGTGGTCGTGGCCGTGGTCGTTTTTTATTAGACTAGGGGTTTAAAATATAATAAATATTTATTGAAAAACACTCAGCCCTTAAAAAACACAATTTAAAAAGATAATAAAGAAAAACAAGGTGTACCAGCACACATTCGAATGAAATCTAAATATATAAAAGAAGAAACTGACTGACTGACTGACTGACTGATTGACTGACTGACTGACTGACTGACTCATCTATCAACGCACAGCCCAAACCGCTGGGTCTACAGATTCCAAATTTGGCAAGTAGGTTCCTTATGTGGTCTAGGGGTGCACTAAGAAAGGATTTTTCAAAATTCATCCCCTAAAGGGGTTAAACGGGGCTCCAAAGTTTGTATGGGAAAACAAGATTAGTTAGACTATTTTATTCGAAACTTCACAGGAGTGCTCCTATTGATAAATGAGTAGAAACGGGTTTCAGGTTTTTTCAGAATTCAACCCCTAAGAGGGGGAAATGGGGTGGCAAAGTATAAAAATCAATGCACAGCCCAAACCGCTGAGTCTAGAGATTCCAAATTTGGCAAGTAGGTTCCTTGTGTGGTCTAGGGGTGCACTAAGAAAGAATTTTTCAAAATTCAACCCCTAAGGGGATTAAACGGGAATCTAAAGTTTGTATGGGTAAAACAAGATTAGTTAGACTATTTTATTCGAAACTTCACAGGAGTGCTCCTATTGATAAATGAGTAGAAACGGGTTTCAGGTTTTTTTAGAATTCAACCCCTAAGAGGGCGAAATGGGGTGGCAAAGTATAAAAATCAATGCACAGCCCAAACCGCTGAGTCTAGAGATTCCAAATTTAGCACAAAGGTTCTTTATGAGGTTTAGGGGTGCATTTTTCAAAATTTACTCCCTAAGGGGTTGAAACGGGGGTCCAAAGATTACATGGGGAAATAAGATTAGTTAGACTACTTTATTCGAAACTTAACAGGAGTACTCCTATCGATAAATGAGTTAACGTTTGTGTTTCAGTTTTTTTTTCAGAATTCAACCCCTAAAGGAGGAAATGGGGTAACAAAGCCTGAAATTCAACATAGTTATTGTTTTTATGGTGAATTGGGTCGGGTGTATTACAAAAACAACGATTTTAAGATTTAATGTGCCAGACCTGAAATACTACCATTCCCTGTTGGGGTGCGATGGGGTTGAAATGTCTAAAAATCAATATGGGTGTCGATACCGAGATTATCAGGGGTGCTGATTACGAAAATGGCATTTATTTTGAGATCCAGATGATAATGATTGTGATCACGATGATGATGATTGTGATAATGATAACGATGATTGTGATGATGATGATTTTGATTACGATGATAATGATTGTGATTACGATGATGATGATTGTGATTATGATGATTGTGATAACGATGATAATGATTGTGATTACAACGATAATAAGTGTGATAACGATGATGGTGATTGTGATAGTGATTGTGATTGTAATGGTGATTGTGACAGTGACGGTGATTGTGATAGTGTCAGTGATTGTGATGGTGATAGCGATGGTTGTGATAACGAGGACGGAGATTGTGATGATGATGATTGTGATTAAGATGATAATGATTGTGATTACGATGATAATGATTGTGATAGCGATGATGGTGATTGTAATAGTGATTTTAATGGTGATTGTGATGGTGATTGTGAAAGTGGCAGTGATTGTGATGGTGATAGCGATGGTGATTGTGATTGTGATTGTGATTGTGACAGTGATGGTGATTGTTATAATGATTTAGATTATTGTGATTACTATGATAATGATTGTGATAACGAGGGTAGTGATTGTGATGGTGATTGTGATGCTGATGGTGATTGTGATGGTGATTGTGATTTTGATTGTGATAGAGTTGGTGATTGTGATAATGATGGTGATTGTGATAATGATTGTGGTTGAGATAGTGATGGCGATTGTGATCATGATGATTGTGATTAAGATGATAGTGATTGGGATTACGATGATAATCATTGTGATTACGATTATAATGATTGTGATGACGAGGATGGAGATTGTGATGATGATGATTGTGAATACGATGATAATGGTTGTGATTACGATGATAGTGATTGTGATAATGATGATAGCGATTGTGATTACGATGATAATGATTGTGATAACGATGATGGTGATTGTGATGGTGATGATGATTGTGATAGTTATTCTGAGAGTGGTGGTGATTGTGATGGTGATAGCGATGGTGATTGTGATGGTGATTGTGATGGTAATTGTGATGGTGATTGTGATGGTGATTGTGATGGTCATTGGGATGGTGATTGTGATGGTGATTGTGATGGTGAATGTGATGGTGATTGTGATGGTGATTGTGATGGTGAATGTGATGGTGATTGTGATGGTGATTGTGATGGTGATTGTGATGGTGATTGTGATGGTGATTGTGATGGTGATTGTGATGGTGATTGTGATGGTGATGGTGATGGTGATTGTTATGGTGATTGTAATGGTGATTGTGATGGTGATTGTGATGGTGATTGAGATAGTGATGGTGATGGTGAGTGTGATAATGACTGTGATTACGATGATAATTATTGTGATAACGATGATGGTGATTGTGATAGCGATAGTGATGGGGATTGTGATGGTGATTGTGATTGTGATAGTGATGGTGATTGTGATTGTTATGGTGGTTGTGATGGTGATTGTGATAATGATTGTGGTAATTATGGTGGTTGTGTTAATGATGATAATTGGTGATAATGATGGTGACTGTGATAGTGATGGTGATGGGGATTGTGATAATGATGGCGGTTGTGATAGTGATGGTGATTGTGATAATACTAATTGTGATGATTATGAAATGTGGCACATAGATAGTTTATAACCTGAATTAACACGGAGGACACTATTATCCCTTTAGTATGATCCAGTGGGACAGTTACCGAACTTCACGCGGGCGAAGCCGCGGGCAACAGCTAGTATAACATATTTTAGCAGGCGTTTACCAATCTCCGACTAATCTGTATAAAATGCTTACCGTGCCGAAATGCGTCATTTCAGATTCTATTATTTTTACAATTGCTTGAAGGTACAACAAACTGTAGAAAAATGTGCTCAAAGTTTGGTATAATGTCTGAAAATAAATGACATTTAATAATAAAACATATATTTTTGAAAAAAATCCATGTCAGAATAATAAATATAATAAAAAATCACGGATAATTCGCAGAATAACAGTTCCGAGTTCGTTTTGAATAAACAAACAATTTTAGTTGGAAATTCGTTTACTAAACCCTATAGGACCCTTAGAACCCCCTTAAGACCCCTCCTCCTCCTCCTCTTCCTCCTGGTCCTCCTTTTGACCCGTTAAGAGTATAATCCTAAAGCCTCCCCGTTCCCTATCTCTCTGTTCTCCCTGCTGAGATTCAGGCCTCTATTTCACGTATTAGAGAGAGTGGACTGAAATCCAACACGCTGGCCCAGTGCGGGTTGGAGATATTGTGTAAATGTGTCTTCGAATTTTTGGTTCTAGAACAAGGCGGCTTCGTCACGATGTTTCCCTCCGCCGTTTTTAGACGCTAGCCCTATACCTGCATTACATCCAAAAAAACTTCACAAAAGTTGCTTCTCACCGAAAACTTAAATATCTTCTTGAAAATATGGAACGCCTCCATTAAATTGACATATGCTTGGAAAAGCTTTTTTATTTTATCATCATATTTTTCTTCTTCCAGTTCTAAGCAGATTTTAGTGTAGTACTCAACTTCAGCCATCCATGAAACGATTCCATCTCTTATCAGGCCGATTATAGAAGCACCATACGATATGGTCACATCGAAAAAAAACATAGTATATATATATACTGTCATTGATATGTCGCGACATACTGCCACATTGATTATAAAGCCCACACTATACCGCCCAATAGCGAACCAATTTCTATTAGCAGCCTTTTTGTATTGCATAAAATTGATTAATCTAAAAGCTTTTTGAATCTTCAATATCAATCGGACATGGTCTCTTCTTTGCATAACATTAAGCATGTAAAAGAATACGTAAGGTAAAACCAAAATGAATACATGAACCCTAATAAAGAAGATCATGTATGGATCGACTAATGCGTTATTTTCCTTCGAAAAGAGGTTTAGCATATGAAAACATATAAATCCAAGGACAGCAATGAGCAACACAACATAATAAGACGCACGATGGAGTCTGATGCAATTGTGCTTGATGGAGAAACATGATAGGAACACAAAGTGCTGAAAGCAACGGAAAGGAAGAAGCACACTTTGAAATCCTCTGTCCAAGTAATTGTCAGTAATAGGGTTTATATTAATTTGAGTCTTCATATCTAATTTCAAACAGACCATTTGACTGTGAGGTAGAATACCTACTGAAGAATGATTGACGCTCTGCGATATGAAGGACAATTTTGTTAATTCTGTAACTATGGTGTGTTTTCATTTTAATCAACTAAAAGGATGTCGTTTACTTCGTCATAACTGTATTAGATGGCACAAATAGTTTGATATAAATGAAGGAACTTGTAATAATAATTGCTTTCAGACATTCTTCTAAATTCATTGTATTATTGGGGCTACGTGGCAATCATCGACTTCCTCGTAGTTATCGTGCCTTTATACCGATTCATTTGGGATCGAGAAGCATGTCTTTCTCTTCCACACTTCTTTATTACTCGTCATCGCATCAGACACCTCTTTTCTTGTCATACCATCCTTCACATAGTCTATCCATCGTTGCTTTGGTCTTCCTCTACTCTTATACCCCTTCACATTCATACTGTAAAGTCTAAACTTTTTTCACGACAATTTCCTTATTCCTTCAGTCAAAGGCGACTCTTCCAGACTTCCTCTTAATTATTAATTTCTTATTTTATCCATTCGGGTAACACCACACACTCCCTTAGCATTCTGATCTCAGCCACATGGTATTTTATTCATCTCTTATGTGGCCCAACTTTCTGAACCATATAAGACAGCAGGTCTATCAATCAACAGCAATCATCGCCATCATGCGTTAAAATGCAGTGAACCGCATCGACAGTAGTTTTCAATTAATACCTTATACCCGGTATATTAAAACGACTGGACCCGCTAGTACATTAATTAATGGATCGAGAAAACTGTACCTATAAAAAGTAGACTTATTTTTCTAGTAAATAAAAATACCAATTTTGATGTAAATTATGTTTTATTAGTTTTATTTTTCCATGACACGACAGCAAACTGCAGTATCACAACAGTGTACTCTAATACGAGACTGTTAAACTTCAGAGGTAGTCTTCCATCGACTGTGAACATCCGACAAGCTGTCATCTCCTCGAAGACTGCTCGGTTCAGTCGCTGCACGTTCTTACAGAGCTTCTTAGCTTCAACTATAACAGAGACAACATACTTATTACTGTAATAATTAAGGTACTTATTAGCAGTCTAAAATTCGCAATTACATTGAAAGTTATGGCTGAATCTGAGTAAAGAATTTGCAGCAGAACAGCAAAAATAGAGATAGATGCAGTTTAATGTTGAAACTAGCTATCAAAACTTCCTAGAATTATGTCAAAATAACACAAAATTATCAAGTGTTTTGATAAAATGGCTTTAATAAACCACAACAGTGCAAAAAAAACAATTTTAACTGCAGCACAGCGTTACATCTGTTTGCAAAAACTTAACACATATTATCAACTTCTTTTGACAATTGAATGTGTTGTGTTACCCGTAAAAGGGGTCTATCGTTATTTTTATTTCTCAGAGATATAAATTGTAAGAGCACTTCTTCTTACCAGTACTCTGCAGGCCTTTTAGTAATCTACTGCAAGCAGCGTCTGCTTCAGATACAGACATGTAGAATCTTTCGCAAAAAGCACTGAATGCACTGACGAAAGCAAAATTTTTAATAGTCCATATTAAGATTACTATTTCGAAAGTTAGGGCGTCTCCCTGAAAATTAAATTAAAAAAGTTGAAAACAATGTTCAACAGCGCGCTACACAAATTCGATTGAGTAAGCATTAGAGTTAGTCTCATCATTATTTTTGGTAAATAGCACGATGCGTTAATTTTAACGCACATTTGAACGCCACGGTCGTTTTAATTAGAACAGGGATTTAAATGAACAAAATATACTCATTGAAAAACTCTCGGCCCTTAAAAAACACAAATTAAAAAGTTAATCAAGAAAAACAAGGTATACCAGCACACATTCGAATTAAATATAACACATTTTAAAAGGCGTTTACGAATCTCGGCGTAATCAGTATAAAATGCTTACCATGCTGATATGCGTCATTTCAGATTCTATTAGTTTTATAATTGCTTGAAGGTACAACAAACTGTAGAAAAATGTGCTCAAAGTTTGGTAAAATGTCTGAAAATAAATTTCATTTAATAATAAAAACATGTTTTTTTTGGAAAAAGTCCATAAATGTCACACTAGTAAATATTATACATATACAATTACGGAAATAAATTGATTTTTGATGTTGATAAATTATCAAAAAAACTGTCACAGAATAACAGTTCCGAGTTTGTTTTTTAATAAACAAACAATTTATTTTAGTTCGAAGTCCATTTAGTAAACCTTATAGTGAAAGTCTCCAACACACAGGCGCGTTTTTGCTTTTCTGCGTTTCCGCGTTTCTGCGTCCTACGATATTACATCCATCACATTCAAAGGATATTTTACAAGTCACTACTTACCGAAAACTTAAATATTTTCTTGAAAATGTGGAATGCCTCCATTAAATTGACATACGCTTGGAATAGCTTTTTTATTTTTTCATCATATTTTTCTTCTTCTAGCTCTATGCAGATTTTACTGTAGTACTCAACTTCAGTCATCCATGAAATTATTCCATCCCTTATCAGGGCGATTATAGAAGCACCATACGTTATGATCACGTCAAAAAAAAGCAAAGTGTATATAAATACTAACATTTTAAAGTCGCGACTCACTGCTACACTGACAATAAAGCCCACACTGTATCGCAATAAGGCGCACCAATTTCTAATAGTAGCCTTTCTGTATTGCATAAAATTGATTAATTTAAAAGCTTTTTGAATCTTCAATATCAATCGGACGTGGTCTCTTCTTTGCAGAACATTAAGGATGTAAAAGAATCCGTAAGGTAAAACCAAAATGAACACATGAACCCTGATAAAAAAGATCATGTATGGATCGACTATTGTGTTATTATCCCTCGAAAAGAGGTTTTTCATATGAAAACATATAAATCCAAGGACAGCAATAAGCGACACAACATAATATGAGGCACGATTTGGTCTGATGCAATTATACTTGATGGAGAAACATGATAGGAACACAAAGTGCTGAAAGCAACGGAAAGGAAGAAGCACATTTTGAAATCCTCTGTCCAAGTAATTGTCAGTAATAGGGTTTATATTAATTTGAGTCTTCATATCTAATTTCAAACAGACCATTTGACTGTGAGGTAGAATACCTACTGAAGAATGATTGACGCTCTGCGATATGAACGACAATTTCGTAAATTCTGTAACTATGGTGTGTTTTCATTTTAATCAACTAAAAGGATGTCGTTTACTTCATCATAACTGTATTAGATAGCACAAATAGTTCGTGACAAATGAACTTGTAATTGCTTTTAGACATTCTTCTAAATACATTGTATTATAGGCGTAGACGTCACCAGGCTGTTAAAGGACATTACATCAATGAAGTCAAGCCTGGCCGAGGTGCAGTGTAAGTTGGAGAAGTCTGAAAATACCATCCATGAACTGCGTGCCGAGATAGTGTTGCTACGCAGTGCTGTTTCGGAAAGTAGGACACATGACGATGCCAACATAAACACGCGCCGTGGTGCGCAAAATGCGTCGGACAGCAGTTTTGCGTCGGCGCAATTGGATTCGTCATCGACTGCAAACAGCGCGAGGGCGATGCACCTTGCCCCGCCGCCCCCCGCCCCTCTGCTCCGGCAGAGGATACGTCACGCGTTGCTACGTTGACCCCCAAACCAGCTTACGCCGCAATTGCTGCCTCATGCAATTCAGCTGCTGCACTACAACCTAAGTAGCAGAAAGGGGGAAAGCAGAACCGTCGCTGTGAAACCATTCTGAAGAATCCGGTACAGCGCTGTCCAGCAAGAGCAAGCAAGAGTGAGCAAGAGTGTGATGAAGACGGCTTCACCATAGTTCAGAAGAAGAAGAAGCCTACTTGTCGCAATAAATGCGGTACTGGACTGTCAGGACCAAATATGCTGCTGCGTCCAGCGATACCATCGACGTTGCTGTATGTGTCCCGATTATGCAATTCAGCTGCTGCACTACAACCTAAGTAGCAGAAAGGGGGAAAGCAGAACCGTCGCTGTGAAACCATTCTGAAGAATCCGGTACAGCGCTGTCCAGCAAGAGCAAGCAAGAGTGAGCAAGAGTGTGATGAAGACGGCTTCACCATAGTTCAGAAGAAGAAGAAGCCTACTTGTCGCAATAAATGCGGTACTGGACTGTCAGGACCAAATATGCTGCTGCGTCCAGCGATACCATCGACGTTGCTGTATGTGTCCCGATTGCATGACTCTACGAAGGTTGAGGAGATCGTAGAGTACATGAAGGTGAAGACTAGCTGGACTTTGAGGGTCGAGAAGTTGGAGCCGCATCACAACACCAACTTCAAGTCGTTTGTGGTGCGAGTTCCGACACAACATCTCGACAAGTTTCTCAAGGAAGAGTTTTGGCCGAACGGTGTAGTCTACCGACGGTTTCGCGGCAGGCTACGTGACACCGCGCAGCGTAACACGACGCCGTCACTTCGTGTGTCATAGTTTAAGTGTAGTGCTACTAACATAGTTTTTTAAGTTGCTTAACTAACAAAAATTGTTATTAGTATGTATTTTTAGGCTAAGGTATTTATCTATGGGTCTTTGTTACCTGAAATAAATGGTTTATTATTATTATAGGGAACTCGTGGCAATCATCGCCTTCCTCAACATTATCCTGCCCTTATACCAATTCATTTAGGATCGGCGCAGCATGTCTTTCACTTCCATACTTCTCTATTACTCGTCATCACATCAGACACTTCTTTTCTTGTCATACCATTCATCACACAGTCTATCCATCGTTGCTTTGATCTTCCTCTACTCTTAAACCCCTCCACATTCATACTCTAAAGTCTTAACTTTCCTCATGACATTTTCCTCATTCCTCCAGTCACCAGCGACCCTTCCAGACTTCCTTTTAATTATGCATTTCTTATTTTATCTATTCGCGAAACACCACACACTCCCTTAGCATTTTGATCTCAGCCACATACAAATGTCTTTCATTTATCTCTTCTGCGGCCCAACTTTCTGAATCACATAAGACAGTAGGTCTATCAATCAATAGCAATCATTGATTTCATTGGTTAAAATGCAGTGAATCGCATCGAGAGTATGTAGTTGCCTTCCAATGTTCCGAACGTGTGAGTATTATTTAAAGAGATTTCACCATATAGCACGGTATCTTAAAACGACTTAACCCGCTATCACATTAATTTATGGATCTAGAGAACTGTACCAATAAAAAGTGGACTTACAGTTTTAGTAAAAAATATCAATTTTGATATAAATTATGTTTTATTAGTTTTATTTTTCCATGATACGACAGCGAACTGCAGTATCACAACAGTGTACTCTAATACTAGACTGTTAAACTTCAGAGGTAGTCTTCCATCGACTGTGAACATGCGACAAACTGTCATCTCCTCGAAGACTGCTCGGTTCAGTCGCTGCACGTTCTTACAGAGCTTCTTAGCTTCCACTGTAACACACACAACATATTTATTACTCTAATATTTAAGGTACGTATTAGCAGTCTCAAAATCGCAATTACATTGAAAGTTATAGATGAATCTGAGTAAAGAATTTGCAGCAGAACAGCAAAAAATAGCAATAGATACAGGTTAATGGTGAAACTGGCTTTCAAAAATTCCTAAAATTATGTCAAAAGTAACACAAAATTATCAAGTGTTTTGATAAAATGGCTTTTATAAACCACAATTTAACTGCAGCAGAGCGTTGCAGCTGTTCGCAATAACTAACACATATTATCAACTTCTCTATTTGACAATTGAATTTGTTGTGTTACCCGTAAAAGGGTCTATCGTTATTTTTATTTCTCAGATATATAAATTGTAAGAGCATTATTTTGTAATTAAAAATATGTTGTGCTTTCATTAAACTTATAGTTACATGTCTTCTAAGTGGTTTTATTTATCAAATGAAACAAACAAAAAGTCAAACATAATAATGTATTCATGTATAAACAAAAAAAATGCCATATCTTTGTGAAACAAAAATAACGATAGACCGTTTTACGGGTAACACAGTATTCAATTGTCTGTTCTTACCAGTACTCTGCAGGCTTTTTAGTAATCTACTGCAACAAGCGTCTGCTTCAGATACAGACATGTAGTATCTTTCGCAATAAACACTGAATACACTGACGAAAGCAAAATTCTTAATAGTCCATATTAAGATTACTATTTCGAAAGTTAGGGTGTCTCCCTGAAAATTAGAGAAAAAAAATTGATCACAATTTTCAACGGCGCGCTACCACAAGTTTGATATAGTTAGCTAGACCGAGATTAGGGTGGGACCTAAAGGCTATTAGGGCGGGAATAAAAATATTTAATGAATATTAAGTGTAAAATTTAAAAAAATCTTTTTTTCTGTAATAATAATTGATTTAATAAATTGGTATATAATGTACAACGATTAAAATTTAAAAATCATTAAATAATAGTAATTGTACCGAAAATATTTGCACGCCATGATAAATAGCAGACATATTGTCGTGAGCCACTCCTATTTAAGATCTTGCATGCATGTATTATTCTAATTCTGCATGTAAACACATGTTTGAACTAATAAAATTTATTATTCTTAATCCTATCCCCTGTTGGGATTAAATTAATAAAAAATATTTATTGAAAAACACTCGCCCCTTAAAAACCACAATTTAAAAAGGTAATAAAGAAAAATAAGGTGTACCAGCACACATTCGAATGAAATATAACACATTTTAGCAGGCGTTAACCAATCTCGGCCTAATCTGTATAAAATGCTTACCGTGCCGAAATGCGTCATTTCAGATTCGATTATTGTTACAATTGCTTGAAGGTACAATAAACTGTAGAAAAATGTACTAAAAGTTTGGTATAATGTCTGAAAATAAATTACATTTAATAATAAAACATATATTTTTGAAAAAAATCCATGTCACATTAATAAATAAATATAATAAACAATCACGTATAATTAATTGATTGTTGATAAATTATCAAAAAAACTGTCGCAGAATAAAAGTTCCGAGTTCGTTTTGAATAAACAAACAATTTTAGTTGGAAGTTCGTTTACTAAGCCCTATAGGACCCTTAGAACCCCCTTAAGACCCCTCCTCCTCCTCCTCCTCCTCCTCCTGGTCCTCCTTTTGACCCTTTAAGAGTATAATCCTAAAGCCTCCCCGTTCCCTCTCTCACTGTTCTCTCTGCTGAGATTCAGGCCGCTGTTTCACGTATAAGAGAGTGTGGACAAAATCCAACACGCTGGCCCAGTGGGGGTGGAGATATTGTGTAAATGTGTCTTCAAATTTTTGGTTCCAAGACATGTCGACTTCATCACGATGTTTTCCTTCGTCGTTTTGAGAGCCTTGCCATTAAATTCAAAAGATATTTCACAAAAGTCACTCCTTACCGAAAACTTAAATATCTTCTTGAAAATGTGGAACGCCTCCATTAAATTGACATATGCTTGGAAAAGCTTTTTTATTTTTTCATCATATTTTTCTTCTTCTAGCTCTAAGCACATTTTACTGCAGTACTCAACTTCAGCCATCCATGAAACTATTCCATCTCTTATTAGGGCGATTATAGAAGCACCGTACGTTATGGTCACATCAAAAAAAAGCAAAGTGTATAAAAATACTAGTATTGACAAGTCGCGACTCACTGCTGCATTGACAATAAAGCCCACACCGTATCGCAATAAAGCGTACCAATTTCTAATAGTACCCTTTTTGTATTGCATTGAATTGATTAATCTATAAGCTTTTTGAATCTTTAATATCAATCGGACGTGGTCTCTTCTTTGAAAAATATTAAGAATGTAAAAGAATACGTAAGGTAAAACCAAAATGAATACATGAACCCTAATAAAAAAGATCATGTATGGATCGACTATTGCGTTATTATTCCTCGAAAACAGATTTTTCATATGAAAACATATAAATCCAAACACAGCAATGAGCGACACAACATAATAAGACGCACGATGAGGTCTGATGCAATTGTACTTGATGGAGAAACATGATAGGAACACAAAGTGCTGAAAGCAACGGAAAGGAAGAAGAACATTTTGAAATCCTCTGTCCAAGTAATTGTCAGTGATAGGGTTTATATTAATCTGAGTCTTCATAGCTAATTTGAAACAGACCGT
The DNA here is from genome assembly GCA_905147715.2 of Xestia xanthographa. Taxonomy (NCBI): domain Eukaryota; kingdom Metazoa; phylum Arthropoda; class Insecta; order Lepidoptera; family Noctuidae; genus Xestia; species Xestia xanthographa. The sequence goes on along the minus strand of LR990653.1, from coordinate 23,196,631 downwards.
TTGACTGTGAGGTAGAATACCTACTGAGGAATGGTTGACGTTCTGCGATGTGAAGGACCAATTTGTTAATACTATAATAATTTGTAGTGTGTTTTCATTTTAATCAACTAAAAGTATGTCGTTTTTTGTTTGTCATATATATTAGATGGCACAAATAATTGGTGAAAAATGGAGAAACTCCTAATTATTTTCGACATTCTTCTAAATACGTTGTATTGTTATTGAACACGTGGCAATTATCGCCTTCATTGGATATTATACAGCGAACCGCATCGACAGGAGGTAATGAGCTCGGACGAAATCTGCTCATTTTTAAAACAAAATCCCTTGCACACGATCTCCACTGTTTACCACCCTTAACGAATCATCGACACGAAGAAGAACTTAATTGGTCTTATATTTTTTTAATTATTTCAATATATATATATATTTTATAAAGATTTTTTTTTTTCAATACCATAAACAAAGGATCAGATGCTGCAATGCTAATGGTTGATTAGCGGCCGAATGCTGCAAGCAAAAAGAGTCGTAGTGGTGGTGAGATTTCGTCCGAGCTCATTACCTTTCAGTGTTCCGAACTTAAGATTATTATTGACAGAGTTTTCATTTGATGCCTTATGGCACGTCACCTTAGAATGTATTTACTCGCTAGCACACTAATTTATGGATCGAGGAAACTGTACCCCTAAAAATAAAATTTACTTACCTTTCTAGTTAAAAAAATATCAATTTTATTTTCTACTAGCTGTTGCCCACGGCCTTCGACTGCGTGAAATTATGATAAAATGATTCCCTGATTGAATCGGATTTTTTTAACAATATCAAGTGTTTTAATTTTTTTTTCACAGAATTCTATTTTTTTTTTCATATTAAAAGTAATCTATGTTACTCAGTATAACATCAGCTATCTTCTAATAAGAGTGTCAGCCAAATCGGTCCAGCCGTTTTGGAGATTAGCCGGAACAAACAGACAGACAGACAGACAACATCAGACACACAGACAACATTTTTTTTGTTATGAGTACCATATATGCTTTCATATGTATTCAGTACAAAGTATGTTATTTTGAAATTACAAACGACACTTCAATTTTATTTATTTGTACAGATGTACATAATTATTATAGACTAGCTTCTGCCCGCGACTTCGTACGCGGATTCTGTTGCTTATGCCAGCGACAACGGGGTCGTCAAATATATACGAAGACCTGAAACGTCTGATGTCGAATTTTAAGATTGAACAACTTTTGCTAAAACTTCATTCCTATTATATATGTTATAGTGTAGCTGGGCTCTTGGAGTTCCACATCAGGTGTTCCAGATCTTCAACAGAAAATGCTCATCTCGTGGAACAATTTTTGCTATGGTACCATTTTTGTATCTCTTATAGTTCAACTGGTCTGTTGCGGTTCTGCATCAGGTGTTTGTTTCCAAGATAAAAGTTAACAGGAAATGCCCATCAGACCGAACAACTTTTGCTAAGACGTCATTCCTATATGTGTTATGGCATAGCTGGGCTCTTGGAGTTCCACAACAGGTGTTCCAGATCTTCGATTTTTATAAGTCAACAGAGAGTGCTCATCAGATTGAACAACTTTTGCTAAAACGTCGTTCCTATATATATGTTAGTGTAGCTGGGCTCTTGGAGTTTCACATAAGGTGTTCCAGATCTTCAAATTTATTCTCTCAGCAGAAAATTCTCATCACGTGGAACAATTTTTGCTGTGGTACCATTTTTGTATCTCTTACAGTTTAGCCGGTCTGTTGCGGTTCTGCATCAGGTGTTCAAGTTTCCAAGATAAATTATAGCCTATATGTTGCCCAGACTTAATACCGTATAGGTACAAAAAACAATCATTTAAATCCGTCCAGTAGTTCCGAAGATTATCGTGTACAAACAAACAGACCCACAGACAAACAGACAGATTTTTTTTTAAGATTCGTGCTCTATTACTGTTTCTAAACCCCCCTCAATTATTTCTTTTTTAATATATTCAATGTACAGACACAGTTTTTTTACTGTTTTATTATATGTATATAATATATATATATATATATATATAGAGATACCATCACGGTAAATGTTGATCTTTCAAGACGTACGATCAGTTAAAAGTTGATCCAAAAACAAATGTTGATCCGAAGGCCTTATGTTGATCCATTACGCTTTTTTTCATACCAATGTGGCTCCAATCGGATCAACATTTGACATTCTTGTGACGTCACTCGACTGAAAAGTACGCTTGTCAAATGTGGCTCCAATATACAAATCCGCTCCGATAAATGTTGATCCGATTCAAACGGACCAATCACAATGAAGCACTTTCTTACTTCCTCCGTGATTGGCCGACGGTGGTCACTCCAACGTTGCCGTTCCGCTTACTACAAATCTTCGTGAATTTTAGTACAAAGATTGCTAGCACGCCGGAGACGGACATAGGCTACTTTTTATCAGCTATCGAGGGTCTGGAGTACCTGACGTGGAACATCAAGAGTCCAGTTAAACTGTACGAGATACGGAAATAATGCCTTTGTAAAAGTTGTTCATCGTGATGGGCCGCTTCTGCTGGCACTTAGAAATTGAGGACCTGGAGTACTTGATGTGGAATATCAAGAGCCCCATTGAGCTAGTACATTAACAACTCACAGTATTAGAGCTAATAAAAATAAGAAGAATGATAAATTTACAAAGTTACATACTTACCTAGTACCTACCTACAAAACAAAAGTAGGACAAAAAAGACTTCGTAATAAAGAAAAATAAAAAAACCGGCTATCTATACATTAGACAAAACGTCAAAAAAATCACGTTTGTTTTATGGGAGCCCCCCTTAAATATTAATTTTATTCTGTTTTTAGTATTTGTTGTTATAGCGGCAACAGAAATACATCATCTGTGAAAATTTCAACTGTCTAGCTGTCACGGTTCATGAGATACAGCCTGGTGACAGACAGACGGACAGACGGACAGACGGAAAGACGGACAGATGGACAGACGGACAGACAGACGGACAGACAGCGAAGTCTTAGTAATAGGGTTCCGTTTTTACCCTTTGGGTACGGAACCCTAAAAAAACCGGCCAAGTGCGAGTCGGACTCGCGCACGAAGGGTTCCGTACCATTATTATCAAAAAAAGTGCAGAAAAATCACGTTTGTTGTATGGGAGCCCCCCTTAAATATAAATTTTAATATGTTTTTAGTATTTGTTGTTATAGCGGCAACAGAAATACATCATCTGTGAAAATTTCAACTGTCTAGCTGTCACGGTTCATGAGATACAGCCTGGTGACAGACAGACGGACAGACGGATAGACGGACAGACAGCGAAGTCTTGGTAATAGGGTTCCGTTTTTACCCTTTGGGTACGGAACCCTAAAAACATCAAATTACGTGAAAGTTATTAAAATTACTTGTACTAACTACCTACCTTACAGCAGAGCTATTGCACTCCGTGTGTAGGCATGAGATAATTACCTACCGCTTCGCGCATATTGAATATGCAAGCTCTTTAGGGCTGTCGCGCTCCAGCCGTGCGTAACTGCGTACGTACGCCGCGTTAATTTTTCGCGCTCTTTTGACCTTGCGTCGCGTACCTACCTACTCGTACTTCGTGTTTGTTAACTGACTGATTTATTGGTCATTAATCATTACTAGTGAAAATGACAAGCCGGATAAACTGTTGCTGTTAATAAATGTAGAAAAAAATTGTCTTTTTATATAAATTTCACTGCTCCATGTCCATGCTTCCTATCAGAGTTTATTTTAAAATTACATATTTGTTAGATTTTGCATTTATGCTGCTATTCAATTTAATAAGTAATCGTAATTTTAGAGAAGGCAAGATATTTATGAGACGTTATAATAGAGTAAAACAATTGTAATTATAAAAGTTTTAATTAACATTTAAATAATAATACATTAAAGTACAAAAATGTTGGTAGTGTTTTATTTTGAGTACTTGAGGCAACCCTACCGACTGACCATTAAGCAGTGAGACACCGAATAAAATACGCTAACGCGTCGCGTCAAGGCACAATTTGGATTGAGCGGGCTCAGTTTAGGTATTTATAATGTCGGCTTTCTTCAAGATCAAAGGAGTGCAACTTCTGTACGCTAGTACTATTATATATTCTGTGCTTACAGTCTCTCTCTTTTTTCTAAAGTGGCCTCCTCCCAGACGGTCGCAGACGTGAGCGCGCCGTAACACACACAAAACACAAACACCTAATACTAAAAACAAAACCGGAAACGAAAATCTGAACTAAACAAATGTTTCACCTTACGCGGTCGCGATTCAACTGAACTGATTGATTTATTCCCGATTTACGAAATTTGCTCAAACGCATCCCGCGCACGTGCGGCTAATCAAAGGATACCGCCGCGCCGCGTCGCCGCCCGCTACAAAGCATGCCGCCCGCCACGCGCCGAACAAAACCGAACGATACCTACCGACCGACAACGGTAATGGTGCATTCACACTCTCACCTCGTGCCTCGCCTCGCGACTCGTCTCGTGGCTCGCCTCGCGGCTCGCGTTACGTGCTTCCGTTCACACTCTCGACACTCTCGTGCTGTGCAGTGTTGCCGCTGGTCATTTGCACAAATTATCTATATATGTCCGGGTTACCGTGTACTCAAGAGATGAAATTACCGAATTGAAACAAAAAGAGAGATAAGAGCATATGTTTCGCGTACGGTTTTGAATTCATGATCTTACACAGCACCAGACATTAAAAAGTCGTATAAACACGATTTAAATCGTACGGTTGGCAACACTGCCTTTGACTCGTATCGCTCCTGACGCGAGCGCCGCGAGTCGCGAGACGAGGCACGAGCGTCTGTTCACACTCTCACCTCGATGTGTGTGAAGTTGGCAGATCATTGTCCAGCAGATCAAAAATAAATCGGAGTTCTATTCGCATGCAGCATAGTTCTGGAGTTCCTGATACTTTTCAGAAATAGTTCTGCCCTTTTTCAGGAAAAAAAGTCAAACGAAAATATGATCTGCTAACTTCCGGTAGCAGATCATTTTTTCCAAAACTAAATTTTTCAAAGTGTTTTAGGCGCACAATGATGAGTTCTATAGTTCCTAATACATTTTTGATATAGTTCTGTGACCATAAAAAAGAAAAAAATAAAAAGAAACATAGTAACTTCAAACCAGAAAAAAGTCGATACTTTACATACAAATGCCAATAATTACATAAAACGTGGATTCTCATTCATTTTTATAGGCAATATCTGTAGTCTAGACGTTGAAGTAACAAGTAAAATCATGAATGAAAAAAAAACTCGATCTAAAGTGTCACCAGTGCATAGCTGAAGCCTTAGATTAGCGAAAATAATTATAAAATTCTATGTTTGAATCATAAAGTCCAAAATAAATTATGCATAGTATTCTGGACAGACAACTCTTCAGTTTTAAATACAACAATAACAGAGCTATAAAAAATCACGGCAAGAACACTCAGAATTTATACAAAAGTATCAGCAGAGCATGGTTGAAGATAAAGATTAGCAAAAAATATGAAAATTACTGTCAACAGATTTCGTGTTCGCAAAAAAAAATCTATAATTAATTATGAGTGGTATAGAGGACCTAGAACTCCACGGTTTCAGATACAATAATAAAAGTGCTAAAAAATTACTTGGAAAGTAGACCTAGAACTCACACTCAGATATCAGCAGATCACGGTTGAATATTAAGAATTGCAGAAATCATGAACAGATTTCGTGTTCGCATTAAAAAAACAATAATTAATTATGAGTAGTATTAAGGACCTAGAACTCCACAGTTTTAGATACACTAATAGTATTGCTAAAGAAAACCATGAAAATCAAACCTAGAACTCACACTCAGATATCAGCAGATCATGCTTGAAAATTTAGAATTGCAGAAATCATGAACAGATTTCGTGTTCACAATAAAAAAATCTATAATTATTTATGAGTGGTATTGAGGACCTAGAACTCCTCGGTTTTAGATACATTAATAGTAGTGCTGCAGAAAAACATGGAAAGCAAATCTAGAACTCACACTCAGATATCAGCAGATCATGCCTGAATATTTAGAATTGCAGATATCATGAACAGATTTCGTGTTCGCATTATAAAATCTTAAATTAAATATGAGTAGTATGTAGGACCTAGAACTCCTCGGTATTAGATACCTCAATAGTAGTGCTAAAGAAAGACATGAAAATCAAACCTAGAACTCTTACTCAGATATCAGCAGATCACGGTTGAATATTTACAATTGCAGAAATCATGAACAGATTTTGTGTTCACATTATAAAATCAATAATTAATTATGAGTACTATTGAGGACCTAGAACTCCTCGGTTTCAGATACCTCAATAGTAGTGCCAAAGAAAAACATGGAAACCAAACCTAGAACTTACACTCAGATATCAGCATATCATGCTTGAAAATTTAGAATTGCAGAAATCATGAACAGATTTTGTGTTCACAATAAAAAAATCTATAATTAATTATTAGTAGTATCGAGGACCTAGAACTCCTCGGTTTTAGATACATTAATAGTAGTGCTACAGAAAAACATGGAAAACTAACCTAGAACTCACACTCAGATATCAGCAGATCATGCCTGAATATTTAGAGTTGCAGAAATCATGAACAGATTTTGTGTTCACATTATAAAATCAATAATTAATTATGAGTAGTATTGAGGACCTAGAAATCCTCGGTTTCAGATACCTCAATAGTAGTGCCAAAGAAAAACATGGAAACCAAACCTAGAACTTACACTCAGATATCAGCAGATCATACTTGAATATTAAGAATTGCAGAAATCATAAACAGATTTCGTCTTCGCATTAGAAAATCAAAAATTAATTATGAGTAGTATTGAGGACCTAGAACTCCTCGGTTTTAGATACATCAATAGTAGTGCTACAGAAAAACATGGAAAAAAAATCTAGAACTCACACTCAGATATCAACAGATCATGCCTAAATATTTACAGTTGTAGAAATCATGAACAGATTTCATATTCGCATTATAAAATCAATAATGAATTATAAGTAGTATTGAGGACTTAGAACTCCTCGGTATTACATATCTCAATAGTAGTGCTAAAGAAAAACATGGAAAACAAACCTAGAACTCACACTCAGATATCAGCAGATCACGGTTGAAAATTTAGAATTGCAGAAATCATGAACAGATTTCGTGTTCGCATTATAAAATCAATAATAAATTATGAGTAGTATTGAGGACCTAGAACTCCTCGGTATTAGATACCTCAATAGTAGTGCTAAAGAAAGACATGAAAATCAAACCTAGAATTCTAACTCAGATATCAGCAGATCATGGTTGAATATTTACAGTTGCAGAAATCATGAACAGATTTCGTGTTCACAAAAAAAAATCTATAATTATTAATGAGTGGTATTGAGGACCTAGAACTCCTCGGTTTTATTATAGTTTTTTTTTTTTGTGAACACGAAATCTGTTCATGATTTCTGCAATTCTAAATTTTCAAGCATGATCTGCTGATATCTGAGTGTGAGTTCTAGGTTTGTTTTCCATGTTTTTCTTTAGCACTACTATTGAGATATGTAAAACCGAGGAGTTCTAAGTCCTCAATACTACTTATAATTCATTATTGATTTTATAATGCGAATATGAAATCTGTTCATGATTTCTGCAACTGTAAATATTTATACATGATCTGCTGATATCTGAGTATGAGTTCTAGGTTTGTTTTTCATGTTTTTATGTAGCACTACTATTGATGTATCTAAAACCGAGGAGTTCTAGGTCATCAATACTACTCATAATTAATTATTGATTTTATAATGCGAACACGAAATCTGTTCATGATTTCTGCAACTCTAAATATTCAGGCATGATCTGCTGATATCTGAGTGTGAGTTCTAGGTTTTTTTTTCATGTTTTTATGTAGCACTACTATTGATGTATCTGAAACCGAGGAGTTCTAGGTCCTCAATACTACTCATAATTAATTATTGATTTTATAATTCGAACACGAAATCTGTTCATGATTTCTGGAACTCTAAATATTCAGGCATGATCTGCTGATATCTGAGTGTGAGTTCTAGGTTAGCTTTCCATGTTTTTCTGTAGCACTACTATTAATGTATCTAAAACCGAGGAGTTCTAGGTCCTCGATACTACTCATAATTAATTATTGATTTTATAATGCGAACACGAAATGTGTTCATGATTTCTGCAACTGTAAATATTCAACAGTGATCTGCTGATATCTGAGTAAGAGTTCTAGGTTTGATTTTCATGTCTTTCTTTAGCACTACTATTGAGGTATCTAATACCAAGGAGTTCTAGGTCCTACATACTACTCATATTTAATTTAAGATTTTATAATGCGAACACGAAATCTGTTCATGATTTCTGCAATTTTAAATATTCAGGCATGATCTGCTGATATCCGAGTGTGAGTTCTAGATTTGTTTTCCATGTTTTTCTACAGAACTACTATAAATGTATCTAAAACCGAGGATTTCTAGGTCCTCAATACCACTCATAATTAATTATAGATTTTTTTTGCGAACACGAAATCTGTTGACAGTAATTTTCATATTTTTTGCTAATCTTTATCTTCAACCATGCTCTGCTGATACTTTTGTATAAATTATGAGTGTTCTTGCTGTGATTTTTTATAGTACTGTTATTGTTGTATTTAAAACTGAAGAGTTGTCTGTCCAGAATACTATGCATAATTTATTTTGGACTTTATGATTCAAACATAGAATTTTATAATTATTTTCGCTAATCTAAGGCTTCAGCTATGCACTGGTGACACTTTAGATCGAGTTTTTTTTTCATTCATGATTTTACTTGTTACTTCAACGTCTAGACTACAGATATTGCCTATAAAAATGAATGAGAATCCACGTTTTATGTAATTATTGGCATTTGTATGTAAAGTATCGACTTTTTTCTGGTTTGAAGTTACTATGTTTCTTTTTATTTTTTTCTTTTTTATGGTCACAGAACTATATCAAAAATGTATTAGGAACTATAGAACTCATCATTGTGCGCCTAAAACACTTTGAAAAATTTAGTTTTGGAAAAAGTGATCTGCTACCGGAAGTTAGCAGATCATATTTTCGTTTGACTTTTTTTCCTGAAAAAGGGCAGAACTATTTCTGAAAAGTATCAGGAACTCCAGAACTATGCTGCATGCGAATAGAACTCCGATTTATTTTTGATCTGCTGGACAATGATCTGCCAACTTCACACACATCTCACCTCGCGCCTCGTCTCGCGACTCGTACGCGAGGGTAAATGCCGTATAAAATAAAGCTGTCCACACACAGAGTAGGAGGCGGTTTGATGGGTTGATTATATATATATATATATATATATATATAATCAACCCATCACGGTAAATGTTGATCCAGTTTAGATTTTGAACAAATGTTGATCCGCCTATTTCGTGTGTACATTTGGCTCCGGAGTGAGATAGAGCTGTATTTATCGAATATATGAATTCAGCGTGTGACGTCAGTGGATGTGCATTTGCCTGTTTTTAAATTACTCGTCATAAAATTTTACGGTTTTAGTTGATCCAATAACGGTCAAAAAAATGATACTGAAGCGTATAATGTGGCTCCGGTTTATATCTGACTGTTAGTGGTAAATGTTGCTCCGGAGCTGAATATGAAGGGTACGTACTAAAAAACAGAACGGCAACATCGCACTAGCGTGCGAATGAAATAAACATAAGTTCCTACTTCAAGTTAAAGTGAGACAAGATGCTGTCGCGCATTTCTTCGTCGTTTGTCGCGTCATCTACTTTGTGGCAGCAGCAAGTGCACAGTGATACATACGTCGCCTTAGTTAAGATTTTTTTCTTACGTCTGCAATTAAAATTGACCCTAGGCTTTTTACACTGCTAATTACCTACTTACAGCTGATGTAGGTACCTACTCATTGTAGTTTCAACACCAGAGTCTCTTCATGTTGAACTAAAATTACAGATCTAGGTAGGCATTAGCTAGCAGTAGCAGCCGCCGCCGCGCCGCCGCGCCATACTTGGTAGGTACCTACTTACCTACTTTGTGGCAGCAGCAAGTGCACAGTGATACGTCGCCTTAATTAAGATTATTTCTAACGTCTGCAATAAAAGTTGACCCAAGGCCATTTACTAATTACCTACTTACAGCTGATGTAGGTACCTACTCATTCTAGTTTCAACACCAGAGTCTCTTCACGTTGAAGTAAAATTACAGATCTAGGTAGGTAGGTACCTACTAGCTAGCAATAGCAGCTGCCGCCGCTCCATACTTAGGTAGGTACCTACTTACCTACTTTGTGGCAGCAGCAATGCACCAGTAGTTTTTCAAGTGGTGTAGTGATTAGTGCTCGCAAACTAAGAAGATTTCCACATTTTCGAAATTAAAAAAGTTCGTGTGACGCTTGGTCACACGAACGTAGCTTTATATTGACCACATGTTAGTTGACCACTGTAGAACCTAGGTCTCACTCACGTTCACCACAATTCATTGGCGCTCTTCTTAAACTGCCTCCGTGGTCTAGTGGTTAGGGTGTTGGTTTTTCGATCAGATCGTAGGTTACATTCCCGAAGGAAGCAAATTGAAAAGACAGAATCAGATGATCCTTGCTCCAGAAGGCATGATAAAGTTGTTTATCGATGTGCTGTGCAGGCACAGAGCGCGGAGCGGAGGTGTCCACACGTAGACGTTGCGCGGTGCGACGAAAAGCTAGCCATGCCTACTCTCCGGATTTCATACTAATTCGAATAACACCGAAAACCGCCTCCTACTCTGTGTGTGGACAGCTTTATTTTATACGGCATTTACCCTCGCGTACGAGTCGCGAGACGAGGCGCGAGGTGAGATGTGTGTGAAGTTGGCAGATCATTGTCCAGCAGATCAAAAATAAATCGGAGTTCTATTCGCATGCAGCATAGTTCTGGAGTTCCTGATACTTTTCAGAAATAGTTCTGCCCTTTTTCAGGAAAAAAAGTCAAACGAAAATATGATCTGCTAACTTCCGGTAGCAGATCACTTTTTCCAAAACTAAATTTTTCAAAGTGTTTTAGGCGCACAATGATGAGTTCTATAGTTCCTAATACATTTTTGATATAGTTCTGTGACCATAAAAAAGAAAAAAATAAAAAGAAACATAGTAACTTCAAACCAGAAAAAAGTCGATACTTTACATACAAATGCCAATAATTACATAAAACGTGGATTCTCATTCATTTTTATAGGCAATATCTGTAGTCTAGACGTTGAAGTAACAAGTAAAATCATGAATGAAAAAAAAACTCGATCTAAAGTGTCACCAGTGCATAGCTGAAGCCTTAGATTAGCGAAAATAATTATAAAATTCTATGTTTGAATCATAAAGTCCAAAATAAATTATGCATAGTATTCTGGACAGACAACTCTTCAGTTTTAAATACAACAATAACAGTACTATAAAAAATCACAGCAAGAACACTCATAATTTATACAAAAGTATCAGCAGAGCATGGTTGAAGATAAAGATTAGCAAAAAATATGAAAATTACTGTCAACAGATTTCGTGTTCGCAAAAAAAATCTATAATTAATTATGAGTGGTATTGAGGACCTAGAAATCCTCGGTTTTAGATACATTTATAGTAGTTCTGTAGAAAAACATGGAAAACAAATCTAGAACTCACACTCGGATATCAGCAGATCATGCCTGAATATTTAAAATTGCAGAAATCATGAACAGATTTCGTGTTCGCATTATAAAATCTTAAATTAAATATGAGTAGTATGTAGGACCTAGAACTCCTTGGTATTAGATACCTCAATAGTAGTGCTAAAGAAAGACATGAAAATCAAACCTAGAACTCTTACTCAGATATCAGCAGATCACTGTTGAATATTTACAGTTGCAGAAATCATGAACACATTTCGTGTTCGCATTATAAAATCAATAATTAATTATGAGTAGTATCGAGGACCTAGAACTCCTCGGTTTTAGATACATTAATAGTAGTGCTACAGAAAAACATGGAAAGCTAACCTAGAACTCACACTCAGATATCAGCAGATCATGCCTGAATATTTAGAGTTCCAGAAATCATGAACAGATTTCGTGTTCGAATTATAAAATCAATAATTAATTATGAGTAGTATTGAGGACCTAGAACTCCTCGGTTTCAGATACATCAATAGTAGTGCTACATAAAAACATGAAAAAAAAACCTAGAACTCACACTCAGATATCAGCAGATCATGCCTGAATATTTAGAGTTGCAGAAATCATGAACAGATTTCGTGTTCGCATTATAAAATCAATAATTAATTATGAGTAGTATTGATGACCTAGAACTCCTCGGTTTTAGATACATCAATAGTAGTGCTACATAAAAACATGAAAAACAAACCTAGAACTCATACTCAGATATCAGCAGATCATGTATAAATATTTACAGTTGCAGAAATCATGAACAGATTTCATATTCGCATTATAAAATCAATAATGAATTATAAGTAGTATTGAGGACTTAGAACTCCTCGGTTTTACATATCTCAATAGTAGTGCTAAAGAAAAACATGGAAAACAAACCTAGAACTCACACTCAGATATCAGCAGATCATGCTTGAAAATTTAGAATTGCAGAAATCATGAACAGATTTCGTGTTCACAAAAAAAAAAAACTATAATAAAACCGAGGAGTTCTAGGTCCTCAATACCACTCATTAATAATTATAGATTTTTTTTTGTGAACACGAAATCTGTTCATGATTTCTGCAACTGTAAATATTCAACCATGATCTGCTGATATCTGAGTTAGAATTCTAGGTTTGATTTTCATGTCTTTCTTTAGCACTACTATTGAGGTATCTAATACCGAGGAGTTCTAGGTCCTCAATACTACTCATAATTTATTATTGATTTTATAATGCGAACACGAAATCTGTTCATGATTTCTGCAATTCTAAATTTTCAACCGTGATCTGCTGATATCTGAGTGTGAGTTCTAGGTTTGTTTTCCATGTTTTTCTTTAGCACTACTATTGAGATATGTAATACCGAGGAGTTCTAAGTCCTCAATACTACTTATAATTCATTATTGATTTTATAATGCGAATATGAAATCTGTTCATGATTTCTACAACTGTAAATATTTAGGCATGATCTGTTGATATCTGAGTGTGAGTTCTAGATTTTTTTTCCATGTTTTTCTGTAGCACTACTATTGATGTATCTAAAACCGAGGAGTTCTAGGTCCTCAATACTACTCATAATTAATTTTTGATTTTCTAATGCGAAGACGAAATCTGTTTATGATTTCTGCAATTCTTAATATTCAAGTATGATCTGCTGATATCTGAGTGTAAGTTCTAGGTTTGGTTTCCATGTTTTTCTTTGGCACTACTATTGAGGTATCTGAAACCGAGGATTTCTAGGTCCTCAATACTACTCATAATTAATTATTGATTTTATAATGTGAACACAAAATCTGTTCATGATTTCTGCAACTCTAAATATTCAGGCATGATCTGCTGATATCTGAGTGTGAGTTCTAGGTTAGTTTTCCATGTTTTTCTGTAGCACTACTATTAATGTATCTAAAACCGAGGAGTTCTAGGTCCTCGATACTACTAATAATTAATTATAGATTTTTTTATTGTGAACACAAAATCTGTTCATGATTTCTGCAATTCTAAATTTTCAAGCATGATATGCTGATATCTGAGTGTAAGTTCTAGGTTTGGTTTCCATGTTTTTCTTTGGCACTACTATTGAGGTATCTGAAACCGAGGAGTTCTAGGTCCTCAATAGTACTCATAATTAATTATTGATTTTATAATGTGAACACAAAATCTGTTCATGATTTCTGCAATTGTAAATATTCAACCGTGATCTGCTGATATCTGAGTAAGAGTTCTAGGTTTGATTTTCATGTCTTTCTTTAGCACTACTATTGAGGTATCTAATACCGAGGAGTTCTAGGTCCTACATACTACTCATATTTAATTTAAGATTTTATAATGCGAACACGAAATCTGTTCATGATATCTGCAATTCTAAATATTCAGGCATGATCTGCTGATATCTGAGTGTGAGTTCTAGATTTGCTTTCCATGTTTTTCTGCAGCACTACTATTAATGTATCTAAAACCGAGGAGTTCTAGGTCCTCAATACCACTCATAAATAATTATAGATTTTTTTATTGTGAACACGAAATCTGTTCATGATTTCTGCAATTCTAAATTTTCAAGCATGATCTGCTGATATCTGAGTGTGAGTTCTAGGTTTGATTTTCATGGTTTTCTTTAGCAATACTATTAGTGTATCTAAAACTGTGGAGTTCTAGGTCCTTAATACTACTCATAATTAATTATTGTTTTTTTAATGCGAACACGAAATCTGTTCATGATTTCTGCAATTCTTAATATTCAACCGTGATCTGCTGATATCTGAGTGTGAGTTCTAGGTCTACTTTCCAAGTAATTTTTTAGCACTTTTATTATTGTATCTGAAACCGTGGAGTTCTAGGTCCTCTATACCACTCATAATTAATTATAGATTTTTTTTTGCGAACACGAAATCTGTTGACAGTAATTTTCATATTTTTTGCTAATCTTTATCTTCAACCATGCTCTGCTGATACTTTTGTATAAATTCTGAGTGTTCTTGCCGTGATTTTTTATAGCTCTGTTATTGTTGTATTTAAAACTGAAGAGTTGTCTGTCCAGAATACTATGCATAATTTATTTTGGACTTTATGATTCAAACATAGAATTTTATAATTATTTTCGCTAATCTAAGGCTTCAGCTATGCACTGGTGACACTTTAGATCGAGTTTTTTTTTCATTCATGATTTTACTTGTTACTTCAACGTCTAGACTACAGATATTGCCTATAAAAATGAATGAGAATCCACGTTTTATGTAATTATTGGCATTTGTATGTAAAGTATCGACTTTTTTCTGGTTTGAAGTTACTATGTTTCTTTTTATTTTTTTCTTTTTTATGGTCACAGAACTATATCAAAAATGTATTAGGAACTATAGAACTCATCATTGTGCGCCTAAAACACTTTGAAAAATTTAGTTTTGGAAAAAATGATCTGCTACCGGAAGTTAGCAGATCATATTTTCGTTTGACTTTTTTTCCTGAAAAAGGGCAGAACTATTTCTGAAAAGTATCAGGAACTCCAGAACTATGCTGCATGCGAATAGAACTCCGATTTATTTTTGATCTGCTGGACAATGATCTGCCAACTTCACACACATCGAGGTGAGAGTGTGAACAGACGCTCGTGCCTCGTCTCGCGACTCGCGGCGCTCGCGTCAGGAGCGATACGAGTCAAAGGCAGTGTTGCCAACCGTACGATTTAAATCGTGTTTATACGACTTTTTAATGTCTGGTGCTGTGTAAGATCATGAATTCAAAACCGTACGCGAAACATATGCTCTTATCTCTCTTTTTGTTTCAATTCGGTAATTTCATCTCTTGAGTACACGGTAACCCGGACATATATAGATAATTTGTGCAAATGACCAGCGGCAACACTGCACAGCACGAGAGTGTCGAGAGTGTGAACGGAAGCACGTAACGCGAGCCGCGAGGCGAGCCACGAGACGAGTCGCGAGGCGAGGCACGAGGTGAGAGTGTGAATGCACCATTACCGTTGTCGGTCGGTAGGTATCGTTCGGTTTTGTTCGGCGCGTGGCGGGCGGCATGCTTTGTAGCGGGCGGCGACGCGGCGCGGCGGTATCCTTTGATTAGCCGCACGTGCGCGGGATGCGTTTGAGCAAATTTCGTAAATCGGGAATAAATCAATCAGTTCAGTTGAATCGCGACCGCGTAAGGTGAAACATTTGTTTAGTTCAGATTTTCGTTTCCGGTTTTGTTTTTAGTATTAGGTGTTTGTGTTTTGTGTGTGTTACGGCGCGCTCACGTCTGCGACCGTCTGGGAGGAGGCCACTTTAGAAAAAAGAGAGAGACTGTAAGCACAGAATATATAATAGTACTAGCGTACAGAAGTTGCACTCCTTTGATCTTGAAGAAAGCCGACATTATAAATACCTAAACTGAGCCCGCTCAATCCAAATTGTGCCTTGACGCGACGCGTTAGCGTATTTTATTCGGTGTCTCACTGCTTAATGGTCAGTCGGTAGGGTTGCCTCAAGTACTCAAAATAAAACACTACCAACATTTTTGTACTTTAATGTATTATTATTTAAATGTTAATTAAAACTTTTATAATTACAATTGTTTTACTCTATTATAACGTCTCATAAATATCTTGCCTTCTCTAAAATTACGATTACTTATTAAATTGAATAGCAGCATAAATGCAAAATCTAACAAATATGTAATTTTAAAATAAACTCTGATAGGAAGCATGGACATGGAGCAGTGAAATTTATATAAAAAGACAATTTTTTTCTACATTTATTAACAGCAACAGTTTATCCGGCTTGTCATTTTCACTAGTAATGATTAATGACCAATAAATCAGTCAGTTAACAAACACGAAGTACGAGTAGGTAGGTACGCGACGCAAGGTCAAAAGAGCGCGAAAAATTAACGCGGCGTACGTACGCAGTTACGCACGGCTGGAGCGCGACAGCCCTAAAGAGCTTGCATATTCAATATGCGCGAAGCGGTAGGTAATTATCTCATGCCTACACACGGAGTGCAATAGCTCTGCTGTAAGGTAGGTAGTTAGTACAAGTAATTTTAATAACTTTCACGTAATTTGATGTTTTTAGGGTTCCGTACCCAAAGGGTAAAAACGGAACCCTATTACCAAGACTTCGCTGTCTGTCCGTCTATCCGTCTGTCCGTCTGTCTGTCACCAGGCTGTATCTCATGAACCGTGACAGCTAGACAGTTGAAATTTTCACAGATGATGTATTTCTGTTGCCGCTATAACAACAAATACTAAAAACATATTAAAATTTATATTTAAGGGGGGCTCCCATACAACAAACGTGATTTTTCTGCACTTTTTTTGATAATAATGGTACGGAACCCTTCGTGCGCGAGTCCGACTCGCACTTGGCCGGTTTTTTTAGGGTTCCGTACCCAAAGGGTAAAAACGGAACCCTATTACTAAGACTTCGCTGTCTGTCCGTCTGTCTGTCCGTCTGTCCATCTGTCCGTCTTTCCGTCTGTCCGTCTGTCCGTCTGTCTGTCACCAGGCTGTATCTCATGAACCGTGACAGCTAGACAGTTGAAATTTTCACAGATGATGTATTTCTGTTGCCGCTATAACAACAAATACTAAAAACAGAATAAAATTAATATTTAAGGGGGGCTCCCATAAAACAAACGTGATTTTTTTGACGTTTTGTCTAATGTATAGATAGCCGGTTTTTTTATTTTTCTTTATTACGAAGTCTTTTTTGTCCTACTTTTGTTTTGTAGGTAGGTACTAGGTAAGTATGTAACTTTGTAAATTTATCATTCTTCTTATTTTTATTAGCTCTAATACTGTGAGTTGTTAATGTACTAGCTCAATGGGGCTCTTGATATTCCACATCAAGTACTCCAGGTCCTCAATTTCTAAGTGCCAGCAGAAGCGGCCCATCACGATGAACAACTTTTACAAAGGCATTATTTCCGTATCTCGTACAGTTTAACTGGACTCTTGATGTTCCACGTCAGGTACTCCAGACCCTCGATAGCTGATAAAAAGTAGCCTATGTCCGTCTCCGGCGTGCTAGCAATCTTTGTACTAAAATTCACGAAGATTTGTAGTAAGCGGAACGGCAACGTTGGAGTGACCACCGTCGGCCAATCACGGAGGAAGTAAGAAAGTGCTTCATTGTGATTGGTCCGTTTGAATCGGATCAACATTTATCGGAGCGGATTTGTATATTGGAGCCACATTTGACAAGCGTACTTTTCAGTCGAGTGACGTCACAAGAATGTCAAATGTTGATCCGATTGGAGCCACATTGGTATGAAAAAAAGCGTAATGGATCAACATAAGGCCTTCGGATCAACATTTGTTTTTGGATCAACTTTTAACTGATCGTACGTCTTGAAAGATCAACATTTACCGTGATGGTATCTCTATATATATATATATATATATATATATATATACTTATAAAATATAAATAAATAATAAATAATAATAGGTGTTAATTTTTTTTAATTTTTTTTATTACTTTTCTTACTCTTTCGCAATGAACGCTGAATACACTGACGAAACCTAATCTATTCTTAATAAATTAGTATTAATAGTCCATTTAAGATTACTATTTCAAAAGTAAGGGCGTCTCCCTGAAAATTAGAAATAAACAAGTTTGATCAAATGTTCAACATAGCGTCACTGCAAGTTTGATTGAGTTAGCTGGACCGAGATTAGGACGGGACCTACCAGCTAATATAAGCGATTGTCTTATCAGCACCCCTAGCCAAGCCCCTTGACAATCTACAATCGTTAACGCTAGTAGAAAACTATTCAAATGAATGGGAATGACATCATCTCAACGTTAAATCACGTGATCAACACAAACGAATAGAAAATTCGTAGACAAATTTACATTGTTCAAAATGATAGAATATAATGTTATCGTTTCTACAATGTTGATCGCTAAACTCTTTGGTAGGAACGCTCACCATAGACTAAAGTGTAGGTTTTTTCTACAGACATTAGAGAACGAGCGATCGACTCAGTCGTGTCAACTTGGCTACCAATTTAGCGCTTTCTACAATCGTAAACGCCTCGGCGTAAGCGATTGTAGAAAGAGAATCGATACGAAACGTTTGTAACTTGGCTAGGGGTGCAGTCTTTTTGGAAAATAGCACGATACGTTCCTCTTCGTTCGTTTTCTATTAGGACATAGGGTTATAATAAACTGTCAAAAAAAATCTTCATTGCAAAACACACGGCCCAGAAAGAACACAAGACGACTAATTGAGTTTATTTAAGGCGTTTTTGTCAGTCCTTCTACACTAGCGGCCTGTGGGTGTCAAATACGAGCCGAGCCAACAACGTCCTGCGCGTACAATTCAAAAACGCTTTCAGGATGCTGTTGCGGTCGCCGCGATATTAAATAATAATAAATTAATTAAACTTTATTTCAGACTGAAGTCCATAGTTTTGTTAGTATCTTAATAATAATCAACAATTTAACTTAAATATATATATTTGTTAGTAACAATGAAAACTTATAAACTATGTTAGTAATATTTACTCTAAGCTGGGTGAGGCACGCCGATCCTGGGGAATGTCTACTTGACTGCGTGGAGTCGTATCCACCGCCTCAAGATCGGAGAGTCCCACCTATCAGCCAACGTTCTCAGAATGATGTTGGGGCTGGCGCGAACACGGCGTAGCAAAGATGCGCATCTTTGCTACGCCGTGTTCTCTTCATCTCTTGCGCATGATGGCCGAAAAACTAATAACGGCCGCGTCCGCAGCATTTTGCAGTCCATTGGAAATGTTTGCTACAGCTCATACAGATGGCTTTCACGCCATTATGCGTAGGAAAGTGGCTTCCTTACTGCAACGCTTTCGTAGCACTCGGAACAGCATCCTGAAGTACACTGGGTCAAAATAAGTATAGGTTTATGTTAAATTGAATTTATTTATTTTATTTTAAGGACTAATAATAACACTAACATAACATGTAAGCACAATCTGTTACTAACCACTAACAATGTATGGACTTAAATAGGTCTGAAATAAAGATATTTTACTTTATTATTTTATACAAATTGTGTTTTATTATTTTTGCTTTTCCATGACACGACAGCAAACTGCAGTATCACAACAGTGTACTCCAATACTAGACTGTTAAACTTCAGAGGTAGTCTTCCATCGACTGTGAACATGCGACAAGCTGTCATCTCCTCGAAGACTGCTCGGTTCAGCCGCTGCACGTTCTTACAAAGTTTCTTAGCTTCCACTGTAACAAAGTCAAAAAATAACAATGAAGAAAAAAATAAGAAGGAGAAAATACAAGTTCTATAAAGAAAACTGTCATATTAGTTCCTCGTGAATGGCACTGTTTGTTGCCCTCATTACTTATTTATAATTGAGAAAAATAAATTAAAATATCTCGACTTGGCACACGAGTTTCGCGACATGCGGAATTTGAACTCGGCTATCATTGTGCCGATTGTAATAACGGAGAATGGCCTGATGGCCAAGAGCCTCGACGAATATCTGTCGAGGCTTTCCTTAGGCGGTTGGATCAAAGCCCTGATTCAGAAGGCAATACTCCTCGATACAGCTCGCATTGTGAGGAGGTTCCTGTCTCTAGAACCTTAACCACCGGCGGATCACTATTTTTTTATATTTTTTTATGTGTATATTAAATAAATAAAGGGAAGATAAATAACAGCAGTCTCAGATTCGTAATTACATTGAAAGTTATAGCTGAATCTGAGTAAAGAACTTGCAGCAGAAAAGCAATAAATAGTCAAAGCGAAGTTTAATATAGACACTAGCTATCAAAACTTCCTAGAATTACTTCAAAACTAAACACAAAATTGTCAGAGCGGTTTGATAAAAAAAAATATTTTTAATAAACCACAGCAAATACTGCAATGCAAAAAATATACATTTCACTGCCGCAGGGCATTGCATCTGTTGAATAAAACCCTAAACATAATATCAACTTCTCCATTTGACAATTAATTGTCTGTTCTTACCAGTACTCTGCAGGCTTTTTAGCAATCTACTGCAATCAGCGTCTACCTCAGAAACAGACATGTAGTATCTTTCGCAAAAAGCACTGAATCCAGTGACAAAAGCCAAATTCTTAATAGTCCATATTAAGATTACTATTTCAAATGTAACAGCGTCTCCCTGAAAATTAGAGAAAAACAAGTTTGATCACAATGCTTAACATCACACTACCACAAAGATAGAGTTAGCTAGACCGAGATTAGGGCGGGACAGACCTACCAGCTAATTAAGCGATTGTCTTATCATTATTTTTTGTAAATAGCACGACGATGCGTGCCTTTTAACGAATGATCGCATTTCGTGCCACGGTTGTTTTCTATGTACTGCGTTAAGACATGGGGTTATAAGTTAAAAAAAAAATATTTATTGCAAAACACAACGTTCTTAAAATCACAATTTAAGAAATTAATTAAAAAAACAAGGTGCTCAAATACAATCCAATAACGAAATATAACAAACACATCATCTACGCAAGCGTTTACCAATCTCGCCCAAATCTGTACAAAATGCTTACCGTGCCCAAACGCGTCATTCCTGATTCTGTTACTTTTATAATTGCTTGAAGGTACAATAAACTGCAGAAAAATGTGCTCAAAGTTTGATATAATGCCTGAAAATAAATGACGTTTAATAATAAAATATATATTGTTTTAAGCTTTCACGGTTCATAACTATACTACAAATGTCACTTACGGGATATCTTCCGTGATTATTTATTATTTTGATTATTTTGAGCTCCCGATATTTCGACGCTGTTGCAAGCGCCAATATCGGGGGTAACTGAAGAATGCGGGTGGCTGGAAAAAAATTGTTAGGAGCAGAAAAATCTGTCTACCCTCTTTCTTTGTCTTTTGCTACGCGCACTACTGGAACTTGACACTAAGTCACGGCAAAAAACACTCACAGTATCACTAGGTTTTGTGGAGTCCTTATTATGTTGCTGGCTGCTACTTTTGAGCATATTCAATACTGGATTCCACGTACTTGACAATTTGAAGCCATCCTCTCGATAGAAATTTTTATGTCTTCTTATTTCAATTGCTTCTCTTGTCAGCCTTTGAAAGTAATGTTTGTCTGTTGACAAAATACGTGGCTTGTGGAGTTCAATCCAGTGATTGTCTTAGTGTCGAGTTCCAGTAGTGCGCGTAGCAAAAGGCAAAGAAAGAGGGTAGACAGATTTGTCTGCTCCTAACAATTTTTTCCAGCCACCCGCATTCTCCAGTTAACCCGCGATCATGGCGCTTGCAACAGCGTCGAAATATCGGGAGCTCAAAATAATCAAA
Organism: Xestia xanthographa; assembly: GCA_905147715.2. NCBI lineage: Eukaryota > Metazoa > Arthropoda > Insecta > Lepidoptera > Noctuidae > Xestia > Xestia xanthographa. Next base: position 23,174,667 of record LR990653.1, on the reverse strand, counting down.
ATAATAAATAATCACGGAAGATATCCCGTAAGTGACATTTGTAGTAAAATATATATTTTCGAAAAAAAGTACTTATGTATCACACTAGTAAATATAATATACAATCACGGAAATTAACTTTTGGAAGTATGAAGAACAGGGTGTAATGTTCTTCATCCCCCTTGGAAAAAGGATAATCCTCCGACCAGACGGGTGTTATGTCTGGTAGGCTACTGCCCTTTTCTATGGGATATGAAGAACAGGGTCGATAGTAGATTGAGTAGCCAGCTTAAAATGAGTATTCCTGACCACCACAATGCAGCGGATGCAAATTTCTGGCCAGACCTGAAGGTCTGGCCAGAAATTTGCATCCGAAATTTGCTGAAGCAATCACAATAACAATCAATCAATTCACAGCCTGCCTCACTTTGCCGCAGAATAACAATTCTGTTTTGCATAAACAAAGAAGTTTAGTTGGAAGTCCATTTGCTTAACCCTAGACTTGACATTCAAGACCATAATCTTAAAGCCTTAATGTTCCCTCTGCTGACATTCAGGCCTCCTTCTATGAGACAGAGTGGGTTGTTATCCACCACGCTGGCCCAGTGCGGGTTGGAGATGTTTAGATGTGTCTTCGAATTTTTGGTTCTAGAATAAGGCAGCTTACTCGCATGTTTTCCTCCGCCGTTTCTTGTTTCTTCCAACTAGCCCTTTACCTGCATTACATCCAAAAGACACTTCACAAAAGTCGCTCCTTACCGAAAACTTAAATATCTTCTTGAAAATGTGGAACGCCTCCATTAAATTGACATATGCTTGGAAAAGCTTTTTTATTTTATCATCATATTTTTCTTCTTCCAGTTCTGAGCACATTTTACTGCAGTACTCAACTTCAGCCATCCATGAAACTATTCCATCTCTTATTAGGGCGATTATAGAAGCACCGTACGTTATGGTCACATCAAAAAAAAGCAAAGTGTATAAATATACTATCATTGAAAAGTCGCGAGATACTGCCGCATTGACAATAAAGCCCACACTATACCGCCCAATAGCGAACCAATTTCTATTAGCAGCCTTTTTGTATTGCATAAAATTGATTAATCTAAATGCTTTTTGAATCTTCAGTATAAGTCGGACGTGGTCTCTTCTTTGCAAAATATTAAGAATGTAAAAGAACACGTAAGGAAAAACCAAAATGAATACATGAACCCTAATAAAAAAGATCATGTATGGATCGACTAATGCGTTGTTATCCCTCGAAAAGAGGTTTTGCATATGAAAACATATAAACACAAGGACAGCAATGAACGACACAACATAATAAGACGCACGATGAGGTCTGATGCAATTGTACTTGATGGAGAAACATGATAGGAACACAAAGTGCTGAAAGCAACGGAAAGGAAGAAGCACATTTTGAAATCCTCTGTCCAAGTAATTGTCGGTAATAGGGTTTATATTAATTTGAGTCTTCATATTTAATTTGAAACAGTCCGTTTGACTGTGAGGTAGAATACCTACTGAGGAATGGTTGACGATCTAGAATGTGAAGGTTAATTTCGTTTAATTCTATAATTGTAGTGTGTTTTCATTTTAATCAGCTAAAAGGATGTCGTTTACTTAGTAAAGAGTGTATTAGATGGCACAAATAGTTGGTTATAAATAAAGAAACCTTTAATTTCGACCTTGAATTTATGGACCAACCGTGCCGTGAGTGTCCATTTTTCGGCCCCATAAGTCATAACAGGCAGGACGCACTGATTGAAGAATTTAGTCCAGACTTTATCTTATTTACTCATTTCTTATTTTATCCGGTGGCACCTAAGAATTCCATATAAAAACTAAATACCTACGACTAACTAGTCGTAGGTATCACAATACGACGTCGTATCGTGTTTATGTGTACGAACCGTTAGTGTTTACAGCACCTAAACAACGGCCCCGTCGTGTACCTCCAGTATATCTCAACGGTGTAGTACTGAATGTAGTGTATAGTTTTAAATACCTAGGTCATTTTACCGATGATGGCTACATAGAGCGTGAGCGCAGGGCAGTGGTGGTGAGGAGCAATATGCTCGCCCGTAGGTTTGCTTGCTGCACGGCTGACGTCAAAGTGAGTTTATTTAAGACGTTCTATCAGTCCTTCTGTGTAGCCGCGTGGTATCCGGCAGAGTAGAATAGAACCAACCCAGTACACTACGGGTGTCGTATAAGGCGACTAATGTCTGAGGCAGAACACCTTGCGCCTCCGTAGACCAGAGAATGGGCAGCAGCGTTTTCTGTTAGTCTTTCATCACTGCGATCTCCAATCCGCCTGCCAAGCGTGGAGATTACGGCAAATTCCTCCCATCATGGGAGAGGCTTATGTCCAGCAGTGGACGTTATGGGCTGTTGTTGTTGTTGTTGTATCAGTCCTTCTACACGTGCGGCCTGTGGGTGTCATATACGAGCCAAGCCTACAACGACCTGCGCGTACAATACAACAACGCTTTCAGGATGCTATTGCATCAGTTGCCGCGACATTTGCTGCAGCTCATACGGATAGCTTTCACGCCATCATGCATATTAAAGTGGCTTCCTTACTGCAACGCTTTCGTAGCTCTCGGAACAGCATCCTGAAAATTATTGTTGGCAGAGTAGACAGCTCCATCCAAAGACACTGGGTCAAAATAAGTATAGGTTTATGTAACGGTTATGTGTATTTATCTAATCACGCTAACATAGCATATAAGCACAATCTGTTACTAACCACTTCTTAGAAGAAGAAGAAGAACTCTAACCACTAACAATGTACGAACTTACTTAAGAAGGTCTGAAATAAAGATATACTTATATTTTTTTTTTTATACAAATTGTGTTTTATTAGTTTTGCTTTTCCATGACACGACAGCGAACTGCAGTATCACAACAGTGTACTCTAATACTAGACTGTTAAACTTCAGAGGTAGTCTTCCATCGACTGTGAACATCCGACAAGCTCTCATCTCGTCGAAGACTGCTTGGTTCAGCCGCTTCACGTTCTTACAGAGCTTCTTAGATTCCACTGTAACAGACGCAGAATTTTTTACAATAAGAATGAAGAAAAATAACGGTGTCTCACTTAATACGTGATTACAATAAAAGTTATAGGTAGCTTAATCTTAGTTAAAAATTTGCAGCAGAACTGCAATAAATATGATGTTTAATGTTGAAACTTGCTATCAAAACTTCCTAGAATTCTTTCAAAACTAAACACGACATTATCAGAGTGGTTTGCTAAAAGCTTTAATAAACCACAGAAGTGCAAAAAATATCAATTTAACTGCAGCAGAGCTTTGCATCTGTTGGCTCTGTTGACTTTACACATTTATTTCTCCATTTGACAATTGTTTGTTCTTACCAGTACTCTGCAGGCTCTTCAGCAATCTACTGCAAGCAGCGTCTACCTCAGATACAGACATGTAGTATCTTTCGCAATAAACACTGAATACACTGACGATAACAAGATTCTTAATAGTCCATAGAACGGCTACTATTTCAAAAGTTAGGGCGTCTCCCTGAAAAATAGAGAAATAAGTTTAATCACAATGTTAAACATTGCGTTACAAGTTTGATTGAGTTAGCTAGACTGAGATTAGGGCGGGACCTACTTATATAAGCGATAGTCTCACCATTATTTTCGGAAAATACGAACAAAGAAATGATTGCATTTTCGCGGCACGATCGTTCTGTCTTAGGACATAGGGACACACACGACCCTTAAAATACACAACTTAAGAAATTAACAATAAAAAAACAAGGTGCACAGATACCTGCCGACATACGTCCCATGTACAATCTGTTCGATTCAATATCAAACATAAATATATTTTGTAAATTATTTAATAATCGATTTTATTTTAGTCGGTTTTAATTGTCTGTGGTAAATATTTAATTTGTAATTTTCATATTGGCAACATCGCCACCTTTTGATTTTCTTCTTGACTCTGCACCATTGTAAGATCCACACAGATCCCAGTGATTTAATTAATAAAATACGCTTCTGCCATAATCAACACAGCATTTTTATTGTACATGCTGTTTGTGGTCCTTCTGACATTCAGTGAGTGTTTTTTTGTTAAATTTGCACTGATTCGGCAAGTTTGGCCGGCGTGGTCGTGCGCCGACAGTGTCGGTTGCGCGGCGGAATTTCACCCAAATTGGGTGATATCAGTCTACTTCAGCGAAGGAAAACGCACAATTTGCGTTTATTGAGCGTCATCAGCATTCCAAAGAAGAAAAAACGAAGAAATTCGGCGGATTTGCTGAATTTGGTATATGGATGCAAAAGTACCCACTATACCGAAATTGTGAAAAATTCAAAATCGACGAGTTATTGCTGCCGGTTACGTCACTCGACTTTGACATTACTAATGTCAATTGAGTTTGGCATTTCAACGTTGACAGCTGACGTTTCACCTGTTCCCGCTATTGTTGTGATCCGAAGTAAACAATGTTTACGAAGTGCTAAAAAGTTTGTGTTTTAGTTATAAAGCGATATTTCTGATAAAAAGTGAAGTGATAGTGCGATTGTTTAGGGTTTCTAGCTATCCAAATGGCGGATTTAAAGAAGCTTAAGTTAATACGCACACAGTGTAAGGCTACACTAACTCGGATCGAGAACTATGTGAACGACCCCATAATTTTGGCATCTACTACGGTAGATCTTCTTGCGGCACGCAAGGAGAAGCTGATGTCGGCGTTAAAGCAGTACGAGAGTGTCCAACTGGATATCCTAAGTGAGGATGACAAAGATACAGAAGATGTGGGACAATTTGAGGACAGATATTTCACAGTATTGGCGAAGATAAATGAGACTCTAAAGGTAATTTCCAAAACTGAGTTGTTTCAGACAACATGTGTTTCTAGTTCTAAATTACCCACTGTTGAAATCCCCACATTTGACGGGAAAGTCTTTACCAAGTTTAAACCATTTCATGACCTCTATAAAGCAGTGATTGACAATAATAATTCGTTGACGGATGTCCAAAAACTATTCTATTTAAGAAAATACCTTCTAGATGAAGCGTTGGCAATTATAATAAACTTGCCACTTATCAATAAATCATATAAAGAAGCGTTACAATTATTAGAGAAACGATATCATGATCCAACACGGTTGATTTTTGGTCATTTAGATATAGTATTGGACATGCCGTCAATGCAGAAATGTACTGCATCTGGTCTACGGGCCTTAATTTCCAATTTAAATCAGCAATTACATGCGTTAAAAAATTTAGAGGAACCTGTTGAACACTGGGATCATATAATCATTTGTGTACTATATAAGAAAATAGACCCCTATACTAAAAGGGCATTTAATTTAGAGCGGGATATTAATAAGGTTCCCAAAGAATTTATTAACTTCCTCGAGAAGCGTGCTATGGCGCTGGAGGATACAGTTCCATTTAAAATTAATTCTAAATCTGCAATGCAGGTTGCAAATGTATCTTCACAGGCACAAAGTTTGTGCAAGTTTTGTGATAAAAAAGATCATGCTATTTTTAAATGTCCCAAATTTAAGATGGTCCCTATAGAGACTCGTCTGTCCTTTGTAAAGGATAATAAATTATGCTCCACTTGTTTGCGAGCACATGGAGACAAAATCTGCAATTATAAATTTAAATGTAAAGTTTGTAAAAGCTCACATAATTCATTATTGCATAGTGAAGATAAAAAGGAAGAGGCTCCTGTATCATTTTTATCCAATGATAATAATGCTTCACCATGCAATGTTTTATTACCTACTATTATGGTAAAAGTCTCTGACAAATATGGTCGAGACATTCAGGTTCGGGCATTGCTCGATAGTGGCAGCCAAGCCTCATTTGTGACCAACTCTTTAGTACATAAATTAGGGTTGACACCCACCTTGCAGGAAACCAATATTATTGGGGTAGGCAACAGGGCCACCAAATTAAATAAAGTTGTTAGTTTTTGTATTAATTCATGTCAACATGAAAATATTAAATTCAATATTAACTGTCATATTGTTGAAAAAATAACTACACCTCTGCCGCAGCAATTTATTGATATTACTAAATTAAATATTCCCAAGGAAATTCAGCTATCAGATAATAACTTCAACATTCCATTGGAAATATCAATATTGTTGGGTGCAGATATTTATTTCAATTCATTGTTGAATAGTTGTTTTAAAATTCTAGATGGTCCTACATTGCAAAATACTGTATTTGGTTATGTTGTCGCCGGCAGGGTGAGTGTTTGTAATCAGACTTTATACTACAATATAGTATCTAATATGGCTATCTGTGATGAAACCAAGTTAGAAAATGTGATGGAAAAGTTTTGGTTATCTGAGAGTTTTCCTGAGCCTGTAGCCATGGCATCAGATGAATTTCAAAGGGCAGAAGCTAGTTTTATATGTTAAAGGATAACACATTTCATGTTGATTTACCTCTAGTCACCCCTAAAAATGAGTTACAACTTGGAGATTCGTTCTGTTGCTTGGCAGCGGTTTTTATCTTTAGAAAGGAAACTTAAACAAAATCCTGCGTTATTTTTACAGTATAAGGAGTTCATTGACCTGTATGTCGCGATGGGACATGCTAAGGAAGTAGATATCAATTCATATGATATTAATTGTGGCTCTGTTTACTTTCTAGCCCATCATGCTGTATTCAATGAGGAGAGCAAGACCACGAAGTTGCGAACGGTTTTTGATGGTGGTATGCAAAGTAAAAATAAGATCTCATTGAACGATGTAATGCTGAAAGGGCCGGTGGTGCAAAATGAGCTCTTTGATATCCTTCTTTTATTTCGGTCATACTTGTACATTTTAATATGTGACATTGAAAAAATGTTTCGATGTGTTTTTATAAATCCAGACCATAGAAGTCTTCAGAACATTTTGTGGAGGGATGACCCAGGTAAGCCTATAGCTTGCTTGCAGTTACAAACCGTAACTTATGGTATGAAAGCCTCTACCTTTTTGGCCACCCGATGCTTGATAGAGTTAGCAAATAGGTATGGAGATAGGTATCCTCTTGCTGCTAATGCTATGTTTAAAAATACGTATGTCGATGATGTACTATCTGGGTGTGATGATGTAGAGCAGCTCTCCTTTTTGAGAGACCAATTGGTAGAGCTACTTAAGTTAGGTAATTTTAGGTTGCATAAATGGTGCTCAAACTTATAATCCCAAAGGTGCCCCAATATAGTTGGGAAAAGGCTAGGCAGATGATGATAAATGGTGCTCAAACTTACCTTCTGTTCTGGAGAGTATTCCTGTGGAGCGTAGATTCTTTGATGATGTAGATCTCAATAATGATAATGTTGTCAAAACGCTAGGACTAAAATATGATGTTAATTTAGATCATTTTCACTTTCAAACCCCACATTGTGAGGACAATTTAAATACCAAAAGAAAGGTACTTAGTTATATTGGTAGAATTTTTGACCCCTTGGGGCTAATAGGTCCAATTATTGTTGGGGCCAAATTAATAATGCAGAAAATATGGTCTGCAAAAATTGAGTGGGATACCATCCTACCACACACCTATTTACAGCTGTGGACCAAGTTTATTGCTGATTTAAAATTAATGGACAAAATATCAGTTCCTTGATCCATACAGTGCCATGATTCTTCCATAATAGAATTAGTAGGCTATGCTGACGCCTCACTGAAGGCATTTGGTTGCTGCCTCTACCTTAGAGTTGTTAAAAAGGATGGTACCGTAAATAGTAATATTTTATGCTCGAAATCCCGTGTAGCTCCTCTATCGCGAAAGCTGACAATACCTCAGCTAGAGCTGAACAGCGCTTTATTGCTGGCACAGCTGGTACATAGAGTGAGCAAGGTACTTACCTCTAGATTCTCTCACGCGGTTTTCTTGTACACCGATTCACAGATAGTGTTGGCCTGGATAGCATCTCATAAAATAAAGGCTAATACCTATGTAAATAATAGAGTTAAACAAATTGTTTCATTAACTAATAAATCCTCTTGGTTTCATGTGAAGTCGGCTGATAATCCCGCTGACCTGCTCTCGCGTGGTGTAGAGCCGCAAGGCTTGCGGAGTAGAGCTCTATGGTGGCATGGTGCGCCAGGGTTAGCGGATCCAACTTACCAGCATGGAATCCATGTCCTCGACAATTTCGAGGAACCAGAAATTCTGGACCAAGAGGCAATCCCTTGCTTTGCACATAGTGTAGAGCCAGTGGATTTTGAATTATTAAATAAGTTTTCTAATTTAAATAAACTTCAAGCCGTCATTGCATACATCTATAGATTTTATAATAATATTTCCAAAAAACACATAAATAAAGACTCTGCATTGAGTGCTAATGAATTGCACCATGCGTTATTAATAATCATTCGTTGTGTTCAAAAATATTATTTTGCGGAAGAAATTAATCTATTATTAGCTGATAAAAAAGTAAAGTCAAACATAGCTAGTTTGTCTCCCTTTATTGATGCCTTCGGTATTCTTCGTGTTGGCGGTAGGTTGCAGAATGCAGGCATTCCACTAGATAAGATGCACCCTGCTATTCTCCCTAAGAGTTGTCATATCACTTCCTTGATAATTGAAAGAGAGCACCTCAGATTGTTGCATGCTGGCTCTAGATTAGTACTCAGTTCGCTCTCACAGAGGTTTTGGATAATAAGTGGCATTAGGGAAGTCAAAAAGGTAGTACACCGTTGTTTAAAATGCATTCGTTTGAAGGCAGAAACTGCAAAGCAACTTATAATGGGCTCTCTACCTACAGCTAGAGTCACCGTTACCAGGCCTTTTCAGTATGTTGGCATTGATTTTTGCGGTCCATTTAGTATGAAAATTGCTAGAATTCGAAAACCGCTCGTAACTAAAGGGTATATTGCACTCTATGTTTGTTTTGCTACTAAGGCAATACATTTAGAAGTAGTATCAGACTTAACTACTGAAAATTTCTTAGCATGTTTTAATCGCTTTATTTCTAGGCGAGGCATGCCTACAAAGGTTTTTTGCGATAATGCAAAAACATTTAAAGGAGCACAAAATCAATTAAATGAGCTTTACAAGTTGCATAATTCAAAGACTCATAAGGAGTCTGTTTATAAATTTTGTAAAAATAAGTAATTATATTCAGTTTATGTTTATACCTAGCTATTCACCTCAATTTGGAGGGCTATGGGAAGCAGGTGTTAAGAGCGTCAAGCACCACCTTAAAAGAGTTGTTGGTAACTTGTGCTTGACTTATGAAGAATTCAACACGGTTGCAGTTCAGATAGAAGGTGTGTTGAACTCCCGGCCCCTGCTTTCCCTAGACCCTAGGGAAGGAACATATTTAACGCCTGGACACTTCCTTATTGGGACTGCTTTGACTAGTTACCCCGAAGTAGACCTGACGGAAATTCCGTCACATCGTTTAAAATTTTGGAAGCTAGTTACAAAATTAAAGCAAGACTTTTGGAAAACTTGGGTATCAGATTACCTAACACAATTGCAAAGCCGTCCCAAGTGGAAATATAATGTTCCCAATTTGAAAGAAGATGATCTTGTTTTGATAAAAAATGTAAATTCATCTCCTCTAGAGTGGCCACTGGCTCGCATTGTAAAAGTGTTTCCTGGCAATGACAAAAATGTAAGAGTTGCTGAAGTTAAATGTAAGAACAAAACTTTTGTAAGGTCTATTTCAAAATTGTGTCCTCTTCCTATTGTTTAAAATTATTCTAATTATCTTATGCTTAAACCTACGGTATTATTTTTGTTTGACTAAAGAGTTGGTTTTCCTAAAACTGTACCTACGTCTAACTTTCACATTGCTGTAGATGTGCTTTTCCATAATTTATTTAGGCCATATAGCCACCTACTTCATAGGTCCTTTTTAGACATAAGTTAGTTAAGCAATATTACTTTAGACGTAATTTAGTTGTTATATTGTTTTCATCTCTACCGTTCTTTGATTAATAGAGTAAGGCGTAAACATTTTCAGTCAGTTTGCTTATTGTTTTTTTTTTTGGTTGTATAGAGCTACTGCAGACTATAGATTGTTCTATGTTTGTATACTTATAATTTAATTTTAAAGTAAAATTCATTTTGTTTATAACTCTATGTACTTGTGTATTTTCTTAAAGTTTATTTGGGTTTTAATGACTCTTTGTATAATTTCTCGCCCGCGCAACTATGTTCGATTCAATATCAAACATAAATATATTTTGTAAATTATTTAATAATCGATTTTATTTTAGTCGGTTTTAATTGTCTGTGGTAAATATTTAATTTGTAATTTTCATATTGGCAACATCGCCACCTTTTGATTTTCTTCTTGACTCTGCACCATTGTAAGATCCACACAGATCCCAGTGATTTAATTAATAAAATACGCTTCTGCCATAATCAACACAGCATTTTTATTGTACACAATCCAATAAACGAAATATAACAAACATAATTATTTAAGCTAGCGTTTAGCAATCTCGCTCAAATCTGTACAAAATGCTTACCGTGCCTAAACGCGATATTCCTGATTCTGTTACTTTTATAATTGCTTGCAGGTACAATAAACTGTAGAAAAATGTGCTCAAAGTTTGATATAATGCCTGACATTTTGTTTTTGAAAAAAAGTACAATTATGTGTGATGTTCACACTATTAAATATAATATACAATCACGGAAATTAATCGATTATTTGTCAAAGTGACAGCCTATCTCAATTTTTGGAGTAATTTCACACATCTGTTGAGTAATTGAACAGTTCTGTTTTGAAAAAACGAGCAAGAGACTTGACATTCAAAATCATAATCATAAAGCCTTAATGTTCCCTCTGCTAAGATTCCGACCTCCGTTCTATAAGAGAGAGTGCGCTGAAACCACCACGCTGGCCCAGTGCGGGTTGGAGATGTGTACATGCCACATGTCTTCGAATTTTTGGTTCCAGAACATGGCCAGTTTCCTCACGACGACTCTGTTTCGAAAGCCTAGCCCTACAGCTGCATTACATTCAAAAGATACTTCACAAAAGTCGCTCCTTACCGAAAACTTAAATATCTTCTTGAAAATGTGGAATGCCTCCATTAAATTGACATATGCTTGGAAAAGCTTTTGTATTTTATCATCATAGTTTTCTTCTTTTAGCTCTAAGCAGATTGTACTGTAGTACTCAACTTCAGCCATCCATAAAACTATTCCATCTCGTAGTAGGGCGATTATAGAAGCACCATACGTTATGGTCACATCAAAAAACAGCACAGTATATAAATATACAAGCATGGATAAATCGCGACTCGCTGCCGCATAGACAATAAAGCCCACACTATACACTATTTTTTGTTTGTCATATATATTAGATGGCACAAATAATTGGTGAAAAATGGAGAAACTCCTAATTGTTTTCGACATTCTTCTAAATACGTTGTATTGTTATTGAACACGTGGCAATTATCGCCTTCATTGGATATTATACAGCGAACCGCATCGACAGGAGGTAATGAGCTCGGACGAAATCTGCTCATTTTTAAAACAAAATCCCTTGCACACGATCTCCACTGTTTACCACCCTTAACGAATCATCGACACGAAGAAGAAGAAGAACTTAATTGGTCTTATATTTTTTTTAAATTATATAATTAATTTGACTTGACCGTTATTCGAAGCTTATTTAATTGAGATAGGCCCTACGTTTCCCGCCTTTTACTTTTGTATATATCTATCTCTTTGTAGCACGTCACTTCCGTTTGGCAGTGGTAAGGAGGCTCGCTATGCGAGACTCGCCATTTTGATTTCATTGGCGTCTTGTTTCCCGCCGCGATCGGTCGTGTCGTGCTGAACTGCCGACACTTAGCTGCCTCTAAAATACTTTTATTAAAAAGTGTACAAGTTAAAAATAATCATAACGGTTTTTAATCGAATGAAAAAGTGTACAGTGAAAATAATTCTAACGGCTTTTATTCGAATTAAAAAGTGTACAAGTGAAAATAATCCTAACGGTTTTTATTCGAATTAAAAAGTGAACAAAGTTTAATCTTTCGATATTCAGTATGGAAAATTCGTGTGATAATGCCGATAGGGCGGATAGTGATGTTCTTCCAGGACCTTCCTCGCCGCAGAAGCGAAGAGCTCGATCGAGCAGTTCTAGTACCTCGAGTTCCAGTAGCTCGAATTCCAGTAGTAGCTCATCGTCTAGCGGAAACAACCCAAAGAAAAGTCGCCGCAACAAGAAAAAGGGGGGCAAACGCAAGCGTCGTTCCAAACGTAAGGTTCGGAAATTAGCTAAGGAGGTACGTAGCCTTCGTCGGCAAATGGTTTGCAAGGACATCGGTCAACACGTGAGTACCAATTTGGATTATGATGCCATCTCACTTATGTCCGGGGTTAGTGAAAATCTTTACGAACAAATGCTTGATGTTGAACCGGATAATGTTAGTGCACGTGGTGATCAAGAATTTACTTTAACTTTTGAAACAAAGCTGAAGGAGCCTGCGATGCCTAAGACTTCCGAGAATTATTTGAAGTTGCTATGTGATTTGCAACATTTAGATAAAAGTGACTGGAATGAAATTAGGTATTCTGAGACCCAAAAATTGTACAATCACTCGCCGGGTTATACAGACATTGAAATTAACGAGGAAGTTAAGGTATATGAGTCTCCTCGTCACCTCGTGTATGCTGATAAGGCTTTCGGAGCCTTGACCATGTGTGTGCTCAAACAAAGGGAGGTTTTGCAAGGAACTCTTCAAGAACTCTTACTATGGGCAAGGAATAGTGACTCATTAAATTCCGACTCTCTTCTTCAAAAGGTAAACGACCTTTTTTCCACAGGGGACTTTAGTAAGTGTTCTTCAGACTTATTACAGATCGTTTGTGGTCATCGTGCTGAGATTCTCGAAATGCGGAGAGACTGTGTTATTAAACAGGCAAAGGACCCATTGATGAAGGCCAGCTTAAAGAAAATTCCGCCGACATGTACCAACCTGTTCAACACAGAGAAGTTTACTGCTGCTGTAGAAAAAGCTGGCGGAGTAAGAAAATGTTTTTGGCCATTGCAAAAGGCTAATCCGGCTTCTGCCTCGCAGGTGGATGTAAAAAAGTTTCGTGGCCCCTCGCAGGGACCAAAGCCTTACAATAAGTCCTCGCAGGGCTTTGCTCATACAGTTCAGGCTTGCCAACACAATAATGCGCATTCGCAATGTGCTAGCAATAACCCACCTACGCAAGGTGGATGCAGCAGCGGTAACCCACCTCCGCAAGGTGGCTGTAACGCTCGTGGCCATGCTGCTCAATATAATTCGGTCGCACCGAATAATCGCAATAGCTTTCGAGGCCGATCGAAGGCTCGGCAAAGTAATCAGCCAAGGTACGGGCGAAAACGCGTGTCATCGCCTCCCCAGCAGAATAACGACAACAAACGACGCAAGTATTGACTCGTTCAGAGCGGGCCGTCTCCTACAGTTTCGAGACCAGTGGGAACAAATGAATGCCCCAAATTACATTCTAAAAATAATAACAGGGTATCGCATACCCTTTTGCCAGAAGCCACCGCTTGTTCACCCAAGCGTTGTCGGAAACAACATAGATGTTCCAGAATCTGCCGTAATGACATCTGTCATAAACAAAATGATAGAACAGGGAGTTCTAGGACGAGCTATTGTTTCGCCAAGCTTCCTGTCATCGATGTTTCTTGTCCCCAAAGGCGACGGCTCAACTCGACCAATATTCAATTTAAAAGCACTGAATTCTTACATCATAACGGATCGATTCAAGCTGATAAATGCATATCGCATCCCCGATTTCCTGCAACCACAGGATTGGCTATGCAAAATCGACCTCTCGCAGGCGTATTTTCATTTACTTGTAGCTCGCAGCCACAGAAGGTTTCTGCGCTTAATTTATCGCAACGAATTGCTAGAAATGACCTGCTTACCTTTTGGCCTGAGCACAGCGCCCAAGACCTTTGCTGCGCTTACAAATTGGATAGCCCAGACACTCAGGCAACGAGGTGTCAGGATAATAGTCTATCTCGACGATTTTTTGATCGCTCACCAGGACGAAGACAAGCTTCGGAGTCATGTGAAAATTGTGCTCGACACTTTGGAAACGTTGGGTTGGCTGATCAATTACAAAAAGTCGATAATCACACCATCAAAAAGCCTAGTGTTTCTAGGAATTCATTGGGATCCATGGACGAATCGAAAGCGCCTTCCCGAGGAAAAAAATCCCGGACTTACAGACAAAATCTGCCATTTGCTGTGGAAACAACGTACAACGCCCAGGGAGCTCCAGAGCCTAGTTGGTCTACTCAATTTTGCCAGCTTTGCAGTTCCGAAAGGAAGACTCAACTTTCGAGCGCTTCTATACCTACTGAACGAAATCTTGAAGTCGGAGCACAGGCCTCTACACACCTTACCTCGTGCTGCCATAGACAATCTGATATGGTGGCGCCAGAATTGTCATCTTCCGTCGGCCATACACATGCCGCCTCCTTCTCATTTCCTCACAACAGATGCGTCAGACATCGCTTGGGGAGCTCGCCTGGACAATCTCTCTCTCTCGGGTCTGTGGTCAGAAGCCGAGAAAGATCTTCATTGCAACCAAAAGGAAATGTTAGCAATCCTAAAAGTTTTGGAAGATCATTGTCAGCTCCTGAGACACAAGACAGTTTTGATTCAGAGCGACAACAAATCGGTAGTCGCATATCTCCGTCACGAGGGCGGCACCAAGTCGGCTCCTCTCTTGGACTTAACTTACAAAGTTTTCCAAATAACGGAGGACTGTCAAATTCACATGAACATCTTCCATATACCGGGTATATACAACAGCCACGCGGATCACTTGTCGAGGTTTCGCGTAACCCCAGAGTGGCATCTGTCTGCAGAATGCACGAACAAAATATTCTCCAAATGGGGAGTGCCGCTGATCGACCTATTTGCGTCCAACCGAGCCCATGTAGTGACGAATTACGTGTCCTTGGACCAAAACGACGACCAAGCTCTGTTTCACGACGCGTTCTCCCAGATGTGGAATTACAACCTAGCGTGGGTGTTCCCTCCACCCTTTCTGATTCCCAAGGTCCTAGGTTATCTCAATCAAGCACAGGGAACGTACCTACTAGTAGTTCCACGATGGGAACGAGTTTTTTGGCGACCCGACGTCAAATTGCGAGCCCTAGCAGCCCCATTTACGCTATATCACCTAGACAAAGTCCTGATCGACACGACAACAGGATTACCACCACCGAACGTCCACGACATGACTCTGGAAGTGTGGAAATGTGGGGGTGGTCTGGGATGCTAACAACCTGGAATAGTAGTCAATTAAGACTTCTTGAAAAGTCATGGCGTCCCTCAACACGTAAAGTTTATAGCGTCGCTTGGAAGAGATGGCTAGTTTGGTGCGACACGCACCAGGTTAACCCTTCAACTCCAATAGCAAGCGATTTGGCTAGATTTTTATCTGATCTCCATTTAATTAATCATTTATCGTACAATTCCATTTTGTTACACAAATCTGTGGTCGCAACCCTCTGCAACCCAGAATCATCCGGCCAGTTAAGCTCAAATGTCTTGGTAAAACATATTCTCAAATCTATAGCGTTACATAAACCGGTCACCCATGTCAAGCCCCCGGTTTGGAACATAAATGACCTGGCTAGTTTCCTAGAGGGTAAGCGCATTGATGAAAATAATATTTTTCAAGTGCAGAGACATACAGCTGCTCTACTTCTCCTATGTTCCGGGAGAAGAATCCATGATTTAACTTTGCTCAGAGTTGATTCTAATAATTTTTCTAATCAAAATGATGTATTAGTGTTTTGGCCGGTTTTCGGATCGAAAACTGATTCTGTAGATTATAGACAATCTGGTTGGAGGTTAATTTCTAATGTAGAAATCAAAAAGTTAGACCCGGTCTACTGGGCTAAGCATACGATCTCGCTTCTTGAGAATCGTAGAAATGCTGCAAATTGTAGTAATTTGTTTATTAACATTAGAGGTGAACCTAAACCTGCATCGAAAACCCTAATTGCAGGCTGGATCAAGTCCCTATTAGTAGAAGCCGGTATAAAGGCATCTCCTGGGAGTTTTAGGTCAGCTGTGGCCTCAAAAAATTGGGTCGATAATTATCCCCTTGAGGAGATTCTTGCTAGGGGTAACTGGCGATCGCAAAATACTTTTTGCAAATTTTATAAACGTGAGGTTAGACCCACTGTAAACCGTCTCTCTGTAACAGCTTTATTTAATCCAGTTGATTAGAAGTTTTCTATTTTAAGTTCCTGTTTTTATTACTATTATTACTTAGGAGGTGTTTTTGTTTGGATCAAATATATACTTTCTATTAATTACACCCTTTTTTATTAATGCCTACGTCAACCATATTTGCATCTTAGTATTTAATATATGTGTATGCATTTTTGAAACTTACTGTTTTACTACATCATACCTACATTACATTTTAGTAATGGTTATATTATATATACTAACTCACATTGGCGTCTTCGTCACTTCCACCAGGCGATAACAAACACGTCTCAATTAAATAAGCTTCGAATAACGGTCAAGTCAAATTAATAGAAGCGTTTTACCTCACAATAAAACGCATATTAATTTACTTACCTTATTCGAAGCTTATGAACAAGCTCTGCCTGGTAATTAGACTCAATGAAATCAAAATGGCGAGTCTCGCATAGCGAGCCTCCTTACCACTGCCAAACGGAAGTGACGTGCTACAAAGAGATAGATATATACAAAAGTAAAAGGCGGGAAACGTAGGGCCTATCTCAATTAAATAAGCTTCGAATAAGGTAAGTAAATTAATATGCGTTTTATTGTGAGGTAAAACGCTTCTAATATATATATATATATTTTATAAAGGTTTTTTTTTTTTTCAATACCATAAACAAGGGATCAGATGCTGCAATGCTAATGGTTGATTAGCGGCCGAATGCTGCAAGCAAAAAGAGTCGTAGTAAATAAATAAATAATAAAAATTTGTTTATTTCTTAACCAAAAACAGAACAACAAGTTGATGATTGGAGCCTCCTTTTAAGCAAAGAAAAAGCCTGTATTAGGAGACTCCGCTCTTTCTTATCTAGACAATGTTTTTTAACAGAACAGAATACTTACATAACATTTATAATTTTTATATTATAGGTACACGTGTAAGTGTATGGGGGTTGTGTGTACTTAGTGCGTGTGTATGTATGTGTGTGTGGTGCATAGAGCGTGTGTGTGTGTATATGTGTGTAGGTGACTGTGTGTGTAAGGAGAAATGGGTGAGTTAAACTATGCGTTTTAAAAGTGCCTCAGTATCATCATAAGTAAGAGGTTTTATCCAATTAGTTACCAATTTTTTACATTCATGTACCTAGTTGTTTAGTGTATATGTATATCTCCTTGTTTACCCTATTATAAAGCTGAGCAGAGCGTTTGTTGTATTGTGTAGCAGCAAATTTTGATTTAGTTTGTGGGATTTGAGCAACTATGTCTTTTTTTCTTTTTGATAGTGTGTTTGCATTATAAGGAAGTGCCTTATGTTTTTTTAGGACTGTGTAAGAGATGTATAGTTTTCTGACAGAAAGCAGGCCACTCATCTGGTAAAGACTTCCAGTTGGGTATCTTTTCTTTTTGAAGTACATTAGTTTTATTAGCGCTCGTAGTGGTGGTGAGATTTCGTCCGAGCTCATTACCTTTCAGTGTTCCGAACTTAAGACTATTATTGACAGAGTTTTCATTTGATGCCTTATGGCACGTCACCTTAGAATGTCTTTACTCGCTAGCACACTAATTTATGGATCGAGGAAACTGTACCCCTAAAAATAAAATTTACTTACCTTTCTAGTTAAAAAAATATCAATTTTATTTTCTACTAGCTGTTGCCCACGGCCTTCGACTGCGTGAAATTATGATAAAATGATTCCCTGATTGAATCGGTTTTTTTTTAACAATATCAAGTGTTTTAATTTTTTTTTCACAGAATTCTATTTTTTTTTTCATATTAAAAGTAATCTATGTTACTCAGTATAACATCAGCTATCTTCTAATAAAAGTCTTGGACAAATTGGTCCAGCCGTTTTGGAGATTAGCCGGAACAAACAGACAGACAGACAGACAACATTTTTTTTGTTATGAGTACCATATATGCTTTCATATGCATTCAGTACAAAGTATGTTATTTTGAAATTACAAACGACACTTCAATTTTATTTATTTGTACAGATGTACATAATTATTATAGACTAGCTTCTGCCCGCGACTTCGTACGCGGATTCTGTTGCTTATGCCAGCGACAACGAGGTCGTCAAATACGAAGACCTGAAACGTCTGATGTCGAATTTTAAGAGCCCGGGGACGGGAATACAACGGGATGCTCGAGACGATTAGAGACGTTCCAGATCTTTCATTTTTGTAAGTCAACAGGAAATGCCCATCAGACTAAACATTTTTATAAGTCAACAGGAAATGCCCATCAGACCAAAAACACTTGCTGAGACGTCATTCCTATGTGTTATGGTGTAGCTGGGCTATTGGAGTTCCACAACAGGTGTTCCAGATCTTCGATTTTTATGAGTAACAGAGAGTGCTCATCAGATTGAACAACTTTTGCTAAAACTTCATTCCTATTACATATATATGTTATAGTGTAACTGGGCTCTTGGAGTTCCACATCAGGTGTTCCAGATCTTCAACAGAAAATGCTCATCACGTGGAACAATTTTTGCTATGGTACCATTTTTGTATCTCTTATAGTTCAGCTGGTCTGTTGCGGTTCTGCAACAGGTGTTTGTTTCCAAGATAAAATTCAACAGGAAATGCCTATCAGACCAAACAACACTTGCTAAGACGTCATTCCTATGTGTTATGGTGTAGCTGGGCTCTTGGAGTTCCAGAACAGGTGTTCCTGATCTTCGATTTTTATAAGTCAACAGAGAGTGCTCATCAGATTGAACAACTTTTGCTAAAACTTCATTCCTATGTGTTATAGTGTAGCTGGGCTCTTAAAGTTCCACATCAGGTGTTCCAAATCTTCAACAGAAAATGCTCATCTCGTGGAACAATTTTTGGTATGATACCATTTTTGTATCTCTTATAGGTCAGCTGGTCTGTTGCGGTTCTGCATCAGGTGTTTGTTTCCAAGATAAAAGTTAACAGGAAATGCCCATCAGACCAAACAACACTTGCTAAGACGTCATTCCTATATGTTATGGTGTAGCTGGGCTCTTGGAGTTCCACAACAGGTGTTCCAGATCTTCGATTTTTATAAGTCAACAGAGAGTGCTCATCAGATTGAAAAACTTTTGCTAAAACTTCATTCCTATATATATGTTAGTGTAGCTGGGCTCTTGGAGTTCCACATGAGGTGTTCCAGATCTTCAAATTTATTCTCTCAGCAGAAAACGCTCATCACGTGGAACAATTTTTGCTATGGTACCATTTTTGTATCTCTTATAGTCCCAACAGGTGTTCAAGTTTCGAAGATAAATTATAGCCTATATGTTGCCCAGCCTTAATACCTATACAACAAAATAAAAATCATTCAAATCCGTCCAGTAGTTCCGAAGATTAGCGTGTACAAACAAACAGACACACAGACAAACAAACAGAATTTTTTTTTTGGATTCGTGCTGTTTTACTGTTTCTAAACCCCCCTCAATTATTTTTTTTTTAATATATTCAATGTACAGACACAGTTTTTCTACTGTTTTATTATATGTATATAGAATATAGATATTTAGATATAAATATAGATAATAGATAAATATAAATGTAAATATAAATAAATAAGTAATAAATAATAATAGGTGTTAATTTTTTTTATTACTTTCCTTACTCTTTCGCAATGAACGCTGAATACACTAACGAAAGCTAAATTATACATTCTTAATAAATTCTTAATAGTCCATTTAAGATTACTATTTTAAAAGTAAGGGCGTCTCCCTGAAAATTAGAAATAAACAAGTTTGATCAAATGTTCAACATAGCGTCACTGCAAGTTTGATTGAGTTAGCTGGACCGAGATTAGGACGGGACCTACCAGCTAATATAAGCGATTGTCTTATCAGCACCCCTAGCCTATTTGACAATCTACAATCGTTAACGCTAGTAGAAAACTATTCAAATGAATGGGAATGACATCATCTCAACGTTAAATCACGTGATCAACACAAACGAATAGAAAATTCGTAGACAAGTTTACATCGTTCAAAATGATAGAATAGAATGTTATCGTTTCTACAATGTTGATCGCTAAACTCTGGTAGGAACGCTACTATAGACTACTACAATGTTGATCGCTAAACTCTGGTAGGAACGCTACTATAGACTAAAGTGTAGGTTTTTTCTACAGACATTAGAGAACGAGCGATCGACTCAGTCGTGTCAACTTGTCTACCAATTTAGCGCTTTCTACAATCGTAAGCGCCTCGGCGTAAGCGATTGTAGAAAGAGAATCGATACGAAACATTTGTAACTTGGCTAGGGGTGCAGTCTTTTTGGAAAATAGCACGATACGTTCCTCTTGACGAAAAAAAATATCGCGTTACAAATATATATGCGCATATGCGCGTTGATAAACTGTCAAAAAAATCTTCATTGCAAAACACACGGCCCAGAAAGAACACAAGACGACAAATTGAGTTTATTTAAGGCGTTTTGTCAGTCCTTCTACACTAGCGGCCTGTGGGTGTCAAATACGAGCCGAGCCTACAACGTCCTGCGCGTACAATTCAAAAACGCTTTCAGGATGCTGTTGCGGTTGCCGCGATATTAAATAATAATAAATTAATTAAACTTTATTTCAGACTGAAGTCCATAGTTTCGTTAGTATCTTAATAATAATCAACAATTTAACTTAAATATATATATTTGTTAGTAACAATGAAAACTTATAAACTATGTTAGTAATATTTACTCTAAGCTGGGTGAGGCACGCCGATCCTGGGGAATGTCTACTTGACTGCGTGCAGTCGTATCCACCGCCTCAAGATCGGAGAGTCCCACCTATCAGCCAACGTTCTCAGAATGATGTTGGGGCTGGCGCGAACACGGCGTAGCAAAGATGCGCATCTTTGCTACGCCGTGTTCTCTTCATCTCTTGCGCATGATGGCCGAAAAACTAATAACGGCCGCGTCCGCAGCATTTTGCAGTCCATCGGAAATGTTTGCTACACAGCTCATACAGATGGCTTTCACGCCATTATGCGTAGGAAAGTGGCTTCCTTACTGCAACGCTTTCGTAGCACTCGGAACAGCATCCTGAAGTACACTGGGTCAAAATAAGTATAGGTTTATGTTAAATTGAATTAATTTATTTTATCTTATGGACTAATAATAACACTAACATAACATATAAGCACAATCTGTTACTAACCACTAACAATGTATGGACTTAAATAGGTCTGAAATAAAGATATTTTACTTTATTTTTTATACAAATTGTGTTTCATTATTTTTGCTTTTCCATGACACGACAGCAAACTGCAGTATCACAACAGTGTACTCCAATACTAGACTGTTAAACTTCAGAGGTAGTCTTCCATCGACTGTGAACATGCGACAAGCTGTCATCTCCTCGAAGACTGCTCGGTTCAGCCGCTGCACGTTCTTACAGAGTTTCTTAGCTTCCACTGTAACAAAGTCAAAAAATAACAATGAAGAAAAAAATAAGAAGGAGAAAATACAAGTTCTATAAAGAAAACTGTCATATTAGTTCCTCGTGAATGGCACTGTTTGTTGCCCTCATTACTTATTTATAATTGAGAAAAATAAAATAAAATATCTCGACTTGGCACACGAGTTTCGCGACATGCGGAATATGAACTCGGCTATCATTGTGCCGATTGTCGTAACGGCCAGCCTCGACGAACATCTGTCGAGGCTTTCCTTAGGCAGTTAGATCAAGGCCCTGATTTAGAAGGCAGTACTCCTCGATACAGCTCGCATTGTGAGGAGGTTCCTGTCTCTAGAACCTTAACCACCGGCGGATCACATATTTTTTTATATTTTTTAATGTGTATATTAAATAAATAAAGGGAAGATAAATAACAGCAGTCTCAGATTCGTAATTACATTGAAGTTAGGTATAGCTGAATCTGAATAAAGAACTTGCAGCAGAAAAGCAATAAATAGTCGAAGCGAAGTTTAATATTGACACTAGCTATCAAAACTTCCTAGAATTACTTCAAAACTAAACACAAAATTGTCAGAGCGGTTTGATAAAAAAAAATATTTTTAATAAACCACAGCAAATACTGCAATGCAAAAAATATACATTTCACTGCCGCAGTGCATTGCATCTGTTGAATAAAACCCTAAACATAATATCAACTTCTCCATTTGACAATTAATTGTCTGTTCTTACCAGTACTCTGCAGGCTTTTTAGCAATCTACTGCAATGAGCGTCTACCTCAGAAACAGACATGTAGTATCTTTCGCAAAAAGCACTGAATCCAGTGACAAAAGCCAAATTCTTAATAGTCCATATTAAGATTACTATTTCAAACGTAACGGCGTCTCCCTGAAAATTAGAGAAAAACAAGTTTGATCACAATGCCACAAAGATAGAGTTAGCTAGACCGAGATTAGGGTGGGACCTACCAGCTAATATAAGCGATTGTCACATCATTATTTTTTGTAAATAGCACGACGATGCGTGCCTTTTAACGAATGATCGCATTTCGTGCCACGGTCGTTTTCTCTGTACTGCGTTAAGACATGGGGTTATAAATTAAAAAATAAAAGCTTTATTGCAAAACACAATGTCCTTGAAATCACTATTTAAGAAGTTAATTTAAAAAAACAAGGTGCTCAAACATAATGCACACATACGTCTCATATACAATACAATAACGAAATATAACAAACACATCATCTACGCAAGCGTTTACCAATCTCGCCCAAATCTGTACAAAATGCTTACCGTGCCCAAACGCGTCATTCCTGATTCTGTTACTTTTATAATTGCTTGAAGGTACAATAAACTGCAGAAAAATGTGCTCAAAGTTTGATATAATGCCTGAAAATAAATGACGTTTAATAATAAAATATATATTGTTTTAAGCTTTCACGGTTCATAACTATACTACAAATGTCACTTACGGGATATCTTCCGTGATTATTTATTATTTTGATTATTTTGAGCTCCCGATATTTCGACGCTGTTGCAAGCGCCAATATCGGGGGTAACTGGAGAATGCGGGTGGCTGGAAAAAATTGTTAGGAGCAGAAAAATCTGTCTACCCTCTTTCTTTGTCTTTTGCTACGCGCACTACTGGAACTCGACACTAAGTCACGGCATGGGGTCTCAACCCGAACAAATTATAATTAGTCTTGAAAAAAATCAATAGATGGCAGCATAGGTAACAGTAATGAAATTGACAATCACTAAAATGCGTTAAACGGTAGATTTCGGCCGAAATAAGATTAGCAAAAATTCAAATGTTCCCTGTTTAATGCTAATTTATCTATTTACACTCATAAAACACGTTATTTCAACAAAAAAGATAAAGGAGGCCTTTTACTTCAATCCGAACCCTTAGATTGATAAAGTTTTCAAAAGTCAGCCATCTGTAGATCATTCTGTTTAGAGCTATTTTGTATAGATGGCGTTTTACTCAATTTACCTCACACGCGGAACGAAACAGTTTTGTTTGTGAGCTATCACTCACACAAATTAAACTGTTGCACAGCTAGCACAACTTGAGCACAGTAAAAACTCGAGCGAGATATTTTTTGTTAGTGTAGGTACCTATTGTTATTACTTGTCCTTGAATGCAAGGTGCGATGTCATCAATGATATATAAACTTTGGATGTCATATTCAATGTGCGATTAAGAGAATCTAAACAAATACTTAAATAATATTGAAGTGTGTCTTTTTACTGAATGAATACCTACATTGTTTTTTTAATTTTTGTCTTTGTCTGTCTGCCTGTGTTTCGGCGTTTGGCGGGACAACTGGCAGATAGCTGTTCGGAGGCCGCCTTCTAATACCTACATCAATGAAGACTAGGTACTTTTATTTTAGAATAATAATTACATAAGTCTTCGTGCAAAAAAAAAGACTGTCATTTTTAACAAAATAGGTTCGATTTAAATAGTTCGCTGTAGTTTACTATTTTTGTAATTATTTCACGAAGGTCGAATCGCGGACAACAGGTAACAGCATCATTTAAAAACAACGCCGAAAGTTATGTTTTTCATTCAACGTTTGACATCACCAAACCCTAACATTAATTATCAAGGATCGGTTTATAAAACGTCTCTAAAACTAACCTAAATAAAACAAAAGTTATTTTTCATTCAACGTTTAACATCACCATCACCAACCCCAATAGGTAAAAGAGAGAAAACAAAAGTAGACTAAAATTTGTAGGTGTAACAATTGATAAAAATCTCCATTGAAAAGAATAAACAAAGCTTTTGAATACAAAAAAACAAAGTTCCAGGTTTGCTTACGCGCTCTACAAACTTGCACCCATTATACCTACCTACCTACCTACCTACTGAATGCGGTTTTATTGTCGGTTTATGGATTGGCGTTATATTCTGAGAAAACTATCAATGAGCAAATGTTATTTACGTCCCAAAAAAGGTACATTAGGGCATTTAGGGCCATAGGGCTAAGTTTTGTCAAAGGTTATCGATAGCTCAAAAAATATTATATTGAGCATAATTTTGTAGGTTTGCCTTCTTTATATATAAGTAGGTATTTAGCTAATTTGACCAAAGTAATCCTAAATTATAAAAAAAAAATGTAGAAGTTCGATACCTAGTCGTCGTGTTAATAACAAGCTAGAAATAGATCGAGCAGTGCACTGCAAAATGCATAATAGAATAGGTAGGTACTATTCTATTTGGCGCCAATAATAATTATTATACTTAGCAAGTAAACAAAAACAATGTATGTAGCTACCTAGTACTGTGCTAGTACTGCTAGTACCTATTTCCATCTTTCATCCTACTTCTACTAGGTACCTTCCTATTTCATTTTATTTCCTTGCTGCAGTAACTAAATTAAATTACAAGCGATTTGAATTATTTGAGTAGGTAATTAACTAATGATACCTATTTAAGTATTATGAGCTGCAAGCTAGTACTATTTTCTATTCTGTGCTGCAAGTGACGGTCTACTTTATAGCGGCTCAGAACATCTAACGTAAAGCTGCGCAAATGGCACACTAGTAAATTTATCTTACGTTTTTTGCAGGTCAGTGTCACCTTGTTAATTAAAAAATATGATTCGCGGCCGTAACATGTAGGTATGTAGGTACCTAGTTACAGAATTGTAATCATTAAAATCATCAATACAACCCTCTAATTTCATTTAATCCCATTGAATGATCTTTTCATTAAATAGTTATTAAATGGGAATGTATTGACGATTTTAATTAGCAGCGGTGACCCAGTGGTGGCGGCCCCGACTTACGAACAGTAAGTCGTGGGTTCGAACCCAGACAGGCGCATTGTGTAATTAATTTCATCACCACATTAATTTCTTTAACGTGATTCTTATTATTATGAAAAATTTAAATTCTTAAAATGGACTTTATTGTTATAACTATAAATTCCATTTTAAGAATTTTAAATTTTTAACGTGATTTTTATCGATTCATTTTTAATGACATGAAGAGCAGCGGTGGCCCAGTGGTGGCGGCTCCGACTTACGAACAGTAAGACGTGGGTTCGAACCCAGACAGGCGCATTGTGTAATTAATTTCATCACCACATTAATTTCTTTAACGTGATTCTTATTATTATGAAAAATTTAAATTCTTAAATTGGACTTTATTGTTATAACTATAAATTCCATTTTAAGAATTTTAAATTTTTAACGTGATTTTTATCGATTCATTTTTAATGACATGAAGAGCAGCGGTGGCCCAGTGGTGGCGGCTCCGACTTACGAACAGTAAGACGTGGGTTCGAACCCAGTCAGGCGCATTACTTTGCGTAATTTATTTCATCACCACTCCTCTAGAAACGGTGAAGGAAAACATCGTGAGGAAACCGGCATGTCCTAGAACCAAAAAATTCGATTCAACATGTGACATCTACCAATCCGCACTGGGCCCGCGTGGTGGATTATATATAGCCCATTCCCTCTCATAGAGAGGAGGCCTGTGCCCCAGCAGTGGAAATATTAATAGGCTGATGATGATGATGATGATGATAATTCTGTAAATACATGCGGTCGCGAATCATACCTACATATTTTGTTCAACATACAGGCTGACACTGACATGCGCATTGCATTGCAAAATAAAATTTCGCGGGCTACCCTGGCCACAGAATAGATAATACCGCCCTGGCATTTCCTCGTGTCGGTATTATCGTGGTGTGCGTCTTGCCGTATAGACGCTGCTTTTGTGTGAATCCTAGAACATCGTAAACTACGACTGCAGTTTTGATCGTTGAAAAACATGGTAATTGAAGC
Source organism: Xestia xanthographa (assembly GCA_905147715.2). Classification (NCBI taxonomy): domain Eukaryota; kingdom Metazoa; phylum Arthropoda; class Insecta; order Lepidoptera; family Noctuidae; genus Xestia; species Xestia xanthographa. Next base: position 23,148,301 of record LR990653.1, on the reverse strand, counting down.
ACCAAATAAAATAATTATTTATTTAAACACGTTAAAACCTGTTTACTTGTTAACCTGTGTACTATTTATTTATTTACGTAGGTGCACATAAAAGTTAGACAAAGATATTTGTCTGCCTAGGGAGCAGAAATTTCTGAAGCTAAATTATCCTTTTACCTATTTAAAACCTGATTGCTTGGAAAACACGTTCGTTTTCAACGCGTTCGTTTCTAACCGCGTATTTAAAATGTAGCAGTAATTGAAACGTTAAAATAATACGAATATCGCGGACTTTATTCTCTTTTAAAATATATCACGTACTTTCATAGTATCGATAGTACCATAATTATTTCGACTATTAGTTCTGAAGCACCATTTCCAGACCACTATGTTACAGATGTTGGTTATCAACGCTCGGTTACTGCGTCACAATTAGAATATTTGTGAGGTTGAGGAGCTCGTGCCTAAATAATAACAGCCGCTCGGGTCGATCGTTAGGTTAAGCTGTGCTTGCCTAGGTTGGTCGGTGGATGGGTGACCACCCATTACATACCGAGTTTCCTCCGTGCCTCGGAAAGCACGCTAAGCCGTTGGTCCCGGCTGTCATTTGTAGATCTTTGACAGTCGTTAGGTAGTCAGAGGCCCAAAAAGTCTGACAACCAGTCTTACCAAGGGGTATCGTATTACCCGGTACTAACTGGGTTGTGGAGGTCAGATAGGCAGTCGCTCCATGTAAAATACTGGTATTCAGCTGCATCCGGTTAGACTGGAAGCCGACCCCAACATAGTTGGGAAAAGGCTAGGCAGATGATGACTTTAATAATTAGTGAAAAATATATTAAGTAATACGAATTATAATAATATTAAATAACAAAAATATCACATTAAAAGTTTTTCCGTTCACCGAAAACTTGTATTACAGTGGATCAAGATCGTTTCGTCGCTGTATTCGCAATATCTTAGTGCGAGCGAGTAAATAGATATTATGAATGAATGTATCGCTTGCGTTGGTCGCCGCCCGCTCGGTGCGTAAAATACCTATATTAGCGTAACGCCGGCGCCGACATGTAAGAGGGCTCCGTATGCATTGAAATACTCAAAAACACGTAAAGATTCATTCGCCGCAGCGTGTATATTGCTAGCTCACTCACATAAATGAAACTGTTTTGCCCACTCAAGACATTTTGACGGTTCCGTACCCAAAGGGTTAAACAGGACCCTATTACTAAGACTCCACTGTTCGTCCGTTCGTCTGTTTGTCACCAGGCTGTATGTCATGAACCGTGATAGCTAGACAGTTGAAATTTTCACAGATGATGTATTTCTGTTGACGCTATAACAAAGAATACATAAAAAACAAAATAACATTAATATTTCAGAGGGGCTCACTTACAACAAACTTGATTTTTTTTTGTTCATTACTAATAACGGCAACAGATAATCGCTTCAAATATTCATACAATATTTAGTTGTGTATTCAATTTAAAAATAAATAGTTAAATCAAAATAAAATAAATATTTATGGGAGGCTCTCACACAACAAACGTGTTTTTCTGCCGTTTTGTCTAATGTTGTATACATAATGGTACGGAACCCTTTGTGCGCGAATCCGACTCGCACATGACCGGTTTTTTGTATTATTATTACCTACTCGTCCTTGACGGCACGGATTATGGTGCGTTGGTGAGAATCTATATAAAAACAGCGCCATCTAGTTTCGATATCATCGAAATCGATTCCACTCTGTATCTACCTAGGTGATGTGATGGTGGACTCCTAGATGGCGTTGTAAAACTCGAGTTTGCGGCAATTAGTGAGACGCTGGTGCTGCCATCTGTTGAAGTAATGGAAACCAAAAAATAACCCGAGCAATTACCTGACTTATGAAGGTGTCATTTCTTTGTATGGGATTGGGTATCTGTACGAAGTATATCTGTGGTCACGGCAAAAAACACTCACAGTATCACTAGGTTTTGTGGAGTCCTTATTATGTTGCTGGCTGCTACTTTTGAGCATATTCAATACTGGATTCCACGTACTTGACAATTTGAAGCCATCCTCTCGATAGAAATTTTTATGTCTTCTTATTTCAATTGCTTCTCTTGTCAGCCTTTGAAAGTAGTTTGTCTGTTGAGAAAATACGTGGCTTGTGGAGTTCAATCCAGTGATTGTCTTAGTGTCGAGTTCCAGTAGTGCGCGTAGCAAAAGGCAAAGAAAGAGGGTAGACAGATTTGTCTGCTCCTAACAATTTTTTCCAGCCACCCGCATTCTCCAGTTAACCCGCGATCATGGCGCTTGCAACAGCGTCGAAATATCGGGAGCTCAAAATAATCAAAATAATAAATAATCACGGAAGATATCCCGTATGTGACATTTGTAGTAAAATATATATATATCGAAGTCGAGTCATAATAATTATTATTAGTTTTATCGCTATTTAATTTTTAATTTTTGTATTTGATAGATTATCTATTAGTTTATTTTATGTGTATATATGTGTATTAGTATCAATATAAGTATATTAATTCTCGTTAACAATAAGTTAGTTTTTTAGACATTATTTTGTACCCTATCACTATGTTTTCTTATTTAACCCAAAGGTTGACTGGTAGAGAATGCCTTGTGGCATTAAGTCCGCCTATGTACCACTCTTGTACATGAAGTTTAAATAAATAAATAAATATATTATCGAAAAAAAGTACTTATGTATCACACTAGTAAATATAATATACAATCACGGAAATTAACTTTTGGAAGTATGAAGAACAGGGTGTAATGTTCTTCATCCCCCTTGGAAAAAGGATAATCCTCCGACCAGACGGGTGTTATGTCTGGTAGGCTACTGCCCTTTTCTATGGGATATGAAGAACAGGGTCGATAGTAGATTGAGTAGCCAGCTTAAAATGAGTATTCCTGACCACCACAATGCAGCGGATGCAAATTTGCTGAAGCAATCACAATAACAATCAATCAATTCACAGCCTGCCTCACTTTGCCGCAGAATAACAATTCTGTTTTGCATAAACAAAGAAGTTTAGATGGAAGTCCATTTGCTAAACCCTAGACTTGACTTTCAAGACCATAATCTTAAAGCCTTAATGTTCCCTCTGCTGACATTCAGGCCTCCTTCTATGAGACAGAGTGGGTTGTTATCCACCACGGTGGCCCAGTGCGGGTTGGAGATGTTTAGATGTGTCTTCGAATTTTTGGTTCTAGAATAAGGCAGCTTCCTCACGATGTTTTCCTCCGCCGTTTCTTGTTTCCTCCGCCTAGCCCTATACCTGCATTACATCCAAAAGACACTTCACAAAAGTCGCTCCTTACCGAAAACTTAAATATCTTCTTGAAAATGTGGAACGCCTCCATTAAATTGACATATGCTTGGAAAAGCTTTTTTATTTTATCATCATATTTTTCTTCTCCCAGTTCTAAGCAGATTTTAGTGCAGTACTCAACTTCAGCCATCCATGAAACGATTCCATCTCTTATCAGGGCGATTATAGAAGCACCATACGTTATGGTCACGTCAAAAAAAAACAAAGTATATAAATATACTATCATTGATAAGTTGCGAGATACTGCCGCATTGATAATAAAGCCTACACTATACCGCCCAATAGCGAACCAATTTCTATTAGCAGCCCTTTTGTATTGCATAAAATTGATTAATCTAAAAGCTTTTTGAATCTTCAGTATCAGTTGGACGTGGTCTCTTCTTTGCAAAATATTAAGAATGTAAAAGAACACGTAAGGAAAAACCAAAATGAATACATGAACCCTAATAAAAAAGATCATGTATGGATCGACTAATGCGTTATTATCCCTCGAAAAGAGGTTTTGCATATGAAAACATATAAACACAAGGACAGCAATGAACGACACAACATAATAAGACGCACGATGAGGTCTGATGCAATTGTACTTGATGGAGAAACTAGATAGGAACACAAAGTGCTGAAAGCAACGGAAAGGAAGAAGCACATTTTGAAATCCTCTGTCCAAGTAATTGTCGGTAATAGGGTTTATATTAATTTGAGTCTTCATATTAATTTGAAACAGTCCGTTTGACTGTGAGGTAGAATACCTACTGAGTAATGGTTGACGATCTGGAATGTGAAGGTTAATTTCGTTTAATTCTATAATTGTAGTGTGTTTTCATTTTAATCAGCTAAAAGGATGTCGTTTACTTAGTAAAGAGTGTATTAGATGGCACAAATAGTTGGTTATAAATAAAGATTCCTTTAATTTCGACCTTGAATTTATGGACCAACCGTGCCGTGAGTGTCCATTTTTCGGCCCTATAAGTCATAACAGGCAGGACGCACTGATTGAAGAATTTAGTCCAGACTTTATCTTATTTACTCATTTCTTATTTTATCCGGTGGCACCTAAGAATCCTATAAAAAAACTAGATACCTACGACTAAGTAGTAGTAGGTATCACAATACGACGTCGTATCGTGTTTATGTGTACGAACCGTTAGTATTTACAGCACCTAATCAACAGTCCCGTCGTGTACCTCCAGTATATCTCAACGGTGTAGTACTGAATGTAGTGTATAGTTTTAAATACCTAGGTCATTTTACCGATGATTTCTACATAGAGCGTGAGCGCAGGGCAGTGGTGGTGAGGAGCAATATGCTCGCCCGTAAGTTTGCTTGCTGCACGGCTGACGTCAAAGTGAGTTTATTTAAGACGTTCTATCAGTCCTTCTGTGTAGCCGCGTGGTATCCGGCAGAGTAGAATAGAACCAATCCAGTACACTACGGGTGTCATATAAGGCGACTAATGTCTGAGGCAGAACACCTTGCGCCTCCGTATACCAGAGAATGGGCAGCAGCGTTTTCTGTTAGTCTTTCATCACTGCGATCTCCAATCCGCGTGCCAAGCGTGGAGATTACGGCAAATTCCTCCCATCATGGGAGAGGCTTATGTCCAGCAGTGGACGTTATGGGCTGTTGTTGTTGTTGTTGTATCAGTCCTTCTACATGTGCGGCCTGTGGGTGTCATATACGAGCCAAGCCTACAACGTCCTGCGCGTACAATACAACAACGCTTTCAGGATGCTATTGCATCAGTTGCCGCGACATTTGCTGCAGCTCATACGGATAGCTTTCACGCCATCATGCATATTAAAGTGGCTTCCTTACTGCAACGCTTTCGTAGCTCTCGGAACAGCATCCTGAAAATTATTGTTGGCAGAGTAGACAGCTCCATCCAAAGACACTGGGTCAAAATAAGTATAGGTTTATGTAACGGTTATGTGTATTTATCTAATCACGCTAACATAGCATATAAGCACAATCTGTTACTAACCACTTCTTAGAAGAAGAAGAAGAACTCTAACCACTAACAATGTACGAACTTACTTAAGAAGGTCTGAAATAAAGATATACTTATATATTTTTTTTTTTATACAAATTGTGTTTTATTAGTTTTGCTTTTCCATGACACGACAGCGAACTGCAGTATCACAACAGTGTACTCTAATACTAGACTGTTAAACTTCAGAGGTAGTCTTCCATCGACTGTGAACATCCGACAAGCTCTCATCTCCTCGAAGACTGCTTGGTTCAGCCGCTTCACGTTCTTACAGAGCTTCTTAGATTCCACTGTAACAGACGCAGAATTTTTTACAATAAGAATGAAGAAAAATAACGGTGTCTCACTTAATACGTGATTACAATAAAAGTTATAGGTAGCTTAATCTTAGTTAAAAATTTGCAGCAGAACTGCAATAAATATGATGTTTAATGTTGAAACTTGCTATCAAAACTTCCTAGAATTCTTTCAAAACTAAACACGACATTATCAGAGTGGTTTGCTAAAAGCTTTAATAAACCACAGAAGTGCAAAAAATATCAATTTAACTGCAGCAGAGCTTTGCATCTGTTGGCTCTGTTGACTTTACACATTTATTTCTCCATTTGACAATTGTTTGTTCTTACCAGTACTCTGCAGGCTCTTCAGCAATCTACTGCAAGCAGCGTCTACCTCAGATACAGACATGTAGTATCTTTCGCAATAAGTACTGAATACACTGACGATAACAAGATTCTTAATAGTCCATAGAACGGCTACTATTTCAAAAGTTAGGGCATCTCCCTGAAAAATAGAGAAATAAGTTTAATTACTATGTTCAACATTGCGTTACAATTTTGATAAAGTTAGCTAGACCGAGATTAGGGCTGGACCTACCTAATATAAGCGATAATCTCACCATTACTTTCGGAAAATAGCACGACCCGACCGTGCGTTCCATAACAAATGAATAATCGCATTTTCGCGGCACGATTGTTCTCTATTAGGACATGGGGTTATGAACTACTAAATTGAAATATTTTTTGCAAAAACACACGACCCCTTTTTTTTTTTTTTTTTTTTTTTTTCGGATGGGAAATCATCAAATAACCCCTCCTGCTCTGGGCGGAGCAGGAGGGAGTGTCAGACTTTTACTGACTAAAACCCATCCATGTTCCTTCATCGCCCTTTGTGTTCCGGGGCCACGGTATCTCTTTCGAACAGTCCCGCAACCCCGGCAGGCATCGGTCCCTGCGGACCCCTTCCCTTTTGCTGACTCTCTTTGAGGCGCGCGTGGAACACGAACGCGCCGTCGACACGGCCTGTCGTCATGAGACGGACGGACGGCGAGCTAGCCCATAGCCCACCGTCCACAGGCCCGCGCCTACGGTGGCCGGGGGCCACGTGGTGGTGGCCCCCGACGCCCGGGGCGTCTCCCGCGGCGGCCGGGACGTTGAGAGGTTCGCTCCCTCTCACGTTCCGCCACCTCCTTCTCTAGCATTACTGCTTCGCAGAAGGAGGTGACGGCGTCCCATTCCGTCTCGCTCCGGACCATGGCTTGCACCAGGGCCGGACGCGAGAGGTCGCCGCCGCCGATCGCCGCTTCGAGGACACGGCGGTGCTCCGCCCACGCGGGGCACACCTCCACCGTGTGCTGCACCGTGTCCTCCGGTCGATCCTCACAGTGGAAGCACCCGGACGTTTCCTCCCGCCCGATTCGGTGCAGGAACCTCCCGAACACACCGTGTCCGGTGAGGACCTGCGTCAGGCGGAAGGTGAGGACGCCGTGGCGTCGCTCAAGCCACTCCTCAAAGAGGGGACTTATCGCCACTATCGTGGCGTGCCCTGCACGGGATTGCGACAGTCGCTCTCTCCATGTCGCCATGAGATCCCGCCGGAAGTCTGTCCGCTGAGCGACAATTTGCCGCGGCAGCGGAGTTTCCCCCCGGCGTAGCGCCTCCGCGCGCCATTCATGTAGGCGCGCGAGGACTATTGCCTCCACATCCCATGGCGGCAATCCGGCAAGGAGGCTCGTCGCCTCGCGGGAGATCGTGCGGTAGCCCCGGGCCAGCCTTACGGCTACCACCTTTTGGGGCGCGTTCAGGTAGTGGGCGGCTCGCCGCCTCAATGAACGCGCCCACACCGGGGCCCCGTAAAGGGCCATTGACGACACGACTCCCGCGTAGAGCCTCCGGCAGGAGGCGTTTGGCCCCCCCAGATTGGGCAGGAGCCGCCTGAAGGCAGCCCCAGTCCGCTCCAGTTTGGGGGCCAAACGTCGGAAATGTTCCACGAAGTTCCACCGGCTGTCAAGGACAAGTCCCAGGTACTTTAACGTCAACTCGACGTCGATGGATACCCCTCCTACCGTCAGTGAGGATCCCGGAGGTGGCGCATTCCGAGGCCCATGAAAGCACATGGCCTCGGACTTGTGCAGTGCCACCTCGAGACCCAGTTGCCGGATCCTCTCAACGACTATCGCAACCCCGCGTGTCATCGCTTCGGCCGCCGCCTCGTGCGACCCCCCTTGTGCCAGCACCAGCGTGTCGTCTGCGTAGCAAACCACGCTGACACCGCTAGGGAGGTTGGCGCGCAGCACACAGTCGTAACCGATGTTCCACAAGGGCGGCCCCAGAACCGATCCCTGCGGAACACCGCACGACATCTCTCGCCGGTTCCATTCTCCGCTGCGACCGGGGTAGATAACGGCTCTATCCGTCAGGTAGTCCCCGACCACTCGACGGAGGTAGGTCGGCACCCGGTGATACCGGAGTGCCTCCCTAATGCAGCTCCAGGGCATGGAGTTGAAAGCGTTGGCGATGTCGAGAGACACCGCCAAGACAACCCCACCCCTGGACACCGCATCCCCCGTCGTGAGGGCTCTCACGCGCATGATGGCGTCCACCGTAGAGCGCCCCTTGCGGAAACCAAACTGGTTTTCTGCAAGGTCCGGCCCAGTCCCCGCAAGGTGTCGGCGAGGCGGTTTGCAATGACTCTTTCAAAGAGCTTGCCCATCTCGTCGAGCAGCACCACGGGCCGGTATGCGGACGGAGAGTCCGCAGGGCGCCCCGGCTTCCGGATGAGGACCAGCTTCCCCGTCTTCCAACGAAGCGGGAACTGGCCTCTCTCCAAGCATGCGCAACACACGACCCCTAATACACCATTTAAGAAATTAACAATAAAAAATCAAGTTGCACAAATACGTGCAGGTATTTGTGCACCTTGTTTTTTTACATACGTCCCATGTACAATCCAATAACGAAATGTAACAAACACATCTAAGCAAGCGTTTACCAATCTCGCCCAAATCTGTACAAAATGCTTACCGTGCCCAAACGCGTTATTCCTGATTCTGTTACTTTTATAATTGCTTGCAGGTACAATAAACTGTAGAAAAATGTGCTCAAAGTTTGATATAATGCCTGAAAATATTTGTTTTGAAAAAAAGTACAAAGGTTCACACTTTTAAATTTATTACACAATCACGGAAATTAATCGATTATATATCAAAGTGACAGCCTAATCTCAACTTTCGGAGTCGTTTCACACATCTGTCAAATAATTGAACAGTTCCGTTTTGAAAAAACGAGCAAGAGAATTAACGTTCAAAAGCATAATCCTGAAGCCTTAATGTTCCCTCTGCTGAGATTCAGGCCTCCGTTCTATAAGAGAGAGTGGGTTGAAACCACCACGCTGGCCCAGTGCGGGTTGGAGATGTGTACATGTCACATGTCTTCGAATTTTTGGTTCTAGAACATGGCCGGTTTCCTCACGATGACGCTGTTTCGAGAGCCTAGCCCTATACCTGCATTACATTCAAAAGATACTTCACAAAAGTCGCTCCTTACCGAAAACTTAAATATCTTCTTGAAAATGTGGAACGCCTCCATTAAATTAACATATGCTTGGAAAATATTTTTTATTTTATCATCATAGTTTTCTTCTTCTAGCTCTAAGCAGATTGTATTGTAGTACTCAACTTCAGCCATCCATAAAACTATTCCATCTCTTATTAGGGCGATTATAGAAGCACCATACGTTATGGTCACATCAAAAAACAGCACAGTATATAAATATACAAGCATTGATAAATCGCGACTCACTGCCGCATAGACAATAAAGCCCACACTATACAGCAATAAAGCGCACCAATTTCTATTAGCAGCTTTTTTGTACTGCATAAAATGTATTAATCTAAAAGCTTTTTGAATCTTCAATATTAATCGGATGTGGTCTCTTCTTTGAATAATATTAAGAATGTAATAGGAAACGAAAGGTATAATCAAAACGAATACATGAAACCTAAAGAAAAAGATCATGTATGGATCGACTAGGTTAACAAAATTTTTCGAAAAGAGGTTTTGCAAGTGAAAACATATAAATCCAAGGAGAGTAATGAGCGACACAACATAATAAGACGCACGATGAGGTCTTATGCAATTGTACTTGATGGAGAAACATGATAGGAACACAAAGTGCTGAAAGCAACGGAAAGGAAGAAGAACATTTTGAAATCCTCTGTCCAAGTAATTGTCGGTAATAGGGTTTATATTAATTTGAGTCTTCATATCAATTTGATAAGAAACGTTTCCCTGTGTGGTAGAATATTTACTGAGGAACAAACCTTGGCGGAATAATGTGAAGGTCGATTTCCTTAATTCATCAATAATTGTTTGTTTTCATTTTAATCTACTAAAAGGATGGTATTTGCTTTGTGTGTTAAAATTATAAATAGATGAAGATTGTTGATTAATATGGATGATATTTGCTTTGGAACTCTGCCTCGTTCTACCGAGTTCACTGACAGTCTACCACTTTTCACCCTTATACACCAAGTCCAAGTAATAAGGTTGAAAGCTTGTTAAAGTGGTTGAGTGCCAATGAACTCGGTAAGATATTGTTTGGGCCCACGTGTAGATCATTATACAACTAGGCCGAGTTACATCACTCAAATGTCCGTCGCATTCATTTTATTCAGCGGTGTAAAGAGGATCCTACTGAAATTACTTTAACTTTTTTTTTTTTCGGCTGGGAAATCATCAAATGACTACTCCCGCTCTGGGTGGAGCAGGAGGGAGTGTCAGACTTTTACTGACTAAAACCCATCCATGTTCCTTCGTCGCCCTTTGTGTTCCGGGGCCACGGTATCTCTTTCGAACAGTCCCGCAACCCCGGCAGGAATCGGTCCTTACGGACCCCTTCGTTTTTGCTGACTCTCTTTGAGGCGCGCGTGGAACACGAACGCGCCGTCGACACGGCCTGTCGTCATGAGACGGACGGACGGCGAGCTAGCCCATAGCCCACCGTCCACAGGCCCGCTCCTACGGTGGCCCCCGACGCCCGGGGCGTCTCCCGCGGCGGCCGGGACGTTGAGAGGTTCTCTCCCTCTCACGTTCCGCCACCTCCTTCTCTAGCATTACTGCTTCGCAGAAGGAGGTGACGGCGTCCCATTCCGTCTCACTCCGGACCATGGCTTGCACCAGGGCCGGACTCGAGAGATCGCCGCCGCCAATCGCCGCTTCGAGGACACGGCGGTGCTCCACCCACGCGGGGCACACCTCCACCGTGTGCTCCACCGTGTCCTCCGGTCGATCCTCACAGTGGAAACACCCGGACGTTTCCTCCCGCCCGATTCGGTACAGAAACCTCCCGAACACGTCGTGTCCGGTGAGGACCTGCGTCAGGCGGAAGGTGAGGACGCCGTGGCGTCGCTCAAGCCGGAGTGGCTTGAGCGACGCCACGGCGAAGAGGGGACTTATCGCCACTATCGTGGCGTGCCCTGATTTAATTCTCCTAAGACTTATTGTCAAACGCACAGCATTTGAATTCCTGGAACCTTCTACGTATGCACTGAGGAAGAGCACTATGCGCATATGGCGTAAAAACAGCGTTGATGTTCCGAGAACCTCTCATACGTATTATATGCATTAAACAAGATAAGTTCTTGTAAAAAGAAAGAATAAATAGTTTTTTAAATTTTAAGTTTTCTTACTAAGTAATTTGTGAAGTATATCATTTAAGAGATTTGGAGTTTTTTATATCTAGTCTATAACTATAGTTGTGCAGTTTTAGTTGATCAGCGGGTATTACCCACTGCTCAACTAGTCATAGTTGGGCAATTACCAGTTGAGCCGTTGGTATTTCCCACTGCTCAACTTTAAGCAGTGCAGTTTGGGGAAGAACCGGATGCCACCACCTAGGAAAAAACACGTGATGTTTCTTTTTTACTGCAAGTGCGACTGCTGATCATGAAGTCCTGGTTTCGATTCCTGGGTCGGGCAAATTGTTACTGGGTTTTTCCATTAGGAATTTCTCAGCAGTGAAATAAAATTTATATTTTGTAGTGCAAATCTTATTTTTCACTAAAAATAACTGCATTTAATTAATAATTTTCGTAAAAAATAATTAAAAAATTAAAAAACACGCCTGCCATGTTAAAAAATTAACTAAAAAGTAAAAAATAAGTTTAAACAAAAAAAAAAAAACTAAAAAGTAAAAAATAAGTCAAAATAATTATTTCAGTGTTGAATGGGAACAAGGTATGTCAATCAATCTGCCTAGCCTTTTTCCAACTATGTCAGGGTCGGGTTTCAGTTTAACAGGACGCAGCTCGATACGAGTATTTACAAAAGGTATGCGATAAAGAGATTACTTATTTTGCAATTAAACTGCCATTGAAAAAAGAAAACCAAAATTTTCATCGAAGTCGGGGGACCTGTAAAGAAATTTTCTGCAGAACTGTCCCCCGACTGCAATTAAAATTTTGGTTTTCTTTTTTCAATGGCAGTTTAATTGCAAAATAAGTAATCTCTTTATCGCATACCTTTTGTAAATACTCGTATCGAGCTGCGTCCTGTTAAACTGAAACCCGACCCTGACATAGTTGGAAAAAGGCTAGGCAGATTGATTGACATACCTTGTTCCCATTCAACACTGAAATAATTATTTTGACTTATTTTTTACTTTTTAGTTTTTTTTTTTTTGTTTAAACTTATTTTTTACTTTTTAGTTAATTTTTTAACATGGCAGGCGTGTTTTTTAATTTTTTAATTATTTTATTTTATTTCATACCTTTTAGTGATAAAACAATATGTTGACCAACAACCAATGCGAAACTAGATCGCCTTAGATATTTTAGCTGACGGACGCTAAGATTTCTGAGGCGATTTAGTTCTTGGAGAGACTTTTTGTCATGGGGCTCGTGGATAAGCTTTCGTGGATCTAAAACGCCAATAGCCAAGCCTTCTAGCTGTCTGACGCGACTAAGCGCGACATAGGCTTGGCCTTTGGCAAATATTTTAGTGCCTAGATCTACGACGGCTCTGTCCAGTGTCGTCCCTTGCAGCTTGTGTACTGTCACGGCCCAACATAAAATGAGTGGCAGCATGCGCCGCTCGACTTTTCCTTGACCCCGTAATGCATCGAATTCGACAGTGCTGGGCTCAATCCTTACACCCAAACCGGCTGTATTGCCACGTATGGTTTTGTCATCGAATTCGACGAAGACGGCTTGTGGTAATTCTCCAGGTTCAAGTTGGTCACGGCGTAGTGCTGGCCATTCGAATTTTCGAATGACCCCCATAGCACCATTTACCAAGCCGTGTCCAACGTTAATATTTTTCCGCAACATTACTCTCGATCCGATGCCAATTTTCAGAAAAGGAACAATACCTCCTGTTTTATTGGGGTCAGAAGGTACAAATTCGGGTTTTGGCCGCTGTCCGTAGGTTTTGGCTTCCACGGACATATCTGCTGCCATGACGTCATACATCCGACATACTTTAGCGAGTTCGCTGGTCATTATTGCATTGTACTCATCCACCTGTTTAGTTATGGGGAATATGCGCACGCACTCGCCATCTGCAAATGGGCCAGTCAGTGGTACTCTACGCCGATCCAGGAGTTCAAGTTGTTGCATGGTGAGCTGACCGACACGTAGACTATTTAAAATATCCACAAATGTGGTGTCGTCTGCTTGCCTCATATTCTGTGGCAGTTCGCAGAAGCTAAACAATCCCCATAAGTCCACTTCAGCGCTTAAATGTGGCGGTTGTTTGAAACAGTATGCTCCGCCGACAGATTTAGCTACTGGTGGAAGCTGCATCAGATCCCCAAACAGCAAAACATTGACACCGCCAAAGTAAGCATCACTAACTTTCATTTGTTGTAGGCGGAGGTGGATATTCCTTAATGTGGTGTAAGGAACCATAGAAATCTCATCTATAATGAGCCATTTTATACTATTCCACTTTTGCCTTTCTCTCTGAAGGCGCTCTCCGGTCAAGAGACGCATGGTTTCTATCCTGCCTTTTTCAATAGGAAGAGCAAAAGTGGAATGTAAAGTAGAGCCCCCAATGAGCCTTGCAGCTACGCCAGTTGGCGCTGCCACAATTACCACTTTGCCATTGGGACTGTACATAAGGCGACTTATTTGTTCCACCACGAGTTTTAAAGTAAAAGTTTTGCCTGTCCCAGCGCCACCTGTAACAAATATACGTAATGGCTCTGCCTCACAGTCTGTATTCAAAAGCCGATCAGAAATGGTCTTAAACAACTCCCGTTGGGGCACATTCATTGAATTTACTGCTGATGTGTACTGCTCATCAGTCATTGCTTGTGCTTCTGTATCGGTAATTTCGTCAAGAACGATACCGTCACCCTCATCCATTATGCCCTGACTTTGTACGACATAGCCATCTTCGATCGTATTTACAGCCACGTTAGTACCCTCGGCCAAATTTTCTGCGACAACTCGTGAGATAGCATGCTGTATTTCTCCTTCCCATCTTGCCATTTCCTCCGCACTATGAATTCCACCACTCCTTTTTTTGGGCAGTCGTGTAAAAAATAGTGTAAACCAGCGCGATTATTTTGACGCAATGACACTTTTCTTAGACCGGGCCCTTAACATGCCACGAGTTACCGTGATTCAACTTGGGGAGCAACACGGTTCACGCGGTGGCAAATCAAACCTATGGGCGTATACACGTAGAACGCTGGTTGTCGGCGCCGACCTGCCAGCGCATATCGACACCGATCCGCGGAGGTAATCGGCGCAGGCAGTCTTTATACTTTGTACCGAACTGTTAACCCAGCGCCGATAAGCGCCGACAATAGGGAAATATGCATAATTTTTATTTCGATACGGAATGTTAAAGTACTATTAAAATAATGACAAAAAGCGAAAACAAAACATAAATCGGCCAAATGTTTCTATCTCTTTCTAGATAAACGGAATTTAGTATGGATTTTGTACGTCGATGCAGCGAATGACGTCATTCGCTGTATCGGATCTTTCTGTCTAATCAGCAGTTTCAAATGCTTATAACTTAGTATTTCTAATAGATATAAAAAAAAAACACTTTGCTGTTTCTGGTGTTAATACGCTTTGTTAAGAGTGATAAATAAAAATCATGCATATACCCTATTTCTGACGGTGGAAGCAGGTCGGAACTTGTCGGCGACGTTCGGCACTTATCGGCGCCGGTAGCCAGCGATACGCACTTACATATCCAGTATATCCTGGCCGCGCTTTGTATGAGCTTCCCGCACAATGAGATATCAGTTTAATTCGGTATTCAAGTAAACAAAACTAAAGACGCGCACGCTTGGTTGCGCGTGTAAAGTGGTGCAAAACATTTTTTGTTAAGTGTTCAAGCACATGTCGGGCACATGTTTACTACTAACAGCATGCGTTCCGACACGTGCCCCTGCGATAAGTTTCCCTCACCTATAACCTTGTGATTATAATGTAATCAGATCATTCCTCAATTACCTACCTTCTGTTTATTTATTTTATAAGTTCTACTCCTCAATTTTTTTTTCTTGGAAAATAAAAATCTTTACATATTATGGTAAAAGTAATATCTCAGAATGTTTGTGGTATTCTAATAAATGAATAATGATCTAGCTCGGAAAGATCACATTTTTTGATTAATTTGTTTTCTGAGAAGCAGTAGATTTTTGTGAGGAAAAAACTAGGCAGAAGATGAAATCTTCTGGCTATAAAAAGGTAATTATTAAGGTTAGAAAAAAAAGGTTATTATGGTTATATAAAAATCAGAAATATACGTCTGAGAACACATTTTGGGCGCTTTAATACATCAAGAAAGAAAAAACAAAACAATTTCCCGACACCATTCGTGTCATGTTTCGACCTATTTTTAAAAGTGGAACATGTTACGACCTAAAGCTGTCAGTCCAACGACCGGCTCAAACTGATCACACAGGCATTCACAGTGCAGATTAGAGACAGAGTAAATAGGACACAGAAGGCTCAAGCTTGACAATGCTTGAAGTATATATGCAGACAGATACGAAGCAAAAAAAGGAAAAATAAAAAGAAGTTGAGAAAATTAAAGTCAATATGATATAGAGGAACTAATAGATAAATATGTACGAGCTAGGTAAAGGTAATTTACTTTGTTCTACTATATTAAGGGATCATGATCGAACCGTACCTCGGAAAGGAGTCAGGGGAACACTGATCAGTTTCCCTCAGTCGTCAGTTTATTTAATTCGACAGTTTCGTTGATTAGTCACTCCCACTGATTGGATAGTTTTGTGAATTCGACAGTTGCGTCAACTCGGCAGTTTCCATAATTCGTCAGTCAGGTACACTCGAGGGAACAATTTAACAAACAATGAATGTGGATAATTTAACCTGCTGTACTGTGATAATATAGGTAATCTTTGTATTTTTAAAGAAATTTATTATGAATTATACCAATTTATAAAAACTTAACTCCTTATTACTTAATTGAACCCGTTGGATTCTGCCTGTCATTTGTCTGTCTTCAACAGTTCCGAAATTCTGACATTCAGTATATCGAAAGAGTATCGTGTTACCCAGTAACTGTGTTGTCGAGATCTGAGAGGAAGTCGCTCCATGTAGTAATCAGCTGCATCTGGTTAGACTGAACGCCGCCCCCAACATAGCTAGGGAAAAGTCTAAGCAGATGATGATCACCCAAAAATCTGCATGAAACTGAATGGGCCTTCTGTATAGAAAGCATACTCATTGTCTTTGTGTGGTGATTTGAGGCTAGATTAAAGGGGTCCGTGCGGTCTGTTTGAATGTCTTGGGATGTAATTAGTTGTTCGTAATTAGTTAGTGCTGGACTACAATCAATTAGTAAACTAATTTGATTTAATTTGGAGTTGTAGAGCACGTATGGACTTTGAAAGATCGTGTTATGATTTACTCAGATGTACATGCACAAGGCTCATGTTTGTCATGATAATAGAAATACTAGAATGAACTTACACAAAAAAAAAATCTCAGTCTCGAAATCTACACCTGAATCAAAACCTCTCCCAAGCTATGCCACAACACCCTGTTCTTCGCCTTTCGCATTCGGTTTGACCTAGCGTCCTTTATAAGTTTATTGGCCTATGCATTAAATCACTATGTCACATTAGATCTACCTATTTAGGTCCTGTAAGTACCCGTTTACAAGCTGGTACCCCTAATTTAAATAAAATGCGTCTAAATTATTGGAAAAAAAATCATCTATTTTCTATACATATACGAAAGAAAAACTGTACATTGTGAATTTTCGAGAAAAACTAAGTAGCTTTTGTTAGAAAAACGTAACTGATGACAAAAAGTGATTTTTTAGAATTTTTATCTGTTTGTCTTTTTGTCTGTGTGTATGGTACGGCTTCACGCCAAAACTACTGGATATATTGAATTGAAATTCAGCAAAAATGTTCTTTGTAAACCAAGGAAGGCTTTCGGCTACATATTATCACGCCGTATGTTATGGGAGGTAAGCAATATTGTTTTTGTTTGTTTTGAATGCACAAAATGACATGTTATTTATTTGTTTGTATTTAGTTAAAATAAATCAAATATATGATACATGCAGGTCGCTGCATGTATCATATATTTGATTTATTCTATTGTACCAAAATGGTACTAATAAATAAAAATTGTGCTCACAAGATAACTTTTAAATCGACTCACCGGCTTTAAAAAAAGTTATAATGGCTAAACACACTCTAGATTAGTCTACATAACGCTGTGTTTAAATCTACATTGACGCAGACGAAGTTGCGAGGGTCAGCTAGTAATAAATACATGTAACACTTCTGACGCCCGCCTCAACCGTCTCCTCATTTCTTATTCTAATTTGAACCTTATTGTTTATTTCCTTTTTCTTTATCACGTGCCAGGAATTGGCTCAATTCCTAAATTACCACAAAGGTTAAGGTCTCTACATCAGCATGTAGGCACCTGCTGCCCATTATGATGAAGATATATCTTATCGGCAGTACTCGGCACGTGTTCAAGCTGAATATCCAATTAGCATACAATACTGTGCCCTTATAACCCGTCAATCATGGTCATGACATTGACATCACTCATTTCAATTGAAATAGGTACCCCCTTTTCAGGAAAAGAGTTATTATTTACTTTACATACTAGCTATTTATTACCTGCGTTTGAGGCTGGTAATTATCCGGTGGGTACGTCGGTACTACTAAGAAAATAAAAAGAAAGAAGATAAATTCCTTCTCATAGAGCGGAGGCCTGTGTCCGAGCACTTGAAACATTATAGGCTGCTGGAAACCCCTTCCAGACTAACCGGATGCAGCTGAATACCAGTATTTTACATGGAACGATTGCTTATCTGACCTACACAACCCAGTTAGGACTGGGTAATACGATACCCCTTGGTAAAACTGGTTGTCAAACATTCGGGCTGTCAAAGATCTACAAATGACATCCACGACCAACTGCTTTACGTGTTTTTCGAGGCACAGAGGAAACTCGGTATGTAATGGGTGGTCACCCATCCACCTAGACAAGCACAGCTTACCCTAAAAGTCGACCCGAGCGGTTGTTATTATTTAGCTACGAGCACCTCCATCGGGAGAATTATTTATACAGTAATAATAAAATATTATAATAACTAAGCATTTATCGATATTTTGTGCGTATTATATTCCGTATTCTACTTTATAACATAATAATATATAATATAAATAATTCTCATTGGGAGAATGAATAATACTAAATAAATATCTAAAATTCGAGAAAATGAACTAAGTAGGTATTTTTAACAAGTAATTGTTATTATACATTTTCAACGAGGAAACGTAGCAACTTTTTTGTAATCCCCTCTTAACACAAAACTGAAAACTTTTTAACAAGTAATTGTTATTATACATTTTCAACGAGGAAACGTAGCAACTTTTTTGTAATCCCCTCTTAACACAAAACTGAAAACTTTTTAACAAGTAATTGTTATTATACATTTTCAACGAGGAAACGTAGCAACTTTTTTGTAATCCCCTCTTAACACAAAACTGAAAACTTTTTAACAAGTAATTGTTATTATACATTTTCAACGAGGAAACGTAGCAACTTTTTTGTAATCCCCTCTTAACACAAAACTGAAAACTTTTTAATCCACCCGCAAAAGAAATAATTATCGTAGTCCCTCTGCAAAGTAGACATTAATTAGTTCCAGGGATTCTGTACTCGTTTAAAATGGATTAAATTCTATTTATTCAAACCCGTACCTAACTTTTTTTGGGATTAGTACATAAGAGGATACTTGGAAAGGTCACCGGTAACTGAAAAGTTATGTGGTAATCGTTTGTGTTCATGAAATGCAGAGGAATGAGGACTGTCGTGAGGATTTAGACAAAATTATGTTTTTTTTTTTGTTTTTAATCGGCACCTCGCAGGTCAACCTATGATGGTAGCTTCTGCTTATAATAATAATAATATATCATTTAATTCAGGTAACAAAAGACCCATATCATATATACCTTACAGACTAACATACATATTTATATAAACCGTCATGTTGCGCTGCGTGGTGTCACGTAGCCTTCCTCGGAATCGCCGATACATGACACCCTTTGGCCTAAACTCATCCTTGAGAAAGTTCTCAATATTATGAGTCGGAACTCGCACCACGAATGACTTAAAATTCGTGTTGTGGCGCGACTCCAACTTCTCGACCCTCAAGGTCCAGTTGGTCTTCGCTCGGACATACTCCACGATCTCCTCAATCATCGTTGGTATCGCTTAACTGGACTCCAGCCAGGGGCGAATATATTATAAACAGAAAAAAAATGTACCAGTATTTATTATCTGCTCTTAGCGTGCAGTCGCTTGCGACTGCGCGCTAAGGGCACCCCCTGTGGGGTATAAGCTTAGGCTTAGGGCGACGCTGGGGGAGTTCAGCAAAGGGACCCAAATCTGAATAATATGATTGTTTAAGGACTGATTTAAAACTACAGGCTCAACATCGCGGGCTGGCTCGAGCAAGGGTCGGGGGACGAAATTATGAGTATGAACGCAGATGTTTATATGAAAGAAGGAGAAGATCGAAGAAACGCGGAATACTAAAGCATGTAAAACGACTCTTAGCGAAGCCGAAAGGCACTTACTTGTTTTCCTCGTCATTGCGATCATTTTTTTGTTCTACATCATACCTGGGAACTTTCTAGTTACAGAGATATTGGGGGTCAAAGTTTCAACTTTTGGACAAGTTTTTTTTTTAAACAAGTTTTTATTGCAAGATTTTTACTTTAAACACCTCCACAACCCTCGTACTATTCAATCCATCCATCAACACAATGTTTTGAGTACGTTACATTGAGTTCTATAACAAAACATGATTTTTCACCCCAAAAAAAAAGTGTTTATCAGCAATAATTTTTGCGTACAGTTACTTAGTTTGAGTTACTTGGTTGACGGTTTCGTGATGAGGTTGTTTACACCCTGTATATGTATGTACCATCTAGACAGATGGTGACTACTGAGATGACGGCTAAAATATAATATGGGAAAAGAAGGCATGGCAAGGAAGGCATGAAGGCAAAGAAGGCATCAATGCAACAAACAACAAATATGTAAGAATAATGCATGATGCAATGCAACAAACAACAAATATGGAAGAATAAGGCATAATGCAAGCATCATGCCTTCTTATCTCATGTTTTTTTTGTTTGTTGCATTGGCAACAAACAACAAATATGGAAGAACAAGGCATGATGCAATGCAACAAACAACAAATATGGAAGAATAAGGCATGATGTAATGCAACAAACAACAAATATGGAAAAAGAAAGCATGATGCAATGCAACATACAACAAATATAGAAGAAGAAGGCATGATGCAATGCAACAAACAACAAATATGGAAGAAGAAGGCATGATGCAATGCAACAAACAACAAATATGGAAGAAGAAGGCATGTTGCTATGCAACAAACAACAAATATGGAAGAAGGCATGATGCAATGCCACAAACAACAAATATGGAAGAAGAAGGCATGATGCAATGCCACAAACAACAAATATGGAAAAAGACATGATGCAATGCAACAAACAACAAATTGGCACAAAGACAGGAGATATGGTGATGTCTTCATCTAAAAGAGGATATGGAAAAATAAGAAAAGTATTACGAAGAAAAAAGTCTTTAAAATTAATTTGCAAATCATCGTCTTAAGTTGTTTTTGCACGAATCCTTTTCTTATGAAAATCAATTACGTTATTAGATATGCAAGTACATAACCGTAATGACCTTTTGACTCAAACAATGATGCATTAATACATAGATAAATTAATTAAATATCTGTCAAAGGTATCGTGTGTGGCGTGGTATTTGTGTGTAAATGTGCGTCACAGGCTAATCATGGTCGCGATATTAATTTTAACTGACTGATCTTTACGGTCACCACCATCTGCCTATAGACTTTTCCCAACTAATGTATGCGACTGTCCCTTTAAACTTATTATTGTTTATTCATTTGTTTTTTTGACACCAGTCCGTTCGGACGTAAACATTTTTTGTCTACGTCTGAACGGACCAAAATGAATTGACAGCGGTCCGTTGAGACTAAACACCCCCCGGCCAGCCTAATTTTGCGAATTGGACATTTTGCGCCTAAACGCCAAACGGATGCACCTGAATACCAGTATTTAACATGGAGCGACTCTATTTGACCTCCACAACCCAGAATCTTCTCCCCGAATCCCCGAAAGGGTTAGGCAGGGTGTACTTAATGGTACACCCACATTTCACCAGTTATGTTTTAAGTCCCATGTAATAAATGGTCGATCGTATTGCCATCAACTAGAATTAAATCCAGACTCCGTTGCAAGAAATTCTTGATGGATAACCCAATATCATTTAGCTGCGCTTGCGACAACTCGACCAATGAGGCAGTCAAATGTGTGTGTGTGTGTGTGTGTAATTGGGCTAAGAATCAGCACTTTATGAACGTCAATTGACAGCCCCCAAAAACGCCTGACATTCACCGAAAAAAGTGGTGCAACAAAGTTATCATCATCATCATCAGCCTATTAATGTCCCCACTGTTGGGACACAGGCCTCGTCTCTATGAGAGGGATTGGGCTATAATCCACCACGCGGGCCCAGTGCGGATTGGTAGATGTCACATGTCTTCGAATCAAACAACCATCAATGTAATCGTTCTTGTTTGTCATATTAATCGATCAATCACAATTTTATTAGGCTTTATGTCAACAATAACATTGTTAATTCAATTAAAACTATGATTATTAAACTCGTTACAACTACTGCTCACCTCGCTTACACAAAAGACGGGAAGATGAACAGTGAATAACATACAAGAATCTTTCACACACTACATAACATGCACTTAATACCACAGCAAATAAAGCTTATTATTCAATACCAATTCTTATAAGTTTCCTGTTTCTTACAAGGACATAGGCTTAAACGAGTCATCGTCATAAAGCTATGACGTTAAAATATATTGATTTTGTAATATTTACTAACAAAACAAAAGACATATCGAACGTCACGTCAAATGTTGATATACCGAACGTTTTACATCTACCTGCCTAACCTACATTCAAAGACAGACAACGTTTTTTCATCGATCAATGCGTAAATTGCACAAACAAATTGGAAATTTTGCAATTTGTCCATTTTGCAAATTGAACATTCTGAGCACAAAATTGCGTAAACAATATAAACTTCAAGGAGAATTTGATAGATAATATCAACAGTAGACAATGAAATGCATAAATCAGACAAACCTCAACAAGTGAATGAACTGCAACACTACAAATAGCAACTTATTTCTTATCAAGGAGTCTGTAATGAAAGTGTTTATCCAATTTATTGCACGAGATGACACTCGCCTGATGTTGCCTATCTCAATTATAAGTTAATTAATTAAAATCGGCCAAGTGTGAGGTATTTGGGCATAGTGTTCCGTACACGTTTGCAAAAGAACCATGCAGAATAACAAGAAAAACCGGCCAAGTGCGAGTCGGACTCGCGCACGAAGGGTTCCGTACCATTATCTACACATTAGACAAAACGGCAAAAAAATCACGTTTGTTGTATGGGACCCCCCCTTAAATATTAATTTTATTCTGTTTATAGTATTTTTTGTTATAGCGGCAACAGAAATACATCATCTGTGAAAATTTCAACTGTCTAGCTGTCACGGTTCATGAGATACAGCCTGGTGACAGACAGACGGACAGACAGCGAAGTCTTAGTAATAGGGTTCCGTTTTTACCCTTTGGGTACGGAACCCTAATAAACGAATGCTACCTTTGTGTGTTCTGTAAAATTTTAAAACGAAAAATTCTGTTATTTTATTCATCACATCTTTAGTTTAAAGTTGAGAATAGTTACGATAAATGATGTTTATTTTGCAAATAGACACTTTTACATTTATTTATTTTTAAACTAGACGAGGCCGGTGTTTCGTGCCTGACAACTCTTAGATGAAACAGCCGAAACAAACTCAGAGGTCATAAATATTTTTTAAAGTCCAGACATAATCCTGGTTAACTACATGAGGACTATGAAGTTGTAATAGGTACCCACTATACAGAGTGTAAACGAACCCTATAATAAGCCGAAGTAACCCTAAGCAAAAATGATTGCTGGGAAACGACTGTTTTTTGGAGTGAAAAATCACGTTTTACGGTAAAACTCAACGTAACTCACTCAAAACATTGTGCTGATAAATGGATTGAATAGTATGAGTATGGGGGTCGTGGAGGTGTATAAAGTATAGTTCATCCATTAAAAACATGTATTTTAAAAAAAACTTGTGAAAATTTTGGAACTTTGACCCCCAATATGTCCGTAACTAGAAGGTTCTCAGGTATGGTCTAGAACCGGGGTTGGCAACCTTTTGAGTCGGAACTGTCGGAAGAGTCAAAAATTACAATTTCAAAAATGAATTGAAAAGCCACAAAATTTTTTAGTGACAGTGACAACGCGTGTCACGGGGGAGGGGTGCGGTGAAAAGCGAATACAAGTGGCTAAGAGAAAGAAATGGTGCCTCGGTGATCCTCATTAATCGATTCAGAAAAAATGTTAAGTGTTTTTTTTTCATTAAATAAATAATATTAATTTGCGTATGGAACTAAAGAGCCGCAGCTTCACATCCAAAGAGCCGCATGTGGCTCGCGAGGTTGCCGACCCATGGTCTAGAACAAAAAAATGATCGCAATGACGGGGAAAACGAGTGCCTTTCGGCTTCGTCTTTGTAGCACTTAGATACCTGCAATTACAGACACAATTAAAATAACAATGCACCTTGCCCGATCGGGCACGGCTGGGGACATAACCCTTTATTTTCCTTATTGCATATTAATTTCCAAACAAAATCAAAATTGTTTTGATGGGGATCTTTGTGATAATTAATCAATTGTAATGCGGAACACCAAAATTTAATTAAACACTACAGACGGGTTCATCACCCTCTCCCCGTTAGCAGAATAATTCAAATACGAAATAAACTAGTTATTATCAATAAAAGGTCAAAGATTCAGTTACAATGGTGGAACTTGAAACTCGTTAACTTTGACAAAGACATGAGAAAACCTACACCAAACGTAATTGACAACTGTTGCTGTTCATGTTTCTATCTCGTATTGTAGTTGAATTTGTATGTAAGATTTACTTATTGTATTTAAATTGGATTCTGTATTAATTTTTTTTTCTTGTTTTTAATTTTGATTTTGTATTTAATTTGTAATAAATTTGTAATAATTTTGATTTTGTATTTAATTGTGATTTCGTATTTAATTTCTGATTTTGTTTTGTTTTTTAATTTTTGTATTTAATTTTGATTTTGACTCTGTTCTTATCTGGTTACATTTATTATTGTATGTGGCATGCGGTGGTAACCTGTAAGAAATTGTTAACCTTTGATATAAGAATCTTTATTTAAACATGTAACAGTATAAACTATTGTTGGTTGGCCTGAAATAAATAAATAAATAAAAATAAGATTTCTAACTTTTCGGAATAAAAATAAAACCGAGTTCAAAAACAATAAAAAAGTGAAACAAGGCCTGATGTTACACCATCATGTTGTATAAACAATAAACATCCAAGCGATTACAGCAATCACGACCAATTTGCCGTCTATTATTGAACAGTTCTTTTGAATATCTCCGAAAATCAACATCAGATCTTCACCAAACTTAAACGGGACCACCGCAAAATAATATTCTTCCAAACAAAAATAGAACCATTAAAATCGGTTCACAATTTGCGAAGATATAGCTAAACATATTATTATATAAAAAAAAAAAAACAGACGAAGATTGATAACCTCCTCCTTTTGGAAGTAGGTAAAAAATAGGTTTTTTTTTTTAAACAGACAAAAAGACTTATTTAAAAATATCGCGTCCATATTCTGGTTCATAATCTGACAACCAGTCTTACCAAGGGGTATCTAATTACCCAGTACTAACTGGGTTGTGGAGGTCAGACAGGCAGTCGATCCATGTAAAATACTGGTATTCAGCTGCATCCGGTTAGGCTGGAAACCGACACCAAAATAGTTGGGAAAAAGCTGGGCAGATGATGATGATGATTCTGATTCATAATCTTAAAAGCAAACAAATACTCATGACCTGCTTAGCCTTTTGATAACAGTGGTAGCACTTCAATACCCGCAATTACAGACACAATTAAGTGCTTCCAGTCTAACCGGTTGCATCTGAATACCAATATTTAAGGGAAAGGTAGAACGCATAATTCAAATTTTCTTACGACTTTTGCAATTTGCAGATCAGGCCATATTATTATAATGTATGAAAATTTTAATTTCGCGGTCTACCGTGGTCTCGGTAAGTAATGGATGGGACCCATCCAAGGCTCGACCTCGGCTAGATATTCATAAAATTGAAAATCGAACGGTGACCGTTATTGTTTAGCCACAAGGAGAGCCTAGTGGCTAAACAATAACGAATACGGATAAAAAATATGTTTTTATTAATCTCATCGTTAGTGCAACCGCAAAACATAATAATTATTATTGCTCACTACGTATTACTATTTAATTACTTCTAATAACATAGTAAGATGCAAAACTACGAAACAAAGTAATGACGTAAGTACATAGAAATATGTACGTTAATTTATTAATTACGTATGTGTTGTGTATTATTACGGGTGTGTTTTATTATGAATGTGTTATTGTGTTGTACAAGCGTAAGACTCCTGACCTATAACATATTTACATAATTTTGTTTTTACGTAAATGTGACGTGAGCGTTTATTTGTTATTAAAGTGAAGCAGTTTGAAAACAATGTAGTAATGTATTTGCTAGACGTTGAAAACAATGTAGTAATGTATTTGCTAGACGTAAATGCAGTTACTAACGCGTTACGTTACGCTATCCATAAGAAAGGTGGTCCAAACGAGTAACAAAGTGGAATAGCCCTGGATGTCATCATCTGCCTAGCCTTTTCCCAACTTTGTTGGGGTCGGCTTCCAGTTTTACCGGATGCAGCTGAATACCAGTATTTTACATGGAGCGACTGCCTATCTGACTTCCACAACCCAGTTAGTACCGGGTAATACGATACCCCTTGGTAAGACTGGTTGTCGGACTTTTTGGGCCTCTGACTACCTAACGACTGTCAAAGAGCTACAAATGACAGCCGGGACCAACGGCTTAACGTGCTTTCCGAGGCACGGAGGAAACTCGGTATGTAATGGGCGGTCACCCATCCACAGACCAACCTAGGCAAGCACGGCTTAACCTAACGATCGACCCGAGCGGCTGTTATTATTTAGCCACGAGCTAGAATAGCCCTGGAAGTGAAAGAGAAAAAGGCAGACCACAAACTCGCTGGGTCGACGAAATACTAAAAGTAGCAGGAAGTGACTGGTTGGAAGCGGCTAATACCAAAAAAAATGAAGGCAATATGGCTAGTGTCCTGAAAAAATCTAATTAGTCCGTCAGTCAGACTATCAAAAAATACTTGACATGTATTTTTTCTTTTGTTACGTAGCCCAAAATTTACGAACATACGACGCTTTTAAAATTTTCAATACGTCACGCCGCGCGCCGAGCTATAATTTTTAGTGTGTTCTGACGTCACGAGCCCCCACTTCCGAGGTTTGATGCATTTTATCTTTGTCAATATTCATTGATTTACAAAAACAAAAAATACGTGTCCATTATTTTCCAATACTTTAACTGACGGACTGAATAGATTTGCAATTTATTGATGGTGGAAACTAACCTATTTGAGGAGGCCTATACCCGTAAGGGGAACATGACACCGGGGGTGCGGGACTGTTCGAAAGAGATACCGTGGCCCCGGAACACAAAGGGCGATGTAGGAACATGGATGGGTTTTAGTCGGTAAAAGTCTGACACTCCCTCCTGCTCCGCCCAGAGCGGGAGGAGTCATTTGATGATTTCCAATCCGAAAAAAAAAATTAAGGGAGGACATGACAGAAACTTGTCCAACCAATTTTATTTTATTTTCTTTTCTTTTATTACTGTCTTGGAAATAAAAAGGCATAAAATAATAATAATTAAAGCTACTGAAAATTTGAAGAGGGGCCAATGTACCTCTAACAACTGTTACAATAATAAATGTATGTTCGCAAAACACGACACAATGTAGGGAAAATCTAATTTCTTACTCTGTTGTTCTGAAACTATCAAAGTAAAACAATAAAATACCTACATATGTGGATGGATGGAAAATTCCCTCGAGCAAGAAGATACAGGGCTTTATTAGTAAACCAAACATTTGCTTTTAGGAAATTAAGATACAGTTTCTCTGGAAAATGCCCATCTAAGAAATTACTTAGTTCTATTCCCAATTTACAACACAAATAAGCGTTGCTTTGTTGTATATCATATCATCACCATAATCATCATCATCAGCCTTTTTTAATTTTCCCACTGCTGGGACACGGCCTCCTCTTAATGAGAAGGAATGGGCTATAATCCACCACGCGGGCCCAGTGCGGATTGGTAGATGTCACAATGTCTTCGAATTTTTGGTTCTATAAGACATGCCGGTTTCCTCACGATGTTTTCCTCCTCCGTTTTGAGAGCAGTGGCGATGAAATCAATTACACAAAGTAATGCGCCTGTCTGGGTTCGATCCCACGACTTACTGTTCGTAAGTCGGCCACCACTGGGCCACCGCTGTTCTCATATATATTCATATATACCATAATATATCATAAGACCTGCTATTCCCGGATTCGGCAGAGGTGTACCTAATATGTAATACCACGACATTTTGCTAGTTATGTTCAAGTACCATGTTATAGAGGCGAGCTTTTGCCATCAACAGGGCATCAATCCAGACTCTGTGGCTGCTATACTGAGAAATTAACTTAGATGTTTCTTTGCAATCCAACATCCCTAATGAAAACAATATCTGTGATTCAGGGATCTTCTTAGAGTATCGATGACAAAAAGTTCAAATGTGTTAAAGCCCAAAACTCAGTCAAGCGAACTCCGCTCACTGGAGTATTAAATAGATCATCAAGTGCGCAGGTGTATTGGTGCATTGGTGTGGTTAAAGGGGAAAATATACAAGTCCGTGATTAGACCTGTCGTACTGTATGGATCGGAATGCTGGGCTGTGAAGAAGATGGAAGAAAAAAGATTGCATGTAGCGGAGATGAGAATGTTGAGGTGGATGTGTGGTGTGACAAGAATGGATAAAATAAGGAATGAGTGTATTAGAGGAAGTTTGATAGTTGCGCCAGTTACAGAAAAGTTGAAAGGGAATCGACTGTCTTGGTATGGGCATGTGATGAGGTGGGAAGAATCGCATGTGACTAAAAGAGTGATGAATATAAATGTTGATGGATGGAGGGGGAGAGGAAGACCAAAGAAACGATGGATGGATTGTGTGAGGAATGATATGAATGAAAAAGGTGTAAATGACTGTGTGACGGTTGACAGGGGAGAATGGAAGAAAAAAACATGTTGCGCCGACCACAAGTAACATGGGATAAGGGCAGGAAGATGAGATGATGAAGTGCGCAGGTGCATGCGGTGCAAGATAGAAGGTGGACCATTGTCTGCGGGGAGACGCCGCATACGCATGTGAAATCTGAGCCATCCATGACCATCTGTAGAGATTGACTTTGCTCCGGCCAACTTGGCATTGAAGTCTGTTAGGGATTTCCAAGTTTGACACACCAATGCGTGACCAGGTGGAAGATTTGGATGAAAAAGTGCAAGTAAAAACTTAATATTCAATACGTATATATTTGTCTTTTTTAAACTTTCACGATCAAAACACATTATAAACACATATAAACGGGTATTTTCGCGAATTTTTACCTTTAATATTTGCCCGACGTTTTGAAATATTAAAGGTAAAAATTCGCGAAAATACCCGTTTATATGTGTTTATAATGTGTTTTGATCGTGAAAGTTTAAAAAAGACAATTGCTAACCGGTACGGGCCGGAAATAGTAAAGAAAGTTCACCATCTAGAATATTTACGGAACAAAAGTGCACGTCTTATTACATCACTGGCATTTTTAACTAAATGTCGTGATTGGGACTTAATACCTACGTGTTGTCGACTCAAACCGCGTTGTGATATCGAACATTCCGGAAAAATTCTAAGGAATGCGAGTGTCCGCCTTCTTAAGCAGTTAATTAGAAATGATAATAACTATCTTAACAAAGTGCAAAGTGACCTGTATAATGTTCATATGGAGTGTAGCGTAGTGTTGTCATTCAGTGATTTTGATGTGTGTGACCGAGTTACTTATTATCAAGCGCAACGAACCAAGGAGTGTTGTGCCGAGCGACATGAGAAGAAGTTCAACCGTCTGTTGGCTCGAAGTGGTAAGGTCCAGTATAATAAGGTACAAACACAAAAGGCTAAGACGGTGATAAATCTTACTGAATATAATTACAACGACGACACACTTAGCATTCTAGAAAAAGGAACAAATTTTGCTTTAACGCCTAAAAGGATTCCGTATGAGGATATAGTGAGCAGTGTCGAGGAGGCCATTGTTCGTAATAAGATTCCTTCGAATGACGCGGAAACGCTAAGACAGGATGTCTCCGTTATATTACGAAAATGTCGGCCTCCAAAGCCCAACGTAACGGCGGGTGAGCTACAGGCGCTTGAGGACCTACGTAATAATGATGAGATTCTCGTGCTTAAAGCAGATAAGGGTAACGCTACCGTTATAATGAAGACAGAAGACTATGACACTAAAATACGGAATTTGCTTGAAGACAAAAAGGTGTATAAGCCGGTTTCATATAATCCCACGGCAAGAGTCACGAAACGGGTCAGGGCAGTTATACACGAGTATAGTGACTTGTTCGATGAAGATGTTTTTGAACGCCTATATAGACCAGCCATAGTTCAAGCACCCAAATTGTATGGATTACCTAAAGTTCACAAATCCAACGTGCCCCTGCGACCGATCGTTAGCCAGGTGGACTCGCCTACGTACAATTTGGCGAAACATGTTGCTGGTATACTGCAGCCGCTAACGGGCAAGACGTCTTCTTTTGTCAAGGATTCGCGACATTTCATCGGCATCATCAAGGACATGAAGTTGGAACCCAGAGATACAATGGTGAGCTTTGACGTTGAGTCTCTTTTTACATGTGTTCCTTTGAAGGATTGTCTTGATGTTGTTAGGCAAAGATTGTGTGATCAGGAACTTCCTGACCAGTATATCTGTCTTCTGGAGAACTGTTTAGACGGAAATTTCTTCTTATACCAGGGGCAACATTACCTCCAGATTGATGGCGTAGCTATGGGCAGTCCTGTAGCTCCTGTACTTGCCAATATCTGGATGGAGCACTTTGAGACTATGATCAACATGACAGCTCACGGTATAAGACTCTGGAAAAGGTACGTCGATGATGTTTTCTGCATTATCAATGGAGGTAAACAAGAAGTTGATCAACTGACAGAACATCTTAACTCCATACACCCGAAGATAAGATTCACGTATGAGATGGAATATAACAGATCTTTAGCCTTCTTAGATTTAAAAGTGATGGTTAAGTCCAATGGAACCTTGTCGCATACTGTGTACAGAAAACCGACACACACGGACAGGTATCTGAATGCTGCCTCACATCATCATCCAGCACATCTTCAGTCAGTAGTTTCTTCTCTCATGAACAGAGCCTATGACCTCTGTGACCCTGAACATCTGCCCGGAGAGCTGGAACATGTTCAGGAGGTTCTTAAACGAAACGGGTACAAGACTAATGGGTGGCATCCAGATAGCAGACGCAAGCAAAAGCAAAAACACATTGATGTAACAAGACAGCCAGCATTCATGCCTTATGTGAAAGGGGTTACGGACAAAATTGGGAACCTTTTCAAGAAGTTTTCAATTAAGTCGATTTATACTCCATTCAACAAAGTGGCTAAGCGTCTGCGTACACCGAAGGATGTAGTACCTTTCCAGGTTCCTGGTGTTTACAAAATCGATTGCAGCTGCGGCCGTTCCTACATAGGCCAAACGAAGCGAACAGTCGCTGAAAGGGTCAAGGAACACATAGCAGCGGTCAAAAATCGACAAACAAACAAGTCCGCTATAGCGGAGCATGTGATAGACTCAGGACCCAACCACTGGATGGAGTTACACAACCCAAAAATCCTTGCAAATGAGAAGCACTACTATAAGAGAATGGTTCGGGAAGCGATTGAGATCAAGAAGTATCCTAATTTCAATCGCGAAGACGGCTTCAGACTCTCTCCCGCTTGGAATCCAGTGATCACTAAGTGTACTCGTCAAGTGAAATCATCTCAGTATGCGGACACTGTTAGTGTAGTGTGCTGTCCTAGTGTGAACCGGCCCTAATTAACATTTATGAAGATCAAGTGAGGGTAGTTGAATAAACACCTTCGCTTTGCTGTGGCGGTACCTCCAATACTTCAGTCTTCCGGCGACCACGGCTGGTGCAATCCGGTCGAAACGTCGGGCAAATATTAAAGGTAAAAATTCGCGAAAATACCCGTTTATATGTGTTTATAACGTATATATTTATCTATATAATGTTTTTGTACTGTATAAAACAACAAATTATTCTACTTAAGCTAAATACACATACCTAAAAGAGCAGCTATAATACTTTTCTTTGGTTTAATAACACATTACAGTCTAGCTAAACTTTATCGACATGACTAAAATTTAAAATTGAACCTATTTGGGCCGCTCACCATAATTTTTCGCTCTCCGTTCTCTCCAAAACAAATTGACAAAAACGTTACTTGACTAATTTTATGGTGCAATTACTGTTGATTGTGTGGTGCCATCTACGATGAGAATAGCGATCATTGACCCACCTAAATTTATTAAACTTCTTAACTTTGAAAACCAAAAAAAAAGCCTGTTCAAGTCTGGAATCGTCATCTATCGTGATCTTCAACATTTTTTATAATGAAAGCCCCCCGACCCAACGATGGGAACGATATATGGTTTTATTTGTTTTGGTTCGTACGAAGAAATATAGGGAGAAGGCAAAGACCGCTATTCTCATCTTAACTGGCGCCAACTATAGCACTGATTCGATTGCCTATAGAATACAAGCAAACAAACTTTACGAGGAAATGAAAAGGGTCGAGTACCTACTCCCGTCTTGCGATTACCAGTAAAATAGAAGCATCGCGTGATTGAATTCGAGTAAAGTTATTCGAACCCCCGAATACGAGCAAACGACCAAATGTAATCGTACCATTAACCGAAAAAGAAATCAAAAATTACTGTGATAGTAATACCAGATGACTTTTTATCACTTTCCAAAAAAAGGGTATAGATACATAGATAGATAAAAAAGGGTATATTAGGTGAACGGAGTAGAAGCTTATGGCATAACTAGTTTTTTTTATTTTTTCCACAGCTTAGAAAAAAATTAATATATCATCAAAAAACGCTACAAGTTTCAAGTAAACTTTTCATATTAGAACAAAGAAAGAGAAATTTTGGAAAAAAAATAAAAAATATTGAATTTAGTTTTTTTTGTTTTTTTTTTTTTTGCAGAAAACAAAAACTAAGTATGCCATTTGCTTCGACTCTGTTCACCTATATTACCCATTTTTTGGAAAGTGATAAAAAAGTCATCCGGTATACGTACGACCGTAGGGTTGTACGTATATCGGAACAATAATTAAGATAATTTTCGTCTATCAGCCTTAGTGCAACACATCTTTAGCATGATCCAGCCAATGAGGCAACAGCTCCACATGCTTCTGCAGCATCGCTCCAGGACTGTCGGTGGTCGACAGCTGGCTATGACCCACCAGGTAGTAGTCTTCAGCCAGATACTTGTTTGTTACTCCACAAGCCAGAAGGCTCTTGAGGGCTTCTAGAGCTTGAGGGGATGGTATCTTCGCTGTTGGAAAAGAAAAAAAAAAAGATTTACAAACATCTTCATCATCAGCCTATAAATGTCCCCACTGCTGGGACTCAAGGCTCCTCTCTATGAGAGGGAATGGGGTATAATCTACCACGCTGGCCAAGTGTGGATTGGTAGATGTCACATGTCTTCGAATTTTTTGGTTCTAGGTTTCCTCACGATGTTTTCCTTCACCGTTCTGAGATCAGTGGTGATGAAATAAATTACACAAAGTAATATGCCTGTCTGGGTTCGAACCCATGACTTACTGTTCGTAAGTCGGGGCCGCCACCACTGGGAGGATTATTGGGATTACCATAGATTTACAAACATTGTGCATGAATGAAACATAACATCACGACTATAGTTTCCCGTATACCCGCGTTTATCTAGTTATGTTTAAGACCAACGTTATGTGAGCCTATGGCCGTCAAACGGGCACAAATTTAGAATCCGTGACTACATCATAAAAAAAATTCATGGAAAAATACAATAACACTTTAACCGAACTGGGAATCAAAATCAGGACCTCATGATCAACGAGACAGATGGATAAGACATGACTATTTAATAATAACTTATAAACCTCAACAACGCCTTTTTCAGTTTTTCAATCTCACTCAGTAATGGGTCTCGATTTAGAACTGGTCGAGATTGTGCTAGGCACTAGACAATGGTGAGATTTCCCATTAGTAAAATAATTTTCAGAATCGAATGAATAGTTTAAAAGATGCTTTCTAAATCCAAACTTGCAAACTCTACTTCTTTATAATAATAGATATCGGACTATCGTCCGAAACAAAACTACTTACTTCTAAAATCACCGATAAAGGAAATCCCAACGGCTCTCCTGTTATATCCGAAAGTGTGTGCCCCCACGGTATGCCAGCCAGCTCCCTCGTACACCTTCCCATTACCACCGATTAGGAACCTGGGGATTCATCAAAAACATTCGCTGAACTCAAAGGAACAGTAAGCCTTCGGGGAAATCGCGTAATTGACACAAGACTGGGAACTGTAATTTGACCAATTTGTTATCTTTGCAGACTACAAATCAGTTCCCCAAACGACACGAAACTTCTAAAGGTTTTTGGCCTCTGAAATGTGTTCTGACGACTTAGTTTTTCTATTTCTGAAGATTGATTCTTGAGATTAATAACGTCATCGCGGCGAATATTCCTTTATTACAGTAATGGAAGTTTCTGCGAATAGCTCACAGTAATGGAAGCTTTTTGATTTATATGAATTTTGGTCATAAATCCGTCCTTATTTTTGGCAAGGTTAAAACTATTGAAAAAGAATAAACTAAAATAGCTGTAATGCACGTAGCTATCAATGTAAATAAATGTCTAACTACGGTGCTCTCGAAACTGAAAACATAGTTACTTTTTAATGTATAAACTAACACGGCAACATATACTAACAATAAATAACTTTTTGCTATCGGATGTTGCTCAGTAACACTTGGAAACGTTGCTCTACAAAAAGTAACTGCGGTGTGCATGCACCATAAGTCACTGAAAACAAACAATAATTTTAGTTTTCACTGTTTAAGGCTTGTACTGGCCGGGGGCCACCGTAGGCGTGGGTTTAGAGCTATGGGCTAGCTCGCCGTCCGTCCGTTTCATGACGACAGGCCGTGTTGACGGCGCAAGAGTGTTTCACGCGCGCCTCAAAGAGAGTCAGCAAAAGGAAGGGCAAGGACCGATGCGGGGCTGCGGGACTGTTCGAAATATATCTCTTTTCTGTCTTTCCTTGTGTCCCGTAACCCCGGAACACTAAGGGCGATGAAGTAACATGGATGGGTTTAAGTCAGTAAAAGTCTAACACTCCGTCCTGCTCTGGTCGGAGCAGGAGGAGTCATTTCATGATTACCCATCCGAAAAAAAAAGGCTTGGTCGTTACTCATAAGTACTCATAACCATCACAAAAACTTGAAGAATTCAAAGCAAAACAAGAACCCTACACAGAAGGGACGACCTCTGGCTCATTGCAACAAAGGTTCCAAGAACTAAGTATGCTTACGATTGTCCAATATCGGTGAATCCCCGATCTTGCATATGATATTTCCTGATCCCATTGGCCGCTTTCTGGCACTCCTCATCACTGTTACACTCAGGAACAACCGTATGCTGTATCACGGCGATGTTCACAGGATTCGAAAGAGGGTCCTGTCGCAGGAGTGGAGAACTGCCCCATTCGGTAATTGGAATTACTCCACAGTCCCCATCTAGAAGAAAAATATAACATCAGTTGGGAAGGATTGATAAGGTGATTCAAGTTTTTCAGGGTATGACTAGTGTAGATATATATTCAAACCAATCCTGACATGTGTACGCCATCAGATCTAGAACAGCACCAAAATACTTATTCCGTGCAATTATTTAATCGGCTATAAAATAGAGTACTTGTAGGCAACAAATAACATTTCAACGTAAAAACCCCTTTGAATGTTTGGTCCCGATTCACTCTAGAGTCCATTCACTCCGATTTACCCGGTAGTAAGTAATGCAGAATCGAGCCCATTAGATTTTCCATAGACCGTATAATATTATGTAAAAAATGTTACGAAAATCGGTACCGTGATCGAAATTCTTCACAAGGCTGCAGAATTTTTCGAAAATAGACTATGAGAATTAGTCTTCTTAAAGGAAAACACTATCGAATGATTACTTTCTCACGAGAAAACTTTCAAAGAGAACCATCTACAAAATTAATTAGGTACTCAGAAACTTACCTTTTGCCTCTACCGTTAACTTGACAACTAACGTTAGGAACAAAATTACCCTCATTTTGCTAAAAGAAAAACACTTCTTTTTGCCAAAACACGAAAGTAAAATCACTATAAGCTTTCACGCTGAAATCACGGATGTGAATAAATAATTAGTAGCTCTGTACCTCTTTATATTTGCATAAATCAGTTGCAACTGCTGCTAGGGTACTGGGTAAAAACCTTTATCAATAGGGAAATACAGTCTTTTTCTAAGGATAAATTCAGTTATTCCCTGAAACTGCGTTTCCTCTGAGTTGCAATGATAAGAGTCTGTATGAAATGAATAGTTCGGAAACTAATAAAAACATACAGTATTATCTAAACTTGGCACGACTTGAACGCAAATAGGTCAGGTTTAGTTAACAGATATGCTATTTGCTATGTTTAGTTAGGTCGCAAGTTTGACCGAACAACTAAGAATGCGATAGTCGTACGTAACTGTACTGCGTTCTCGATTTAATTTGCTAAACAATGTGTTTTTGGAAAAGCAAGTTTAAAGTCTTATAGTTCAAATTGCTCTTCAACTTCAAAAGGTTTTCTAAGTAACAATCATTTTGAAATCAACCAAATCTATTCAAGCAACTTTACGTAACTATTTATTGCCTATTGTAGAAGCTTTTTTACATTTTAATGAATTTACAATACGATAAACACTGATAACATTTCAATGTAAACTTTGAGTAATTATAAATAGAATGTAGGTATAGTTTGTTAAGAATGATGCAACGTATAGTTTGTAAGCACAAGGAAAATATCGATTATGGAGGAGGGGAGTTACAATAACCTTTTTCTAACTTCGATATGTAGAGCCGAGGAGTTTAATTGATAAGCCACTTTCACTACTTTCCAATTTTGCACTTCTATACACTCACAAATACGAATATTACCGACTAAACCCAATTTGTATTACACGGCTAAAATACGAATAGTGGCAAGTGGCTCATCAATTAAAGTCCTCGACTGTGAGTTTTATTAAATCTTTCTCAAAAAAAGAAAAGCTGTTTTATGAATAATTAAATGTCAATAAAAAATCAAAATCTTATGAAGAAACATTTATAAGGCCACTTCAGATGATTCTGACATTTAAAAAAGGCGTTTTAAAAAAAATCTTACTCATAAAATCTGATTTAAAGATGTAATTGAAAGGAAAAAAATAACAAAATTATATTATGAATCGTTTTTAGGCTACTTCAGACAATTCAGAGTTTTCTAGGTGAAGCTGTACTAAGACTGTCTCTGTTGAGATAAATCTGTGAAATACATGTATTGCTAAACTAAGGGTTTATTATAACCCGACTGCAGCAGAGTTCAAGACGCGGGATTATGGTTTTAGTTCGTATGTTAACTGGAAAAATATAGATGTATTATTGGTACTTACACTTCTGTCTAACCCAACGGAGATTAGAAGCGTAATATTATGAAATATTTGTGTCGTTCTCTGTGTCCCTCGCCGCCTAGAGGCTACAATCATGCTTGAACCGATTTTAACAAATGAGCTGACGTTAGTTTACTCTTAATAGCGCGAGTAACATTTTTCTAACAATCTGTTAGATATTCTTATCAAACGCTTATTTAAGTTCGGAATCATGTTTGAGACGGAAGCACTACTAATCTCAACACAAAATTGTTTTTCCGTAAAAATAAACTTAAGTAATCTTTGTTCATTTCCCTCGGATTATTGCTTGAAATTAAGTTTCCCCAGAAAATGTAATTTAGGAAAACAACCGAATTAGGCCGAGAAATTACCAAGCATTTGATTTCAAAATAATAAACAGGAAAATTAACTGTTACAACAATGTTTAATTGAACGTAATATTTATAAATTTTATGCCTACAATAACAATTCATGTTAACAATTTTGTAACTATCAACTAGCTTATATCTGTGCCTTTGCCCGCGTAACTGCATGTGTGCCAAAAATGTAAAAAAAAAAAAACAATACTATTCAGTAGTTTTTGCGTAAAAGAGTTACAATAATACATCGATCGTCACAAATAAGATAAACACATCTGGTATATATTTTATGTGCACACGCCCGTGTTAGTTTAAATTTCTAAAATACTCAACAATATTAATTGAGTTCCAAAGTTTATTTTGTGTAATGGTGCATGCGCTCGGCAGCAGCGGGGATACCGGCGGTAACGAACGGAAAGCGTTGCGTGGCGCGCGGGCTGGCCGCAGCGCGGGCGGTAACAGAGCAGCGACAGCGCGTCACAGCTCCACGTTTAGCTCGAGACCGCATGCTGGCGGTGGCTGCTCAGGTGGCGGTCGGCGTTTCAACTGTGAGGGATGCGGGGCAACAGAACATACTTACGCTAGTTGCCGATTCCGTAACTACGAGTGCAGCAGTTGTAGACGGCCGGGACACCTGCGACGCGTGTGCCCGAACAGAGTGACGAACTGGGGAGGAGGCGCTGGGGTTAGGCGTTCCACGGTGAACTACGGAGAGGCGAGGGAAAATCCACCGTGCGAGGAGGTGTCGCCGGAAGATGATTTCCATCATCTGTACTTGAACGACTATCGAGCGGTAAAGTTGCCTATATGTATTGATAATGTTACTATTGAAATGGAGATTGATGATTCCATCGATATGGTCTTAAATTAAAGAGTAATAAATGTGTGTTTTTAGTAAAAGAAGTGAAGTATTTGGGTTATATCATTAGCAACGAGGGAATTAAAACAGATCCGACCAAGGTACAGGCCATCATTAACATTCCCCGACCGACAAATGTAACTGAATTAAGGTCGTTTTTGGGAATTACCAATTTTTATGGGAAATTTGTTAAGAATATGAGTGGTAAGTTAGCAGCACTTTACGAACTGTTAAAGAAAGGTAAACAGTGGGATTGGTCGATTGAGTGTGAAAAGTCTTTTGTAGAAATAAAAAAATATACTAGCGGGGGCACAAGTGTTAGCGCATTACGAACCTCGAAAACCATTGATATTAACGTGTGACGCAAGCGCGCGCGGGGTTGGTGGGGTTTTAACACAGCCTAGCGAACGAGGCGAGCGGCCGATCGCCTATACGTCACGCACACTTACAGAAGCGGAAAAAAATTATTCACAAATACACCGTGAGGCGCTAGCTATTATATTTTGCGTGAATAAATTTCATCAGTATTTATATGGCCGTAATTTCATTATACGAACGGATCATAAACCATTAGTCTCAATATTTGGCCCGAATACCGGAATACCGACTATGGTGGCGAGCCGAATGCAAAGATGGGCAATTATCTTATCAGCTTATTCATTCACTATCGAGTACGTACGCACCGATCAAAACGGAGCAGACGGGTTTTCTAGGTTACCGCTAGTTTCAAGTAATTCAACTACGGCTGTGCAGCCGGAGCAAACTCATTTGCACTTCGTACAACAATCATTGCTATTAGACTATAATGAAATTAAATGTCAAACAATGCGAGATGGGGAGTTGTCAAAAATATTGAGTTATATAAGAGATGGTTGGCCTACTGAATGTGAGATAACATGTTTAAAACCATACTTCAATAGGAAAAAGGAACTTTATGAAGAATTAGGGTGCATAATGTGGGGGTATAGACTAGTAGTACCAGAAGCATGTAGGGGTAAGGTACTATTAATGTTACATGAACCGCACATGGGTATAGTAAAATCGAAAGCTTTAGCTCGAAGTTATGTATGGTGGCCTGGGGTCGATGAAGCTGTGGAGCACATGTGTCGGGGGTGCGAAGTGTGTGCGGCTCAGGCAGATGCGCCGCCTCGGCAAGCACCTCGCATGTGGCCCTGGCCGAACCGACCCTGGAGTAGGATACATATCGACTACATGGGTCCTATAGGCGGAAGAACATACCTAGTGGTAGTGGACGCTACCTCCAAATGGTTGGAGGTATTCAATGTTTCAAACACTACAGCGTTCAATCTTATCGATAGATTAACCGAGTTGTTTAGTAGATGGGGCTTACCTAGACAGATAGTTAGTGATAACGGTACACAGTTCACGTCGAAGGAATTTCACGATTTTACAAAAACTAACGGAATTGAACACATTTTTACAGCCCCTTACCATCCCGCTTCAAATGGATTAGCAGAAAATGCAGTTAGACTTCTAAAAAGAGTAATAAAGAAAGCTATGACAGAAAAACAAAATATAGATAAAGCCATTTGGACATATTTACTGCATTATAGGAATGTGGAACATTCCACAACTGGAGAAAGTCCGGCGATGATATTGTTAGGCAGGCGTATACGTACACGGCTGGACACTATCAAACCAGATAGGGAAAACAAGGTACAGCGAGTCCAACAAAGACAGGTAGAATCTGTGGAAGGGGCGAGTAGGTGTGTCGGGAATAAGGGGGATGATGTATGGTATCGACAATACCTAAAAGGAGAAAAATGGATTCCCGGTAGAATATTAGATTCGCTAGGTCCTAGTAATTACAGAGTCATGGGGCAAACCGGAGAGACAGTTCACAGGCATATTGACCAATTGCGTAGGAGAACAGGAGGGAGATTATCTTTAGTATCTAGTGGTCCTAGTATTATGGAGCGATCAGTAACTGATTCTCAGACGACTCATGAGGCGGGTGAAGACCTTGGTGAAGGGGCTCAGTCGGAGGGGTCGCCAAGTAAAAAGGCCGAGCCGCCGCTGGCTCCACCCATTAACGAGCAAACAACTGTAGACGCTCAGGTTTCCACGGATGGTCAGGTTGTCTTGCCCCTGGTGCCGTCGACTCCACAACGCCCGTTTAGGCAATGTAGGCTTAAGATCCCTAATTATAAGGTTTAGAATAAAGCTTGTTTATTTCTCTTTTAGTTATGTTATGTAATGATTTAGCAGGAAGGAGTGTAATGTAGGTACTGGCTGGAATTATATTATCTGTGTTATTCATAGGTTCAAGTCTGTCAAACTATTCCAGCAGTAAAGGAGATGGCTTTGATGGTGAATATATAAAACTGCTGCAAGAGCGTGTATTATTTGCTGACCCTGGACATTACATTTTGTCTGTACGAGTACCTTACCTAGTACTATACAAACTGGACATAAAGCACCGACATAAACTATTACCACGTATTCAGAATATTATTGTTCAGAATCATGTTATTGTTTCGGTCGTAGGAGTACGTCGTCCGTACCTCTGGGAAAAGCTTTATGATGGACTAAGAAGGGCTTATTCCACATATCGGGGGATATGTGGAATAAGCCCTTCTTAGAGAACCCCCCTCAGGGGGGACAACTGGACTTTAATGTAAAAATAATCCAGAAAGTCCCATTTTCATTTTGAGTTATTCCACTATTCCCCCTAAGAGAATTTTCCTCAAAAAACAGAACCATTGTAATAAAATAAAAAAATAAAAATGTATGAGTGGATCATGCAAACGTAGATGTGAGTGGAAACGCCGTGAGAGGATGCCGTAGAAGTTCTACATAAACTGGCCTTATTAGTGACGTTCCTCAGAAAGTGCAGGTACGTAGCAACATGTATGCTGTATGACCAGATATCTGGACCAAGAAAAGGGAGTATGTTACTATCGCAGCACGTGGCATTGTTTAGTTTCTACCTACCTCATGTTTGCAGCAATAAATAAATAAAACACACATAACATCACACCCATTGGTAATATCGTATAAGAAAAAAAACATTGGGGAAACATTTACCAGTGTTTTTCAACCTTTTTCATGACACGACCCCTATAGTATGAAAACATATTTGGCGCCCACCCCCCCCCCCCCCTTCGCTTTTTCATTTATCTTATTAAATTACAAATATTAAATCCATACAAAATTTGTATGCATTTGCATGTTAAGATTCGTAAAAATAATTGTAGGTATTTAACACATTTTTTTTATTTGGAATTCGATTTAATTCTCAATGTAGCAAAAACGGATCCACGATGGGAGAAATTAGTTAATGATAAACAAGCGAATCCTCAATAGGACGGATCAGTTCTTATAGGTTTTTATTTTGTTAATTTGTATGAACATACAAATGTTTAACGTCCTTAGCAAGATAACGAGTTGTTTATCGCTGCTTTGTTTACTTTTTTATTTACTTCAAAAATATATTTACATTATTTACATACTGTTGACGCCTTGCATGTGTGCATTCATCAACGGCTCACGCACACACGCGTACACCGATAAAACCTTTTCAACTGACCTACAATACTGGCCAGTAGGAGTGTGACTCCATAGTAATAATTTAAAAATTCTGACACTCGCATTCAGATGTTGGTATCCGCCACACGTACTACGCATTGATTTCATAATTTTTTATTCATTAAACCAATTGTTGGAATTTAAATTTTGCATTATTATCCACCCCGCCTTAACCACGTGAAGCTCGGCACCGGCGTCTTCATTTTGGTCCTTCGAGCCGGATTGGCCCAGCGACCCCAGATTATTGAACCACTAACAAAAGAAGAAGAACAAAAGAAATGCTGCGCTGACGTGGATGGCGGCCGTCAGATGGAAAATTTATGCTACGGGTTCAACATTCAACGAGTCATACAACATACGACATTTCTATGAAGAATCTCATCATCAGAAGAATTTCGTAAACATCGACTTATTCGGAGTTGGGAGCTGAAGGCAAAGAGAACTACACCTACAACGAAGGTCACTCGTGAGTCCTGAGGGTAGCGTTACTGTAAGTTCGTTCCAATTTGTCCATTTATTGCCCCGTAAATCTTCTAAAATTCTGCCACAAATCCTTTATTTTGTGAGCCTTGCATTTATTCCCATTAAAACAGTCACTAATCCTTCATTTAGTGCTGTTAAATTGATTATTAAATACACAAAACCTTAACTTTGTGATTCATTTCGTACGTTAAAGATCTGTTATTTCCATAACAAGGCCTATACTTATTACATTGCGCAACAAATATCCCAACCAATACTTAAAAGCATATTATGCATTCATTCTTAATGTAACTTCATTCCATTTCAGAGGTTCCAGATATTCCATGTTCCTTTTGGTGTGTATATGGACTGTATCATAACGCGTATTTAACTATTATTATCTCGTATGTTCTAGTGTAACGGGACCGGGCTGCATCGGCAAGCTGCGTGATTGCTGCTTTTCCGCTCCACCCGCTACTTGGCTTATTGCACATTTTACGCGTACCCCTCATTCGCTCCATTTATGCTGATTTAAGTAATCGTTCCATTTTAAACATATCCTTCTACCTGCTTCAGCATGGCAGATAAAACTTTAATTAAAAAGCGTGCATCATACAAAGCTAGGCTTACGCTATTTGAAAATTATTTGCAAACCGTCGAGAGTTGTGACAGTTTGAGTAAATTACAAATAAATGAATTGAACATCCGTTTATCTAAAATCGAAGAAATTTATACCGATTATGACTCGATTCAATGTGAAATAGAAAATTCCATGGAAATTCCAGATGAGCAGTACAAAGAACGTGAGGCCTTCGAGACCAAGTACTTCAGGATGATGGCGCGCGCTCGTCATCTGCTGGCTCCAGCAGCTGACCAAGCGGGCATCGAGCGCTCCGGGACAGGTTCTTGTTGCACTGCGCTCGAAGGTGGGACAAAACTTGCACTTCCTACTATCCATTTGCCTAGTTTTTCGGGTCAGTATCATGACTGGCTGGAATTCCGTGACACATTTAGTAGTCTCATACACTTAGACAAGTCGATACCCAATATTAATAAATTTCATTATTTACGTGCCGCACTGAAAGACAGCGCCGCTGTAATAATTCAGTCATTAGATTTCTCGAGTGATAATTACGAAGTAGCTTGGGAACTTCTTTACGATCGCTATAACAATGAAAGGTCATTAGTAATCAATCACATTCAATCCATTCTTAACTTGGAACAATTAGCGAAGGAATCATCTAAGTCTTTACGTAACTTAATCGATACAGTCAATAGGAACCTCAGAGCTCTCAAAAAACTTAAGCTCCCTACTGAGCACTGGGATGCATTACTAATTCAAATTATTTCAAACAAGCTTGATACAGACACGAGCAAAAAGTGGGAATCCTATCGTAATAAGTTGAAAGAGTTGCCTACACTCAAAATGTTTAATGATTTTCTAAAAGATCGTGCTGATTTCTTGGAAACAATGGAGAATGCTCATAAAAAGCGTAGGTCAAGTGACACTTCACATGTTCGTCAAAAAACATTTGTGGCCAACTCATCTTCTCCCCCAGCTCGCAAATACGTTTGTCCATATTGCAAAGGCAATCATGCACTTTATGTTTGTCAAAAGTTCAAATCATTACCCTTAGAAACCAGACTTGACAAAGTTAAGATAC
The DNA here is from genome assembly GCA_905147715.2 of Xestia xanthographa. Lineage (NCBI taxonomy): Eukaryota > Metazoa > Arthropoda > Insecta > Lepidoptera > Noctuidae > Xestia > Xestia xanthographa. The sequence continues at coordinate 23,104,329 of LR990653.1, read as the reverse complement.
TTAAATTGTGCTTAAATTGTTTACGTCAGGGTCATGCTGACGATGTATGCAAGTTAGGGCCATGTCGCTCGTGCGGCACACGGCGCAACAGCTTATTACACGAGCATAAAATTCGTGCGCCGTCTGAACCTGTACCTTCAACAAGTAACGTCATGTTACACACTTTGCCACAGCCTGACGTTCAAGGACAACTTCCTAGTCCTTCTCAAGATATTGCTTTGTCAACTATTCAAAACAATTGTGTTCTACTGTCCACGGCCTTAGTCCATGTGACAGACAACAATGGTAAATGCCATAAAATACGTGCTATACTTGACAGTGGAAGTACCTCAAGTTTTATAACTGAAAGCCTATTTGCTAAACTTAACTTACCTACTTCTATCACTTCGACTGTTGTTGAAGGGTTAAATTCTCAAATATCATGCTTATCAAAGCGTTGTAACGTACTTATATCGTCATTATATAACAATTATAGCGAGAGCGTCTCCTGTTATGTCGTTCCTCGTATCACTCAGTTATTACCAACTACAAAAGTTGACCATACAACATTAAATATACCGCTGCACCTTACGTTGGCGGACCCTAATTTCCACATACCTGCTCCAGTCGATATGCTTCTTGGAGCTGATATATTTTGGAAATTACTTGGTTCTCAAAATATATCGTTGGGTAAAAATAAACCAACATTAAATAAATCTAAACTGGGTTTCTTAATATCAGGCCCAGTGCCAATACAACGTACTAAAATTATTAATACAGTCCACTGCAATCATCTTACTCTACAAAATAATGACGATCAATTACATGATAAATTATCTAATTTTTTTGAATTAGAAACGGTCATTACACGTAAACAAATATCTAAGGAAGAGCTCGAATGTGAACAAAGCTTTATACATAATACCACTCGGTTGCCTGATGGGCGATTTGAAGTGACGATTCCATTAAAGGATTCGCCTGATAAGCTGGGCGATTCTTACGAACAAGCTTTGTCCAGATTCTTGTCTTTGGAACGTAGATTCAAACGTGAACCACATTTCAAAGTGCAGTATTGCAATTTCATTAAAGAATACATTTCGTTAAATCATATGTCATTAAATGAAAATCCTAAAAATGATAGTCACACTTATATTTTACCACACCACGGTGTTTTACGTGACTCAAGCTTATCGACAAAATTACGTGTCGTATTCGACGCTTCTGCAGTGACGACCTCTGGTGTTTCATTCAATCAAATTCAAATGGTAGGTACAACAGTTCAAGATGACCTTATCAGTATCTTAATTAGAATGCGCCAGCATAGGTTTCTCGTCACTGCAGATGTTGAAAAATGTACAGGATGGTGAATGTTAAACCATCACAGCAAATGCTTCAGCAAATCTTATGGCGATTCGAACCTCATGAACAGTTAAGGCAGTACAAACTGCACACGGTCACGTACGGAATCGCATCGGCTCCTTATCTCGCGACAAGGTGTTTGACACAGCTTGGTAACGAATGTCCTGACCAAAGAGTCTCGGAAGTCATCTTACATGACTTCTACGTCGACGATTTGATTACAGGCGCCGCTACTGAATCGGAACTCGTAGACACATGTAAGGGTGTGATTGCACAGTTAGAAAGTAGTAAATTTCATTTACGTAAATTCCATTCGAATAATGCTCACGTTGTTACTGAAATCGTCGGTGAAAACAGTAGCGATGAATTGCTTAACTTATGTAATAATCAATATTCTAAAACCTTGGGACTACTTTGGTCATCTAAAGAAGATAATTTATTATTTTCAGTTAATCTTGATGAACATAAAATCCTTACTAAACGCACGATGTTATCGCTTATGTCACAAATATTTGATCCATTAGGTCTAATAAGCCCATGTCTACATCTAGCAAAAGTTATCTTACAAAAGCTATGGTCTTCAAAGATAACGTGGGATGAATCCGTGTCATCAGATATTGAAAACATGTGGTCTACATTTATAACGTCCCTCAGAAATATAAATAATATTCGAATTCCAAGATATATTCTCTGCGATTGTCCTTCATTAATCGAACTGCATGTATTTAGTGATGCTAGTACACAAGCTTACGCCGCATGTGTATATATAAAAAGTGTCAATAACGATAATTGTGTATATGTGCATTTAGTGACAGCAAAGGGCAGAGTGGCTCCCTTGAAGCCCATGACCGTCCCTCGGCTGGAGCTGTGTGCAGCTCTCCTCGCCGTTCGCCTTGCAGATAAAGTAAAATCATCACTAAGATTAAATATAAACAAATGTACTTACTGGTGTGACTCCACAATTGTCCTTAGTTGGATACATTCATCTAAAGCACACCTGCTTAAACCGTTCGTGTTTAACAGAGTCAGTGAAATATCTGAGAAAACTGAATCATGCAGATGGCGCTATGTGCCCACTAAAAGTAACCCAGCTGATATTGGGTCACGTGGGACAGATGCCAAACAGTTACAAAATAATAACTTATGGTGGTCAGGTCCACAATTTCTTCTACATGACGAACAGTCATGGCCTAAACAACCGTCACACCTACAAGAGCCTGAATTACCAGAATTCAAGGTCAAATGTCATCTAACTGCTGACTGTACGGATTATGTTACTTATTACTCTGACTTCATAAAGAGATTCTCTAATTTTGGTAAATTACAACGTGTGATTGTACACGTGCATCGGTTCATTCACAATTGTTTACATCCACAAAACAAACGCAATGGCTTCATAAAAATCCATGAATTAAATTCATCTTTAAACTCATTATGCAGATTTGTACAACTTGAAGCTTTCAGTTTAGAATATAACTTATTAAAAAATAAGAAACAATTGTCAGTTAAAAATAAATTACTTAAACTTAACCCATTTTATAACGTAAATGACGCATTATTACGAGTAGGTGGTCGACTTAAAAATTCACTTTATGACTTTGACACGAAACACCCTATTCTGCTTGATTCACGGCATCATTTTGCCACATTAATATTTAGGCATTATCATATGATTTTATTGCATGCACCACCGCAATTATTACTTTTTACACTTCGTCACAAATTCTGGTTTATCAATGGTCGAAACCTTGCCAGACAGACTGTTAAAAATTGCATTAAATGCTGTCGTTTTGCAGGAAAAGGCATTCAACCCATCATGGGGAACCTTCCTTCCAGTCGCTCGCATACGGACTATGTGTTTGCCAACACGGCGGTCGACTACGCCGGTCCTGTCATGATACTGAACCGAAAAGGCAGAGGAAGCAGACTAATAAAGTCATATCTCTGTATATTTGTTTGTCAGGCCATTAAAGCAGTTCATATAGAACTTGTCACCGATCTGAGCAGTACTACATTCTTAGCTGCATTAGACCGATTCATTGCCCGCAGAGGACGACCGCAAACCATTTACTCTGATAATGGTACCTGTTTTGTCGGTGCATGCAACGAGTTGGCTAGATTTTTAAAGTCATATTCCGACGAAATTAGCTCTCAAGCATCTAATTCACATATTAACTTCAAATTTTCACCAGCATACAGTCCACATTTTAATGGATTAGTCGAGGGTTCCGTAAAATCTGTAAAATATCATTTAAAGAGGGTTTTAGGTTTAGCTAACTTAACATATGAAGAAATGAATACAGTTCTTGTACAGATCGAGGGGATTTTGAATTCTCGGCCTCTTACTCCGTTGTCGTCGGATCCTTCTGATCTCATAGCGCTCACCCCATCACATTTTTTAATTGGACGAACACTAACAGCTTTACCTTCTCCTCAGGACACTGAACCTTCGTCAATACCTACTCTCTCACGGTATATGAGAATCCAGCAATTAAAAGCCCATTTTTGGAAACGTTATTACATAGAATATATTACAGAGCTTCAAACACGACAAAAATGGCGCAAACAAGGAAAACAACTCCAGCTCGGAGAAATGGTGCTGCTGAAAGATGATCGGCTGCCACCCACCCGATGGATGTTAGGGCGTGTGATGCGCCTGTATCCCGGCTCCGACGGCGTGACCCGTGTGGCTGACGTGCTCACCAATTCGGGCACTCTTCGACGAGCATTCAACCGACTGTCCCCACTGCCAGTCACGGACCAGAACTGCGTTCCTGGGGCGGCAACATGTTGACGCCTTGCATGTGTGCATTCATCAACGGCTCACGCACACACGCATACACCGATAAAACCTTTTCAACTGACCTACAATACTGGCCAGTAGGAGTGTGACTCCATAGTAATAATTTAAAAATTCTGACACTCGCATTCAGATGTTGGTATCCGCCACACGTACTACGCATTGATTTCATAATTTTTTATTCATTAAACCAATTGTTGGAATTTAAATTTTGCATTATTATCCACCCCGCCTTAACCACGTGAAGCTCGGCACCGGCGTCTTCACATACTAACTCTATAATAGAAAAATAAATATTTACAAGTATCAAAAAGGCGAATCAAATCAAATCAGGGCGTCGAAAAATTCGTCCACATCGCTGTCAACAGGAAAAGTGCCCAGAAGGCTGGCAGCATTGCCACATGCCATGTCCTTTAGTTAACATTTTCTTATTAAATCTATCTTTTTAGGTCTTATCGTTTTGTTTATTGAGGTAGTTTTCGCGACCTCTTGCGACCCCCTATAGAGGCTCCGCGACCCCCCAGGGGGTCGTGACCCACAGGTTGAAAAACACTGATTTAAACAATCAGTTATTTTCTTATCGTTTTTATTTGTTAATTACCACGGACGCAATGTAATTGCAGGCATTTTAAAGTAATGAAAGCATCCTTTAAAATAAAATCTCTTGGGAAATTTAACTGGAAATGAATTTGCTCGATGCATGAACAAATAGACGATTTTTCAGCTGTTCCTATAGGTATTATCGGAAAAGCTGAAAAATGTTTATAATGATTTGACGTGTGATTTGGTGACTGGCAATGCTAATTCTTTGGCCAATTGTTGACACCTTTTTTTTTCTCGATGTTGAAATCCTCAATGATGATTGAGCTGAGAATTTTGTCAGACTCGTTCTGACTAAAAGCACGCTGGTATTTCCTCGCACACTTGCGTCCGGGGACAGTGGGCACTTACCTTGCCAGTGGCTAAACGTTGCTATCAACGTGGCAACGCTACCAATCTCTTGAGCACATTACCGGTCCATAGAATTGACGACAAGTATTTGATGATATTTTTTAGTTTTTACTTTAGGTTATTTTGCTGTTTTATTTGTTAATGTACAGCCATTAGTCAGTTTGTCAGATAAATAAAAACATAATAATTGTAAAAAAAAAAATAAACTTGATGTCATCAGGCCCTAAACATAGTCGACTCTTAAGTACACATCCGTCGATTGATAATGAATAACATCATTCATTAGTCACTACGTATACTTGAACTTGTGTTAATTATCACGATTATTATTTTTTATTATTATTATTTATTCTGGGTTAAGCTCGCCTTTGTACCTATGGTATATAATTTCAATTTATATGAATATTTGTTTATTTTTTTGTGTGCAATAAAGAATAAGAAAGAAAGATTATTAAAATAAAATAAGTTTTCTAAACTAAGATCGTCGTAGAAGAACGTAGGTCGTCTTCAGGTGGCAAATTTTAGTGTTCCAATACATTTATGTTTGGCTGTATCGTTGGTCCAGGTTGGGCAAAATCAACGTGATTTTGTATCGGGAATTTCTGAGTCTGGATTTGTGCTCGAGTGATGGCAATAGGCTGGCCTTCTGCTGCATAGGACATCACCATGACAGCCGCAATGTTACTTTAGGTACACTTCTGACTTAACCTTCGAGAATTACAAGAGTGATGTCGTGTTATTTTATTGTCTGTTGGAGGATAACTAGGGTAAGTATCCCAAACTACATAATAATATATTTACGACCAAAATGAAAGTAGGGGAATCCTAACAACAATGAAACCTGAAAGACAATACCTAGCAAGATACCAACTTTATGTTATTACCCGTTTTCAAATAATATTGAATAATTTTGTTTCTGAATTTATAATAGTAATTAATCATCTAATTTTCCAACCGCAGTGCATTGCCTCACATTGTTTGCGTGAGTTGTTGGCAACTCACGCAACAATATTTCTCATTGCCTTATTTATTTTTAAAGTGTCTTTTAGATAATTAATATAGCGTAGGTACCCCTTCTTCGCTGCTTGGTTTTATAAGTTTTTATGTTATTTTTAGCTAGAATTCAGTTATAGAAAAGAGGTTTAAAAGGGTAAGCACACACAGAAAGTAAACAAAAATGAACGTTGATACTGAAAAATAAACACAAATACATAATGTTTATAGAATTGCTTCGGCGTCATTGAACCCAATCAATCAATTGGTTTGCAAATTACTGATACGTATTATTAAAAATTGTAATCTTAGAAGACTTAAGTCTTAATTAACAGTAAAAAAGAAAGTTGATTGATGGTTATGAAGTATATATCTAAATTAAGGTTTCGAACTATAAATAGGTACTCGAAGTATGTACCTACATAAACGAAAATTTTGTTTAAAGTAAATTAAAATCGAACATTCCTGCTCGTAATGTAAAATCTGTCTAATTGTTATAATTAAATATTGACGACATATTAGACCCTCAATAAACTTTTAAAGAATCAATTCTTGTTATCAACAACAGGGTAAGTAGCGTTTGAAAAAGTGTGCGTCGTTGGTTAGAAGTGTTAGAAGTTCGAACTCAAGCAAGCACCTATCGTTTTGTAATTGACTTCATCACAACTGCTCTTAAAACTTCACCTAGGAATTATTCGAAGATAAACCCGCACTGTGCTCCTACAGAGAGGACACCTGGGTCCCTGCAACGGAACTTTATAGGCAGATTATCTTACTTCCTACTATAATATTATAAATGTGTAAGTTTGTGTGGATGGATGGATGGATGTTTGCATCTCTTTCACAAAAAACTAATGACCTGGATTAACATATAGAATACTTTTTAGGGGTAAAATGATCCCCTGTACCGACACCATATGAACCGGATTAAGGCCCGGTACACGATTTTGGTGTATCTGTGGCCTAGTTTCTGGGCCTTTCTAAGGTTAATTTTCCGGAGTAAAATAAATCAAAATGCTTCGGCGTTGAAAACCATAATGGCGTGTGTATTAAAAATTAAAATGGTTACATAGATCGAGGAGAGTGGGTTAATGCGATTTATTGGGTAGAACGATCCCGTGAGGCAACTCCACACAGGCGACGCTGCGGGCATTTATTTTGAGCTAGTCTTCGAATATATGTTAGTCCTCGCCTAAGATTCCATTGTCTGAAGCACAAAGTCTAATATACCTACTTATAAGAAGTCGACTGATCTACGTCTAAAGTGCAACGTACGGAGTACATACTTCCGAAGACTGACCTTTCACACTTTCGTTCAACGTCAAGTTACAAAGTTAGTAATCGATTAGCAATGATGTCATAGATTAAAAGACTAGCTTATTTAACGATTAAGAAACACGTTGGTTGGAGCATGTTCTTGTGTCTAATGATGTGCCTGAGCAAAACACGTGTTTTATCGCGTGATGCAGTTTGTGGTGCACCGTGCACATGTTTACTTGTGGGACTGGTAAAAAAAGATTTTGATATGACATGCTTTCCGCAGATTTACTAAAATCAGAATCCGATTACCGACATCCCCTCTACGACCACACAACTAACCCGGGTAGACTAAAAAGCCGCAAAAGCTTCTTACGCTCCACTCAGGCAATCCAAGGCCGGCCACCTAAGTAAGAAGCCAGTTATGGCAAGAGAAGTGTCTACCACCACACGACTTTTTAAAGCCCCGAGAACACCTGGCTCCCGGAAGAGAACTACAGTGGCCTATTTGGAAAGTTCTGAATCGATTGCGAACCCAAGTCATCATCATCATCAGCCTATTAATGTTCCCACTGCTGGGACACAGGCCTCCTCTCTATGAGAGGGAATGGGCTATAATCCACCACGCGGGCCCAGAGCGGATTGGTAGATGTCACATGTCTTCGAATTTTTTGGATCTAGGACATGCCGGTTTCCTCACGATGATTTCCTTCACCGTTTTTGAGAGCAGTGGTAATGAAATAAATTACACAAAGTAGTGCGCCTGTCTGGGTTCGAACCCACGACTTGCTTTTCGTAAGTCGGGGCCGCCACCAGTGGGCCACCGCTGCTCTCGACGTCGCGTACCCAAGTAGGCCGCTACAAACATAACCTGGCAAAATGGGGTAGTATTGGTTCTTCCAACACCGAGTACGAGTGCGGCGCTCCGGACCAAACATAGTGTCCCAGGTTTAACTTCACTCTTGACCTGTACAGCGCCTCTACAGCTGCAAAAAACGTGGCCACAGGCTGGACCCAAACCGTGTAATTGGAAGGAACATCGATACGATAAGAAGAAGACTGAAATCAGAGCTATACCGCCCCGTTCTCAACCTCAAGCGATGCAACTGCGACAAGGAAAGCTACACGCTTGTGTTTCATCTACGCTAGGGAATGGGCAACTACAGTACTTTCACAGTTTTTATGTCTTGTGACTGTGACTGTAGCTACATTTAATTTTCATCTTTGTTTCGACAATTCAAAAGTGCCTGGAACTGGCCTACTTGAAATAAATGCTTTGATTTTTTTTTTTTTTTTGATTCATTTTCTAACTCTTTACACACAATAAAACGTAGCGAAATGGTAGACGTTGCATTTAATACTCCCACTAACCCGTATCTTCTGGATGAAACGATACGACGTGACGTCAGCTACCAAGCCATTAAATGCAGAAAGGCCATTGAATGTTGCTAGTTTTATCTTAGTTAGCTATTTGCCTAGCACTTCGTTAGCTTAATAGGACTTAGCTTTTATTTATTGTAATTTAACTGGAGAGTAAAATAAAAAGGATTTCCATTGCAAGAAATTAAGGTTAACTCCGCAAGAGAACCAAGGTTACCGACGTAGCCCGAAGAATTGCTAGGGCACATTGCTCGCAGAACGGATGGCCGATGGGGCTGAAAAGATCTGAAGTGGCGACCGCGAACCGGAATACGTTGCGTTGGAAGGCCTCCCACCACTAGGTGGACCGATGACGTGGTGAAGGTTGCGGGAATCCGCTGGATGCGAGTCGCACGGGACTGGTCAATGTGGTGACACTTGGAGGAGGCCTATGTCCAGCAGTCTTTCGGCTGAAATAATGGTGATGATAATAGTTAATTCGCAATAACTGTCATAGATATTCATACTATGACAAGCTTTCCAAGGCAAGAAAATGTCGCCTCCTTAGTGACTCGGAGGAAACATCAGCATTTACACTTATAACACAGCACCATACAATGTTTTCGCTGCGGTGTCTTGTGGATTGTATCAATCAACTCAACCTATCTACCACGTCCATTGCTGGACATAGGCCTCTCCCAAGCCACTCTAAAACACCCTGTCTAACGTTCGTACCTACCAAAACGAAAGGGGTAACACAGAATTCTGTACATCAAACTAAGTAACTCTCCACAAAAAGTATTGCTGGGAACCACTTTTATTTGGGGTGATAAATCACTTTTTACATTTATCACTTTTTTGCTGATGGATGCATTAAACAGTACACGGATCGTGGAGGTAAATTAAGTTAAAGTTACAACATTAGTAACATTAATATCAACTATCTGGTGCCCACGACACAAGCCTCGTTGCTTAGTGGAAACTTGTGAAAAAGTTGGAACTTTGACGTTGGATATCTCCGCAATCAGAAGGTTCCCAGGTCTAGAACAAAAATAATATCACATTGACGAGCAGAACAAATCCCCTTTCGGGCTTTCTTAAAAGTCTTTTTCAAGTCAAATCAAATCAAATCATCTTTATTTGTGAACACAGGTATTGAAATAAAGGTCTTATTCATACAATTTAGTTGAGCTCTATGTCCTACCAATGAAATTGGTGTACAAATATTGTTTTTTCAGTAGTAAGTCTGGATTTATACAATACAAAGTCAGGTTCGAGTAAATAATGAGAATTCAATGTATTATTAATCATTAATTAATCAATTATAATTTATTTTTAATGCATGTCAACGGGAAATTATATAAAAGGCTATTAATGTCAAATTTTGTAATATTGTAAATTATGTCAATACTAATTAATAAATTAAAAATAAATTATAATAAAGTAAAGGCTTGGTCATATTTCCACCCAATTATTAAAAAACCATCACCAATTCACTACAAGCCCGCGATTAACTGTGCGATCCGCAATGATAGCGCTATAAGAGGGTGTAATCACAGCTTATACAAAGTACCTTTAATCCTTGTGTAATTACATAATTAGTGGTTGCCGCATTGTGTTGTTTCACTTCAATTATTCAACGTGACCCATTATAACATCGTAGATTAATGGTCTCTGAAATTATAGTAACCTGGCGGTTGCGTTAATTATTTAAGCGAGTATTCCGCTTGAAAATAAATTTATTGTAGTGTGAAATGAGTTAGATACGAAAAATGTGTCCTGTGTCTGCTTACATAGTAAAGTGCACTATAAAATTAATACAGGATGTAAAAGACCTCATCACGAAGCCGCCAACCAAGCATTCTGTACATCAAACTTTACGCAAAAATTAGCTGGGAAACGACTTTTTTGTTTGGGGTGAAAAATCATGTTTTGTGGTAGAACTCAATGTAACACGCTCTCAAAACATTGTGCTGATGGATGGATTGAATAGTACGGGGGTCGAGGAGGTGTTTAAAGTAAAAATATTACATTAAAAACTTGTATTAAAAAAAAAAATCGGAGCAGTCTTTGGGGACTGCCGATAGAAGTTAAAACAAAAAGTAAACAGGCCCCGCCCCAGTCGTAGCACTGGTTATGCCCCGCGCATGCATATGTCGTGCTACGCCGTAGCGGATGCTACGAGTGCTACGAAAGGCTACGAAGTGTGACCGCACGTTACGTTACGTGACGATAGTTCAATGTTTTTCCTTCACCCAAAAAGTGCTCAACGCGCCTAAAGAAGTTTTCACTTAAAAAAATTGGAACTTTGACCCCCAATATCTCCGTAACTAGAAGGTTCCCAGGTATAGTGTAGAACAAAACTATGATTGCAATGACGAGGAAAACAAGTGCGTTTCGGCTTCGTTAAGAGGTGTTTTACACCCTTTATAAAAGTTGATTGGCAACTATGGCCAAAACTCGGTCATCATCTGCCTAGCCTTTTCCCAACTATGTTGGGGTTGGCTTCTAGTCTAACCGGATGTAGCTGAATACCTGTATTTTATATGGAGCGACTGCCTATCTGACCTCCACAACCCAGTTAGTACTTCGAAAAAGTACAAGAAAAACTGGTTACCATCCGGCCTAAAAACACATGCGTATAAGGTCAAATGTCTCATGTTTTACACTAAAATAATAATATTACGTGCCACGTGGATTATTACATCATCGTAAAGTGCACCAATAAAAACTTCTAAAATTCGATTAATAGGTAAAACATCAAAATAACTGGTTATGTAATCTACGACTCGATCGCTACGTAAATTCGACGACGTAGACGCAGGTAAACAGACCGTTGTCATTTATGTTCCAAAAACCGGTCAAGTGTGAGTCGGACTCGCGCATGAAGGGACCCATCGAGTAGGAGGTAATTTTTATTGCGCGGTTGGCGATTGGCGTTGGGTTGGCGATCGCAGTACGGTTGTTACAAAAGCACAGAGAACGCTGCTGCCCATTCTCTGGTATGTCCCTTAGTCGCCTTTACGACACCCACTTGAATATATAGGATGGTGCTATTCTTTACGTCCGACACCATACAGAAAGTAAGTCTTAGTAATAGGGTCCCGTTTTTACCCATTGGGTATGGGACCCTAAAAAAGACGTCAATCAGACTACCTATGCCAGTTGTAAAACCAGTTATTTTTTGCTTAGATAACAATAAAAATGCGTGTATGGATTACATTGACGCACGCATCGTGTGTTGCCCCCCCCCACAGAGTGGATCAACAACTGTGATGGATGGGAGAATCAGAATGTTGAAAGGCATTAGGACCGGTCATTCATCATCTGCCTAGCCTTTTCCCAACTATGTTAGGGTCGGCTTCCAGTTTTACCGGATGCAGCTGAATACCAGTATTTTACATGGAGCGACTGCCTATCTGACCTCCACAACCCAGTTAGTACCGGTTAATACGATACCCCTTGGTAAGACTGGTTGTCAGACATTTTGGGCCTCTGACTACCTAACGACTGTCAAAGATCTACAAATGACAGCCGGGACCAACGGCTTAACGTACTTTCCGAGGCACGGAGGAAACTTGGTATGTAATGGCACCATCCACAGACCAACCTAGGTAAGCACAGCTTAACCTGACGATTGACCCGAGCGGCTGTTATTATTTAGCCACGAGCTCCTCCTCCGGCATTAGGACTGGTCGTTGTTTGTGGGGGTTTTGTTTTACAAACTAATGACGTCATTTAGCTAATAGGTATTCTAATGGGGTTCTAAATCTCGTAAAGTACATTGGATTCAAATGCCTGAATGTTCAACCAAAATTTTCTGTTTCTATGCGATAATTTTGGCGATGACAAATACAAGTCTGTTGGCCAATTTTGCTCTGAAAAAACTAGAAACATTTTTGAACAGATAACATCTAGCAATCCGCACTGGGCCCGCGTGGTGGATTGTAGCCCATTCCCTCTCATAGAGAGGAGGCCTGTGTCCCAGTAGTGGGAACAATAATAAGCTGATGATGATTACTATTACTGTGTCTTGACAACACCGAGAATTACCCTTACGTTTATCATTATGAATCCTTCATTTTCTTAGCTCGTCTTTAGTAGCGTCCTTCCGTCCTTATTATACCTGGGGGTCTAAAATAGCCGCTTTAGCAGAATCGTAATTTGAATCATGTTAAAAATTATATTTTTCTATTCCTTTCTTCTTTTCTGTATTTAGTGTGTCCATAAACCGTTAAATAAATAGATAAAAAACACTGTCCGACCTGGCAATCGAACCCCCTCGTGCTGAGCCCGTAGTCGGAACGAGGCAGTCAAACGGGTCAGTTGGGTAAACATACACATAGGTAAACCATGACCTAAATTATTATATTAGGACTTTGGAGACGTTTTTATCCCTATCGCACGATCCCGACCTCCACGCGGGTGGAGCCGCTGGTTAAAGCTAGGGTATCGTAAAACCAGGTCAGATCATATTAATTCTATTGCGGCCCGCCTTGACCGAGCTTCATAATCTGACCTACATACCTAGCCACTCACCTATACAGGCTGTAAAAGACCTCATCACGAAGCCGTCAACCAAGCATTCTGTACATCAAACTAAGTAATTTTACGCAAAAATTATTACTGGGAAACGACTTTTTTTTTGGGGTGAAAAATCATGTTTTGTGGTAGAACTCAATGTAACGCACTCAAAACATTGCGCTGATGAATGGATTGAATAGTATGGGGGTCGTGGAGGTGTTTAAAGTAAAAATCTTACGTTAAAAACTTGTATTTATATAAAAAATAAACGTAAAAAAAGTATATAAAATAAAAACTTGTCAAAAAGTTGGAACTTTGACCCCCAATATCTCCGTAACTAGAAGGTTCCCAGGTATGGTGTAGAACAAAAAAAATATCGCAATGACGGGGAGAACAAGTGCCTTTCGGCTTCGTTAAGAGGTGTTTTACACCCTTTATAATTATGATCTATTGGACAGTGCACCCGTTTCAAAACACTATATTCAATTTTCAACACTCCACTCAGCGTCGAGAATTGAAATTCCAGCAGCGCAATAAGTAATTTTAGGCATTCGGTTAGTTCTCGCCTAAAGATGACAGGCATTAATAGTGTTAATAAATAGCAAGAAACTCTAATCTGCCTTGGGAGTCGTGATACAATTTTTTCATAACATAATTTATTTGTCATGGTGACTTAGGAAATAATGCAGGTCAGGTGCGTGGCATCACGTGTTGGTATTCATTAGAAGATAATTAATCATATGTATGGCTATTGTATTCAGTGTTTTGAATTGAATAGGCTAATTTAATATACATAAATTACCTATAGACGGTGTTCTAAGTTGAACTAAGGACATAGGTACTTGCCTGCCGGGGCTGCGGTACTGTTCGAAAGAGATACTGTGGCCCCGGAACACAAAGGGTGATGAAGGAACATGGATTGGTTTTAGTCAGTAAAAGTCTGACAATCCCTCCTGCTCCGCCCAGAGCGGGAGGAGTCATTTGATGATTTCACATCTAAAAAAGAAGGACGTACGTAGGCTCGATTTACATTGATCATAGTCAAGGACAGTAGCAAGTGACGAAAACCTAGGTTTTCACCACACGGACGAGTCAACAGTCACTGTCTAGACTAGACAGTGTCCGATCGGTTAACACTAGGGATCTTACGAAGTTTAGACTCCGATAAGTCGGAATTTCCGATTGATATTACGTCTCTAGTTTGGACTTCGTCTCCGATAATTTTTAAATTGGAGATCGTAGCGATGGCGATAGTGATAGCGATTAGCGGCAGCGACGCACGGAAGCCGCGGCCAACGTGTACGAACAGGTCTATACATGTCGCGGGGGCGTAGCTACCGCCGTATCTGCCGTATCAATTATACGGGGCCCCCGAGCCACAGGGGCCCCCAACGTGGGCCCCAAAAATTAATAAAAACTTCCCAATTTTTTTTTTTTCAGAAAAAAATCAGTTTGCCGAAAAAAAGGCAAGGAGACCCGTATATTCAATTTGAATTGTTTGTAAAAAAATTGGAAAAAGTGACAGATAGATAATTATGATGAGTAAATATTTCTTTTAATTTTATGCAAACATTCGTGATAAATCTTTACCCTTCCTAAGGGGCCCCCAAACAAATTTTTATACGGGGCCGCGCCAAGGCACGGTACGCCACTGTGTCGCGCTGTGAACCTTCCTCACCACGCACTTTCTGTCGTCGATTAGGTACTCTTTAATTTATCAGTAGATCCATTATTATGGTGTGTAACTCAGATCAAATAAAAAATCAAGACAGCGCTGCGAATAAATAAAGTGAAGCCAGTGTAAAACTAAACTCCGCGCTGTGCATGTGCACGCGTGTGCGTGTGAGCAAGCAAAGATGCTCCATATCGCGATGACTGTTAGACCTCGGACACGAAGTCAGCGGGCCATACATTTATATGCAACAGGCCTCGAAGTCAGTGGTGCGGGGAGCGGGCGGCGTACGAGCAGCGAGCAGCGAACGAGCGGTGCCCGCGCGTCTGCATTGACGTAGGAATTTACATTTTCTTTTTCTCACAATAAATCAAACTTAAGAAGGAATATCAATATAATGTATCAAAAAGATGTTGTCGTCGCTGAAAGTAACTAATTTCTCGTAACAGAAAACTACGCCGCTGTAGCGCCGCGCGATCTGCCCGCTGACTTCGAGACCGGGTACAGCGTCGCTGGCACCACGCCGCGCCGCTGCTGCCGCCGCCGCGCCGCTCCCGCTGTCTTCGTGTCCGAGGCCTTAGTTTTATCTCAAATGTGGGAAACTCCTATGACTAGCCCTGTAGGTTTATAACATAAACCGATTATGATAATTATAAAGTTATACACAATAATGTAGGTCTGTATGGTTATTATCCCCGTGATGTACACATAAACAGCAAGTGATTCTGATTTATCTATCCTGTCCATTAATATATTCTATTCGTCTATTATATTACGAAACTGATTAGAGAACTAGATCAAGGGAGGGCATTGGAGTACAGAAATGATATTCGGGTTCAGAGGTCGCGACATTTGTGATAAGTTAGTAGTGACAGCACTAATTTATAATCTAAGTATGTGGTCCAAGTAAGTGGTATCTTCTCTGCTATCATACAAATACTCAAATCTTTATTGCATTCCATAAACCTATTACATAGATGGTGTAATCAAATAATAAAAGATCAATATGGACCCAGTCGGGCACAGCAACATTAGGAGAGAGGAAGATGTACCATTTTGGTTTAGTTGACGTTTTTGTATTCAAAACATTACTCAAAGAATTTTGCAGTCTGCTGGCTATACTGTATGTGGATACACGCCAAAAGTTTGTTGTACTGACGATGCAGCGATGGCGCCAGGAAAAATAACCTTTAAGGTTTAATCAGACGTTCGCGTTGGTATGTTGAGGCCATTGTTAAGATCTGCATTCTTATCATTTCGCTTTCGGAAGTCGGTGGCAGTAAAGTCAATGAAATAAACAAAGTCACCAGTTTTTTTATGTGATAATTAATTTAGCTTTTATTTGAGCTTTTATTTTTATTTTTACTTGAGGAGCAGCGGTGGCCTAGTGGTGGCGGCCCCGACTTACGAACAGTAAGTCGTGGGGTCGAACCCAGACAGGCGCATTACTTTGTGTAATTTATTTCATCACCACTGCTCTCAAAACGGTGAAGGAAAACATCGTGAGGAAACGGCATGTCCTAGAACCAAAAAATTCGAAGACATGTGACATCTACCAATCCGCACTGGGCCCGCGTGATGGATTATATGGCCCATTCCCTCTCTCAGAGAGGAGGCCTGTGTCCCAGCAGTGGGGACATTAATAGGCTGATAATAAATGACTGACGATGCAGCGATGGCGCCAAGAAAAATAACCTTTAAGGTTCAATCAGACGTTCGCGTTGGTATGTTGAGGCTGTGAGATTGTTAAGATCTACATTCTTACCATTTTGCTTTCGGAAGTCGGTGGCAGTTAAGTCAATGAAACAAACAAAGTCACCAGTTTTTTTTTGCGTAAATGAATTTGGCTATTATCGTTGCCCCTGATATAATGTCACTTTTGTTCAAGCCTTGTTTCTTTAAACAAGTTAATCTTGGATCATCATTATTCTATTGCTTCCAAAGTTAAAATAAACGAATAAATCTAGAAATACAAACACCATTTAATGGAATTCAAATAAACTTTACTGAAGTTTGTGTATTTGAAGGAGACGCAGATTTCAAACGCAGCTATATGTTTTAGCGTCTAAGCTTGTACTTCGGAGTGTATTTGTATAAGACTAGCAAATCAACCACTGCCTCACACGGGTACGATGTCAATTTTTCAGAACTTCAAGATTGGTCTGTTTGTCTATGTTAAATATTAAATTAAAATACACATGGAGATTAAGTCCAAACTCAAGGTTTGCCAAAGAGCGATGGAGCGTAACATTTTAAATACCGAACTCACCGATCGAATGCGTAACCCAGCAAGGCATCGCCGATGAGTGCCTGCGAGGTTAAAATAAGACTGGTTGGGTCACACCAGGATGGGTCAACACAGATGGGCCAGAATCGTAATGCAGTGGATGTCTGAAGGCGGTCGTCGTCACCGAAGCATGCCCAAGAAACGGAGTGACGATTTGGACTCGTTCCTGACTGTTTGGCCAGAGAAGGCAAAATACAGAGAGATATGGAAAAGAATGGGGGAGACTTTTGGCCAGCAGTGGAAAAGATGGGCTTAACAAAGAATAAATAAAAAAATTACATAAACCTTCTGGAATACATGTTCCAAATTCAAAAAAATCCATTATGAAAATATTAAAATCTGAGCAGTTTTTGTAACCGCACAGATTTTCTTTAGTCTCTGCGACAGACTCGAAAACTAAGTCTAGATCCTAAAAAGCGTCGTCGCCATTTTATACCATTGTTCAATTCGATTTCGTCGTCAATTTTGTGTCATTGTAATATGACGAAATTGATTCTCTATCATAAGCTTGAATAGGCTCGGTACGGCAAGATCAATTTCGGCCATATTTCAATGTAACGATCTAAATTAGCCAGACATATTTGTCATTCATGTTTCATTGACATCAGAGACACCGTCTATGGTTGAGAATGAAGTTCAATAAAGTGTATTGGTTTTCAATTGATAGTCTATATAAACTGATGATAGTTTATAAAGAACGAACATGAATGTCATGTCTGGACGCAACTGGTTATCATCAAAAGCGACACAGACAGAATCAATAAGAATGTTGTTTTTTTAATTTCACATCGATTCATTTGATTGTCAATTTGAATACAAAACTGTTTCGGGTTGTCAAACTACCTCGTTGGTCTTGTGGTTGCAAGTGGCACTACTGAGCATGAGGTCCTGGATTCGATTCCCAGGTCAGGCAATATTATTGGGTATTTCTCAGTAGAAGCCACGGAGCCTGGATTTGTGTCCGGTTGATGGCAATAGGCTCGCCCGATATTACATCTAGGACTTAAATATGGGTGTACTATTCGTTACACCTCTGCCTATCCGTTCCGTGATGTTATATTACCTAGAGTTTTTGAAATAGGTTAATGACTTCTTTATGTCGCTGGCACAGCACTATTTTATAAGAAGTTGGTCCAACGTTGGGCAGGGGTTACTTTGACTACGAGTTCATTAGCATCACTAATAAATAGCTGTCATACAACTTGTTGATTAACCCAACAAAACAACAAATAACAAACAAACAACTTTCTTGATTAAAAAAATATATCAAGAAAGTTGTACGAATTACTATGAAAACTAAGTATTAAAGCTTGCATTTGGAAGAAGTTTATAAACTTTGTAAATAAGTTTGTGGCTGTCACTGTTGTCAGCTGAAAAGAGCTATCACAATTTTTCTCTTATTTGGGTGTTTTAAGAGTCTAACACTCAAATACAAGAAAAACAAATATTTTTATTTCGAACGCTCCGAGAAATAATCAAACTTTCTCGGGCATATATTTTTTAGGGTTCCGTACCCAAAGGGTAAAAACGGAACCATATTACTAAGACTTAACTGTCTGTCCGTCCGTCTGTCTGTCACCAGGCTGTATCTCATGAACCGTGACAGCTAGACAGTTGAAATTTTCACAGATGATGTATTTCTGTTGCCGCTATAACAAAAAATACTAAAAACAGAATAAAATTAATATTTAAGGGGGGCTCCCATACAACAAACATGTTTTTTTTTTTGCCCTTTTTTGATAATAATGGTACGGAACCCTTCGTGCGCGAGTCCGACTCGCACTTGGCCGGTTTTTTAGTTTTGTCGCTGCCATGGCGATGTAGCGCGTCAAAATGTTCGCGGAAAGGCATATAGATGGTTTTGCGGCCATCATGCGAAAGAGAAGCGCTTCCCTGCTCGCTCGTCTTCAATGCTCTCTAATGCTGCGACATTGGATGAAACTCCAAACTGAATAGTACAAATGTTTGTGTGTATATTTATGTCTACTAACACTACGATTTAATACCATAGTTACACTATGGGCGTAGCCCGAAATAAAAGCTATTATTATTATATCTAAACCGTAATCACTCATCTAAACTGAGATTTTTGATGTGTGATTATGGTTTAGATATTAGTTAGTGTCCTAGGCTAAGAGGAAAATAAATGACCACCCGTGCGAAGCCGAACGGGCCGCCAGTAAAGAGATAAAGTAATCTCCGGGACTACTTATCGAATTCCGAAAATTCTTTCACTGATTCTATTCATTTTTATTAAACACAGACTAATTATTTACATTATTTACACACTAAAAATATTTACAAGTATCAAAAAGGGTTACAGGTCGTCGAAAACTTCGTACACATCGTTGCAAAAGTGCCCAGAAGGCTGGCAGCATTGCCACGTTGGATGGCAATGCTGATTCTTTGGCTAAAAAATAGGCCCACTCTCTGGTCACGTGAAGAGTCGATCAACCGTTTCGCGATTTCCCAAAATACTAGGTGGGCACTCGGACCCCATGGCCCTAGTTTTTTCACTGATGGAAAGCTATATATGTCTGCTAAACCCGTCAGATTATAATCTGTCTATAAGCGAGATTGTAAACTGTCGAAATATTGTCAACGGAACATACTGCTTACAATATGACGCATTATTTTTCGGCAGATAATCTGTCGAAGTGAAACCGTAAAATTGTGAAATGCATGCGATCAAATTATCTCTGCCCCCATTATCCCAAGTGTCATGGGCTTTATTTTAAACGTTCTCATGAGATAATTTTCGACCTTATTGGGAATTAATCCGCAAGCAAAAGATAGTAATAAATATGTTTACTGCATAACTAAATTGAAATGGGACTGTCTATGTAGGTAGATTGGACACATACACTGGACAAAACTGACATCTGAATAGTTGCCAAAAAGCGACGCCATGGAAGACCGAGGCAAAGCTAGATGACGAAAAGAACTGGACGCCTTCATGAGAGATTGAACCACAACAGCCAAGAACTGTCAGAAATGGAGACACACGCTTTTTGTTCAGCAGTGGAACAGTAGGTATGGGCTGTTATAATAGGTCATTATTTACTTCGCGAAACCGCCCTTAAAGGTTATATTCCCATTACTGAAAACCCTAAAAAGAGCTGTGACGATATGGAATGCAAAGTGATAAATGTCAATTGAACCACAAATAAGCATAGCCCAGCTGACAAATGACGGCTGAAAACGTTTGTAATAGCTAATTAACCTTACAGCTGCTGTCGCGAGCACGCATCGCGACAGCAGCTTTAAGGCAATTTTCGTTTGATTATACTGTCGAACTGTCACTCTGGAGTTTTAAGTTATTGCATGTAGAATTGCAAAGTATTTCTTTGCAGGAAACGCCCCATAATGAGGAATTATACAAAGCATAATCAGCCTATTAAAATGTTCAAAAACTACTGCGCTGATTTCATAAATTCTTTCACCATTAGAAAGCTACATTCACCTTAAGAGCGGGCCTAACGCCAGGATAAATTCTGATTTCCCCCGCGCGTCTCGCTACACCCGCATTAGTGCCGATAACAAACACGGGCGGCCGCGGCGCCACGACGCGCGAAGCGTGGGACCAAGCTTGCGTAGTGTAGCGGGTAGGGCGTAGTATATGCAAGCAACACAGTTAAATAAAGCCACTTTTTTTTCTTATTATTTTTTTTGGATTCATTTTTTAACACCTTCTATACAATACATTCCTATGTTGTTTGTATGTCGTGAAATAAAAGTTTCGACTTTTGAGTACTCCATTTCATCTTAATTTTTTTCTCCATTTCGTTTTATATTATAGTGAGGCTGCCTTACGTTCTTAGGGTCCCGGGTTCGAATCCCGGTCGGAGCAAATGTTTGAGTGATGAGCATGGACATTTGTTTCCGAGTCATGGATGTTTATATGTATGTATAATACTCGTATGTATGTATTTACAAACAAAAAGTATCTATGTAGTATATCAACTATCTGGTGTCCACGACACAAGCCTCGTTGCTTAGTGTGGCACTAGATGGCGCTGTGTGTAATGTCCAGCAATATTTATTTATTTATACTTGAAGGTGGTTTTTTTTTTTGTTTTTTTGGCCCATGAGTGCCATACGCTCGACAACATAAACAAACACATATTAATGTCTACAATGTTTGCACAAATACCAACTAAAAAGAAAATATTATATTATAAATACATTAAAAACGATAACAAAAAGTAAAATGATGAAATAATAAAATAAATAACATTCGATTTTTTAATAACTTATAAAATTTATAAATACTGTGACCATTAATAAGAGCAAAAAGGCATTCATAAACACCAAACATGACAAAATCGAGAAATGTATAAAATTTATAACCATAATAAAATTGAGGACATACCGTACAATAAGAATCAATAATAAAAGTAAAAATAATAGAATGTATAAAATTTATGACATTGGTAAAATTGAATAGGTAACGAATAAAAATTGATGAAATTAAAAAAAATAAAGATAATATATTGATAACTATGCTAATATTTAAAAATGCATAAGATTGTATTAATGATACCTATACATGATATATATCTAATTGATAAAAACATTAATGAAAATTGTTTTAAATTGATACATCAAGACACAATAACAAAAATTATAGAATGTGTAAAATTAATAACATTGGTAGAATAAATATTTATAAAATACTGTGCCCGTTAATAAAAAGAACAAAAAGGCAATAATAATAAAAAGCACAAAAGATAAAATCGAAAATTTTATAAAATTGATAACAAAAATAAATTTGATGACATACACTAAGAATCAGAAACAAAAAGTAAAAATGGAGGAATGTGTAAAATTTATGAGCTCAAAATGAAAATCCCAGGCGGCCAGAACATTTTTGGTTTTCGATCATGGGTGTCGTTTTCATAGTTTTTTGGGTCGCTGAATACAAAAATGAGGTCAATTTTCGTATTCAGCGACCCCAAAAGGCAAGATGGTGCCGGGAAAAAAATGTGGTTTTTCCATCGGGTGTCATTTTTATGGTTAACGTGGTCACCGATAACGAAAATGAGATCAAAATGAAAATCCAAGATGGCGCCCAAAAAAAATTATTTTTGCGTCAACCCCGAAAACCATGAAAACGACACCCATGACGGAAAATCAATAATTTTCCTGGGCTCCATCTTGAATTGTCATTTTGACCCCATTTTTGTAATCAGCGTCCTCGAAAACCACGAAAACGACACCGATGACGGAAAAACCAAAAATTTTCCTCGGCGCCATCTTGAATTTACGTTTTGACCTCATTTTCGTAATCAGTTTCCTCGAAAACCATGAAAATGACACCCATGACGTAAAATCAAAAATTTATGCCGGTGCCATCTTGGATTTTCATTTTGACTTCATTTTCGTTATCAGTGACCCTAAAAACCATAAAAACGACACCGATGACAGAAAAACCAAAATTTTTCTTTGGCACCATCTTGAATTTTCATTTTGACCTCATTTTCGTTATCAGCAGTGATAGGAATAGATAGTGCTTATTAGCCTAAACTTTGAAGAACAGAGACAAGAATCGGAGACTTCCTTAGACCACAGTATAGATAATAGTACTTGCTTAGACTGTATTTTTTTCCGGGACATCACGTAAGTACCTACATCAAAAATTAATGTTATTTGGAATAAGTAATTGGTCTATGTTTACCTAAAGTTTGCGACTAGACATAACATAACACAGTCGTTACAACCATCAACATTTCTGAAAGTTTTCTTTTTTTAAGAACATTTTGGAAACGACTTCTTCATCATAAAACTATGAAACGCTATCTTTGTCAAGGACCCGTACACGTTTTGAAGTAAATATCTACTTTCTAGCTCACTCTCGGCCACGTTTGTTGAAATTTCTAAAGTTCAAGTGATTTATTGTTTCAAAAACAAAAGGTATTTGGATTTTATCTTACTAAAATATATTTCTGAAGTATATTTCAAAATTCTAAAATAATAGCCGGGTTACATTGTTTAGTAACACACTTAAACTTTAAAAACATCATTTAATCTTTATTGCAACGAAAGTACAATGGGCGGACTTTTATGGCTGCCCATTTAGTTATCTACTCTTAGAATTTACACAAAAAACTCGTCGTGGTCGCATAATAAAATATAGTCTATGGAAGTCTCCGATTCTTTTCTCTGTTCTTCTTCGAAGTTTAGACTAATAAGCACTACCTATTCCTATCACTGGTTATCAGTGACCACGTAAACCATGAAAAAGACACCCATGACGGAAAATCTAAAATTTTCCTCGGCGCCATCTTGGATTTTCATTTTGACCTCATTTTCGTTATCAGTGACCACGTAAACCATGAAAACGACACCCATGATGGAAAAACCTAAAAATTTCATCAGCGCCATCTTGGATTTTTATTTTGACCACATTTTCGTAATAAGCAACCATGAAAACGACACCCATGTTTGAAAAACCTAAAATTTTGCACGCCGCCATCTTGGATTTTTATTTTGACCTCATTTTCGTTATCAGCGACTTCGAAACCATGAAAATGTCACCCACGACAGAAAAACCAAAAAACCAACTTCAAGTATAAATAACAGGCGTGAATGTTTACAGAGTCAACCTCAGTGGCCATTAAGTCGCGCAAAAGTCCAGTCGCGCAAGTGTCTTTCGCGCAAGTTTCTTGATACCTACTACCTACCTACTACCTACCTACTACCTACCTACTACCTACCTACTACCTACCTACTACCTACCTACTACCTACCTACTACCTACCTACTACCTACCTACTACCTACCTACTACCTACCTACTACCTACCTACTACCTACCTACTACCTACCTACTACCTACCTACTACCTACCTACTACCTACCTACTACCTACCTACTACCTACCTACTACCTACCTACTACCTACCTACTACCTACCTACTACCTACCTACTACCTACCTACTACCTACCTACTACCTACCTACTACCTACCTACTACCTACCTACTACCTACCTACTACCTACCTACTACCTACCTACTACCTACCTACTACCTACCTACTACCTACCTACTACCTACCTACTACCTACCTACTACCTACCTACTACCTACCTACTACCTACCTACTACCTACCTACTACCTACCTACTACCTACCTACTACCTACCTACTACCTACCTACTACCTACCTACTACCTACCTACTACCTACCTACTACCTACCTACTACCTACCTACTACCTACCTACTACCTACCTACTACCTACCTACTACCTACCTACTACCTACCTACTACCTACCTACTACCTACCTACTACCTACCTACTACCTACCTACTACCTACCTACTACCTACCTACTACCTACCTACTACCTACCTACTACCTACCTACTACCTACCTACTACCTACCTACTACCTACCTACTACCTACCTACTACCTACCTACTACCTACCTACTACCTACCTACTACCTACCTACTACCTACCTACTACCTACCTACTACCTACCTACTACCTACCTACTACCTACCTACTACCTACCTACTACCTACCTACTACCTACCTACTACCTACCTACTACCTACCTACTACCTACCTACTACCTACCTACTACCTACCTACTACCTACCTACTACCTACCTACTACCTACCTACTACCTACCTACTACCTACCTACTACCTACCTACTACCTACCTACTACCTACCTACTACCTACCTACTACCTACCTACTACCTACCTACTACCTACCTACTACCTACCTACTACCTACCTACTACCTACCTACTACCTACCTACTACCTACCTACTACCTACCTACTACCTACCTACTACCTACCTACTACCTACCTACTACCTACCTACTACCTACCTACTACCTACCTACTACCTACCTACTACCTACCTACTACCTACCTACTACCTACCTACTACCTACCTACTACCTACCTACTACCTACCTACTACCTACCTACTACCTACCTACTACCTACCTACTACCTACCTACTACCTACCTACTACCTACCTACTACCTACCTACTACCTACCTACTACCTACCTACTACCTACCTACTACCTACCTACTACCTACCTACTACCTACCTACTACCTACCTACTACCTACCTACTACCTACCTACTACCTACCTACTACCTACCTACTACCTACCTACTACCTACCTACTACCTACCTACTACCTACCTACTACCTACCTACTACCTACCTACTACCTACCTACTACCTACCTACTACCTACCTACTACCTACCTACTACCTACCTACTACCTACCTACTACCTACCTACTACCTACCTACTACCTACCTACTACCTACCTACTACCTACCTACTACCTACCTACTACCTACCTACTACCTACCTACTACCTACCTACCTACTACCTACCTACCGGTTAATTCGGACGGGTTGTATATATTTCAAATAATTTCGGACAAAAACAATGCACATAAATCAATCATCCGTTTATTTTGCGTTTACTATGAGCTTATGCACGTAAAAAATACATAGTACCTTCGACTTCGGCAATCAGCCATCATTTGAGTCTTCAACTGTTTTAGTTATCGCTTTTCAATTGTATTTTTCTTGTTACCCATGTTACACAAAAAAAATAATTGATTCAATGATATTATTAATGGCGAATTGGCGCGGAGCAAAGTGACATAGACTACCCGTCTCAACAGAGCGAGGGCAGTTCTAATCTATGGGCAACTGATCGGTGAAACAAACTGATGTCTCAAGCTCGCGTCACGCGGGACGGAAGACTGCGTATTGCGCGGAATAAAAATGTAGTAAGCGCCAAATGCTTTGAGTCTGTTATCTCTTAAAATAGAAAATATTTTTGAAAAAATGCCAATGTCAGCTATAGGTTATACATGAGTGATAATATTTATCAAGTTTATGGTTCAGTAACATGCACCAAAATAGAATAAAAACCAAAAATGTTGAAAATTAGAGGTAACTTTGTGATGGTTTTCTATCGAGAAAATTTTATCCTATTATGTTTTTCGCCAATGTCAACCATCACATTCATAATGAAGTTTCCTGACATATACTTTTTTTCCAATTGGAACATGATTTACTACTCTAAAAATCTAATCAAAGATTGAAGATTTTGCTTTAGGCCCGCTCTTAAGTAACATAGGCTATATTTTATCCCCGTACTCCTACGGGAACGGGAACTACGCGGGTGAAACCGCGTGACGTCCGCTAGTGTGACAATATTTCGGTGTACTTAATAGCACAGGGATCACAGGCGTGATTTCATGCACTAGGTACATAAGCTACACGTGAAAAGTAGTTTTTCTTCCCTTTTACCTATATTTATATATGAATCAGTAACTAAAATTACCTAACAATACACGCATGAGTAATACCTATCCTCTCTTGTTTGTTATGACTCCTCAATGGGATGTAAATAAACAATACTTCGATAATATTCCTCGTATTCTAATTTAAAATAATTGTTTGTTTATTTTACATTATTTATTTATGTATTAATGAGAATTACAGCGTGACTGTAGTCACGTAAGCTCATTGAGATGGTCCTTTGTTTTAATTTGTATACCCCTCTGATAATGGACTGTGCCGCATGAGATGGTTCCGTCAATATTTTTCAGGGAAGAAATCTGTTGAACAATATACACACATCAAAAGTGTCTAGGGATCAAGCATTTTTATGCGGATTTCTTGAGATTGAGATGTGGCTTTGTAATAAATTTATGATTTTATAAATTTATATGGATCCTTTTTGGTGCATTTCATAATTTGAATCAGGAACTCTCAATCAAATTCGAGTAAAAGATGAAAATAAGCTGTCAATATTTTCCCTATAAAAACATACAACGCATTGAAGACATTATTAGTGCTACTGTTTCCCTACTACTGATTAAAACCAACGTTATTATGGAGCGGCGACGTCATTTAAGCAGGGAAGAAATGCTCAGAGCCGTGGGAATGATAGAAGCTGGTTCCCGGCAACGTACTGTAGCTTTAGCTCTGAATACAAGTCAGAGTGTTATCAGTCGACTTTGGACACGTTACCGAAGCACTGGTACCGTGGCTGAGCGCCATGGAGGACGGTATCGCTGCACCACACGGAGACAAGACCGATACATTCAAATCTTAACTCGAAGAGCTCCAACAATAACCGCCATGATGTTAGCCGTGAGGCTTCATCACTCTTCAGGGAACTTAATTAGCGACCAAACAGTCAGAAACCGCTTGCATGAAGTGAACCTTCATTCCCGAAGACCGCTACGGGTACCACCTATAGCAATGCACAATCGTAGGATTCGATATCAATGGGCTCTTGAACACAGAAATTGGGCAGAAGAACAATGGCGTTTCGTGTGCTTTTCTGATGAGTCTCGTTTTGGTATGAGACCGGATACAAGACGTATACGACACTGGAGAACCCCTGGACGCCAACAGCGATTAAAATCCTGCCAGGAAGTCCATCCTTATAGTGGTGGAACCATCATGGTATGGGCGGGTATTTGGATCGGCGGAAGAACTGAGTTGATTTGGATCAGAGGCAACCTCAACGCTCAAATTTATGCTGAGACGATTGTATCAGACGTCATCGTTCCTCTACAAGTGCAAATCGGTCCCTTATTTCAGTTAATGCATGATAATGCACGACCGCACACCGCAAGAGTTGTAAGACAGACTCTCGCCGCAGCTAACATCAATGTCCTGCCCTGGCCTGCTCAGTCGCCAGACTTGAACCCGATTGAGCATGCATGGGATATGCTACAGAGAAGAGCTCTGCCGAATATGGAGGGTATCCAGTCGCAAGAAGACCTTTTTTTGTTGTTGCAACGAACATGGGCGGCCATTCCACAGCGTGATTTGGATGAACTCATTTTGAGTATGCCAAACCGATGTTCTTGTGTTGTTAGTGTTCGCGGTAGAAACACGGATTATTAATTGTTTAAGTTACCCAATAAAATTTTAAAGAAAACTGTGTTTTCAGTCATTTTTTCGAACTTTAATGTTAGTGGTTCAAATGTCAAAAATCCCTTTATTAGGAAAATGGCAAATTTCTTTATTAATGCAAAGGTGACTTGGTTTATCGTTACTGTGACAAACGAAAACACTTTATTTGATGAATCCTTAAAGAAAATTTTAATTAATATCAATCAGGAGAAAAGTTATTGCAAAAATATATGTTGATCCCTAGATACTTTTGATGTGTGTAATAACAATAGTTATTATCTGCTTAGATAGTTTGGTCACGTGGAGAGGATAAGTAAAAGTCGACCAGCAATAAGTATTTACAAGGGTGATATGAGTGTCAACGCCGGGAGAGGACGCCCACTACACATACCCTGACCTTATGGGTGTGGTTCTTCAGAAAAGTCAGCTGTGTGGTACTCGCAACCGGCGTCCGTGTATGACCAGATGTATAAACGTGAATGAGCCGAAAGGAGTATGGGTAGCAGATGGTGTTCTGTAGTTTATGCCTACCCAGTGGCGTAGCTTGGGGGGCGGTGGGGGCCATTTCCCCAGGCAGCACAAGAAAGGTGGCGGCAGGAAAGGCCAATTTAATAATTTGGAAAATGTACAAAAATACTTAGATATTTTAAATCGCGCGCACAATTTCATGCCATTCTTGCCATAGAAAACGATATAAATGTTGATATACAGGGTGATTGGTAATTGGATGCAGGCCTTCAAATGGGTAATACTTGGGGTCTAAACTGGGTGGTTTTTGAGAAATCGAACGAGTGTTTTTGAAACTTTATCCTCTTTTCACCATAAAGTGCTGATTGTGAGAAAGGAGACAATTTTTTTTGTTTGGAGAACAGGCCACCCACATAAAATTGTAAAAGACATATTAATGAAACGTATATAGATTTCTTCCTTATAATTTCTAGATTACAGTGGTAATATTAGCTAAGCCATGTCTAACCGAAATGATGAGAAATTCGAAAATGAAAACATGAATCTAACAATAAACAATAACAATAACACGTCAAATGTCAAATGAAGTTGTCAGTCAACCACCAAAAAGACGAATTTACAACGTACGGAACGTTGTAAATTCGTCTTTTTGGTGGTTGACTGATGATGATTTTCTATACCATCTAAAAGATTTTAGCGGAAACCTCTAAAATAGCATTAGAAAGCTCACAGTTTAATATTATTTCTTTTTATATTATATTATATTTTAATTAAAGCAGATATTAGTACCAATGGATACCGTACTTTTTTTTGTAAACGGAAAAAACGCCCCTATTTACGTAAGTATTTTCCGTCAAATGGCATTGACCACAACAGGAATGATTTGACGCGCAAAAAAATATCATAATACAACTTATTTGTTATGATTTTAAGATTCCGGTTTCGTTTCTATGTAATCTTTTGTTTATTATTAGATTAAAATGGTTACTTTTTTTTGGTGTAAGTAATATGAATATCCGCAACATCGAAGAGGGCCTAAAAAAAACTGTCTCCTTTACGCCATTCAGGATGTTGAACTGATACCGGTCTATTAAAAAGTTTTTTTTTTTTTTTAAGTTTCATTTCTCAAAAACCTCCCTGTTTAGACCCCAAGTTATCGGGGTCAATGAAAACAAGAACTCAAAAACTCAAACTCAAAGCATTTATTTCAATTAGACCATTACGGCACTTTTGAAAGTCAAAAATACAAAAAAGAAAATCAAAGCTACAGTCCCAGTCACAAGGCATAATAACTTGAGAAAGTAGGTACTGTAGTTGCCCATTCCCTAGCGTAGATCTCTATGGAGAAGAACGGGCAAGAAACTCCATGGACACTCTTTTAAAATCAAAATATTGTTACAAAATCTTGGTTACATCATTAATTTTGAGATTATACATGTATGTGAGAACGATGTAGAAAGACGTGCACACTAAGAGCATCCAGAGTAAAAGATTAGATCAAAAATTTATGAATAAAGTAATTAAAATGAACCTTGGCAGCTAAGAGATGACCAGTCCCAACTGACAGCGCCCGTTCACAGACATGACGCATGTACCGGGCGCCATTCAACTCAACCATATTGAAGGGAACTAAATGACCCGACACACCCGCCACCATCAGCGAGACATCTAAGTGAGCATGACATTCTCTCAGCTACCAAGGCATATTCAAGTCAATGAAAGATAAATAAATGTAAATGGAGGCTGAACAGTACAAAGTACTCACACATGTGCTATGCAATAGGGAATATGCATAAATTTTCTTTTTTTTTATTTCGATACGGAATGTTAAAGTACTATAAAAATAATGACATAAAGCGAAAACAAGACATAAATCGTCCAAACAACACAAAAGTAATAACCATTTAAACTTTTGTTTCTATCTCTTTCTAGATCTTTTGTTTCTTTCTTTCTTTATCTGTTTTATGTATTCCATTTTCTTTTCTTTTTATTAACACACTATGTCTACATTTCTTTTTTAGTATCTCCTTTCGCAGGTATGCTGGAAGAAATTTCTTTAGAAATAAGCATCACCTTTGTACTATTTTCTGTTCCTTTCTACTTTTCTTTATATTTAGTGTGTACATAAATTGTTAAATAAAATAAATAAATAAATAAATAAACGGAATTTAGTATGGATTTTGTACGTCGATGCAGCGAATGACGTCATTCGCTTTATCGGATCTCTCTGTCTAATCAGCAGTTTCAAATGGTTATAACTTAGTATTTTCTATAGATATTAAAAAAATAATTTCACTTTGCTATTTCTGATGTTAATACGCTTTGTTTAGAGTGATAAAAAAAGATCATGCATATATCCTATTATATAATACTAAGAACTGGAATCTATACAATGCAAGTATATTTTTACAATCTTCTGCAGCTTCCACAATACATTAACATGGGAATCAATTCTTCATCTTCTTCTTACGTGACGATGGACTCAAATAATGCTCGACCAGTACAAACAATTAGTTTGCCCCCCCCCCCCCCCCCTCCTATGGTTGTGGAGCAGGACCAGCATTTAGCCAAGCATTTTTATCATCAATGTAATCCCCCAACTTATAATATGCTTGCCTACATAGTGTGCGTTTTATACAAGATTTAAATTTCGTCTCATTCAGTTGAAGAATGTGGGGAGGTATTTTATTGTAACATTTCAAACAGTACCCCATGAAAGATGAATCCACTTTAGCAAGCCTGAAACCTGGCTGAACTAGTTGGTCCCTATTTCTAGTGTTATAGTGGTGTCTGTCCCCTCTCTTACTGAATAAATGCCGATTTTTTTCTAACGTACATGATGTTTTCATAAATGTATTGACAAGGTACTGTCATGATATTAATTTCCTTAAACAGTTCTCTTAGAGAATCGCGTCTACGTAATTAATAAATGGCTCTGATGGCTCTTTTCTGCAGAATAAATATAGACTCGATGTCTGCAGCCCGTCCCCATAGTAAAATACCGTATGACATAATACTATGAAAATAACTAAAATAGACCAGCCTCGCGGTATCAACATCAGTAAATTGACGGATTTTTCTAACAGCATATGCTGCTGAGCTTAGCCGTCCTGCAAGAGATGTTAGATGAGGACCCCATTGTAACCTTGAGTCGAGCGTGATTCCCAAGAAAACCGTTTTATCGACAAATTCTAGTTTCTCTTGATTCAATATTATGTCACAATCACTACTTTTGACATTTGGTAGAGCAAATC
The DNA here is from genome assembly GCA_905147715.2 of Xestia xanthographa. Lineage (NCBI taxonomy): Eukaryota > Metazoa > Arthropoda > Insecta > Lepidoptera > Noctuidae > Xestia > Xestia xanthographa. The sequence continues at coordinate 23,072,492 of LR990653.1, read as the reverse complement.
TAATGCATTTAGTTTTTTATTAAATTATTAGCGGTAAACCAATTGTGGACCTGCAGTAGGGCGTTATTTACGTCATCAAGATTAGTGGCACGTCTGTTTATTTTAAATATTAAAGAAGTATCGTCAGCAAACAACACCATATGCGGATGGTTGTTAAATAGATGGGGTAGGTCATTAATATATACTAAAAAGAGGAAGGGACCCAATATCGAACCTTGTGGTACACCCATTTTTACTTTTAAACCCATTGAGTTGACTCCATTTATTTGTACCTGCTGCTGTCTATCATGCAAATACGATTTTATTAAACTGAGCGCAAGTTTACCTAAACCGTAATGCTGAAGTTTCAAGATCAGGGTTTCGTGATTTACGCAATCAAATGCCTTCGAAAGGTCACAGAAGATTCCTATGGCATCTTGTGCCTCTTCCCACGCAGTAAATATGTGTTTTAATAAAGTGACACCGGCGTCAGTTGTACAACGTCCTTTGGTGAAACCATACTGTTGCTCGTGTAATATTTTATTAGTGTTAAAATGGTTAAGCATTTGATTGAGCATTATCTTTTCAAACACCTTGCTGAAAACCGGCAACACGGATACGGGCCTATAGTTATTGGTGTCTTTACTGTCCCCGGATTTAAAAAGCGGTATTACCTTACTGAATTTCATCAGATCCGGGAAGACCCCTTGATCCACGCTCAAATTAAATATTGAGGCTAAATACGGCGCTACAGTCTCAATAATTGAGGTACAAGCTTTGATAGACATACCCCATAGATCTTCCGTTAATTTGACCTTGATTTGCTTAAAACCTAGACTGTCAAGGGGTTTATATGTTGAAATTTAAATTCATTTGGACAGGCTGAAACGTTCGCTTTCAATAAATCAATAGAGAGCAAGGGAGAGGAATTTAAGGTTTCAGTAGTTTTAAGTGGGATACTGGTAAAGAAATTTACAAATTCTTGAGCAACTTCATTGTTTGAGCTCACAAGGCCACGCGGTGTCTCTAGTGTGAAGTCATTACCTTGTTTTTTATTTCTATTTGTTTCACTGTTGATAATTTTCCAAACCGTCTTTATTTTGTTGTCGGCTGATTTAATCTTGTTGCTAATGAATAAGGATTTGGCTACCTTGCAAGTGTTTTTAAAAAATTTCGAGTAAGTAGCAACATATTTATTAAAAGCTTCAGTGTTGATGTAAGGCTTAAGGCCGTACAGCTCAAACAATCGTTCCCTACTTTTCCGAATACCCCGTGTTGCCCAGTCACTGAAAATAAACTTTGGGCCAATAGTTTTAGATTTCTTTTTTAAAGTATTATTAAATTCAGTGTGCACTACCGAAAATAATTCTTCATAAAATACATTTGCATTGTTTCTAATATGACCCGGTATACTTAACTTGCTAATTAAATTATTATTAAATTTGTCTAGATTGCTGGGTGTTATTAGTCTAGTTTGTATCTGAATTCTTTGTAATTGTCTATTGTACGCGAAAGTAACCGTCTGACCACTATGATCTGAAGGCAGGTAATTTACGATGGATTTATTTATGTAATCGCAGCAACAAAAAACAAAGCAGTATTTGTAGTAATTTGAGTTGGTTCTGAAAACACATTTGACAAGTTAAATGATTTAAAGAGACTTAAGAATCTACTGCTATTCACATTATTCTCTATGATATTAACATTAAAGTCACCACAGATAATTATTGGTTTATTACCAGTTACAAGTTTTGCCAAAGCATCTTCCATTACTGACTCAAAGATAGAATAGTTCAGGTAATTAGGGGGTCTGTAAACGCACACTATTACATGTTACAAGGGGCGGCGTATTTCCGGTCGGCCCCAAGCGGCTAAAAACCCACGCTACGCCACTGTGCATATCCCCATGGAAAATGGAGTGAAACCCTTTAGTCCCCAGCCGTGCCCGATCGGGCACGGTGCATTGTTATTTTAATTGTGTCTGTAATTGCGGGTATTGAAGAGTGAATTTCAACAGGTCCTATAAAATCTTCATTTCCGTGTTTTTTTTTCATTTTAGGTTTTTTTTTAAAAAAAAACGCTTTTATTAAAGTTTTTGAGAATGTATATATGCTTGCTTAATGTCTAGCAGATAACTTAAAAAACTAACGACATATCAGGATTAAAAATTTCGTGCCACGGCGATGAAACATGCGTGCACGGCAATGAAACAAGGGTCCACGGCAATGAAAGAACTGTGCCATGGCAATGAAAGAATCAATCCACGGAAATTAAACAATATTTTATTTAATGAGATAGACAGATAGATAGAATAAAAATGACTTTTTATAAGAGGTCTTGATTCCAACACTTGTATGGGAGTAAAATTTGGGTAAGGAGATTTATTACAAAAAAAGAATGAGAGTACAATAAGTAAACAAAGACTGTTGAATTACACTCGCAACACTACTTAGAGACTTTAATACTACATTCTTTCTTTTCTTATACATACTCCCTGTACTGTCAGTAATCGGTATTACCTGTATTACAGGTGACAAAAGATGTTTTCTTTGCCTAATCATACCATGGCGATGAAAACACAAGTCACGGAAATTAAATACCTGGCCACGGCAATGAAACTAAATTGTTTGAATGAATTTTTTTTCATTGCCGTGTCTTTTTTTTCATTGCCATAGCAAATTTCGGCCACGGAAACCACGGCAATGAAAGCACGGCGATGAAAATCAAGGCAAAAAATATAAATAACAAAAAATCTATTAACTATTCGAAGAAATAAACACTTCACAAATGAACTTAAGAGAAATGGGTGTTCTATCGAATGCTTACTCATGAAGACAAACTTATTCAAATATAGTTATACCTATCCACGGCGATGAAAGAATAAATGTCCAGTAACATAAAAATTGAATACTTACATTTATGGCGCGAAAACGCAGGCACGTGTGTACGTCCTTCCACGTTGAGCACTTAGGCAGCACTAATATGCAACGTTTAGCATACTGGGAGGGGGGATGCAAGTCGTAGGTAAAACAATATTCTTGAACATGATTAGGACACGGCGATGAACGGTAGTTCTGGGACAAATGATTTTTTATTAACCATTCGTTGTATTGTTTAAATATTTGAATAAATGTATTCCGTAACAATACTTTAACTATTCATGTATCAAATAAAACTAGGTTTTAGTATAAATAACCAATAGATTTTTATCAATGAGGAATAATACACAACAAGATGAAGTGTGGACAAACACGGCAATGAAAGATTTCGAGGTTTAATTAATTTTTTTGGAGTGTCCATTAATCCAATTAAATAAAATATTTAGTGCTACACATATATTACTCTTTCACCTAACCGGAAAAAAATGTGAGAACATTATAACTATGTTTTTTAGTACCGATTTCATTGATGCCACGCAATTTTCGGTCCCGGGAAATTCACTCTGAAGTGTGTATTTATTTATTTAAGTACAGCCTAAACCATTAACACTAAATTAAATCATCCTTTTACTCGGACTGCTCAAGTTCTCACAGAACTAACTACAAACATTCTAACATTATCGTCTGCCATTCATCAGCAAACAAGTCCAATCCAGGGTTGGTCTCCGCGATCGCGTTGAGCATCGTAAGCATGTATGTTATTATCAGCCAGCAACTTTCTTGTTGCATGACATTTAACGATACTCAGAGAGAAAAAACACGTATTAAAATCAAAAGTCATTTACCGAAATCGGGCCGAGAATCAAGACTTTTCGAACGTCAAAATTGCATCAAACAGTCCCCCATAACGTCGGTCCACAATTTCCCCAACTCAGGGAGAATGAGAGCCGGGGTTGCGGGACTATTCGAAAGAGATACCGTGGCCCCGGAACACAAAGGGCGATGAAGGAACATGGATGGGTTTTAGTCAGTAAAAGTCTGACACTCCCTCCTGCTTCGCCCAGAGCGGGAGGTGTCATTTGATGATTTCCCATCCGAAAAAAAAAACCGGCCAAGAGCGTGTCGGGCCACGCTCAGTGTAGGGTTCCGTAGTTTCCCGTCCGTCACAATAAGTGTTCGCACATATGAGTTTAAAGGTCAAACTTAGTCCAGAAATTATTTTGTACAACTTTTTGTCTTTTTTGTACAAAAACTGTTGTTTCCATCAAGTTCAAAATGATTTTCCTAGAAAGTCCTTATAAAGTTCTAATTTTCAGATTTTTTTCATATTTTCTAAACTTATGGTTCAAAAGTTAGAGGACGGGGACACATTGTTTTTTACTTTTGGAGCGATTATTTCCGAAATTATTGACATTATCAAAAAATGATTTTAGAAAACCCTTATTCATTTTTAAATACGTTAGGGTTGAAATTAAAAAAAAATCACTTCCCACTTTACATATAGGGAGCCCCCCTATATGTAAAGTTGGTGTACCCTAATAAAACATTTTTTTCCAATTTTTATTTTACCACTTTGTCGGCGTGATTGATATACATAATAAATAAATAAATAAAAATAAAAAAGCCTTTTATTCCATGCATTTACAAAATAATTTAACAATATGAATTGAAATTTCATGCTAGATTATTATTATCATCCTTTGAAATATTACAAAAAAGAAAAAAAAATAGAAAAAGAATAAATAATAATCAATTAATTCAGATATAAATGTATCAAATAGAAAAATTAAAATAATCAAATATATCGTAATATAGGTAAATTATTATTATTTTTAGGATATTAAAGTTACTATTATTATAAAAGTTACTATTATTATTATTTTGGGAAAACATATAGTTTCTTAGCTTTTTAGCTAGTGTTAACTACGTTAACGGGCCTATACCAAGTCAACGTAGCGTGTGTGTGTGTGAGTCGTGGGGAGAAATTTCATTTTCCTCGATTTGCATGAACTTCCTTACTATTCTGCAGGTGTTTAAAATTGCGGCTTGACTACTATCGGTACTACGTAAACTTTTTCCTGTCTCCATATTCTGGTCACCTCTTCTTTTAATTCTGCATATTTACTAATTTTCTCACCTATTGTGTTTTGCAAGTTATGTGTGTTAGGAACTGCTATGTCTATAAGGTAAGTGACTTTATTAACTTTATCCTGAAGTATTATATCTGGTCTATTATAATGAATGGTCCTGTCAGTCATAATGCCGCGGTCGTAGTAGAGTTTGTGTGTAGTATTTTCAAGAACTCTTTCTGGTGTGTATTTGTAGTAAGGACTAGTATCTTGTATCAGTTTATGTTTCAGAGCTAGATGTTGGTGAATGACGTTTGCAACCTGATTATGTCTATGGGTGTAGTCTGTTTGTGTTAGTGTTGTGCAGGCCCCAGTGATGTGCTGAATGGTCTCCGGTTGGCTGTGACATTTGCGGCACTTATCGTTCGTTATTGTGGGGTCCTTAATAATATATTTCCTGTAATTTTTAGTGTTTATAATTTGATCTTGTATTGCAATAATAAATCCTTCGGTTTCCGGGAATAAACTACCTATCTTTAGCCATTTATTTGATGCTGTCGTATCTATGTGAGACTGTTCTAAATCATGGGGATGTCGCCCATGCAATACTTTGTTTTTCCAATCTTCTATCTTTTTCTTCTGTGGGTCTTCATTATTAGTGGGTTGTAAATCTATTTGTTTGTTTAGGTGAAGTGGTGTGTAGTTGATATCGTTCATTACTATGGCTCTATGTATGTTGCTTGTGTTAGATTTAGTGTGAAATAATGTTTTCAATCTAGTTATTTGCTTTTGCCAAAGATCATGGACATCTATTAGGCCTCTCCCTCCGTGTTGCCGTTTGATGGTCAGCCTTTCTATTGCAGATTTAGGGTGTAGGTTATTATGTTTAGTTAGTGTCGTGCGTGTTGTTCTCTCTATTTGCTGGATGTCAGTTTGTGACCATTTGATCACTCCAAATGAGTATGTTAGTATTGGAATTGCGTAGGTGTTTAGCGCCTTTATTAAATGTTTTCCGGAGAGCTGGGTTTTACATACTGCGACCACTCTTCTCTTGTATTCTGTGTTCAGTGTTTGTTTAATTGTTGTGTGATCTAATCCTTTGAGTTGTCTGTATCCTAAATATTTATATAAATCAGTGGGTTCCATAGCAGTAATACTGTCATTAGTGTTAATTGCATAATCACCGGGCTTAATTTTACCTCTAATTATATGTAGTGTTTTACATTTGTCTAATCCAAACTGCATGTTTATGTCTTTGCTAAATTCGGTCGTGATTTCTACTAATTTTTTCATGTCTGTTTCAGTTTTTGAGTATAGTTTAATGTCGTCCATATAAATAAGATGTGAAATAGTAGTTTCTCCTGTTATATGTTTAAGACAATATCCGGCCTGGCAACGCTGCAGTAAGTGAGATAGAGGGTTTAGAGCGAGACAAAACCATAAAGGGCTCAAGGAATCTCCTTGATAAATGCCCTTTTTTATGGCTATCTGTTTAGTTGTGACAGTGTTATCGTGGTAATTTAACTGAAGGGTAGTTTTCCACCGGGACATAATATTTTGCAAAAAGTCAATTATTTTTGGGTTAATTTTATATATCTGTAAAATTTGGATAAGCCAGGAATGTGGAATGCTATCAAAAGCTTTTTTATAATCTATGTAGGTACAGTGTAAATTTTTATTTTTTGTGGCAGCATGTTTGTGTATTACCGAATCTATTACTAGTTGCTCCTTACATCCCATGTGACCTCGCCTGCATCCCTTTTGTTCCTCTGCAATAATGTTGTGATGTTCTACGTGTTTATTGATTTTTGTAGTGATTGCTGATGTTAGAATCTTGTATATAGTGGGAAGGCATGTTATTGGTCTGTATTGAGAAGGCTGTGGAGAGTACTGTGTTTTTGGCAACATGTAGGTTATTCCTGTAGCGAGAAATTCGGGGACATATTGTTTCCCTAATATAATATCTGTAAAATTTTTGGCTAAAACTTTGTGCAGTGATTCTAATTTTTTATACCAGTAATTGTGAATTTTATCAATGCCGGGGGATTTCCAGTTGTGAAGTCTCGCTGTGATACTAGTAATGTCAGACTCGGTTAACTCAACAAAATCCATTTCTTCTAATGAAATCCATTTTGTTTTTTCGTCTGTAACCCAATCAGATTTATCATTATGTTGTACTTGCTCTTCCCATATTCCAGCCCAAAACGATTCAAGTTGTTCCGCTGTTGGTAATTCTATACTGTTTTCGGGTGTTGTGTCAGTTTGTGGTTTGGTCTGTAACTTTCTATAGAAATTCTTTTCATTCATAGCAAATAAGGAATTATCATTTTTACGCTCTTGCGCTTTCTTGTATCTTCTTAATCTGTGTACTTTACAGCTAACTTTTGTTTTAGAGTATCCAGAAATTCTTCTGGTTTCCTATTATCTCTTTCGTGTCTGGTGTGGATAGCCATGTTTTTAAATATGACTTCCACTCTTTTAACTACTTTGCTTGACCTATTATTATTAATGTATTGGGTAAGTCTACCGCAGTCTGCTCTAAGTTTTTCTATGTCTTGTTCAAGCCTCTGCTGCCATGCTGGTTTGTTAATAGCTTTTGGCCTTCTATTGCCTGCGTATTCTGTGATTTTATAATTAAGTTCTTCTGAAATCACTAATGCTGTGCAGTATATAAGAGTGTGCACGTCTGTGAGTTGTGTTTCTTCACTAACATATTGGTTTAGAATATTTTGATTGAATATATTAACTAACTGATGAAGTTTTGGTGTGTACCTGAGTTTGGGCAGTTTTGGTCGAACTGCTGGGTCCATGCCAGAGTATTGAGCGAGAGCTGTTTTAAATTTATCGTGATTTTCTCGGGTACGTGTATCTGTGGGCTGGATTTGATGAGTATCTGTTAGAATGTGAACATCATTTTCCAATATTAATGTTATACTTTCGGTTTGTGTGGATGTGTGTGTGGTTTGTGAATATGTTTGTGATTGATAGCATGGTAGAGATTGAGTGTAAGGTTCTGATTGATTATAGGGTTGTGGCTGTTCTTGTTGGGTATTTTCTAGTGTGTTTTGTGTTATTATGCAATTATTAGTATTAGTATCTTCATTATTTTCTGTTTCTAATTGTAAGCGTACTTCTACTTTTAACCTATCTATTTCTACCAGTGACAGGAGTTTATTCCTAACTATGGCTCTTCTTTGATCGGAAATCCTTTGTTCTGTAACACTAGTCTCTGGATATTGGCGTGTAAAAAGTTCATGCAGTTGTTGTCTGTAGGTGGTCATATCTGTCTCTAATTTAGTGATGTGTAAGTAGGTTCGCATGATAAATGTGTTTACTTCTTTGCTCCATTTCATGCGAACTCTTGCTTTTCCGGCCTTGGTGGACGCGGGTAAGAAGGTAGATACCCCCCGCGCAGCATTCAAGGTCGACGTGGGTGGAACTGTGTTTGAACTAATGATGGGGGGTGATGAAAGTGTTGGTGACGATGGTATGGATGATGATGATCGCCTAGAAGGTGTGTATGACACTGTGCTTGGACTATACGGTTCTACAGGGGTGTCTGTCCTGTATGTCAGTCTGTCACCATCGTCAATGATTTAGGCTGTAGTATCTTTGTCGGTGGGAGCCCGCCTGTTCAACTCCTCACCGCTGACGGATCGCATGCTGTGACACCTAGCGTCAGCTCCAGGTGCGCCCCGGCGATCGCCCCCGGGCAGCGGTCCTATACGTTTTCTCTTTGAACGAGTCTCCATTTTTAGTGGGTTTCCAGAGCCACGATTAGCCACGCCAGTAATTTCAATTTCGCGTATCCGCCCCCCACGTGATTAGATGTTCAATCAGGACGAGTGGTTGATTATTATTATTATTATTATTTTTTATGCATGGACCCCTCTCAGGTGAAGGCCTCCTCCAAGGATTTCCATTTGCCTCTGTCTCTGGCGACATAAATCCAGTGCGGTCCAGCGACTTTTCTAATGTCGTCCTCCCAGCGCGTGTACGGTCTACCGACGCGCCGCTTGCCCTGTGGACCGTCCCATGTAGTTACTTTAGATGTCCATCTCTTGTCTTTAAGTCGTGCTACATGTCCAGCCCACTTGAATTTCAGTCTTTGAGCATATTTGAGCGCATCTACTGTTTTGGTTATGCTTCTTATCTTTGTATGACGGATTCTGTGTGTTTTTCTTATATTAAGCATGCTACGTTCCATTCCCCTCTGGCACGTTATTATTTTATTCTTGATGTTATTCGTAAATTTCCACGTCTGGCAAGCATATGTCAGACATGGCAAAATGCAAGTGTCCATCATTTTCTTTTTCATTTCTGTTGGCATGCTACTTTTCATTACTTCTCTGTAACTCCAGAACTTATTCCACGTAATTCGTGTTCTGCGCTCCACCTCCAGTTCGTTGCTATTGCTGTCCAATGTTATCTTCTTTCCCAAGTAGATATATTGATCCACGTACCGTAATGGTTTGTTTTCTAGAGAGATGGTTCTTTTATAACTGTTTGTCATGGTGTTTGTTTTTGTCAAGTTTATTTCTAATCCGACTTGTCTGCTATCTTCGTGTAATGACTGTATCATGTGCTCTAAGTTGCCACCGGATTCAGATAGCAGTACCAAGTCATCTGCGAACCGTAAATGACTCAGGTATTCTCCTTTGATATACAAGCCGTACTTTTTCCAGTCTAATTGATTTATAATCGATTCCAATACTGCAATAAATAGTTTTGGAGATAGTGGGTCCCCTTGTCTCACTCCTCTATTGATGTTGAAATCGGGGCCAGTTGATTCCAGTTTGACTTTACTGACGCTGTTGTTGTATATACTTTTTATTACTTGTATATACTCATTTTCTACTCCTTGTTTACTTAATGCTTCCCATATACTTGTGTGTGAAATTGTGTCAAAAGCCTTCTGGTAATCTATGAAGGCTATGTAGAGCGGTCTTCGGTTCTCTTGGTATTTTTCAATAATAAGTTCCAGAGTGTGTATGTGATCTATGGTTGAATATCCCTTTCGAAAGCCAGCTTGCTCTATGGGCTGTTTCTTTTCTAAAGTTTCAGATATTCTTCGATTAATTATGGAAGAGAATAGTTTGTAAACAGTTGGTAGAAGGCTTACTGGCCTGTAATTGCCGATTTCATTAGGGTTTCCTTTTTTATAGAGCAAGATTATAATGGATTCTGACCATTGTGCAGGTATGATCGCAGTTTTGAGTATTAGGTTAAATAATGCGGCCAGTGGTGATGCTAGTATTTCACATCCATGTTTAATTGCTTCATTAGTAATGAAGTCTGGGCCTGGGCTCTTTTCTAATTTTAACTTATTAGCTGCTTGTATAATTTCCAGTTCGTCGATATAGTTTATATTATTTTCATGGCTTTCGTAGTTGTTGTATGTTTCCTGTTTATTGTTATTTGTCTGTTGTGTATTCGCACTGTATAAGTTTTTATAGAATTCTGTAGCAATGTTTAATATTTCTTACGGTTGTGTGTTGTTTGTCCTGATTGGTTTAATCCCTCGATCCAAGTCTTATTTGTTCGGAGTTCTTTCATAGGTTTTTTGAAACTTTTTCCTTATGTAAGGTAAGTTTGTATTTTCTGATTCCTGTAGTTTTTATAGTCATATTTTATGTATCTACTCGTTAGTTTATATAGTGCGCTAAGTTCGTTTTTTTCTGATCGGGATTTGTCCGGCGTTTTTTGTAATATTTGTCTCTTATTTAGTAATGCCATTGTCCTTTCTGAGAGAATTTTGTGTCTAATACGGGTATTCTTAACTTGTCTTGCTTGTTGTAGACTGACGTTGATAGCATGCAGTAATTTGTTATAAAAATCCTGCACTGTCGTCTCCATCCGATAATCAACTAAATTTGATATTTGATGCCCCAGATTTTGCTTGTATGCTTCAATTTCTTCTCTCGTTTTTAAAGTGCTATTTTGGTTGTTGTTGAATTTGATTCGGCTTTTCTTTGCTACTTTTAAAGTTATTGTAGCTCTTACCATTCTATGGTCTGTGGAGAAGTTAAGGTTTAGTGTTTCTATATTTTGGAACAGCTTAGGTTGGTTTGACAGTATATAATCGATTTCATTCTTGTATACTCCACTGGGTGAACGCCAAGTCCACCTGTGGCTTGGTTTTTTTTTAAAATAAGTATTGATCACTGAAAGTCTATTTTCAAAAGCAAAATCTATTAGTCTTTGACCTCTGTCATTTCTATCTCCATATCCATATATTCCTGTAATGATATGTTCATCTTTTAGTGGTTGACCTATTTTTGCATTAAAATCTCTCATTATTATAAGATTTTTTTTGATTGATATACATATTGGTACCAAATTTCAGCTTTCTAGTGCTAACGGTCAAAGAGATTAAGCGAGGACGGACAGACGGACGGACGGACGGACAGACATGGCGAAACTATAAGGGTTCCTAGTTGAGTACGGAACCCTAAAAAGGGAGAAAGAGAGGAGAAACTAACTACCCAGCAAACAGAAAACCATACTGTTAGGCCCTTAGACCGATAAAGGTATACTGGTAGAAAATGCCCAAGGCATTAAGTCCGCCTTTATACATTATGTGCATAAAGTTTTAATAAATAAAGCTCGAAAAACTATCTGATTCACACAATCTCTTCAATCAGGTGACTACTATGCATAAAAACATAAGTCTGGTCTCAAAAACCTGCTTCACCCGTTCGAATAATCCTTGAATCGAAATCTAGATAATGTAATCGGAATATTAAAAGGACTATTAACATATTACCGTTCGTACAAAATGTTTAATAGCGGAGAAAATATATACCTACATCATTAAGATTCCAATGACGATTCTGTCACAGACGGTCTGACGTTATATAGTTCGCCGCATATTTCCCAGATCCATAAAAATGTTTTCTATGGGAAATCCGGACATTTGATGCAAATTCCGGACTTTTTTTTCCTTTGAATTGTATTGTATAATTTTTGTTACTGCGCTTGTTAATAGGCATGCACTGTGTAAATCGCTCTTTTGCTACGACATTATAGAAGCTCTGTTTTAAGCTTTCACGGTTTAGGTATAACTAAACTTAAATTGTCACTTACGGGAAATCTTCCGTGATTATCATTTATTTTGAGCTCCCGTTATTTCGATGCTGTTGTAAGCGCCATGGTCGCGGGATTATGGATTATACATTCTGTGAATTTCAAATTATTACTTACCACTGATGTTGACTTTACAGTAATTACAGGAAAATTGAAGTATTTAAATCTAAATAGGTTATTATGCTATATTATTGTTATTTGACGACCTGAATGGCGCAGTGGTAGTGACGCTGCCTTTACGTTCTTAGGGTCCCGGGTTCGAATCCCGGTAAGAGCAAATGTTTGTGTAATGAGCATGGACATTTGTTTCCGAGTCATGAATATGTATAATAAGTATGTATTTATAAACAAAAAGTATCTATGTAGTATATCAATTATCTGGTGTCCACGATATAAGCCTCGTTGCTTAGTGTGGCACTAGATGGCGCTATGTGTAATGTCCGGCGATATTTATTTATTTATTTATATTCCAAAATAAAGTGAGTGATAAAGTCAGGCTATCCTGGCGTTTCCACCCTAAAGTGGTCATACTATAAAAGACGGTCTAAGCAAAGTGACATTCATCATCATCAGCCTATTAATGTTCCCACTGCTGGGACACAGGCCTCCTCTCTATGTGAGGGAAATGGGCTGTAATCCACCACGCGGGCCCAATGCGGATTGGTAGATGTCACATGTCTTCGATTTTTTTTTTTGGTTCTAGTACATGCCGGTTTCCTCACGATGTTTTCCTTCACCGTTTTGAGAGCAGCGGTGATGAAATAAATTACACAAAGTAATGCGCCTGCCTGGGTTCGAACCCACGACATACTGTTCGTAAATCGGGGCCGCCACCACTGGGCCACCGCTGCTCGCGAGTGACATTCTATCCACAATAAATATCATAGTGTAATAAGTAAAACCACTGTAGCTCCAATCAACTCTTGAGTATATTCAAATCCAAGTATTTTATTCTACATAGGCCTGGATGGGCACTTACGAATGTCGACAAGGGTGCACGATTCGGATTGGTCGCTTCCATGGAGAAGAACCGGCAAGAAACTCCATGGTTACCTACTCTTTTCAAATTATTTGGTATTACACAATTCTATATTACTTCACGTTTTATACAAAATACAATAATTACAACACTTAGATCAGTTATCGGTCATAGATTCTTAACACCAGAGTTTCTTCCAACGAATAAAAAACTACCCCTTCCCGCTACAACATACACGGTTAGGCAGTGTTTACATTTCTAAAAAATAAAACGAATTATTAAAATCTTTAAAACCCTACATAATATTAGTTTAAATAGATCACAGCAGATCTTATGAATAAATATATATTTGAAAATCATGACATTCAGCCATCCGACACAGTGTGGCGACCTGGCACAAGCAACAATCAGAAATAAAATCATGACAATAGAAATGTCAAAATTGAAAAAAGAGTGTCAATCCTGTTGAAATTCGTTCTAGAAAATACTAAAAGCTTTGAAAGCAATTGCTATTTCTCTGTTCAGATTAGTATTAGATTATTTTATTTATATTTAGTTTCTGAACTTTATTACGATAGCTAAAAATACCCGCGATTTTAAAAACCCAAAATAAAATTTTCCGATACTTTTGAATTGCAAATCAACATGCTATGGGAACTCCAATAACAGTAATGGTTCATTATGTTAATGTAGGTACATAATTTTGTGTCATTTTGTGACTCAACGATGAATACTACGTTTTATGAATAGTAAAAATACAATGAATAAAAAAATTGGAAAAGCACTTTGTCGGCGCACAGTGTATCGGTGTAAAATTTTTGTAGAATTCATTTTCTTTTCTTTCTTTTTTTTTAAATCTACTAAAGAACAGCTTTTTACTGCGAAAACTTCAACGTAAATTAAAAGTAAAACTGACACAGGACGAAGGGTGCGACTATGTATTTTATCTATGAAACAAAAAATAAATAAAACTGAAAACAAAAATAGATTCAATATTCGGACTGTCGATACAAAATCGTTACTGCTTGAGATTTCTTGTGAAGGTTACATTTTGATGATAAGAAGTAACGTAGAAGGCAAATCATATAGATACACAATCTTCTTCTTCTTCGTATCTTTGGCACGACATTAGTGTATTCTATATACCAATACTTCGCCAATTTCATGGCTTTGCTGAACTGATGGACGCTACCGAATGCGCCAAACTAGTAGCTCACTTCTCGGCCGACACAATTTTGATTGCCATCGACACGCTAAGAAGAAGATGGCTTTGCCGCAAATCAGTGGAGGTAACCCCACTCCACAAGGTTTGAGTAACAGGAACAACCATATGTAGACCACTGTAGGTGTGACCTTGCAAGAAGCAGCTCACTAGGTGGCAGATAGCAGAGCGTGCTAAACATTTGAATTTGGCGCCAAAATTCCGCCATTTTGTTTTTGTTATTTTGATATACCCAGTGTCACTCTCACAGTAAATACGAATGTAACGACACCTCTCAAGCTAAAATAGTGAGTAGGAAGAGGAAAGGAAATATTATACAAATACAATATTTGCACACGCCCACGCATTTGTGTCATAATAAGTTATCATTGTTTCTGATAATACTTATTTTCACTTGTTAACTAAAGATTTAATTTTCGTCATCTTATTATAAATAATAAACATTGATTTAAACTTTGACTTGTCATTCTAATAATAAATGCGCAACTTCCTAACATTGCTATCTCGTAGGTAATTGTAATATTACATATATTTTTGTTTTTTCACCTAAATTCGTATCAATGGGTTATCTTAAAAGTCAAGTTATCTCGTGACTTTATTTAAGTTACGCAAACATTACTTTTGTAATCATTAATCATATACAGGGTGTAAACGACCTCATCACGAAGGCGTCAACCAAGCATTCTGTACATCAAAGTCAGAAATTTTACTCAAAAATTATTGCTGGGACACGACTTTTTTTGGAGTGAAAAATCATGTTTTGTGGTAGAACTCAATGTAACGCACTCAAAACATTGTACTGATGAATGTATTGAATAGTACGGGGATCGTGGAGGTGTATAAAGTAAAAATCTTACATTAAAAACTTGTATTAAAAAAAAAACAACTTGTCAAAAAGTTGGAACCTTGACCCCAAATATCTCCGTAACTAGAACGTTCCCAAGTATGGTGTGAAACAAAAAAATATGGCAATGACGAGGAGAATGCCTTTCGGCTTCGTCAAGAGGTGTTTTACGCCCTTTATACGTATAGGTACTTTGAGTAATAAAAACCATCTACTCAGGACACAGCAAGATTTTGAACGATTCATTAATAAATTCTAAGAAAGCGAGCACCACCCTAGGCCGCATCATCGCTTCACATTCGGTGAGTTACGGCCAAACGCACGCTTTCTTAGTTAAAAAACGTACTATATAGCTAAAAGTAAGTAAGAGTTTCAATTTTCTTTTCTTTTGGCGTGTAAAAGTCTTTTCGCTCGGGGGTAAGTTCAAAATGGCCAATAAATAATTTCATTTCTCAATAATCAGGTGTAACTACATAAACAGCAGTCGTTTTTTTTAGAATATTATTTCAATGCAATAGCGCAGTTTCATATGCATAATGAACTAAACACTTATAAAATAAAGTTTTTGTTTTTATTAATGTGCCTCTTCATTGTTGTGAACAATAACGTAACAACACTTTTCTTTAATTTAGTCATTCAAGCTATACAGCATTTAATCTGATTAGTCAAAGTTAGAGAGCAGCGGTGGTGTGTGGTGGCGGCCCCGACTTACGAACAGTAAGTCGTGGGTTCGAACCCAGACAGGCGCATTACTTTGTGTAATTTATTTCATAGCCACTGCTCTCAAAACGGTGAAGGAAAACATCGTGAGGAAACCGGCATCATCAGCCTATTAATGTTACCACTGCTGGGACACAGGCCTCCTCTCTATGAGAGGGAATGGGCTATAATCCACCACGCGGGCCCAGTGCGGATTGGTAGATGTCACATGTCTTCGATTTTTTTGGTTCTAGGACATGCCGATTTCCTCACGATGTTTTCCTTCACCGTTTTGAGAGCAGTGGTGATGAAATAAATTACACAAAGTAATGTGCCTGTCTGGGTTCGCACCAACGACTTACTGTTCGTAAGTCGGGGCCGCCACCACTGGGCCACCACTGCTCTCATTTTGTTTAGTGCATATTGTGTTAAATTAACTAGTCAACAACTACGTAAATGTAAACAATTGATGACGAAATTGTGACACCTGTAAACGTGAAAAACCCTTTAACCATTAACGTCACGAAATAATAGGAACGGAATTGATACACAACGCAAATATTACTAAGCGTTATTTTCAATGTAAACCACTGTGGATTACCAGTTTTTGTTTACTTTCTTATTAGGTCATCGTAAATCTTACAATTCATTCACTGACAGAGCGCAAAGATCTGTACGTATATAATCACAGACTCGACCTGACTTTATGTCGGAGTGAATTATTTTCTCATGGTGGTATACCATGTGATAAATTCCAAGTACATCGTCCTCACATATCATTTTGGTGTCCTCTCCACCAAAACGGCATTAATATTTTGAAAAATCGCCCCTAAAACGGGTTAAATATTGGACGTTTGTCGTATTGTGTTTGTAATATGAAAGTTTTTTTTATTTTTGCCGATGAAAAATCCCATCAAGATAAGATATGATATTTATTTTGCAAATATGGCAAATATGGCTACATTATACACGGTGACATAAAAATATAATAGCAACAGCCATATTTAACCAAAAGGCATGCAAAAGTACGTTCAGTTTCAGTTTTCTCAGTTCTACAAGCGTTCGGCTTGTAGAACTGAGAAATATTGCAATTTTGTCACAGGAGGCAATGCTACCTAGACCATTCTTTAAATGCTGGTTAGCTTTAAAAAAATAATTGGAATCTTTTAAATGCCTGATATCTGGAAAATTCCCACAACAAAATATATGAGTAAGTTACTTATCTGTAATATCAGGGAAGTATCTTAGCCAATCTTTATCTATTATACAATCTTTAATTATTAATTTGATTATTAATTTAGTAATCGTATAAATTATATTACGACACCTGTAATGATATAGTCACTTATTCTTTCGTACTTAACAATATTTAAAACACCATTCTGCCTTTGTCACCTTGAAATAATTTGCAGAAGCAGAAGTGTGTTTAATTGCATATAATTTTTCTACTTTCAACAAACACCAATTTAACTGAACGCACATCTTATCAGCGTTCCTAAGTTAAAATATTCTAAAGCAATTTTTATGACACTGACAGCCCTTGAACATGATCTAGATAATTTGCTGATCGCGTTCAGTTAGACCACATTGCGACATAATAAAACTGATACAGACTATTATAACTTCAAGTAATTATTAAAGCAGTACAATTAAGAAGGTAATTACTTCTTCTTCTTCGTGTCGATGATTTCCATAGTTATTAATTTAGGTAATTACTAGGACTTCGGTAAATAGGTCATTCCAAGTGACGACGGAAACGTGAATCATTTTCGGTATATTTACTTATACAATGTGTAGTGGGAATTAACACAGATGTGGCAACAGTTTATTGACTTACATGAGATCAGCGTGAAAATCTAAGAACGATGGTACCTGCCTCGTAAATTCACAATAGCCTATAACACTGTCAATAGACAACGGAAAATCTCAGAATTCTACAAATTCAGGAAATGACGCATGAAATTGTTGATCTTTAAAAATGTTTCGACTCGGAATGAACAGGAGAACTTATGATGATATACCTATGTTTATAACATACGCTGTTTCTTATTCGAATGTTGAATGAAGTTCCATTTATTACGCATTACTAAATGAACAATTCTTTAACACTGACATCCAAACTGAAGTATCGCACTGCAAACAAACGCGCTCCCATCACAAAAAAAAACTAGTGACAACTTATGCTAAAAACACTTACGGACAACGAATCCTCGACTGCTAAATAAAATGGATCCTATCCTTAGAAGCAGTATTTAACTAAATCCAATTTAAAATCAAAATTAAAATCATAGTGTTTATCGAAAGGACGACAACGCCAATATTGTATCTGGTTATTAGCAAACCATATAATCTATCTATTACTGTTTGTGGTTGCAGTACTAGTGCGACCAACCTATCTGTGCAGGCAGATAAATTCGAAACCAACTCTAATGAGCTTTATGCTTACCGACAGACGACAGAGCCGCGCCGATATGAACCACATAGATAGGTTGGTAACACGATGTGCACAACGACACAGATAATACACCTGTAAGATCCCGTAGTCGTGGGCACCTTACACTTGTAGTTTAAGTAAGAAGTGGCAAGTAAGTATGTACATGGAGTTAGGTGAGTTGACGTAAACACACACATATTTGGTAACACTAAAAGTTTATTAAAGTAAAAGTGGGTTGGATGCTAAACCGCGGTGTTCGCGTAAAGATGTAATTTGTCAACTAACTTAAAATTATACATGGTTTTAAATACTAAAGAGAAAAGTAGGTTGCTGCGTTTGTAGCCATGTACGTAAACCGTACAACACCGATTAATCACTTTAAAATATTGTATTCTATTTTTATGACCTTTCTAGCTGAATCAACGTTCCTAACAAACCTCTGTGGTTCTCTGGAACGTTTATTTTGTCAATTATAATGTAAATATGTTTCTTGATAACACCAATAAAAAATAAAACCTGATAATTAATTGCTTCTTCTCCAATAACGTGTGGTTAGTGCCTAACCTGGTGTCAGAGTTTTTGTGTCACCCATGGATCGCTAACTTTGCTTGACATGCCGTCGAGAAATTTCTCAGGCATGCTGGTTTCCTCACGATGTTCTTCCTTCACCAAAGCAAGTAATAATTATACAACACGCACATGAAGCCGTAAAATAGAGATACGTGTCTTGGGTTCGACCTTCAGACCTATAAATTCAATATTATATCAATTAATTGCTGATCTCATTAATGATTAAAACCGAACCGTCGAAATTGTAAAGGTTCCGTTTTTACCATTTTACTATACAAAACCCTGTCAACTGTTATTATGAGCAAGATTTGACAATATCGAACTGAAACCCTTTTATTTTTGCTGGCCTACATAGTGTCCCACTGCTTGGCAAAGGCCTCACCTTTCTCCTTCCATACCTCTCTACCTTGTGCGATCTCCGGCCATGTTATCCCCTTTTACTTTTTTTATTTCGGATGGGGAATCATCAAATGAGTCCTCCCGCTCTGGGTGGAGCAGGAGGGAGTGTCAGACATTTACTGACTAAAACCCATCCATGTTCCTTCATCGCCCTTTGTGTTCCGGGGCCACGGTATCTCTTTCGAAAAGACCCGCAGCCTCGGCAGGCATCGGCCCTTATGGACACCCTTCCTTTTGCTGACTCTCATTGAGGCGCGCGTGGAACACGAACGCGCCGTCGACACGGCCTGTCGTCATAAGACGGACGGACGACGATCTGATCCATAGCTCACTGTCCACAGGCCCGCGCCTACGGTGGCCCCCGATGCCCGTGGCGTCTCCCGCGGCGGCCGGGATGTGAGGTTATCTCCCTCCCTCTCTATGGCGACAGTCGCTCTGTCCATGTCGCCATGAGATCGAGCCGGAAGTCTGTCGCTGAGCGACAATTTGTCGCTGCAGCAGAGTTACCCCCCGGCGTAGGGCATCCGCGCGCCATTCATGTAGGCGCGCGAGGACTATCGCCTCCAGATCCCATGGCGGCAATCCGGCAAGGAGGCTCGCCGCCTCACCGGAGATCGTGCGGTACCCACGGACTAGCTTTACGGCTACTACCTTTTGGGGCACGTTCAGGTAATGGGCGGCTCATCGCCTCAAGGAACGCGCCCACACCGGGGCCCCGTAAAGAGCTATGGACCGCACGACCCCCGCGTAGAGCCTACAGCAGGAGGCGTTTGGACACCCCAGGTTGGGCAGGAGCCACCTGAAGGTAGCCCCGGTCCGTTCCAGTTTGGGAGCCAAACGCCGGAAATGCTCCACGAAGTTTCATCGGCTGTTGAGGACAAGTCCAAGGTACTTCAAAGTCGACTCGACGCCGATGGATACCCATGATAGCCCCGCATACATGATCAGATCGTCACGCCACCTACGCTGAGGTCGACCTCGACGGCTCTATCCTGCGTCAGGCGTCCAGTGTGTGACGATCTCTGCCCATCTCTCCGGGTGCATCCGTGCCACGTGGCGTGCCTACTCCCACTTCAACCTGGCTGTTTTTTCTCCAACATCAGTAAAACCCATCGACACGCTTAGAAGAAGAAGAATATTTTATAACGATGAGTTCATTTTAATTTGTAACTTACTGTCCTATTTTTATTGTTAAGTGAAATGATCAAATTCATAATTTGTCTAGTTTTGAAGAGCCCAATCAATCAAACTATTCATAGCACAAACAGGCAAAAAACTTCAAACACATTTTTTTTTGACGTCTCTTTTGAAGTAAGTAAATCAAAGTCCGAAAAGTAAATACTGCTGACGTCAAACTTAATGTTTTTATCGAAGCAAATCCAAATTAAGTAGTACAGATTATACAAAAGACGCACTTTCTTTGATTACCTAACAGCTAGACAGTCCTGAGTAATAAACGATAACGAAAGTAAAATAATGATGATGAATGGACGGTGATGTTAAACATTCTGTTTCTCACTTGCAGCTACCGTCGCAACATGGAGCGTTTCCGCAGTGTGATACAGGACGCGCCACAGAGCCCGCTGGAGCGCGCCGTGTGGTGGACGGAGTACGTGCTGCGTCACGGCGGCGCCAAGCACCTGCGCTCACCCAGCGCCAACATCACGTGGCCACAGTACCTAGAACTTGAACTAGTTCTGACATTACTCGGAGTGTTGTTGATAGCCATCACACTGAACATTAAACAAATGGGTCAGTAAAATTAAGTACAGATGCCAATTTTTAAGAATCATTTATTCTGCTATAAATTCAATTGACATCAAATTGAATTGAATTGATTCATTTGATTGATTGTTTTGATTATAATTAAAATGACGGAACCCTCTACTCACATTAAGAGAAGTTTATCAAAAAAAAAACCAAGTCAGGGCGTTTTATGGACTAAGTAAAAGTAAATTCAGTGTAATACAATAACAAGTATTTAAAGTATTACAAACAAATCTTATCTATTTCTATTTATATAAAACACGGTCACGGTACTAAGTTAAAATCGTATCTCCTTTCTTATTCATAAGTATATAAGACGATCAAGTAGTTGTCGTTTATTAGTTTCGCTACAATCAAGTATAATGTCAGTTTCATTGTGGCACATATTGCAGCTTATATTTTAGTCATAAGCCAAATTGAAGCGGCAAGAATCCTGGCTCCTGGTGTTCCGTTCTCTGACGAAGGCGCTAGCCCGTCGAGGGCACGAGATCACAGTCGTCACTACAGATCCTGCCTTCCCGAAAGGAGTAGAGTAGAGTAGAGTAGGGACTCCATTTTCCGCACTTAGACTCTCATTCGGTCCGTTGTGCGTAGGTGTCCTGGCTAAGTTAGCCAGCCTAGCTCCGTCCAGAAGCACAGAAGTTTCCTAGGATCCTCACAGGCTTCGCGGAGCGACCTCACCGTTCCGAGGATTTGTTTGCGTTGGGTAGCCACGGCCTCGCATTCCAGGATAACGTGGGCAGCTGATTCTTCGGCATCAAAGCAGCCCCTGCAGAGTGGGATGTCCGTGGCGCCTATGTTAAAGAGATGTTTGTTAATGGCCCGTTATTGTCCCTATTAATATTCTGAGGTTATTTCTGCTTAAGCTGAGCAGTCGTTTTGTTAGTCGTGGATGTAGACTTGGCATCGCCATTTTTGACTGCCTACAGTCTGTAGACCGTAACCATTTGTTGTTATGAAGTTCAGTTGATCTCTAGCGAATCCATGTACGGAATTGTGAGAAAGGTAGGGGAAGGAGTGGGTACGGGCCTAGCACTGCCATCTCGGAACCTCTCTTAGCAAGTTCGTCTGCGGCGTCATTGCCTAGGGATCCACTGTGCCCCTTAATCCACTGAAGGGTAATTCTGTTAGACAGCGATATACTCTCCATGGCGAGGTGACATTCAAATATTAATTTACTGTTGGTTTGTTTGTTTTCTAAGACTTTAAGCACAGCTAGGCTATCAGATACGAATCTGATTGCGTATTTGTGAATCCACAGACGCTTTACGGCTGTTGCAGCTTGTGTTAGGGCGACACTCTCGCATTGGAATATCGAGCTGTGTTCGCCTAGTGGTAGGTGAAAGTTAATGTTGAGGGAGTGTACGCCAGCCCCTGAGCCGTTTTGAGATTTAGAGCCATCTGAGTAGATGCGTACTTCATTGACTGATCCCTTAATTCCTCTGTTGTTTGTATGCTATAGCTTTTGTTGAACATAGGTTTATTATGTGTCCTAACACACGGGGCAGCGATGAGAGGTTGATACTCAATCACCCGGTCCAGGATGCCTGCGTGGGGACTGGTGTGGTTCTTTCCCCATATGCCCAAGTGCATAAGCCTGATAGCTGCTAGTGCTGCTTCCTGCTGTATGTACAATTCAAGGGGAGTTAATTGTAGGGCTATCTCCATTGCCGCAGTTGGGGTTGTCCTCATACAGCCCGTGATAGCGGAACAGGCCAGCCTTTGGAACCGCTGAAGCCTAGAGATGGTGGTCGAGAATTCAGTTCTCGTCCACCAAACCAAGGCGCCATAAGTCAGCATTGGTCTGATCACCGCTGTGTAAAGCCACAGCGTAATCTTTGGAGAGAGCCCCCATGTTTTTCCTAACATTTTTTTGCATTGGTACAGTGCGATTGTGCTTTTGTTAAGTTTGTAGTCAAGATGCCTATTCCAGAGCAATTTGCTGTCAAGGATCACTCCTAAGTACTTGACTTCTTCTTAAAGTGTTAGTTCGGTGTTAATTAGTTTAGGTAGTTTGTGTGGTCCAAGGACTCTTTTGTTTGTAAACATTATTTGATCTGTTTTTGTGGGGTTAACTGATAGTTCGTGTTTTGTACACCAATTCTCGATTATTTTGAAGGCTTTTCTCATGAGGTCACATAAGACGCCTTCAAATTTCCCCGTAATTAGAATTGCTATGTCATCTGCATAACCCACCGAGTACAGACTGCTAGCGTTGAGCTCTGTAATGAGCTCATTTACTACTAGGTTCCACAGTAGTGGTGACAGCACCCCACCCTGTGGGCAGCCCCTACTAACGTTACCTCGTGTGGAGGTGTTAACAGTAAATTGAATAGCGCGGTATTAGCCCGACAGGAGGAACGCCTCCTAACTTGACAGAAATAGACATACATGACATATCTTACGGAATCTGAATAGCAGGAGTAGTGAAAGAACAAAGGGGCTCTCACGAGGACGACATTTTAGCGACACAGAACATAATAGTTCGAACAGTCTTAACTGTATTTGATAAGGAACTCGAAGATGAAAAGATAAAGACGTTAATAAATGACCTTAAATACATTTGTCAAGATCGCTACTCCCATATCTCTATTATGCATATCGAGTTTATTGCAATAGCGGAAGCTTTATCGTATAGTAACTCATCGTTTTCGTCATTCTAACGAAGAGTGCTCTGCAACACTTGGCTCGGTGGATTGTCGAGTCTATATTATGAGCTAGTTGTAAGTCAATTACGGTAAGTCTGCAATGTATTCCATCTCACGTACAGATTGAGGATAACGAAAGAGCAGGTTGTTTGGCCAACCAAGCCGTGACAGATGGAATTTTGGTAAACCTCTCGCCTCTGTATGCAGATTACATAAAAAATTATTAAGCAGCAGTGTACAGATGTATAGAGCGAACACTTTGACCGGATATCAACTGAAAAGGAAATTTGGTAAAAAACCATCCAGCCGCTACTTCCAGTAACTAATTGGATTGCTAATTTGTCTAGTCTAGTAGGAGTGATCTAGTCATGGCTCTAAGACTTAGTTCTAAAGGTTACTTCTCCAAATCGTGAAGAATGTGGAATAGTCGAAGAAGTGAAACGTTTTGATGGAATTTTTACGGAATGAGGCCATGATATATTATTATAGTTTACTAGGTTCAACCAAAATATCTGTATTTATCTTGTATACACATTTTTAACATTTTTTATATCTATATGTAACTATTACACTCCTTTTATGTCGAGTATTTTACTATTCGCCATAGGGAATGGCGATTTATCGGTATTCGACTATTCGCTATTTAAAAGAACTATTCGCGCATCTCTATTCCATAGCCACTTCAAATGCCGTCGATGTGGCAGAATGCCAGTGGAAGTTTATTTGACTCAAATAATAACATAAATGATCGAAACGACGAAGAAGAAGATTGGGACGCTCTTTACCTGAAGTGTTTGTTAGACTTTGCCGCGGTCGTGGCCGGGCCTCCAGACAAGCGTACAATCGTCAATCGTCGCAATATCACAATATTTGTCAAGGTTAACTCCATTATCATTCTTCCAAAGCTATTATTAAATTTAGTATTTTTATCAACAATTTTTACAATTTTTATCTAGTCATGGTGAGTCGAGTTTTTTTGAATGAGATCGATTTATATTGTAGCGCAGATTTTAGTATATAAGACAGTCGATAAGTTCTTAGTTAATAGTCTGCAACAACCCATTAACATGTCGATTTCGTTCTGGCATGTAGTTGTGGTTTATATTTTGGTCATAAGCCAAATTGAAGCGGCGAAGATTCTGGCTTACTTCCCAACGCCATCCATCAGTCATCAAGTAGTGTTCCGTCCTCTCACGGAGGCGCTGGCCAGTCGAGGGCACGAGGTCACCGTTATTACTACAGATCCTGCCTTCCCGAAAGGACGAACGCCTCCAAACTTGACAGAAATAGACGTCCACGACATATCTTACAGAATATGGGCAGAAGAAGTAATGAAAGAACAAAGGGGCTCTCACGAAGACGACATTTTAGCAAAACAGGACCTAATAGTACAAGCATTGTTAAAATCATTTGATAAGGAACTCGAAGATAAAAATATACAGACTTTAATAAATGACAAGCAACAAAAATTTGATTTGCTTTTGTTAGAAGCTTGTATAGCACCTGCCCTGGTATTTTCTCATATTTATAAGGTACCAGTGATTCAAGTCAGTTCGTTTGGTGCTGTTTATGGAAATTATGAATCTGTGGGCGCTCCTACGCATCCGTTGCTGTACCCAAGTCCTTTTCGTCGAAAATTGAACAATCTCACAATTTGGGAGAAAGTGACCGAATTGTATTATCACTACAAGTTAGATGAATTAGTGGTGGACATTTACGAGACCTTAGGAAATACCATACTAAGAAAACACTTTGGACCACACATACCTACAGTTTTGGAATTGATGAAAAATGTTGACATGTTGTTCCTGAACATACATCCCCTGTTTGAAGGCGTTCGGCCTGTTCCTCCATCTGTCGTTCACATCGGTGGAATACACCAAAAACCTATAAAGGAACTGCCAAAGGTAAGCGAAGAAAACAAGAACGTTTTCCGTAATAAGACAATAATTAGAAATATTACAGTGTTCATTAGGTCATCCAGCCTTTCTGTTCCAGGATCTCAAGTCGTACTTGGACTCGTCTAAACAAGGTGTGATATACATAAGCTTCGGTACGAATGTGGATCCCTCTCTTTTACCGCCAGAGAAAATACAGACACTAGTGCGGGTGTTTGCTCAGTTGCCTTACGATGTTCTGTGGAAGTGGAACAAAGATGAACTGCCGGGACGAACTGACAACATCCGGATATTTAAGTGGTTGCCGCAGTCAGATCTACTTAGTGAGTTTTATCTTTTTAATTTTTGTAATGGCATGCAACTGGAAGGGCCTATGTCCAGTTGTGGACTCCTATAGCCTGGTGATGATGATAACTAAAAAAATATTTTCTTTTAAAATAATAATGTTTAAATCTCATTCATGTAATGCTTATAGGACATCCTAAAATCAAGGTGTTCATAACACAAGGAGGTCTGCAATCAACAGACGAAGCTATCACCGCTGGAGTACCACTCATCGGCATGCCAATGTTAGGTGACCAGTGGTTCAATGTAGAGAGATACGAGTTCCACAAGATTGGAGTCAGACTCGACATGGAAACACTGACTGAGGAGAATTTGAAGAATGCAATAGCAACAACAGTTGATGATGACAGGTCTGTGAAGGAAGTTTAAACTATGTTATATAGATGCCATAGTTAAGTTACCCCATTCTCATTTTACTGCAGTGTGACCCAGGATGAGACTGGTACATTTGTATAAAAGACACTTTTAAACAAACTATAAATGTCCTTGTATGCTCCAAAGTCCAAAGTGCTAATTTTATCGTACGGAACTATGAAGTAAAATTCGAAAGAATTATCCCTGCCATGACGGTTTTTTAAAGACCCGGTTTATCTACCGCAGATGTGGTGGTCCGCGCTCTTATTTAAATTAGTTACATTGTTTGCTTTCTTTTTATCTTAATATTTAATCGTGCTCCAACATTGGACACGTTACATTATACTTAACTTATAATAGTAACTTAAAATCTACGTGAGTCCTTCATTTTTTTTTTTTTATACATTCTTTTTTTTTTTTTTTTGTATGAATATCAATCACGCCGACAAAGTGGTAAAATAAAAATTGGAAAAAAATGTCTTATTAGGGTAGCCCCCCTATATGTAGTGGCAAGTGATTTTTTTTTTAATTTCAACCCTAACGTGTGATATATTGTTGGAAAGGTATTTAAAAATGAATAGGGGTTTTCTAAAATCATTTTTTGATAATGTCAATAATTTCGGAAATAATCGCTCCAAAAGTAAAAAACAATGTGTCCCCCCCCCCCTCTAACTTTTGAACCATGAGTTTAGAAAATATGAAAAAAATCTGAAAAGTAGAACTTTATAAGGACTTTCTAGGAAAATAAGAATAAGAATAAGAATAAGAATAAGAATAAGAATAATTTATTGTTTCAAAAAGTACATTCAATTCATTGATTCCTGAAACTCACACTAGGATTCCCTGTGTCGTGAGTTCCAGCCTCCTTCGTTCCGTTTACATTTTATTGTTACACAAATAATTTTGAACTTGATGGAAACAACAGTTTTTGTACAAAAAAGACAAAAAGTTGTACAAAATAATTTCTGGACTAAGTTTGTAGTATATTCGTATATGCAAGCATTTTTACATAATGGATACCCACCTTTAAACTCATAAGTGGGAACACTTATTGTGACGGACGGGAAACTACGGAACCCTACACTGAGCGTGGCCCGACACGCTCTTGGCCGGTTTTTCTTTATCGTGTGGTTAGTGCTTAACCGTGTCAGAGTTTTGATACCGCCCATAGGGCTCTGACTTGGCTTTGCATGCCGTCAAGAAAAAAGACCAGCTCCTGCCTTTCCATTTGTTCCTATACCGCAAAGCAGGACTTAAATGTTTTTGTTCTTCATTAGCGTCATAAATGACCCATGTATCATGCAGTACTTTTTGTACGTTTTTATCTTTGCCACTACAAGACAAATGTGTGTATGACAAAATGCAGGACGCATTTTGTGTGAATGCCCATCCTATGTGAATGCCCCTTCGCACTTGCAGCTATCGTCGCAACATGGAGCGTTTCCGCAGTCTAATACAGGACGCACCACAGAGCCCGCTGGAGCGCGCCGTGTGGTGGACGGAGTACGTGCTGCGTCACGGCGGCGCCAAGCACCTGCGCTCACCCAGCGCCAACATCACGTGGACACAGTACCTAGAACTTGAACTAGTCCTGACATTACTCGCATCGTTGTTGACAGGTGTCACCCTCATTGTTCTAGCATATCTTTTTTTCTACAAGTTTGTCAAGAATTATTTAGTTGTAAGTGACGTTAAAATTAAACGAAATTGATCTTGATTTCAGATGTCTTATTTTTGTAATTCAAATGGCAGCAAAGTGCATTTTTTGTAAATTTTCTTGGTGAAATTTATTCTTCAAATTTATACTTTGACTCTGTCGAGACCTGGTCAGTTCTAAAATCTTCCCAGAACTATTGTTGTCAATAGCGGTCCTCTTGGGGTTGTTCGAGAATATGTTTATCTCTGAAATTTGGTAAGAACAACTTTGAGACTCACAGAAGAATTCACCTGGGCTGGGCAGCATTTGCGAAACTTCTTCCAGTCTTCTCGTCGCGTTTCCACAGTGTTTAAAGACGGAAGGTCTTCAACCAGCCCATCTTGCCTGTTATGATTTATGGGCCCAAAAACGTGGATACTCAGGGTACGGCTGGTCTATAAATTCAAGGTCGTTCAGTGAGCTATGCTATGCCTGTACTTGGAGTCTCTCTGAGGTGGGTTTCCGGAACGAGGTGATCTGACAGAGAACCAGAGTTGTCAACATAGCTCACAGAATAAGTAAGCTGAAGTGGCAATGGGCCGGTTATTTAGCCGTAGAACCGATGCAGCGATGACCGTTGGGGTAAACGTGTTCTTGAGTAGAGACCGCGAATCGGCCAACGTAAGGTGGGATGCCCTCAGATTCGAGTGACTGGACTCACTGGAGTGACGATCTTTGCAGGGTGGATGGCAACTGGATGAGAGTTGCTGAGAATCGAGTCGAGTGGCGTGCCATTGAGAGGCCTATGTCCAGCAGTGATCTGCTATAGGCTGATGATGAAACATTATTCTTGATTTTCTTCTTCTTTCATCCATTCTCTTTTTAAGCAGCCTCTTTTCATTGGTCTGTTTGCATTCTAAAAAGCAACAAAATAAGAAACTCCATCTTTAGCATGCTACCCTTATAATATTAGGTCTTACCTACTGCCAAGTACATAACATTTATTTTTTTGCTAATTAAAATATCTTGCAACGTAAAAACTGGCTATATAATTATGTACAAACAGTACGTGAAAACGCCACCAAGGCCACCGAAATTGAGCCACCAAAATTAGAACCTTACATAAAAAAAACTTTAAAAATAGGGGTTTTAGGTTTGTCCCGGCTAAGTGCGAGTCGGACTCGCAAACGAAGGGTTCCGTACCATTATCTACACAACATTAGACAAAACGGCAGAAAAAATCACGTTTGTTTTATGGGATCCACCCTTAAAAAAAAAATTAATCTGTTTTTAGTATTTATTGTTATAGCAGCAACCAAAATACATCATCTGTGAAAATTCCAACTGTCTAGCTATCACGGTTCATGAGATACAGCCTGGTGTCAGACAGACGGACAGAAGGACAGTGGAGTCTTGGTAATAGGGTCCCGATTTTACCCTTTGGGTACGGAACCCTAAAAAATCGAACTGGGACAAGCCACCAAACTTGAACTTTAAGGCGATTTTTTTTCCTGTTTACTTATAAACACTTTTGACAACAAAAATGTGGCCTTAGTTGCACCAGGTAACGGCCCATCCGGATATTGGGTTTTTTTTAAGAGTCCTATAATATTTTTTACGCTAATTCATGATTTTTGACGCAGTAATTTTCAGCATCAGTTAGATATTTTAATTATTTGCTTATGAATAACAATAGGGCCATTCTCTTTCTTGTAAGTTGAAGTTACACATTTTCATTTTTCTTTTCGTGTAATTTACTATAAATATTTTACGAACTCAGTTTGCAAGAAAAACCGTCGGCGATGGAACTTTGATGCTCAAATTCACATCGTTACATGCAATTCTTATAAAAGCTAAAACTACTGAAAAATAAGCTGAATGTTTTACTTGTTTTTTGGAGTTTTTGAATTTCTTTAAATTCCTTGAATTTTCACGGAAAAAAATCGTAAAGAAAGCGTAATTTAAGCCCTAAATGTCTTGATTCAGCGTCCATTACATTCCAAATAAACTAAATTTTATCAAATAAATTAATCTATACTTAATATTATAAAGCTGAAGAGTTTGTTTGTTTGTTTATTTGTTTGAACGCTCTAATCTCTGAAACTGCTGGTCCGATTTGAATGATTCTTTCAGTGTTGGGTAGTCTATTTATCGAGGAAGGCTATAGGCTATATAATCACGCTGCGACCAAAAGGAGCGGAGCATAAATGAAAAATATTGCAAAAACGGGGAAAAATGCCTTCCTTTTGTGAGCTGTTTCTCTTTTATGTGACACAGACGAAGTTGCGTGGGTCAGCTAGTATGATATAAAACTTCAATCTACAATGGATAAGTTTCATTAGTTTTCGTTTGTCAATATAATAAGACAAAATTACAATAAATAAAATTGAAGTACTATAATTCTGCGTCAATTCTGGTCGCTCCTCAGTCTCATGTCAGTCTCGTCTCTAATTTTCGTCAATAACAATCGACAATCATCCGGAGATCGCTATTATTATCGACTCGTGTACGCCGATTGAAAAAATTTGATCCAGGGAGTAAAAATAAAAAAAAATGCGAAAAAAATGTAATAGGACTCTTATGTATATGGTCGAGCCAGCTGAGGTTCGTGGTTTTATGTGCCTATTTCAATTACAGTTAATTATCAAATTACTTACTTTGTTTTATGATCAAACTAGCTGACCCGCGCAACTTCGTCTGTGTCACATAATATAGCTTACCTATAACATGTCATTTTGTGCATTCCATTACGAACAAAAACCTTTTAAAATCAATATTGCTTACCTCCCATAACATACAGCGTGATAATATATGTAGCCTAAAGCCTTCCTTGGTAAACCAAGGAAGGCTTTAGTAAACAAAGAACATTTTTGCTGAATTTCAATTTAATCTATCCAGTAGTTTTGGCGTGAAGCCGTACCATACACAAAGACAAACAAACAGACAAAAATTCTAAAAAGTTACTTTTTGTCATCAGTTATTTTTTTCTAACAAAAGCCACTTATTTTATCTTGAAAATTCTCAATGTACAGTTTTTCTTTCGTTACTGTTTTATTATATGTATAGATTACTCACTCTCTAACAACAAGACAACGTTTTTGATTTTTGTAACTATTGCCATCTCATTTTTTAGTAATAACACCCTCAAAATCCGTTACCTATGTCCTATTCAATAACCTACGCGAGTTCATGGTTGTCATTTAACCAACTTGGACTTTGGGGCGGTCACGGCCTTGCCCCCAGATTAGCAAATTCAATTGATTTAGTATCTGAGGTTGACAGAACGGTATATTATCATTATCACACATAACATTTCGTTTTATCTGCAGCTTTAATGAAGTTTTATACGAATTTTCTGAAAATAAAACCTAATCATGGTGATTAGTAAAAAATCGTATCGGAATTGAAGTTCTTGTACATAAGACAGTGAAACAGTTTGCATTTATTAGTTCGCAATAATCAAGCAACATGTCGGTTTCGTTCTGGCACGTCGCCGTGGTTTATCTTTTAATTTTAAGCCAAATTGAAGCGGCGAGGATCCTGGCGTTCTTCCCAACACCGTCAGTAAGTCATCAAGTAGTGTTCCGTCCTCTGACGGAGGCGCTGGCCCGTCGAGGACACGAGGTCACAGTCGTCACTACAGATCCTGCCTTTCCAAAAGGAGGAACCCCTCCAAACTTGACAGAAATAGACGTCCATGACTTATCTTACGGAATATGGAAAACAGAAGTTATGAAGGCACAAAGGGGCTCTGACGAAGATGACACTTTAGCACCAATGAATGTAATATTACAAACGACGTACAAAGTGTTTGACAAGCAACTAGAAGATGAACAGATAAAGTCTTTAATGAATGCCAAGGACAAAAAATTTGATTTGCTTCTGTTGGAATGTTTTGTGGCACCCGTCCTGGGACTTTCTTATCATTACAAGGTACCAGTGATTTGGGTCAGCTCATTTAGCGCTATATATCCAAATTACGAATCAGTGGGCGCTCCTACACACCCAGGACTGTGGCCAACTGGTATTCTTCGAAAATTTAACAATCTTACGAAGTGGGAGAGAGCGGCTTCATATTATTTGCATTACAAGGCAGAACAATTAATGTTGGACAATTTCAAAAACGTAGCAGGTCCCATACTAAGAAAACACTTTGGACCAGACGTACCTACAATTTCGGAATTGCTGAACAACGTTGACATGTTGTTCCTGAACATACATCCCATGTTTGAAGGCATCCGACCTGTTCCTCCGAATGTGGTCTACATGAGTGGTTTACATCAAAAACCAACTAAAGAACTACCAAAGGTACGCAGAGAAAAAGAAAACATCGTCTGTATCTAGACAACAAATAAAACATCAAGTGTGTTCATAAGCCAATCACCATAAATGTTTCAGGATCTCAAGTCATTCTTGGACTCGTCTAAACATGGCGTGATATACATAAGCTTCGGTACGAATGTGGATCCCTCTCTTTTACCGCCGGAGAAAATACAGACACTAGTGCGGGTGTTCTCTCAATTACCTTACGATGTTCTGTGGAAGTGGAACAAAGATGAACTGCCCGGGCGAACTGACAACATCCGGATATCCAAGTGGTTGCCGCAGTCAGATCTACTTAGTAAGTTTTTGATGTGAACGTTTATTTGGCAAAGTTGTCGCAAAGTTAGTCGCTTTACCGTAAAAACCCCAATATAATTTTGTTTCGTAAGTGTATTGTTGTGACAATTAATTTGAAATGTTTTTTAGAGCATCCCAAAATCAAGGTTTTCATTACCCAAGGAGGACTCCAATCTACAGACGAAGCTATCACCGCTGGAGTACCACTCATCGGCATGCCGATGTTAGGTGACCAGTGGTCTAATGTGGAGAGATACGAGTTTCACAAGATTGGAGTCAGACTCGACATGGAAACACTGACAGAGGAAAATTTGAAAAATGCAATCGCCACGACAATTGGTGATGACAGGTTTGTGAACTTATCAGAAATCATTAAAATGTAGACCGACAAATACAGATCTTTTTCGCACGGTATTGGATGAATTTCTTTTTTCCGGATTATGTTTGCCACGGCCTAAATGGGTTTGCAGTCAATTTAGTGCTTTCCAAATAGGTCACAGTAGCATGACTGGGAGGCAAGTGTTATACAATAAATACCTCTACTCACTTTCAGCTACCGTCGCAACATGGAGCGTTACCGCAGTCTGATACAGGACGCGCCACAGAGCCCGCTGGAGCGCGCCGTGTGGTGGACGGAGTACGTGCTGCGTCACGGCGGCGCCAAACACCTGCGCTCACCCAGCGCCAACATCACGTGGACACAGTACCTAGAACTTGAACTTGTGCTTACATTACTCGCAGCGTTGTTGATAGCCATCACACTCATCTTTCTAGCAGTTTGTGTGGTGTATAAGTTTGTGTTAAGGAATTATTTAGGTGTAACTGACGGTAAAATTAAACAAAATTGATCTGGATAATAGATTTTTATTAATCAAAGCAGCCTAACTCCTAAGAAAATCCGGCCAAGTGCGTGTCGGAACCCGCACAGTAAAGGGTTAAATAATTTGAATGTTTAAGAACAAACTTACTTTTACAGTTGAAAACCATTTTAAGACTGGCAAGTGGGTCATGTGATTTCACCACTGGCGCGCTTGCGATTCATTTTATGTCCGTACTAATGACCGGATCCGACATATGTAACATCACGCTTATATTTCTTAAAGTGATTAGAAAGAAGTGTAGCACACTACACCCACATTCCCTAGCCAGTCATGTTTAGGTCCCGTGTACAAATCCAAAGTCTGGACTGCTTCTAAGAAATTCCTACTGAAAAAACCCAAAGCACTTTCCCTAGATTTACGATCAAATATCGAAAAACTAGCGACTCAATCAATTCACTCGCGCATTCCATAAGATGTAGTAGTGATGCTCAATCTATAGAATGCGACTGATCAGCGCAAAAACGGCGCCCGAAAACATACTATCGTAAAACCCTGAGATCACACAAATCCCTGCAGACTATCACTAATAAGCTCTTTTAAAAAATAATCGTTTGTCGTTGGTACCACGAGGTACCCGCCATGCCCCCAGAAACCCACCAGCTGGCTTAAAGCAACGCTTGATTACGCTGCAATCTTACCACACATCCGATAAGATAAGTAGGTCTTATCACACACATAAGTGTTTTCGTTCGTGCAATTACCTGTTTCAATATTTTTACCAAGTCATGATGAGTTAAATCATTTTAGTTAAATACTATGATTTCAGCTTAAGATTCTTATCTATATAAGTAAAACAAGCAGTTCTTTTTCATTTCTATCGCTACACTCAAGTAAAATGTTGGTATTTTGGTACGTGTTTATGGTTTATACTCTGGTAATAAGTCAAATTGAAGCGGCAAGAATTCTGGCTTATTTCCCAACACCATCAATCAGTCATCAAGTTGTGTTCCGACCTCTGACGCAGGCACTGGCCAGTCGAGGGCATGAAGTCGTCGTCATCACTACAGATGCTGCCTTCCGGAAAGGAGAAACGCCTCCAAACCTGACTGAAATAGACCTTCATGACATATCTTATGAAATGTGGATAGCAGAAGTAACAAAACAGAAAAGGGGCTTCAAAGAAGATAACATTTTAGCACAACTGAAGTCAATAATACGAGCAACGACTAAAATGTTTGACGATCAATTGAGAGATGACAGAATACAAGCTTTAATTCATGACAAGGAAAGAAAATTCGATTTGCTTCTGTTGGAAGCTCTGATGCCACCACTCCTGGCATTTTCCCATATTTACAAGGCACCAGTGATCCAAATCAGTTCGTTCGGGGCAACTTATCCAAATTACGAATCAATGGGTGCTCCTACTCATCCGTTGCTGTATACAACTAATGTTCGTCGAAGACTGAATAATATTACCATGTGGGAGAAATTAACAGAATTATATTATCACTACAATGCAGAAAAAATAATATGGGATGCTTCCCAGAACTTAGGAGATAAGATTCTAAAAGAACACTTTGGACCAGACATACCTCCAATTTCGGAACTAATCAACAACGTTGACATGTTGTTCCTGAATATACATCCAATGTTTGAAGGAATCCGACCGGTTCCTCCATCCGTCGTCCACATCGGTGGAATACACCAACATCCTACAAAGGAACTACCACAGGTGAGTCAAAAAACAGAAGCTTTGT
The DNA here is from genome assembly GCA_905147715.2 of Xestia xanthographa. NCBI lineage: Eukaryota > Metazoa > Arthropoda > Insecta > Lepidoptera > Noctuidae > Xestia > Xestia xanthographa. The sequence continues at coordinate 23,037,486 of LR990653.1, read as the reverse complement.
AAAACAGGTATCAAGTGTTCATAGAAAAATTCACCAACATGTTCGTTTTAGGATCTCAAGTCATACTTGGACTTGTCTAAACATGGCGTGATATACATAAGCTTCGGTACAAACGTGGATCCCTCTCTTTTACCGCCGGAGAAAATACAGACACTAGTGCGGGTGTTCTCTCAATTGCCTTACGATGTTCTGTGGAAGTGGAACAAAGATGAACTCCCCGGACGAACTGACAACATCCGGATATCGAAGTGGTTGCCGCAGTCAGATCTACTTAGTGAGTTTTTTTTCTTCAGTAATTGTATTTTATTGAAGAAAAACATCAACATTGTGTTCCCAAGAAATCGAAAGTATTTATTTGTATATTTAATTTGTTGTAGAGCATCCCAAAATCAAGGTGTTCATAACACAAGGAGGACTGCAATCTACAGACGAGGCTATCACTGCAGGAGTACCACTCATCGGCATGCCGGTGTTAGGTGACCAATGGTTCAATGTAGAGAGATACGAGTTCTTCAAAATTGGAGTTAAACTTGAAATTGACTCTTTAACAGAAGAAAAGTTTAAGGATGCAATTAAAAAAACAATAGAAGATGACAGGTCCGTGCAATTTCATTTGATTTAGGTTATTATGTCATTGTTGTAAAAATATTTATGAGCGCTAATCCTTAGATAGCAACAGTTCTTATCTGAATATCAACTAGACGGTCCCGAATGATAGTCGCGCGACGACGAGAATTAAAAATATCAACAAGTTATGTCATAAGCACACTCACCACACTCACACACTCACTCACAGCACGCTCGCACGTTTCACTTGCAGCTACCGGCGCAACATGGAGCATTTCCGCAGTCTAATACAAGACGCCCCACAGAGCCCGCTGGAGCGCGCCGTGTGGTGGACGGAGTACGTGCTGCGTCACGGCGGCGCCAAGCACCTGCGCTCACCCAGCGCCAACATCACGTGGACCCAGTACCTAGAACTTGAACTACTCCTGACATTACTCGCAGCGTTGGTGACAGGTGTCACCCTCATTGTTCTAGCACTTCGTTTTGTCTACAAGTTTGTGTTAAGCAATTATTTAGGATCAAGTGACGTTAAAATTAAACGAAATTGATCTTGATTTCCGCAGATTTTCTTATTTAAATAATGGATTACTTTTATTAAATTTTTAATTGATGTAGACTACAAAGATTTTTAAGATTATAAGAAATTATACCTCAAACCGCCCTCAGATACGAGATAATTTCTCTTTACTTTGGATAGCCGGGATCACAAAAAAATAAAACCGACTTCAAAACGAAAACAAAAAACTGAAAAATAATTTTAGCTTCAGAAGTCAGTGACCTTTGTGATTGATTTAGTTTTTTTGTCACCGACTTCTGAAGCTAAAGTTATTTTTCAGTTTTTTGTTTTCTTTTTGAAGTCGGTTTTTTTTTTTGTTTTTTTTTTTTTCCATTTTTAGTTGTAATGTATCCTATACAAATATTTGCTATGCAAACTTCAATTTAAAATAAGCCCAACAAAAGGTAACTGCTGTAATTCGTTGAGGAATTCCGTCGACTGTCTATAGTCTCCATCATCAGACCTATAATGGCACTTATAACCCACAAGAAGGCAAAGTTCTCATCAATAGAAATGAATTAAGTCCAAACACAAGGTAGCTTCTACTTTAAAACATGACTGCTGACTGTCATTAAAATAACTTTACACAGACTGAGAGCAAAATTACCTAGTCTGTAATGCTCAATTCCTAAGAGCAAAATTTCATGATTTACGCAATCAAATGCCTTGAAATGACCATTGAAGATTCCTAAGGCATCTTTCGTAATAAAAATGTTTTTAGTAGGGTGTCAACGGTGTCAGACGTACAACGTCCTTGAATAAAACTATACTATCAATCAATCATGTTTTAATTTTTTTTCAAATGATTTAATCGGGGATTTTTCATAAACAAAAAAACAAACTAATTAAAAAACTACTGAATTTCGGTAGCACATTTGGCCACTTAATTTGATGCATTTTATTCCTATGATGACGTCTTGCAAGGCATACGTCGAGAAACCAGTAACCCTGTATAACATTCATTTTTATCATACAGCAAAACTCATTTCATCCGTGTCGCATAGATTTTCTTAAAAACGAAACACGCCCATCCGAAAAAAAAAAGGCTTGGGTCGTTCTGCCTAAGAAGGCAGAACGACCCAAGCCTTTTTTTTTTCGGATGGGAAATCATCAAATAACTCCTCCCGCTCTGGGCGGAGCAGGAGGGAGTGTCAGACTTTTACTGACTAAAACCCATCCATGTTCCTTCATAGCCCTTTGTGTTCCGGGGCCACGGTATCTCTTTCGAACAGTCCCGCAACCCCGGCAGGCATCGGTCCCTACGGACCCCTTCCCTTTTGCTGACTCTCTTTGAGGCACGCGTGGAACACGAACGCGCCGTCGACACGGCCTGTCGTCATGAGACGGATGGATGGCGAGCTAGCCCATAGCCCACCGTCCACAGGCCCGCGCCTACGGTGGCCGGGGGCCACGTGGTGGTGGCCCCCGACGCCCGGGGCGTCTCCCGCGGCGGCCGGGACGTTGAGAGGTTCTCTCCCTCTCACGTTCCGCCACCTCCTTCTCTAGCATTACTGCTTCGCAGAAGGAGGTGACGGCGTCCCATTCCGTCTCGCTCCGGACCATGGCTTGCACCAGGGCCGGACGCGAGAGGTCGCCGCCGCCGATCGCCGCTTCGAGGACACGGCGGTGCTCCGCCCACGCGGGGCACACCTCCACCGTGTGTTCCACCGTGTCCTCCGGTCGATCCTCACAATGGAAACACCCGGGCGTTTCCTCCCGCCCGATTTGGTGCAGGAACCTCCCGAACACTCCGTGTCCGGTGAGGACCTGCGTCAGGCGGAAGGTGAGGACGCCGTGGCGTCTCTCAAGCCACTCCTCAATGAGGGGACTTATCGCCACTATCGTGGCGTGTCCTGCGCGGGGTTGCGACAATCGCTCTCTCCATTTCGCCATGAGATCCCGCCGGAAGTCTGGCCGCTGAGCGACAATTTGTCGCTGCAGCGGAACCCAAGCCTTTGAACCAATTAATTAATTCTCAAAACCAATCAAAAATTGATACTCAAAACTGTAATTACCAAATAGGTTACATATTTATATTTGAAATCATGACGTTCACTGGATTTCCAATATCAGCACCCAGCAGCAGCAGAATGTCCATCCGACAATATAGATTAACGGATGTCTTGTTCTAAGATTGCCATGATGCCAACTTGGACTAAAGCGAGGTCACTACCATGCTCCATGATTGGCAAAATCGTCAACGGGTTTATCTATCGAGGTTAGACAGCTACAGCATCAAAACTGATAAATTATGTGACGCCAGACGGTGGAGACAAAGTCCAGGCAAAGTCCAGATAAGGCCAGGCAACACTCATAAAATGCCTATGTCATCTGTAGTATGTATTTTTTATCAAAATAACATTTAAACCTAGTCACAGTGATGAGTTAAAAATCATATCTTGTTTCGTGTTTGTATTTAAGACGAACAAGTAATTGTTGTTTATTAGTTTCTCTACAATCAAGCAACATGTCGGTTTCGTTTTGGCTCATAGTTCCGGCTTATATTTTATTTATAAGTCAAATCGAAGCTGCGAGAATCCTGGCTTATTTTCCAACGCCGTCCATCAGTCATCAAGTAGTGTTCCGTCCTCTAACGGAGGCACTAGCCCGTCGAGGACACGAGGTCACAGTCGTCACTACAGATCCTGCCTTCCCGAAAGGAGGAACGCCTCCAAACTTGACAGAAATAGACGTTCACGTCTTATCTTACGGAATATGGAGAGAAGAAGTAATGAAAGTAAAAAGGGGCGCTGACGAAGATGATATTGTAGCACCAATAAACACAATAGTACAATCAATGATGAAAGTGTTTGACAAACAACTAGAAGATAGAAAGATACAACCGTTAATTAACGGTAAACAAAAAAAGTTTGATTTGCTTCTGATAGAAGCTTCTATAGCGCCTGCCCTGGGATTTTCTCATGTTCATAAGGTACCGGTAATTCAAATCAGTTCGTTTGGTGCCGTTTACTCAAATTATGAAGGAGTGGGCGCTCCCTTACATCCGTTGCTGTACCCAAGTAATACTCGTCGAAAATTAAATAATTTAACGTTATGGGAGAAGGTAACAGAACTCTATTACAACTACAAGATAGAAGAAATAATATTTGAAAATTGGGAGAAATTAGGAAATCTCATTTTACAAAAACACTTTGGACCAGACGTACCTACGATTTCAGAATTGATAAATAACGTGGATATGTTATTCCTAAACATACATCCTATGTTTGAAGGCATCCGTCCTGTTCCTCCATCTGTGGTCTACATGAGTGGATTACACCAAAAGCCAACTAAAGAACTACCAAAGGTTCGTATGAAAATCTGAAACATTGTGTGTTACAAATGTGTGTAAAATCTGAAATATTGTGAGTACAAGCAAAAATATCAAGTTTTTTTTTTAAATCAACCAATTTCTGTATTCCAGGATCTCAAGTCATACTTGGACTCGTCTAAACATGGCGTGATATACATAAGCTTCGGTACTAATGTGGATCCCTCTCTTTTACCTCCGGAGAAAATACAGACACTAGTGCGGGTGTTCTCTCAATTGCCTTACGATGTTCTGTGGAAGTGGAACAAAGATGAACTGCCCGGACGAACTGATAACATCCGGATATCCAAGTGGTTACCTCAGTCAGATCTACTTAGTGAGTTTTTCTTTTTTTGTCGATTTTTTTTGGCGTCCTCACTTGCAGAGTGAGGTGCTTTACCGTAACAGACTCCAATATAATTGGAGTCATGTTTCGGAGAGAGCCAAAGTGAAATGAATTTAAAAAAATAATTTGTAATGTTTTGTAGAGCATCCCAAAATCAAACTGTTCATAACACAAGGAGGACTGCAATCAACAGACGAAGCTATAACCGCTGGAGTACCACTCATAGGCATGCCGATGATAGCTGACCAATATTTCAATGTAGAGAGATACGAGTTCCACAAGATTGGCGTCAGACTCGACATGGAAACCCTGACAGAAGCCAAAATGAAGAATGCAATAACCATTACAATTGGTGATGATAGGTGAAATTGACTAACAGTTGAAATGCTATTGATTAATACGTTCCTATTAAACAGTCTAATCCGCCATAAATGAAGCGTTGTTATAACGTTAAATTCCTGTTATCTTATGTTTGTTGCGAGTCATAGAAAATTTGGACACTACCGATTAAAAAATACAAGATACAGTAAAGTTTATGCTATAAATGCCCCTTCGCACTTGCAGCTACCGTCGCAACATGGAGCGTTTCCGCAGTCTAGTACAGGACGCACCACAGAGCCCGCTGGAGCGTGCCGTGTGGTGGACGGAGTACGTGCTGCGTCACGGCGGCGCCAAGCACCTGCGCTCACCCAGCGCCAACATCACGTGGACACAGTACCTAGAACTTGAACTAGTTCTGACATTACTCGCAGCGTTGTTGATAACCATCACGCTCGTCCTTCTAGCACTTCGTGTAGTCTATAAGTTTGTTTTATGGAATTATTCAGGTGTAAGTAACGGTAAAATTAAACGAAATTGATCTGGATTTTAGATTTTTATTTTTTCAAGGGACGTTTAGCTTTTTAATGAAGACCCACTCGTCAACCCTCGTGGCTTAATAATAACAGCCGCATGGTTCAATCTTCAAGTTAAAGCAGCGCATGCCAAGGACATGGTCAATATCGTCGTTTTTTGACAGTCTATGGAGGTAGTCAGGGACCCGAAAGTGATTGTGCGTTATCTATATTCTATATTATATTACATATCTATACATATAATAAAACAGTAAAAAAACTGTGTCTGTACATTGAATATATTAAAAAAGAAATAATTGAGGGGGGTTTAGAAACAGTAATAGAACATGAATCCAAAAAAAAAATCTGTCTGTTTGTCTGTCTGTTTGTCTGTGGGTCTGTTTGTTTGTACACGCTAATCTTCGGAACTACTGGACGGATTTAAATGATTTTTTTTTGTTGTATAGGTATTAAGTCTAGGCAACATATAGGCTATAATTTATCTTGGATACTAGAACACCTGATGCAGAACCGCAACAGACCAGCTAAACTATAAGAGATACAAAAATGGTACCACAGCAAAAATTGTTCCACGTGATGAGAATTTTCTGCTGAGAGAATAAATTTGAAGATCTGGAACACCTGATGTGGAACTCCAAGAACCCAGCTACACTAACATATATATAGGAATGAAGTTTTAGCAAAAGTTGTTCAATATGATGAGCACTCTCTGTTGACTTATAAAAATCGAAGATCTGGAACACCTGTTGAGGAACTCCAAGAGCCCAGCTCTACACCATAACACATAGGAATGACGTCTCAGCAAGTGTTTTGGTCTAATGGGCATTTCCTGTTGACTTATAAAAATGTTTAGTCTGTTGGGCATTTCCTGTTGACTTACATAAATGAAAGATCTGGAACGTCTCGAATCGTCTCGCGCATCCCGTTGTATTCCCGTCCCCGGGCTCCTAAAATTTGACATCAGACGTTTCAGGTCTTCGATTTTGACGACCCCGTTGTCGCTGGCATAAGCAACAGGATCCGCGTACGAAGTCGCGGGCAGAAGCTAGTACTAAATATAAGTCCATGGTTAAATCTCACTTAGACTACTTGATTGAGGTCTGGGGAACTGCTGCCAAATCAAACCTAAAAATACTCCAAATTGTCCAAAATAGAATAATTAAAACACTATTTATATAACTATTTAACTCCTGCTGAAAAGTCTACAAAGAAACATATCTTATGAATCTCCTTCAAATATATGTACAACACATGCATACTCATAAGAAAAATACTAACTAAATACATACATTCTCAGGTTATATTTACAAAAAGGGCACAAACTTATAAAATGTTAACAAGACAACTTAATGACATTTGCTTAACCCAGCCTAGGACTATACTTATGGAAAGTGGAATAATATTATGTACGAAGGAGCCAACTTCTATAACAAACTACCTAAAGACATAAAATAAATCAAACCGTCATACTTAGACAAGAAAACTTAAAAAAATATACAGGGTGTAAATCACCTCATCACGAAGCCGTGAACCAAGCATTCTGTACATCAAACTAAGTAACTTTACGCAAAAAATATTGCTGGGAAACTTTTTTTTTTTGGGGTGAAAAATCATGTTTTGTGGTAGAACTCAATTTAACGCATTCAAAACATTGTGCTGATGGATGGATTGAATAGTACGAGGGTCGTGGAGGTGTTTAAAATAAAAATGTTACATTAAAAATTTGTATTTTAAAAAAAACTTGTCAAAAACTTGGAACTTTGACCCCCAATATCTCCGTAACTAGAGGGTTCTCAGGTATGGTGTAGAACAAAAAAATGATCACAAGGACGGGGAGAACAAGTGTCTTTCGGCTTCGTTAAGAGGTGTTTTACACCCTTTATATTAAAAGATCTTTCCCTGCAAATATAAAAAAACCGGCCAAGTGCGAGTCGGACTCGCACACGAAGGGTTCCGTACCATTGACTATATTTAGTATTTGTTGTTATAGCGGCAACAGAAATACATCATCTGTGAAAATTTCAACTGTCTAGCTGTCACGGTTCATGAGATACAGCCTGGTGACAGACAGACGGACAGACGAACAGACGGACAGACGGACAGACAGCGAAGTCTTAGTAATATCCGTTTTTACCCTTTGGGTACGGAACCCTAAAAAACGATGTATAAATATTAAACGAAAAAATAAAAACATACAAACAATTGAATTAAAAATAAATAATGATAGTCCATATAAACAAAAAAATAATTATTATATTGTATTGTATTAATATTATTGTATTATTTCTGCACTGTGTCGTAGGCCTTAGTAAACACGCAACAACTATTAAATTGCACCCTACACTCATCGTCCAAAACTTTTGTGTTCTTTCTTGTTTCTTGTGTGTAACCTACCTTCTTCTGATTTGTTAATTTTGTACTATTGTTATGCTAAAACGATGAATGTAAGTATTATTGTAACGTAGTTCTATGATGCATATTTGTTTTTATCTACGCTTACTTGCAGATAACATTGTTAACCTATTTATGTTTTCCTTTGAATTTGTAATTCTTTTGAGAAATAAATATATTTAACCGTAAAGTCTGACAAACAGTATTACCAAGGAATGTCGTTTTACCCAGTACTGACTGGGTTGTGGAGGTCAGCTAGACAGTCACATTCACTCAATGTAAAATACTAGTATTCAGCATTACCTTTCAAACCCCTTGAGAAAGCCGGCAACACAATACGGATCTATAGTCATTGGTATCTTAACTGTCCCCGGATTTGGTGTTTTTATAAATCGGTAGTTTCCAGAGATAAATAAAAGCTTGGAGATACAAATACACAGGATAGATGAAAGTTTACAGGTAAAAATTACAAGAACACGAAATGAATAGAAGAAGTAAACAAACAGAACCGTGAGATAAAATATTCACAAATGTTAAGCGTTTCAAATTAAATTCAATAAAAAAATATGCGCTTTGGCAGATCGGGCGACAAAGCCAACCCTAGTGATGACGTGTTCAATGACATGATCTGACAGGAAGTTGAACGTCCACATGTTAAGATATAAACAGAACAAACAATATCAAATCCTAAGAACTAAAATAGAAATAAACTCTTTTTTTATTTTTTTATTTAATCAAAGTAAGCAATAATCTACGCCACAGTAGTATTAATAAGTTTACTGTAATTAATTAGGTCCGGGACCGGGGTCCGGGTCCGGGGTTGGGGGGGTCCGGGGGGGTCCTTGATCCACAAACTACTAGACTTTGATAGACAATCCTCATTGATTTTCGGTTTAATTTCATACTACATATATTAGAAGTTAGAACAACTACAAAAAGTTTAGAAATGCTTTGAAAAGTGGCTACAGTGGTGGTAGTGGGTAGCTTACTGTATTTAACACCTCTTCTTGCCATCGCCATACTAGTTTTTTGGAAAATAACCCTTTTTCCCATGGTTGTCATTATGCCAACTTGAACTAAGGTGGAGTCATCGCCATTATTGACCATGCTTAACGTTTAGCAAAATTGTCAACTACTACTGCTACTAACTAACTAGCTACTATTTCAAAACTAATAATTTATGTGATACAGATACTTCAGATACTGATAAGGCCGTGCCACACTCATAACCTATGCTCATGCCTATGTTATCTGTAGTTTATCTATATTTTATAAAGCCTAGTCATGGTGATGAGTTAAAATTAATATCTTGTCTCTTATATTTAAGACGATCAAGTAGTTGTTCTTAATTAGTTTCTCGACACTCACGCAACATGTCGATTTCATTCCGGCACTTAGTCTCGGCTTATATTTTATTTATAAGTCAAATCGAAGCGGCGAGGATCCTGGCTTACTTTCCAACGCCGTCCATCAGTCATCAAGTAGTGTTCCGTCCTTTGACAGAGGCACTGGCCAGTCGAGGGCACGAGGTCACCGTCATCACAACAGATCCAGTCTACCCGAAAGGAGAAACGCCTCTAAACTTGACAGAAATAGACGTCCATGACATATCTTACGAAATATGGACAGAAGAAGTAATGAAAGAAGAAAGGGGCGCTGACGGAGATAATATTTTAGCACCAATGAACACAATGATACAAGCATTGTTAAAAGTGTTTGACAAGCAACTAGAAGATGGAATGATACAGACATTAATTAAACAAAAAAAGTTTGATTTGCTTCTGTTAGAAGCATACATGTTACCTTTATTGGCACTTTCCCATATCTATAAGGTACCAGTGATTCAAGTCAGTTCGTTTGGCGCTGTTTTTGGAAATTATGAAACTGTAGGCGCTCCTACACATCCGTTGTTGTACCCAACCAATGTTCGTCGAAAACTAAACAATCTCACGATGTGGGAGAAAGTGACAGAACTATATTATAACTACAATTTAGAACAAATAATATTGGACAATTACGAGATATTAGGAACCCCCATTTTAAGAAAACACTTTGGACCAGACGTTCCTACGATTTCAGAATTGATGAATAACGTGGATATGTTATTCCTGAACATACATCCTATGTTTGAAGGCATCCGTCCTGTTCCCCCATCTGTGGTCTACATGAGTGGATTACACCAAAAGCCAACTAAAGAACTACCAAAGGTTCGTATAGAAATCGAAAACATTGTGCGGTGTAATCATCATCATTATCTTGCTCTTATCCCAGTTAATTTGGGGTATATGATGTCTTCTTCTTCCATACATCTCTATTTTTCGTCATCTCATCAGACACTTCTTTTCTTGCCATATCATTCTTAACACAGTCCATCCATCGTTTCTTTGGTCTTCCCCTATTCATATATCCATCCACATACTCAAAACTTTCCTAGCGACATTATACCCTTTCTTCCGCATCACATACCACGACAACCGATTACCACACAACTTTTCAGTCACCGGCACCACTTTCAAACTTCCTCTTATGAACCCATTTCTCACTTTATCCATTCGCGTAACACTACACATCCCATGTGTAATATAATAAGAAAACATATCAAGTTTTCTTGAAGTCAACCAAAGTCTATGTTTCAGGACCTCAAGTCATTCTTGGACTCGTCTAAACATGGTGTGATATACATAAGCTTCGGTACGAATGTGGATCCCTCTCTTTTACCGCCGGAGAAAATACAGACACTAGTGCGAGTGTTCTCACAATTGCCTTACGATGTTCTGTGGAAGTGGAACAAAGATGACCTGCCCGGACGAACTGACAACATCCGGATATCCAAGTGGTTACCGCAGTCAGATCTACTAAGTGAGTTTATTTTTTGTAAACTTAGTTTTTGCCGTTTGCATATTCAAAGTTGGTCGTTTTACCGGAAAAGACTCCATCATTTAGTTACGTGAGTGACTGCTTAATTGGTCTAGTGGTAGCAAGTGGAACTGCTCAGCGAGAGTTCCTAGGTTCGATTCCTAGATCGGTAAAGTGTTATTGGGATTTCCCAAAAGGAATTTCTTAGTAACATCCACGGAGTGTGGATCTGTGCCCGTTTGATGGCAAATAGGCTAGCTCCCTATTACAGGGAGTGAAATATAGGGGTACTATAAGGTACATTATTATACTATATAAAGCTCGATTACCACTCACTGACTCACTGACTGACTGACTGACATAATTGTTCTCCCAGATGGTGGATGGGGAGGTGGGTATATTTTGACAGATTCATAAACAAGTAACTCCCGCGAGTATGGGAAAAGTGCCAAACCTCCCCTTTTCGCCCCCCTTCCTCCCTATCGTATCTCGGAAACCAAGAGACTCGTATTTTTTTCTTTTTACGGATTCGTGTAGAGGAGGCTCGGGAAAGTAATAACCAGTTTTCAAAGTTGCCCCCCTTGCCCCCCTTTTCACCCCCTTTAGGCGGATCTCAGAAATTCAGAGACTTGGAACATTTTTTTTTTCAGATTCGTGTAAAGGGGCAACGCGTTAGTGAAAATCATTTTTCAAAACTCCCCACTCTCCCCCCCTTCACCCCTCCCCCTATCGTATCTCGGAAACTAGGACACGTAGCGGCTTTTTGATTTTTACTATAAATTATTAATGAGGAGCGTTTAAATTTGTAAACGGAGGGTATCCTCCCCTCCCCAACCTCCCCTAAAATTGAAAGGGCTGTTACTTCGTAACGGTTAGAGATAGCCATTGGGTGTTTGAACAAATATTATAGTAGGCGTCGAAACTTGTCCGGTGGTGGTAGGTTCTGAGTGGAGCGAACCTGCGAGACCGAGTGGAGCGGAGGGGGGAGGTGGCGAGCGAAGCGAGCCGGCGACCTCCGCAGCGTAACGAAGGTTGAGTGGGTGAAGCGAAACTCTTTCTAATACTTCAGGGATTACAGGCGTGATATTAGTATGTTCGTAATTAATTTGAAATGTTTTGTAGAGCATCCCAAAATCAAGGTGTTCATAACACAAGGAGGTCTACAATCTACAGACGAAGCTATCACCGCTGGAGTACCACTCATTGGCATTCCGATGTTAGGTGACCAGTGGTTCAATGTAGAGAGATACGAGTTCCACAAGATTGGAGTCAGACTCGACATGGAAACACTGACTGAAGACAATTTGAAGAATGCAATTGCTATGACAATTGATGATGGCAGGTCTGTGAAATTTACTTACAGTTGGAGTAATATTGTTTCATATTAACGTAAATATCAAATAATTCCTGTCATATTTTCTTTTTACAAATGTAGATGACAACGCTAAATCACTGTTATCTAATGTTTGTTGCGTTGCAAGTTTATCAGTCTGGAATCTGGATACTACCGATTAAAATACATGATATAGTAAATGCACCTTGTCACTTACAGCTACCGTCGCAACATGGAGCGTTACCGCAGTCTGGTACAGGACGCGCCACAGAGCTCGCTGGAGCGCGCCGTGTGGTGGACGGAGTACGTGCTGCGTCACGGCGGCGCCAAGCACCTGCGCTCACCCAGCGCCAACATCACGTGGACACAGTACCTAGAACTGGAACTAGTTCTGACATTACTCGGAGCGTTGTTGATAGCCATCACACTCATCCTTCTAGCAGTTCGTGTAGTCTATAAGTTTGTGTCAAGGAATTATTTAGGTGTAAATGACAGTAAAATTAAACGAAATTAATCTGAATTTTAGATTTTTATTTTTTCGAGGGACATTAAATGGTTTTAATACAGTGCCACCCGTCAACTCTCGTGGCAAAATAATAACATCCGGGACGTGTGGGCCCGGAACTTTGATTGCCGTTACGAGAAAGTTTACACACCCGACTATAAGCGGTAACCAGCAAGTTGTATTATTAAATCAAGGACTTTTATACTAAAATAGCAAAAACAACACATTCGATTCATAATAAATGTTGATATCTCAATAAAATGCGAACTTTTCTAAAGTTTATTTTTTTTGTGGAGGAGTGTTTTTTATTTTGATATCCTGGCGGGAAAAGCCATGGGCAAAACCTTGTCAACCTACTAACTACTATTAAACGACCTAGCACGTGCTAAACTATTGGTTTTTGCTGAATCATGATGATGCATTGGCATTTGAATGAGTTCATTATGGATCAAATCGCTATTCTTAAGAAAATATGTAATCATTATTTAATAACATTAAACAATTAAGGTCTCAGTCAATTGCTTTAACGTGAATTGATAATTGTCAAGAACATAATTGAATAACGTGTACTTATTGAATTATGAGATAAAAGAACAAATTCTTTGGACTCACGTGCATAATGGCACTATGTAAGTGATATAAGAAGCTGCTGCATTCTGCATCCAAGCGTACCTACTCTTGGGTTGCGTTACTTCAATATTATATTATTGATGATGATTTATTTTCATTTTATCGAGTTATATAACATGACCGCTGTGCAAAAGTCTCCACACGATAGTTGCCGGAAGACGGACGGCACTGCCAAACTGTCAAAACTAGTTCAAGTCCCACGTGGACACAGTACCTAGAACTTGAACTAGTTCTGACATTACTCGCAGCGTTGTTGATAACCATCACGCTCGTCCTTCTAGCACTTCGTGTAGTCTATAAGTTTGTTTTATGGAATTATTCAGGTGTAAGTAACGGTAAAATTAAACGAAATTGATCTGGATTTTAGATTTTTATTTTTTCAAGGGACGTTTAGCTTTTTAATGAAGACCCACTCGTCAACCCTCGTGGCTTAATAATAACAGCCGCATGGTTCAATCTTCAAGGTAAAGCAGCGCATGCCAAGGACGTGGTCAATATCGTCGGTCTTTGACAGTCTATGGAGGTAGTCGGGGACCCGAAAGTGAATGTGCGTTATGTATCTATCTATTCTATATACATATAATAAATCTGTAGAAAAATAGTTTTTGTACATCGAAAATATTAAAAAAAAATAATGCCAGGGTGTGAAAGGATAACCAACAGAATTCATTTCCAGCATTTTTGAAATTTTTGTCTGTTTGTCTGTTTATCTGTTTGTCTGTTTCGATGATCAAGCATCACGTAAAATATACGAAACCAATACAGATAACTTTTATACATAAAAAATGTGCGTATCTTGAGGTATTATTTAGTTTTTGTTTCATTGTAATCGGTTAATTCTATCAGAAGATATACGAATTTCAAGAGTTCAAGAAGAAAATAATCATCAAATGTACGATGCAGCGACATCTATTGTGCTAGAATAGTTAATGACTAAAAATGTGCTCACCAGATAACTTTTAAATAGACTGACCAGCTTTATAGTCATCATCATCAGCCTATTAATGTTCCCACTGCTGGGACACAGGCCTACTCTCGTGAGAGGGAATGGGCATTAATACGGGCAGAATGTTATTTATATATATTAAAAAGAGCAAGGGACCTAGAATAGATCCCTGTGGGACGCCACACCTAATAGCTAATGCATCACTTTCGTGACTGCCAAGTTTAACCACTTGCGAACGATTACTTAAGTATGATTCGAACATTTTCAGAGCATTGCCAGTGATATTGATGGATTCCAGTTTCCTTAGGAGCAGCTTATGACTGACTGTGTCGAATGCCTTTTTAGGTCAATAAAAATACCCAGGACTATATTTTTACAATCTATATTTTGTTTAATTTTAGTAATGAGATCAATAGTAGCTGTGGTAGCATTACTTTTTGGCCTAAATCCATATTGCCGGTCAGTAATATAATTTATAGAACTTAAATATTTTTCTAATCGGTTGTGGATAATTTTTTCTAGAACTTTCGATATCACAGGCAACACCGAAATCGGTCGATAATTTCCAGGATCTGTGGTATTTCCCGATTTATAGATTGGCGTTACTTTCGCTATTTTTAGGGTTTCAGGAAAATACCGGCTAACAGTTTATTCAGACATTTACTTAGATCATCCGCGATTAAATTTTTTACAGTTTTTATTACTTTTGTACTTATTCCGTCTAGACCCGTGCTGCAATTTGGGTCAAGGTTGGTTATAATATTTGTTATTTCATTAGCAGAACATGGACTAAAACTAGAGAGCTTCTCAGTGTCTTGGGGAAGGGGGTTTGGTAAAGCACGATCATAATTGTCATGAAATGATTCAGGTATTTCGTTCGCTAAAAGGGGTCCTATCGTAGCAAAGAATTTGTTAAATATTTGACAAATATCACGTGGCTCCACAATGTAATTAGAATCAACCATTAGTTTTGGAGGAACACAGCTTTGTTTCGCTTTATTGCTTGTTAGAGTATTTATTAGACCCCACATTTTCTTGGGTTTTTTAGTACATTTTGCAAACTCTTCGTAATAGTAGGATTTTTTTGATATTTCTATTAGTTTACACAGTCTCTTTTATTTGTAAATTCTGACTTTAGTGTGTCGTTGTTAGGGTTATTCTGAAGTTCCGCCCACAGTATATTTCTTAGGTTAATTTCGGCAATGATAGTCTTTTTAGTTTCGGAGTCTCTCGTACAATATTTTCTGCTTATTTTGTTCAATAGTATATGTCCAGCTTCCTTGACCACTGCTTTGTATTGTTTAGTCTCTTTATTTTTCTTAGTTAATAGGTCGATGTTGAAATCCCCGAAAACGATCGCCCTCTTCCTTTGTTGCAGCTGCGAGTCATATTCTTGCAGGAAGTCTTTGTAGTTAATGTTTCCAGGATAATATATCACTCCTTTGTCAAGCGCGTACCGTTCCAAACTTATCCATAGGTAATTGTTTCCTCCTGAGTATTTGGACTCTGATAAGCTATGCCTCAAATCATTGTGGACATACACTGAAACTCCTCCCCCCTTTGAGTCAGTTCTATGATTATAATAGTGGGTGTAATTTTCTATTTGCAGTGCCAAAGCTTGGGCCTCCGAGCGTATCCAGGATTCCGTTATAAGAATAACGTGCGCTGTCTTTGGTAATGATCTTAAGACGCATTTTAGTTCGTCAAGCTTTCCTTTCTTACGAATACTCCTAGCATTGAGATACAAAAATCTAAGGCGGGATCTGGTGGCATCAATATTACGGTAGTCGTTGAGTACTTGATACGTATTGCAGTTCATTGTAGTAGCCTTAGGCTCATTTATTGATTGGAGTTTTTTGGAGGGTTTTTTATTATCGTTGGTGTACCGTGGATGTATTTAATTGTAAGCTCATTCTCACCATTGTTCTTACGACGTGCCAATTCTTCTTTCAAACTTTTTAGATATTGCTGCTGCGCTGGAGTTTGGTCTGAGAATATTTTTATATTCTCAGGTAGCTTCTCTTTGTTACGTAGAAGATATTTTGCGGAACTAGAACTATCAAAACATACATTAACTCCACGGTGTTTTCCAGGCTTGTATTTTCCTATTCTAAAAATCTTAATAGGCTTTGGAAGATCTTGGCACACCTGTGAGGTAATGTTCAAAATATAATTTTCGTCACCAGATATCCTTTCGTCTGCATTGGGAAAAGTCTGCTCTGGCAGTCCAGCAAACACAACATTTTTTTCTCTATTGTTGCGCTCCATTACCTCCTTAATAACTTGCTCGTTCGTAAATAGCTCATTATCTAATTTAGTCGTTGAGGGTTGGAATGGAGTGGACAGTTTGAGGGCATTGAGGTCTGATTCCAGTGAAACTATTTTCTGTTCATCTTGGGAAATTTGTTTCCCTAATTGTGACACAGTTAAACTTAATTCTTTTTGTTCCATTGTGATCTTAGATGTAGATGATTTGATCTCATTCATCTGTGTAATATTTTCATGAATTAAACGAACAGTTTGTTCATTAGATGATTTTAGCTCAGAAATTTGCGACTAGACCTCAGTTATATTTTCCTGCATTTTGCTCATGATCTGTTCATTCGACCCAACATATTTTTCATTGTAAACCTATTTATGTTTTCCTTTAAATTTGTAATTCTTTTGAGAAATAAATATCTTTAACCGTAAAGTCTGACAAACAGTATTACCAAGGAGTATCGTTTTACCCAGTACTGACTGAGTTGTGGAGGTCAGCTAGATAGTCACATTCACTCAATGTAAAATACTAGTATTCAGCATTACCTTTCAAACCCCTTGAGAAAGCCGGCAACACAATACGGATCTATAGTCATTGGTATCTTAACTGTCCCCGGATTTGGTGTTTTTATAGGTAGGTAGTTTGCAGAGATAAATAAAAGCTTGGAGATACAAATACACAGGATAGATGAAAGTTAACAGGTAAAAAGTACAAGAGCACGAAATGAATAGAAGGAGTAAACAAACAGAACCGTCAGATAAAATATTCACAAAAGTAAAGCGTTTAAAATAAATTCAAGAAAGAAATATGCGCTTTGGCAGATCGGGCGACACTGCCGACCCTAGTGATGACGCCTTCAATGACATGATCTGACAGGACAAATAAATAATATGATATGCGGTTTAGTTGAGCGTCCACATGTTAAGATATAAACAGAACAAACAATATCAAATCTTAAGAATTAAAATAGAAATAAACTATTTTTAATTTAATCAAAGTAAGCAATAATCTACGCCACAGTAGTATTAATAAGTTTACTATAATTAATTAGGTCCGGGAAGACTCCTTGATCCACACACTATTTACGGCGCTATGGTCTCAATCACAGATAGACTGACTTTGAAAGACAATCCTCATTGATTTTCGGTTTAATTTCATACTACATATACTAGAAGTTAGAACAACTACAAAAATTTTAGAAATGCTTTGAAAAATGGTATTAGCTTACTGCATTTAACACCTCTTCTTGCCATCGCCATGCTAGTTTTTGGAAAAGAACCCTTTTTTCCATTGTTGTCATTATGCCAACTTGAACTAAGGTGGAGTCATCACCAATTGACCATGCTTCATGTTTAGCAAAATTGTCAACTACTACTGCTACTAGCTAACTAGCTATTGCTCCAAAATTAATAATTTATGTGATACAGATACTCCAGATACTGATAAGGCCGTGCCATACTCATAACCTATGCTCATGCCTATGTTATCTCAATCAATCAATCAATCAATATCTTTATTGTGGATCATAGGTAGGTACATAGTACAGGTCTTAAAATAATGAGATTGTGATCAGCTATGTCCCGCCCATTGGGCATACAATAATTAATTACATGCAAATTACATCATATATTGTTACATTTTTGATACAAATTATTAAATTATTAAAATGTCAGATAATATAGAGAACAATAAAGACAGGTAGGTACAAACCAGTGAGCTACTGAACGCGTCATGACTGAGGGAGACTGTATTGGAGTAGAGATTTGTCTGATAGGAAGTCTTTTATAGAGTAGTAGCATTTGTTTACTAGCAGATTAAAGAGATTCTTTTTAAATTTTGTTATTTCTGGAATTTTTCTAATAGACCCTGGGATATTATTAAAGATGCGTGAAGCTGTACAAAATATACTTTCATTCATTAAACGCGTCTTACTAGCTACTGTGCGCAATTGGTCCTTACGCCGAATACGAGTGTGGTATTCATATAGCTCAATATTATTCTTGACAAATATTGCGGTCTCAAATATATAGATACATGGTAAAGTTAATAGGTTCATGTTTTAAAAAAATGGCTTACATGAGTCAGTTTGCTGTAGGTTAAATATGGCTCTGATGCAACGTTTTTGAGCAGTGAAAGCACGCTTCTTGTCTGTACTGTTGCCCCAAAATATTACACCGTACCTAAGGGTGGAGCTTACGTATCCGTGATAAGCTGTTAGTAAAGTAGATTGACTTGCTATTTTCCCTAACCTATTAAGTGCATATGAAAACTGTCCCAGCTTTTTGCAAACATGATCAATGTGTAATTTCCAATTAACTTTGTTGTCAATATGTAACCCTAGAAATTTTGTTACTTCAGTCTCTCCTACGTCGTTGTCTAGGTAACGGATTTTTAAAATACCCGTACGCCTAGTTCGTATTTTAAAATTCATTATTTTAGTTTTGTCAATGTTAATCATTAAATTATTGGTTTTAAGCCAGTCTATTTAATTGTTTGTTTAATGTCAGATTCTAAATTAATCGTATCGTCATTAACAAATAGAATAGTGCTATCATCAGCAAATAGTGTAATGTCATGTTTTGTTACCGAAGGCATGTCATTTATATAAACAAGGAAGAGTAAAGGACCCATAATACTCCCTTGGGGAACGCCGAATTTAGCAGTTCCAGTTTCAGAAACATATACTTGTTCTGTTTTAGTAGTGGGATCTATCCTCCTTACTTCTGTGAGCTGTTGTCTATTGCTAAGGTATGATTCAATAAGTTTGTACACATTACCTCTCACTCCATATGCATACATCTTTCTTAAGAGGATCTTGTGGTCAACTCGGTCAAAAGCCTTCGACGTATCCATGTATAGCGCAACAACCGGCAGCCCTTTGTCCAGGTTGGACATAACCTTATGTAAAAAGTTATATATTGCCATATTAATGGATTTGTTTTTCCTGAAACCATATTGGCTGGACGTTAGAATATTGTGTGTTTCAAAGAAAGTATAGAGACAATTAAACATCACCTTTTCAACAATTTTTCCAAAAATAGGTATCAATGCTATGGGCCTATAGTTACTCATATTTGTTTTATCTCCTTTTTTGAATACTGGCTTTATAATAGATATTTTTAGTTTATCTGGAAAAATGCCTTCTTCTATACATAAATTGGCAATGAAGCTTAGTGGTTCAGATATAATATGTGCTACATCTTTAACAATATTTGTCGTAATGCTATCGTAAACGGCACTGTTTTTGTTTTTTAGAGCAATTATTATTTTGTTAATGTCATCAGGGATAGTCGGTGTCATAAAAATTCAATTAGAATTATGTCAGTTTATGGGAGGATTTTTGAGGTACTAAGTATTATTATTATTGATGTTAAGAAAAAAGTCATTGAATGAGTTCGCGATAACTTTAGGATTATTTATTATTTCGTCATTTATAATTAATTGATTTACGCTTTCATTTGGATATTTAGTTCTGATCTCATTTATGACTTTCCAAGTAGCTTTATTCTTATTTCTGGCAGACTTAATAAAGAAGTCGTTTTGAGATTTTTTTGTCAGCCTGATTATAGTTTTAAACCTCATTGCATAAGCTTTGAATGTAGTTTTGGTGGCTTGGTTTGGATTATTTCTATATTGCCACAGTAGTTGGCATTTACGTTTGCTGCATATTTTTACGCCACGCGAGATTCATTTCGGTCTAGATTTGTTATGTATCCTGATTTTCTTTATAGGAAAACAGAGATCGTACAGCATCATGAAATTGGCATAAAATTTATTGTAGGCACTATTCGCATCCGTGCAACTATACACGTCACTATTGGTTAGTTGCTTTAAATATTTAATAAATATTGCTCTATTATCTTGTGAGTAATCCCGTTTTAATATATACCAATATTTTAAGGTGCAGGTCTTTTTGACCGGAACCTTTAAGATTTGCGCATTATGATCTGATAGTGGTAATTCCTTGATAGTGCCTTTGCATGCTCTTATGTTATGGGCTATGTTGTCTATGCACGTTTTACTAGCAAATCGCGTTACTTGATTGAATTTTAGTGACAAATTATATCTAGTTAAGAGTTCTATAAATTCACTGGAGAGCTTAGTGTGTTTCAAAGTATCTATGTTGAAGTCTCCACATATTGCAATCTTTTTACCGTTTGAACCTAATTCATTTAATATTTTATTTAAAGTTGAGAAGAAACTGCCTATAGAGCCAGCAGTGTTGTTTGGAGGCCTATAGATACATACAACAATTATTTGATGTTCCAAAAGCTCTATTGCAGAGCATTCTAATGTGTTGCTTATTGAAAGTTTTGTGATGTTATGAAGAATTCTATATTTCATATTATTTTTAATTAGTATACAGGAGCCTCCGTGTCTGCTACTTCTCATAAAATAAGACGCAAGTTTAAAATTTGGTACTGAGAGATACACTTCGTCACCGTCTGTCATGTTGTGTTCAGTGATACATAGTATGTCAACAGGATTGTTCTGGGTAGCTAACTCGTTAATGCAGACAGAAATCATATCAGATTTATTGAGCAATTCATTAATATTTTGATGAAGGATAGAGACAAATTTGTAAACGAAATAAATTATTCGAGATTGGATTTTCAATATTGTTACATTCCGATTCACCGTGTTTGTTACTTGGTTCATTTATACAGTCTGTATTAATTCTATTAACTATTGTATTTTGGTCGGAATCTAAGTTAACTTGTACATATTTACTTTCAAAAAACTTTTTATTTATAATTTGACACAGTTGTTCATATTGGATTGCTTTGAAATGATAATGAATACACAATATTTCTTTTAATAATGAGCGTGCAAGATTTAGTACATAATTTCGTTTACTTGGTGGAAATCTAGTGTAATTCATGTCCATGAACAGTACATTTTTATATTTCTTACAGATAAACCGTAGTAAATAGTAAATTTTTGATTCTTTTAGAAATCTATTGTTTGGTACTTCACTTATAATTACATTTGTATTTGCAGTTGACGATAACCAGCGATGTAGATTTATGTCAATATCGTAGGGGTTTTTGTCGCAGCATCCGCCCAATATAATCACGTAGTCACTTCTTGTTAGTGTGCTGATTTCGTTCTTTGAGTATTCCAAGATCTCACTCAGTGCAGCACCTGGTTTTAGATAGGAAAACACGATGTACTCGGATCCAAGCAGGTTTTGTAGTATGTTTCGTAAACCCCGACCTTGCTCATCTCCTAGGATAATTACCTTATGTTTGTTGGACTGTGTCCTAACTAGTGGGCTTTCCGTACTTATTTATTTATTTATTTAGTACAGTATTTAAAACCATTAACACTAAATTAAATACCTAATCCTTTTACTCGGTCTTCTCGCAGAACCACAAACATTTCAACAATATCGTCTTCCATTCATCAGCAAACAAGTCCAATCCAGGGTTGGTCTCCACGAGAGCGTTGAGGTTCGTAAGCATACGTTGAGTTTTCTTACACATTTTATTCTCAACGTAACAACGTCGGCCTTCCAATTGAATATCCGTATTACATTCGGATTTGTCCTGCTGGGATGTACATGCTCTGGGATTACTTGTGCAAGTACTTTTAGCTAGTCGTAGAGGAGAATGCCGAGGAGTGTTTAATGTCATGCTTAATATTCGTCTCGAGATAGGGGTTGAGTTATTCTTGCGCTGCGGGGTAGCACAGGTAATTTTTTTCAGTAGTTCTATTTGTCGTTGTTGTTCTTGTATACCCTGTTTTAATTTAGTATTTTCACAGTTAAGATTATCAATTTCAGTGTTAGCGCTATTTAATTTTCCTTTAATTTCATTTATTTCTCGCCTTAGGTCTACGGAATATGACTGATCGTAGATTTGAGTGTCACTCTGAATACTCAACATAGTCGAATCTAACATGGTAGAATTTAATAGATCTTGACTAGTTGACAGCGTTAGGTTCATTTGTGATTGAGATCTTATCATTTTTCTAATGGTTACGTTATCCTTATCTGTTTCTAGAGCAAACAGTTGTAAGTCAGAGCTTTTTGAAATTTTTAAATACGACGCGAGTCACTCAGTGTAGATTGTAGATAAGGATCGGCACAGATCGACACAGAACGCGATACTTTCCAGCAGTCATTCACTGTGCGACACAGTGCTAGTGGGCGGGACTTACCGCAGCGGTCGCTTGCCGCGGTGACACGGTGAGACACAGATCGACACAGAACGCGATCCTTTCCAACTACACGACACTGTGTTTTTTCTTTATAGTTCGTTATTTAAATTTTTAGATTTGTTTTTGTGAATAACTTGATTACCACTTATTGTTTTTTAGTTCTTTTTTCACAATCACATAGTCTCAGAAAGCACACCACAGTTTATTTCACTCTATGATTAATTTGTTTTTTTACGCAAAATAGAATTTAAAATCACAGCACTCATTCCACTCGTGTGCGCGCAACAGCTGTTCGCCTATTTTTTTATCTGTAGTTTATCTATATTTTATAAGGCCTAGTCATGGTGATAAGTTAAAATGAATATCTTGTCTCTTATATTTAAGACGATCAATTAGTTGTTCTTAGTCAGTTTCTCGACACTCACGCAACATGTCGATTTCATTTCGGCACTTAGTCTCGGCTTATATTTTATTTATAAGTCAAATCGAAGCGGCGAGGATCCTGGCTTACTTTCCAACGCCGTCCATCAGTCATCAAGTAGTGTTCCGTCCTTTGACAGAGGCACTGGCCAGTCGAGGGCACGAGGTCACCGTCATCACAACAGATCCAGTCTACCCGAAAGGAGAAACGCCTCCAAACTTGGCAGAAATAGACGTCCATGACATATCTTACGAAATATGGACAGAAGAAGTAATGAAAGAAGAAAGGGGCGCTGACGAAGATAATATTTTAGCACCAATGAACAGAATGATACAAGCATTATTAAAAGTGTTTGACAAGCAACTAGAAGATGGAATGATACAGACATTAATTAAACAAAAAAAGTTTGATTTGCTTCTGTTAGAAGCACATATCTTACCTTTATTGGCACTTTCCCATATTTATAAGGTACCAGTGATTCAAGTCAGTTCGTTTGGCGCTCTTTTTGGAAATTATGAAACTGTGGGCGCTCCTACACATCCGTTGTTGTACCCAACCAATGCTCGTCGAAAACTAAACAATCCCACGATGTGGGAGAAAGTGACAGATCTATATTATAACTACAAGTTAGAACAAATAATATTGGACAATTACGAGACGTTAGGAAACTCCATTTTAAGAAAACACTTCGGACCAGGCGTTCCTGCGACTTCAGAATTGATGAATAACGTGGATATGTTATTCCTGAATATACATCCTATGTTTGAAGGCATCCGTCCTGTTCCTCCATCTGTGATCTACATGAGTGGCTTGCACCAACAACCAACTAAAGAACTGCCAAAGGTTCGTATAAAAATCGAAAATATTGTGCAGCAAAATACAACAAACAAAGATTTCAAGTTTTCTTGAAGTCAACCAATGTCTATGTTTCAGGACCTCAAGTCATTCTTGGACTCGTCTAAACAAGGCGTGATATACATAAGCTTTGGCACGAATGTGGATCCCTCTCTTTTACCGCCGGAGAAAATACAGACACTAGTGCGGGTGTTCTCTCAATTGCCTTACGATGTTCTGTGGAAGTGGAACAAAGATGAACTGCCCGGACGAACTGACAACATCCGGATATCCAAGTGGTTGCCACAGTCAGATCTACTAAGTGAGTTTATTTTTTGTAAACTTAGTTTTTGCCGTTTGCATATTCAAAGTTGGTCCCGGCTGTCATTAGTAGATCTTTGACAGTCGTTAGGTAGTCAGAGGCCCAAAAAGTCTGACAACCAGTCTTACCAAAGGGTATCGTATTACCCGGTAATAACTGGGTTGTGGAGGTCAGATAGGCAGTCGCTCCATGTAAAATACTGGTATTCAGCTGCATCCGGTAAAACTGGAAGCCGACCCCAACAAAGTTGGGAAAAGGCTAGGCAGATGATGATATTCAAAGTTGGTCGTTTTACCGGAAAAAACTCCATCATTTAGTTACGTGAGTGACTGCTTAATTGGTCTAGTGGTAGCAAGTGGAACTGCTGAGCGAAAGGACCTAGGTTCGATTCCTATATTGGATAGTGTTATGGGGATTTCCCAAAAGGAATTTCTTAGTAGCATCCACGGAGTGTAGATCTGTGCCCGTTTGATGGCAAATAGGCTAGCTCCCTATTACAGGGGGGTGAAATGTAGGGGTACTATAAGGTAAACCTCTGTCTAACACTTCAGGGAATACAGGCGTGATATTATGATGTGGGTAATTAATTTGAAATGTTTTGTAGAGCATCCCAAAATCAAGGTGTTCATAACACAAGGAGGTCTGCAATCAACAGATGAAGCTATCACCGCTGGAGTACCACTCATTGGCATTCCGATGTTAGGTGAACAGTGGTTTAATGTAGAGAGATACGAGTTCCACAAGATTGGAGTCAGACTCGACATGGAAACACTGACTGAGGACAATTTGAAGAATGCAATTGCTGCGACAATTGATGATGGCAGGTCTGTGAATATTACTTATAGTTGGATTAATATTGTTTAATATTAACTTAAATATCAAATAATCCAATCTGTCATATTTTCTTTTTACAAATGTAGATGACAACGCTAAATCCCTGTTATCTAATGTTTGTTGCGTTGCAAGTTTATCAGTCTGGAATCTGGATACTACCGATTAAAATACATGATATAGTAAATGCACCTTGTCACTTACAGCTACCGTCGCAACATGGAGCGTTACCGCAGTCTGGTACAGGACGCGCCACAGAGCTCGCTGGAGCGCGCCGTGTGGTGGACGGAGTACGTGCTGCGTCACGGCGGTGCCAAGCACCTGCGCTCACCCAGCGCCAACATCACGTGGACACAGTACCTAGAACTTGAACTAGTCCTAACATTACTCGCAGCGTTGTTGATAGTGATCACGCTCATCTTTCTAGCACTTCGTGTAGTCTACAAGTTTGTGTTAAGGAATTATTTAGGTGTAAGTGACGGTAAAATTAAACGAAATTGATTTGAATTTTAATTTTTTATTTTTTCAAGGGACGTTTGAATTTTTAAAACAGCAAAATAATAACATCCGGGACGTGGGCCCGGGACTTTGATTGCCGCTAAGAGAAAGTTTACACACCTGACTCTAAGCGGTAATCTGCAAGTTGTAATATTAATCAAGGACTTTTATACTAAAATAGCAAAAAAATACATTTCATTCATAATATGTTCCTATCTCAATAAAATGCAAGGAACTTATCTAAAGTTATTTTTTGGAGGAGTGTTTTTTTTATTTTGATATCCTGGCGGGAAAAGCCATGGGCAAAATCTTGTCAACCTACTAGCTACTATATTAAACGAGCAAGCACGTGCTAAACTATTGGTTTTTGCTGAATCATGATGATGCATTGGAATTTGAATGAGTTCATTAGGGATCAAATCGGTATTCTTAAGAAAATATGTATTCATTATTTAATAACATTAAACAATTAAGGTCTCAGTCAATTGCTTTAACGTGAATTGATAATTGTCAAGAACATAATTGAATAAGTACATTATTTAATTGTGAGATAAATTAACTAATTATTTGGACTCACGTGCATATGCCACTATGTAAGTGATATAAGAAGCTGGTGCTGCATTCTGCATCCAAGCCTGCCTAATCTTGGGTTGCGCTACTAAATTATTGATGATGATTTGTTTTCATTTTATCGAGTTATGCCAAAATGACCGCTGGGTAAAAGTCTCCACACGATGGTTGCCGGAAGACGGACGGCGCTGCCGTGGCCGGCCCAGAAAGAGATGGTGAGACAATTTGGACGCGTACCGCGAGGTTTGATCCGAGGAGGCACGGGAAAAGAGCACATGGAAGGTATACGGGGAGGCATTTAGGCCCAGCAGTGGGACGTTACAGGCTTACAAAAAAAGCGGACCATTTCCCAACAAATGATTAATTTTCATTGCAAAAGCCGAGCATTTATTCTGTTCGTAATATGAACTGATTACTAATTTACTGTAATGGCAGTCAATGCCGAATCAATTGCGCACTAACTAGCCATAATGTTAGTGTCACGGTTCTGATGCGTAGTTGTTTAAATCAGCTATGTATGAGACACGCCCTCCACACACCCGAATTTTAAATGACAATCAATTAAATCAATCGGCGCGCAATAACTTTACGTGCGTCACAGGACATTTGTTTGAACATTTATGTCAATTTAATGGCTTCATTCATCATCTGACCTTGTCTTTTATCAACTACTAGCTACCCACACCACGGCATCGCACGGGTACCATTTTCTGTGATGAAGTATCAAATGTTTCTTTGATATAAATCGGTCAAGCCGTCTCCAAGTGATACTCCGTCATACATGTGGAAATCGATATTTATTCTTAAAAAAAAACCTGCCAAGAGCGAGTCGGACTCGCGCACCGAGGGCTCCATACAAACTTTATAAAGGACAAACTTAAATTTGCTGTTCGATCCCATGAAACGGCTATAGCAGCAACCGCAAATAATAAGTTTGTAATAGTAAAATTGCTTTTTTTTGTTATTGAACTACATATTTACGGTTTTCAGATTTTTCCTTTAACATGTGCTGTAAGATATTGCTTCTCGCCAAATTTCATGATTCTAGGTCAATGGGAACTACCATTTTATAGGTTTTCGACCCAAAATCTACAGTGTACTTCTTGATTTTTATACACCTAATAGGGACTACCTCAGTATGTGGTATACATTTCAACTTGCTAGGTCCATCCGTTCCTGAGAAAATCGGTGGTGACAGACGGACAGACGGACAAAAAAGTGATCATAAAAGGATTCCTTTTTTTACCTTTTGAGGTACGGAACCCTAAAAAGAAGTTAGGTTTTGACTATTTGACCAGTCTTAGTCTAATCATACGAATTACTCGGCATTAACAATATCCTAAGGCTACATTAATTAGGCTGTTGAAGGTTGCTGATACTGGACGGTCCACACTACAGAAGACTGCAAATCTTGGAGTTGCGACGCGTCGTGTTTTCGCAATCGAGAAGAAAGGTTCATTTCGATTCATCCAGTTGGCCCCTCTGTCTTCCAACTGTGCCTTTTTGACTTCTGATGTGCATAATATGTCAAATCGTATCAGAAAACGTGCTCTCCTTAGCACTAAGTCTGGATTCTGGATTCAAGCTACACCGCACACAAAGCGAGCGAGCGAGCGAGCTGGCGGGCGAAGCGAGGTGAAGAAAACTACACATTTATAAACTAAGCGAAGCTTTGGCGAGCTAAACTATGTGGGTTCACACCGAAAACTACGGACGGACGGGCGAGCGATGCGGGCGGGAGGTGAAACGATGCCTGCCCGGCTCGCTCGCTATCTAGCTAGTGGTGTGGCCCGCGGTTAATACTACGTACCTACTGGTATTCTCTTAGCATCACTTCTAAACTCGAAAGCTCTAAATATGAAAGTTAGTACCTCTTTCAAAAATAATGTATTCTCTTAGTAAGTTGTGAACGACGACGACGACGACGACGTTTGTGACGTACGTTCAGAATATATTCATATATTCTTAATCGCAGCACCATATAATTAGCTAGAAAACCCCCTAGCGTATTTACTATGTTATTAATAGGTACCTATTTAAACTGTGGCAACATGTCATTGTTTGCTAGGCGTCAAAGTCAATCTTCTTACGATAAACACATGCTAAACTGTGCTATTATTACAATAATATGTACCTATTTGAAGATAACCTATCGACCGCCATTGTTACGTTCGTCAATTTTTTGTTTAATGTCGCCAGAGACAAAACCTTTGTTATAAACATGTTTATTTCTAATTATAAACTCGTGGTCGTTTTCTAGAATTTTTTAAGAATGATAAGACAAGAATCTGAATCATCATCTGCCTAGCCTTTTCCCAACTGTGTTGGGGTTGGCTTCCAGTTTTACCGGATGCAGCTGAATACCAGTATTTTACATGGAGCGACTGCCTATCTGACCTCCACAACCCAGTTAGTACCGGGTAATACGATACCCCTTGGTAAGACTGGTTGCCAGACTTTTCGGGCCTCTGACTACCTAACGACTGTCAAAGATCTACAAATGACAGCCGGGACCAACGGCTTAACGTGCTTTCCGAGGCACGGAGGAAACTCGGTATGTAATGGGCGGTCACCCATCCACAGACCAACCTAGGCAAGCACGGCTTAACCTAACGATCGACCCGAGCGGCTGTTATTATTTAGCCACGAGCTCCTCCAAGAGACAAGAATCTGAATATTATTTCAAAATTAATAGGGGGCGCGTGACCGCTTATAAAGCGTTTTGTACATCAACAACTACTATCAATAACGGTAGTTTGTATTGCAGAGGTGCTTGTGGGTAAATAATAATAAGCCGCGCTTGCCTGGGTCAGTCCATGGATGGGTAACCATCATAACATACCGGGTTTCCTCCGAGCCTCGGAAAGCATGTAAAGCCGTTAGTCCCGGCTGTCATTTGTAGATCTTTGACAGTCGAAACAGATTCTCAGTGGCCAAGTCTGACAACCAGTCTTTCCGGTATCATATTAAACAATACAAACAGGTTTGTGGAGGTCAGATAGGCAGTCGCTCTACGTAAAATACTGGTATTTAGCTGCATTCTGTTAGACAGCCGACCCCAACACAGTTGGCAAAAGTGAGGCATCATCTTTTGATGATATATTGCAGACGTCTATACTTTCTTGACTTTTCCATCACCATTATCATACCACTTTGTCTAGCTAGATCCTCAGATTATGTGCGTGGTCAGATGAAAAGTAACCCAGTACCTAGTTGTTCAAAAAAAAAAAACCGTAGATCACGACCCTCACCTTGAGAAATACGAAGCAAGGAGGATATTTGATCAATGTATAAGAAATAACATTTCCGAAGATAAACATATCATCCATTCTATTAATTTCTATATTTAAACACAAAACCGCAGAGTACGTCCAACATGTTCTAGAAGGCAATTCTTAATCTGAATTATGATGTCTAATAACACGATTTAGATGGCTGCCAAGAAGAATAGGTATCGTGATCAAGAAAATAGCATATATTAAATAAATTAATAAATAATGTGTTCTCAGCGGGTTTTAGTTTTTCCACATTTTCAATCGAAAGTTAGAACTTTATGTGAGTATCAAATGAATTTCCATAAGATAAGTGAAATCTCTGTTTTATAATCCAAGCAAGCAATAATACAATATCTCACATCTATCTAGGTGTATTAATTGACATCCCAAAATCTCACACATTAAATCTGAAAACACCTAAGCTAATTCTCAGATATCTCGTGAAACGGGTAATAAATATATACCTACAATTAAGAGCTTGAGAAAACCCATCGTAATATTATAATCACCATAAACGTGATCGCTTATCGCAAAACACGGGGCTTCCTTTATACCTATAACCTCGCTAAGGAATATTACCATAAGTACTTAATTAAATACATCGCAGTTTTTGATACCTTTTCACTTTTACCTTACTTACCTTTTCTTTTTCGCAGAATCAAAACTACTGTATAATATTTAGATAAACTAATCTCATGGATTTGCTCAATCTAATACCTTTTTCTATAACTTACCATTGAGCCTCGAAAAGTATACTGCTGGTCCATTTGACGCCAAAAATGATAGTGATTATAGCAGAGAAAGGACCAATCTTTCCTGGTCCTTTAATTACATATACTTAAAGTTAAGACATAGTTAAAAATTAACAACAGAAGTAATTTTCTAGTATGCCAGGGAGATTAATGAACATCATTATTTATTAACAGGTACATCATAAACACGGTCATATAATGAACACAATCTCACAGAACAATAACATAATGAGGTACAATTTATAAATTGCTTAGCCCATCGATCAATGATATCTTGGAAATGTTCTTGTTTGAAGAATCTGGAATAGAATTCACAACAATAGACTGTTTTGTTTTCCGTGTATTTACAAAAACCTACACGGAACGCGATGCAGTTTGATATTACACGAAAGGATGTGGAATAAAAAAAATCTTTTTTTTTTCTATTCCACATCCTTTTTATCAAGAACATTTCCAAGAAATCAAAAACATTTCCTCCACTTGGGAGGAAACGTTGCTGTTTCTATTTCCATATTAGTCAAAAATAATAATAATGAAATGTTGTTCATTTAAATTTATCATGTTGATTTCCTTTTAATAAAAAATATGGACGAACTAAAATAAATCTTAATTTTCGATATTTTGATTAAAAGGGTTCTAAATATACAGTAATGATACATACAAATACCACAAATTACGTCGTAAAGGTTTAAAAATACATTCAGAAATCCCAAGAATGTTTAACGATTTAATAAAGGACATGAAAAACATGATATCATTGCCATCCATGAAAGACTTAAAGTGTAAACATGAAAAAAATACGTGAGGTTTTTCCAATCTAAACCCAAAAGAGAACATATTCATTCACTGTAAAAACCTAACTGAATGATTAAATAACAATAAACTATTGACATAACAAAATATGTCGAGAAGGATGTAAACTTCCTTAATTTGATATTGATTGACGCTCTAGAATGTAGAGTCACGAAAACAGAACCAAGCTCTAATACAACTTTTACAAAGAAAAAAGCGGACGTCAGTGACACGCCCGTTCATCAAAAAGAACCGTCCAATTACTGCGCATCAAAACAAAAAGCCGCTATGACGTCCGTGGCCGACCAATGTTTGAACTCCGGCTGACCTAAGCGCACGCGCAAGCTTTATATATAAGGAGTGGGAGGTGCAAGGCCTTACAACAGATTGAACGCTCATAGCGAACAGACGTGTTGAAATTTCTATTAAACTCCAAACAAAATGTACACCAATCCTTTCGAGAGAAAACACTCATCGTTGAGGCAGGCCCTTGACCGCTTCATCAGAGGCGAAACTCGGCTTAGCTTCAGGAAGAAGACGGATTTATCCAAGTCCTCTAGCAGTAGTACTTCGTCGATGGTTTCTTCGTCAATGGACTACAAACCTAAGTTCAATGAGAAGAGGTGAAGAGAACAGTGCAAGTGTTGTGATAGTGAAATAATTCTGCCAGTTCCACTCACGAAAAAGGTTGGTATTTGTGATTTTTATTGTTAGTTTTAAATATCATCATCATGTTTAGCACCAACTTCTTCATGCCGTTCATCGGTATCCAACCCTCAAGCCAAACATATTTAATCATCTATGTTAGTCCTCCTCAGTTCCCTTAAAGATATGTTCGACTTTCATATTGTTAAAGTCGTCTACTGAGGAAGTTTCAGTATTTAAAACTGAAAGACCAATTTACTTAGAAAACATTTGTCATGTCAACATTCTCATAGTCTATCGAAGTAATTGTATTCGATTCGAGCTTCAGATTAAATTTATGTTAAAACTTATTGAGAACTATTTAACTTTATCGATAAAATTAATTGGAAGAGTTCGAAAAACTGCTATTCCAACCCATACCATAATTGCTCTAATTGGTTAATTGACAATCCCCGGAATTGGTGTAATGGAATCACAAATGAAATGGGGTGGAATACAATCGGGCATGAAATAGCAAAATGTAGAACAGCTGCCAACAATATTTGCGACCAAAACACAAATAAGGTCGAATATTAATGTAACGGGAGCAATTTATAGTATAGTAGAAGCGCAGAAACATCAAGCTATTAGTGAAATAATTTGAACCTTTAATAAAAAGTCGAAAATGAAAAAAAATCTAAAGAAGTCTTATTATTGGCGGTGGTAAATCTACCACCTGGATAAGGGGCACACAGTATCAAGAAGTGTGGTAGAAGATAGGGGAGGCCTATACCCAGCAGTGGGAAATTCCGGGCTGATTATGATGATGATCAAATTATTGATGATGATGATGATGATGACGATGATGATGATAATGATTCACAAAAATTTCATAGCGTGATCTTCCTATCTTATATCCAATTCTGGGTCACAGGAATCTTCTCTGTAAAAGTAGTGCCGTTACCCACCATGCTTGTCGAGAGCCATTGGATGTCACATGTTTTTAAATACAGGTCGATAAAGTAGCTTTAATTTATAACTTAGAATTCAGCAGGGTAATCCAACTTGCCAACAACAAGTTTTGTTGGAATATTTTCGTGGCATTAACGCTATTAAAGATCTAATTGGAAAAACCCAACTTGACCGCTTTAATTAAAACTGCCATTGTATAGCAAAACATCATACCAGTTTTAGCAAGAACGTAGATTCCCACGTTACTTAATTGGCATTAAATTATTATAATTGAGGCATGAAGTCGGTGAATGTAGTGTATATGAAGGAAAAATCATCTATTAAGGCTTGAGGGACAAAATCTCTCATAAATTGTTGAATTAATTGTATCAAAACTTGAGTATTTGCAAACAAATTTTATCATTATAATCAAATGAGAGCACATTTGATTGTAATATATATATATAGTTGTTTTCAATAAATTGTCATGCACGTGGTTGTGTACCGCGCTCAATATACTTTATCAGCTATTGATTACAGCTAAACATGAGAATGTTCAAAAGCACTAATCGATACCGGTAGTTGGGAATACCCAAGAAATACCCGACCATAAACAAGAAAGCATAATTCGAAAGTTTACATTCTAAAACTCCAAGACCTCTCATTACTCTCATGTCTCCATCCTCATTCAGTACCACATTGCCCTTAATTGTTGATCTGTTATTAACAAGACCATCAACAACCAAACAAACACAGATAACGGGAATACACCATACCATAAACAATTTCAGTGAATAGAAAGTCTAAAAGTTATTTTTCTTTTGCCCCCAGGTCGAGTGTGTTCGAGACCGGTTGACTGACGTCAGTAGCACGGAGACCAGTGGAAAAGGGACTTTACCCAACATAATGATTGAATAAATAAATGTTATTCTTATTTTAAATTATTGCTTTTATTTGAGAACTGTTTCCTATGATACACATATCTAGAGAGGTATAAAAGTGCCTACTTTTATACCTTCTTCTGTAAGACTGCTGATTCAGACAGATATTTTTTTGATAACCTATGTAGGTATAATATATTGTATATGGCAGAATTAAATATTCTGCCATATAACATATCTGTCGGATGAGTGACTGAATAAACTGTAGACATTATTGGGATACTGAAACAATAATATGTAAAAATCTGATACACACATAACACACACATAAAATACCTATTTTAACTAAAAATAAGACATTCACAAGACTGATGAAAAACGCACAGACTTTATGATAAGAAAATAATAACACTAAAGATAACCTCAAACTATAAAGATCAGTGTCTGAGGTCTAAATATAATGTCCAAGTTAAGAAACAAATCAATGCGCTTTATCTCAAAAGAAACTATACCTACTTACTTGCGCAATAAGTCTGATAGTAGACAAACACAACAGATAGCGAATCAGGCAAGCAATGACCTATTTATTTATCAAACTAATAGATTTGAAAATAGAACTCTAGTTCCGATTCTTATCACTTCGATGGGTCAGTAACCGTATAGCAGCTTGATTATCAGAAAACATTTTCCTATTGTTACCGAATTTATTATACAAGGAAAACGGTGAAGTATTCGCATAAAATGACCCTGAGCCTAACACCTGCACGTTGGAGACACGAGTGGATTCTAGGAAATAGGAATGCTACTTGTAGATAACAACTCTACACTAAGAAAACGGTCGCCGAAGAAATGTTTTAACGAAAATATTACAAAATTGGAAATCATGCATAACACTGACGGGTTAGGTAGTAGTGTTGCTATAGTGCAGTACAGGTCCAACAGTTATGTTAAAGACCCACGTTAAGGCGGAAGAGCGAAATACCATCAACTGGACATAAATCCAAACTCGAGAGATACAATTGAGAAAATTCTGAATATACAACGCAAAAACACTTTATGCAACCTGACAATCGAACTCAACGCGCCAATTCATTGAAATCTGCCAAACAACATTCTATAAGAACGACGGAATATATTTGACGAAGCAAACAATTTAATATCACGCCACGATCACCAATAATCTCGATACAAAACATGTTTCCAACCAGTTTGTGTTGTCCTTTAATAAGAAATTATAATAAATACGTTTGTATACAGGTTTTTTTTATATTTCTAATAGATCAACGCAGCAGTTTATAAGATTTTGACGGAACAGGTTCTGGTGGGCCTCGAGGTGGGGGAGATTAGGCTGGCAACGATACAATTCTTATTTATTCACAAGAAAAAGTCAGACTTAGTGACAAGCACAGATATTTATATGATGTCATAAACTAAAATGGTTCCAACCAACGGTTTGAATGGAATGTGGTGCTCAGGGATATTACATAACATTAATTAACATCACGCCTGAAATCAGGGTTCGGCAGAGGTGTGCCCATTAGTACACCCACAATTCGCCAGTTCAATTTTGCGTCCCATGTAAAAGGGGGCGAACCGATTGCCATCAAACGGACACAAATCCAGAATCCATGGCTGCTACTGAGACACTCCATAAAGAAAAACCCAATAACACTTTGTCCGACCTGGGAATCGAACCCAGGACCTGATGCCGAGTGACATATCGTGTTATAGGCTATACATGATAGCTTTTGCGCGCTTCTTCGCTACCGTTATGTGCGGAAATTAACCCGAAGGAACGTTTTAAATGTACACTCGGGAATAATGTGGCTTCCCATTAGTGAAAGAATTTTCGAAATCGAATCTGTAGTTCCGAAGATTACCCCCTCTTTTTTCGGATCGGAATTCATCAAATGACTCCTCCCGCTCTGGGCGGAGCAGGAGGGAGTGTCAGAGTTTTACTGACTAAAACCCATCCATGTTCCTTCATCGCCCTTTGTGTTCCGGGGCCACCCTAACAAATAAACTTCCAAGAAATCTTTATAATATTAGAAGTAGTTTTAATATTAGTAAGTAGTTTTAATATTAGTAAGTAGTTTTAATATTAGTAAGTATAGTATAGAAGTATAGATTTCGGGTCTAACCAATTTTAAACTGGGAGCAAACATTCCTAACTTAATATATCAAGAAACTTCTCTGTCACCCAAAATAGCTTTAACAAGACAACACATTATAATGTCTCTTTAGACCTGATATAACATTTGTATACGTCCCCCACAAAAACTGTTCTGTCGGATTAACGCCAGACTTTAAAACTTAGTTAACAAAAACAATGTATGGACGTCAAGAGACTTGGTGTCAAGTTTTTGTTGGATTGCAAAGCAAGCTTAATCCTTAACGACTATTTGAGTAGCTAGAATACTCGTAGTAATTTCAAATAAATATCATCTAAAGTTTAGTTCAACTGAATCAGTAAGAATGGAAGCCGACCACAACATAGACGCCGATGACCTTCTAAGGTGTATATTTTTCTAAGCATGTCGATGGCAATCTAAATTGTGTCGACCCAGAACTGAGCTACTAGTTTGGCGCTTTCAGTTGCATCCATCAGTTCCTGTAGTGAATAAACAACAGGACACGCAGGACACGATATTAGTGCTCCATCATTTCTGGAACATCACCACACTTACACTCCGGGGCAGAGTCATAAATGAATCTACATTCCAGGTTCTCCTTGCTGCGACCAACCTGGGTCCGGAGTCTATTTAAAACTTCCAGGTCAGCCATGGCAACTCATGTCAACTAAAATGTATGATAAGTTAACTAATAAGTCATCTTTACCTAAGTTTCTGTGCAAGAAATGTTATGACTTTTCTTGCAGTGAATATATTATATGCTTGGAGTGAATACATTTTAAAACTATTAAGTTTTAATGCATCTCGATTCGCGTCTGCTACCAACCACCCCGCGAAGATCGGCGCTCCAATTGAAAACTATCTCCGAATAAAAACTACGAACAGTGTTATTTATTGTAGTATTAGGGCAGGATATCATAGACTGTTTAGACTTTCACGGTTTTTCACTACACTTATAGTACTAACGGGTTTCTAACTCTATTGCCCGATCCAGACTCTCGCGAGGCGCCTCCTAGAGACCCTCGGCGCGAGTCTTGGCGAGTGGAGGCTGCGCGAGTGCTAGCAACCCACACTCTCGATTTATTCACTTGCCCGCTACGTCTACTACAAAATGGATGTGATTGAAGTGACTGCGTTAGCTACTTTATGAGCCTACCAATATATATATTTTTTAATACCTATATATTATTTATTTTTTTGCTAACATGTAAAACACTGATTATTAGGCATGCATTAAAATTGCATGGCACACCCTGTAAGGGCACTGCAAATGTTTTATATATCAAATTGCTAGATTACATAATAAAATATTGATTCTAATTATTGCAATTATATTGCATTAAAATTGTTAACATTACAAATATTATATTAAAATTATTTAAGTACATTACAAATATTACAGGATCGATCGATCCACAATTTGTCAGTTTAAAAACAAAAATTTCAACTGTTTAGAGAAAATTGAGTCATTTGGCCTTACTCTGCAGCAGTTACAACAAAGTGAGCGAGCGCGAGAGTGTGGATGATTCCCTCGCCTCACCCCTCGCTTCCGAAAAACCGATACAAAACGGAGCGACAGCAAGGCGAGGCGAGGGAAGACGAGAGGACACGAGCGCATCGTCCACACTCTCGTACTCGCGTTCCCTCGTGTAGCCTCGTGGAGAGTCTGGATCGGGCATATGATATCCTACACTTAATTACTTACGGGATAATATCCGTGATTTTCTTTTGTTTCTATAGAAAGAGGGTAGACAGATTTGTCTGCTCATAATAAATAATTTTCGTCCCACCCGCATACCTCTTTAGTAATTCCGCGATCATGATGCTTCGAACAGCGTCGAAATATCGGGAGCTTATAGAAATAAAAGAAAATCACGGATGTTATCCTGTAAGTACTTTAAGTGTAGGATATCATAGAGTTAGACATTAGACAGTTGATGCTACTACAAAGTATGTTTGATCTTTAAAAGAAATATTACAACGAATTAATCAGAAAATAAAAATAGCAAGAAATTAGTAATAGAGATCTTGGGTGTAAGTTTAGCTTTAAAGAAAAATGTACTAAGTAAGTATAACATCATTTATTTATAAACCCATTGTGCCTAGAGGGATGTGTTCTTTACTGTTATCAAAGCTAAGAGCAATGACTCCAGAGTTATGAGCTGGCTCGGTACACTTAAAATCCCCGATCTCCGTAAATATTTTAGTAAAATAACGTTTGTGGTTAGACAAAATATAGCTTACATAAATTCGTTTTTATTTATCTAAAAGGTCTGGTTCTCAAATGTAAACTAAGTTGTGCTTCAAATTATTATTTTATTGACTAGCTCTTGCCCGCGGTTTCGCTCACGTTCTGGTCGGCAATTATCCCAAGGGGACGTTTTAAATAGAGCCTACAACACTTTGGGAAAACTACTATTTGACACATAGAGAAAGAATTTCAGAAGATTATCCCTCACATCCAATCTAACAAAAAATCCAAAAAATTAAATAGATCGGATTAACTTACCTAGTGACATCCGATCCTCAATTATGTGAAGTAATCTCGTCCTCATTTAATACTTATGTAGTTCGTACTCTGCACTACTCGCTGTGTATCACAATTTTTAAAGATGAACCCATTCATCAAAAAATATTTGATAATCTGTGGTTCGTCGTTTGTGTGCTCTGTGGATATCTGTCATGTTCATTAGTTCAAAGTATTAAGTACACATGCATAGCCATACAAATTCTAAACACAACTTCCGAACGGGGTAATGATGAGAATCTGGGAAGGGTTGGGATACAATGAGGACGAGATTACTTCACATAATTGAGGATCGGATGTCACTAGGTAAGTTAATCCGATCTATTTAATTATGTTCGTAATCTCGTCCTCATTTAATACTTATGTAGATGTTTAAAGAAGAAAGTTGTGTTAATAATCAACATGTTTATTTGATAAACAGAAGGTAAACTTAGTCTTCTCATCATTATAGAGTAATCAGTCTCAATGGTTACTTATTAATTATTACAGCATCAATGGACAAATGCCAATGGATGGAATGGACTAATTGCCTAGTTATTAATTTAGGCACTTAACGATAGCACATAAGGTATCTTACAAAGAAATGTCTGTTGAACACACCGCTTGAGCAAAAGCATTTGGATCACTGACAAGTGGTCTGTTATAGAAACGAGCAAATGTAGAAGATCTTTGTGTCCAGCCTGCGGCTTTCCTTATTACCTCAATATTTATGCCTCCTTCAGAAGCCTTTGAAGTGGAGGCATGTCTTGTGCTGTGAGCAGTGAACTTAGCAGTATCTAAGCCACTGTCATTCAAAACTTGCTTTATCCATCTACTTATAGAAGCAGTAGAGGCAGCATGGTAAGGTTTTCTAAGTGTTATAATCAAAGTATTACAATTTTGTCTTATAATTTTGGTACTATCTAAATAACAAAGTAAAGTTTTTGCTGGACAGATGCTCATTTTGTCTTTGAAAAATGGCAATATTAAATTAGGTTGAAGTTTGTTTGGTCCAGATGTTTTAATATTTTCTGGGATTTTAATATCAATATTATCTTCATTAATATTAATATTATTTATACTAATAAGTGATAAAGTTTGGATCCTATGCGCAGTTACAAGTGCTAGCAATGTTACTAATTTTTTTAGTAAGTAATTCCAAACTAAGGTCTTGATTAGGAAATAAATTTGATAGGTATCTTAAGACAATATTGGGATCCCATACTATGTCGTATTTAGGTTTCTTGGGCCTTAGTTTGTAAATACCTCTAAAAAACCTCGTCATTCTCTCATCTGTTCCCAAGTGAGAGCCTAAGATTAAGGAAATTGCTGACCTTATGGTGTTCAGTGAGCTATATGATAGTCCTTGCTCAAACTTAGATGTTAAGAACGAAATTACCATGGGTACTGAGTCCGACAAGGGATGCACATCTTGACTCCTGC
This sequence comes from Xestia xanthographa, assembly GCA_905147715.2. Taxonomy (NCBI): domain Eukaryota; kingdom Metazoa; phylum Arthropoda; class Insecta; order Lepidoptera; family Noctuidae; genus Xestia; species Xestia xanthographa. The sequence continues at coordinate 22,997,938 of LR990653.1, read as the reverse complement.
AGAAGATTATCCACTGATTCAGTGCCGATTCATACTGTTTTCTGGTTTTATTAGATAAGGAAGCTAACATTATGTCCATTGAGGGAGGAGGTATTCCTTTCTCTAGGAACGCGCACCTGATAATGTGGCGGCAATCAGTTTGAGGCTCTTGTATAAAGGATGTGGTTCCCTGGAAGGAGACAGTAGTAAGTTATTACGGGGTTCAAATACAATTATATCTGATATAACCATAGAGTTGAACATTGGATACCATGGTTGTGCAGGCCACCATGGAACTACAACAATGCCTGTTGCCTTTTCAATCATTATTTTTTGTAGTAACTTACATATAAGGTTAAATGGTGGAAACGCATAGAAAAATATTCCATTCCATTTAATGGTAAAAGCATCTACGGAGTGTGCGTTGGGATCTGGTAGCCAAGATACTGTAATGATAAAAAAAAAGAAAAGAGAGTGTGAATGGGTGTTTTATGAATTATATTATAAATGTTAAAAAATGTGTAGTGTGCTCCAAATAAAAATAATAAATAAAAATGGAAATTCGGGCGCCAGGAGTACACACAAAACTATGCCTAGGATAGACTTACCTGCGAGAGTTGGATTTTAATCTTCAAGCGGGAAGGTATCAATAAAAATCGACCATGAAAGTTACAGATCTATTTTATTACCCGAAGGCTTGCTGGTTGGGAGAAAAACACAAAAAAAAAATTCCTTTCTAATATTAAAACATAAGGTTCTGAATAAAGGTGTAAAACTAAGAATAAACGGGTGTTATTTTGTGACCTGTCATTATTGCACTTTGGAAAATATAAAATAGGTACCACAAACCATACTAAAATTTTGTCAAATAATTTAAATCCGATGAGCTAAATACGTGCTCATCTTGGTGACCTCCGCTGTGATGCCAACGGCGTCCATCATAAATCTTGGTAGAGGCGAGCGTTCAAATATTTACGTTGTAAAAAATAAGAACAATCGTCGGAAGAAAAACTAATCGTATAAAGAAAACTAATCGTAGGAAAAAACTAAAAGTCGAAAAGAAACGCCTCGTACGGCTGCGAACAAACATTAACAATTCGTTAGCTGGAGTACAGCGTTGATGAAAAAAATGGCGGACCACGCCAACGCTAATAAGAACAAATACTATTAAACTCACCGTTTCTTCCAAAATATCCAAATGCAGTCATCAGTAGATGATGCAATCCAAGCAAATATATTATGTCCAAGTTAAAAAATCCTGAAACAATTAAATATCGGAAACTAAAGCGTCTGCTATGAAAATAACCAAAACATGTGAAACGAACAAAATTACGAAAAATTCGCTTACCATCAAAAATATATGCTATCCAACTAGGATGCGGGCAAGGGCAATCGGCTACCACATAATGGTGATTAGATGCCGCCCATTGGAAGCTATATTTAACGATTTCTTAGGAGCGCTGTAATTACGCCATCACCCAAAAAATTGACGAGCCGAAAAGTGAGCAATGTCAAAGTGAACTTGACAGTATAAAATCAGTGTGACCACTACATGAATCCAAGTCAACCAACCAATGAATTTTTTTAAAAGGCAACACCCAAGCTAATTTGTCAAGTAAACGACGAGAATATTATGCATCGATGTGACGAGCTAAAAAGCCTCGTTACATTACATCCCTCCCCGAAAATAAAAGAAAGGAACTTTCTTTTATTAAAAAAAGAAATATTCAACCAAATAAACCAGTCTTAATAATTTTATAATTCCACAGGAAAAATCACTAAAGATTCAAAGTGTAAATGAATTCTGAAAACGTCAAACGACAAGGTCTCAAGAATTTAATAAAAGTAAAAAATGCAAATGACTAAAAGTCAAAAACGAAATCTGTGAAGAACAGACAAAATTATAAGTTATAAAAACTTTATCAAATAGATGAAAGAAAGAAAAACTTTCCAATTCTTCTAAACTCCAAAACAGTACAGCTAGGCACTATAGCCGCTGACTAAATTCAACAAACCTACAGAAATTTAAAAATAAAATGTAAGTTATAAAAAACTTAATAAAAGAAGAAAATCCCTAAGTTTCCCAAAACCCATAGTAGTTCAGTTAAGCACCATAGCCACTGACTAAAAATTTCAAAATCCGTCTCACCTATCTACTCATACCACAAATTTAAGTTCAGTTAAGCACCATCGCCACTGACTAAAAATTTCAAACAACTTGGAACAGTACAACTTAGAGTGCAGTTAGGCACCATAGCCACTGACTAAAAAGTCAACTGCTTCCAACTCTCCTATCTCCACGAGTGCAGTTAGGCTTCATCGCCACTGACTATCTATCTATCTCCACAACAAACAATCCGAAAATTTCTATCCTATCCCCAAACGAAAGTATTAGATAAAGTTGAAGGACTATATCCAAGAAATTTTGTTACAGCAACAACCTGCAACAAGAAAAGCATATTGTGGTCGGCCTATCACCACCGAACTTCCGAACACAATAGCTGAAAGTGGAAAGGAATGCAATCGGCAAGTGCCTCTTCAAAAACCAATCCAAACAAAAAAGCATTGAGTTCTCCAATGAGAAATCTCAATATCAAAAGGCGAAAGCCAAAAAATTTCATATTGTGATCGGCGCAACGCCACCAACTTTCCGAGCACAATAGAAAAAATAAAAGGCAAAGCCAAGGCTTCACAATGCGATCGGCACATCACCACCGAACTTCCGAGCGCAAAAAAAAAGAATGACGAAAGTCAAAAAAAATATCCGCATTGTGATTGGAACAACATGTCCAACACAATGGAAAAAGGAAAAAAATATGGCCGGGGCCGAAATCCCACATTGTGATCGGCACAACACCACCGACTTTCCGGGCACAATGGAAAAAATAGTTGAAATCAAGGTCAAAAGTTACACCAAGATCCAAAAATAATAAGGCATTTTGTAACAAAGGTTACAGAATGACCCTAAAAAGTAAAGTCCAGGATGAACGCGTTACTAACAAAGTCACATCCGAGCAATGTCGAATGAATCTCGAGATAAGAAATGGTAAACACTGTCAATAAACAGTAGAAACAGACTTACAAATCAATAACTATTTAAGACTAAAGATGAAATAGAATGATTTTAATCTAAGAAAAAGGTAGGATTATAAAAACTTGAAATTGAATTTAAGCTTTTAAATCTCTAAATGTAAAAAAACAAGTGTGAAATTATATAAGATCTCAAATAAATGTAAACACAGGTAAAAAACAAGGTTACCCTATATGTAAAAGTAAAATTAAGATCCCATACAACTCAAACAAGAAAACAAAACAAACAAATAAGATCCTTCGATGTGAAAAATATTTAGTGTGAAAAAAGAATTCTTTTTAAATTAACCGAAATGACCTAAGTTTTATTTTAGAATGTTAAGAGTTCGAATTCAATAAATTTATAAGAAGTTACCTAACATACATCATTCAAACCACCGATAACCTATCATCCATCCCATCGTACATCACACTATCATAAGTGGCCTTCAAACAAAATTATCTAAATCAAGATTAACACTTGGAAACCAAATTAAAATTTAATAATATCTTTAACATGATAACGCCCTACTGAACCCTTATTTAAATCTTTCAAAACATAAACGTTATCAGAAACTTTTTCAGTTATTTTACACTTTAAGAACTTAGGTGCAAGCTTAGCCGAGAAATAAGCAGGTGCTTGAGATTGAACAAAACTTCTTCTCCACACTACATCGCCCACATCAAAAGAAATGACTTTCCGACCCTTATTATAATAAGCGGCATTTCGCTTATACCCCTTCAACAAATAAACTTGAACTTTAACAAAAATATCACTAAGTGAATTAAGAGAAACTGCATAAGCATTTCTATTGGAAATTTCTAGTTGAGATAAGTTATCAACTGAATTACTAAAATGATGTAATGAAGCATCAAGAACAAGCTCTCTACCAAACATAAGAAAGTTAGGTGTAAACTCTGTAGCGAGGTTTACACTACTATTTAAAGCTAATTGAACATTGGGCAAAAAAGTTGACCAAGTTCTATGATCATCTTTAACAAAACACGATATGCAAGTTTCGACCGTCTTATTATACCTCTCAACAGGATTATTTTGAGGTGTATACAAAGTGTTATAAAATATTTTAGTTATATTAAAACCTTTCAAAAATTCCACAAAATGTTTTGAGGTAAATTGAGTTCCATTGTCACAAACTATTATTTTTGGACAACCAAACTTAAGAAATATTTCTTTTTCAAAATGTTTACAAATTACTCTAGTGGTAGCATTAATCATTGGGAAAAACCAGCAATATTTAGTGAAAACATCAACAACTGAAAGTATGTATCTATGTCCTGAATAAGTTTTAGGTAAGATTCCTATAATATCAACTGAAAGCATAAGCATGGGACGATCTACCTTTTTGGGATTAATCATAGTACCGAAAGGAGGAGAAGTAGTATGTTTATAAGCTTTACAAGTATCACATGACAAAATGTATTGGTGAACATCATTAAACATTCCTTTCCAAAAATAATGTTGTTTTAATTTCTTTATAGTTTTATGAATTCCTAAATGACCAGAGTTTACATCATCATGATTTGACCTAATAGTATCTAGAATATGCTCTTTTGGTATAACAATTTTCCAATCTAACAAACTGTGAGGGTTAAATTTATTTCTACAAAATTTATACAAAGTATTATTTTCTACTCTAAAATTTTTATATTTTCTAGGATATTTCTGACATTGGGTGAATACTTTTCTATACCATGGGTCAGTAATATCATCGTCAGGAGAGACTAAATTATCCTGAGCGTTTATAGCAGTGACTTCTATCCGTGACAGAGCATCTGGAACTAAATGTAATGAACCTTTTTTATGAATAATATCGAATGTAAATTGAGAAATTCTGGCTGCCCAACGAGCTAACCGTCCACTAGGATTACTAAGACCTAAAAGCCACTTTAAACAAGCGTGGTCGGTGATTACTGTAAACTTCATTCCCTCGACATAAGGTCTAAAATGTTCTATGGAATCTAAAATAGCTAATAATTCACGTTTAGTGGTACTATAGTTTCTTTCACATTTATTAAGAGATCTCGAATAAAAGGCAATGGGATGCTGATCTCCATTCTCATCCTCTTGGCTTAAAACACTACCCAGTCCATGCTTAACTCGTACAAAAACAAATAGTAGCGAAAGGCAAGACTAAACTTCAAAAAGTTTCAAAATAAATCAAAGTTTGAAAATAAAATTCTAAGTTTGAGGTTAAGTATGAAAGTCAATGTGATATTTTTATAAAAAACTACTAAGTTATTTAACGTTGAAAAAGTGCAATAATCACTTACAAACAGCTTAAATCTAGATAAACAAGGTGTACTATAATGTACTTATGTTAAGATTAAATTATTTACTTAAAAAGTTAAACTAAGTTATGAAATAACTTCACTGTTGAGAACAACAAAGAGCGGTCTATGCTATACAATTGTTGGTTATGCTAAGGAAAAAAAACATGTTATAAACAACAGGTTATAAACAAAATTATCAATTGTAAAAACTAAACAATGTTTACAAAAGATTCAACAAGTTAAACAACAACTCATGAGTCAAATTATCAAAGTTACATTAAACAAAGTTATGAAATTAATAATGCACAGAACAAATTACTGTAAACAATAGACTCATTAGTTAAAGTGTTAATTAATTAATAGTGCAATAATGACAGTATATAATTACCAGCAAAACCTACTTCAAGTCCCTGTTCGCTGAGCGACAATTGTAATGATAAAAAAAAGAAAAGAGGTGTGTGTGAATGGGTGTTTTATGAATTATATTATAAATGTTAAAAAATGTGTAGTGTGCTCCAAATAAAAATAATAAATAAAAATGGAAATTCGGGCGCCAGGAGTACACACAAAACTATGCCTAGGATAGACTTACCTGCGAGAGTTGGATTTTAATCTTCAAGCGGGAAGGTATCAATAAAAATCGACCATGAAAGTTACAGATCTATTTTATTACCCGAAGGCTTGCTGGTTGGGAGAAAAACACAAAAAAAAAATTCCTTTCTAATATTAAAACATAAGGTTCTGAATAAAGGTGTAAAACTAAGAATAAACGGGTGTTATTTTGTGACCTGTCATTATTGCACTTTGGAAAATATAAAATAGGTACCACAAACCATACTAAAATTTTGTCAAATAATTTAAATCCGATGAGCTAAATACGTGCTCATCTTGGTGACCTCCGCTGTGATGCCAACGGCGTCCATCATAAATCTTGGTAGAGGCGAGCGTTCAAATATTTACGTTGTAAAAAATAAGAACAATCGTCGGAAGAAAAACTAATCGTATAAAGAAAACTAATCGTAGGAAAAAACTAAAAGTCGAAAAGAAACGCCTCGTACGGCTGCGAACAAACATTAACAATTCGTTAGCTGGAGTACAGCGTTGATGAAAAAAATGGCGGACCACGCCAACGCTAATAAGAACAAATACTATTAAACTCACCGTTTCTTCCAAAATATCCAAATGCAGTCATCAGTAGATGATGCAATCCAAGCAAATATATTATGTCCAAGTTAAAAAATCCTGAAACAATTAAATATCGGAAACTAAAGCGTCTGCTATGAAAATAACCAAAACATGTGAAACGAACAAAATTACGAAAAATTCGCTTACCATCAAAAATATATGCTATCCAACTAGGATGCGGGCAAGGGCAATCGGCTACCACATAATGGTGATTAGATGCCGCCCATTGGAAGCTATATTTAACGATTTCTTAGGAGCGCTGTAATTACGCCATCACCCAAAAAATTGACGAGCCGAAAAGTGAGCAATGTCAAAGTGAACTTGACAGTATAAAATCAGTGTGACCACTACATGAATCCAAGTCAACCAACCAATGAATTTTTTTAAAAGGCAACACCCAAGCTAATTTGTCAAGTAAACGACGAGAATATTATGCATCGATGTGACGAGCTAAAAAGCCTCGTTACAATACATAATTCCTACACTTGTTGTTATATCTGTTTGCAAACAGATCAATATGGGGTTCACCCAATTTAGTAATAATTGTTTCATATGCCATGTCACATAGAGCCCATTCAATTTCAGAATGAGAACGCCTTGATTCTCTATCTGCCACAGTGTTGTCTTTCGAGCTAATGTAGGATGCATACACCCATAGTTGTCTTTCCTCACACCACTCCCATAACTTTCGGGCTAGACTATTTAAATGTTGAAACCGGGTGCCCCCCATTCTATTAACATAGGCTATAGCAGTGGTGTTGTCTATTCTAAGAAGAATTTCACAACACTTTAGTTCAGATGCGTATGTTTTTAACCCTTTAAATGCTGCTAGTAGTTCTAAGTAATTTATATGAAAACATTTATCTTCAACTGTCCAGTGACCATGAGTTGTAACACCGTTACATACTAAACCCCAACCTGTTCCTGAAGCATCTGAGAATATTTCCAAAGAGAATTTAAATTGTTTAATTTTGTAATGATTTATATGGATGTGGGATAACCACCATTCCAAGTCTGATCTGATTTCGTTTGATACAGAAAGGTACGCCTCATAGTTTTCGTTATTATTTTTTAAGGCTATTGTTTTATGGCTTTCCATTACTTTAGTATAAAGCCAGCCATATTCTACTGCCGGACATGCAGCTACAAGGGTACCTAAGAGTTGAGAGAATTCAATTATTTTGCATCTCTGTTTAGACTTGACTCTTCTTAAGTTTTTACATATAGATAATATCTTTTTCTGTGGAAGTGTTATGGAGAACCGAACAGAATTTAGTATAAACCCTAGATACTGGCAGTATTGTTTGGGCTGGAGGCAACTTTTGTCTATGTTAATTATAAATCCTAGACTTTCTAATAATGTCTTAGTAGTAAACACATTTTGTAAACATTTTTCATAAGAATCTGCAATGCAGAGAATGTCATCGAGATAGATAACAGACAACAAACCTAATGACCTCAGGTGACACATTACTGGTTTCATGATTTTGGTAAAGACATATGGTGCTGTACTAAGACCAAAAGGAAGGCATTTAAATTCATACAATTTGTCCTGGAATAGGAAACGCAAATATTTCCTATCAGATTCTTTTATTGATATCAAATAATATGCATTCTTCAGGTCAATTGTGGCCATGAAGCATCCAGGGGTCATAAGTTTTATTACTGTTCTTAAATCCTCTAATTTAAAGTGAGTAGAAGAGACAAATTTGTTAAACTTTTTTAGATTCAATATGAATCTCCAGGAACCATCTGATTTAGGGTGTAAGAATATACTGGACAAAAACTGGCCTTTTACAGCTGAACACCTTTGTATAGCATCTAATTGTAACAATTTGTCCATTTCTATAGAAATAAGGTTAGTTTCCTTTTCTGTAAACCAATCGTTCTGTGGCACAACGGCTTGAACAGGATACTTGGTTAAAGGTATGGAATAGCCTTTGACCCATTTGCGTATAGTGGGGTTAGTAGTGATACTATCCCAATGGTCTGAAAAATATTTAAGTCTGCCAGTTCGTACCTGATCTAGCGACCGCGACGACTCTGTCCCTGGTGGCGTGAATGTTGATATTTCTGTGGAGAGCGTCTCCCTCGTGTCGGCAGCTTGTTGGCATAGTATGTCTGGTGTGCTGTTTGCTTCGGTCTCGGCTTCTGCCCACTCGGACGTGGCACCTGTGGTCGTTGTGGGCCCCGGTAGTTTAAATTCCTCTTAGGCACTTTTTGCTGAGCGGGTGTGTTTTTTAGCTCCAACCCTGATTTCTTGACTGCTTTAACAGCATTGACCTTGTCCTGCAATTTGTCCCCAAACAGGTATTCGCTTATGGGGGTACTTTCCATTAAGTCTTTCAGGTCTTTGTTTAGTCCTGGTAATATTAGAGATCTTCGTGTTGTTGAATTTTCATGGTACAAGTCACATAGTAGACGAGCTGCATCACTTAAATTTTCAATATGCTGTTCATTTTCATGCGTGGCAATCATACTGTTCAGTACTTTGCCAATCGTAGTGATTGCTGCCGATAACACATTTTGGTTTCCAGTAATCCTCTTGTCTCTTTTAACACCATTCTCGTTCATTGCAGCTGCTACCTCTTCATTTAATAGTGGTGGAACTAATAGGCTACAGTTCTTTGGGGGATTATGTCTTAGTAATATGTTAGCCTTAGTTTCAGCTTCAAGGCCATTTTGAAGAATGGCCGTCCAACGTTTTGTTAGACTTTCATGTAAATCAATCGAGTTATTGGCTGGTGGGGTGCCTTCTTGACCCAGGAGCCCCTCGATGTGGGCTGGTATTGCATTTTCCACTGGTATTACCTCAGAGGTAACCGTTGAGGGGTGAGGTGCTTCTTCCAAGTCTGCCCCCCCCTTACCTTTTGTTTGAGTGTCATCACTAGGTGAATTACTACGACGGCTGTTTTCCGTATTCGGTGAGGAAGATAGTAACCTGCGACGTTGAGGTGTACGGCTCCTATGCGTCTGGCTGCGTCGGCTTTGCTTGTATGACGAGCGACTTCTTGAACGTGATCGGCTGGAACGGTTTTCGTAGTCATCTGAGCAACAAACGCATAGTGTTAGGCTCGAAACTGTTAAATCCATAGCTGACCTCTCGTGAAAGCTTTTAGGATACAGTCGAAACGTTTTTCCAATTTACGACAATGCCACCGGCTAACCTCTCGTGAAAGCTCATAAGATGCAGTCGAATTGAATTGTTAACGAAAACTGTCATCGGCTAACCTCTCGTGAAAGCTCGTAAGATGCAGTCAGAATAAATTATGGAGGTACCCTTTGATTAAAGGAGGTACCTTTACAACGAATTTCGAATTAGGTACTTTTAGCTTTACGTACGTACCACGGCTAACCTCACGTGAAAGCTCAATAGTGGCGTAGTTTTATTTGTAAAGTATTATGTTAAATACATCACAAGGAATCTCTAAAAACCCTATTTGAACATTTGATTTCTAGGAATTTGCTTAGTAGGTACTTAGGTCATGAAAAAACTTACCGGCGTGGTTATGACGGCTCCTCTTATTTAACCGCTTTTCCAGATCACGTAAACGTTCACTTAGCTCAATGATAGCCTCATCCCGTTTTCTCCGTTTGGTTTTTCCCATTTTATTCACAAAATAGAAAACTTAACGATTTTATATCGAAACTCTGTGCACAGCGCGCGGCACAAAAAAGTACAATGAACATGACAGATATCCACAGAGCACACAAACGACGAACCACAGATTATCAAATATTTTTTGATGAATGGGTTCATCTTTAAAAATTGTGATACACAGCGAGTAGTGCAGAGTACGAACTACATAAGTATTAAATGAGGACGAGATTACGAACATAATTACTAATTTTTGGCCCTATTTTCGCCCCCCAAATAAATTTTGAGTTGACTGCATATTATTGTAGACCACAAACATACCAAAAGTTTTGACGTAAATTAAAGTAGGCATACTGCGATAAGAATAACTAATTAAAGAATGTATTTGTCAATAAGCCGTTGTAGACACCATGCGATCTAGTGTATGGTAGTTTCAAAATGTTGGCCAGCATTATCCTACCGATTACTTGAAAATAAAAAAAATAATCATCATAGTGTGAGAGTATGCATCGTGCCACGAAATCGCTTTTACATGCGGGTTAAACATTACTGGCGACCTCTTATTATATTACAGACACGTCTATTATATTATACGTAGAAAACAAAGGAAATTACATAAAGATAGAAGAGCACAAAGGTACTGTTTATTTCATAACAAATTTCTTCCAGCCGACTTGCTACAGGTGAGTTGGATGAGAGACGCTACTACATTGAATATGAAGGAATTATGAATCCCTTTTTCAGAATTAAATGTATCTTCAAGATATCCAATAAGCCTGTCTTCACTAATAGCAAGTGCCACATAAACCAGTGCCTACATATTTGACAATTCAACAGTAAACATATTTCAATTTGAAACTTTTAGTAGACGTGTAATAGAGAAAATAGTCGTAAAAGAGTTACCAAAACAGTATACAAAGGAGAATCATCGTCAGCCATGCCTTTTCCCAACTATGTTGGGGTCAGCTACCAGTCTAACCGGATGCAGCTGAATACCAGTATTTTACATGGAGCGACTAGTAAACAATACAGAATAAACACACTATAATTCCTTAAGCCTACAATCTTATCCCAAGACAAGAGAAGTATATAAACAAATTGTTTAGCGTCCCATCTGCCTTATCCACGTGCTAACTAATATCAAACGGGCTTTCTCTGTTAGCTAACATTCGTTGTAAGAAAGTAAACTTTCGTAATCTCTGAGATTTGGGAGAGATAATGTATTCGTAGTACCGCTGCTGACACCTCATTAACGTTCTAGTGCAATGTGTGTATGATTAATTGATTATGGTAATTATAACATACTTACTAGCTCTGCCACCGGCTTCGACCGCGTGAAGTTTGATATAGGGTATATGCATGATTTTTTTTATCACTCTAATCAAAGCGTATTAACATCAGAAATAACAAAGTGAAATTGTTTTTTTAATATCTATAAAAAATACTAAGTTATAAGCATTTGAAACTGCTGATTAGACAGAGAGATCCGATACAGCGAATGACGACATTCGCTGCATCGAAGTACAAAATCCATACTAAATTCCGTTTGTCTAGAAAGAGATAAAAACAAAAGTAAATGGTTATAACTTTTGTGTTGTTTGGCCGATTTATGTCTTGTTTTCGCTTTTTGTCATTATTTTTATAGTACTTTAACATTCCGTATCGAAATAAAAAAATAAAAATTTAAGCATATTCCCTAATAGGGAATATGCATAAATTTTTAGTCTTACTACCGGTATAAAAAGTATTATATGTGTTAATCCAGGTTATAAACTGTCCGCGTGCTAAATTTCATCCAAATCCGTTCAGTAGTTTTTGCGTGAAAGAGTAAAAGTATGGTAGTATTATTAGCGTAGTAAAAAAAAACACGCACACTGGTAAGGAACCGAACTAGTGACGAACACCACAAGCTATGGCTAGACCACGGCGAGTGCAGGCAGGCCAAAGAAGCACTTCCTACTATCGACGGCCGCCTCACCAAACGCGCGCTTCGGTTGACCAAACCGCAGCTGCGCACAGTTACAGCCGCCATTACTGGACACGGCTCTTTTAATAAACACCTCTTTGTCATTGGCGTAACAGACAACCCCCTGTGTCGTGCCAGCATCCAGTGCAAAGTACTTCGGTAACCCATGTACTCTTCGCGAGATTGTCAGCAACACCAAGGCGCTGCTGGCCTTTTTTGGGGAGTTAGGGTGGATCGAATAAAATTCCCACCCGTACGCAAAATACGCGCTTTGAGGTGGAGTTGCGGACACCAGCCCGCTATACAATACAATAGCGTAGTAAAAGTGTGGTAATATTATTAGCTATAATTATCATTGAATTAAAAAAACCGGCCAAGAGCAAGTCGGACTTGCGCATGAAGTTTTCCGTACCATCGTATGATCGTAGTAGGGGGGCAACGTTTACTTTATTTTTATTATTTGTTGTTATAGCGGCAACAGAAATACACCGTCTGTGAAAATTTCAACTGTCTACCTAATACGGAACATGAGACAGACCGTGGATGGATGGACGGACGGACGGACAGCGGAGGCTTAGTAATAGGGTTCCGTTGGTTACCCTTCGGGTACGGAACCCCATAAATGAAATTGAAGCAGTTATAGGCTATAGCCCAGTGATAAGAGCCCCAGTAACGACTTATAGGATTCTTATAAAGAGGTGGTCTGTGCGTAGAGAGAACGGTACAGGCGGATTTTGCTATCACTGTTTTAAGGGCCTATACTACCTCAAATGGCTTAGCATCCGTTACGCCTACAATACTGCAGCATTCATTTTGAAATAAATATATGGTAAAGTTGAGGATTAATGTTAGGTCTTATGTTTGGCGAAAACACGATTTCATAAAATTTTTTCAATAGAAAAAAATCCCAAAGTTACCTCCAAATCGAACAATAAACCGCTGGTATTCAAAAAGTACTTCAAATTAGATCATGAAACTTTGCACTGAACTAACTATAAAGCTGGTCTTATGTGTTTTATTTTTTTAGTCATATCAATAGATTTTTTGTAAATCGCAAAAAAACACTCATTTCGCACTATTCGGCCGCAGTGACTGACGTAACAACCGCTTTGTAGTGCAAGCTGATTAGAACTTTATTCTAACAGTATTTGAACCACCCACGAAGTTTCAACCACCACAAATAGAGTTGCTAATTTTAGGGTTACAAGGGCCTTAAGTGAATTTTGCTATGGTTTCTATTTTATCAATACGATAAAAGTGGTCCACAGCAGGACACAGGCCTTCTCCAATCTTCTCCATATCATACTCTGCTCGCAATATTATATCCGAAGATGATAAATACATTCAATATTCTCACAATTTTCACCAGATTTAGACCAGGAAATGTGGCGACACTTGGAGGAGGCCTATGTCCAGCAGTGGACGTCTTTCGGCTAAAATTTATGTAGTTTAAGTTTAATAATAATACGCTGTGCTTTTTAGGGTTCCGTACCCAAAGGGTAAAAACGGAACCCTATTACTAAGACTTCGCTGTATGTCCGTCTGTCCGTCTGTCTGTCACCAGGTTGTATCTCATGAACCGTGACAGCTAGACAGTTGAAATTTTCACAGATGATGTATTTCTGTTGCCGCTATAACAACAAATACTAAAAACAGAATAAAATTAATATTTAAGGGGGGCTCCCATACAACAAACGTGATTTTTTTGCCGCTAATGTATAGATAATGGTACGGAACCCTTCGTGCGCGAGTCCGACTCGCACTTGGCCGGTTTTTGTACGTATATAACACGACTTGCTATGGAAGAGCGGACTCTCCTAACACAGGCACTATCTGCCTAAAAGGAGGATTCAAACACAAAATTTTGTGACCCTAAACTTGTTCTACCAGTAATCTATTTTTTTTTCTAAATGATGATGATGATGATGATTTATTTTTTCAAAAAGCCAAGACTAAGTAGACCAACGAGTTAGTCTAAAACAAACAAAATAAACTTAAAAGCTTATCTGTTTTTCCAAAGCTCTCACGATTAGTGTGAAGTGTCACTCAAGTTCAAGTAAAGCACTCATACATTTTGCTCATGCGGTTACTCATACACCAAAAACATTTTGTCAATATTTGACTGTCAGTACAGTATGACCACTTTAAGTGTGCAGTTCAAGGGGTGGCGCTGCTTGTCTAGAAAAAATGCATCGATATGTCAAACTTGGTACATTTATTTTAGTTCCGTGTTTACCCGTCTGCACAGATAAGTTGGTTTTACGATACTCAACTCCTAACAGTGACATGGATGTCAAGTAGGTACTTATCATAACGTTACAAGTGCGATAGTGACACATTGATTGCCTCGCAACAGATACAACAGATTTTCAACGATGCTTGGTCTGAGTCGTTGAAATTGAGATTTATGGCTAATAATAGTAACAATATTTATAGTTGGTGCCAGTTGAGAATAGCGGTCATTGCCCTTTCCCTAATATCTCTTCGTACGAACCAAACAAATAAACCATGTATCGTTTTTCATTTCGAAAAATGTTGAAAACCACGATAGATGACGATTCCAGACTTGAACAGGCTCATTTTTGGTTTTCAAAGTTAAGAAGTTTAATAAATGTAGGTGGGTCAACGACCGCTATTCTCATCTTAACTGGCAAAAACTATAGTTATTGAGCAAACATGAAATTGAGGTGACTCATCATCTGCTTAGCCTTTTCCCAACTACGCTGGGATCGGCTTCCAGTCTAACCGGATGCAGCTGAATACCAGTATTTTACATGGAGCGACTGCCTATCTGACCTCCACAACCCAGTTAGTACTGGGTAATACTTAACCCCTTGGTAAGACTGGTTGTCAGACTTTTTGGGCCACTGAAATAAATAAAATTAAAATAAATAAATATCCGTTTAGTGAAACGGATATTTAAATTCAAATTTCGTATTTATATAGCACTAGCTGACGTCCCGCGGTTTAACCCGCGTAGTTCCCGTTCCCGTGGGAGTACGGGAATAAAATATAGCCTCACTCATGAATAATGTAGCTTTCTACCAGTGAAACAATTTTAAAAATTGGTTCATTACTTCCGGAGATTACCCCCTACATACAAACTTACAAACATACAAACTTACAAACAAATGTTACCTCTTTATAATATTATAGTATAGATAACACCACGGCTGTAATCCCGGATGGGTACGGCAGAGGGGTCCCTAATAGTACACACATGGAAAAACCCAATAACACTTGGGAATTGAACTCAGGATCTCATTCTCAAATATCGTATTTTTGTTGTCAAAAGCATACACAAAACAGTTACTTACAACATAATGCAAAAGACTTTCTTAAGTATTATTTTGATTAACTAATTTCCAGGATATTGCATCAAGATGCAATATCCTGGAAATTAGTTAATCAAAATACTACTACTTGTAAAATACTACTAACTACTTGTAGTTACAAACATTTATGCTTTCATGATTCTAATCTATGTCAGCTTCCAATTCAACACAAAATAACTGTACCTACAAACATTCTACTTCAAATTCCCACAATATTAACTTTAAATTCATACAAACAATTCAATTATAATCTGTGTCATATAAAACCTCTAAAACAGTAACAATTAAGGCCTTGTTAGTTTGACGTCAATTGTCTGGAAAATGCCACTTTACCTAATTACTCTGATACAAAAAATAAATAAGTTAATGTACAAACAAATTTAAAAGACATAAAGTACATTAAAATCAATTTTTTTTTTTTTTCATAAACATCGTTTTTGTATTGTTAAATTGAGGTTAGAAGTGGTTAAACTAGCATTGGCCTTTGGATCTACTCGTTGTTTTAAGAATTTGTACAACTCTTCAAAAATTTTGACAAAAGTCGTTCACATCATAATGCTGTAGCCAAATATAGGTATTATTTTTACTAATTTTTTTTTCTCTATCCCCAATGTCTTAGTTTGAAATCTGTCATGCGGCTGAAATTTTCCGGCGATTTCAGATACCAAGTTACACTAAAAACGAGTCTGAAAAATTATTTACTTTTCCATGGAAAAAAATTTGGAATACAAACAGAAGTACAGTATTTTATCAATATTATACTGAATGTTGTGGAAAAATCAATGAGATAAATGACTTTTTAATGGAGTCAACTAAATAGTACAGGTTTATAATTACTGCCTCTTATTTTATAGTTATTGGTATAAATATTGAACCTCATGGTAACGATTTCATTAGTATAATTAATTACTTTTCTACGTAAATTGATTGTATCACCACACGATTGCAACAGGATAAACAAATACGCAATTATTGGTTTTCATCTTTCCTGTATTGCTTTGCGGCTTATTCGTTTGGTTTCACATTTGGTTGACCTTTTGTCAGTTTATTAATAACGTACACTAAAGTTTATTTGAACTAGTATTAATAGGTCACTTTTGATGAGGGAAATAATGCGTAACCTTTGGATACAATAACCCATTTTTTAAAATCAAAACTGGTGTTTAAAGACATGGCTAGTACAACACATACAGCCACATCATACATTTCGCCAGGTAATTTTACGACCCATGTCCATGCTCGTAGCTAAATAATAACAGCCGCTCGGGTCGATCTTTAGGTTAAGCCGTGCTTGCCTAGATTGGTCTATGGATGGGTGACCACCCATTACATACCGAGTTTCATCCGTGCCTCGGAAAGCACGTTAAGCTGTTGGTCCCGGCTGTCATTTGTAGATCTTTGACAGTCGTTAGGTAGGCAGAGACCCAAAAAGTCTGACAACCAGTCTTACCAAGGGGTATCGTAATACCCAGTACTAACTGGGTTGTGGAGGTCAGATAGGCAGTCGCTCTATGTAAAATGCTGGTATTCAGCTGCATCCGGTAAAACTGGCAAACCCCAACATAGTTGGGAAAAGGCTAGGCAGATGATGTCCATACATGTAGGGTTACCATATCTCAGGATTTGTCCTGAGATTTCAGGATTTTTGGACTCTTCTCAGGATTGCGGCTGGATTTTGCAAATCTCATGAAATCTCAGGATTTTTTGAATTTTCAATAAAATACAGCTTACATTTTAAAGATCTCTTTAATAAAAAGTTAAACAAACTAAAAATAATCATCCTTTGGTAATAATTGCACAATTAAAATCAGTACTTATTTATCCAAGTAGGTTTTTTCTTTAATTATGGATTTATAAAATGCCCCCACATGTTAAGCTCTTCAAATTATATTGAATTAAAAGTATTGCTCGAACTGAAGACACCGTTAGTCGGTTTCTTTTATTCGATCATTGAGCCCCCATGATAGATAAAACTCTTTCTACGTTTGCATTCTGGGCTGTAATTGCAAATATAATTATATTGAAAAATACGCATTATCTCTGGTAATCGTGAAATACCTATTGTCATGAAAATGGTTGCCCACAACGCATGAAGCATTACGTCAAAAAAAAGTTTGAGAATTGAATTTGTAATTGAATTGAAACTGTAAAAAATCTCAGGATTTTTCAATGGAAATCAGGCTTTTTCTCCGGACTTTTGTTTTTTTCATCTGGTAACCCTACATACATGGGACGTAAAATTACCTGACGAAATGTTAGTTCACAAGAAATAGGTAGTTACACCCACGCAGGGGTATAAATAGCGCGACCTTACGTTATTCGAAGTCAAAACTGCATCATTTATGATCTATTTGATAAAATTAATACAAGAGCAATTTAATTAAAACGATTAAATACTTAAGGAAGGGAGGTACTCAATTTTCATTATATAATTCCGTTCACTTAATGAAATTTTTTGAAGTCAAGAATCTGATACTCCTCTCTCAACTCTAATAAATTAGGTTTACATTTTCTGTGAAATTAAATCCATCAGCGAGGGACAAGAATAAAATTAATATTGAGGAACAAAAGACAAACAGGCCCCAAATGGCATTCCATTTAACTTTGTAAGGCTGCTGTTCCACCAGAGATGTGCGAATGCTATAGCGATGCGATGTTTGAAAAGGACATCACTCGCTACACATCCTTTTCTTTCTTTTTGATTTGGGAAGTCTTCATGGGTACCGGTTCCATCCAGCACGAGTGGAGAATTATGTCGTACTCTAACCGACTAAAACACCACTTTTCCTATCAATACTATCATGTATCGGGGGCCCGAGAGATACAAGTACACTAGCGCGCACCCCCTACTGGTATCAGCCTGCCATTCCCGGCGGGCCCCATCACCAAATGCAGCCTATCCAGCGACCGCACGTTTTCCATGAAGACGCACAGGAAAATACTGCGCGCAACCTCTTTGGGCCTGGCTGGTTGGACGACGGTTCAGGCCGAAGTTCGCTTTCCTAGCATATCTTTGGTGGAAACGCCGCCCTAAAGTTGTGATAGACATACGGCGGTGTTGTGGCCGGCCGGTAAAGTTCGCTGGTAGTTGTGAGGGATCACCACAGAACCGTGGTTTTAAAAACTCAAACTCAAACTCTTTATTGCATTCATGTGTACATTAAGTTGTTACATATATGTAAGTAAGTTCCAACATGAAACCCGGTTAGGGCACGGCAACATAATAAGGTAGATTGGACAAAACAAACATCCAGTTAGTGGGTAGGATACTGGATTGTAACTTTGTTAACAAATACAATTATTATCGACAATATTACTAGTATTAGGTTTATGTAGACCCGAATAAAGTAAAAAAAAAAAAGTAAAACCGAATGGGCAGGCTTTAGCATAGTTTGAAATTCAATAAAACAACTGCCCGCTCGTCGATTGAGAATGACCCTGGCTCTCCCAAATACCATAGTCTTGAGTATTGCTGTAAAAATCTAATCAATGTAAGTAGTTGAGTTTGACACCATGTATTGCAGCCATCGAATTTTCTCGGTGACTTAGTAGTACCTTATACAGTAGCCCTATTAATTAAAACCAGTCCACATTTATTGTCATATTATTATGACAATAAATGTTGACTGGTTTTAATTAAAATTAAAATAAAATAATTGATACGCAATTAAATTGCGTATCAACTATTTTATTTTTAACTTGCCTCTCAAAATATTGATATAAATAACTTCGGTGTCGTCGTAAAGTACACAAACATAATTTTAACCCTCAATTGACCTTCACGAATGCTGTCAACCAGGTTCTATGGTGCCAACAACCATTAATCTATTTATGGTAGAAATAAATACACTGCTTCAAAATATAAACTGGCTGTATAAACATTAAGATGATTATTTATAAAACAATGATAATTCCATCGACTCGAATATTTCGGTAAATATCCTCCTGACTTATGCAATAGGGTATTTTACTCTACTTATATGAGAAAAAAAACTAAAAATGTATTATTGAGATAGCCTAGGCAAATAGCAATCGGAAAACGCACAATTTTAAAATTAAATTTAAAGTTTTCAGCTATTAATCTGTTTATACCACCAATAAAGTAGTCGCCATGTTATTACGTCATACGGCTATGTAAACTTAGAAGTGTCAACTTCAATATTACTGCATTTGTTTACACAGCCAACTGACGTGACGTCATGACCACAGAGCAATAATAAATGGCGTCCACTGCATCCTGCGTTTTCGTCAAATTACGCTCGAAATTTGAAAATGCAAAATTTAAATGCATTATTATGGCACTTAACGATTGAATAAAATTTTTGTGTGGTTCATTAGCACTATAGAAGCTAATTGAGACACTTTTCAAAAATGGGTGTAATACCCTATTTCCTGTAAAAATATCTGACCTAATAATTTTAAAATGTCCATTTAGTGAAAATCAGAAGGGGGACAGCAGTTGACAGAGAAAATATGGTAGTCGTATATTATCATTATTCATGAAAACGGGATATTTACCGTAGTTACTGTTTGCTATGAGCTCCCTCCCGGTTTATTGTTAGTAACATGATAGTTTAAAAACTTATAGTCGTACCTATATTATAACCAAATTGTAGTTATTTGACATATCGGAATGCCACAACACAACGTTTTTAGCGTAGCGGATGACGAAAAACAAAGACATTTGACATGATAAATGGCAAAACATCCTTCCCGCGAATTGTTTGTGAATATTAAAAGACTCGTATATCCAGTTTTCTGAAAAAATCGTTTTCTTAAATCCAAACAAACAAGCAACGCGAATCCAATGACTAGCGCAGCAGTCGCAGCTGAGCACTCCTTGCAAGTGGATGGTTGAGAAAAAAGTTGGAAAAAGCCGTCTTGTTCAGCCTCAAATTTTTGCTTAACTAAGTGATCTGGTCCATTATTCCAGTAAAGAAAGAGTGTAGTTTATGTCGTTACTCATGCAGTGAAAACAAAATGTAAAGTGTATCTAGGGTCTGATGATGGAGCTGGAAGGTGGAGGTGGAGGATCTCCGTAATAAAAACGACGTAACTGCTTCGAGTTTGGGCTGGTTTTATTTGTCTTGATGAGTAGTTTGGTCCCAGACAATGTATGCTCAAAATATCGCGTAGGTGTGCGTACTACAAATTACTAGCGGCTGCGGAAAAACGCCGCTACGCGCTACGAACTACGCCATAGTAAATCCCAGATCATAAATACTAGAGTTTAAAATAAAGATTTGTCTATCCGCTCAGCAATCTAGCTAGGATAGCAGCGATTCACCCAGCCATTCTAAATATCATGTTCCTCATGTACTACAAAACTTTATGAACCTTAATTTTTTTTAAACAAACTTTTTTACATATTAATAAAAAGAACTAAAATGTTGAAAATGGTGAAATTCCGATAAGAAATATACCATTTTATACTAATGGTATATTTCTAAATATATTCTAGCGTATACTTCGCCTGAAGGGATATTAGCCCAGTCAAATTAGGCATGCAAGGTTACAATAATTCGCATAGAGCTAAAAATTGGCACGAATGTTGGGAACACCATTATAAATGAAATGTCAAAAGTCCCCATCGATCCGACCTTTGCAAAAATAAATATTCAAGGTCAAAGGTCATGTAAATTGTTTTTTTGCATTTTTCAGCCAAACGGTAAGTTGTATCATAAAAATATGTTCGACAAAATTGTAGATCGTGCAATAATCTATAAAAAACTGATTTATTACTTTTTCCTAAGAATCACCATTTTTGAGACATAGCTGTTCAAATCGATGAAAAAGTTGTGTTTTCGATAATAATATATACGTTTCCACGCCACCGGTGAAGTAGTGTACCTGGCGTGATTTTTTTAAACGTGGTTACCCCGGTAAGCGTATTCTACGATCTGTTGTGGCCCTGTTTCGTTAAAAAACCGGCCATGTTAGAATCGTACTCGCGCATGAAGGGTTCCGTACCATCGTAGTAGGTGAGCCTTTCATTTTTAATTTATTTATTGTCGATAAAGGACGAGGAGCTCGTGGCTAAATAATAACAGCCACTCGGGTCGATCTTTAGGTTAAGCCGTGCTTGCCTAGGTTTGTCTGTAGATGGGTGACCACCCATTACATATTGAGTTTCCTACGCACCTCGGAAAGCACGTTAAGCAGTTGGTCCCGGCTGTCATTTGTAGATCTTTGACAGTCGTTACAGGTAGTCGGTGGCCCAAAAAGACTCACAACCAGTCTTACCAAGGGTCGAATCGTATTACCACTGGGCTGTGGAAGTCATATAGGCAGTCGCGCCATGTAAAATACATCCGGTTAGGCGGGAAGCCGACCCCGGCATAGCTGTTACAGCACGATCATGAGATACACCCCGCTGACAGACAGCGGATGGATGGACAGCGGAGGTTTAGTAATAAGGTCCCGTTGGATACCTTTTGTAAACGGAACCATAAAGATATGGTATCAAATAAAAAATGGTACCTACAATTGGAAAAGATGAAAGCGGTGTAAACTATGAGCACCTAACTAAAGAATATCATTCGTCTGATTGATAAAATTATCTAATGGAACTTCAAATGCAATGTCTTCTTCTTTTCTTCATCTTCTTTCTGCTGAGTACAAGTAAATTGTTCTATGACCGATACATGAGATATCTCCTCGCTGATATCGTAAGAATACTTTTGTAGCACTTCAATACCCGCAATTACAGACACAATTAAAATAACAATGCACCGTGCCCATTTGGGCACGGCTGGGGACATAAGGGAAGGCGATTCAACATTGGAGCATGACTGTCCCTAACAACCGGCACATGCTAATAAACTAAACAACCCAACTTTGTTGCAGCTGCATTTAGCATGACACCCCTTAATAAAATTGTAAAAAATTGTATTACGGAGTTTTTCTGGTGCCACCCGCACCGGAAAAACTCCTTAATCGTGCGTTTTGAAGTAATGTCTGTATTGGTTCCAATGTATTGTCAATTCATTTTCAAGCAGAAGCAGGGGTTATGGGAATACAAGCTGATTGCACTCGGTTTTAGTTCCACTAAATAATTATTTTTCAATCAGACGAATCATTTTCTACAATCACACTTCACACTCATAGTATAAAGGCGAAAGTTTGTTTGTGTGTAACTGTGGATGTTTGTTACTCTTTCACAAAAAACGACTAAACGGATTTGGATGAAATTTAGCACACAGATAGCTTATTACTGGATTAACACATAGGATATTTTATCCCCGTAGTATGGTCCCGTGGGACAATTATCGACCTCCACGCGGGCGAAGCCGCAGGCATAAGCTCCTTACTCATAATTTTCACCGCAATCCCAATAGTTCCATTTTTTATTCAATACAATATTTTTTTATTAAACATGACCTCAATAGATCGTGAAATAGGCTCATCACGTTAAAAAAAAACCCGCCAGGTACACCACTACAGCGGTGCCGTGGAAACATTTGATTTTTATGAAGAACACGACTTGTTTTTTTTTTTGAACAGCTATATCTCAGAAATGGTGATTTTCAAGAAAAAGCATAAAATCAGTTTTTATAGATAATTGCACGATTTACAATTTTGTCCTACATATTTTTATGATAAAACTTACCGTTCGGCTGAAAAATGCATAAAACCTATTTGCACGACCTTTGACCTTGAATATTTATTTTTGCAAAGGTCGGATCGATAGGGACTTTTGACATTTAATTTGTAATGATGTTCTTCAGTATTATATATAACATCATTGGATGTTCTCAACATTCGTACCAATTTTTAGCTCTATGCGAATTATTGTAACCTTACCCCTATTTTTTGAGCTAATTTGACTGGACTATATCGACAATATCGTCTAAAACGAAGTGAGGTTATGTGGCATTCTCACATCATACAATGCTTTAAGAGGATTGTCCGCTCTACTGGCTACAACAGCACCTGAAGGAAGCAGAAACCTCTCTTCGCGATTATCGGTCCCATGGAAGAAGTTGTTCAGGTTGATGGTCTGTACCACACCCTCTAATATGACTCACATTTCTGCTACATGCTGTATAATATTAGTGTACTTTGCGTCCTATCACCTGTATTATTTAATAGTACTAAGGTGGACGTCCATTCTTAATACTAATAAATCATGCAGGGGATAGTGCTAAGAATTAGCAACAAGAGAGAGAGAGGGAGAGAGAGAGAGATGGAAATATCATACTCACTTGCTTATTCCTACATGGATTGTGGGGGTGAAGATTTGTTCTTCAGGACACTGACTGGTGGAAGACTTTTTAGTTTTTAATTTGATTTTACTGTTTAATTGACTGAGAACGTTATTTTCAGTTTCATTTCACAATTTTTTTTTGTTTTCTGTATTTAAACAGTTTAAATTCTTTTAACTGTAAACAGTGGTGGTCCAGTGGTAGCGGCCGGGACTTACGAACAGTAAGACGTGGGTTCGGACCCAGACAGGCACTTTTTACTTTGTGTAGTTTTTTTTATCACCACTGCTCTCAAAACGGTGAAGTAAAACATCGTGAAGAAACCGGCATGTCCTAGAACCAAAAATTCGAAGACATTTGACATCTACCCATCCGCACTGGGCCCGGGTGGTGGATTATAGCCCATTCCCTCTCATAGAGAGGTGTCCTGTGTCCCAGCAGTGGGAACAGTAATAGACTGATGATGATGATGATAGATAGATATTAATATTATTAAGGTGAAGTATGTAGGGGGACCTACGGGTACCTTCGGAACAACTGATCCGATTCCGAAAATCAATTTAGTAATGACTAGAGGACGTCCCGCGGTTTCACCCGCGTAGTTCCCGTTCCCGTGGGAGTACGGGGATAAAATATAGCCTATGTTACTCAGGGTGAATGTAGCTTTCTAATGATGAAAGAATTTGAAATCGGTTCATTACTTCCGGAGATTACCCCCTACATACAAACCCAGAGCCCGAAGGATAATGTCGGATCATAATGCAAGCGAAACCGCGGGCAAAAGCTAGAGTTAGATAGCTAAGTTTGATAGCTTAGTTGATTACTTCATTGTACCAGTTTTTTCTGTCATATTTTGTATAGTTAAATTTTTGTCCAAGATCCCAAATATAAATAAAGGAGGATGATGGGCTTTATCTAACAGTGTCATGAAGAAGAGAAGAGGATAGCGTCCACTACGTTATCCTCTTCTTCATTGCACAGTTCAACGTAGTCTTGCCTACAACTACCAGGAGCGAATGAAGCAGGAAGAGATACACAAAGACGATTGTATAGGGTAGGCAGTTTCGCGTAGTACACAATATTTACGCAAAACAGCCTATTCCAAATAATAGAAATAATATGCAACAGTTTCAGGTAACGTTGACATGACACAACCCTTTTTAGGGTTCCGTAGTTAACTAGGAACCCTTATAGTTTCGCCATGTCTGTCCGTCCGTCTGTCCGTCCTCGCTTAATCTCTGTGACCGTTAGCACTAGAAAGCTGAAGTTTGGTACCAATATGTATATCAATCACGCCGACAAAGTGGTAAAATAAAAATTGGAAAAAAATGTTTTATTAGGGTAGTTCCCCTATATGTAAAGTGGGAAGTGATTTTTTAATTTCAACCCTAACGTGTGACATATTGTTGGAAAGGTATTTAAAAATGAATAGGGGTTTCCTAAAATAATTTTTTGATAATGTCAATAATTTCGGAAATAATCGCTCCAAAAGTAAAAAAACAATGTGTCCCCCCCCCTCTAACTTTTGAACCATAAGTTTAGAAAATATGAAAAAAATCTGAAAAGTAGAACTTTGTAAGGACTTTCTAGGAAAATCATTTTGAACTTGATGGAAACAACAGTTTTTGTACAAAAAAGACAAAAAGTTGTACAAAATAATTTCTGGACTAAGTTTGTAGTATATTCGTATATGCAAGTATTCGTATATGCACCTTTAAACTCATAAGTTGGAACACTTATTGTGACGGACGGGAAACTACGGAACCCTACACTGAGCGTGGCCCGACACGCTCTTGGCCGGGTTTTTTCAATGAAGTAAGTGAATTAGGAATTGATTATACCAGTGGGCCCATACGCATAGAGTACCTATGGCCGCTGAGAGAATGCGTTCCTGACATCTGTCAGTTGGTACATTTAGCGGGAAATTATAACATTTATTGTTACTTGATTTAATGATATCGTTTTCAATAATATTATTTGATAATAGGGCAAAAACGGTAATAATAGGTAAGTTATAGAAGCTTTATGTTATATAACATCATCAATAACACTGATATTCTAACAAACAGATATGTTATACATTTACAAAACCACCGAAAAAAGTGTTCCGCGGGGGAGAGCCAGCTCACATACACGCAGTGACGCAGAATAAAGGAAAAACAGGCCATTTGGCCGGTTTTTGAGTCTTCACGATTGCGCGCTCACAACATATCTGTATACTAGAATATCATTGATCAATAATACTAGTACTCGGGTTGATCTGCGCAACATATTTTCCATACAAATTTCGGGGGGCTATTACTCCACTGTTTGTCATGGTACAACTAAAGTTAAACATGATATCGTTTTGTCTCATTATTAATTGTGTCTGTACGGAAACAGAATAGTAAAATAAAAAGCCATTAAAAAGTTACGAGCTACCAAAGATTCATTTTTATTGCCAATTTTAACGTAACTTTGGGCGTAAATTAGTAATAAAAGAAGTGTCAAATTTCCAAAACAAAGTCGGTACCGACACAGCACAATTATCGAAGAATTCAATAAATTTTACTTGTAATCGATTTATGCAGTGGTTTTTTCATAAAACCCGATTTTCCAAAGGCCTTTTCGTATTTTTTTACGCGCGCCTTTTATTAGACTTATCGTGCATCTCACTGAACAATGTTTCCCCCGCTGCGGTGCGCGGTGCGGGAGGACGACGACGACGTTCACGCACACATTAACAATATGTCATACGCGCGTAGGGTGGTGGTACCAATTATCGACCGTGTCAACTTTTTTTGAACTTTGACTACTTGTAATTTTTAAGTGCTTTTGATTTCTTGCAAAAAAAAAAAATCGTGGATTTGGGGTGCCATATTGTAGACTTCGAATTTTTTTTTCTTCTAATACCATCGAGTGGGGTATCAAAATGAAGAGTTTTAAAAGATGATTACAAAAATGTATTCAACGTTTGAATGTAATTCGAAATGACAGATAGTATAAAAGAATAAATAAATTTCAAATGTTTCTCATCATGAAGATTTTAAAATGAAATGTATTTATGGTATGGGAGGTTATGTGTATGGAACTAGAGTCGTTTTTGCATGAAAAGTATTATGATTTTAGCTATTTTTATAGTTATGTTACTTTTTCTAGAAAAGGCCGATTTTAGGAGGAGGCTGATACTAGGAGACTCCACCCTATTCCAGTTATATTCGAAATTTCAAATCTGCTTCTAAAGCCTATGTCATTCGTGTGACGTTTGACGTATAACTGTTTGGACTCCGGATTTTTGATAAAAAAATTAATTTTTGATTTGAGTGGACGCTGTGCGAGTGATATTGTGTTGGTTCATTGAAGAACAGGTGTGAATAACTACAAATTAACAATGGGTAAGTCATATAATTTGTTGCACCTAATCTATTTAGTGTTCTTACACACGAGCGACACGCGGCATCGACATCAGAGGCACGTGTCGATGGTGACTTCAACCATTAGTGCTATTCTCTACACACAGCGCCGCAGGCTTACTTTACCCATGGTGGCCGGCGGCGCGGCTTTGTGTATAGGCATTAGGGCACCCTATGTAGGCAAGACAGACAGTGCAATGCGCTAGTGACTTTTATTTTGTATGTTTATGTAAATGGAGAGAGGCTTTTGCCCAGCAGTGGGATGACGCAGGCTAACAGTATCAGTATCAGTATGTAATGGAAATGGTTGCGCAAATAGTAGGTGCCTCATCATCAGCCTATTAATGTTCCCACTGCTGGGACACAGGCCTCCTCTCTATGAGAGGTAATGGGCTATAATCCACCACGCGGGCCAGTGCGGGTTAGTAGATGTCACATGTCTTCGAATTTTTGGTTGTAGGACATTCCGGTTTCCTCACGATGTTTTCCTTCACCGCTTTGAGAGCAGTGGTGTTGAAATAAATTATACAAAGTAATGCGCCTGTCTAGGTTCGAACCCATGACTTACTGTTCGTAAGTCGGGGCCGCCACCACTGGGCCACCGGTCGCTGCTCTTGGTGCCTATACATATATAAAACCAACCTCTGGCACTTCCGGCACGGTAAAAACTTATGAAATCTGTACCGGGGGTCTAAAATGGCCGCTTTAGCAGAATCGTTTTGTGAATCACGTTAAAAATTTAAAATTCTTAAAATGGACTTTATAGTTATTGACATAAAGTCCATTTTAAGAATTTAAATTTTTTAACGTGATTCATGCTAAGATTCTGCGTAGATTCTGCTATAGCGGCTATTTTAGACCCACTGTGCTGTGTGTATCGTTGACCCGAAAAAAACAGCTTTTGATTTTTATGTGCGGAGTTTCGCTAACTCATTTAATTTGACCCTGTGTAATCCATTTTTTTTTTTAGATCAACACGAGATTTCGGGCAAGATACCTGTGCAGCAGAAGCACATGAAGCAATGTCTGCACAATGTGAATAGATTAGTTCCGATATTCCTCATGTACTGACCACACCTAAGGGTGCGTACAGACTATATAACATATTATATAACTTGTGTTTTATAACACGTCCACATTATGAAATTGACATTGACATTTATAACATTCAGTGTCTACATTATCTGAAACATGTTATATAGCAATGTTATGTTATATAGTCTGTACGCACCCTTACACTCTATTTAACAAAAAAAAAAACGTCTCATAAAATGGTGCATTTTATGCACTTGATGTACAATCTATTATTTCACTTCGCATGCTCTAAAAGTACGCCAATATAGCCCTACGAAGCGGGACTGTTGGAGGTTGATACCTTCATGGTATATAATCTGTCACATAGTGACTTTGTTTGTAGGCATGACAACAGTTCTCAACAGTTCTCAATAAAATGTCTGAAAACTGAAACGTGTTTTCTGTGAATAATAATTTATGCTATCGCTAGTCATCTTTAGTCCATCAGGGACTAAAGTAACCTTTTTAGTCTCTAGAGAGTAAAAGTTTTTTTTTTTTTTTTAATTTCTTTCATGTGACATAGACAAACTCCAAAGGGTAAAAACAGTACCCTATGATTACTAAGACTCCGCTGCCTATCCGTTTGTCTGTCCATGTCTGTCTATCCGTCTGTCTGTGCGTCTGTCTATCCGTCTGTCTGTCTATCCATCTTTCTTTCTATCCACCATTCTGTCTGTCTGCCCATGTCTGTCTGTCCATCTGTCTGTCTGTCCATCTGTTGTCTATCCGTCTGTATGTCCGTCTGTTTGTTTGTCCGTCTGTCTGCCCATCTGTCTGTCTATCTGTCTGTCTGTCCATCTGTCTGTCTAGCCGTCTGTATGTCCGTCTGTCTGTCCAACTGTCTGTCTGTCAGGCCAACTATCTGTCTATCCCTGTGTCTGTCCGTCTGTCTGTCTGTCCATCTGTTGTCTATCCGTCTGTATGTCCGTCTGTTTGTTTGTCCGTCTGTCTGCTCATCTGTCTGTCTATCTGTCTGTCTGTCCATCTGTCTGTCTAGCCGTCTGTATGTCCGTCTGTCTGTCCAACTGTCTGTCCGTCAGACTAAATTGACTATGTTTACAATGTACTATTTTGATAGTTTTTGCATATTCTAATTGAGTTATACGTTTACAGGACCACGCAGTAAGAATTGATGACACGTCATGAATACAGGGTGCAAAAGACCTCCTCACGAAGCCGTCAGTCAACCAAGCATTCTGTACATCAAACGATTTTTTTTTTGGTGTGAAAAATCATGTTTTGTGTTACAACTCAATGTAACGCATTCAAAACATTGTGCTGATGTATGGATTGAATTTAATAGTACGGGGGTTGTGGAGGTGTAATCATACATTAAAAAATTGTATTTAAAAAAAAACTTGTCAGGTGTAGATGGATGCAAAGTAAGCATGCAGTTGCACGGGCTCATGTATACTAAGGTAATTAGTGATGGAGATAGCAGTGTAATAAACGCTCTAAGAGACGCAATGGTGTATGGTCCTAATGTTCACATATGTAAGAAAAATAGAATGCAGTACTGCGAAATTATTCAAATAAACTAAGACAAATAGGGAAAATATGTATGTGCTATAGAAAATTATTATAAGAGCTATAGCATTAAAAACGTTACCCTATTTACTAAGACTCCGCTGTCCATCTGTCTGTCTGTATGTCCGTCTGTCTGTCCATCGCTCTGCCCATCCATCTGTCTGTCCGTCTGACTAAATTGACTATTTTTCTCGCTCTCAAAGTGAAAAGTACAGTGTAACACTAAAATCCCATTATAAGAGCTATAGCTTTCAAAACGGAACCCTATTACTAAGAATCCGCTGTCCATCTGTCTGTCCGTCTGTCTGTATGTCAGTCTGTCTGTCCGTCCGTCTGTCTGTTCGTCTGTCTGTCAGTCTGTCTGTCCGCCTGTCTGTCCGTCCGTCTGTCCGTCTGACTAAATTGACTATTTTTCTTCCACTCAAAGTAAAAATTACAGTGTGACACACTAATATCCCATTATAACTCGTTCTAAAATCCCATTATAACTCGGTTCCTATTCACTACCTCGTGTATAATGGGTCATTTTAGCCCCTTGTATTACAATGTACACGTGCGTAAATTACGGTTACATTCGTCTACTCGTTTGTAAAAACCAACTTTCCACACTAGTACCATACAACAACAACAAAAGCCCATAACGTCCACTGCTGGACATAAGCCTCTCCCATTATGGGAGGAATTTGCCGTTATCTCCACGCTTGGCAGGCGGATTGGAGATCGCAGAGATGAAAGACTAACAGAAAACGCTGCTGTCCATTCTCTGGTCTACGGAGGCGCAAGGTGTTCTGCCTCAGACATTAGTCGCCTTATACGACACCCGTGAGTGTAATGGGTTGGTTCTATTCTACTCTGCCGGATACCACACGGCACGGCTAGTACCATAAATACCTTACTATTTTTCTGTTTATTAGGAATCACTTATTTTGAGCTATTAGTGGCGGTAATTACAAACCGCAGACGTAAAAAGAAACAATGTCAGTAATTGTGTTATTAATTCCATAATAATAATAATTTAATTGGACAAGAGCCTCAACTAACATCTGAGGTGACCCTCGCTAGGCAGCTGGATCAAGCGCTTGATTCAGAAAGCAGTTCAGTAGGACACGGCGCGTATTGTTAGTAAGTTCCTCTCTCAAGAGCCCTAACCACCAGCAGCTTGGACCCTGTTCCCGATGCTGGCGGGCTACCTATTTTATATGCTTTTAATTTTATTTATAGTTTTGTTACTAAAAAATTAAAAATGTAAATTTATTACATTTTAAATATTTATGTATAATAATATTTTTTTTACGGACTCGTTCCTGACTGATTGGCCGGAGGAGGCAAAACACCGGGAGAGTTGGAAAGGAATGTGAGAGGCCTTTGTGTCCAGCAGTGGGATAGAATAGGCTAACTAAAAAAATATATATTTTTAGTAACAAAAATATGTATACTTTTTGGGCATTCAATTATTCTTTATTCGATTTCTATACATTGTAGATTTCACTTCTCACGCTCTAAAAGTACGCCATTATAGCCCTACGAAGTGGGACTAAAGTGACCCTTTTAGTCTCTAGGGAGTGAAAGTAATTAGTTTTTTTTTAATTTCCTTCATGTGACATAGACAAACTCCAAAGGGTAAAAAGGGACCCTATTACTAAGACTCCGCTGTCCATCTGTCTGTCCGTCTGTATATCTGTCCGTCTGTCTGTCTATCTGTCTGTCTGTCTGTCCGTCTGGCTGTCCATCTGTCTGTCTGGCCGTCTGACTAAATTGACTAATAATAATAATAATAATAATATATCATTTAATTCAGGTAACAAAAGACCCATATCACATATACCTTACAGACTAACATACATATTTATATAAACTTCAAAAACCTAATTAAACTATTGAACACGAAGAGACGGCGTCATGTTGCGCTGCGTGGTGTCGCGTAGCCTTCCGCGGAATCGCCGATACATGACACCCTTCGGCCAAAACTCTTCCTTGAGGAAGGTCTCAATATGATGAGTCGGAACTCGCACCACGAACGACTTAAAATTCGTGTTGTGGCGCGACTCCAACTTCTCGACCCTCAAGGTCCAGCTGGTCTTCGCTCCGACATACTCCACGATCTCCTCAACCTTCGTGGTGTGATGTAGCCGGGACACATAGAGCTGCGTTGTTGGTATCGCCGGACGCAGCATATTGGGTCCTGCCAGCGCGGTCCCGCACTGGTTCTGACTAGGAGGCTTCTTCCTCTTCTTCCTAATAATGAAAATAATGAAAATATGTATACTTTTTGGGCATTAAATTATTCTATAATAGTTTTCTATACATATTTAATGTAGTTTTCACTTCTCATGCTCTAAAAGTATGCCAATAGCTTTTTTAATTTCCTTCATGTGACATAGACAAACTGCAGAGGGTAAAAACGGCACCCTATTACTAAGGCTCCGCTGTCCATCTGTCTGTCCGTCTGTCGGTTCGTCTGTCTATCCACCTGTCTGTTCGTCTGTCAGTCCGTTCATCTGTCTGTCTGTCCGTCTGACTAAATTGACTATTATTTTTGTCATGGACTCTAAAATGTAAATACTAAGAAAAAAATCTTGATTTGTTATTTGTCTTGATGAAAACATGTGTTTACATTTAGTGATATTGAGCATAATTATAAACCTAAAAAAAAAGTGTAAGTATTTTTGTAAAACAATTTATGTAGGCAGAACTAATTACAATTATTAGGTATCCACTCTGACATAAGACCAACCCGCACTGGGCCCGCATTCCCTCTCACAGAGAGGAGCTCTGTGTCCCACCAGTGGGAGCATTATAGGCTGGTTATGCTGCTGCAATCGGACATAAACTGCGATGAACTTTCAAGTAAGCATGCGTCGTCGCGGCGGCAGCGTCGTGAACTCTTGAGGCGATCGCTGCATGACCACCCGGGGAAAACTAAACATAATAAGCAATCTATATTAGGTTCTTAGAGAGCCATACAGGTATAAAACGATGACGCAGCGCCTACTACTTTAGTACGAGTTTGTAGATACTTACTTGATAATTTCTCGGCGATTCGAGCTGGCGTCGAATGGTGTCATGCTGTGCCACGGAGCCACTATCTTAGAAATCGATCAATTATATCTTAAAATGATGTACGTCAAACGTACATCAACGTATCAACGTATATCGTTATCGCTGTACGTGAAACAACAACAACAGCCCACAACGTCCACTGTTGGACATAAGCCTCTCCCATGATGAGAGGAATTTGCCGTAATCTCCACGCTTGGCAGGCGGATTGGAGATCGCAGTGATGTAAGACTAACAGAAAACGCTGCTGCCCATTCTCAGGTCTACGGAGGCACAAGGTGTTCTGCCTCAGACATTAGTCGCCTTATACGACACCCGTGAGTGTAATGGGTTGGTTCTATTCTACTCTGCCGGATACCCCACGGCTAACGTACGTGCGTGTGTACCTACATGCATTAGGTAATAATAAAATAGACCTTGATTGTGGCTCTGCTGGAGAGCATACTCTCTAGCAGAGCAGTATATACGCTCAAGAAAGACAAACGCTACTGTTTTTTCATATCAATTGTGTGCATCGTGTAACTTCGTTTTTGTTCGGAACGGTTCGAAACGCTGTGTGTGTATGTACGAACTAGACGTGCGTGAAGACTAGCGTCTAACTGCTCATCACTGATACTATCTCTGTCGGGCACGATGCCAGGTGAGACAGCGTGCTTTTTGGTCACGCCCACCAATGAGTTCGAGCCTGTGAGCTGTGTCACCTTTCTCTCAGCGGCCAAACGTTATAAATGTAAATACATTTTTTTTTATTTAAATTGACACACCTTATTTAGTTTTTTTTTTTGCGACCAACACAAAAGTAGAGATTTATAAAGTCTTGAAACTACATAACTATTGAGCGCAACTAGAATTTTCGATCGCCGATCATAGCCGTGTGGTATCACGCAGAGTAGAATAGAACCAACCCATTACACTCACGGGTGTCGTATAAGGCGACTAATGTCTGAGGCAGAACACCTTGCGCCTCCGTAGACCTGAGAATGGGCAGCAGCGTTTTCTATTAGTCTGTCATCACTGCGATCTCCAATCCGCCTGCCAAGCGTGGAGGTTACGGCAAATTCCTCCCATCATGGGAGACGCTTATGTCGAGCAGTGGACGTTATGGGCTGTTGTAGTAGAGTGTAGTAGAATTTTCGATTAAAAAGCGTTCTAGGTTACGTCTTTATCTTTTTTCTTTTTCTTTACCTACTCTGTGCGTTCGTGGTAGGCCTAGCCTTTGATGATTCAGTTTTTCTGTGTAAAAACCGAAACAATTTTTCCAATAACGCCAGCAATTTACATTTTATTTTTCTTTGTCATACACTACCAAGAAACAACGCCGACCGAGCGATACACATTGACACCTAGTACCTCCGTAAGTATTACAAAACAGAGTCAATATTTATTTTAATCATAATGTTTATGATAGTTACCTATCTATTTATACTTTAAATACGCAAATACATTACTGCGGAGGTTTATTTACAGTGTGAACTATTAATAGATTTTATTATGTTGCTAGGTCTATTAATACTTAACAGCGTAAAAACAGACAGAGAACTATGTTTTTTTTCTAATGAGTTTATTCTATAGTACTCTCTAGAAGGAATCGATGTACGTTTGAAAAAAATATTGACGTTTAAATATGTTGGTTCACCTTTTATGATTGACGTTAACTTTGATGGAATCTTCCATTACCTATTAATATCAATAGTATATACATAGTGCGAACCTATCATATATGTACCTATGTACATTTAGTGACGTGCGAAAACATGTATGAATAAGCGAAAATCAAACCGTAGACCGTAAGTCGTTATTTTTGGAAACACTTGTCTTTGTTACAAATGTCAAATATTGAATAAGAATAAGAATAATATTTATTTGCTTAAAAACATGGTATAAAAAGATGGTCAAATACAAAAGAAAACAAGAGCACATGTTTTTGCTGTTTTGAGAGATATATTTTAGTATTTTTTCCTATACTTAGATTACCAATATCTTACACGTGGCTACCGACAATGATCGAAAAATAAGACGTCAAAATAAGTTATATACAGACAGAGTTGTAGCCAAATAGTCGGAAAAGCTGACTTTTCGGCCATATTTCTAGGCGGCGACTAGTCGGCAAAAGGCGCCGACAAATCGGCTCAAGTAATTGAAATTATTTAGAACATGCGCCAGGGTAGCCCGCGAAATTCAAACAATCTAACGTTGTTAATTTTTAAAACAACAACTTAAAGCACATCTAATGTTCCGATTTTCAAAAACACCCTATGAGATGGCCATAACTGCCCATCAACTGAACTAGCCAACTGTACCACGTGCAAGGAATGTTATAAAGGATGTAACAAGACCCCTAATGATGCCGAAAGGCACTTGTTCTCCCCGTCATTGCGATATTTTTTTTGTTCTAGAATATATCTGCGAACCTTCTAGTTACTAACATAATTGGGGATCAAAGTTCCAACTTTTTCAACAGTTTTTTTTTTAATACATGCTTTTAATGTAAAGTTTTTACTTTAAAAACCTCCACGACCCCCTTACTATTCAATCCATCCATGAGATCCATTTGATGATCCATTTGAGTGCGTTACATTGAGTCTTTCCGCAAAGCGTGATTTTTCACCCCTAAAAAAAGTCGTATCCCAGGATTTTTTTGCGTGTACCTAGTTATTTAAATGCTCGTTTCACGGCTTCGTAAATAGTCCATATACACCCTGTAACTTAAGTAACCACTAATAGTTGATGTGGTCGGTAAAAACTACTCGTATATTTTCATTTCAATTAAATACATCACGGATTCAATAATGACACACCCATCATTTGAATACACCGTAGTATGACTCCAGTATGTTTCCTCTACGCATATAATTAATAAGTTGTAAGCACGTAAACAAACAAACTGAACTGACGTCAATTGCAGTATAAGGGAAATCCAGTGTCCGAAGATCAATGTCACAACCAACAGAACTACGGTCAAGCGATTACCATATTTATTTCAAGGCTAGAAAGGGCTATGGTGCGTTGTCCTTTTTTATAATATTGTAACGTAATTTGGGAGTAGGTTAGCAAGTATTTTTGGTCGGAATTCGACATATTTATAGGTACCTACTTGTGAGTGTGACCTTGGTAGGTAGTTATTTTTGCCATCGGCTTTTATTTCCTTACGGACCTTCTATTTTAAATTTGACAGTTTTTTTTTTCGGGTAGCTTGAGGTGCTGGTATCTGCACAATCGGCACTATTCTTATAAAATCTATAGTCAATAATATCCCATAAAAGCTGTCATTAATGTAAACATTATACGTAAGTACCTAATGTTATTATAATTTACCTTATAATAAAATGCAATAGATATCCTCTATCAAGAGGTAGAGGCTCACTCAAATAATATGGCCAAAATCTTTCAGAAAGAACTCTTAGTTGTCTCACTCATAAACAAGGGCCATATATGAGTGACGACTGTCTCGTGTTATGTATGGATCCTCATATTATACTACTACTACTACATCAGCCCATAACGTCTACTGCTGGACATAAGCCTCTCCCATGATGGGAGGAATTTGCCGTAATCTCCACGCTTGGCAGGCGGATTGGAGATCGCAGTGATGAAAGACTAACAGAAAACGCTGCTGCCCATTCTCTGGTCTACGGAGGCGCAAGGTGTTCTGCCTCAGACATTAGTCGCCTTATACGACACCCGTCAGTGTAATGGGTTGGTTCTATTCTACTCTGCCAGATACCACACGGCTAATATTATAATACTTAGGTAATACTTACTATTATACATACTATTATCTACTCGTCATCTACGCAGTCACCTCCTTTCTAGCCATTATCATCCTTCACACAAAATCGGGATTCTGTAGATGTATGTAATATTCCGGATCGTTGCATCAGGTTATATGATGCGTAGTTCATAAATGGTATTGTTAATGACGGCCACACATTTACAAAACTACAATATTACCTATCTATACTTTAATATTATAAAGCTGAAGAGTTTGTTTGTTTGTTTGAACGCGCTAATCTCTGGAACTACTGGTCCGATTTGAATGATTCTTTCAGTGTTGGGTAGTCCATTTATCGAGAAAGGCTATAGGCTATATAACATCACGCTGCGACCAAAAGGAGCGGAGCATAAATGAAAAATATTGCAAAAACGGGGAAAAATGTATTCCTTTTGTGAGCTGTTTCTCTTTTATGTGACGCAGACGAAGTTGCGTGGGTCAGCTAGTTATAAATAAAATAGATTCTCAGAAACAATCATCCCCGGTGAATACCTGAACACCTACACAAGTCAATAATATCTTGCTACATTCCTAGCATTAACTAGATACCAAACATTATACCGTACCTACTGCAATTATCCGGTCAATTACCAGTACACTAATACGACTGTAGAGTCGTACTTGACCTTTACGGAAGTACACTCAACAAAAACATTGAATGGAAACGGGCATTTTTTGCGGAAGTTCATAGCAAAATTGAGTAGCAAAAATGCGGGTAATATTGGTATTAATTTCTTTTCAATACACTTCCTCGAAAACTTGTCCTTAACGCACTACGATTAGGTACAACATGCAATGTATTTCACACACGTGCGATTTTTTCCACTTTCCCGCACGTGTGCGGGAATGAAAAACCTATACTAAGTCCAAATTGGTTCAATGTCTATAGTCTGAGGTGAATGTTTTTTTTTTTAATTTCGGCAAAGTACTACGCGTTTTTACGACATAAATATTTTTGAATATTCAAATTGTGTTTATTAATAGAATATCATAGATAAACATGATTATTAAAAACTAATAGTTACTTTTATACACAAATTAACATTTATTTGTGTTCTGAATTCAAAAATATAAACTAAATCTATTTTTTATATTAGGCTGTTTAACGGCTTCATACCTTTTCCTCTCCAAACCAAAGCGCGAAAAAAAAAAAAAGAAAATTAAAATCATAGTTTCATAGTTCATGACAAAAATATTTTTCTTTATTTTATTTTATTTCTTCAAAAGTGTATTGAAAAACGTCGTTTGAAACACGTGGACATTTGTTATTGCAATTCTCGGCTCAAAAACACCCTCGCCTACGGCTCGTGTGTTATAATTCCGCCTCGAATGCAATAACAAACTTTCTCCACTTGTATCAAAATGTACTATTATCGTGTCTTCAATTTTGCGGGTTCCATTTTTAAGTGTGAGTTTTTGATACTTACTTAAATGTTTCGTTATACTAGCCGGGTTAGTAGTAGTGGTCGGCTTAAATACCTACTGGTTTTTGTGTTCGTGACTTCTGCAGAGTAGAGGTCTGAAATTATCCCCCAAGATGGTATCTACTACCAGTAGGTAGATAGGTATAAAGGGTGTAAAACACCTCTTAACGAAGCAGAGAGGCACTTATTCTCCTCGTCATTGCGATCATTTTTTTGTTCTACACCATAGTTGGGAACATTCTATTTAGAGATATTAAGGGTAAAAGTTCCATGTTTTGGACAAGTTTTTTTTTTTTAATACAAGTATTACATGTACGATTTTTACTTTAAACAGCTCCACGACCCCGGTATTATTCAATCCATGCATCAGCACAATGTTTTGAGTGCGTTACATTGAGTTTTACCACAAAATATGATTTTTCACCCCAAAAAAAGAAGTCGTTTCCCAGCAATAATTTTTGCATAAAGTTACTTAGTTTGATGTACAGAATGCTTGGTTGACGGCTTCGTGATGAGGTCTTTTACACCCTGTATAAGGTCTAATGCCTTAACCTGTACTGTCTTTAAAAAAGTTTGTAATTATCTAGGTTACGTCTTGTCCTTCGCGTTGAGTGTACAACATGCGAGGAACATAATCGCTCAGTTTAGCTGATAATGGGTCTCAGAGGACTTCCTTAGTTGACCGCCATAGTGCCACGTCATGTAAACACTTATGTAAACACTTCAGTTTCACCCATCCACGTTCATGTGCATTCGCTTGACTGATTTTCAATTTAATTTTAATTATTTTCCATCAGTTTAGATGATGTAAGGATTAACCAGGATGTCGCGGAAAACCAATAGGGCTACAACGTCTTTTTGCGGTTGATATTTACCTAAGTACGCCTAATAAGTGTTAATCACCGATTCACCGCAGCCCAGTTACGGGTAATACCAATACTCTGAGGTTAGGTATCGTTACAATGTGACTTTAAACACGTACCTACCTACTTTTACTTAGTATGACGTAAAATACATTTAAAGTTTCCATATCTTTGGCCGGCAGTCTCGACAAAGTTAACGACAAAATCGCTAACTTTCGATTGTTACTAATTACTAACGAATAAATTCGGTTGCATTAATGATGCTTGCCAGTAACGCAAGTCTCTACATCCAAGATGCGTTTCTCGCAAGCATCATCATTGCGAATTTTGCAAGTCAATAATATTGCAAGATCACACAGATTTTTCTTATAAGCATAGCGTCTATTCCGGTCAGTTCAGCAGATTTAGTGTAGTTTTCAAAAAATCTCCCTGAGGCTAGAAATAAAGATTTTCGAAAATACAGAGAGGGGCATTCTCGAAAGCATAGCAGTATCTCATGCAATGAAGATATTATGCACAATCTTTTACTGTCTTCTGATCAACTTGTTACAAGCATTCGTCCAAAAGTAAATAAGTTTGTAAAAAAATCTTCTTTTAAGGAATTTTATGAGCTTACGGATTCTGAGAAAAGTGATATCGAATTTATTAACATAAATGATTTAGCGGATATCGATTCTGAATTGAACTTATATCTAAAATAAAGTGTTTTTATCGTTATTGTAAAACATATATAAATAAAATATTATGTGAAAAAAGTCATACTCTCATCTGTTCTTTTGGAAATAAAACACAAGATTTAAAAAAAACAATACATATACATATTTAATATATTTATATATGACCTCTTAATACGTCTGTCTGCAGTTTAAAGTAAATACAAATGGGGAAAAATCATTTTTTATTTTCATTTCCTTTTATCCCAGAAAGTGCACATTTGGCGCACCATGTGTCTTAGTATTAAATATAGCTTTTAGTATTAGCATTATGATATTAGAGACCGCTACTTGAAACAAGGCCGGAATCAGGAGAGAGAGAGAGAGCTCGATACACTCATTTTCATAGTAAAATATCACATTTTCTCAAATTACTCCCGAAATATGAGAGTTATGAAGAAATTGATCAGAACAAGTTTTGAAGGCATTAGGTAATCGAATAAGATGGCATCATTTGTTTGGCATAATTTAACTCTTTTTTTTCTGAGATGTCAATGTCCAACCTCTCCCATACATTCGTTCCACTGTGCGCCATTAAGGTCGCGATGGGAAATCATCAAATGACTCCTCCCGCTCTGGGCGGAGCAGGAGGGAGTGTCAGACTTTTGCTGACTAAAACCCATCCATGTTCCTACATCGCCCTTTGTGTTCCGGGGCCACGGTATCTCTTTCGAACAATCCCGCAACCCCGGCAGGCAAGTACTTTGGATCTTGGTATCCATTCTGTTAAAAAATCGAGTTATTAAATTGGATTGGGGGGGTTAGATAGGCAATCGCTCCGTGGTATATAACTTACTTATTTCTATGGTTATGTCTCCCTTATGTTGTTTTCTTCCATTCTCCCCTGTCAACCGCCACGCTATCATTTACTCCCCCCTTCATATCATTCCTCACATGAAGAATAAAAGAGTAAATGCTAGTACAGTATAGACAAAAGTTAAGATAAATGACAAAAAAATTTCTAATTAGTCAGTCAGATAGATTTCCAAAAAATATTGGACACATATTTTACTTTTTTCACAAAACATAAAATGAAGACGATACAGTGCGTCGAAAACTCGTGTGACGTCACATTTGAGTACATTTTTAGGGTTCCGTACCCAAAGGGTAAAAACGGAACCCTATTACTAAGACTTCGCTGTCTGTCCGTCTGTCTGTCCGTCTGTCCGTCTGTCCGTCTGTCCATCTGTCTGTCACCAGGCTGTATCTCATGAACCGTGACAGCTAGACAGTTGAAATTTTCACAGATGATGTATTTCTGTTGCCGCTATAACAACAAATACTAAAAACAGAATAAAATTAATATTTAAGGGTATAATTAATATATAATTCCCATACAACAAACGTGATTTTTTTATAATAATTGGTACGGAACCCTTCGTGCGCGAGTCCGACTCGCACTTGGCCGGTTTTTTACTCAAATGTGACGTCACAAGCCCCCACTCATGATCTTTGACACGTTTTAACTTCGTCAATGTTTATTAATTTGATAAAAGAAAAAACACGTATCTAATATTTTTCGATAATCTAACCGACGGACTAAACAGATTCATATTCATATTTTTTTTTTGGTCAGGAATCATCCCTATCTAGAGAACAAAGTAATTTCAACAGCGCCATGATAAATAATAAATATTCACTGAACCATCTGGAATTACCCAAAAAACCTTGATTTCCCATAGGAAAGGAAGGTTCAATATTTAAACAGTCGATGTTCTTTCCTCTTCCATTTATCGCAGTTGATGAAAGGAAATCCTGAAAGAGGCATTTTTATGATAAGGTACATCTGACATACATAGAAATCACACTATGTAAGAATTGGGAAGTTAGCAAGTCCCAAAGAAAAACAGTGAATAACAATTCCAATCATTTGTAACTTAATATGACTATCTGTACCATGATTTATTACCTATACAGTGTTATAAATATTTAAATTATACCTATATTTATTATATAGGTTGGCAAATATTTACAATAATTTCTAGGAACTTGTATGATTAAAAGTAGTTGTGTTGACTTCATGTGATTAGTCGTGACTTTGACAGTTGTCGACGACCGATCACAAGCAAGTAAAATGGCAGGAATGAAAATAATAGTCAACGGGCATTTTGAGCGATAGGCCTGCTATGCTCTGGTATTCGTGTTTCGACCTCGGTGCTAGTCACTTGCCTTGTAACTATAAAATCAAAATCAAAATCAAAGCATTTATTTCAAGTAGGCCAGTTACAGGCACTTTTGAATTGTCGAAACAAAGATGAAAATTAAATGTAGCTACAGTCCCAGTCATAAGACATAAAAACTGTGAAAGTACTGTAGTTGCCCATTCCCTAGCGTAGATCTCTATGGAGAAGAACGGGCAAGAAACTCCATGGACACTCTTTTAAATCAAAATGTTGTTACAAAATCTTGGTTACATCATTCATGTTAAGATGGTATATTAAGTGAGAACAATGTAGCAAGATGTGCACGTTAAAAGTGTCCATAGTAAAAACAAAAAAAAAATACAATTAAAAAATAAACATTCAAATAAGCCATGGCAACTAAGAGATGACCAGTCACAACTGACAGCGCCCGTTCACGAACATGACGCATGGATCAGCACCATTCAGCTCAACCATTTCGAAGGGAACTAAATGATCCGACACACGCGCCACCATCAGCGAGACATTAGAGTGAGCATGACATACTCTCAACCGCCAGGGCGCATTCAAGTCAAGAAAAAAAAAAACGTAGGATTTCAGCGAATGATAGCTTTCTAGTACATAGTACTCACACAATATGGGCTATGCGATTATATAATACTAGAGATTGATTCTATACAATGCAAAGATAGTTGTACAATCTTCAGCAGCTCCAACAAATCTATTTAATGCTATCAATTTATGCGCCCCTGTCCATGTGGAGCAGGACCAGCATTGAGCCACGCATTTTTATCAGCGATATAATCGCCCAACTTGAAATAAGCTTGCTTACATAGTGTGCGTTTGATACATGTTTTAAATTTCGTCTCATTCAGTTCAAGAATACTTTGTGGAATTTTATTATAGCATCTCAAACAGTACCCCATGAAAGATGAGTCTACTTTAGCGAGTCTGAAGCCTGGCTGAACGAGTTTGTCCCTATTTTTAGTACTGTAATTATGTCTATCACCTCTTTTACCAAAAAGGTGCAGATTTTTTCTGACGTACATTATGTTTTCGTAGATGTACTGACAATGTACCGTCATGATGCCAATATCCTTAAACAGTTCCCTTAGAGAATCGCGCCTACGAAGATTATATATGGCTCTGATGGCTCTTTTTTGCAGAATAAATATAGACTCAATATCTGCAGCCCGTCCCCATAGCAAAATGCCATAAGACATTATACTATGAAAGTAACTAAAATAGACCAGTCTAGCTGTATCTACATCAGTAAATTGACGAATTTTTCTAATAGCATATGCCGCTGAACTTAGCCGCGCCACAAGAGATGTTAAACGAGAACTCCATTGTAGCCTTGAATCAAGCGTAATCCCCAGGAAAACCGTTTTATCTACGAATTCAAGTTTCTCTTTATTCAATATTATTTCACAATCACTACTTCTAACATTGGGTAAAGCAAATCTTATGCATTTAGTTTTTTTTTCATTTAATACTAAATTGTTTGCTGTGAACCAATTATGGACCTGAAGTAGGGCATTATTCACGTCATCTAGATTTTGGGCCCGTCTATTTATCTTAAAAATTAGGGAAGTGTCATCAGCAAACAACACCATATTTTGAGGTTGGTTTTTCAATAAATAGGGTAGATCATTTATATACACGAGAAAGAGGAAAGGACCCAATATTGAGCCTTGCGGAACCCCCATTTTTACTTTTAAACCCTGTGAATTAACACCATTTATTTGAACATGTTGTTGTCTATCACTCTAATATGATTTTACCAAACTAAGTGCAAGTTGACCTAATCCGTAATGCTCAAGTTTCAAAAGCAATGTGTCGTGATTTACGCAATCAAATGCTTTGGAAAGGTCACAAAATATTCCTATGGCGTCTTGAGACTCTTCCCACGCAGTAAATATGTGCTTTAATAAGGTTACACCGGCGTCAGCCGTACAACGTCCCTTGGTGAAACCATACTGTTGATCGTGTAAAATTTTGTTAAAATGATTGAGCATTTGATTCAGCATTATTTTTTCAAACACCTTGCTAAAAACTGGCAACACGGATACAGGTCTATAATTATTAGTATCATTACTGTCCCTAGATTTGAAAAGAGGTATGACTTTACTGTATTTCATTAGATCAGGGAAAACTCCTTGGTCTACACACAAATTAAAAATTAAAGCTAAGTATGGGGCTATAGTCTCAAGTATGGATGTACAAACTTTGATAGACATTCCCCATAGATCTTCGGTCAGTTTTATTTTTATTTGCCGGAAAGCTTTAATAACTATCATAGGGTTTATGTGTTTAAATTTAAATTCAACCGTGCAGCCAGATACATTCGCCTTTAATAAACCAATTGAGACTTCAGGTGAGGAATTAAGAGCCCCTGTAGTTTTTAATGGTATATCGGTAAAGAAATTTACAAATTCTTGAGTTACTTCCAGATTAGAGCTTTTAGGACCACATGCTGAATTTAATGTGTAGCTAGTGTTACGTATTTTATTCCTGTTAGTCTCATTATTTATGACCTTCCAAACTGTCTTTATTTTGTTTTCTGCTGTTTTGATCTTGTTGCTAATGTGCAGGGCTTTAGCAACCTTGCACGTATTTCTAAAAATTTTTGAATACTTAGCAACATACTTGTTAAAAGTTTCAGTGTTTATAAAAGGCTTAAGGCCATAAAGTTAAAATAGTCTTTCTCTACTTTTTCTGATACCTCTAGTTGCCCAATCACTAAATATGAATTTAGGGAAGAAGAACTGTTAAGTATTGACTGGTCACCTGTCTATGTTATGACTGATCCCAACGAAATCTACAATTACATAAGTATTAGGTTCGAGTCTGTGTATAATAAGTGTCGGGAAAATGTTAAAATTAAGGTAAACAAAAGAAGTCAATGTAAATGGATAAGTGACAAATTAAATTATATGTCTAACAAAAAGAAAGAATTATTAGATATTTGGAAAAAAGATGTAAAC
Organism: Xestia xanthographa; assembly: GCA_905147715.2. Lineage (NCBI taxonomy): Eukaryota > Metazoa > Arthropoda > Insecta > Lepidoptera > Noctuidae > Xestia > Xestia xanthographa. The sequence continues at coordinate 22,953,360 of LR990653.1, read as the reverse complement.
AACAAAAAAAATAGGCAGATTTATAATAGGTATAGAAATAAAACAAATAAATTAATGAATAAAGCCAAAAATAATTCTATGAAAAAAGAAATAATAAACAACTACAAAAATTCAAAAAAATATGGTCCATTATCTTACGGGCTTACTGGCAGAATCATGAAAGCAGTGGACGATATTTTAATAAAATCATTTAGACTTAACCCTAAATTATTAGCCAACAAATTCGCGTGTGATTTTGAGTCGAATGTGAAAAAAGTTAAATGTAATTGTGAGGAGCCATTGCTTGATAGAGAGTCGTATATAAATGAACCTAATGTTACTATACATCTTAACAAAATAAATGAAGAAACCTTACAAAAAATATTAAAATCAATTGATGACCGAAAAAGCCCGGGCATTGATCAAATACGAGCAAGAGATATAAAATATATATCCAATGAAATAACGCCCGTCCTCACTCACTTGGTAAATGCCTGTTTATCTAGCCGTACTTATCCAGATAAACTTAAAATAGGTATAGTACGACCTATACATAAAAAAGGCAAATACACAGATACTAACAATTACAGACCTGTTACTATACTTTCTTGCATTGACAAAATAATAGAAAGATACCTACCTTGGTAAATCAATAAACGACTTTCTTTCAGGAAATGAAATAATCCACGAAAAACAATTTGGCTTCCAAAAAAATAAAAGTACTTCACAATTACTGTCATTGTTCACTGATGAAATTTGTAATTATCTGGATGAAAAAAAACATGTTCTGGTTGTTATGGTTGATTTTAGGAAAGCATTTGATGTGCTTGATTACAAAACGCTTTTTGAAAAAATGCAGCAGAATGGTATACAGGGCCCACTGCTGAAATGGTTCCAAAACTATCATTCAAACAGATTCAACACAGTAAATATAGCAGGGCAACTAAGCGACGAAATACCAACCTTATGCGGAACGGCGCAAGGTTCAATTTTAGGGCCCACAGAATACCTTATCTACGTAAACGACATGTGTAAAATATTTCAGAATGGCTCTGTATACCAGTTTGCTGATGATACATGTTTAATTGTAGCAAACCGAAACCTTGAAACTGCAGAAAACCTGATGCAAAAAGAATTTAACACTCTATGTAAGTGGGCACACGATGTCGGATTATCACTTAACTATCAGAAAACTAAACTATTACATATTCACTCACCATACATTAAAGTAAATAGCATACCGAAAGTCGTGGTCCACGATCATGAGTGCATGCACCAGTGTCCACCAGTGTGTAATTGTAACCAACTTGAAGTAGTAAAGGAACACTTTTATCTAGGTCTTAAAATTGATAACAAATTTAATTGGGGTCCCCATGTTGATTACGTTTGTAACAAACTCAGGTCAATACTGGCAAAATTAAGCATACTGAGGCATAAATTACCATATAGAACCAAAAGACTAATTTATTTGGCACTAGCAGATTCAATTATAGGATATGGTATGGCTAGCTATGGCAGAACATATAAAACATACTTACAAAAAATATATGACATACAAATTAGGATGTTAAAAATTATAGTTCCTTACAAAATAAAGCTTGAATTTAAAGACAACTATCAACAATTATTTGAATATTGTAAAATAATAAATGTCTTCGACAAAGTAAAACTGGCTATAATATCAAAATATGCTAACGAAATTGATAAATTAAGTAAAAAAATAAGACCCAATAACTTAAGATGTCTAGAGTACCTACCATTATATAACCTGCCGAAATGTAACAATGAATATGGAAGAAGGACCTGGAGGTACTTGTTACCTAACCTATTGAATAAACTCCCTAAGCAACTAATTCATAAATTAAAATCAAAGACAAATTTCCAAAGAAAACGACTAATAAAATATTACCTTACAGTAGATCAATTCAAAGTTCCTCCAGATCTTTCACAAACAAATTATTAAGTTAATCATTTTAGTTATATCAACATTTATTTATAACGTAAACAAGCGAGACGCCTCACTCGCACATAATCTTTCATAATTAAGATTAAGCGATGTGTGCTTAACCAAAATAATGTGCTTTTTCTTTGAAATAAATAGTTTTAAATTTTTTTTTTTTTTTTTTTTTTAGGGCTAATACTTTTTGTCTTCTTTTCAAAAGTTTTGTTGAATTCCGTGTGAACTATCGAAAAGAAACGATCATACAATTGATTTATATTAATATCGTCATGGCTCATAACACCTAACTTGTTCTGTAGGGAAATATTATACCTATTTAATTTGCTAGAAGTTATAGATCTAAATTTTATCTGAACTTTTTGCAATGGCGTATTACATCTAAAAGTTACAGTTTGTCCGCTATGGTCAGACTGTAGACAATTTACTATGGCTTTATCTAAGTAATCACAATCGCAGAAAACATTATCTATACAAGTAGCTGAAGATGGAGTGACTCTAGTAGGTTCTATAAAAGTGTTGGTCAAGTCAAATGACTTAAAAAGATTTAATAACCGACTGCTATTTGAACTTTCTTCTAAAATATTGATATTGAAATCACCACAAATAATTGTAGATTTATTACTGGCTGCAAGTTTTGCCAGTACATCTTCCATTATTGATTCAAATAAGGAAAAGTTTTGATAGTTTGGGGGTCTGTACACACACACAATTACATGCTTATCTAGCTCAACACAGGACAGTTCGACGCAATGTTCAACCGAGAGACCTACTATATCATTACGTTGCTTATATTTAAAACATTTTTTTATTAATATTAGGGAACCTCCACGAAGCATAGTTTTACGATTAAAGCAGCTACCCACCATATAGTTCTCATAATTAATAAGCATTTGGTAATCCTTTAGCCAATGTTCAGTAAAACAAATAATGTCAAACTTACTATTTTCTAAAAACAATTCAATTTCTAATAATTTGGAAGAAATGCCTTGAATATTTTGGTGGAATAATTTTAAAGTGCTCTGCTGAGGCCCTTTTTTACTAACTAATTGAGTGCAAGAAGATACTTTGGTAGGATTAACAATATTGTTAATGGTACCTTCTGTTGTCTCACATTCTAGTTTAAATTAATATTTGGAGTGAGGCCGGAGACTCCCGTGCCATCCTCGGACAACAAGACCCTATCACTAATAGACCCTAATTGAGAATTCTCCACGGTGACACATGGATCCTCCTCAGTACAATGTTTGTAAACATTTATAGCACTAATGCTATATTCATTTAGAGTCACCTGTACATTAGTATTACTACTAATAGTCGCAGTATTAATAATAGAACTAAACTTAGACATACTATTTATGTCTGTGTGAATATTATAAGCTAATAGCCGAGCTATTTTGTGTCTACAACTAATAGGTAGATACACTTTACCCCGAGTCGATCTAAGTTTATCAACAAAAGTGTTTATATCAAGATATATGAGTTTGTCACAATAATGACCTGCTAAAAAATGTAAATGTTTATTTAACATGTGAATATAATTGTTTTTTCTGTTACATAAATTTTCAAAGTATGGGAAAGCACACAATATTATTTTATTACACTTTAACTTCAACAACTCTGAAACATAGTCAGTGATGTCTTCCTTTTTAATCTTTGAACTATTACCAACACATATAGTAATGGTGGTACTAGGATCACAAACAGTCTTTGTTACTGATGCCATAATCTGTTTATATGTTGACCCTGGCATACAATGGTGGGTACAATAACTCAAGTTATTACTAATTAATTTACCTAGCCCCCTACCTATACTGTCAGAGAACATAACTGAACAATTACAATCATGACTATTAGGAGAAACAAAATTATTAATCCCAGGCAGACTATCATACAACTCAGACTGTACCACGTGTGAATAATCTAGTGTAATATTAGTTGTTTGTTGGTTCAATATGCTGTCCTGAGACAAATTCTCAACCTGGTATGGGTCCTCCATTATCTCAGGCTGAATAGTATCATGGTTGGTAGTTACCAACTCATTTGCTGCATAAATATGTTCCCTAATTTAATAACTAAATCAAACTGTGCTGTAACTATAATAAAGCTGTACTTTAAAGTTATTACAGAGTGTCTTTATATTCAAAGTCCCTGCTTCTGAGTATTGAACCAGTACGGTTCACAACAGTATGTAATCAAACTGCTGCTATGTGACTTGTAACAGGAACCTTGTGGAAATCTGTTGCTCTAAGGTTGAGGAAGACTATCCGCTCGTGATACAGTTTTATACTAGTACGAGGGGATAGGGCGAATCAGACTATAGACAACCAAACCATATTTTCATTGTACCATTTCACATCCAACGATCTGTCTATTTTGTTTTGTGTTTATTATTGAGTTACTCTGTATGGTTGTCTCAAATTTGTGAATAAATATTATTATTATAGTGAATTTCAGAATCGTACCTAAATGATTACCTAATTCCAGTAGGTATATAACTAAGATGAGCATGAAGCCGACCCCAACATAGTTGGGAAAAGGCTAGGCAGATGATGATATAACTAAGATGAGCAAAACGTTAGATCAGGATAAATACGAAAAGAAAATTCTTTATCTGCTTTACCTTTTCACAACTATGTTGGGGTTGGCTTGCAGTCTACCCGGAAACAGCGGAGTACCAGTATTTTACATGGAGCGAACTGCCTATCTGACCTCCACAACCCAGATAGTACTGGGTAATACGATAACTTCTGGTAAGACTGGTTGTTAGATTTTCAGGCCACTGACTACTTAACGACTGTCAAAGATCTACAAGTGACAGCCGGGACCAACGGTTTAGCGCTTTCCGAGGCACGGAAGAAAGCACAGTATATCGGTATGTAATGGGTGGTCTTCCATCCACGGACCAACCTGGGCAAGCGCGGCTTAACCACGAGCTCCTCCTTAAATACTGAAATCAAATTAGAAAGGTTAATAATGATTTAATGAATACCACTAAATAAAGCTCTACTACAGTTTTAAAACCGAAAACAACTTTCTGACTTTCTGAAGTCAATCTAGGACACTACAATTTCACAAAAAAACATAATGAACATTATCATTGTATCTAATATGCTTACCAACAGTTCGACGAACGTCAATAGTTTTTGCAGACAAATCTTTGGGTCGCAGGTGCAGTTCATTAGGTCAACACTGACGTAGAAGCGGTAGGTATTATTAGTACTATCAATAAGTTATTTTTGTTATTGTGCATTTGAAGCTCTCAAATAGACAGTACAGGACGAGTACGCGGAGACTACCAGAGATTACTGGAAGCCTAATAGGCTTCCAGTATACGTGGAGCCTATATACGCAGAACTTACGGGAAGACTGCGAACTTCCGCGGAGCGTACGTGAAACCTACGCGGTGTCTACCCACGTGGCTCATCTGTAACGGATCAATAAACAGCCTTACAGATGTGTGTTTTATTATTACTTGTATCTTGTATTTGTGCTAAATAAGTATTCTAGCGGGCATTTATTGACGTTCTTTATTTAAAATGCGGAAATACTAATGGGTACCTATCTATTGTGATCCTCAAAATATTTCAACTAATGAACTAAAGACCGCTAAGATCTTTGATGAAATATATTAGTTTGTAAAATGATGTAGGTGCATAAAAGTGTGCATAATCACATTATAATGATCTAAAGCAGTTCCGTTCATAGCAATTTAAGCCATAAAACCCGGATCTCCAAAAACTACGCCATGTTTAAGTTTGCTTTCCCTAAAATGGATGAGCAATTTAAACAAACAAACCATGACGCTATAACACAACGATTTTTAATTAAATTCACGGTATTTTCGTAACATGTTTACGAAGTTTTAGTTACCTACGTCATTTACCTATTATTACCGCATTAATTATTGTCCAAATCAGAAATCAAATATAAAATCAAATATCAACTATGCTTAATTCTAGATTAGATCGATGAATCAAAGTGCTAAATGTGCTAATGCACTTTGATTTTAACATGTTTTGAATTATCATTATCACACACCAATTAATAAAAAGCTGCAACAATCTTTTTTAAGCGAATAAATGACATTTTCGGGAGGGCGCTGTTGGCAAACGCTTGTAACAGAGACTGAAAATTGTATTCAAAAACAAAATGGAGGCGTTAGTATTTCGCTAAAAACCAAAAAACACTGTCTTGATTGATTCTGATGATTTTTCACATGTTCATTTATGAAGATTAATTATAATCCCTATTGGAAAGTTTTGTGGTACATGTATGTACCTAATTGACGAAACACCGTAAAAAGGTAACGTTAAAGAAAAAAAAAGGAATTTAAGCGTGACCTAGAAACATAGTCTTATCCGTACTTATAATGATACCTACCTACATGTAAAGCCAACCACAACTTGGCAGTATAGAAGGTTAACTGTGCATTAAAAAAAACCGTAGACAGCGGGTTTCCCCAAGTCTTGTTGTTATTGCTCGTAAAGGCAATGGAAGATTTTCAAGATCATTGTCACTATATTGCTAAAATGATACTGACGCACTCACACCTCTGTATGGTAAACAAATAATTACCTACGATTATTTATAAACGATTATTTCATTCGAAATTTTAATATGATTGAAATAGAATGTTCTAGTGTAATCGGCCAAGTACCTACCTATCTATTTGTAAGGTTTTTTATAGTTATTATGAGTATAATTATGTAGGTAAGTGCGTGCTTGAGTATGTTTTTTTTTTTTTAACGTGGGTAGTTATAAGGTCATGAATATTCGTTTGTTGTTTCGTTCTTCGAATTATCTAAAACTTAAGTTGTTATGTAGGTAAGAAAACAAAACAACTTATAAGATTTTGCTAAATTATTAAATTACTTTAAGAACACAGGATGCACCATAAGAGGATTGCCGTTGCTCCAAACCGTGAGAATGAAGTGAATAGAACTTAAAATTAATTGCGCTGTGTCTTTTTCATTATATGTTTTCGAAGTATTCCCGTTTGAGAACCTATTTTTTGAGCACCAATGCATTGAGCACCCAAGGTATTCCCATTTGAGCACCAACCGTTTTAATAGCTTGGTGCGCAATGGAGAACACTAAAAAATATTTTTTTTTAAATATCTTTAAGTAATAATAGATCCTGCTGGCCGAATTGTGGTCATGGACTCATGGCTGATGGCAGCTAATAACAGCGAAGACTAGTCATCGTGGAAATACCTATTATAGTGCACAAAACAGTGTGCAAAAATATAGGTGCACTCTCGTATGTTCCGTACTATCGGATGATCATCTACCTGGCCCTTTCCCAATAACGTTGGGGTCATTGAGCTATTACTACTACGTTTATAGAAGACAGCGCGAACAAAATCTGTGCTCCGTTCAACTGCGGTCGGCCGGCCGCAGTTCACTCAGTCGCTTGCTCCCTACAGAACATCTATACCTATATACGGGGTCAGCCGCCCTACACACGTTCCGCACTGCCGCGCTTGTTGCACAGATTGTTGCGCGGCTGTTGATTTTGTTCGCGCTGTCTTCTCTATACGTAGTAGTAATAGCTCAATGGTTGGGGTCGGCATCCAGTCTAAGATATTGTTAGATATTGTTGTTAGTTATATTAACAATACTAACTTAGTACCTAAGCACCTTTGTTACTAATACTAACAAAAAAATAATAAAAAAACAACAGTCGGTACACTCGGTACCCATATTGGATGTTATGATTTTAGTCTAGATTATTTAATGGGTCCCGACTGTTGCAGTCAATATGTCCTGTCTCCTGAACTTGTTTTATTCTTTTCAGTTTTTTCTGCGCAGTCGGGTTTTTTTTATTTTTTTTTATTATTTTTTTATTTTACACTTTTTAGTTTCTTGGATATTATAACCTTTTAAAATCCTCATGATGAGCCCTTTATTGGGGTGTGTAATATTATGGACTATGGTATAATAACAAATAGTACATTATCACTTGAAATAACATTCATTATGTTACAATTTTCATATGCTATAAAAACAAATAACCAAAGGAGTCAATTTTTTTTGTTTGGAGAACAGGCCACCCCATAAATTGTAGCAGATATTAATGAAACGTATATAGATTTCTTCCTTATAATTTCTAGATTACAGTGGTAATATTAGCTAAGCCATGTCTAACCGGAATGATGAGAAATTCGAAAATGAAAACGTGTATCTAACAATAACCATACAAGTTGCTGCACGTCTGTAGCAGTCAAAATGTAATTGTATTCGCACATTGCCTTGAAATCTTACTGCACAATTGACACAACGACCAGCAGATGCCATTTTCATAAAATAGTTTTTCATTATATGCGAATAAATCGCAGAAACACTTTCAAAAAAATCGAAATAAACTGAGTAAAAATAGCTGCGTTCCGAATTAGGCTGTAATCGATTTGAGCGTCCATAAACCCGTTCCGAATTACCGTGAGCGCAATAACGATGTCCTTTGAATCGTCATAGATGACGTCATGGCATGCGTCATCTTGCGATTACACCGACCATGCTCCAAATAAATATCACCGTGAGCGCTGTCAAAAATGACAGTTGTGTTGATAGGTTGTGTTGTTTTGTTATGAACTTATGACTCGCATCTAACTTTAAATTATATTTAACTATCGTTGCATTTATGTTATTTGTAATTCGTGGTATTTTTTAAGGGGTAAATCTTTGCCGGGTGCAAAATACGCTAATATAAACACTTCCGTCATCCTTTTCATCACTGGACGGATCGTCGTTCTCTATCTCAAAATCTGAGTTATCAGAGAGTCAACCAACTTATCTTCCATTTTCAAAAATAGGTCTTGTGATTGGGGTTATGATCACTGGCAACGCGTTCATGAGCGTTCCGAATTCATGACAGTTCTTAGCTGTCATAATCGTGATATCTAAATCGGAACGCAAAATATTGATGTGAGCGCTGTGAGCGATTATTTTGTAATACGGAATGCAACCAATGTCAAATGAAGTTGTAAATGTCAAAAAGAGTAAATGTCAAATGAAGTTGTCTGTCAACCACCAAAAAGACGGATTTACAACGTTCCGTGCCATGATGATTTTCTATACCATATAAAAGATTTTAGCGGAAACCTTTAAAAATAGCATTAAAAAGCTCACAGTTTAATATTATTTATTTTTATGTTATATTCTATTTCTATTATAATTAAAGCAGCTAGTATTACCAATGGATACCGTACTTTTTTTTTTGTAAACGGAAAAAAAACGCCCCTATTTACGTAAGTATTTTCTGTCAAATAACATTGATCACAACAGGAATGATTTGACTCGCAAAAAATATCATAATATAACTTATTTATTAGGATTTTAAGATTCCGGTTTTGTTTCTGTGTAATCTTTCGTTTATTACTATAATAAAATGGTTACTTTTTTTTGGTGTAATATGAATAATATTTATGCAACATCGAAGAGGGCCTAAAAAAAACTGTCTCCTTTCATGACATGTAATGTTAAATTTCATTTAAACTTCTGTTACTTTAATTACATTTAGTTTAACATTCATTTCATATAATTTTCAATTTGTGTAATGCTCTTTTTATTATATAACATTTAGTTGACCTATTTTCATTTGATATAATTTTCAAATTTACTAATTTTCAGCCTAAATTCTGTAGTGAATAAGTAAATATCAGGAAACTTCATACTGTTATAACTTTATCTTTAACCCAAATGATTCACCAACAATAGAGGGGATCGGGGGGGAGCACGAAAATCTCAGGCGTCTATAATCGAATCAGTTTTTGTATAAGTATATGTCGCAGCCAACTAGTTTAATTAGCCGTTCATCTAACTCGGGGTAACCTCAAAACACTTTATATTGGCCAAAAAGTTCAGGCTCCTATTTCTGTCTTGCAGGGTTTAAAGGAACCTAAATCGGGGTGCCCCAAGTCCCGAACCACTTTCTATTCGCTTAAAAAGCGTAGTCGACGGAGCCCCGCTGTGCGGAGCTCCTATTTTTGTCTTGCAGGGTTTGAAGGAACCTAACTAACCTAACATCGGGGTGCCCTAAGTCCCAAACTTAACGCTGTTTAGACGAGATTTAAGAGTTGATTAAACGCCTAATTAAACTAGTTGGCTGCGACACATACAAAACAAAGTTGACGTTTCAAAATTATATTAAACGTTACTATAGATTTTTTATATTATACCAACTAAATATTAGGTCATGTGATTGTTAGAACTTTTGTTATTATATCAAATGGTACGCACCCCCTTTATTGAATCGTTCAGAGCGTTTCAAACATTTGAATTTGGCGCTAAAAATCCGCCATTTTGTTTTTTATTATTTTTCTATAACTAGAGTCATTCTCACAGTAAATACGAATCTAATGGCACCTCTCAAGCTAAAATCCATCTAGCCGTTCAGGCTGCAGAACGTGCCAAAAATTAGAATTTTATTTACTTTTATACTATTTGTCATTTCGAATTACATTCAAACATATAAGTTGCATATATTTTTGTAATCGCCTTTAAAAACCCTTCATTTTGATACCCCGCTCGATGGTATTAGAAGAAAAAAAAAAATCGACCTCCACAATCTGGCGCCCCAAATCCGCAATTTTCTTTGTTTATTGATTTTAATGTAGCCAGTAACACTCGCGCCATCAAGACGAATCTAACGACATATAAACTATCCAAATCCCTCCATCCGTCGAGGAGTTACGAGGGAACAAAGAAACGGACATACATACATACATACAAACATACATACAGGGCAAACACATAACCCTCCTTTTGGGCTTCGATGCAGTCGGGTAAAAAAATGTACTTAGTCGGAAATTTATTCCATGTTATTAGTGTAGTGTTTATGTATGAGTGTCAAGAGACTCACCGACCCCACAGTCAAACCATTACAACGGTTTTGTGGGGCTTAGTTTATAAGTTTACTTACAATGTTTGATTAATAGATAAATAAATAAAATAAAATAAGCAAATCAGCTGAATGCCAGTATTTTACACTAGCTTCTGCCAGCGGCTTCGCCCGCGTGAAGATTGATAATTTTCCCTTGCGATCTTATAGTAGGTACCGGAATAAAAAGTGTCCTATGTTTTATAATATAGGTTATAAACTATCTGTGTGCAAAATTTCATCCTTCCAAATCAGTTCAATAGTTTTTTTGCGTGAAAGAGTAACAAACATCTATACATCCATACTAGAGCATCGAAAACTGGCCATTTTTCAGAACCGATTTTTCGGTTTTATAGACACAATTAAAATAACAATGCACCGCACCCCTGCGGGTACGGCTGAGGACATACAGGTTAATACAAAATGCTCTTGCTCTATTTATTAATTAACAATTACAAAGGTTTATAATATTGACCAGGCGCTCGACCAAATGGTGGAAATCTTCAGGGAGGAAGCTCTAGACGCGTCGGAGATTCTTTTGGAAATCAAAAACTTATACGGCCAGTTGTTGTACGCATAGTATGCATCTGAACCTGATACCGAAAATAAGAATTCCAGAGGAACCTTAACCCGCCATTTCATAGAAGACCTGCCGGGAGTCGGCCAAGATGAAATCGAGGTGGCTCTTAGACAGCTTAACAATCGAAAAGCCCCTGATGAGGATGGAATAACGACTGAGCTTCTGAAAGCGGGAGGAAATGCTCTATTAAAAGAGCTTTTCAACTCAGTCCTGTTCTCTGTGAAAACTGCAGAAGCGTGGAGAAGGAGTGTGGTCGTTCTTTTATTTAAAAAGGGGAACAAGATCATTTTTTTTTTACATATCCATTTCGCTCCTTAGCCACGTGTTCAAGCTGGTTTCAAGAGACGTCACGGATCGTCTAGCGCGAATACTCGTCGACTTCCAGCCAACTGAGCAAGCCGAGTTTCGAGCAGGATACAGCACCCTAGACCACATCCACACAGTGCGGCAGATTATACAGTCCGATGAATATAATTGGCCTCTGTGTCTTGCATTTTTGGACTGAGAAGGCTATTGATTCTATCGAAACCTGTCGTCTCCAGTCCTGGAGTCTCTGCAGTGGTGCCAAGTAGACTGCTGAGTATGAGGTCCTAGATTCGATTCCCAGGTCGGGCAAAATGTCATTGGGTTTTTCCAAAAGAAATTTCTCAGTAGCAGAGCCACGGAGTCTGAATTTGTACCCGGTCGATGGCAATAGGCTCGCCCCCTATTACATTTAAAACGTAACTAGCGAAATGTGTATCATTACACATCTGCCTAACCCTTCGGGGGCTACATGCGTAATGTTATGTTATGTAAAATAGGTGCAGTTTACTTTGTTTCAATGTTCTTCCGACCTACCTAATTAGGTAATAGAACTTCTTAGAATACGTCTGCAGAACATAATATGTAACTATAATAAAATAATTTTCCGTGTAATTTTCTCAGATGTAATAACAGAGACATGATATTCCGGACTTTGTTCTCGTAAAATAAAGACATTTACATAATTGTACATATTTACAACTAATGTAGGCTTTATGTGGTGTTAATTCACAGGGTTTAAAAGTAAAAATGGGGGTTCCGCAAGGCTCAATATTGGGTCCTTTCCTCTTTTTAGTATATATAAATGATCTACCCTATTTACTGAAAAACCAACCTCAAAATATGGTGTTATTTGCCGATGACACTTCCCTAATTTTTAAGATCAATAGACGGGCCCAAAATTTAGATGACGTGAATAATGCCCTACTTCAAGTCCATAATTGGTTCACAGCAAATAATTTAGTACTAAATGAAAAAAAAACGAAATGCATAAGATTTGCTTTACCGAATGTTAAAAGTAGCGATTGTGATATAGTACTGAATAAAGAGAAACTTGAATTCGTAGATAAAACGGTTTTCCTGGGGATTACGCTTGATTCAAGGCTACAATGGGGTTCTCATTTAACATCTCTGGCGGGGCGGCTAAGTTCGGCAGCATATGCTATTAGAAAAATCCGTCAATTTACTGATGTAGATACTGCTAGATTGGTCTATTTTAGTTACTTTCATAGTATAATGTCTTATGGCATTTTGTTATGGGGACGGGCTGCTGACATTGAGTCTATATTTATTCTGCAAAAAAGAGCCATCAGAGCCATATACAATCTTCGTAGGCGCGATTCTCTGAGGGAACTGTTTATGGAAATAAACATCATGACTGTACATTGTCAATACATCTACGAAAACATAATGTACGTAAGAAAGAATCTACATCTTTTTGGTAAAAGAGGTGACAGACACAATTACAGTACTAGAAATAGGGACCAATTAGTTCAGCCAGGCTTCAGACTCGCTAAAGTAGACTCATCTTTCATGGGGTACTGTTTGAGATGCTATAATAAAATTCCACAAAGCATTCTTGAGCTGAATGAAACAAAATTTAAAACATGTATTAAACGCACACTTTGTAAGCAAGCATATTACAAATTGGACGACTATATCGCTGATAAAAATGCTTGGCTCAATGCCGGTCCTGCTCCACAAGGACAGGGGCGCATTAATGGATAGCACTAATTGTATTGTTGGAGCTGCTGAAGATTGTACAACTATCTTTGCATTGTATAAATTCAATATCTTTATTATTATATAGCCGCATATCGCATATTGTGTGAGTGCTATGTACTAGAATGCTATCAGTCGCTAGAAACCTACATTTTTTCCTTGACTTGAATGGCCGTGGCGATTAGGAGATATGTCATGCTCACTCAAATGTGTCGCTGATGGTGACGCGTGTGTCGGATCATTTAGTTCCCTTCAAAATGGTTGAGTTGAATGGTGCTGATACATGCGTCATGTTCGTGAACGAGCGCTGTCAGTTGGGACTGGTCAGCTCTTGGTTGCCACGGCTTATTTGAATTTAATAATTTAATTTTTGAATTGTTTTTGTTTTGTTTTTACTATGGACACCTTTAACGTGCACATCTTGCTACATTGTTCTCACATAATGTACCATCTCAACATGAATGATGTAACCAAGATTTTGTAAAAATATTCTGATTTAAAAGAGTGTCCATGGAGTTTCTTGCCCATTCTTCTCCATAGAGATCTACGCTAGGGAATGGGCAACTACAGTACTTTCACAGTTTTTATGTCTTGTGTCTGGGACTGTAGCTACATTTAATTTTCATATTTGTTTCGACAATTCAAAAGTGCCTGTAACTGGCCTACTTGAAATAAATGCTTTGATTTTGATTTTGATTTTTTGATTTTGTGAGAACACTGAGTACTTATTATATACCTAGGCACTACTCTTTGTCATCGCATCATCCATTACAATGCACTTTTAATTATTTTTTTGTGCGAAAACCAACTCGGTATCTTTGTATGTAGATTTATCGAATGAATAATGGTTGTTTCTTTTAATTGTATTTGCGAAAAAAAAAAAAAACGACCTTTTTTCTCTTGGTAGTTAATCATCAAGTCTGTGCCATTATATTGACAACGACAGTTTTACACAATGGAATTAAAAAAGATAAATACAGCTAGGATTTACAGACCCATCAGATATTGATTCTCGTGAGCATTCTATAAGACTAAATATAAAAATCAGTATATCCTGAAAAAAATGTTCCAGGTATCATTATTTGAAATGATTTTTCGTAACGAATTATACAATTATTTTCAATAAAAATTGTATTTCATTGACTATTTAACTTAAATTTGCTATCGGATTTCCTATTGTAAGTAGGTCTGGTGCAGCTACCTCGGTTTTGTAGCGCCTCGGGCATGTTTGCCGACGCGAGGGTGGATGACTTTTACGCTATAATGCGCAAAAAGTCAGCCTCACTAATTCGCCGAATTCGAGGAAGTGGCAACGGAATCCTAAGGATGATTGCAGAGAGACCTGAATCTGCAGTTGTAGGAAGGCTTATCAGGCTGCATGTTGTCTAAGCAATTTTTCTGACTAACATAGTTTTAAGATAATGTTACTAACAAATTATGGACATTTTATTAGTCTGAATTAAATGTATTTTATTTTTTTATTTATTTTTATTTAATTAATTAGACTGACAAGTTTGAATATTGCTAGAACTTTTGTTTTACATATTACTTAAGTTAATAATAATAATAATAATATTTATTCAAAAATAGAATTAGCACAAAAAATACAATTTAAATCTTAGAAATAATGTTGGTATAACAAACTACGATGCCTGTACTAGGTTAAACCTGTATCACAGGCGGCATTTTTCTAATAAATACTGTTTGGACAATAGATTTCTTAACAATATTTAACATAAAATTACGAGTTAGTAAGTATGAGTTAATATATTATGGTATACAAAAAAAAAAATATAATTCAAACAAAAATATAAAATTAAAGGTCACACATGTAGATAAAATGTAAGAAAACAATTTTAGTACTTAATTATTTGCTAATGCTTATTCAGACTGTCATCATTAAACAAGGTAAACATTGCAAAATAAAAAACATCGTCAAGGCATTTTTGTTGCGGGCGACAATTTGCTTAGACAGCGAAAAATAAACGCAAAACCTAAAGTATGACGCACTAGGTGCCCTCATAATCGACGGAGTTAATATATCTATGCTCCGCTATTTTTCTAGCTGGGCATTCAGCGTCTCCCGTTTTGTGGTCACAAGGCTTTTTAAAGCGGGAGCAAGTCGCGCATCTCGGAGTGTCAGATTTCTTCGTACATTCGGACATAGACGAACTCCCACCGACTCTGTTCAGGCAGTGCGCAGACGAACTTAGTTTACCGTTCTATAAATTAATAAACCAATCCTTCGAAGAGGGCACTTTTCCTAATCAATTAAAAAAAGCTTTAATTAAACCTATCCATAAAAAAAACGCTAAAACAGACCCCAGCAATTACAGACCAGTTTCCCTTCTTCCTACAGCATCCAAAGTCTTCGAAAGAGCAATGTGTGATCGTGTTTATTCCTTTTGTGAAAAATACAAGGTATTCGATGACTGCCAAAATGGATTTCGCAAAAACAGATCCACAACGCTAGCTGTTTATAAATACATGCAGGAAGCATTAAACATTATAAATAATAAACGATATGCAATAGGGATACTACTCGATATGACAAAGGCCTACGACAAAGTGCAATTTAAAATACTATTAAATAAGTTAAAAGGAATAGGAATACGCGGGAAAGCCCATGCCTGGTTCGCTTCATTTTTAAAAGATCGAGAGCAATTAGTGGAGATTGAATATTACAATAAAAAAACAAAGGAAGTGCAGCTCATAAGATCTGGTGTTGAATCAATACATGCATCAATTCCCCAGGGAAGTGTTATTGGCTGTCTCCTTTTCCTCATATATATAAACGACCTCCCCAAAATCATAGACGGGCCATGTGTACTTTTTGCGGACGATATCTCAATCCTGACCTCATGCCAAACAATTGATAATTTAAATGAACAACTTACAACTATTCTTGGGAAAGTTATAAACTGGATGAGCGACCATAACCTCGAAATAAATTTTACCAAAACCAAATTAATAGCGTTTCACCCTTGGCAGAAAAAAGAAATAAATATAAACCTTACCTTTAATCAACAAAAAATAGAAACAGTTAATAATTTCACTCTCCTAGGCCTAACAATAGACACACATATAAACTGGAAAACACATATACGGACAGTAAAATCTAAAATTTCAAAGTTTTCATATGCTCTCCGCGAAATTAAAAAGACAACAAATATACAAACCGCACTAGCCACATACTACGCTTATGCCCACGCTTGGTTCAACTATGGCATCATCTTATGGGGAAATAGCACAGATGCTCCGTCCTTATTTACCCTCCAAAAGAAGCTAATACGAATAATTACTAATATTGAACCAACGGATAGTTGCAAACCTTACTTCCAGAAACACAAGATTCTCACCTTAGTTAGTATATACATTTTAGAACTGTGTAAACTAGTCCGCAAATACCCAGATGCTTATAACACACGGGGCGACATACAAACGAATTATTCGTTACGCCATAAAAACAGATTGAATTTGCCTCCTTCCCGCCTTAAATCACACTCATCTAGTCCATATTCTATGTCAATAAAAATATACAACAAATTACCAGAAGACTTAAGAAACCAAAATAAAACCAGTATATTTTTAAGTGAATTAAAGAAATATTTAATTAAAAAAAGCTATTACACAGTCGATGAATATCTATCGGATAAATTCAATGATAATATATAATAACGAATAATTAAATTTACTTAGCAAAATGACAAATACAATTTTTACATATTTAAATGACTAGTGTACGATTATTTATATTAAGAGATGAAATTTAACTATTAAATTTAGTTTAATATTTAATTTTTGACATTTATGTAAGTTGACATCGAATAATTGTACTGTACCTACTTTTTATTTTTTATTATTATGTTATTTTTGGATTTGATGAGAAATAATAATTATGTTGTTAGTATATGGATGTGTTACTTGTGTGATGAATGTGTTCTTTTTAAGTTTTATTGATTTAATTTATGATTATTTTTTATTGTGTTATTACATTTTGAATTGTATAAGATAAATTGAAATTGAATGTAAACTATGCTAAAAATAATGACCATTTTTCAAGCGACTAACAATTAAACAATTTAAATACAATTAAATATATATAATAAAATAATGAATTGATAATAATGGATAGTATAATATTAATAGAATAAGTAAATGGATGGGATTATAAAAGATTTAATAGGATATGAAACATTTTAAACTGAATAGTAATAAAGCGGTCTTCCTCTCTACAGATTTACTAAATTTGCTGTGCCCGACAGGGTCCATAATTGTTTCTATGTTTTATTTACCACCTGTAATAATTGTACATTATGGAGTAGCAATAAATGATTTTGACTTTGACTTTGACTTTGACTTTGACTTTGACATCGTATGACCTACGCCACCGCAGTGACCACATACAGAAAATAGTTCTCTGCAAGATTTGGCTGCATGACCATACTGCTGGCATTTGTAACACCTCGTAACTAACGTGAAGTCCCTGACAGGACATGATGACCAATTTATAAAAATCCTTGATTGAGGAATTACAATTTTTCGTATATTGGCCGCAACTTCAATAACATAGTTACAGGTCGCAGCCTCTCTATTGCCAAATTTGTGGCTTAATTTTACCAAGATCAAGTTAATTAAGTAATTACTTTAGTTGAAAATGAGTTTTTTGTTTATAGAGATATTCTATTAATTAATTTTAGTCTCAAAAGACAAGTTTAGGTCTATTCAATTGAAATATGATAATTGGATATCCCGTTTAGAAGATATGAGGGGAAAACCCTGTCGGAAAATGGGTTGGTCCCATCTGACGGCCTACTCAATACTTTATTGCATTCCCTAATGTGTACTGTTAAAACATTAAATCAATTATGGAGCCTGTCGGGCACAGCAAAGTTAATTTTTAATAGGAGAGAGGATGAAGGCGCTTTTTGTTAAGAGTAAAATAAATATTAAACTAAAATAGTATCATTAATATTATTTACCTTTATGGTATTTATATAAGTTTTTATATATTTGGTTTTAAGTTACATTTATGAATTTTTGTATTATATAACTCTAAAACGCGCGCGCTCATTGGTCAAATCAAATAGCGAGCGCTTGTCCGGCTTCCTGTTACACACTTCCGTCCCTTTTCACGACATAACTCCCACAGATTGCAGGAGAGCGAGAGGAACGATGCACACATCAAAATGGGGAAGGCTGGTCAAAGTTTGGTAGATGGCGTGTCCATAGCTTAGTCCCAATTTGTCCAATGAGGACAAACTATTTTGAAATTTAAACTGACATTGACAGATTTTCAACTAATGACGATGCTTGGTACAAGCTATGCTAGCGCCATTAGTTCCACAGTTGCCATCCCCATTGCATGAAGCTGCCCCACCTTCCCCTGCTTACTCGAACAGCTTCTGGCAAAATATTAGCAGCTGCACAGGTTGATCTAGGTCTAGCAATGCTTGCCAAGATCGGTCCATGGATGGACGACTATCTACATCTAATATTATAAAGAGGAAAGATTTGTATTTTTGTGTGTGGGTGTGTGTATGTTTATAATGAATAAACTCAAAAACTACTGCGCCGATTTCAAAAATACTTTCACCATTAGAAATCTACATTCACCCTGAGTAACATAAGCTATATTTTATCCCCATACTCCTACGGGAACGGGAACAACGCGGGTGAAATCGCGTGACGTCCGCTAGTCAATTATATACAGACTCCTCAAGCACGTTAAATCTTTAGTCCAAACTAAAATTTGAAGATCATTGGTCTTTTAACACAACCAGTGCTACCAAGGGGTACCACTGTACCAGATAGTGGGCTATAGAGGTCAAAGTCGCTCTCCATATAAAATTCTAAAAGGTCTCACTTGCATCCGGTTAAATAGGCTTGTGTCCTGAAAAAATCTAATTAGTCCGTCAGTTAAAATATCAAAAAATATTTTTCAAGTATTTTTTCTTTTGTTACGTAAACCAAAATTGACGAAGATACGACGCTTTTAAAATTCTCAATACGTCACGCCGTGCTATAATTTTGAGTGCGTTGTGACGTCACGAGCCCCCACTCCCGAGTTTTGATGCGTTTTACCAACAAAAAATACTTATCCATTATTTTTCATTTCTCTAACTGATGGACTAAATAGATTTGCAATATAATGATGTTGGAAACTAGCCTGTTGTTAGCCGACCCCAACATACTTGCGAAAAGACTCGGCAGATGATAATAAAAATAAACCTAAGTATGTACCTACTTTGAAAAATACCTTGATGTTAAATCATGCTATTTTTTTCTTGTCACTCCAAACACGTTTATCCTTGAACTCGATTGATAAACAACACATTATCCGCAAAGAGTACTGACACCGGAAAACAGGAAACTGGCAACACCAATCGTGTGCATGTCAAAACGCTGCAAACTTCTTTCAACCGTAACAGGCAAGAATCAAGGTTGAAAATCAAATGGAAAGTTGTAATTGATATGTTTGGCAAAATTAGTCTTGCATGACGAATGCCAATAGTTTATTGAAGGCGGAAATGGTAACGAATAAATCACATGAGAAGGAAAATTTTGTAAGAAATGTTTGAATGCAGAGCGCATCCTCATTTGCTGCTAATTTTGGTATTTTAAACTCTTTGGACATGAGGCTACATTGCCAATTAGCTTCTTATAGTTTATTGACTCTATTCTGGACAAGCTACCAAGGAAGAACTAAAGGATAGATCACAGTGAAGGTCTCACTATAAATTATTCTTCAGTATTAAGTACCTACTGCACTGCACGAGATCAGCATGAGTCGTTCGGGATTTTTTTCTATGAACCTCCATACAAGTTACAGCACCAGAACGACATCGCCTCGAATCGGGATCAGCTAAAGTCTGCGCCAGATAAGTAGGAATTAAAGGTCATTGCTCTTTCCTTAATTTCTCTGCGTAGTTACCCCGACAATACATTATGAATCTTATTACTAGAAAAAGTCAAGGATCACGATAAAAATCGTTTCGGGACAAATTTATGTCATTACTAGCTGACCCACGCAACTTCGTCTTCGTCACATATAAAAGAGAAACAGCTCACAAAAGAAATACATTTTTCCCCGTTTTTGCAATATTTTTCATTTATGCTCCGCTCCTTTTGGTCGCAGCGTGATGTTATATAGCCTATAGCCTTCCTCGATAAATGGACTACCCAACACTGAAAGAATCATTCAAATCGGACCAGTAGTTCCAGAGATTAGCGCGTTCAAACAAACAAACACTGCAGCTTTATAATATTAGTATAGATTTCTGTTTTCGGAATTATGTATTTAAATAAATGTATGCGGGTTCATGACCTTTATTTCCTACTTATCTGCCGCAGACTAGTTCAACTTTAGAAGAGGCAATGCCGCTCGGATGTCGGTGCAGTGTACTGTGGGTTTTATACATCTACCGAAAACCAGTTATCTACCGATACCAATATCGTTACATAAGTATTCAAATAATCGTTTAATTCGAAGCAATCCAATGTTTAGGAAGTCATAATATTAACTTATTAACATTAGCAAAATATTGTTTTGGTGAATTAATTATTTTAACCACGTGCAAAGAAGGAAAATCTCACGCTTTTTGCTACGAGGTCATACGCCGCAAACGAGATAAAATAATAGGAGTACCTAGGTAATAATGATTATGTTATTATTTATTTATTTTAATATTATCAAGTAGGTACTTACCTATATGTAAGTGGCTGAAAAGTTGAAAGTGTGGTAATCGGTTGTCGTGGTATGGGCATGTGATGCGGAGGGATGAGGAAAATGTCGTGAGAAAAGTTTTGAGTATGGATGTACCACAAACAGCATGTACAATAAAAATGCTGTGTTGAATAAGGCAGAAACGTATTTATTTATGAAATCACTGGGATCTGTGTGGATCTTACAATGGTGCAGAGTCAATAAGAAGACCAAAAAGCGGCGATGTTGTCAATATGAAAATTACAAATTCAATATTTTACCACAGACAATTAAAACTAAAATAAAATCGATTATTAAATAATTTACAAAATATATTTATGTTTGATATTGAATCGAACATAGTTTCGAGGGCGAGAAGTAATACAAAGAAAGAGTTATTAAAACCCAGCAAATAAACTTTAAGAAAATACACTAGTACATAGCATAGTTAAAAACTTAATGGGATGGGTATAAGAGTAAAAGAAGACCAAAGAAACGATGGATTCATGGACTGTGTGAAGGATGATTTAGCAAGAAAGGAAATGTCTGAGGAGATGACGAGTAATAGAGAAGTATGGGAGAAGGCATGCAGCGCCGACCACAAAAAAAAAGAATTAGGATATGGGCAAGATAATGATGACGAGGTAATAATAATAATTATCAAGTAGGCATTAAAGTAAATACTGTTTCTATTTATAAAATAAACTTCACAACTGGCCAGTCATAATATCCTGGTGAATTGGTACCCAAAGTAGGCACAATTTGGGGTGCGATGTCAGAAGTCCTCCACGTGTGTCTGGCGGCTGCTGGTCCCTCTCGATACGTCTGGAGGGAAGAGCAGCTGCTGGGCCGGTGCACCCTGGACGCGGCGGTATCCTTCTCCGGGGAATGAGAGGAAATGAGAGTTTCCTTTTATCCCCCGGGGAATGTGACCGCCGCGGCTAATGAATCTGACAAAGATAGGGTCCTTTCAGGAGCAACGGTGCGTTCCTCTGCGTGACCCTCTGTAAAGCAGAGGGCACAGCTGAGGAATGAGGGCGGGCTTGGTGTGCACTCACCCTGCCTCCGAGCAGACAGAGAAGGATCCGTCCTCCTCTGTCACCGTCAATCTCGTAATCTGGCTATCGAAGCGCTGTGGATCACGTCTCGCGGTTTCGATAGGGGACCGAGGGTCTTGGCTTAACCGCCCGGACCGCGAGGTAGAAAACCTCTATAAAAAGTTACCCCGAATCCCAAGTGGCGACGCACCGCGAGGGGATGTATGGCTGACGGGTGTTCCATGGAACAAATCAGTCGCTAGTGCACTCCTCGC
The DNA here is from genome assembly GCA_905147715.2 of Xestia xanthographa. Classification (NCBI taxonomy): domain Eukaryota; kingdom Metazoa; phylum Arthropoda; class Insecta; order Lepidoptera; family Noctuidae; genus Xestia; species Xestia xanthographa. The sequence goes on along the minus strand of LR990653.1, from coordinate 22,930,921 downwards.
CAGGGTACCTGCAGACCTCCATGGCGAGTAACAAATGCTTAAATCTGCCCTTCTAGGTACAGGGGTCTCTGCCTAGATTGTATGTTATTTCCCCCATTCTCGTGGGATTAGATATGGAAGATTTTAATAAAAAAACAAACACCGCCGGCAACGGCAAGATGGAGGAGAGGAGGGATGCGGCGTCGGAGTCCGACGTAGCATCAAGTGAGGTGAGCGCGGGAGGCTCAGAGAGCTCCCGTCGCGCGAGGGCTGGGACGCCTGCGGAGAACAGCAAGTTCTTCCGCAAGCGGCCCAGGCGGGATGGCGACCGGGGGTCGTCATCCGGAGATGAGGAGGCCTCGGCCCGAAAAATCCCCACCAACAAGCGTGGGGGGATCCGGGGCAAGGGGAGGGGGCTCTCTGCCCCCGTGAGGTCGGCAAGACCTGCCGAGGAGGTGCGCCCCCCGGGCACTACTGTTCCCGGGTCTGGCGACGAGGCGGGTGCAACTGGCGGCTCCGAGGCGGAGCGTAAGGCCAGGTTTGCTAAGGAGGTGGAAGCCGCAATAAGGGGCGTGGCCAATAAGATGAAGACCTCATCCAAACTCAAGGCCATACCCGGCGCTTCCGCCTCCATCATGGCGGCAGCGGAGGCCAACTTTGCGAGGCCTCCACCACCTCCTTCGTCAGAGGGAGATGTGGCCAAACTGCGGGAGGAGGTGGCCCGCCTGACGGCCACCATGGAGGTTCTCCAAAAGGAGAACGCCAAGCTCCATGCAGACCTGGCCAATCTGCGCGAGGCTGGTAGCCGTGCTGCGCCTCCAAATGGGGGCCACCAACAGCAGCAGCAACAGCGACAAGCCGAGCCCGTGCCGGTGGAGAACCAGGTCCTGAACCTGGTTCGGCAGGAGCTGGCTTCCTTCCAGGCGCGGTTCTCAGTCCTGGAGGGAATTGTTCTGCGCCCCGCCCTGGGTGCAAAGAAGGCAGCCGCGGGCCCGAGCACGATGCCGAGTACGGTGTCATACGCGGCTGCTGCGGCTGCCACACCCGGACCTGGGCCGTCGAGCCAGTCCTCCGGCAGGGCTGCGGCGCCCCCTCCCCCTGGAAAGTCAGCTCCGGCGCAACCGGCGCCAACTAAGAAGGCGCCCAGGAGGAGAAAGGGCAAGGCGGCTGCACAGGCGGCGACTGTGTCGGCTCCAGCGCCAGCGGCGCCAGTGCCAGCGGCGAGTGGGCCAGTGCCTGCGGCAAGCCAGCTGCCGCCGCCACCACCGCCCCCCCAGCCCCCAACACCTGCGGCTGAAGCCGGATGGCAGGTGGTCGGAGAGAAGAAGAAGGGGAGGAAGGCGGCCAAAAAGGCCCGAAATGTGGAGCGGCAGCGCCAGCACAGGGCGCGAAAGATCGCGGCTAGGCTTCGCGCCCCGAAGACCGCGGCTGTAGTGATCACACTACAGCCGGACGCGGAAAAGAGGGGCGTGTCCTACCGCGACCTTCTGGCGAAGGCGAAAGAGGCGGTGAATCTCAGTGAGCTTGGGATCACCGGGGGCCTCCGGCTTAAAGTCACCGCGACAGGGGCCCGATTGCTGGAGATCCCCGGTGAAACCAGCGGCTCGTCCGCCGACTCTCTGGCTGAAAAGCTCAGAGCGTCCCTAAACGCGGACGAGGCCCGAGTGTCCAGGCCCGTCAGATGCGCAGACCTGCGCATCCTGGGTCTGGACGACTCGGTTACCGAGGAGGAGGTGGTGGCTGCCGTCGCCAGGTCCGGAGGGTGCCCTGCCGATCAGGTCAGGGCAGGCGCCATTCGCCCGGACTCCACGGGTATGCATACCGTTACGGTATGCTGCCCGGTGACGGCGGCTAAAGCCATAACGGAGGGCCGAAGGCTACTGGTGGGCTGGGTCTCAGCGCAGGTGAAGCTGCTAGAGCCCAGACCTCTGAGGTGCTATCGCTGCCACGTGGGACACCACGTGTCAGTACAGTGCGCCTCGGAGGTTGACCGCAGCGGACTCTGCTTCCGTTGCAGCCAGCCCGGTCACGTATCCGCGGCTTGCTGTGCCACGCCGCACTGCGGTGCCTGTGCGGCGGCTGGCAAGCCAGCCGACCACCGGGCTGGAAGCAAGGCCTGCGCTGCACCCACCAAGGCCACCAGAGGCAAGGGGAGGCCCTCCGCCGCCACTACCACCACCGTCGCCACCGCCGCAGCCGCAACTGCCACCGTTGTCGCTGCCACTGTCGCCGCCACAGAGGGGCCCTCGCAGGGGGCTAGGGAGGAAGCGGTAATGGAGTGCCAATAACGGCCCCATTACGCTTCCTCCAAGCGAACATCAACCACTGCGCCTGCGCTCAGGATCTGTTGCTCCAGAGCATGGCGCAGTGGTTGATTAATATTGCTGTGGTCGCTGAGCCGTACTTTGTCCTCCCCAGGGAAGACTGGGTGGCGGACCTTAGCGGCTCAGTGACCATAGTGTCGTCGGCCGCCGCCGGTACCCCGACCCTTGAAGGTGTCAGGAGGGGTCGGGGGTGCGTAGCAGCCCGGTTCGGGGAGATCGTAGTGGTGGGAGTATACTTCTCCGCGAGCCGAACTCTCGCCGAGTTCCACAACTCTCTCGCAGAGTTGAGTGTTGTCGTCGGAAACCATTCCCTCCCCGTGCTTGTCCTCGGGGACTTCAATGCCAAGAACTTGGCTTGGGGTTCTCGTTGCACAGACGTGCGGGGAAGGATGGTGGAAGACTGGGCCCTGGAGAAGGGCCTGGTCGTCCTAAATCGGGGTTCTGTCCCCACGTGTGTGCGGATGCGGGGCGAGTCGGTGGTGGACATTTCGTTTGCTAGCCCCGCTCTGTCGCCGCGTGTCGTTGACTGGCGTGTCATGGAGGGGGTGGAGACCTATTCCGACCACCGGTACATCCGGTTCGACGTCTCCACCCAGACCTCAAGCGCGCCGGTCCAACAGGCCCCGAGTGGTCCGCGTTGGGCGCTGAAGCAGCTGGACCGGGAGCTCCTCCTGGAAGCCTCGATTGTGCAGGCCTGGGTGACATCACCGGGCAGGCCTGCCGACGTAAACAATGAGGCAAGGTGGTTCCAGGAGGCCATGTCCGACATCTGCGACGTGGCAATGCCCCGCGTTCGGCCAAGAAGCGCCCGGCGTCAGGTGTACTGGTGGTCGCGAGAGATAACGTCTCTGCGCAAAGCGTGCGTCGCTGCACGGCACCTGTACGCCAGGCATCGCAGGCTCCGCATCCGCCCACCGGATGCGGCAGCCATTGAGGCGGAGCTATATGAGGGGTACAGAGCGGCGAAGACTGCTCTCCGCGAGGCTGTCCTGCGGGCCAGGGATCTGGCCCGCGAGGAGATGCTGGGGACTCTCGACAGTGATCCGTGGGGGCGCCCTTACAAGTTGGTGCGGGACAAACTCCGCCCCTGGGCCCCCCCACTGACGCAGAGTCTCCGGCCTGAGCTCGTGGAGGACGTGGTGAGCACTCTGTTCCCTTCGCGAGGGGAACACCCACCCCCGCCTATGGCTCCGCCGCCTGCGGTGCTGGAAGCGGATCATCAGGACGACGACGACGACACTCCGGAGGTGACTGGGGTAGACCTGAGAGTGGCGGTACGCAGGCTCAGTGCCAAAAATACCGCCCCGGGACCCGATGGCTTGCCTGGCAAAGCCTGGGTCCTGGCCTCGGAGGCTCTCGGGCCCCGACTGGAGGGGCTCCTAAGCGCATGCTTGGAGAGAGGCCAGTTCCCGCTTCGTTGGAAGACGGGGAAGCTGGTCCTCATCCGGAAGCCGGGGCGCCCTGCGGACTCTCCGTCCGCATACCGGCCCGTGGTGCTGCTCGACGAGGTGGGCAAGCTCTTTGAAAGAGTCATTGCGAACCGCCTCGCCGAGCACCTTGCGGGGACTGGGCCGGACCTTGCGGAACACCAGTTTGGTTTCCGCAAGGGGCGCTCTACGGTGGACGCCATCATGCGCGTGAGAGCCCTCACGACGGGGGATGCGGTTTCCAGGGGTGGGGTTGTCTTGGCGGTGTCTCTCGACATCGCCAACGCCTTCAACTCCATGCCCTGGAGCTGCATTAGGGAGGCACTCCGGTATCACCGGGTGCCGACCTACCTCCGTCGAGTGGTCGGGGACTATCTGACGGACAGAGCCGTCATCTACCCCGGTCGCAGCGGAGAATGGAACCGGCGAGAGATGTCGTGCGGTGTTCCGCAGGGATCGGTCCTAGGGCCGTCCTTGTGGAACATCGGTTACGACTGGGTGCTGCGCGCCGACCTCCCTAGTGGTGTCAGCGTAGTTTGCTACGCTGACGACACGCTGGTGCTGGCCCAGGGGAGGTCGCACGAGGCGGCGGCCGAAGTGATGACACGCGGGGTTGCGACAGTCGTTGAGAGGATCCGGCAACTGGGTCTCGAGGTGGCATTGCACAAGTCCGAGGCCATGTGCTTTCATGGGCCTCGGAATGCGCCACCTCCGGGATCCTTACTCACGGTAGGAGGGGTATCCATCGGTGTCGAGTCGACTTTGAAGTACCTAGGACTCGTCCTCGACAGCCGGTGGAACTTCGTGGAGCACTTCCGACGTTTGGCCCCCAAACTGGAACGGACTGGGGCTGCCTTCAGGCGGCTCCTGCCCAACCTGGGGGGGCCGAACGCCTCCTGCCGGAGGCTCTACGCGGGAGTCGTGCGGTCCATGGCCCTTTACGGGGCCCCGGTGTGGGCGCGTTCTTTGAGGCGGCGTGCCGCCCACTACCTGAACGCGCCCCAAAAGGTAGTAGCCGTAAGGCTGGCCCGGGGCTACCGCACGATTGCCCGCGATGCGGCGAGCCTCCTTGCCGGATTGCCGCCATGGGATCTGGAGGCGATAGTCCTCGCGCGCCTGCATGAATGGCGCGCGGAGGCGCTACGCCGGGGGGAAACTCCGCTGCAGCGACAAATTGTCGCTCAGTGGCGATAAGTCCCCTCTTTGAGGAGTGGCTTGAGAGACGCCACGGCGTCCTCACCTTCCGCCTGACGCAGGTCCTCACCGGACACGGAGTGTTCGGGAGGTTCCTGCACCGAATCGGGCGGGAGGAAACGCCCGGGTGCTTCCATTGTGAGGATCGACCGGAGGACACGGTGGAACACACGGTGGAGGTGTGCCCCGCGTGGGCGGAGCACCGCCGTGTCCTCGAAGCGGCGATCGGCGGCGGCGACCTCTCGCGTCCGGCCCTGGTGCAAGCCATGGTCCGGAGCGAGACGGAATGGGACGCCGTCACCTCCTTCTGCGAAGCAGTAATGCTAGAGAAGGAGGTGGCGGAACGTGAGAGGGAGAGAACCTCTCAACGTCCCGGCCGCCGCGGGAGACGCCCCGGGCGTCGGGGGCCACCACCACGTAGCCCCCGGCCACCGTAGGCGCGGGCCTGTGGACGGTGAGCTATGGGCTAGCTCGCCGTCCTTCCGTCTCATGACATGACGACAGGCCGTGTCGACGGCGCGTTAGTGTTCCACGCGCGCCTCAAAGAGAGTCAGCAAAAAGGAAGGGGTCCGTAAGGACCGATGCCTGCCGGGGTTGCGGGACTATTCGAAAGAGATACCGTGGCCCCGGAACACAAAGGGCGATGAAGGAACATGGATGGGTTTTAGTCAGTAAAAGTCTGACACTCCCTCCTGCTCCGCCCAGAGCGGGAGGGGTTATTTGATGATTTCCCATCCGAAAAAAAAAAAAAAAAAAAAAAAAGTAGGCACAATTTCGTAGCCAGAAAATAGGGCCTACGCCGTAACCGTGCTACGTCGTAGGCATTTCGTACCAATATTTTCGAAATGATTATAACTTTCTAATGATGCGTTCTATATTATTAATGCAGTACTTTTTTTTGTTAGCCTATATTGTCCCACTGCTGGGCAAAGGCCTCCCCCATAGCCTTCCACTCCTCTCTCCGTGCGGCTTTCTCAGGCCAATCTATAACAAACGCCTCTAAGTCATCACTCCAGCGTTTTCTAGGCCTTCCTCGGTGACGACGATGCCCGTCTTCTGGCACCCACTGTGTGACGACTCTGACCCATCGGTCCTGATTCATTCGACAGACATGGCCCGCCCACTCCCACATCAACCCAGCAGTCTTGTTAATACATATTCAATTTAAATAATATTTTTGAATTCATTGTTTGACATAAAAATAGCCTATCATCAGTGACTATTTTTGTAAGAAGCGGAAGTCTGGTGAATTAGAAACTTCGTCCATCGTCGAAATTGATCTTTTTCAGAAAAATTACACAATAATATACAATTATAGGGCAAGACCTTGATTTTGATTTGATCCGATTTCGGTAATAAGGAAACCAATAAACATGAAAAATAAATCAATTTTGAAAATAAAATATGTCTCTATTCATTAAATTATGTTTGTTTTGAACTTTGTTTACCTAGGTAGGTACTACAAAGTACTCACCGCATCCGGAAAATAGTAATTAAGATATCCGATTGTGCATTATAATTATTTCTGGTGATAAAGTTTATTATCTTTAATTAGTCTATTACCGGGTAGCGCGTAAATAATTCAACATTATTACAATTTACATGGTGGAGTAGATAGGCCGTAGAGGGGCACGTGGCTTCATGATTACTGCCGCTTGGGTCGATCTTTAGGTTAAGCCGTGCTTACCCAGGTTGGTCCGTGGAGGGGTGACCACCCATTACATACCGAGTTTCCTCCGTGCCTCGGAAATCATGTCAAGCCGTTGGTCCAGGCAGCCATTTGTAGAGCATTTAGCGCGAAAGTCTGCCAACCAGTCTTACTAAGGGGTATCGTATTACCCAATACTAACTAGGTACCTAGTAAAAGTCAGAAAGGCAGTCACTCCATGTAAAATATTAGTATTCAGCTGCATCCCGTTAGACAAGGGTTGTCATCCGTCCCGGTACACCGGGACATGTCACTGGTTTGGCATTTAAATTCTGTCCCGGCCGTCCCGGTTGATCTACAAAATGTCCCGGTATTGCAATTGCAACGTTAATACGTAAGAACTAAAGAACGTAATCGCTTTCACGTAGAGACGGTCGAAAACATAATTAAATGGAAGTTCAATTACAATGACATGTTCAGAATTTCATAATTTATAATGTTACCTACCTACCTTAGGCCAAGTTTCCTCACAGACCAGTTTTCCATTCTCCCCTTTCAGTCATCACTTCGGCGAAATAGGGATGTAAATATCTCCTAATGGGTTCACACGTCTCCTCCGCTTAACGATGGAACTGTGAGGAATTTGGAATAGTTGCGGTTTGCAGTTCCTTGTTAAATTGTTATAGAGCCGTGAACTGCATACCTAACTAAGTAACTATTACCTGCTGCAGTGTAAACTTGACCTTAAATGTGTTGTTGTGCAATTTAATTCGTGTAATCAAATAGGTATGTTTCGTTCGGCAATGATCTTGACACTTGTGCATGATACGGACGGAAGTAGGTAGTCAAATAATTTGTGACCACAAAAAATAAGATATATACATGTGTACCTAGGTAGGTAAACATAGGTATGTTTATTTCCTAACTGTAATAACATGATTGGCAAGGCAATTCACATAATCTAGCTAGGTAGGTAGGTATATTAAAATAATTAAAGCTTTAAAATTTTATTGTGAAACAAGAAAGTCCTATGCCACCAAGTTTACTGTTACTTAATCGATCTCTAATGTTTCTGGGCCGGCTAGAAGGTAAACGCGCAAGTCAGAGCTCCGGTAAGATGCTCAGACACGATCAAGAAGGCTGTTTGAGACAACCTGTAACCGAGCGCTCCACACTGCAGAAGACCGCATGGCTTGGAGACTTGTCGTATGTGGCGGGATCCTCAGCATGGAGGAAATTACCTACAAAGAGAAGGAATTGATCTCTTATTTCGGAAAACAACCTTAACAAGCTCAAGTTAGATTTACGTTCTGCCCAGGTTGATCACTAGAAAGCAATGATGAATGTGTATGTTAAACCCCTGTCGAATACCACTACATCTTTCGCTAAATAGGGCTTTATTTATCAGACCACACCGAAGTTACTTTTTGTGAAGCAACGTTTACGTGTGTGTCTGAGTTTTAATGGGCGGATGACAAAAAGTTATCTCGTTGATCAACACGAAATTATATTTATATTAGACTAGCGGACGTCACGCGGTTTCACCCGCGTAGTTCCCGTTCCCGTGGGAGTACGGGAATAAAGTATAGCCTATGTTACTCAGGATGAATGTACCTAGCTTTCTAATGGTGAAATATTTTTTAAAATCGGCGCAGTAGTTTTTGAGTTTATTCATTACAAACATACAAAAAAACAAATCTTTCCTCTTTATAATATTATAGTGTAGATATCTTCGGTATGAATGCACTAAAGATTTTAATCGTGCTCGCCTTTGTATCTTTAACCTCTAAAAAGCGCTGATTCTCAGCTTCAATTAATCATCTAGGTAGATGCCTAATTCGATTTGATTTATCAGGTGTTAAAGAAAAAAATTCGAACAAGCATGATATACGACTAAACAGGTTCGTTCCTTTTCCTTATCCAAATAAATAATGCTAATACAAGTGTCGAAAGGATTAAAAGATACTTATGTATAAGCCGACAGCGGGTCTAAAATGGCCGCATTAGCAGAATCGTTTTGTGAATCACGTTAAAAATTTAAAATTGTTAAAATGGACTTTATTGTAATTAACATAAAGTCCATTTTAAGAATTGAAATGTTTTAACGTGATTCATGCTAAGATTCTGCGTAGGATCTGTTAAAGCGGCCATTTTAGACCCGCAGGAAAGAAATAATATTCTGCCAACGAAAATGGCGTAATATCATGTAAGGATCGTGTAAGGATTAGTTTTTGCCTAATCACACAATTGTTAAGGGGTAATATTTTACCTGGTCTTCTGAGGACCGACACTGCCAACACTTGTTTATTTTTTTCCATAAATTGATTACAGAGTATGCATTTGTTTCCAAGTCATGGATGTTTATATGTAGGTATAATATGTATTTACAAACAAAAAGTATCTATGTATTATATCAACTATCTGGTGTCCACGACACAAGCCTCGTTGCTTAATGTGGCACTAGATGGCGCTGTGTGTTAATGTCCAGCAATATTTATTTTTATTTATTAGAGTGGGACAAAGTGGACACAAACATTTTAAACATTCCACTCTGTCCCACTGGTACGATATCTACAACCCGGTCACATTATCTCGAGACCTGGCGTCGATGACGTCACGTCGCGTCGGCGCTCTGATATGGTGCGCAAAATAAGTATCCTCTAGTAGGATAGGATAGGATATTATTATAAACAATAAGATTTCCAACAAAACAAATATTGTGTTAATTAATTTAATGTAGGTAATATTATTATAATGATATGATTAAAATTGCGGGAGGTTCGCATTCCAGCGAGGTCTCGAGATAATGTGACCGGGTTGTAACTACAATTAATCCAACTTTTTACTAGCCTACCACATTATTGAGACACGACTCGACAGACTCGTCATTTTGATGGCGATATCCGCTCAGAAGGATTTTAACGATACGTAAACAGAAGACGAATAGCACTAGATTTGACAAAAATGTAGTATTTTAATCTTATCCTAGAGCTTCAACTGACGGTCGGACGTTTTATAGACATTATTGTAAAACTATTTCATCTGATACCTCATAACCAGCCTATAACATTCCAACTGCTAGCAGACTGGCTCCCTCTCTATGACAGGGAGTGGGCCCAGGCCCTACTCTCTAACGTCCGTCCGTCCATCCATGTCTAGCGCACGTCTGCAGATGAGTGCGAGTGAGAGAGACGGACGGACGGACGGACGTTAGAGAGTAGGTAGGGCCCCGGAGCCGTATACCACGCGAGCTAAGTTCGATGTACTAACGATTTCATAGACGGCCTTCCAATTTTCACCCTTATGCCCTAAGATGTAAGGTTGAAAAGTCGGTAGCACCTACGAGTGTCTATGATTGTTCAACTTTGAAAAAGCTCTTGCTGTGGTTAAAATATTCGTATCAGCCAGTCAGCAAAGAGGTCGGAGTGTGATTCTATGGGACACTCCCTTTATCGTCGTCTTCATTACATATCGTTAAAGAGTTGAAAAAACCGGCCAAGTGCGAGTCGGACTCGCGCACGAAGGGTTCCGTACCAATTTTTATTAAAAAATCACGTTTGTTGTATGGGAGCCCCCCTTAAATATTAATTTTATTCTGTTGTTAGTATTTGTTGTTATAGCGGCAACAGAAATACATCATCATCTGTGAAAATTTCAACTGTCTAGCTGTCACGGTTCATGAGATACAGCCTGGTGACAGACAGACGGACAGACGGACAGATGGACAGACGGACAGACGGACAGACAGACGGACAGACAGCGAAGTCTTAGTAATAGGGTTCCGTTTTTACCCTTTGGGTACGGAACCCTAAAAATCACGTAATGGCAAAAAATAGCTGTTTTACCGTGTGCCAGCTAGCTATCAACAACTTTTTTTATGATTTAATAACCTATTCAACATTAATAAATTAATACGTTTTTTTTTTATGATGGACAACTATCGATTTCTCAAAATATGACGACAAGATTGATTCACAAACGAAACAGGTCTTCATAAATTAATATCGTAATATTTGAAAGTTTGTTTTGAATATTTTAAGTGCAACCACATTTGAAGGACTTTTTGGGTCAGCCGTTGGTCTACAGCCAATCAGAACGAGTAAGTGCAACTATGACGTACTCGAGATCGTCCAATGAGAGACGTTTTGCCTTCCGGCGCCCGCGCACTTTCTTATAACAAGCCAATGAGAGAACGTTATATTGTCACAACTGTTTTTGTTTTTTATTTATGCCTTATTATCATACCAGATGATAATAAGGCATAAATATATATTGCATAGTGAGGCATTTGTTTTGACGCAATAAAACAGGTTAATTATTCAATTAAAATAATCTATTAACAGTTATTTCTTCTTCTTTTTCTTATTCTTATTAGACTTAAACTTAAGTTTCTGCTTGATCTTCTCCTTGCGTATTCTTTCCTTGACGATCTGTTGTTTGTTCTTGAATTCTTTAGATTTCCCTTCTGTTGCTTTCTTGACGATACGTTCGTTGTGTTTCACCCAATGTGGGCGGAACTCTGAAGCTACGGGGACAAAGGTACAATATTAGTCAACATTTAAGAAAAAAAACATAACGGTCATCATGCTTGCCGTGGCAGAGCATATTTCGCTAATTATGTCACAAATCCTATGTAACACAATGTTGTGTAAACTATTTAATGACTAATTATCTTAACTCTACTTATACATATACGGTGTAAATAGCCTCAAAGCGAAAACTGTTACCTTAAATTCAATTTTCGTCATGCCAATGGTTCTAGAAAGAAACCGCACTCACTTCTATATGAAACACCCGTTTTTATATCAACTTACGAAAATTTTCTACACTGGGCGGTCCGGGCAGGAAGGACCATGTACTACTGCGACCACTTTTGATCTCATTACTAAACTCGATAGTACCTACTGAATACTGGTAACAGTTTACACCTTTTTTTTTTTTTTTTTCGGATGGGAAATCATCAATAACCCCTCCCGCTCTGGGCGGAGCAGGAGGGAGTGTCAGACTTTTACTGACTAAAACCCATGGTGGCCCCCGACGCCCGGGGCGTCTCCCGCGACAGTTTACACCCTGTATAACATCGCGGGTTTAATTCTAAATATTATGATTGGCACAGTAACTCACCAGCCTTCTTCCTATTACTATCGTGCGCCTGTTCATCATCAGAACCAGCATCGGCCCCGTTCCGTTTCCGCCACTCGTCGTACCGTCCGCTGCGGTAGGACGCAGGCACTCGCCCGCCGCTCTCCGTGCGGATCATTTTACGGCCGCCGTCCTGAGGAAAATTAAATTATTACAATAGGCTAGTTTCCACCATCAATAAATTGCAAATCTATTAAGTCCGTCAGTTAGAGCATTGAAAAATAATGGACACGTATTTTTTGTTTTTGTAAATCAATAAATATTGACAAAGATAAAACGCATCAAAAATACTGGTCAAATATTTTTTGATAATCTAACTGACGGACTATTTTTTCAGTACACAAGCCTATTAACTAAAGGGTTAGAGAAGTCAAAGATCAGGCGTAACTGTACTATCACCTCATTTAGCAATATTATCTTAATCCTTTCACAGTGTTTCAAGAGTTGGAGCTATACCGGTCTTCTAGCTCCAGCTCTTTCGCTCATTGGAGTAAAATAATCTACACTAATATTATAAAGAGGAAAGATTTGTATTTTTGTGTGTGTGTATGTTTGTAATGATTATTCATTAAATTAAACTGAAAAAATACTGCGCCGATTTCAAAAATTCTTTCACCATTAGAAAGCTACATTCACCCTGAGTAACATAGGCTATATTTTATCCCCGTACTCCCACGGAAACGGGAACTACGCGGGTGAAACCGCGTGACGTCCGCTAGTACTGTTATAAAGAGTAGACCCTAATAATAGAATAGAATATTCAAAGTGTGATCATCAAGGAATCTTTTGGCATAGGTTTTTTCAAAGTGCATACAACATCAAAAAATGACGATTGCGCAAGTGATACACTGGTGCCGATTCCCTTGTTTACAAACTAAACCAAATTTAAGTTCAGTGCATCTTTTTCTTTCTATTTCATTAAGAAAAGGACAGAAGATAAATTTTAGTTATGTTCTGTCAAATTAATCAGCGCCATACAAGTTTTAGACGCGATTAAAAAGTTGACTATTAAAATTACATCAAATTACGTCAGGTGCTGACTAATTTGACAGGATTAAACTAATATTTATCTTCTGTCCTTTTCATAATGAAATAGAAAGAAAAAGATGCATTTAACTTAAATTTAGTTTAGTTTGTGAACAAGGGAATCGGCACCACTGATTTTCAAAATCAAATTCAAAATCGGTGATTTTTTCTGGCTCCTGTCTCGAAGGAGTCAGAAAAAATTCATCCACCTTAGGAAGTCCAGCAAATAGCTGCATTCGTTTACTCAGATATTAGGTCGAATGATTACTACGATCAATTTAGGGTTCAAATTGCACCAAAAAAAAAACTTCTAGATCTACCAAATAGCAATTATAAGAACCATTACCATTTACTGTGACATAGATTAAATTATAATTTTATTAACTACCAGCTTTTGACATGATAGTGTACCTATATTTTGACATTTATTATTAAGTGCAAATTTTATTATCATTTTTTTTTTATATGTAGTGTATCAATTTGACATTTATTAATCGATGCTATTTTTTCATCATGTTTTTTATTATTTAAATTTTGCCATTTAATATTCTTTATTAGTACTCAAAACATTTGCACGCCATAGTATGTGGCAAACACAAAGCACGTTAAGCTGTTGGTCCCGGCTGTCATTTGTAGATCTTTGATAGTCGTTAGGTAGTCAGAGACCCAAAAAGTCTGACAACCAGTCTTACCAAGGGGTATCGTATTACCCGGTACTAACTGGGTTGTGGAGGTCAGATAGGCAGTCGCTCCATGTAAAATACAGGTATTCAGCTGCATCCGGTTAGACTGGAAGCCGACCCCAACATAGTTGGGAAAAGGCTAGGCAGATGATGAGTATGTGGCAAACATGTCTGAACAAATTTTTATTTTATGTCATCCTACATGCACTTTTTATTATTGTATGTGTACACATGTTTATGCAAATAAATATATCTTATCTTATCTTAAAGCCACACTTACCGGATCAACATGCACCATCTTCTTCCGCTTCCGGTCCCAGCGTTGCATCGCTTTATTGGCGCGTGCACCGTCACCACTGTCCGCGTTCAACTCTAGCTGAGCTTGTTCTACGCCCACTGCGAAGTTAACTGCCATACTGGAAACATTTACTACAATTTTAGTCTATAATCTCAAAAGCCATTTATTCAAATTAAGCTGAAAATCAGCACTTCTTGAACTTCAATCACTACATTCACTACATATTATAAAACGAAGTCCGACGCAGCGTTTTTCTGACCCTATGTATGCTTAGATCTTTAAAACTTCGCAACAGATTTTGATACGGGTTTTTTAATAGATAGAACGATTCAAGGGGAAGGTTTTAGTATATAATTTGTCAAGCGGGCGAAACCGCGGGCATCAGCTAGTATTACATAAAAGATACCTCAAAACGCCCGCCCTTCAAAATGCAGCAGTGGAGCTAAAAAAAACCGTATTTTCGATCATGATCATGACATCCATGAATCATGATCATTATCATTGATCATTTGATCTTTTGATTCATTTGATCATGTTTTTTGATCGTGTTTTGTTTTTTTTTGCATTATACTATGTATACGTCATAATTATGCAGTTCTTGTCAAAGACAGTTAACGATACTTAAATCACGTATCTGTTAGTGTTAGCTGATATAACACTCTTATTTTTGGGCAATCGTGTAAATATTCATCGCGTCTAGGAGTTCCACTAGCTAATTTTATTTAACCTTGCGACGATACAAACATTTTCATGATGCATTATGCTCGGAGATTTTGATGACGTCACAGAACCTTTAACACGGTAACGACACTTGTGTAGTGTCTATGGTTGGTGCCAGCTAAGACCGCAATAGCGGTCATTGCCCTTTCCCTCATATCTCTTTCTACAAAACAAAACAAATGAACCATGTATCGTTATTTATTAGAAAAAATGTTGAAGATCTCTCGATAGATGATGATTCAAAACTTGAACAGGCTTATTTTTGGATTTCAAAGTTAAGAACTTTAATAAATGATGGTGGGTCAATGACCGCTTTTGCGATCTTAACTGACACCTATAGAAGAATCTACGCTTTCTCCACTTACCCCATCTCAGTATGCTGATCGCTAGCGTAATGGGAGATGTAGTTCTCATCGCGAACTACTTCCTTCTTCTTCTTCTTTGGCGGCTCGTTCGGAGGTCTGTTTGGTTTTGTGTTGCTTGTGTCTTCTAGAACTACGCCTTCAGCCTAGAAATGTGAGTAAATCTCTACTCTATGATACTGGCATGGAAGTTTTTAGAGAAATAATTGTCAATCATCTTGTAATGGGGATGGCAACTGTGAAACTAACGGCGCTAACATAACTGGTTCTAAGCAACGTCATTGGTTGAAAATCTGGTCGTCTCGTTGGTCAGATTGAGACCTAGCTATAGTCGCGCCACGCACCATCTACAATTAGCTTTTAACGACCATCCTCATTGTCTTATGACATTTGACATTGTTATTCTTGATCTGAAACATCTACAGGCGCGGGTAAAACCAAAAAATGCCGTGGCGACGCGTCGCTAACTGTCAAGTTGTCAACCCGGCCCGAACAGTACCGACCTGTTAAAGCAGCATAAGATCTACGTATTCGCCACGGTTTACAACAAGCCAGCTGGTCTCGGGGCACAGCGCTGGATTACAATCTTGTGACTTCGAGTTCGTTTCCAGCCTAAGGATTTTATTTTTGTGAACAAAATAATTTCGATGTTTCACATCTGCCAGGCGTCCCGTGACAGCTACATTTTTTTTTCCTTATAATAAAGGAATAATTCTGAAATCGACCGCAACCAACGGCGGTAAAGCAGTTAAATCGCAGACACGACCGGTCTACAGAGATTCCATAAAAACCAGTAAGTTATAAGCCAGAGAGTTAGAAACCAAGGAGTTAAGGCCTACGCAGACCGGGACGGCATGGCAAGGGATTTATTTTGAGAAATACAACATAAATTGCTATGCTTTAAAATAATGCCGTGGCATCGAAAGGGATTTGCATTGAAAGACGCGACCCGGTCGTATTTCTATATAAATACGTTTGAATGTATTTTGGCAAAAATTTAAATCCCTTGCCATTGCCGTCCCTTTTCCCGCCTTTGGAAACCAAGTGTGCCCCTGTTCCTACTATGTCGTAACGATTAATTTCTCGATACACAAGCCACGACACTTAAAACTACACGATTATCTGTCGTCATGACATAGTGGGAGCGGGGCCATGTAGCCATGGGGTGGTTTCGCGACTGCAGTGTGCTGCCGCCTTCGGTATTCTATCTTCAAGTGCCGAGCTGTTATATAGCTATTAATTTGCTTGGCACGACTTTAATAAGATTTAAGATAGGATCTTAGCATGTCCTTACCGCTAGTTTCTTAATGTCCCGAACTTTCTGAACGGTCTTTCCGTGAGCCTGTTTCTTCTTCTTCATAGCTAAATAGCTCGGCGAGTCGTTTTTAGCGGAGAGCTCTAGAATGGTCTGAAACAAATAAAGGAATTTGTTGAAACAAACTATGACATTTGGTATGCCATGTTTCAGGAGATACCGGTGGTACCGGTGGTGGACTTGGACTTCTTCATGTCTCATTAGTCGCACAAAACAAAAACAAAAGAGACTTGCAAACACTATGGAGGAGGTATAGCTTAAAAAATAATGTTAGGATACCAAGCAAGCAGAAGGTCATTTTACCGCAATTTGTACGAAACGAAGACAGTACGCACGACCAACCGACGAGGCACAAGGCACACGACTAGTTAGTAACACTTGAAGTACGAAAACAGTATTTAGTGCTTCGGAAAAAAAACCGCTTACAATATGAAATTTAAATTGTCATGGACTTGTAGTTCACTGTACTGTAGTACTGTATTAGTAATCTTCTTTTAAAATGCGAAATGCCGTTTTATGTTAAAGTAAAATCAGCAAATGAATGATTCAAATGATACTCACTCCTTTAGACGTATAGTTCTTGATCTTCTCAATCATATCGACAGCGGCGCTATCGTTCTCGTCCACTAAGAACGGGTGCGTGAGTACCGGGAATGGCGTGATTTTCGCGCGCTTATTCGCTTCGGCTGAGGCGGGTTCGCGCCATTTTATGTATTGTTGCCAGCCGCGGCCGCAGACGCGAAATGCGTCTTCCTGTTGACAAAGAAATTAATTAGGTACTGTTGGTAATACAATTGGGCTTTGATTTTGATCACGAGTGATGTGAGTGGCTTACGGCATGGTATACATTTTGGCCAGTGAGAGAGGTTCCAGGAGCCTTCCCGAGTGGCGTTAAAAACATCTTACTGCGATTCCAAACGCCCGGCGCACCCTGGACAGCTAGCACTCGGTAACGCAGAGTCTAGCTGACTAATCCTATCACCACGATGACTCAAACTCTTTCTTGCCCATCCTGCACAGCCACCTGCACCTTCCAGGATTTAAATGAAGCCAATGACAGAGCTGTGCAAGTGGCAACATACTGGTCAGGTATTATTCGAGTTTATCGACACGCAAAGAAGAAGAAGTGAGAGAGGTGGTCGCGTAGCCTATTTTATTGTTTAATCGTTTATTCCCATCTACCACCTTTGAGCTTACCACTGAGATGGTGGATGGCACTAACTAGTGGCGTTTACCACCCCGGTGGTAAATGGCACTTATTTAGTGTTACCTACCTAATCATAGTAAAGTGGTCGATTCTCATTACGTACTGGACATTATCAATTACATAGATTTTTTATTTTCAAGTAAAATAATGGCAAATACAGGGTTTCAAATACAATGTGAATTGTTCCTGAAATGAATTGAACTGAATTGAATTGATACGCTCAACAAGGCAGTCAGGAGAACTAGCTTAACTGTTGCAGCTACACGAAAATGGACTAAGTAGATTAACCATAACTTTTCGTAAAATTTTGATCACCATTCATTTTTTCAAAAAAAAATATTGTTAGCAAGAAAATGTCCATTTTGCACAAAAGAAAATCCAGTTGAGCAAATATTCATCATCATCATCATAATTTCAGCCGAAAGACGTCCACTGTTGGACATAGGCCTCCCCCAAGTGTCGCCACATTGACCGGTCCCGTGCGACTCGCATCCAACGGATTCCCGCAACCTTCACCAGGTCACCGCTCCACCTAGTGGGAGGCCTTCCAACGCAACGTCTTCCGGTTCGCGGTCGCCACTCCAAAACTTTTCAGCCTGCGAGCAAATACTCACAATCTCCGAATAATTCTTCTCCCAAGCTCTGACGTCCTGATGCCTCAACTCTAGCTGCGAGGTAGGTATAGCTCCCCACACGCCACTGGGACACGCGAGGCCCCGTTCCTTCACAACGGCGGGTGATATCATCTCAGCTCCGAGGAACAGTTGCAGGTCCAACAGATGGGCGACGTCCTCGGGAGCTATGAGGGAGAACGCACGACCAGCGCGACCGGCACGAGCACTGCGACCTAGGAGATAATTATTTGATTAATGATAGGCTGGTTTCCACCATCAATAAATTGCAAATCTATTTAGTCCGTCAGTTAGAGTTTTGGTAAAAAATGGAAACGTATTTTTTGTTTTTGTAAATTGATGAATATTGACAAAGATAAAACGCATCAACACTGGGGAGTGGAGGGGGACTCGTGACGTCACAACGCACTAAAAATTATACACCAGCGTGACGTGTTAAGAATTTTAAAAACGTCGTATATTCGCGTTAATTTTGGTTATGTAACAAAAGAAAAAACGTCTTATTTTTTCTTTGTATCTGACGGACTAATTAACGGATTTTTTTAGTCATCTACCCTGTGCGTGTGCCTGTGTGGCTCACACCATTAGGTCCGTAAAAGTGGTTTCGTGATTGGACTTTTAAATACATACTTGCAGTGGATAAACAAAAGATGTGGCTTTGACAATGCATAAAGCTATGTTCGGATTCCTTGAAGAATTTTGGATAAATTGTTTCTCATTTTAAACTCAGAAACTTCTGATAGTGATTAATTACTTTATACTTTTAGGCTTTTAGCTTCTAGCTTTTAGGCTTAGCATTTATCGTGCATTTATAAATATTTTATCCCTATTAGTCTCTGTATATGGCCTGATTGTAGGATTTGTAATGTAGAACATCCCTATTATAATTGTTTATGGACACCTCTTTAAGAGCTGTCAGCTATCTATGAAGATTGTTGTAGGCTGCATCCGGAGTGAAATTATAGAATATGTTTGGAAGTAAGACTTATCATTTACTAGAAAACCTCTACAGATTTATTCTACCCATTAACATAGACCAATAGGGAAAAAAAATATATAAATGCACGATATGTTAAGCCCGCAGCATTTTCAAAAAAATATGAAGTTGTTTGATATGTAGAAGGAATTCTTTGCTATAACTTACCAACTCTGTGCACAAAAAGCTTCGGTTTGGCAGGGAAGTTGTAGTTAATAACGGTATCTAAAGCTGGTAGATCCAACCCTCTGGCGGCGACGTCAGTCACTATGAGTACGGAACACTTCTTGTTGGTGAATCGACCGAGCGCGATTTTACGCGCAGATGCGTCTAGGCCGGAATATGCGTATGTTGAAGAAATGCCTGCTTGTTGTAGAACCTGGGATAAAAGAGATACTCTGATCAGATAAAAGAATAAAAACAATATTAACTAACACTATCGGAAAAATACGTGCTATAAAGACATGACCCGCTAAATCAAATATTTTTATTTGTATATTTTAGAGGTCAAAAAAAATATATTTGGAAATGAGATGTTCAGAACACTTTGACTCCACATATTTCTGAAACAATTTTGCTGTGTTTTTAAATTTTATGCAATATTTTAGTCATCGTCAAGTCAGATTTTTACTTGAAAAAGAATATGACACTCAATATCACCAGAAATCTATATTCATAAGACTTAACTCACCAGATTCAAATACTCCACATGATGCTTAGTAGCTGCAAACACAACCGCTTGAGGTGTTTTTGAAGACAAAATTCTATCCAACAATATCAATAAGGCTGCAGTCTTCAATTCTGCTCTAACTGCGATCCAACCAAGCCACAAAGTTGATGGTAACTTCCAGTCAACATCCAATCTTACTAATGTAGGGTCTGTTAGACCCGCTCTAGCGAATTCTACAAGCATTTTAGGTAATGTTGCAGAGAATAGCAGTGTTTGACGAGTTGATGGTAAACGGGCGACAATTTCTCGAAGTTGTTCGCCGAAACCCAGCTCGAAGAGGCGGTCGGCTTCGTCAAATACTATTAGTTCTGTGGAGATAGGGGAAGAATAATTTATTTTAAGTTCTTAATATATAATAATAATAGAAATACGAGCTATTCCTGCTATCAATGGTGCTTATGGTTTTTATAAATATATATGTTAGTCTGTAAGGTATATATGATATGGGTCTTTTGTTACCTGAATTAAATGATATATTATTATTATATTATTATTTATGACATCACATATTATGCACCTTCAATGAAACAAACAGATATTCCAGACATAGATGTGAGTACAATAATGGCCTTATTAGATGTCAAATCTGAGTAAGAATTACTATCAAACAAATGAAATTGCCAACTTAATCTTCACTGGCATAAAGTTGATATTCATTTAAAATTAGAAAAGAAACGCTGATCATATGTTCATAAAAACTATTCATAAATACAATGCTTACTTATATTATCAAGTTTCAAGCTCATTTCAATACAAATGTGCAGGAAACGTCCAGGTGTTGCCACCACAATGTCTGGTGCAGTTCCAGACATCACACTGAACTGCTGGTCTATTGATTCTCCACCAAGGATTGCTGCTGAAGACAACCCGGTAAACTTGCCCAGTTCTCGGACAAATCTTAATGTCTGGAACCATATAAATAATATCATAAAATATAATAGAAATGCTAATGAAAACCTCTTATGAGACCTCTCAGACATTTTCTGTGGTACTTTGCTCATGATAATTAATAGTTAATGCACACCACACCATAAACTTTATAAAACTGAAAAGATTCTCTTGGACTAAAGTTACACCAACAATTGTTGACACTGGTTATATAAAAAACAAACAAAAGCAGATACACAATAGAGTACAATCACTTAAATGCAGATTTTATAGAAATATCTTTGGCTGATCATAATTAGGGGTAATTGCCCATAGTAAATTGGGATAAGGGCAAGAAAATATAAATGTATATTAATTGAAATTTTACATCATTTTTTTTTTTTTGGGTCAGCCTATTCTGTCCCACTGCTGGGCAAAGGACTCCCCCATAGCTTTCCAATCCTGTTTACAATTTGCCCTCTACGACCAATCCGTCTAGAACGGGTCCAGATTGTCACGCCAGGGTTATCTTACCTGTAGCGCCAACTCCCTAGTAGGTGACAATATCAAAGCCCTGAAGTTCTTGCCAGGCATAGGTTTACTGTTCGGAGCCAGCAATTTCTCCAGTATTGGGAGTACAAAGCATGCTGTCTTACCAGACCCTGTTCGAGCCATGGCCACCACATCTTTGCCAGTTAATGCTAGAGGGATTGTCTGAAATAAATAAAAACAAATAATGTAATCATTCTATCCTGTCTTTCAGTTTGGATGTCTTGCGTAGTATTTTTCATTCTACGGCAGTTTTTGATGTCAAAATAAATATTATATTGCAAAATTTGACCATAAGTAAGTTTTTTGAGGTTAGGTTAGGAATATGTATTTGTTCTGCTTACCTTGCGTTGTATAGGTGTTGGCTGTTTATATCCTCGTTTTGTTATACCTTTAATTATAGGGAAACTCAGTCCCATGGACTGGAACCCACCAGAATTCTTCTTTTTCTTTTTATTACTCTGAGAATCATCTTGTGTGTCTTCTTCGTCTGGGGCATCAAAACCCGGAAGATGGTCTTCCAGATCTTCCGTTTTCGACATTTTCGCTGCTTTAAATTATGTGCATTCGTGGTCTGACATATAATTAATTAAATATTACAAACGCACGTGAAATAAACCAGCAAGCGTGTTTTTATTTTGACAATTTTGACATCGCAGCGCGAACGATGACAACACTGTGGATGACAATGACATATGACTGACAGTCATTTGACACATTGCATTGGTATTCATCATTCGTTCGTTCATTGCCAGGGCTGCCAATTATACCAAAAATAACACCCAGAAATGACTAAGTGATCCGGAAATCTGGGAGAGGGTTAGGCTGCGGTTCCACTGAAGCGGAGCGCAGCGCGATTCACCAATCACATGGTTTGATATCCACATCTCTTCTCCACTCATGCAATGTAATGGGGAAGGCTAGTCAAAGCTGATTGTAGATGGCGCGTCCACAGCTTAGTCCCAATCTGACCAATGAGGTCAAACTATTTTGAAATATAAAATGACATTGACAGATTTACAACCAATGACGATGTTTGGTACAAGCGATGCTAGCGCCATTAGTTCCACAGTTGCCATCCCCATTGGTGAATCGCGTTCCGCTCCGCTTCAGTGGAACCGCAGCCTTAAGGTGGATGCTCAAGCGTAGCCCGCGAAATTCAAATTTTCTTACGTTTTTTGCAATTTGCAGGCCAGTGCTAGGTTGTATGTTAATTAAAATTTTGTTTGCGACTGTAAGACGTATGTAGTTACAGAATTATATTCATCAAACTCATCAATACAACCCTCAAAGTTCATATTGGTGTCAAAATTACTTTTCCAAGGTCAAAATCATTCTTGCACCATTATGAACTTGGAGGGTTGTATTGATGATTTTGATGATTATAATTGTGTTACTACATACGTCTTACAGTCGCAAACAATATTTTAATCAACATACAACCTAGCACTGGCCTGCAAATTGCAAAAAACGTAAGAAAATTTGAATTTCGCGGGCTACCCTTGAGCATCCACCTTAAGGTCAAAGCGTCAGGATAGCCCGCGAAATTCAAATTTTCTTACGTTTTTTGCAATTTGCAAGCCCTGTGCTAGGTTGCATAGGGTGGAAACCAATGTGGAAACGGTAAACGGGCCAGTAAGGGGAGCTACCGTAACCGTTCCAGCTATACACTAAAATGGTCTTATGAGACTTCCATAATTTTTCGTGAAATATTGATCCCCATTTACAGATTTTCGAAAAAATGTATAGTTAGCAAGAAAATGGCCATTTTACACAGTACATTTTTTTAATGTCAATCGAACCTGTTTATAATACTACTGATCAAAAAGTTAAATCGGACCAACCCGTTACGGTAGCTCCCCCCAAACTTACAATCAAGAAAGTAGATTGTGTTCCGGCGCATCACTAGCTCCGGAGGGAGGGCGCGCGGGACGCGGTATACCTGCCTCCGACACTTACCATCAACCGCCTTAGCGAGCATACGCGTTCGCATCCATACATTTTTTCATATACCTTCGGCCGCGGTCTTCATTGTAGAATTTTGATTATAGTTTTTAATTTGGAGTCAGATCGTTTCAATCACGAATCATCAACCACCCATCCCCGTAAGGAACATTGGTGACCCCGACGTGATCCAGAAGAACGAGAATACACTGTACGGAAGAATAATTGCAAGAACATTCCCTAGCGCCGACCTTTGGACCCTGCCGCAGCTGCTTGTTGGAATTATAGATTATTGTGCAGTGTTTTCGATCGTCGTTTGGGATATACTGGAACGTCGCATGAAATCGGAATTTATAAGACAAGACAGTGAATGTATAACAAATAATCCAGCTTGAAGCCAGCCGGTCAGTCGATATACGTTACCTAAGTACCTACGCGCCGCAGCTACAGCTTAGCCAGAAAAGTGCCCAATCATTCACCTACTTGTAATATCCTTTTCAAACTTCATCCTACAGTGATCTTTTTTCGTCATAATTGCCTGAATAGCATTGCCGCTGCTTCTTTCTTTGTTTATTGCAACTATTCATGCTTAGCCGCGCAGCCCATTGTTATGCTTTACGCTATTTACAAAGCTACTTAAACAATAAGTAAGTAATTAAGTGTTTAAAACGTAAAACTATTATTTGCAAGTAATTTCAATCGTCTTTTATCGAAATATAATACATTTACAGCATAATACGTACTTCAACGGTTTGTTTTTGCATACAGACAACGTCCCCATCGTTTTATAGTTCAATACATTTGTTAAAATAAATACTTATTGTACATTCCAGTTGCTTACGGGCGCGGCCGCTTGTGGGCGCATCAGCTGTTTCTTATCTGCGCCGGCGCCGGCGCTGGCCCAGCAAGTACTTGCGAAGTGTTGGGGCGTAAACAGGCTTAAATTACGTATTTTTCGTATTGTTTTATCGTTATTTTGTTTGTTTGTGGTTCAGTTACTGTGTTGTGAGTGCCTTGTAATCAACATGTCTGTCAAAAGTGGAGAACTAGCCCCTAAATCCCCTCAAGAAGGTATGTTAAGGTTAAATATTCCAAAAGCAAGTTTTAATTGTAGTTTAAAAGATTTAAATGCCAAACGTAGCTCTGTCAAGGGTCGCATTACGAAGTATAGGAATTTTTTAAACGCGTTCCTTGAATGTGCATCTATTTCGCGAAGCGATTACTATGTGATTAATCAGAGATTCGAGCGGCTCCGCGAAATGCTTGCACACTTTGATGAATTGCAATTAGAGATAGAATTGTCAAATCAAGATAATTTGGAAGGTGAACTAAACATAAGGGAAGAAATGGAGTCCGACATTTCATTTCTTAGCGCACAGACACAATGTTTACTTGAGAAACATGAAACTAAATTCAAATCTAATATATCCGAATGTGGCAAATCTGTGTCAAACTGTCATAATTCATGCGATCAAACCTGTCGTAATTCAGGTAATTACAATTCAATGGGTTTTAAATTACCAACTATTAAGGTTGCGAACTTTGACGGAACTTACTATAAATGGCTCGAATTTCGGGATACTTTCACTTCTCTTATCCACAACAATGACAGAATAGAACCAATTCATAAATTCTATTATTTGAATTCTTACCTTGAAGGAGAAGCTTCTCGTGTCATCAGTAATTTGGAGGTGAGTTCGGCTAACTATAAGGAAGCTTGGGATCTCCTCTGTGAGAGATATAATAATGAAAAACAGTTAATAAATAACCACTTGCATTCTTTGTTTAACATCCAGCCAGTACATCGCGATTCCGCCAAAGGTTTACGATTTCTCATTGATCACGTTTCGAAGAATCTGCGCGCATTAAATACGCTGGGTGAAAAAACCGAATCCTGGGATTCGTTGGTTATTTATATGGTTGCGGCAAAACTCGACAGTCTCACTAGTGTCAAATGGGAGGAACATAAAAATAGTTTTAGTAAAAGGCCTTCTTTAAATGATTTCTTCCAGTTTTTGAAAGGCCGTTCGGATGTTCTAGAATCCCTACATATTAATAAGCCCGAACGACACGGCAATTATAAAGGTGATCAATCACACTCGTCATCATCTTCTCATAAATCTGAAAAGTCACACATAAAATCATTCGCAGTTTCAACCTCGACTGAATCCACTTCTGGGGCGTGCGTCCTGTGCAATGGCAGCCATCGCCTGTACGACTGCGCTTCTTTCTTGGGCAAGCCCGTTGATGAGCGGGTAGCTGAAGTGTTGCGGTTGAAGTTGTGCCTCAACTGTCTACGCAAAGGTCATTCGGCTCGTCAATGCAGGTTGGGTCCTTGTTCTTCTTGTAAAGGGCGACACAATTCTTTGTTGCACAAAGAGCATTCTCAGGCTGTAAGTACCTCCGAATCACACGCAATCATAGCTACAACAGAAAGTGAGGTTGAGGGACTAGAGGGGGACTGCGACAATGTCATGAGTATGTCAGTTACATCTAATAACAATGTATTACTTTCAACTGCTTTGATAGATGTATTTAATCCAAACACAAACCAATGCCTGACAATTCGAGCTTTGATGGACAGCGGGAGTCAAACTTCTCTAATAACAAATAAGGTTAAAAATGCATTAAAATTGACTCCTCAGCCAACCCGAGTTGACATTGTAGGTGTAGGTAATCAACCTCTTTCTAATTCTTTGCAACGTTGCGGTTTAAAGTTAAAATCAAAGCAAAACGATTTTGAAGCAAATATTTCATGCCTTGTGCTACCTAACATTTCAGGAAATTTGCCCAACAAAACATTTGATGCATCATTAATAAATTTGCCCAGCCACGTTAAATTAGCTGACCCTACATTCAACCAGAGAGCGCCTGTAGATATGCTCATAGGTGCCGATTTATTTTGGACTCTGATTGAGTCCGACAAATTAGTACTGGGACCAAACCAACCCATTGTTCTTAAATCCAAGCTAGGTTGGTTATTGACTGGTCCGTTTATATCCAACAGCAAATGCCTTGTCAACACTGTACAATGTCATCATCTTGTTTTAAATTCAAGTAAGGAAATTATCTCCAATGAATCATTAAATGATGAGTTAACAAAATTTTGGGCACTAGAGCAAGTTCCCCAAAAAAATAATCAGTTAACTGACGAAGAAATTGAGTGTGAAAACCATTTTGTAAAACATACCTACCGGGACGAAAATGGTCGTTTTCACGTCAGGTTGCCTCTTGTAACAGAACCGGATTGCTTAGGAAACTCCTTTAATTTAGCAAAACGACAATTTTTATCACTTGAAAAAAGGTTCGCGCGAGATCCAAACCTTAAAAATATGTACTCACAGTTTATACAAGAGTATGCTGAGTTAGGTCATTTATCCGAGTCCAGTGAATTGATTCCTAAGCAGTCTTATTTCATTCCTCATCACGCTGTCTTACGTCCGTCCAGTGAGTCGACAAAATTACGCGTTGTTTTTAATGGTAGTGCTAAAACGACATCTGGCTACTCATTAAATGATTTACAAAGTGCAGGTCCACATATTCAAGACTCTTTATTTAATATATTGCTTCGATTTCGGCAGTATTCGTACGTGTTATCAGGCGATGTCGAAAAAATGTACAGAATGGTACAAGTTCAAGACAGTGACCGAGACCTGCAAATGATATTGTGGCGCAATCATAGCACAGAACCTATAAGGTCATTAAGGCTCCATACGGTCACTTATGGTTTGACCAGTTCCAGTTTCTTAAGCACTCGTTGTCTATGGCAGCTTGGTGAGGACTGTAGGGATAACAAAATAAAACAAATAATTCAAAACGACTTCGTAGTCGATGACTTATTAACCGGAAGTGACGATAAAGACGATTTATTGTATATAAAACAGTCTGTAGATAATGCACTTGCTGCAGGGTGTTTTAACTTAAGAAAGTATCGTTCAAATTTGCCATCAATTTTGATTGATCAGGAAAAAGCCCAAAGGGATCTCATCATTAGCTCATCGTCACACACATTAGGTGTCGGGTGGGATCCTAAGGAAGATTTCATACATTTTCCTACAAATTATGAAAATAACCCTAAAATTACTAAACGATCAATATTATCTGAATCATGTAAAGTGTTTGATCCGCTTGGAATGTTAAGTATATTTACAATTAAGCCTAAAATATTGATCCAAAAATTATGGATACAAAAAATTGACTGGGATCAACCCGTGCCCCATGAAATCGGCCAATCATGGCTATCGTTCGTCAACAACATGAAGCATCTTCATGAATTACGCATTCCAAGGCATGTTTTATGTAAAGAACCTACCCGAACAGAACTGCATTGTTTTTGTGACGCTTCACAGACGGCTTATGCAGCCTGCGCTTATTTAAAATCCACTGATAAGCAAGGCGTCATCACAGTACGACTGCTTTGCGCCAAGGCCAGGGTGTCCACGGTTAAGCCAACAACTATTCCGCGCCTGGAGTTGTGTGCTTGTCTTTCGGGCGCGCAGCTCGCGGACGCCGTGGAACGCGCCCTGCGTTGTGTGATTGTTCGTAAAATATACTGGAGTGACTCATCTATAGCGTTAGCTTGGCTAGGTACGAGGTACGATAAATTAAAAACCTTTGTAGCTAACAGGGTTGCAATGATTTTAGAGCTAACAAAAGACTCCGAATGGCGTCATGTTCCCACTCACCTCAACCCTGCTGACTTAGCTTCGCGTGGCGTAGATTTAATTAAAAATAATAATTTAGATATATGGTGGAATGGTCCTGACTTTTTAATTCAACATGAGTCTTTGTGGCCATCGTTTGATTCGAATAATAATAATATTCCCGAACTGCCTGAAGTTAAAGTCCATGTTAACACTATAAATGAAAATGAAAATAGTAAGCAATCATTGCTAGACTTTAATCGATATTCAAAATTAAAATTCATTCAGCGTGTGCTCAGTTACTTGCTTCGATTTATTTACAATTGCAGAAATGTGAACAACAAAAAAGTGGGTGCCTTACAGCCTGATGAACTCTCTCTTTCCTTTCGAAAACTTGTATATTTGTCTCAAGCTGATAGTTTTGCTAAGGATATCAAAGTCCTTCGTACTAAAGGAGTTCTTAACTCCAAAAGTCAGTTGATTTCATTGAATCCGTTCTTAGACAGTGAAAACATATTAAGAGTCGGTGGACGCTTGACTCTGTCTTGCTATCCCTTTGATACACGCCATCAAATGTTGCTTCATGCCAAACATGGGCTTACTAAATTGTTATTTCAACAGGAACACCTGCGTCTTCTTCATGCTGGTCCACAGCTATTGCTTTACACCATTAGAGAATCCGTTTGGCCTATTGCTGGCAGAGACTTGGCT
Source organism: Xestia xanthographa (assembly GCA_905147715.2). NCBI lineage: Eukaryota > Metazoa > Arthropoda > Insecta > Lepidoptera > Noctuidae > Xestia > Xestia xanthographa. Next base: position 22,902,544 of record LR990653.1, on the reverse strand, counting down.
CGTACCACTGCGAGACAGTGTGTTAGGTGTAGAAGAGTTAGGGGTGAGACACCAAGTCCTCTTATGGGCTCATTACCTGAACAACGTGTAAATCCCGGTTATCCCTTTGGCAGCGCAGCTGTCGATTTTGCCGGACCATATTTAATAGCCGACAGGAAGGGAAGGGGATGTAAAATAACGAAATGTTATCTTTGTATATTTGTATGCCTTAGATATAAGTGTGTTCATTTAGAGGCTGTCAGCGAGCTCTCAAAGGATGCCTTCATCTTGGCTTTGCGTCGATTTATCTCTCGCAGAGGAAAGCCTGTAGAATTCTTTTCCGATAACGGCCGTAATTTTGTCGCAGCCGCAAAGGAAGTGGGAGACTTCCTAACTTCTAGTGCTGATGACGTGAGGGAGTTTTCTTCCGGAGAAGGCATTAAGTTTAATTTTCAGCCTGCGTACTCCCCACACTTCGGAGGTCTAGTTGAGGCCTGCGTACGGTCAGCTAAACATCACTTAAAACGCATTTTAGGACAGACGCACCTAACGTTTGAAGAGCTGGCAACTCTATTTAGTCAAATCGAGGCGATCCTTAATAGTCGTCCCATTTGTCCTTTATCATCTAGTCCCGATGACCTACATCCTTTAACTCCAGGGCACTTTATAATAGGAAGACCATTGACGTCCTTACCATCACAAGATTTGGAGCAAACCGGCTTTAACAAAACAGACAGATTTCTGCGGTTGGAGTCATTTCGTCAGCAGTTTTGGAAACGTTGGCAGCTGGAGTATGTGACTGATTTACAGCAAAGGCACAAATGGCGTGTTCCTAGCATACCTATACAACCTGGAGACTTGGTCCTGTTAAAGGAAGAAAATGCTCCACCTATGCAATGGAAGTTGGGGCGAGTGGTTTGTCTGTTTCCAGGCAAAGATGGAGTAGCACGCGTGGCAGAGGTGAAGACTAGCACTGGCACTTACCGACGAGGTATCAAGTACCTGTGCCCGTTGCTGGAGTCAGCAGCAGTTCCCACTTTGGAAGCAGCAGCTTCCAAGGCCCCGGAGGATGTTCCGGCGCATCACTAGCTCCGGAGGGAGGGCGCGCGGGACGCGGTATACCTGCCTCCGACACTTACCATCAACCGCCTTAGCGAGCATACGCGTTCGCATCCATACATTTTTTCATATACCTTCGGCCGCGGTCTTCATTGTAGAATTTTGATTATAGTTTTTAATTTGGAGTCAGATCGTTTCAATCACGAATCATCAACCACCCATCCCCGTAAGGAACAGATTGTATTGTATTGTGCCATAGAATGGAGTTCTCTTTAGACACCAATTTCGTTGGTTCTCGTCCCTCGGGGCTATTATCGTGTGCAAAACCCTGGCAAAATGTTGTGCATTTGAGAGATGAGACCATAAAAAATAATTAGTGTATCATGAGGAGCAATTTGTTTAATAGTAGCAAAATTTGTGTGAATTGTAGTTTTAAAGTTATTTGAGAAAAACACATTTTGCTGGAGTAACGTTTGAAACGTTATCCTGGCAAAATCGATTTTCAAAAATTCGTTCAGCCCGGAACCAAATACATGATTAGATAGCTTTTGTTGCGTAGTAAATGTTTGTAAATAGCAAAATTTGTGTGTGGTATGGTTCTTGAGTTATTTAAGATTTTGCTGCGGTAACGTTTTGGGATTTCCCAGATCTCGAAAACGGCTCAACGCAGAAGATTGAAAAAAATACCAATAAGAGACCTTAATTTGTTTAAATTACTTTAAACATTAGTTTTTGATTTGGTTGTCGTAAACCAATAGAATTAAATGGTTTCAAAAATCAGATAAAAGCGGATTTGCAAGTAAACCAAAACACTTATAACCAAATAAACAGCTGTAAAAAATACCCATGGTAGACACTTATCACGTCAAGTAAAATAGGATACGTAACTTTATTCGATATGAAGATAAAAACATAATTGATTAATTTTAGACTGGTCGTACTTTAGCGATGAAATACGCAGTTCCCAAAACATTAAGAAACGTGGCATACTTTAAAGAAATTAAAATGATTCATGAACATTAATTCCTGTTAATTTCAGCTTTCAATTACTGCTGTAATGAAAGTTATATCAAAAACAAGAAAATGTCAGCAATACTCTAATAAGCCGACCAAATCGGAAAGGTCACGAAAAAGCGGCCGCACCATACGTACGAGTAGTCTTCGCAAATTAGCAACTTAGTGTCCGATGTTTTGTACAGTTAAGCAGAAAAACGTTTTACGTGTAACCGATTTTTTAATGTTCGAAGTGCAGGTACCATATTACACATTTCCTACTAGTTTTCTATTTTATTAATGAAAATCATGTTAATTAACAGTAGTTTAACAATTTAATGGATCATAAGTAATTATTTAAAGTCAAAGTAACTTTGAAAAGGTAAGTAATAATCTCAGTAAATAATTTATAGTGTGATTTTGATTGACGACGCGTGGTTTACACGTTGATCACCTGTAAGTCACATGTAATGTTGAAATAACCACTAAGTTACACGTTACAAAGCTCATGTTTAAATGCCATACTGTAAGTCGAGGGGAAATGGAGTCCACCTACCACCTACGTGTTTAGTAGGTGCCTATCTCCGTCTTAAGGAAAATTGTACAAACTACGAATCAACATTGTCTTCTAAGTTTAAGCATTGGTACTTGACAAACAGAAAAACATTTATGCTAAATATTAAAATTAAGTACGTACGTAACTTATCTGAGATTTTTTCCTCATTATGTTAATGCTAAGGCAAAGATATACAATAATTTGTATGAGACTGATTTTTAAATAAAAATAATGAACACCATGACCAGCAACCTACGCAACAGTAACAACAACGTACGTACGCAACTGTACAAACAAAACATCCATATTATCCCATTCATTTAAGTTGGTTACGATTATGTATAGTGCGGCCGCTTTTTCGTGACCTTTCCGATTTGGTCGGCTTATTAGAGAATTGCTGACATTTTCTTGTTTTTGATATAACTTTCATTACAGCAGTAATTGAAAGCTGAAATTAACAGGAATTAATGTTCATGAATCATTTTAATTTCTTTAAAGTATATAACGTTTCTTAATGTTTTGGGAACTGCGTATTTCATCGCTAAAGTACGACCAGTCTAAAATTAATCAATTTTGTTTTTATCTTCATATCGTATAAAGTTACGTATCCTATTTTACTTGACGTGATAGGTGTCTAAAGTCTGTTTTTTAATCTCGTAGACTAAATTGACACATGCAAATGTCAAATTTACAAATAATGTTGCCAGCTCTTTTGTGCAGTGTTGTACCTACGATACCGGTTTGTTGAATCGTAACTTTTTATCTATAATAGACGAATGTAATTTTCATTCAAAGTTTTATATTTAAAATTCACGTACATACACACGGCTGCACGACGTGCTACAAACTGCATGACTTCTGATATATACGAAAACTGGTTAAAAAATATTTTTCCGAAATTAAAAGAAAACGCAGTACTTGTAATAGATAATGCTCCATATCACACCAGGAAACTGGAATCGTTACCTACTTCTAGTTGGCGAAAAGGGCAAATCCAAGATTGGCTAAAATCAAAAAATATTTCATATGACGAGACAATGTTAAAGCCCGAATTAAATGAAATTGCCCGAAAGCACAAAAAAGCCCATGAAAGGTATGTCGTCGACGAGATGGCTGCTGAACGGGGTGTCACTATTTTGCGACTGCCCCCTTACCACTGCGAGCTAAACCCGATTGAGTTGGTCTGAGCTCAAGTAAAGGGGCATGCCGCTAAAAATAATAAAACATTCAAAATGAATGAAGTACGAAGCCTTTTTGAAGAAGGGCTTCGTCAAGTGACCCCGCAGCGGTGGAAAGACTGTGTAGTCCATGTAATTAAAATTGAAGATGAAATGTGTCATCTGGGCCATATAACCGACGACATTACTGTTACGTTTATCATAGAAGTAGGTGGCGATTCTAATGATTCAGAATATTCCTCAGACATGAGTCATTATCTGAATCAGATTAACGCGAATACCTGTAATTAAGTTTTGTAATTAAAAATATATGTTTTACATTAGTAATTTTGTATTATTACGTTTTAAATAAGTACCTTCACATTATTTCAGGATAACACATTATTTCAGGATAACTTATTGTAAAAAAACGATACTTGATTTTATTAACGCTAAGTTTCGGTTGTGCCACATCACTATTTAAGAATTGCAATAAACTGACAACACTCGTAATGTCAGTTTAGTCTACGAGATTAAAAAACAGACTTTAACATGGGTATTTTTTACAGCTGTTTATTTGGTTATAAATGTTTTGGTTTACTTGCAAATCCGTTTTTATCTGATTTTTGAAACCATTTAATTCCATTGGTTTACGACAACCAAATCAAAAACTAATGTTTAAACTAATTTAAACAAATTAAGGTCTCTTATTGGTATTTTTTTCAATCTTCTGCGTTGAGCCGTTTTCGAGATCTGGGAAATCCCAAAACGTTACCGCAGCAAAATCTTAAATAACTCGAGAACCATACCACACACAAATTTTGCTATTTACAAACATTTACTACGCAACAAAAGCTATCTAATCATGTATTTGGTTCCGGGCTGAACGAATTTTTGAAAATCGATTTTGCCAGGATAACGTTTCAAACGTTACTCCAGCAAAATGTGTTTTTCTCAAATAACTTTATAACTACAATTCACACAAATTTTGCTACTATTAAACAAATTGCTCCTCATGATACACTAATTATTTTTTATGGTTTCATCTCTCAAATGCACAACATTTTGCCAGGGTTATGCACACGCTATTATCGGGATTATGTTATCTCTGCAAAAAAAAACACCGTAATCGGTGGTCATTTTCTTTTGTCAGTGATGCTCATCACTGTCTCAAACTTCTTGGACTGAGAAGAGTCTAAAGGCTCGGTTCAAGATGTAGTTTATAGTAAACTTAGGATAGGTTTGCAACCTCTAACACCCATTGCCCACTTTTCACATAAAATGCATTGTTGTCAGGGGAAATAAAAGTCACATAAAAAATCATGATTATGTATATTTAAAAAATTAAGATAAACGATAGATGTTAGAGTACCTACTTACAATTACCTGTACATGATGATAAATAACGAATTAATTTCGAGGAGAAAGTTATCTTATTTTCGGACATTTGCAATATTTTCTTAAACAGAATAATTTAATATTGACCGTAAGCGAAAACGTTTATATTATATACAGATATAATTATAATTTTCAACTTGAAACAAATATGAGACTATAATGAATATAATATTTAAAGGTACGTCAATTATTAACTATTTGTCCAATGCGACATTACAATAGTTCACCCACACACAAATATAATGGTAATAAATATGGATTTATTAAGGCTAGATTTCAAGCTGAGAGGCAATTTATACAACACTATGAGTAGCATCATGAAAAGGCCAGTTTACATCGAAGGATAGTCTAGAACGCCTAGCGGAAGAGCTAAGTACACAAAAAGCGCAAAACAATCTTAATTAATCAAGTATAAGGCATATTATTGCTTGATTCATATACAGATCCCACATATTCACGAATAAGTAGAGGCTAAAACCGCATTAGGGTTGAACCTTGAATTTTCTGCCTAGACCACTGCTGAGGTCACTTCGTGAATATCAATGTATGACAATACTATGCTTTTAGCAAACATTTAAACAAAGTTACACTGAACTCTAGCGGTTTAATACAAAAAAAAAAAAACAAAGCAACGACATAAACTGGCCTTAAAAGTATGTGTCAACTAAAACTTGACACTGTTTTCTAAACTATCATCGTATTATACAAGAAATACAAAATATATGACGTCATAAAAATAAAATGCACGGTAATCCTTGCCTCGACAGACGATTTTTTGCCTTTAAATCAGGCATTAAATTTTGATATAAAGAGCATTATATCTGCGACTGACTTTCCTATTACTGCAGTAGCTTTTGAATAACCGGTTTGGGAACATGTGGATCTTGATCATAAGTCGATTGTTTTCTAGATCTTTCTCCCCTCATTCCCAAATAGATATACTCAGAGCTCTACTGTATGTCTTTACTTATCGTATGTCATTTATAGTTGAGTGAAAATCGGAATATTAGAGTGGACATATTTAAAAATATAAACATCTCGTCATTGCTATAGTTAAAAATTTGGCAACATTCTCACTCCCTTTACAAACCCTTTTAGATGTCGAAAAGTCAATGATACGAGGTATAATATTCTAATCAATGTTGACTCCTTCATTTAATAGTACAATATTGGTTCCAATACCTAACTAACGGCAACACTGCCCACAACACAGAATAACAATAACCCCATATAACATACATACATTGATATAATTCATAAAACGTCTATTTTGTTATATAGATCCACCTAATTTATTTTGGTGTCTCTGAGTCTATCTAGAGTTGGACATTTAACAATAAGATTTTCGATTTCCATATTATTTCTAAAAGTATTTAACATCTAAAACAATGCCATTTTTACACATTCCTTTGGCATATCGTTCGCATTCATGTCAGTGACAGCAATTTTATTTATCATTCGTTTCGCATTCATGTCTTCCAATGTACATACAGGATAAAACTTAAATTTAATCGGCTAAGAAACCTAAATCTAAAACCACTCTTCATGCCTGAACAATCAGTCTTCTCATTGCGAAAATTATCATAATTTCATTTTATTATTTACATATTTTTTATTTTAGATTTTCTTTTAACATTCTATTTGCACAGTAACCTTCATACATGAAAAATATTAATCTGTCAATCTGTTTATCTTTACAAAGCACTATCGGGATCTACAGTGGACGGGTCAAACATATTCGTGAATGATCGAGTGTCAATGTTTGAGCAAATAAGACTAAGATTTCAAGGTACAGCGTGTGTCAGTGGGTTATGGCACTAAAATTTACAAAATCTACGTGATGTAAGCTACAATTTACAAGTTAACATAGTTTGTGAATCTCAAATTTTCTAAACCAATATGTGGATTGAAGATCGATGTCAACTCTCTAATACACTCTGTACAATGAGAAAAAGTATGAGTTTCAGTGAGAGAGCGATAACACATTCAATTCAAATATTACTAAAGAATCTCTTTGTTTCAACTAGTAATTTTCTAAAGTGCAGGTGCTCATATTGTAAGCTATAGTAACAAAACTAAGGAATAAATTACCCTTCAACGACAGTTGACTTCAGTACTAAATCATGCAATTGTCTAATTCGCCACATGAAGAGGTCAGTCCCAAAAATTACAATTTGTTAGATTGGCGTGGCGAAGTGGATATGTGCAGTTAGTCAACGAACCTAAACGAATGACTTCAATAGCTTCGTGGTTTGGTCCAAACAGGCGAACACCAACGAACGAGATTCAGCATAAATTCCCATACATTCGTCGGCTCATTTTACATACAAGTCCATCAAAGGGTCAACAAGAGACAAAACACTACACGAAAAGCACGACAGAGGATTTAAAGAATAACTGAGTATGCTAACCCTAGGGCGACACTGTCAGGCTTCGCATTAATTAACGGGATAAGTGACACCAGGACATTTGTCACTGGCTCCGAAGGTCGACGATCTTTTGTCGCGATATTCCGACAAAACTTTTCCCCCGACAATGTAGCCCTAGCATATAAATGTGACGTCACATGGTACGTTAGAGCGTGCGTGGCTACAGTATCCCGTTGGTGTAGTACTGGTAGTTGTCGTAGAGTCGTGTGGACAGCGAGTGCAGCGCGTCGCGCACCAGCTTGTCCACGAGCGCCTGCAGCTGCGGCTCGGTGCGCCCCACGTGGAAGCGCCCGCGGAACGACGACACCGCGCTACTACTGCGGAGGCACGCTAGCTGCCCACCTGTGGGGAAATGTTATCTGTTAGTTCGGTGCTACAGTCACTAAAAATACAAATAGAGCCTGCGCAGACGACAGACTATCCGTGACGGAGTTTTTAGTCTGTGAAAATAGAACCTAAGCAATAATATGCAGTACCTAAAGCATACGACACGCAAAAAATCCGTGTTATTCGGACAGATCGCGCCGCGCCGCGCAAAAGTACGCGAAAATATAGAACGTATGCTTCAACGTACGCTAACGCAGACGGCGCACACATTTAGTATGCAATCTGCACTAGAATAGTATGATCAAAGATGTGCGTCGTGCGAGTTGAGTCTGCGTAAAATCCGCGACGGACTTTTTGTATGTCATGCAGACATTTTGTACGCCACATATCATTCGCACAAAAGTCTGTCGTCTGCGCAGGCTCATAATGTGATCATCAACATGATTAAATCCCATTTTGTCAATTATTTTTTTAGGACCACTATCATGGCCATTCTACCTCATTCGACTATCTAGATTTGGTGACCTACCATGACGTCTTAAAGCAAGATCGTTTTATTCTTTTTCGAGTGTGGGTAAGAGACGGAGCTATAGAGGACGTGTAGCGCCATCTCTTTCCCTCGCAGGAATAAAATTAAAACGATCCTGCTTTAAGACGTCGTGGTAGGCCACAAGTGCCGTGTATACGCAACAGCAAACAAATTGAAAACTAGAAGATATTATAGAGATGACAATACTAGATTATAGACAATATTAGATTATTATACAACAAGTGAAAAAAGAGGAAATTTAATTCGAGGGACTAAGTTGGATCCCGAGAGCAGCGAAGGATTCTAGAGTAGAATCCTGAGCGGAGCGAAGGATACAAGAACCGAGATGAATTTTTGGAAAGCGGCTTACTAGGAGTACAATTTATTAGAAATCGTCACGTAAGAAAATATCGTATGCTGTGTGTTGGAGGTACTACACAATAAGGGTATGGCGGGGTCAGGTGAGCGAGCGAAGCGAGCGCATAGACCCCGCCATACCCTTCGTGGTTAATAATAATCATCGATCACTAATAAAAAACTAGATACACAATCAGCGGCAAAAAGTGTCCTCACCAAATGAGCGCCCACTCGAACATTTGGGTGCGCTTTTAATCTAGTAGCATTTGAACGCTCCGACGGTAAACATGCCTCAGTGCTCGTTTAAAAAGTGTAAAAATCACACATCCAGGACGCTAAAAAAGGATGAAATTTAATATTTTCGGTAAGTATTAATATTATCATTATTTAATTGTTATCACTGTATTGTAAATACTGATATTTTGTCAAGAAATCATCGTAAAATCATTTTTTAGATTAAGTCGTAATAAATAGCAGAAGTTATAAGGCATCTCAATAGTAAAGACCCTTACTAAACGCATTTAATCATACTATCGCATGCCCACTTAAATTGTTCGAGTTATGTGCGTTGATTCTGTTCCATTTGTTGGAGACGCTATTGTTCTTTTTTTATTTTTATTATTATAGTATGATTGATTTTTTTTTGGTCTAATGAGACTTCTTTACTGTTTCTCTAAATATTATAGTAACATTTTATAGATTTAATTTTGAATATGTGCATGTAATAAAATTAAAGACGTGAGTTTTTTTTTAGCTTTCCTCGAGATCCAGTCAGGTGTGAAGAATGGATATCAGTTATAGCACTTCAAAGATCCGAAAAATTCTTCAAGCCGATCCAAGGAAGCGTTTTATGTTCGAAGCATTTTTTGAAAAGTGATGAATATGTGACTACGAAAGGAATCACCAGGCCTATTACGTATCTCTGTTGACAGCTCGATATGATAGTAACTGGGCTCAGTGTCCATTAAATGACTGTCAAAAGGTTAGTTTCGTATTATGTATAACCAGTCGCTATCAAATATGACGTCATAGGTGCCTATCGTGGCTGATAGTCACCGTAACTCATTTTGACAAGACGCTTTCGTATCGATTCTTCTAATATTGCAAATATGTAAGCATAGTGGACATCAAATTCAAGACAACTGAGTTTGAAGTGGCTTTCGTGAAAGACGTTACACCGTACCCGGGCTGTTAGTCACCGTAAAGTGATATCCACTCTGTGTAATACGTAATACCAATATTTTGACATTCACGGTTGTCATCAAAGTTCGGTGTAGAACCGAAGCTTGATAGTCACTGGATATCAGAAAGATACGTAATAGGCCTGCAGAAGTCTACGCAAAACAGCTGTACCTCGATATTCTCGATATTCTTTCCGAACTTTCTGTACTTACTTTTTATATTTTGAATTTAGATTTAAGTTGTTTGTCAAGCAATATCTTTAAATTTTTGACACAAAATAAAGATTAAATAAATAATTAAGACTGTTTCAATTACTTTCATTACTAAATGAATGTGGTGCCCTATCCAAAAACATATTTACATTCGGTTAAATTATAACCTTTACACTTACCATTACAGTTATACACCATAGAATAGAATAGAATTTGCTTCATTACACCATTTTTTTAAAACAAGTGTAGCATTTAAAAAAAATATAATTACAGTATGAAAAAATATTAAGTTCGACTCCATTCATTCCTTGTCCAACCGCCGAGCCTCGGTCGTAAAATTTTATTGCTTTTTATTGGCACTTTGTAATTCTGACTTTAAAACATGCGTGTAAGGATGATTTTGTTTTGAAATGGGTTGACCAGCGAGTATCGGTTGTAAAAGGTTATTACTTTTTGTCCGTACCTTTGTGAATACAACTTTAGGTAATGTGTCTAAGGTTGAATTTACATTAATGTAAGTATATTTATTTCAACTACAAGTAGGTAGGTACGTCAAAACATTTGGCGACAGTTTTTAGGGAACTTTTGCATGGGATTGTGTATCTAGTTTTTTATTAGTGATCGATGATAATAATACTAAATAATAATATTATTACTTTTTTATTATATTTTTCTTCATGGGTGTCGTTTTCATGGTTTTTGGGGTCGCTGATAATGAAAATGAGGTCAACATGAAAATCCAAGATGGTACGAAGGTCAAATCATTATCATCTTAAAAATTATTCAGTACATACCCATGCGCATGAGTTCAACGACGTGTATGATCTGGTCGCAGTGCTTGCGCGCGGCGATGAGTCCGCGCAGGATGAGGATTTTAAAGTACTGGAACATATCCGAGTTCTCGCCATCCATCACTTCTACGAACTCGTGTGTCAACTATAAATAAATAAAAAAAAGTTATTAATATTATTGAATAGATTTTTACACAATCAACTACATTATTAGGCTACAAATTAGCAAATAAGAGTCCAATATACATCCAAATCTTATGTTTAGAAGTAATTGATAACGAAATTTATGCAAGACCAAGAGTAGTTCTTACCTTAAAAGGCGAGCTTTCAAATCCAAGATTTTTGGGTGATATTGAAAATATGAATCCAAAATCTATGTGGATGATGTGACCTGTGCTGTCCAATAAAATATTCCCATTATGCCTGTAACAAAATAAAATACTTAAAAACTGGACTAGCTACAGTTCAGATTCTGTAAAGAGATGAACTAGCCAGTTAGCAGTCACTAACGAGACTGAAGGCACTGTGCTCGTAATACACTAATTAGGTAAAGTCACTCGTTCACCTGCCTGCCTATAACCGGCTGAATACCAGTATTTTACATAAAGCGACCTATCCGATGCCTATCTGACCTCCACAACCCAGTCGGTAAGACTGGTTGTCATACTTTCGGACCTCTGACTACTTGTAACTACATCCAAAGATCTACAAATGACTATGAACTTCGTAGGCTGATTATGTTTGTTTAAATAAATAAAATAAATATCGCTGGACATTACACACAGCGCCATCTAGTGCCACACTAAGCAACGAGGCTTGTGCCGTCGGGGCACAGATAGTGATACATAGATACTTTTTGTTTGTAAATAAGTACATACTTGTTATACATGGTATACTGACCTATCTTTAAGCTGTAGCAGGTAGCTGGTGAGCGCGTAGGCCGCGGCGGACTCCACGAAGTTGTTCTGCGCGCGCAGGAAGCCCTCGCTGTTGGGAGGCCCGTGCTCCAGCTCCAGCCACGCGCGGAGGGTCTTGCCCGATTGCTTCTTTATTTGGTGCAGGGACACCGAGTTTAGAACCTGTTAGGAAATATATTTTTAATAAATTGTGAGTAAAAAACTGGCTAAGTGCCAGTTGGGACTCTCGCATGAAGAGTTCCGTAAGGGGTTCCCTTTAATTTTGAATTTGTTTTTATATATTATGGCAATAGAAATACATAAGTATTCTGTGAAAATTGTGAAAATTTCAACTGGCTACTTATTACCGCCGCAACGTCAACTTTAAGGCGTTCGTGGTGCGAATGCCAACGTGTTATCTGCACCTCGTCTTGGAGGTGGACTTTTGACCGCAGGGAGTGGTGTTCCGTCGCTTCCACGGGCAAGTGCCACATGTGACATGAACGCACGGTGACATAGTGCAAAAGTGAAGTGTTACTAACGTAGTTCTAAGGTCCTTTATATTAACAAACTTTGTATTTTATCGTATGTATGTTAGTCTGTAAGGTACAGTCGGGGTCTTTTCCGCCTGAACATTTTAAAAATATTTCGCATAAAACATGCGGAGGCGCCGCACAGTGGTCCGGATTTTCAAAAAGGTGGACATAGGATCGAAAATGCATATTTAACTTAATAAAAAATTGTTTCGTATAGGAAATTTAACGCTGATTAATACTTATTACTATAACTTTTCAAAAAAACTGCTCCTTCACGTTAAAAAAAAATATTGAAAATAAAAATGTATGGGAGAAAATCTATTTTTTTTTTTCTCCGTTCAGTATCAAAGTATAGCAAGCAAACCTTATATTCTGGTAAGTACCTATTGTTCTTAATACGACAACATATAAATTTCTTGCGTATCCCTGCGGCCTTGACGCCTACGATGCTTCAAAGTTTAAAATTTCAATTGGGATTTTTTTAAATTATTATCGAAATTTTCAATTAAGCTGAATTCAAAAAATCATTTTTTAATTATATAAGAATTAAAACATACGCATTCAAGCATTTGGCAAGTATTTGTTTATTTTATTTTAATAAAAAATAGTAATAAAAGTCTTCAACTTCAGTTTTGTAATTAAAGACACGTGCTGATTCGTTGCCTATTTGTAACTGACTGAAACGACTCCTGTGATAAAAGAATAATTTACCCCCACCACCGGAGATTTGGACGACGCTGATTGGCTGTTGGAGATGTGGTATTAATTTTGTCAGTCACTACTTGCGACCGTGTTTGTTATTAATATCTGTGCATGAAACAATTAAAGGCACTTGACCGCATCCAAGAGGCGGCTGGCAGCTGGCCATCCGCCCACAGACTCTGCCGCCAATTAACGAATGCCCCAGCTCCGGTGCGCCCACTACTGGATAGCGGCGGGGCGCTCAAGTATGTCGCAGAGGACCGCGCGGAGGTCTTCGCCGAGCACCTGGAGCGTCAATTCCGACCGAACCCGACCAGCGACGTCGACCATGTCGCAACAGTCGAGAAACACCTTGGGGACTACTTCGCCACGCCGATAGCTCCCGAGGAAGAGCCCATATTTTTCTCGCCTGGGGCAGTAAGACGCGCCATCCTGAGGACGAAACCCAGGAAGGCCCCCGGTGCGGACGGTATCACCAACGCAGTGCTGCGCCAACTGCCGTACCGTACGGTAGCGGCGCTGGCGCGCCTGTACACGGCGATACTGCGCACTGGGACGTTCCCCTCCTCGTGGAAGGAAGGGCGCGTCATCATGCTGCCCAAGGCGGGGAAAAACATACTGAAGCCGGAGAGCTATCGGCCTGTAACGCTGCTGCCCACCACCTCCAAGGTGTTCGAAAAACTCCTGTTGCGGCATCTCCAGCCGCACATCGACCCGCGGCCCGAACAGTTTGGGTTTAGGTCGGAACACAGCACGACGCTCCAGCTGTCGAGGGTGCTGCACCACATGGCGCAAGCCATTAACAAGAAGGAGTATGCGGTCGCAGTACTCCTCGACATGGAGAAGGCCTTCGACCGCGTGTGGCACGAGGGCCTCATTTTCAAGTTGGCCACGTCCGACGCGCCTCGCCGCGTTGTAAAGGTGGTCCAGTCTTTTCTTACAGATAGAAGCTTCCGCGTGGTGGTCGAGGGAGCGCTCTCCAGTGCCCGCCCGGTGCTGGCTGGAGTGCCCCAAGGCAGTTGCGTGTCGCCAGCGTGTTACTCACGTTACACCGACGACATCCCCACGACGCCAGAGGCGATGCTCGCGCTGTACGCCGACGACGCCGCGTACATCACTACATCGCTTAACGCGAAGTACGCGGCGGTCAAGATGCAGCGCGCGCTAGACCTACTGCCGGACTGGCTGTCCAAGTGGCGGCTGTCGGTTAACGTGGGTAAGACGCAGGCGATGGTCACTGGACTAGTGCCCCTCCCACCACCTCTGACTCTACAAGGCGCCGACGTCGAGTGGTCGCCCCGGGTGAAGTACCTGGGGGTCACCATCGACCGTCGGCTCACCATGGGCCATCATGTCCGCCAGGTCGCGGCTCGGGCTGGGGTAGCCCGCCACCAGCTCCGTCCGGTGCTCTCGTCCCGACTGCCGGTGCGCGTCAAGTTGGGCGTGTATAAAACTTATATACGTCCGATTCTGACGTACGCCGCCCCCGCATGGTACGTCTTCACATGCGAGGGTCACAAGAAGCTCCTCCGCACGCAGCAAAATCTTGCGCTGCGGACTATCGTCGATGCCCCTCGCTTCGTGAGGAATGACGTCATCGTGCGGGACCTCGGGTTCGAGAGCCTGGACGCCTTCATCCGGCGCCTTGCGACGGGAATGTTCGCGCGTGCCGACGCATCTGCTTGGCCCCACGTCAAGCACATTGCGCCCTGGCATGCGCGCCCCCCTGACGCGAGGCGCCCCCTCCCCCGCGACCTGGTAGCGGAGGATGACCCATCACCACCGGACTTGACGCCTGGGTAAGCTGTTTTTCCAGGATACACGCAGCTTACCTACTCATGAATGACTCCACACACACAACACACACCCAGTTGCGCGACCTGTGCTAAGTTAATATAGGCAGGCCGCGTAGCTTCGACCACACATGCATCCCTACACAGGCACGTTAACTCACGCGTAGGATCGCGGCGCGGGCTCGCGAACCACGCTTGCACTGGGCGGTGTTCACACAACACATTACCGCCCATACATACACTACGGTTCTTCGTCCGTAACGTAACCGGCTAGCTCTGGAAGCGGGGCGGGCGGGAACCACTACATCCTCCGTAGGTGCGTCGGAGTCGGCACCTCTGTCGCTGGTCGTCCCCCGCCGGGCCTCCTTCGGGTCTCACCTGGCGGGGACTGACCGCCGAGGTGCCGTGAAGAAAGCAGCGCTGTATGGACAGCGCTGCAGGCGCGCCTACGGAACACTTCATAGCAATCTTTCACAGGCATGCGACACTGCTGCCGCATGCCACAAGGCCTTGCCTACTAGGCAAAACAATGATAGGCCTGTCGTAACAGGCCTCGGTATGGCTTCCGCGGCCAGGGGGCATAGCCCCGAAGCCGCCCGCCGCGCCCCCTGACGGGGGCGCAGCGACATCCTCGTATCGTAAAGGCACTTGTTTCTCAACCCTTGAGGAAGCAACATATCTAATTATCCGTGCTGTGTGAAAGTTTAGTGAGTTTCGTTATGGCTGCATTTGTTACAAACTTGGACATTTTTATGTTCCTCCGTGTTGAAGGAGACATGAAAAATTGGGCACGACTCTATGAAGCTATTATTCTACATATCCCAGTTGAAACATGTTCGGAAGATTTAGAAATAATCAAGACCTTTTTGAAGAACTACATCAGTAATATCAGTCGCAGATGGGCAAGTGCTTCTAGAAATCAGAAGACTTTCATGAATAGACATGCTGCGTGGTTACAATCAAATATTAGTTGGCCAAATTGCACTACTATTAATTTATCCGAGATTTTTCAAGCCCAAGATGAAGTTATCGAAAACATATCGTCAGACAATACTTCAGTTGACATCGATACTACAGCAGCTGTGATTCCGTCGACATCAAGTACAACAACTGTGGGCACATCTACCGAAGTTCAGATTAGGAAGCCTTTTGTTGACCTCAGCAACAAACAGAAGAAAAGACGTTCAGAGTCTCTTTTGGACTATTCGCCGGAAGAACTTACTTTTGCATTAGTCGAAAGACTTAGGATAGACAAGAAGAATGACTTAGCTTGTGTTATTGACCATATAACGAAGAACCCTGATAGTGTTGCTATTGTTCAAGTCACATTGTTTAAGAAAAGTAGGAAAAAATCTTTTGATGAAGATCATGCTCTTGGTCTTGGTCTTATACATCATTGAACCTGTCAAAATGGAAATACTTGTGTTTAAGGAAAGCGCTGTTAGATTGTGAAGTTCCAGTGTTACCATCGTATCACAAACTCCTTCAAGCTAAAAAGAGATGCTATCCACATGATTTAGAAATTACTGAGAGAGGAGCCAGAGTGAAGCTTCAAGCCCTATTGGATCTGACAGTCCAGAAGATTCTTCAAATTACCGGTACCCAGATTGATTCGTCAACTGAAGGATTGAAGTTAATTAGTAAATGGGGTTTCGATGGAGCTTCTTCACAAAGCACCTACAAGCAAAGGAGTGAAGATGTAGACTTCAGTGATTCATCGGTTTTCATGTCAAGTCTTGTCCCTCTTAAATTAGTTTCTAATAATAGCACCATATGGGAAAACCCAACACCTTCTTCAACACATTATTGCAGGCCCATTAAGTTCGAGTTTTGTAAAGAGACAGCAGAATACATCAAGCAAGAAGAAGCTGTATTGAAGGAAGAAATAAAAAACATCAATTCTACAAAATGGGCCGGGCTAGAGATTAGTCACGAGCTTCATATGACAATGATCGACGGAAAAGTGGCCACTATTATAACGGATACTTCGTCTGCATCTGCCTGCAATATTTGCCTTGCTAAGCCGACTGAGATGAACAAGCTGTCAGAAGTATTTTCAAGACCTGTTCGAGAAGATGTTTATAAATATGGACTTTCTACTCTTCATATGTGGATTCGTTGTATGGAGTGTATTCTACACATATCTTACAACATGGACTTTGAGATGTGGACTGCACGAGGTGCTAACAAGCAACTAAAAGCTGCGAAGAAACATTTGACACAAGAAGAATTCAAACAGCAAATGGGAATACTTGTGGATTTTGTGAAGCAAGGCTTTGAAACCACAAACGACGGAAACACAGCCAGAAGGTTTTTTAGAGATTATGAGAAATCTGCCGAAATAACCAATATTGACAAAGGCCTACTGAAGCATTTTGCGGTTATTCTTCAAACGATTTCATCAGGATGTGCCATAGACATTGAAAAATTCAGGACTTATTGCAGAGAAACAGCTGAGATCTTTGTTCATCTATACCCATGGTATTATATGCCCGCAAGTGTGCACAAGCTACTCATACACGGTGCAGACATTTGTCATCACTTTGGCCTCCTACCAATTGGCATTCTTTCCGAAGAAGCGGGAGAAGCAAGAAATAAAGAATTTCGAAGAGTTCGTGAATATCACACAAGAAAATTTAACAGGATGAAGACCAACGAGGACTTGCTCCATAATTTTTTAATTAGTTCAGACCCGTATTTATCCTATATTCGACCAAAATACAGCAACTCAAAGCAGTTCGATTTTTTTCCAGATGTTAAAGAGCTTTTGTTGTTGCCTCAGGTAGTAACAGAAGAAACCGAAAATATGGATCTACAGGAGTTGCAGTCTGAAGATGATCCATTAATGTAAACGTGACAGATTTAGTGATGTTGTTATTGTTAGAATTGAGTTTTGTAGTCCTTTTCAGAACTACTTAAAATAGTCCTTTTCAGGACTTCAGAAAAAGCCCTTTTCAGGGCTACATCTATTTCTAATTGTTTCTTTTAAGATGAGTCACGCTAGTAGTATAACCAACAATATCAACTATGATTTATCAATAGGAAATATCAACAGATGAAAGAATAATCAACAAATGATTATTAAAAAAAAATTAAGCAAAAATGCATATTTTATCATAACATTACGCTTTATATTCCCCGAAGGGTTCGGCAAAAGTGTATAGTACACTGTCATTTCGACAGTTATATATAAGTCCCAAGTAATAGGGGGCGAGCCTAATACACGGATGGGGCGCGCGGGGGGCTTGTTTTTTATTAAAAATGATATTTTGGATTAATTTCAATTGTAAAACTCGTTAATAATATTAAGATAATTCAACATTAAAATTTTAAACTTTAAAGCATCGTAGGCGCCAAGGCCGCAGGGATACGCAAGCAATTTATATGTCGTCGTATTAAGGACAATAAGTACTTATCAGAATATAGGGTTTGCTTGCTATACTTTGATACTGAACGGAGAAAAAAAATAAAATAGATTTTCTCCCATACATTTTTATTTTCAATATTTTTTTTTTACGTGAAGGAGCAGTTTTTTTGAAAAGTTGTAGTAATAAGTATTAATCAGCGTTAAATTTCCTATACGAAACAATTTTTTGTTAAGTTAAATATGCATTTTCGATCCTATGTCCACCTTTTTAAAAATCCGGACCACTGTGCGCCGAGCCACGCCCCCTTAAAGTTTGGGCCTATTAGGAAAGCTTCAACTTTGGCGCGCAAAATAACAATAACTCTCGTTTGGCGTGCGTCGTCAGTGTGCTCGGCCGATTCGGTATCTTTTCATTCATTATTTCTATACAAAGTCAACGGGGCGGGGCTAGAGAGCGTTTCTATGTTGCGAGTGCAAGCAAAACTAAGCTTAGTGGTGGTCAGGCGGGAGTGTCCTCGATAGTACCTATCCTGGTAAGGTATCTATGGGCCTAAGTTGCCTGAAAATAAAGGTGTTTTTTTTTTTTTTTTTATTATGGATCATGGTCCCGTGTAATAGGGTCCCATTGGTTACCTGAAGGAGCCCTAAAAAGGAACTAATATGATATGCATAAACATATTTCTATTTTTATTGTGTATTGGCCGAACGTTATAATGTGAATATTGTTACGCATTTTCTATTATTTAGTAGGTACTACAAGATATTGTAAACTCATTATCATATTTTGAGTGTTCAAATTCTTGTCTATCTCTTAATAAACAAGGTTATATCCATTATAATATCTCCTAATATCAAGATAAAGGGATTGCGTTTAAATTATCAAATCACTAGCAAATGACTCATTGTTTTGAAAAAAAACTGGCATATTGCTGTAAAGTGAATCACCCCCTGTGAATCAGTTGCAGCTTGCAAATACACAAATCCGTGCGTTAACAGCTTAAAATAAATATAGATAGTAGACTAGAGATGACCCACAGTTTATTGTCCGGTGCATGTACAGACATTTGCATTAATTAGGTATCCGGCACGCATTAAGACACTCAATAAAAGGGGAACGAATTAATGCATTTATTACAGACAACACAACTAAACGGCCGAAGGACTTGAGGAAAATACCCGCTTTCAAAGATTTGGACCAAGTTTACGTAAGAATGACATACCGTAAAAATCAGAGTCGAATGGGAGTGGGTAAAAGGGTGGTGGTAGGAGTGATTATATACCAGCAAAATTAAAAGCAACTGTTTAAGACTACGTTGCCACTTGATTTGTTGTGTTATGCAGCCGCGTTGAGAAAATCAGAGTATGCTCGGACCGAGTGGACTCGGATACCTACCCGGACGCATCTCGTATTGTGGCAACCCATACCAAGTCATCAGAGTGCGCTATTATAAGTTGCCACAATAGGAGTTGCGTCCAAGTAGGTATCCGAGTCCACTCTGTGAACATACTCTGATCTTGTCAATGTGGGTTAAAAATGAATGTTATGTTATACGCGGCAAGGAAGTGTTTGAAAACGATCAATAATAAAGGGTGTAAAAAACCTCTTAACGAAGCCGAAAGGCACTTGTTCTCCCCGTCATTGCGATCATATTTTTGTTCTACACCATACCTGGGAACCTTCTAGTTACGGATATATTGGGGAAGTTCCATCTTTTTCTCAAGTTTTCTTTTTTTAATACAATTTTTTAATGTAACATTTTTACTTTAAACACCTCCACGACCCCCGTACTATTCAATCCATCCATCAGCACAATGTTTTGAATGCGTTACATTAAGTTCTACCACAAAACATGATTTTTCACCCCCAAAAAAAAAGTCGTTTCCCAGCAATAATTTATGCGTAAAGTTACTTAATTTGATGTACAGAATGCTTGGTTGACGGCTTCGTGATGAGGTCTTTTACACGATGTATTCTTTTTGCCGGGTGAGAGCGGAGTTGTGGGCTAAGACTTTTAGGTTAAAAGTGCACTCTGAAAGCCCGCCACACTATTCCCAAACCACTGTAACTCCTAAAAGCCAGAATCAACAGTGGCGACCACCAGAAAAGCGCCGAGACAATGAAGCTCGACGAAGTCCCAGAGAATGAATTTAACTGTCTTGGATCCCGCATCGAAATTAATCAGAAAAGTATAGCGGTTTTTTTCGTAGGAAAAAAACCAAATTATAATTATTATTATTAGTAATTTCTTCTTCCCTCCATATCAGCAGGAGACAGAACGAAACAAGTCCAATAGGCCTAAAGGGACGTTTACAACTGGGATAGGCCCAGTTGCCTAGCACCACGGATAAAAATATTAACATTAATGGGTCCTAAGTTGTGAGCTGTTATATTTGAGTGCACTCTGAAAATGGTAAAATCAGTACTTACAGGTTGTATAAGTCCGCACTCCTTATCCAGACACAGTATCTCATAAGGCCGCAGCTTGAGCGGCACCCGCTCGGCGAGCCAGGCGGTCTGCAGGCGCCGCAGTAGCTGCGCCGCCAACATCTCCTGCCGCAGATCGTCGCCCACTTTGACGATACAGCCGAGGAGACGCCAGCCGCTTAAAGCGCCGTATGGGGAGGTAGATCGCATACGGGCGTATTTGTTTTCCCATGATTCCTGTAATCCAGATTATGGATTTGAGACTAGTTTTATGAATGTATACGTTGGAAGGCCTCCCACTAGGTGGATCGATGACATGGTGAAGGTTGCGGGAATCCGCTGGATGCGAGACGCAAGGGACCGGTCAATGTGGCGACACTTGGGGGAGGTCTTTGTCCAGCAGTGGACGTCTTTCGACTGAAATGATGATGATACATAATTACATAGGATGTCTCATTTTGTCTGTTTCAAAAATAGATTTCTTTAAAATATGTTGGATGTTTCCAAGACTGCATGCGTATCCTTATCTTTAAACCAATTATACAAATCGTCAGTGTAACATTTTTATATCAGTCTTACGGCAGTAACTTGCACAAAAAAGTCTAAGTATCTTAAAATCACACTTTGTAAATTTAAAAATATTAATAATGGACTAATTCATTTTTTTTAACTGTATTGGAAAAAGATTACTGCGATGAAGTGCTGATGTAATCAACCCAATTGTTCTAGTCTAGTAAAGCAACTAAACATCTACATTTATCTCATTCAGCAGTATTCAAGACCTTCATCATCATCATCATTTCTGCTGAAAGACGTCCAATGCTGGACATAGGCCCCCCAAGTGTCACCACATTGACCAGTCCTGTGCGACTCGCATCCAGCGGATTCAAGACATTAGCTGCGTATTTTTATCTCGCTTGATATTATTAAGTCTACAGTCATCAATGAATAATATTCACCTTTAGCGCCGTGGCCGAAGGATCAGCTGGATCATGTCGGAAGGCGTTGGGCGGAGGTGCAGCGGTCGCATCAGCTAACCGCCTTCTAACTTCTCCCGCGCCCACAGCGACAGACTCGCGGGACCCGCATGATGATGTGGATAGAGCTGATATTGCTGACACCTGATAATTGAAAACAAGTTTAGGAGATTGTTTTAAGCTTTCACGGTTTAAAACTAAACTTACATAGTCACTTACGGGATTTCTTCCGTGATTGTTCATTGTTTTGAGCTCCCGATATTTCGACGCTGTTTCAAGCGCCATGATCGCGGGTTAACATGATGTTAACCCGCGTACATGGCGAACAATGAACAATCACGAAAGATATCCCGTAAGTGACAATATAAGTTTATAAGAGATTGATAAAAAAAGCTTTCACTTAGGTCGACTGGATGAAAAAAGAAACTGGGAAAATTGTTCCTAGATTCAAAATTAGGTAATGGTGAAAAGTCAGTGATTGCTTTTTTACCTAACTGTCAGCCTGAAGATTATTTATGTAAAATAGTTTATACATTTTGATTGCAGGTATCTAGTAGCTCAGTAACTTTACGAAGAGTATACGAGTAATTGAGAAGTAATCTTATCTACACTAATATTATAAAGAGGAATGATTTGTATTTTTGTGTGTATGTTTGTAATGAATTAACTTAAAAACTACTGCGCCGATTTCAAAAATTCTTTCACCATTAGTAAGCTACATTTACCCTGAGCAACATAGGTTATCTTATATTTTATCCCCGTCCCCACGGGAACGGGAACGCCGCTACTATATCATAAAATTCTCGTGTCACAGACTCAGTGTTTGTTATCGAACTCCTCCGAAACGGCTAGATCGATTTTCATGTTTTTTTTTCATATTTGGTAGGTCTGAGAAGGCCATTTTTTAGTCTCACACGAATTTCCCCGCGAACGAAGTCGCAGGCAACAGCTAGTAGGTACTTTTATAATAATTTCACAGTGACGATGGTCATGGGCAACATCGAGTTTCACATAAGTCGTAGTAGTCAACTAGTTTCATAAAACACGGAAGTAGGTAAGTGCATAGGGAAAACATGCAATCATATTTACTTTTATTTATCAAACTACCTATACATTAACCATTGAAACACACCATTTCCTGTGTCCCATATTTCCGGTACTAATAACATAATTATGAGAGTTAATATGAAAATTTGAATAACAGAAATAAACATCTGCCGTTAAAAGGCCAACAGCAATAACTAAAGAACCCTTTAATTAAAACATGATATACTCTTCACAATAATATTGGTATGGAAACATGAATTCCTTCAGCAGTTTTCCGCAAGTCCCAGTAATATTAAAATGCGAAAGTTTGTGAGATGTTTGTTACTCTTTCACGCTAAAACTTCTGAACGGATTTGGATAAAATTTAGCATACAGATAGTTTATAACCTGGATTAACACATAGGATACCTTTTATCCCAGTGGTATGTTCCGGTGGGACAATAATCGAACACCACGCGGGTGAAGCCCCGGGCATATGCTAGTCTACACTAATAATATATAGAGGAAAGATTTGTATTTTTGTGTGTGTGTATGTTTGTAATGAATAAACTCAAAAACTACTGCGCCGATTTCAAATTCTTTCACCATTAGAAAGCTACATTCACCCTGAGTAACATAGGCTATATTTTATCCCCCTACTCCCACGGGAACGGGAATTACGCGGGTGAAACCGCGTGACTTCCGCTAGTAATTTATAATCTAGTCAGGTGCAAGGGTGGTATAAAATGTGAACGGACTGCCTCTCTCTTATGTGTAATTACAGAGAGCCATTTCCCTGTATCATTATCTTGTAACGGGGAAGTTTTCCTTGGTAGACAACGTGTTTATAAAGGGTGTAAAACACCTCTTAACGAAGCCGAAAGGCACTTGTTCTCCCCGTCATTGCGATATTTTTTTTTGTTCTACACTACAGCTGGGAACCTTCTAGTTACGGAGATATTGGGGGTCAAAGTTCCAACTTTTTGACAACTTTTTTTTTAATACAAATTTTTAACGTATAATTTTTACTTTAAACACCTCCACGACCCCCGTACTATTCAATCCATCCATCAGCACAATGTTTTGAGTGCGTTACATTGAGTTCTACCACAAAACATGATTTTTACCCCAAAAAAAAGTCGTTTCCCAGCAATAATTTTTGCGTCAAGTTATTTAGTGCGATGTACAGAATGCTTGGCTGACGGCTTCGTGATGAGGTCTTTTACACCCTGTATGAGCCACAGATACAGGGAGAAGTCATTGAGTGACTGACGTTCTGTAATTACTGCCTACCCCAATGGGAAAATGCCGTGACTTTATGTATGCTTGTTTGGTACAGTTCAACGTCAACAAAAAACATAATTATTTATTTATATAAATTACCAATAGGAAAACTAACAGTTATGTATTTTTAAGTAGAACAGGTTAATAAGCCAATTACAGGAATTCCCAGGTAGAAATAGAACCATAATATCATTTTTATAATATTACGTTAATGTACAAAATCAACTATGTATTTTACAAAGTCAGAATTTTATCATTAACTCCCACGCACTTAAGTTGTGAATGAAGTTCAACGGAGTAATATAAAATCAAAGCCCAATTTACTGTTGAAATAGTGAGTACTTTGGTTGAATACGAGATGATTGTATCATTGTAGATCTAATTTGGAAGCTGAAATATCTTCTAGATTTGGTAAATTTACATACGCCTAAACTTATTTATATAATAAGTAATACCGTTATATCATTCTATACGTGAGAGGCCAACGATCTATGATTGGTTAAATTTGTTATTCAACTCCTAAACCTGCTACTAGAATACATAGAAAATATCATAAATTATAATAATTTACATATAAAAAAATGTTGACGTACAATAACTCTTCTTGATACAAAACATAATGACGTAGCAAGGTGACAAGAAACTAAAATAATTAATAATAATTACTTGCCACCACAAACTCAAGAAAAACTTCAGACAACGACCGGTTCGGTAATTACCTTAATAACCAGTTGATTTAGATTTTAATCACCATGCAAGATTTGAAAAATACGAAGAATTAAAACAAAGTTTGTCCTAAGCACTAACGTTATACAAATTAATGACTTAAAGTAAACAAAAACGTGGAACAAAAAAGTAAAGTAGCGGTCATTGTACACCATTGTGTCGTAGATGTTGCAAGCTAGAATTGTTTACTCCAAACAGTTCTTTTTTGACTAGATTGTTACCTCCTGCTAATATCTTCGCCATTAAAATTTGTTTAAGCTATTATTTCTTAGCCTGTTCTTTGTAAACGATCATCTATTATGTTGACTTAAAAAGATGTTACTTAATGGTATTTGATTGTTCAAAATTATTTGTTAATATTCATTGTATTGAAGGTATTGTTAGAGTAATACAAACAGGTAAAAGTAGCGGCAAACCAAACCAAAAAATTTATGATAGACTAGCGGACGTCTCGCGGTTCCACCCGCGTAGTTCCCGTTCCCGTGGGAGTACGGGGATAAAATATAGCCTATGTTACTCAAGGTGAATGTAACTTTCTAATGGTGAAAGAATTTTTGAAATCGGCGCAGTAGTTTTTGAGTTTATTAATTACAAACATACACACAAAAATACAAATCTTTCCACTTTATAATATTAGTGTAGATAGTGTAGACTAAAAGTATTTGTGAATGAAGAAAATGTCGTGAGCAAGTTTTGAGTATGAACGGGATGGGTATAAGAGTAGAGGAAGACGAAAGAAACGATGGATGGACTGTGTGAAGGATGATATGGCACGAAATGAGGTGTCTGAAGAGATGACGAGTAATAGAAGAAGAAGACAATATTTGGTTTAGATATACGTATACATTTATAGTTTAAGATGCAAAATCTGTACAAGATTATTACTCTACCTCTTAAGCTAGGGTAAACCTGAAGAGGTAGTTTACGGTCACTAATCAACAAAAACTTATATCTCAAGTGAACTGTGTCATTTTACTGTATGGTATAAAAGAGTAGAAATGTATGTTGTGTGTTGAAATGAATAGGGACAAAGGCAAGAATTATGAGACTATATATCTATGCACGTATACTGTACTCACAAAATTAAATGCACACTGAGTTGGATGGATGGTATTCAAGTCGCTACAGAAAATGCTGAGAGTGGAGAGCTATTTTGTTGATTGTTGTTTCATATGAATGAATGCAAATATAAATAACAACAAATAACAGCATACTTTAAAAGACTATTGAATTAATCTTTATGATATGCGTAACACATAGGTAGGTAACGGTTTGTGATAAGAATAAGACTATATCAGAACTCGATAATGATTATAACCTATTATAACTTTTAAATACTCTCAGACACAACAATACTTAAATAGCATTTAACATTTCTTGCACTAATATAAAAAAAAACTGCATAATATTATTATGTGCTTACTTAGTTCACTGACGGTCTGCCACTTTCACCCTTATGCCATAAGTTATAAGGTTGAAAATTGATCGACCGTCAGTGAACTCGGTCGCACATAGAAAGTACAACCTATTGAGATAGAATCAATTTTCCTTCAGAAAGGTTCTAAGAAAGCATTCACCTCTATTCCTCACGTGCCCTTTTAGCACGCACGTGGAGTGTAATGGCATTAGAAAATTTAGAACGATGATTTACCGCTAAACTAGGACAAAGAACCGTATCAGACTGGATTGAAGTTTGAACCTAGACTAGGCTAGTAATAAATTATGATTAGGTATAATTTGTGGAAGTATTTGATCAATTTACATAGGTTCTGAACTAGATAGAACACAGTGGCGTGTTTAGGTGTCAAGCTATAGCAAGTAGAATATTCAGAAATCTTTAAATAATATAGATTAGCAGGTTACAACGGACAACCAAGCTTTTTGACTTGTAATAAGGTAAAGCCACCAATACAACTTCAGGTTTTAGAGTTAGATTATTTGCTACTGAAGCACACTTCAGGCAAGTGCAAGTAGCGATTGTTTATTTTTGAAGTACGTATTTTGCCTGCAAATTAGCTAAAGTAAATAAGAGGCTACCGGTAACAAAATTTCATCATGGAAGTTAGGAAAAAATAATATGTTTTCAAAACTGCGTATTTATGCGATCTGACAGAAGTCTGTGCAATTTCATACGTACTTATTTCGTCATATTCAAGGGCAATCATTCAACACACGACAGGAAACTGAAATTGGCATCATAACTTTAATACTATAATACCGCCAAAACGATAATATTAACCGTTTTCGCGATTAAAACGCAAATTCATTGTAAATTACAATAATTATGTGTTATCAGACGATACTCGATATCTTGTTATGAAAAGTAATTATCAGATAGTTATGAAATCTAATCAGTTTTTGGAAAGTCAATAAATTCTTCCTTGATGTTATGTATTTTTGTTAATTGTAACACACTTTTGTCCGTATTCTAGATTTCTAGAACGACGACACCCAATCTTGACATAATGCAAGATTTATTGTAAAAGCATTGTTCTAGAATATTGCATTGTTTAGTATGATAAAGACACTATTTTTCCACTAAACAAACCATTACACGGGACAGCTTAACAAAAGAATCTTCTAAATAGCAGCCTGTAATGTTCAAAGTATAAGTGTGTGTGTGTGTATTTACTTTAATGGTTTTGAAACACGTCAAACAGAGACAAAAAGTGCAAAAAGGTGTATCTAATAAGTCAATCAGATGCATGTTTGAAACACTGACTGGTTTCCAAGCTGTTCCGGTTTGGAAGTAGAATGTGTGTCAATATTTACATATGATTATTAAAAAAAAAAGATACTCGCCGAAAGTATAACCTCCTCTTTGAAGTCGGTTAAAAATTGACAAATTGGGGTCCGTAAGTAAGCGTTGGCGGTGCGGAACGCGATGTATTAACTGGTAATTTATAAGTAGTTTATGTGGGTTGTGGTTGAGGAGCATGTGTCATATATTTTTTTAGATGCTCAACAGCAATCATATTATGTTCTGATTCACTACTATTCAAAGCATCCTTCCGGTTTAAAAAATGCCAAAATAGTAATCATAGTTCAGTAAAAGATGGAGTTTTCTTTTCGACTGGGGCACATTTGTGTATCAAATAGAGAAATAGCAAATGTTTTGGCAAAAGTGCGAATTTTCATGTGCCGACCAATGTCTATCACAAATATCACCAAAATGCTCCTTTTTTTGGATAGGAAATCATCAAATGACTGCTCCCGCTCTGGGCGGAGCAGGAGGGACGTCAGACTTTCACTGACTAAAACCCATCCATGTTCCTTCATCGCCCTTTGTGTTCCGGGCCACGGTATCTCTTTCGAACAGTCCCGCAGCCCCGGCGGGACCTATATATAACCTGAGACAAGGTTTTATGTGCATGAAAAAATGCTCCTTACACGACAAAACGTGGAGTAACGCGGACGAGGCTTAACACAGGATAAGCCCGGAATATAGCTTCCGGGTCCAGGTCATCTTCAAAACCTTCAACATGAACTAACCATCAGTCAATGAAACAACAAATTACCTGCGACAAACTATCCGGCGCCGGCGCTCTATGTGAGTACTGCGTACTTAGATCTTCATCATCATGACTCCAACAGTCACCCGCGTCTCCATCATCCAGGCCCGAATATAACGACAATGCTGGCCACTCAGGAACGAGGTTTTCTTCACTCTTCGTATGTCGAATGGGAGGTGAATGCGGAGCGGGCGGCGCGGGTGGTAATAGGCGCGGGGGAAGAGGTTCGTGGCCGTCCGTTTCTAGGACTTCCACGTACATGATATAGGGTGCCTGTGGAAGAAGACAAATTGTTAGTACTGTAAAGAATCCTGCAGTAACTAACTTGATGCGAGGAAGAAAGTTATACGGTGCAATTTTGAAAAGGTTCGGCAGCTAAGGTGCTGTTTCGTCTCCACGAGCGAGAGAATCGTGGCGATATTATCGTCGTGCAACGTATTTCTATACAGTCTCTACGGCGCGAATCTCTCGCTCGTGGAAACGGCTCCTGAGAGTGTTTAGAAATACTTGGCACGACGATAATATCGCCGCGATTCTCTCGCTCGTGGAGACGGTCCTTTAGATGACTACAATGCTACTTCAACCAGGTTGAGTTTGCACCTGAGTTGATGGCCTGACATTCCAGGAAGGTGTCAACTTAGCTCAATCGGGTTGGACTCAGATATGACTCTCTTTATTGTAGTGTCAATATCCCCATCTAAATTTCAATTGCTACTGACCAATGAAGCTAAAAATTAAAGCCAACGTAGGTACGTATTCCAGGGAAGTACTTTTTTTGCAATTATGACTAACTGATCGAAGATTTTCACGTTATCTTATGCCTAAAACTAAATTAGTAATCGACCGATAACTAAGTATAACCAAGTATGCGCTTTTCCGCAAAATGCTATCATATTTCGTAGAATCTTCAATCAGTTTACATAGCAGTAGTAAGTACAAAAAATTTAAACAATACGATAAAATGGAACCTCGTTAAAATTGGCGCCGACTGCATTGCGAACCGAACGTAGACAATTATTATCTCGTTCCAAAACTGTCTTGTTGGAGCGACCGTTTCCCAAACAAATGGTGTTCCTTAATTGACAATTACGACGTCCCAGTATCTACAAACAGCTGGCACATTCAATATTCTCCTTTTATTACCAATTTGATATCGAAGTATTGTTTTATCTGAACTTATCAGATAGAGTGAACAGCAGACCGTTTTTATCAGCGTAGTTGAAGCATATTGTATGGTAATAGTTCCATTGAGCTATCACGTAGGTACATTCCTATTGTATTTCGTTGTCGTCACTGTGCTCTCTTTTAGGATAGTGCCAAGTGTCCCTAGTCGTAATACATTGCTTTCGCAATATATGTAAGTATCAAAATTATAATTTACATAGATAAATATTATCTTTCAGATAAACAGCTGTAAAGATCGTAGTAAGTAGGTAGGTACTTACTAAGGCCATAAATGCTATTCTGAAAATCCAATAATCGAATGGAGTTTTTAATTGAATAATAAATTATTGGAATTCCATTTTGTTACTGCACACTTACCTACCTTATTACAATGATAAGAATAACGGAAACACACACACATACAATAATACAATATATAATTAAACACGATAAGAATTCAAATTTTCGTTTAATTACCTTCTATAACTCACTTCAATGTAATAAAAACTGAAGTTAGAACATTTTATATGTTCTTATATTACTCAAGTCGAAGTTAAGTGTATACCGTTTGGTGAAGGGAAATCCTATGAGGAAATCCATATGCAATGCCTTAAAGCTTACCTTGGCAGTAATGAGGCCACCCCCTTTGGGCGTAAACCGTGGATTTTATGTGGATACACCGTGCCAAGGTGATTTACCAACGGCTTAGTATATTTTACGAATTTATTGGACACTAGTCGCACTCATTGACCAATTATAGCGTTCCGTAGGAAACTCCTTTGCAAATAGTCCGAGGTAGTTAATTCAAACACTCATAACTGAGAAAATTGAGCTTAACTGAGGAAAGCTCGAGTTTTACAAGATTGTGAAAAGCTTGAGACTGAGAACCCCATTTATAATAGGCTAGTTTCCACCATCAATAAATTGCAAATCTATTTAGTCCGTCAGTTAGAGTATTGGAAAATAATGGACACGTATTTTTTGTTTTTGTAAATCAATGAATATTGACAAAAATAAAACGAATCAAAACTCGAGAGTCGGGCTCGTGACGTCACAACGTACTAAAAATTAAAGCACGGTGTGACGTAAGTATTGAGAATTTAAAAAGCGTCTTTTCTTCGTCAATTTTGGTTTACGTAACAAAAGAAAAAATACGTGTCAAATATTTTTTGATAATCTAACTGACGGACGAATTAGATTTTCAGGACACAAGCCTGTTTGTGAGTCGGTATATTGTTCCCTAAAAACGGAAATTACAGCAAGTAATAGCCCTAAACTTGATTAATACCAGTACCTACGTCACATGCTCTTATCGTCAAAAGTAGTTAAGTGCACAACTATACTGCCTGCCTCTGTAATCTCCGGGATAACCAGCATGACGATCGCACTGTTATTATTTATCTCTAACAAGAGAGAAAATACAATGCCCTGTAACGTGACGAGAATATCATAAATTACGCGAGTCGTATAGATAAATCAGATTAAATTGTAGCTCGTAAACACTAGACTTTAGACTACATTCAATATCATTATCAATTTATTTGTTTAGAAAGGCTAAAGCAAGGATTCAATTACAGGCTTAGAAACTTGATAACAAATTACATTGAAACTTCTCGTGTTGTTATTTAAATTTAAATTAGATTCTATTCTAAAAAAACCGGCCAAGAGCGTGTCGGGCCACGCTCAGTGTAGGGTTCCGTAGTTTCCCGTCCGTCACAATAAGTGTTCCCACTTATGAGTTTAAAGGTGGGTATCCATTAAGTAAAAATGCTTGCATATACGAATATACTACAAACTTAGTCCAGAAATTATTTTGTACAACTTTTTGTCTTTTTTGTACAAAAACTGTTGTTTCCATTAAGTTCAAAATAATTTTCCTAGAAAGTCCTTATAAAGTTCTACTTTTCAGATTTTTTTCATATTTCCTAAACTTATGGTTCAAAAGTTAGAGGGGGCCACACATTGTTTTTTACTTTTGGAGCGATTATTTCCGAAATTATTGACATTATCAAAAAATGATTTTAGGAAACCCCTATTCATTTTTAAATACCTTTCCAACAATATATCACACGTTAGGGTTGAAATTAAAAAAAAAATCACTTCCCACTTTACATACCCTAATAAAACATTTTTTTCAATTTTTATTTTACCACTTTGTCGGCGTGATTGATATACATATTGGTACCAAATTTCAGCTTTCTAGTGCTAACGGTCACAGAGATTAAGCGAGGACGGACGGACAGACATGGCGAAACTATAAGGGTTCCTAGTTTGACTACGGAACCCTAAAAAGACTAAGTAGATCAAATAACCAAGCCGTAGAAATAGGAGCTGGTGTTACAGAATTCAATAATCAAGTAGACATTCACGTAACACATTCAAAACTTATTACTGCAGAAATGACGATTCAACATTTCACAAGCCAATATTGACCAACAACCGATTCCAAAGTTCGAAAAAGCAAAACAATACGTAGTGCATTCAAAGCAGTATTCGCAGTTCAAACTAAATGCTATTACATTGATTGCTAATCCGAGCGCAGTGCGCAACCTCCTCATTATTAAAAGAATTCAATCGCTGTAATGGGTCTCGTGCATCATATCTAACACAATCGAAGGTAAACGACCTTGGTTTTTAACACAATATGTAGTTAAATAATCAAGATCTATGAACGGAATAAAATTCTTGAACGTAGGTAATTTGTCCTACTTTTTTGAAGTGAAAACTTCTTTAAGCGCGTTGAGCACTTTTTGGGTGAAGGAAAAACATTGAATTGATCGTCACTTGACATAACGTGCGGTCACGCTTCGTAGCACTCGTAGACGATCCGCTACGGCGTAGCACCACATAGGCATGCGCGGGGCATCACTATTGCTAGGACTGGGGCGGAGCCTGTGTACTTTTGTTTTCACTTCTATTGGCGGTCCCCAAAGACTGCCCCGATTTTTTTCAGACTTAAATCACCAGTGACTTTTAAGATCCGACTTTAAGATTAAGCACTTATCGCTGAGCCTTTTGCCGGACAAGTAAAGGTACTTAATTTAAGTCCAGATCTGGCACTTAACAAATTCGCTTGGCTTAATCACAGTCATCTTTCATTTTAATTGAGGAACTCGCCTCCAAGGCTGTTGTCTTTCATTAGTATAGATCGCCCTGTCAACTCCTTGGTGTCTAGACAACGAAATAGAAGAAATCACTAATCATCATTTGAAAGGACCTTCACATATTTTGCATCACGACGCAAAGTAATTCGTAACTGAACTCTTCTTTAGTAGTAGGTACTGTGTCTGTACATAATTATGGGCTTCTTCACTTGATTTAATACCATCCTTCGACAGGACATCTGGGCTAGAGCCAGGGCTAAGATTTAGCACCAGAGCCTTGACAAAATAACCCCTGTCATTCTAAGGTTTGGGCCTTGAACCTATAAGACAACCTGACTTCAGAGTCGCAAACAAACACAAATAAAAATTACAAGAGATCCTTAGATCAATCACTAATCAACTGAAACACCGCGCAAAACATTTCTAACTGATCTCTTGTTTGGTAGTACAGTATCTGTAGAGAAAGAATAATGTCCCCTAACTTGATTTAATATCGGCCTTCAAATGAAAATCTGGCCAAGAGCCAGGCCTAGGATTTAGCGGCTGTGCCTTGATATACTGACCCCTGTCTGTTTGAAGGCCTTGAAATCAATAAAGCAGAATGGAAGACGGCCTGACTTCAGGGCTACTAACACAAGTAATAGAGAAAAGTTACCCCTGCAGTGATAGCCATAGGCCTCCTCTCTATCAGAGGGAATGGTCTGTAATTCAGCACGCGAGCCCAGTACGAGTTCATAGATTTCAAACGGCCTTGAAATTTCGCCGGTTGTAGGTTTCCTCACGATGTTTCTCTTCACCTCTTTGAATATACAAATAAAGTTCAAAATTCTCACCTTATCCTTGCTATTAAGAACAGCGGCAGCATGAGGCGGTATCCTCAGCACATAGTGAGGCCTCTGATGTAAAGGTAACCACACCCTTGCAGGTAGGTTTAGGTCTAGCGCGGCAAGTTCGGCCCTGAGACGGCCATTACGACGCTCCTTGTCCGCGACCCCGGCCAGACGACGGCCGATGCTCGTCAGTGACGTCAGAAACTGAAATGTGGAATGGTGATGTTTATTTTACGTAATAGAAGCCTGAGGTAGTAGGCCGTTCTATTGTATAGCGAAAATTCACTACTGTCTGATTTTGAACATGACTGCTATTTTGTTGAAAACAAAGAATTGGTAACTACAGAAGAAATTTGATTTACTGGCTGAAAATTCTACGCACAGGCGTTTGTATTGTGTATTTCCACTTAGGTACGCATAAAGTTTTAATTACCAAATAAATACAATTATGCCCCTAAATACCTAAGATGTCTTGAATCTTCAGTAAACATAATATAACCCACGCCCACCACAACAAAATATATTTGTTCTTTACGACTAAGTATAAAAAACAGTGTAGCAACACAAAACATAAAATTCAAGATTTATTAGGTAGTTACTGCAATATATCATGTACATTTACATGTTTTTCTCCTTGCCCGTAGACCTCTAAGCAAAGGCAATGTGAATCAGCGGCGCACGGGCACGTGTCACCGTAACGTGTGAAGCATATTACTGACGATTGTGTTATACTATTGACGCAGGTCACTCAGGTATAAGGGAGGTAAACTACGGCTATTGCCTTCGACACGTGTTACGAACTCGTTTGGTTTCTAAAGAGCTACTAAACTAGGAATATAGCGCTTATGACTAAAACACTGATGCATATTGTTCTGAATGTTGATGGATAGAGAGGGAGAAGGCCAAAGAAGAGATGTGATTCTGTAAGGAATAATATGAACGAAATAAGAGTATACGAAAGCGTGACGGACGAAAAAAGGTTGGATGAAAGGATGAAAAAAGATTGCATGTAGCGGAGATGAGAATGTTGAAGCTTGAGGCGGACGTGTGGTGGGAAAAGAATGGATAAAATAAGAAATGAGTATATTAGAGGAAAATATCCGTGATTTTCTTTATTAATGAGGTCCCGATATTTCGACGCTGTTGCAAGCATCATGATCGCGGGAATACTGAAGAGGTACGTTGGTCGGACGAAAATTATTAAATAACCCGTAATAATACACGTTTAATTATCCCGTAAGTACTTTAAGTGTAGTGAAAAACCGTGAAAGTCTAATACAGTGCATATTAGAGGAAGTTTGAAAGTTGCGCCAGTTACAGAAAAGTTGAAAGGGAATCGACTGTCTTGGTATGGGCATGTGATGAGGAGGGAAAAATCGCATGAGACTAAAAGAGTGATGAATATAAATGTGGATGGATGCAAGATCAAGGAAACGATGGATGGATTGTGTGAGGAACGATATGAGGGGAAAAAGGTGTAAATGATAGCGTGACGGTTGACAGGGGAGAATGGAAGAATAAAACGTGTTGCGTCGACCCCAAGTAACATGGAATAAGGGCAGGAAGATGATGATAGCGTGACGGATGGTTGAAAGGGGCTCTCCCCTTTCAACCATCCGTAGTAGAAAAAAAAAGGTGTTAAGGAGTATCGGACATGGGCAAGAAGATTATGATGAATGAGCTTCTGAACTCCTTCCAGGGTTTTAGCTACGGAAGTATTCTAGTACTGTTTTGAAAGGGATGGGATCATCATCATCATCATTTCAGCCAAAAGACGTCCATTGCTGGACATACACCTCCCCAAGTGTCGCCACATTGCCCGGTACCGTGCAACTCACATCCAGCGGATTCCCGCAAGTGATGGTTCTCTATATTTCAGGGTGTCTCGACGGGTTTTGCTAGACACCATACAAAAGTCTTCCTAAGTGCCTTCTCTGCGAAAATGTTGAACTAGAGAGTTAGTGTCATTTATTTAAGAATGCTTCAACAGCCCGGTAAAGATAGAGAGTGATTTTACTAGAAAGATTTCGTTACCTCATACACAAGGTGTGCTACAGTTTCTCAACGTGAAAGTAAAGTTGATGGTCAGAGGAAACTCATCAAGTATCACTACCCACAACATTGATTGAGCCTTCACTTCTATTGGCAGACCAGAGAATACAGGATATTGACATGCACGCGTAAAACACTACATATTACACAGAGTATTGAACTGAACACTTTCCCACAAGCTTTCAAAACTTCAACGGTCTTCGTTAGAGAAAAACAGGTTCATAATTATAAACATTAGGCATTAGACATCGCAGAGGATAGGACGAAAATAAACCAGTGCAGACAGTACATTAGTACGCAATCCGAACGAGGAAAACCCCTGAAAAATATAACAGCGAACGTCCTTTACGGATCATTTTTCCCTGTACAGTCAATTAAATCTAATTATAGTTGAACAAGCAAGTTAATTTCGTTGGATAAGCAGGGATTTCACGACCTTTCTCGCCCTAGGCAGCAACCAGTTACGTTCGATTGTATTGCTTGTATTGTTGCAGACTGGCCCTGACTTCTAAACTAGGTCAACCTGGATACTAACAGCTGTTTTCGAGTACATGTGTACTTAAAGCGGGGTATTAATCTGTCTAACAGAAACTATGACGTGGGTTGAGCGCTTTACCTTGTTTACTCGTCATTTATCTCTTGCGCTACGGGATACACAGGAACATTACAAAGTGGGGCATACAACTTTGAAAAGTTTGCTGTTTCGCTCAGAGTGGTAACGTAATAGGTACCTACATCGTAGAAACTTTATTAGAAACTGCGGTGTGTAGAAAGTACATAGCTTTGAAATAAAACATGAGTGCTAAAGTCGGAACAATCATTGTGACGTCAGGTTTCTTGCATTTATGGGTAGTATGATGATTTGAGGATGAGTTAAAACTGACTGTATGAAGAGTACCTATATTCTTCCTACTTATTGCCTATTCACAGGTACTAGGTACCCTGAGGAGAATATGTACTTAAGGTTAAGCGTGTGAAAACTTTCATACTGACCTCATACAACACATCTTACAATTACAACATGGTGAATGCTTCCAACGCATTATTATAGAAGCATGCAATGTTATAGCTATCCTGCTGCGTCCGTAATTTAGTTTCCAAACATGTAAACAAGTAATGTTTTTGAATAGGATATAATTATGTGTAAACTTTCATAATTATATCCCATTCACGCGCAAGTACCTAGTTCTAAATTCTAACATCCAGGAGTGCTAGATGCCACGATATTGTACGATTGTAACTGCTTTTATACATTCAAACACAATTTTATAACATGTTAATTGGAATTTCACGAAATACCTCTACCTTGGTAATGTTATGTAACTGAGTAAGTTATTGTAATTATACTAATCATTAAAACTAACCTACTTTATGAAATCTAATATCGTCATTCGAATAGAGAATGTAAGTTTGTATCTAGCTATCTACGTGTGTCAATTCCTCATAATAATTACCTAAATCCAAAATTACTTCCTCATTGCTATTTTTACTTCACAAGACACAAACAAAGTATTAGACATAACGTATGAATGAAGCTTGGCGTAAAAGTGAATGAGCTCAGTATACCCGAAATATCATATTGTTTTTTATCAGCGATAATGATAGCAGTAATACGTCAAGTGAGCAATAACATGTCCTCAGTAACCTATCGGAAATCGATAGCGGCATGCATTTGTTATCTAATAATGATTAGATCAACATCAAATTACAATAATCAACACTGAATAGAACGTTCATGCAACTTTCTATCCTATTGTTATCAGTATAGAGCTACCGTTGACTACTTGCATGCCTTGCGTTACTATTGAATACAATTTTATTTACTTACATTAAATAAAATACTTCATTTATAAATAAAAGTGGTACGAATACCTATCTCTGAATACGTAACAGCAGTATCATGCTCATTAGTGGCTATGAAAGTTTGAACAACACTGCGGCTTTAGTTAATTGCAGAAATGCCTTTATAATATTTATTGTAGTACCTACTGGGACACTAATGGAATGATTGGCTACAAGCATATTATCTGCATCTGCCTCAAACTGCAAATTATGGCCAGAGGGCAACTGTAACGGAATAGGTCACAACGGCCACCCTTGTGGGACTCCAAAGTTTCAGCACTTTACGCCCTGTCTCTAATATCTTCTACTGATTTGTTGAGATACAAAACGACCCTTTTACCAATTATTAAGGTCTATTCTCCAACCTAAGGCATTAACGGATTTAAAATTCGAACATCTAAACTTTAAACCATCAACAAAGCGTTAACTTTCTGGGAACTGGCCCTTCCAGGTAATGGCCTCTCTGGGAACTGGTATTTGAAACTCGAAACCGAAAATCATTTTGGGAAAGACATTCTTAGGCGAAGTAGCTTAATTAATAGAGAATGCAAATGGCAAAGCAACGTCGACAATTATGAAAGCAGACAATGTTAATAGTCGACATTCACCAAATATAGCTGAATTGATGACCACTAGCGCTAAACATATAAAGGTGATTAGAAATGCTACTACCGCCGTAGGTGTAAAAAGCGTTAGTGATATCGCATGAGTAAGTTGCTATAAAATTATTTAGTGAGCGGTCATTCTAGCCAAGGTCGTCTGTATTTAGGTTTTCAATTATAAGCTCAGTATTAAATGATTTCAGGACCAAGTAGAATTGCCTCGACTACTATTAGTTAGAGTAAACCTAGATAGCATAACAGCATAGTTAGCTTATTACTTTCTCACTGCTAGGGAAGCAGAAACCTAGACATATAAAATCATGGATAGTAAAATTTATACACATTTTCGACTAGACAGCCAAAAACGTAAAAGAATATTTCTTTCTTTGCCCATAAAGAAATAAGGATGTCCTCAAGCCTATAAAAACACAATGATAGCAACAATGGGTCTGATGTAAGGTCATGCAGTAAAACACCATTAAGGTTTATAGACACTAATAAAAGAAGAGATTTCACTTTCCCCTACATTTCTATTACCTAACTAAATAAATATTATAGTGTCAAACATAATAGAAAATAATATAGAAGGCCTTGACTCTAAAAAGGGGAAACAACGGCTGAATAAACAATGAATGAAAATTTGACAGCTGGAATTTTCAATAATGTGAATTGTGAAGTATAATGACGACCCGAATGGCGCAGCGGTGGTGAGGCTGCCTTACGTTCTTAGGGTCCCGGGTTCGAATCCTGGTTGGAGCAAATGTTTGTGTGATGAGCATGGACATTTGTTTCCGAGTCATGGATGTTTATATGTATAATAAGTAGGTATAAATAAATATAAATAGGTACAAACAAAAAAAGTATCTATATAGTATACTAGCTGACCCACGCAACTTCGTCTGCGTCACATAAAAGAGAAACAGCTCACAAAAGGAATACATTTTTCCCCGTTTTTGCAATATTTTTCATTTATGCTCCGCTCCTTTTGGTCGCAGCGTGATGTTATGGTAGCCTATAGCCTTCCTCGATAAATGGACTACCCAACACTGAAAGAATCATTCAATCGGACCAGTAGTTCCAGAGATTAGCGCGTTCAAACAAACAAACTCTTCAGCTTTATAATATTATAGTATAGATCAACTATCTGGTGTCCACGACACAAGCCTCGTTGCTTATTGTGGCACTAGCTGGCGCTGTGTGTTAATGACCAGCGATATTTATTTATTTTTACCTTTTTATTTATAAATAACGTTTGTTTACGTTTTTGGATTACAGAGTATTAACGTCGAAGATGAGTTTGTTTTGTGTGGTCAAAACAGGAAAACACAACGTGAATTTTATTCGTTATATTGTTTTGCACCTTTTGTCATATTGCTTGTTATGTGAAAACCCCATTGCTTGCTACATTGTAGGTATACCTACACAGGGTAAACACCGAAAATAATCGAATAGGTACCTACATTTTAGTGTGCCTGACTTTGTTTGACAAACACTTTCTGGTTTGGATTTTTAAACTATTCATCATCTGCCTAGCCTTTTCCCAACTATACTGTGGTCGGCTTCCAGTCTAACCGGATGCAGCTGAATACCAGTATTTTACATGGAGCGACTGCCTATCTGACCTCCACATCCCAGTTAGTACTGGGTAATACGACACCCCTTGGTAAGACCGGTGGTCACCCATCCACAGATCAACCCAGGCAAGCACGGCTTGACCTAAAGATCGACCCAAACGGCTGTTATTATTTACCCAAGACTAAACTACAAAAATACCACGAATAAACTATAAAAAATACAAAAAAAGAACTGCTTCTTACGTTCCTTTTTTGTATAAAAGAGAAAATGTTTGTTTACAGGGTGGAAGGGGGACTCCCACGCACAAACGGTTTCAGAAAATAATTTTGAACCACATAGAAATATACGTACACAAAAAAAACAGCAGTTTCCTACAAAGTGTAGTAGTACCTTCACGGTCAAAACGTATAATATGTCTTCCGTAACCAAAGGGTAAAAACGGGACCCTATTACTAAGACTCCATCACTCCACTGTCAGTCTCTTTGTCACCAGGATGTATCTCATGAACCGTGATCGGTAGACAGTTGAAATTTTCACATAATATGATGTTTTTCTGTTGCCGCTATAACAACAAATGATAAAATTGAAAATACTACTAAGAAGGTACCGGAACCCTTCATGCGCGAGTCCGATTCGCAAGTTACTTAGTTTTAAACTTTGATTATATAATGTCTAGATGGAGCGTCAAGTGCGCGCAAACGTGTCAAAAAATATCAGCCAACTGTTGGCTTACAAGCTCTTACCCGCCGATTAGTGCCGATCGTGCCGCTTTGGCGTCACCACGTATTACACGCGTTAGGTAATAAACAAATAACAGCGATAAAATGACGGTATGTGCTATTAAACTGTGCCGGAATTATACAGAAAGGGTAAAAAATACCAAGCACATCGCCTATCATCGATAAGTAACCAAAAAAACTATATATTTCTGTTTTGTTTTTATGAACATAAAATTACGCCATATTTTATCAGTGTTGCCAGTTTCTTTTTTTCATTCTCCCAACAGAACGTCATTTTTTGTGGGTAAATTAGTTAGTCTAGGGTTACGTTTATATTATTTAGTTGGTCTACTTTATTTATCGATTTAAAAAAAAGGTGGAGTTTATAAATTCGTATTAAGTCTTTCTTTATATGATTTTGAGGTCGATTCCAAGTAAAACTTGTTATTATTTTAGCTAGGTAAATAATTTACTTGATACCGACTTCATGTTCACATTTTAGTCATTATTAGCTGACCCGCGCAACATCGTCTGCGTCACATGAGCGTACCTACCTACCTACTACCTTCCTACCTACTCCCCTACCTACTCTCTTCCTACCTACTACCTACCTACCACCTACCTACCTACCTACCTACTACCTACCTACCACCTACCTACCTACCTACCTACTACCTACCTACCTACTACCTACCTACTACCTACCTACTACCTACCTACTACCTACCTACTACCTACCTACCACCTACCTACCTACCACCTACCTACCTACCACCTACCTACCACCTACCTACCTACCACCTACCTACCTACCTACCTACCACCTACCTACCTACCACCTACCTACCTACCACCTACCTACCTACCACCTACCTACCTACCACCTACCTACCTACCACCTACCTACCTACCACCTACCTACCTACCACCTACCTACCTACCACCTACCTACCTACCACCTACCTACCTACCTACGACCTACCTACCTACCTACCTATTTCTCACCGTTTAAACCTTCCGTGAACTTCCACAAATAATTCAAGACCAAAAATAGCCAAATCGGTCCAGCCGTTTTCGAGTTTTAGAGCGACGAACGGCAATTCATTATTTATTACCTATATATTATTAATAACTGGCACTGATTAAAAATATTAAATCGGTAATTTAACCTCTATTTTTATTCCTTGGATAAAAGTTATCTGACTAATGAATAATCAGCCCATAACAAACATAATTATTGAATGAGTAGAATATGGTGATCAACATAACATCTAATTTTTTAGAATACCCAATAATCCTATTATCAGGAATCGATGGATAGATCGCATTCAAAAAAGCCGTGGAGATGCCACGTGGAAACCAACAAAAACTAATGTAGTTTGAGAAACTACTGTAGAGAGAAAAAGATAGAAATAGTCTAATTTTAGTTTAGTT
The DNA here is from genome assembly GCA_905147715.2 of Xestia xanthographa. Lineage (NCBI taxonomy): Eukaryota > Metazoa > Arthropoda > Insecta > Lepidoptera > Noctuidae > Xestia > Xestia xanthographa. Next base: position 22,861,008 of record LR990653.1, on the reverse strand, counting down.
TGTGAACAAGGGAATCGGCACAATTCTAATACTAATTTATATAACTTAGCTGATTTAATACAACATTCAACAACTCTATTTCAATTTAAATAGTATTTTTTTATTTATCGAAGAAAGTAACTACATACTTAATAAAAATACACTACTAAAACTGAATAATACCTACCTACTACATACATACACCTAAAACTTATCTTATTTAATTAAGTAGTCTATTATTTTTAATATGTGACTTATGGGAGAATTATTGTACTAGTTGGTAACATTATTTACGCACACAGAGACACAGTAGGGCAGTGTAAAACACCGCCTGCACGCACACAGGCTTGAAATTGTTGGCTCGTTTTTTACGTTTTGATTGTAGGGCGACGCTCCATCTAGACATTATATAATCAAAGGTTTTAAATTACCGATGAAAAATTTCGATATGGTTCAGAATGTACTGAATATGTGGTAGCCGTTTGTGCTTCGGTCCTACCCACCCACGCTGTATGGCCGAAATAGGTACAGCAAAATCCGGATTTGTTTGAAATCCGGATTTTAGTATGCTCGGCCGATTAAAATCCGGATTATCCGGATTTTTCATACTTTTGAGCAATGACGTATTATATATAGACACGTCATGAACCAACATCGCGGCGCTTAAAAACGGCGAAAATACTAGAACTACTTATAAGCGTGAAGAAAGAGAAAGAAAATATGACACCGAACGGCGGGATGCCTGTTGCGAGAGGGAGATAAATATACATCTTCAGTCACGTCACAGGATTTATTAAATTATAAACAAACGTAGCGTCGCGCGACAGGTTGGTGCGTAACTAAGCGCGATGTGGCCAATTGGCTTCATTTCATGTTGTCATTTTAGAGTGCGGACAACGTATCTATAGTTTATATATCATTGCTTTTGAGTGTTTTAAGCTGATTTGATAAAACTGAAATAAAATAGCAAAAATTATTTAAAATATGCATTTTATTCGCTCAATTCTCAGCACGACAGAATAAAATCAACTAAAATATGGGCATCAGTCATTTTTGGGGAATACACTACACTACAACAGCCCATAACGTCCACTGCTGGACCTACGCCTCTCCCATGATGGGAGGAATTTGCCGTAATCTCCACGCTTGGCAGGCGGATTGGAGATCGCAGTGATGAAAGACTAACAGAAAACGCTGCTGCCCATTCTCTGGTCTACGGAGACGCAAGGTGTTCTGCCTCAAACATTAGTCGCCTTATACGACACCCGTGAGTGTAATGGGTTGGTTCTATTCTACTCTGCCGGATACCACACGGCTCTGGGGAATATTGAAACATTATTTCTGTATTTGATTATCGTGTTATCAAAGTGCTTATGTGAGCAAGCGACACAAGCAGCTACTTTAATTCGTAATGTCATGTACTCGCGTTAAATGTCAGTAACATTTCAAGATCAATGCCCACACCACTTTTTCTCGCTTGATCATAAAGTGAAGGTTACTGAAAGACCTTGCTGAGCTTTGCAAAACAGCTGAACTAAGTACTAATAACTTGTGACCTTTTTCCAGGATTATAAATGAAATCAACTACAATAAACTCTTTAGTCATAGAATAAATTTTCTTTTCATTTAATGCCAATAAAATTATCTCGGATCATGAATTTATGATGAGTTCTAGAAATGAGTTACTACTTCAGAATTATTAAGTTTTTCTTCGATGGCTCGGTGATCAAAGGTCAATGAAATTGTTTCAGGGTAGTATCTACTATAATATTCTGTAAGTCTTATTTAATTGAATCTAGTACGAGGACAACTGTTAATATAAAAATAATACACGCTTATTTTTCTGACCTCCATATTAGCCCAGAGCTATACATATTTTATAATTAAGTAGGTACTCAGAAAAATATAAATATTAAAATGAAAGTTTGGCTGTCTGGTAGTATTTTCGTCAATCGATCAAGCGTTGACGATGACGCAATGATTGAATGAAGGTAGTAAAATGTCTTATTAGTAAACAGTAGTTTAATTGCTGTGGCATTTCTTATGGTCCTGTCAGGGGTTGGGGGCAGTCTGTCAGAGTGACTCTTCAAGAACTTCAGCTACCTTTGGCCAGGGCGCCTGGAAGACTTCTTGTTCATCAACCTCCCCCGAACATGGGGCCTTTAAAGCTATTCAAAATCACGTTCTAGTTCTAAACGTTTAAACTCATAGCCTCAAGCTCTGCTTACTATTAAATGAGAACTGTCGTAATACTATTAAATTAATGATTGTAGTGCCTCTTTAGCCAAGGTTCTACGTAGGCTGGCGACTGGCTCACGACACGGATACACGCGTGTTACAGAATGTGAACGTGAATACCCAGTACTAACGATTTTGCAAAACATTTCGACACTACACTCGAGGAATTACTTGGTATCGTGGCAAAACTGCTCTCTGCTTATGAAATATCCGTCATATCACGAGTTAATCATGGGAAAGTGACAGTTATTTGATGAAGGATTATTTTGGAAACCGCCTGAAGTGTTAAAAATCAAACATGGTGCTACATTGATGATCTGCATGGAAGTGCATCCAAATATGCTTTTGTAAAACTAAAAACAGTCTCATCATCAATGAAGGGTTTTACTGGCTCTTAGCACAGTACATCATTACAACAGACCTAAATAAAGTAGAATAACTGACTACGTGACACGGTTAAGTATTGCTTGGTATAACAACCAAGGTATATTAGGTACTTCATTCGTTATCAGCGGCCATATGTTTCGTCATAATCAATGTCTAAGTCACACAAAAGCATTATAAATTATTATACAAATACACCAGAGCTATGCATGACGGCTAATTAAACATTTAGAGAAAGGGTACGGAATATTTTAAATGTAAATTATTGTGTTATTACCTGTATTTGCGGTGCTAATCTCGGTGCTCCACACGAACACTGTTCTCCACAAAGACATCCACTGTCAAACGCCCGACCAGACGCCAAGTCTCCAAGGTGCCTCCCCGAGGGAGTCGCTAGCCTTAACGCAGACGCGTCAGACTGCGATCTATGATGCCCCCTCCTTGCCGCAGGCCTGATCTCCTCAGCCAGTATAGAGTCCCTTAGTTTAGTCGCTCTCGATCTCTTAACGTCACCCCCGAAAGCAGTCAATAACCACGCGAGCCTAAGTGAAAACTCAGCACTTTGTTTACACCTGCACACCAAGTAAGGTTTCAACACGTCCGCCACATCGCTCATTTCTATATACATGGTCGCTATTTGTGGCAGGTAGAAATCCACGTCTTCGTATGGGAATGAGAATAGTTTGTTCGCCAGATAGGTCTGCACGCCCGGCTCTTTAGAGTTGAATAGATATGAGATCGCCATGCTCATGTCGAACAGTTTACTTTCGAACAACCGGAGCAGAAAGTCTTTGTTTTTAGATGTTTCAGCAGCACAAATATCAGATTTCACTGCAGGGTCAGTTAACGTATCGGGGGGATCAGGCGGTTTGTCTGTGTCTTCTGGGTTACCGGAGTCGAGGCTTTCTCTGGACCTCGCAGCGGCTGGAGGTTGTGGTCGCTCCTCGTCGTTGCCGTCGGGAGGTGTGTGGATGCCGGAGTCGTCGGAGCCCGTGGGCACCTCCGGTGGAAGCGCTAATCTCGGAGCGGGCACTTCGATAGGGAGTCGAAGTGGCGCCCCCTCCGGCGAAGTAGGTGTCATGTCTTCTGGTATCCGCTGGAGCACAGAGTCCAGGGATCTGTTCCTTTGGTGGCCGCATCCTGGAGGCGGCCCACTCGCACCCGTCACATGCCTACAACAAAGGAAAAAGATATAAGGAAAAAATATTTCAGAATAACGATTTCCTTGAGGGCATCGCAAGATTCACAAGTCAGTAAACCCTAGACAAACTAAAGTTACGTACTTATAAAACGGGTCCTCGTAATGCTGTATGCCGACAACAATAATCTTTCTAACCATTTGCTCGATTAACACTATACCGCACAGAAACTCAACACTGATTTAGAACACAGATCACGATTATTCAATTAGCCTCCTCACATAAACATAGTAGCTGAGCTCAAACACTGGCGTAGCGTTAAAACAATGCGAGCAGCCTTGCGATATATCATAGCGCGTAATTAAACACAGAACATTGTGCAAACGCAGCACACACGTCCTACCCCGCGGACGCCGTATGGCAAACTGTTTTACGCAACAAATAGACGCGCCGCTCCGCATACCATTCGAATAAGGATCACCTCGATTACGCAGCCGAAACGCAACTAAACAACTTCGAAACAGTATAAACAAAGATCTTTGCAGACCAAAGATTTCGTCGATCGACTTTACGATGTAGAGTTTACGTTTTCTCGGAAACGTGGAACTAATTTCTATGTTTTATTTAAATTTTACACAGACTTGACGAGACACTTGAGCAAACTGACGTAACTTTATTCAGTAACCGGGTGTTACAAGCAAGACCTACAGCAGTTGGAAATTTTTAGTGGTCAATGACTTAATATTCCGTAAGGCAGGCAATTCACGCCGTATTATAAAGGATGACATTAGAGCCTCATATTTTATATTCAAAGGACGATTACCATTGCCACCAGTTCCTTACGAGACTGCGCGTCGAATTTGCTAATGTTGCAAGGAATTTCAATGAGACGGTAACAGTTACAATCGTAAACATTTAATCTAGGACTTCTAGGATGTCTTGTATTCTGCACATATATTTTGTTCTCTTTTTGCAACAACTACCAGACACCGTGACATAACCGAGATTCAAGAACGCATACCAACTAACTAAGTAGGAGAAAGCGGCCGATGACCCCGAAAAGTTTATCACCGACTCCATCCGACTTAGCTATCATTCTCGGAAGATACATAAAACGCGGTGCAGTCTTAAGTGGCGATGGCGTTCTTAATGCGGCCGCGTATTCACACAAGAAAGTAGAGGAAGTGGAAGCGTGTATAGTGGCCACTCAATGAGTGAACATTCCATGCGGAGCGTGAGTGGTGAACGAATTATCGTTGGTTTATTTTTGGAACGTTATCGGGAAACGTGCATGTGGTGCGTCCTGCCAACAGATGTGCCGTTCAACAGTGTTGAGGCATCGAAAAAGAGGAGCCATTCATCCAAACCTATTTTAGTTACGTACGGAGCACTAAAATGTGGAGTACGGAAACCTCCATTAACATATCAGTCAATCAAGATATTAAGAGGAAACGATAAAGTTATTAATGTTATCATTTCAAGAAAGATAAAGTATGAAAAACGTGCATTTGTGCAGATAATTTGGAATGTCGTAATGAGAATGTTTTCTGAAGTGCATGTAATAGAAATCAACGCTGTAGGTCTACTTGGTACTACGTTTTCTACAAATACATAATGCTATATTTAAAGTAACTATCATAACATTAAATTTTTACGATCAATTATCGTCCACGTGAGTCAGTACAGCTTCAGTCGTTTGGACAGCTTCGGTCGTGAAATGGGATTTTTTATTAAACAGAAGAAAACCAAACTGATGGTCGTCGATAGACCCAATAAAATTGAACAGCCAGGTTTCAGCGACGAAAAATTTATCAAAACACGCGCACTAAACGAGGTAAAGATTGCCACAACATGAGCACAGACAGGAGCGAGATACCTACTTACAAAAATATTCAGGCAACTAACATTGGTTGATTAAGTGCAATCAGTCTTGATCAAAAATCCTTCACCTGACTCCTCAGGTCAACATTTTCGAAAAAATAATAATTTCCTTTACGGAAACACATAAATATCCGGCAGTGGACAGTTAATGACGATCATTTCAACTTCAGCTAAATACATACAATACAGACAATTAATGCCATTGAATTCACTATGGTGAAAATATAGAAAACAGAAAATAGCTAACGGACAAATATTTTAAAATAAGGTGCGGAGCCTTACTTGGTGTTCACATCTTGACTTAAAACCTTTTCCGGTGTTATGCGACAACTTGTTTACGTTATCACCCCAAGTAGGTCAACCAACTACGACCGATGGACTATACAAATACCCGCTCTCCGACCTCGCGTGCCCGGCAGGTAAGAAACGACCGGGCAAATTCAATAAGATTTCTAACAACTTTATACCACGCATTGAAAATCACGCCAATACAATAAACCCAATCTGCGTAAGTGACAACGCAAAAACAGAAACATTGGAAACAACAAAACAATTATTGGATGTAAGACCTCTGACAACAGCACCAATGAAAATACTAAATGAATTGAAACACCACTTGTGGCGACTCTTCCTATATTGATTTCAATTTGAACTATTTACAGCTTCCAGTGACGCCAGTTGGCATTTAAGTCTACGGCATTCCTGAAGAAATAAACGCGTACCGTGATGAGCTTTCGCAAATTGTAAAAGCAAATAGTAAAAGTGACGTGTATCTGTCAGACAATTCCGGTACATTAGGAAAAGCTTTTAATGGCTTTCTTGGATGATCTCGTCATATTTGTTGGAGGCACGCGATCTAAGCAAGTAACAGGTGAATGTTACCGAGCACTGGCTAGCGAGAAACTTGAAGGCCTCAGTACTGGTGTACTTACACGTTATGGACACATTTCACGACGCGTATTGACGTCAACGTCAAACAATGGCGGATTGATTCGACTCGGCACCATACCGTCATACCGTGTTGTTATTGTATGAGTATCGGTGAAAGCCAGTCGGCTTCTGCAAACTGATTTCGTACACAATCGATCATTGTAAGCATTTAATCTATCGACGCAAGCACCTGTTCCGCTTCATAATCCATTTCGAAACGAAACTTCGTCGGCTTAATTCAAATCTATACCATACTCTTGTACAGTACAGCGTTGATGATCTCTAATAAAAACTGCGGATCAACATTAAGTTTGGAAGATGGAGAAAGTTTTGTAGAAATGCTGTAATTTGGTGAAAATAAAAGATATGAAAACAAAGATCGTGGCAACAGTTGTTAGAGTCGTTAGAGTATAATTGCTTTTATAAGCAATGATCACAAAGTGTCGACTGTCTACTGCGAGGCGCGGCAGAACATGAAAATCGTGCGGGTGCGCTCTGTAAATCGTGGTAGCGAAAGTGAACGCCTCCTTCGACCTTGTATTAGCACTGGCTGGCATATGTTTCTAGATACACAAAGACTCTCCTAACGAAACAGCAGCCCGACAGAATACAGAAAATCTTATGTACCAAGACACTTAGCTCGATACAGACAAAAACATATCTCAAAGGAATACTCATTGTTTGAAAGTAGAAATTCTTTTTTTTTTTAATGTGTTTTTGAAGATAATTTCAAATAACCATAAAACAGATACGCCAACTGCCCTGTACAAAATGTAGAAAATACACATTTGACGTTTATTTTCAGCATGCTTTTACTCAAATATGTATTGAAATTTATGGACTTGTTTGTCTGGGACTTCCAACATGTTTTGAATTTGATATTCAATGAGATTTTACCTAAATTGATGTAAGTAACAAAACTATTGTTCTACATGTCGAATAAAATGAAGGATTTTATAACAGCAGTACTCATGCCGTTAAACATTACTTCATAAACTGGATTATTACAAACGATTCCGAAAATTTAATTATTCTACTACTAGGTTGAAATATTACATTACCACAGTTCCTTTCGTATACAACTGGTTGCTAGTAAAATCTGTGTTATTTCATACATACTCGTACGTCGCTCTACTCAAACAACTGCCTGTTGTTTGTGAGTTTGTAATATAATTTCCAAGTAGGACGTATTTACATTATGTGGATCAGTCTGGTATCTTCTTTCTTAATCATAACTATAATATTTGTAAGAAACAGCGATTCAACCGCTCAATAGAGTAGTTATGATTACTTTGATGTCGACATTTCCTGAAGAATTTTAATATAATTCCTGAAACATGATGTTCCTTTATAAGATGACAAAGCACAAATTTTTATAATCTACACGTGTGTGATAAAGATATTACATAGATGGTGAAGCAGGATGCGAGTGACCGTATTTTTTCATCATTACAGGAGTCTGTTTTGTCTTGTTAAATCAATCTACCTATCCATTATTACATTATTGTTGTTTGATTATGAACACAATCATGAGAGAACTTTGCCATACAAATCCCGCTTTGCAGACGGATTATTACCACAGAGTCCACAGACAGAGAGTACAATGGTATTAGCAAACATTTACTACTGTTTGTCCGTATTTAATCCCCTGGTCGCTTAAACTGCTTAAACCTCCCAGAGGATACCTCCCATTACATACGGATACGGCCCACTAATCTTGGCATTGTCGTCTCTAAGCCACGCTAATAGCTATTACAGCTTGACAAACATTTATTGTGTCTTGTTCCAGACTAACACATGTGCAAACAGATTAATCAATTACGACGCCAGAAAAATAAGGTCAGTATAAGGTAATATTAATACTATCTAATCAACTAAATATATGCTAGCTAATGAATTTGGTACATGTATACCATGTTATTATATCCTTCGCAATGGATGACCTAAATATTACGTCAGTCCTGAATTCGCTCTACCAATCAAAGGTTTAATAAAGTCAGATACGAAGTCAGTCTAAGGAATACCTAAAATGTAAAGTAGAAGAAAATAATAGATTTGAAGCCCGGTTAGATTGGAAAATAGTTTACAGAGAAACTGTTTCCAATCTATCGCGACAATAAAACGGGATCATTGGAAAAATCCGCATATTTATTATTCTAGATCCTCGCCATACTTCCTCAGCTTAATTAGATGCATGCTCTAATTACATAATGCTGTTACTGTTGTAAGCATGCCATTTACAAACGAAAAGTCGTAAACTAATACAAAATACGATTAGGCAACCGAATGTATTCTCAATGGCACCTGGACCGTAATATTGAAGTTATGCAAGATATTGTGAACACTGTGTTGCGAATTTTTTATCTACTTACTAAGTTCTAATTCTAATAAGTGAAGAGATTAGAGTGTTAGATAATTTCTGCATTAATAATATCTGTTCTTACAAAATTCAATCAGCGAAGTTTTCCTGCTTTGTGCGATTATAAAAATGATTCTGATCTAATGGATTTGGTTGGGAGTCACATTTAAATAAACATGCTTTGTTTTAATCAAAGCATAAATCACCAGAAACATGGCTAATTCTTGGGACTTTATTTGCTTTGACGCTGCTCTTAAAAACAGACAAAAAACCAACGAACGTCAGCAGACTTCTCGACACAAGTCTACATCGCAAAACGCTATAAAAATCTCTGCCATAAAACCACGTTTCAGAGGCGACGATTGTTGTTTTGTTTGTTATTCCGTTTTATTTGTAAACCTTTGCGACTTTCAAAACAAGAAGGTAAAGTCATAATGTTTGTGGATATCTTCGTTATTGAATCATAAGGGGTTGAGTTTTGGTCACGCTGTAAAACCACGTGGGACCATAGTAAAATCAATAAATGAATCAGCAGCTGATGTTTACTACCACGTGCTACAAAATTAACTTTGTATATGGGTAAGTAATCCAATAGACGACTCGAACCAACCGACGACATTTCAATCACTTGTAAGGATTCTTTGACAGTGGTTTTACGCGATTTTAATGAATTTTCAAGTTCTCTGCATGGTTGAAGAAGGACAATCAGATAGTTTTTTGTAAAGAAACATAACTTAAGTATATTGGAAAATAATCATCATCATTACTTTCCTTATCGCAATTTCTGTATTACGTGTCATCATGAGCCACTTTTCTAGCCATTCATCTTTCACACAGCCCACATAGATAACAAACAAGCTCAACTGCAGAGTAAATAATCACCAACAACATTCCGACATTCAAAATTAAATGATACCGAGATGAAAAGACGAATTAGTGGAAAGTCTCATCATTTCGTGACATAAATCTCAACAAGCCAACAGGCTCCCGCGTAGACCGTTATAACAGAGTAGGGACTGTCCTGGGGGGATACCGGTCGAAACATCAAGCTTTACAAACGATAAATTGGAGTAAGACGTTTTTTTTAGATATCATTCAAAACTGAATATTTACGATTTTGATACAGTCAATGTTTGCCAGATCTTTGCAACCGTTTTAGAATACTATGAAATTCCATTTTAGAGAGACAGCACTATTTGCATAGACTATTCTTAGAAACATAACCAATTCTATTTAAAACACATTATCTTGTTAATGAACAATAGCTAAATGGTTATCATTATAAATATATAATGATAACCATTTAGCTATTGTTCGATTGATGGTTTCCAAGAATTTGACAAACCCTCAGAATAGATTGTTGCTTTCTTTCATTCGACTCGAATTCTTTTGTAGCAAGCCACTCAGAAGAATGTTGATATTTTGAAAGACTGTTTTGTATGTATTAAGAATCGCCCGATTCTTTTACGGGCAGCTAACTTAACACAATTCTAATTAAAAACACAACTGAACTATAAATATGTACCTACGTGAGAAGTAATTAAGGTAATTAAGTTTGTTTGCGCAGTAGTCATTTGAGGTAATATTGAAATGTATAATTAGTTTTAGGTCTGAAGGTCGATTTGCTTATACCTACCTACATGGCTGAAATTTAGAGAAACGTAGTGACGTCAACACTGGAGCAGATAATGAAGGCAAATTAACAGCAACAATCGCACATGTTACCAGGCAAAAATAAAGAGAAAAATTAGGTTTTTGGGATACAAGATGCGAAAAAAAAAAGGTTCCGGCCTTCATCCCACAATCGCAAATGTTTGCAGGGCTGCATCTGCGGGTCGTGTACATCTGTCGAATTTAACAATCCCGGATTGGCGGGAGTTCGCAAACCATCTGCCACTAGTTTCGATTTCATACAGAGATAAGTGGATAACGACAGATGTAAAAATATTCGAAACAAAATAAATAAACGCAGATTGTAAAGTCACATTGAGATTACCAACGTGTACGATAATACATTTAGTATGAATGGACATAACAACAATTCAAAGAGCTGTGACTCCCGACGACAAGCAAATTATTTACATTCGTCACAGAAATGATTTACTCAGAGAGACTTGAGCAATGATAAGAAAAATTGTACTTTGAACTTACTATTTATAGTAAGCTAGTCAGTAATAGTAACTGTCCCGGATGGCTACATGTTCCCATTTGGTTGAATAACCACAGTACTGTTTATAATAAATCAAGCGTTTGATGTGTAAACCGAGGAAAGAATGCCATTGTGGTACCAAAAAGCATTAACGCATGCAATACAACCGAACACGTGCATGATACCGAACTGATAAGTAATTATAACTGTTTAGTAGTCAATGATATATAAACTATAGATACGTTGTCCGCACTCTAAAATGACAACATGAAATGAAGCCAATTGGCCACATCGCGCTTAGTTACGCACCAACCTGTCGCGCGACGCTACGTTTGTTTATAATTTAATAAATCCTGTGACGTGACTGAAGCTGTATATTTATCTCCCTCTCGCAACAGGCATCCCGCCGTTCGGTGTCATATTTTCTTTCTCTTTCTTCACGCTTATAAGTAGTTCTAGTATTTTCGCCGTTTTTAAGCGCCGCGATGTTGGTTCATGACGTGTCTATATATAATACGTCATTGTTAGTAGTACACAAAGTTGATAGAATGAATATTGGTGAATGTTTGATATTAAAATTTATGTAAAACAGTGCATTTGTAACTTGTTTTTAGTACGTGTGGCCTCGCTGAGTGCTAGTGCACCGAGAGTTCGAAGCGCTTGACGGTTCTTGCTTTGAAAGCCAGACGAATGTACGAAATAAAGTTGTGTGTCATCCCTTACGTAAGTGAAGTCTGCGGAGCTAACAGCAAATGTGTTTATGTTGACGAGCATATCAATTAAAAGTAAGTAGCTAGTAGGCGTATTATAATGAGGACTTTCTCCGTTAATGTTCTCAAGGCCTTCTGGTATTATTGTTTGGAGTAGAAAGTTTAACCAAAGTGGGTAAAAGGTTTTACTTACTTATTCCATTAATTGTGAAATCGAGATAATAACGAGAGCAATGACTCTTGTTTTTGTTTTATCAAATAATTAATTTATTAAAAATTGAAATGTAAGTAACATTTCAAGTTTTTACAATTTTTTTTTATAAATTGGCTGTGAATGATTTGGAGATAACAGTTTGATCTCTGTATGTATATTCTCATTAGTGTTTGCCACACTAATGAGGATACTCAATTGGTTCAAACTCAGTACTCAGTTGGGTAAATTTGCAACTAAACACCAATTTCTGAATAAAGTCCTCACAAACTGATTCCAGACAACAGCTGTATTGTGGGAAAAAACTGAATCAAATATTCAACAAAATAAATAGACCTTGAATGTTAACAAGGTCAGAAAATACTGTAGGCGTGGAGATCCTATTGTGATCTAAATTTCAATAAATTGAATCGGGGATCCAATCGACCCGTATAGTGTTTGTCGAAGGCTTAGCTCATGAAAACCACATTTATGATAACGTCACCCGTATAACGGTACTGATAATTAATGATGAGGGAATTCCTCATGTTATAAACATCAGTTTTCATTTAGTAGTCCCCTTTTAGTGGTTAAAGGGGACGTTATCGCGCATAATGTAATTGATTAAAGCTATTTCAAGCTCAATGTGATTATAAAGTCATGAAAGGCTTATTGTACTTAACAATAAGCCAATAGGCAAAGAAAAATCTTGTTCCCAATTAGACCCACAGGACCAGGACCCATTAAGACTGGATGCAAACAAATCAGCAGTTCACCCTCTAAGTGCAAATGCTTCTATCCCTAATATGCTTTTAACGCAAAAAGACAGCGAACAAGACATTCTCCTTAGCCTCAGACAAAGTGACCGATGCAATTTCCGTCCATTCCCCACCGGATCAGTCTATTTCTACCAGCATCTATCATTGAGCTACGTGCTTCCGTTTGACCTAATAATCTGGCTGTTGCTCGCCTGACGACCAATCGGGAGTATATTTCCAGCTTCCAGTTTACCAACATAGTCTTCAAATTTGAAAACAAACGTTGTTCTACTGGCAAAACAAACGATAAGCGAGCGCGTGCGCATTACAAAAGTATGTATGGTGTGTTGTATGTAGTAGAAACAGGTGTTCGTAGTATTGGCAGGTTAGCCAAGGAAATTGTGCCCACCGATAACGATTTCTTTTATGACAGGTTCTAAAGTTCTTGGATTTGGTGCCAAGCATGGATTCAAAGTATAATAGAGTGAGTGTATTCTGTTGGGCACGAGTTTTATGAGGCTTTATCATTTACAACGTATTCATTTTCACGCCAATATTCGTTCCCTGATGAGCGGAACTGCAAACAACATTAACAATGTCTGGCTTTTCAATAAAATAAAATATTGGTCCCAAGTTCCCAACTCAAATTGATCTCCATTCGTACATCATTCATGTTAATGCCGTCTGCTACATTCATATTTGATACATCAATGAATGTTCAAGTGTTTCTCCGAGGTCATTGAACAGGGCCAATAGGGACTGACGGATTTCTGATTCATTCATAAGTCATAAGTTCGTAACACCATTTCGAACATGATTTCATGATAAATGCTTCGTGTCTACGAAGAATAAATTTTGATTTCCTCAATTAACGCTAGCGTCTAAAGCAAAATATTGATTATAATTTGATGCATTAAGTATGACGGTTTTATTTCATCTCTTCTGATTGAATTAGTTGTAGACTCATATTTTTATAAATATAATTTAATAAAATTCAAAAATAATAAATTTAATTTCAATATTTAATCCTTTCGTACTAAAATATTATATTATTAAAGGATAATTATGAATAATATAAAATATTAAAATTGTTTTATTTTTTTATTATTAATAAGAATATTTTTTTTTTTATACAAGTGAATTCAGTTTCCTAGTTCTGGTCCCCCATATTTGTGATATTAAAGAACATTTGACAAAATAGCTCTGAAAATGACACTTATTTTGGTTGGCAGTCAGAATGCACTATCATCCAATTACATTTCTTTTCATATTACATACATTCCATTATAAACATTGCTTGTACTTTTAAACTGTGGTAGGAGAGCTCCATCTCATAAATGCATTACCCATCCCAACGGTCCTCATTCCATGTCTTTAGCCAGCTAAGTTTTAATTGCTTTACGTGTTGAGCTTTCCATAAAAGCTCTTCAGGAGGCACAGCTAAGCCCAACGGGCCTCAACTTGAGCACTAGGAGTACTCAGGTTAGCTTTACGTTAGAACATGGCAAGATTTAAATTACTGTCGGTATTTCGAAACGTTATTTCCAAATACTTCATGGATTTTTGGTTCTTGCACGGTAGATTCGAAGATTGCCATTCGTTCCCCTCAACGCATCAAATTGATGGTTTGTTTTCTAATAAAAGGTAAGGTATTGTGTTAGTGACACGGTGACCTATAAAGACCAAAAGACTCTGTCACGAAAGGAGGTTAGTTCAAGCTATCATCGCCATTTTCTAACCTTTGACCAAAATCGTCGGGGACAGTCGGTTAAAATCTGTTGGTCTGTATAAAACCTTTGATAGGTGTTCCTATTCAACTCATCATCATCATCATCATCATCATCATCTGCTTAGCCTTTTCCCAACTATGTTGGGGTCGGCTTCCGGTCTAACCGGAATACCGGATGCAGCTGAATATCTGTATTTTAAATGGAGCGACTGCCTATCTGACCTCCACAACCCAGTTATAAGTACCTACTGGGTAATACGATATCCCTTGGTAAGACTGGTTGTCAGACTTTTTGGGTCACCGACTACCTGTAACGACTGTCAAAGATCTACAAATGACAGCCGGAACCAACGGCTTAACGTGCTTTCCGAGGCACGGAGGAAACCCGGTATGTAATGGGTGGTCACCCATCCACAGACCAACCTAGGCAAGCACGGCTTAACCTAAAGATCGACCCGAGCGGCTGTTATTATTTAGCTACGAGCTCCTCCACGTGTTCCTATTCAACTCATGTTATAATTAATGCATATTTCGTCGTAATTCTAACACGTATAGATGTAGACCATAAATGTTGACGTAACACAAATGTAGCTTTTGAGCCAGCTGCACAATTATTTCCCTTTTCCCACAAATATCTCGTAACCCCCACAACAACGCTCCGGGGAGTCATCGCTTTCCTCTCAACACAATGTGGTTTCCTAAACACTCAAAAACGTTCGCTTCCTTTCATAGCAAGGGCAATTATACCGCTTCCTCTAAACACAATAGAATGTAAAAGCCACTTACCGTGACGAAGCAACAATTATTAAGTGAGGGTGACACAACTGGATTCTATGACCAAATCTAAGTTCGACAACTATAACAAAATTAACCTTTGTTTGTTTTTACCTAAATACACCGAAGTTACACGTTTTTAGAAGAACGTTTCTGAAAGCTGCTTGATTGTATTTCTAATAATAAATCAAATTGTTTCTGTTGTTTATTTTTCACAAGTTTCTGTCGATATCAATAATTCAACAGTTATTCTCTTTCATGTGTCAATAATTCTGAGATTTACTACCCATGTAGCACTTTATTTTGTAATAACAAACTTCAACTCGTGCGCATATGTAGTTCAACCACGTTGAATAAGAATAACTTATAGGAAATCCTGAACCAAATAGACCTGATGCAATCTCGACTGGTATCACCTTGAATGGGCGTTTTTTTTCAACAGTGACGTAACAAGCTTTGTTTTAAACTCAAATAAAAGCCATTGATACAAGGATCGTAAAAACGTCACGTATAAAATATTAGATAATGGCAATCGAAATCTGAATCATAAATCTATCACAGACGCAAATCTATGGTTTATCAAACAGAAAATATATCGTAGTCCAAACGATTTATTAAATAACAGATAACAATTATCTGGATATACATATAGAAACGTATTACGCTTAAACACAGAAATAGAAGTTGGGTTAGATAGAAGCATTCAGAATAGTCTAGCACGAAGCGTGTAATGTAATCTATGACGTGAACGAAAGACTAAAGCAAGGTTTTAGCCGAACCAAACTAAGGATCCAAGTAAAAGCCAAGTTGGCAGGTTAAGGAATGACATCATACTACGCTCACCAATACCCCTATACAACGCACAATAAGTAGTCATTTTCGACGTAACAGTATCTAGGGGCAAACATTCACCAATTCCATCAAACAATGTAGATGCTGTTATGTAATAAGATGAATGAGATCCACGCCCAGATTTAACTCAGATTATTGTCCCCCAAGTTCAAACAATAGGCTTACAGATTCTTGTCAGTAAAGTTTAGTTAATCAGACCTTTGCAATTCGGCTAATGGTTGGAAAGAAACCCGCATATAATCCAGTCTAGTTTAGAATACAATAAATCCATTAGGGCGATGTTTCACGACGTCTCACAGACACCGACATCAAGCAGTAATGTATTACTGGCTACTCGTTTCTTAGTGGCCTCATTGTTATTTTATTGGCTACAGAAAGCCTGCCTTTTACCGGATCGATGTAAGTAATCAGTTATACAGTAAATACACTGTTACGTGCTGCTACTGATCGTGGATAAAACCCTGATACTCCATTACCTAATCACAACAATGGCACAGAATATTTCTTGAAATCACAAAAGTAACGGATAAATTTTATTTCTTCGTTCCGCTCACTTCCCGTCGTGCTGATAATATTAGCAATTACCAAAGTATTCGTTTCTATTTTAACGCCTGAATTTTAAACAAAAGATCAATATCTACTCTAAACATTGTTTTGGAAGTTCATTACATAACGGATCGTTTGGTGAGCTAATACTAACGACCATTTTCAATAACTTACTAACAGGTAACGGAAGCTCAATCGAAACGAAACCTGTCTGTTTGACATTTAGATTACAGACCGTTAGAAACAAAACGTCAAAGAAAATATTTCTTTGACTTTTCTATGAATCAAGTGACAGGTAGGTGACGCGGATAGGAAATTTCAAGCTTACTTTGTTTATAGAAACACCGATCGCTACGAGACGTAGGCATATTAACTGACAGTTATACGTAAGTAAGATACAGAAAACGGTAAGTGACTGTCAATGATCTATTCCTGGGTAAACCTATCACGTAAGAAACCACATGCGGACTCTGGTCCTAAGTATAACGCGGTTAGCATTATACCTAATCAAGCTCCGTAAGCGGTAGGAAGATCGATTTACTTATAAAACGTCCCATAATAGTTATAACAAGTAATATTTCGCTAATAAAACCCACGCTCAAGTGGTCCGCTTAATTTTTACGATAGTATCGACCTTGTAGCGTGCAAGGCGAGTTGAACCTATGAATTGCCACTTCCGAACTGAACGAGGCCGACCGCCGAATTATCCGAGCATGCTCCAATTGAAACCAGCGAGACACTAAACAGTTGCAGTAATTAGTATTCATCCTGGATAAAATCATTATCAGCTTATTCACTGCTAAAAACGCTTTTCCAAGGATTTCCCCGGACAATGTTTTGGTTGTCGGTTACCAAAACAACCGTGACTAACTGTGGCATGGAAAATCGTCTGCCAATTTCTTGCAATTTGCCGCTGTGACTGGGCAAAATTGGGATTTATTCCAATGTTTGGATGAACCATTCTAATGATTCAAGTTATTCACTGAATTAAAAAGTTATTACGTGTGCTGTTATTTTTAATGACTTCAAAGTAAAGATTTCTTTACCCCGTAACCGTGAAAAGGAAGTACTCCGTTCTTAACATGTTCTTAATTCCAAGGAACCTTCATGTTATGGTTAACTAAATTAGTAGCGCCTAACTTTTATTCGTTCGACCTTCATACGCATTGTTTCCTTATCTTCATCCAGTAGATGAGATTACTAATTTATGTACATAAAGTCTGAGTCCCTTGACCCGTAGATTACGCAGATTTAATCATCATACTTGAGACACACTGGAGTGGGGGCAGTTAGTTGCATTGGACTGTGGGCGAGCATTACACCAGTGTCCCTCTTGTGGGTGAGGGCCCCTGATTGATCATTTCCGTCCATTGTGTCACTCCCTTTTATACACCCCACGGGCCCATAACACTCGGCTCGTTTAGAGCTCGCCGTAACAAACGTCATCGAAATAGACTATCATCAACTGACGTAAGTTCCTTGTTTCTATAAATATCTGACGTCTTGTTAGCGTCTGGAGAATTGTTTTCAGATATAAATAAACGTAATTGGTTTCAGTTAAGACGATGTTCAATTAAAAGTTAATTGAATACTAGCTTTATCATGGAAGGATAATTACATTCAAATCAATACAAATGGTGTTACGAGTTTACGACCTACACTGGTGACATTGCCTTAGATATAGGAGGTGAATTCAAATATCATGTGTATAATAACCTATTTCAGGGTTTCTGGGGCGTCCCCATTTCTCAGTGTCGATGTACAGTTCTCCCCATTATATCATTTCCAACAAGGGTATTTACCACACATAATACAATATCCAAACAAAGGAATATGATATCTACATTACTGTGGGACGAGGGAAATGACGTCATTTTTTAAATTATATCTTTAGTATAATCAAATGCCATAAGCATTTCCCTGGACACTGAGCAATCGCAGACGAAATAAAAAGTAACTGACACAGACTTTATAAGAGACTGGGTGAGTCAACTTGCAAAATATAAAACGCGACGTAAGATACGACGACTAACAGGAAATTATACATTTAATATATGCGCAGATTAGTTGACATAAATACTTATAGTATTTTGATAAATCTGTCTGATAATCCCAGAGTTTGGGTAACGATGCAGATGGTAATAAATTCGTAAAAGCTCTGAAAGAAAAAAGAATTGCGGATGTTGTTGCTGATAAAATACATTAGCGATCTGCGCATCTTTTAGCCACAAATGCCACAATTTCTAAAATTAATAACAAACGTAAGGATAAGCAATTACTGAGCTACGTGGAAAATCACAGCAAGTACCATATAGTATAGACATTTTGTAATCTACATGACCGACATCTCTTTAATGCCGACGCCGATCGTTCTAGGAATTATTTTCTCCCTGACATAAAACAATCTGTCTGAGAACATTAAGCTGTCTCGATTGCTTTGGAAGCTTTGTTGCTACTCTCTATCTATCTGAACTGGACTTGGAAAAGGTTAGATTAATGCTGTATAATAATCTTCAGCCGTTATTAGGATGTCTTTCATGTCTCCTAAATCTCGTTGCCCTAATATACTTTCTTTTCATCTTCGCAGGTCGTCGCCCTTGTTCCATTACTATCCTTTTCTATATATAGGCAAACATAATAACATTTTCGCAACAGATATTCACCTCCACAAGTCCTCAAGTTTGAAGATTTCGTTGTAAATGCGTCATCGGACTATGTTTTTTCGGACGACTGTGTTTTTAATCATCCACTAATGGAAAGCTAATCTTATATCAAGCCCGTGGGTGTCTAAGGATTACAGCACACTGTGTAGAGAACCATTCAATATCCAGTAATGTAACATCAGTTGATAACATTGTGGGTGTAGATAGATGCGACGTACGTAACGGTAAAGTTGTAAACAATCGGCGATTCTCGGTGACAAATCAGCAAACAATGAAAGATTGAACGTGTATCGTATTGTTGGTCTGACACTAACCTACATAGGTATGCTCGTTCAATACAATATCATGTGAACTCTTCAGTTCTGGTTATTTGATGACGACAGTAGAGTTTGGACTGCTACGGACACTTTAAATCGATCGTCTACTGCAGCTTTTAGTCCGACCTCGATATAAATCCGTGGGAAGACACATTATGGTTGCTCTTGTAGTTGTCTCACAATGGAGTCTGTGTTTCATACTTGTTGGATCCGTTACACGTCCCATGAGATTGCTAATGCGACGCCATCCGTTATGATTGCCTCCAATAAATACTTGAGGCGTGAAGAGAGATTGGCTCATATTTCTGTTTCAAGTGAAAATAAGACAAGCTGTAGACCTTCATCTAAACAGAAGCCATTTAACTACTTCCCTTAATATCAAGCCTCAAGTAACATTATAACAGAGTTTTATGTTGCCTCAATGCATGCATGCACGTTTTTCATTTGATTTTTGACAGGAATTCCTGTGTTGTTTTGTTAGGCAATAAATCCATACATTCAACTGCCAGTCCGTACTGTTAGACAAAACAAGCAGTTTAGACGTCTGCCGTAGCTACGGATTGTCTTATTCATACTTCGAGATTGGCTCCAACTCCAATAGGTTTTGCTCTGGATCGCAAGCGGTCGAGTTAGACCACAAGAATGTTATCATTATTAAATTCAACACCATTACGTAGTGCTGATTTCCTTTAGCTGCTAGCTTATTTGTTTTGATTTTCCTCTGCAAATTGATTGAAGTAATTTTGCATTGATTGTCCTTTTAATATTAATTTGTTATTGTATTTCGTTTCCCGTACATCCTCGAGTTTTTGCGAACCTGTGGCGTGTATTGCTTCAAATAAATAAATATATTTTACGTCAATTTACAATTTTACACATCTTTCCTGGTGCGATAAATTAAAATTCTTAATTTTAACCCTTTATCAACTCTTGGAATTGGCACAACAAATAATATGCGGTGAGATGGCGTAACAAAGCTATATTTTGCAGTGTTAATTCAATCAGTTTGATAACGAACAACTCATTCTCATTTGTGAAACACTGCGTAAACAAGAAATTAATCATGAATCACATGTACGGAACCGGGTACCATGTTCTACTTGGACTTTAGAACAACATTGTAATTAAAGATTGTCAACAGTGAGTGACACATTAAACTTTATTCAGCCACGACTTATTTCCCAAACATTTTTTTTCCAATATCAAACTCTGGCAAACGTAATACAAGAGGTTTAGTACTTATAAAATTTCAACTGTGCAGTTGTATTAAATTTCGTTCGGTTTAATTTCACGGAACAAATGGTTAAAAATTACAAAAGCAATGTTAGCTTCTGTATTCGACTGCATTTTTTAAAACATTGAACAAATTATCCGTTTGAGGAGCTGAACAATTAGATACTTACCTAGTTGTTTTTTGGTGGGATTTTTTAAAATACCCAACTTTTTACCAGAAATATTTGCAGACAATAGAGAAATAAATTAACTTAATAAACCAAGATTATCAACAACAGGGAAAACCTTTGACGGTCGGAATTCGAATCAAATTCAATCTGTGTAGGTATTCTTCATTACCATAAATGCCTAATGATGTTAATTCAACTTATTATTTTATTAAAGAGACTTCAAAGTATTAGAAATAAAACAAAAAATACAGTAAGTAGACAATCAACATTGAAACTTGGAACTCATGCCCACTGCTCATGGGTCGCCACGTGATTACGGCAACGTTCTTAGTGCACGTGTACCGGGCTGAGTACAAACAAACTCATGACTTATCAAGCGACCGAATTAGACGCGTTTCGAGTATTTTTTTTTTTATAGACTATAACGATGACGCGATGATACAATTCTGACTCAGCGCCAAAAGGTACCTACGTAGGATTGAATAAAAAAAATCTAGGATCTACTAATATCACTCGATTTCTTACTACTTTTACAATTAATGCGAAAGTTTGGACGTATGGATGTTTGTTAGGTACTCTTTCACGCAAAAACTACCTACTGTACTGATTTGGATGAAATTTGACACACAGATAGTTTATAACGTGGAAAAAATATCAAATGCGATAATTGGATATATTTTATCCCATTAGTACGAACCCGTGGGACAATTACCGAACTCCACGCGACCATGAGGTACCTACTAGTAATACAATGGTGTCGATTCTGTTATGCACAAACTAAACTTAATTTAGGCTATTGCTATCTTTTACTAAAAGGCAGTGCGAGAAAAGGACGGCTATAGCTATGAACTAAGTTAGAGATGTCAAACTAGTTTGTGCCTTGCGCTTCACCGTGTTTTTAGTCGACATGTTTTTACGTGCACCCTTCATTTGTACTTATGGAAATATTACCACAACTACAACAGCCCATAACGTCCACTGCTGGACATAAGCCTCTCCCATAATGGGAGGAATTGCCGTAATCTCCACGCTTGGCAGGCGGATTGGAGATCGCAGTAATGAAAGACTAACCAGAAAACGCTGCTGCCCATTCTCTGGTCTACGAAGGCGCAAGGTGTTCTGCCTCAGACATTAGTCGCCTTATACGACACCCGTGAGTGTAATGGGTTGGTTCTATTCTACTCTGCCGGATACCACACGGCGTGGAAATATTAGTTCCAACTAAATTTGACAGCTCTAAATTACGTCCATCTCTTTCTAGTTTTATTAGAGAGAAAAAGATAGCAATAGCCTAATTTAAGTTTAGTTTCCGCACAACAAAATCGACACCTATGTATTTCTCTCTGAAATGAGGTCTTGATGAATAGCTGTATCTTAATTTAACGTACTTCAAGTTACTGACAAAGTCCCTGAAAGTAATTTTTGTCACTCAAATATGGACTTAAACGTAGACTAGTTAAATAAGCCACACTATCTTATCTCGTCATTTCGCCAGTGCTATTTGCACAAGCATAATTATATTCAGAGACGTGTACAATAACATACGGGTGAAAAATGCATGAAGCATACTGTACTAATAATTAGTACTCATATCATATACCGACGAACGCAATCGTGTCACGGATTGACTACAAAAAATGCTTATGATAAATCAGTCCATAATTTTATGAGCCCTGAAAAGACATCGCTGCCATGGAACATTTAGTCTTGGGATCCTTTGAAGAGTATTGTGTTTGAATAGAAAAGAGTTATGCTGGTCGGGTCTAGTTAATTTGGACGATAACAATAAACCAGCTCGTTTATTAATCGCGGGCGTCTTGGCCAGTAGCGTGTCGCATTCCTCGAGTGCCGATGTTGATTGGCAACAATGAAGGGTCAACATAATTAGCGTTTTAATTGGCTAAGACTATTGCTTGCTTTCTGTCTGGAGTAGGACACAGATAACGAAATTGATGTGGGCGCCAAATGAGTCATTACACGGTAAAGGACGAAGGTAATACTGTTGTAATGCAAAACAAAATGGATCACTTGAACCCACAGACAGCACTTTTTGGCCCAGCGCACACCGCTGGAGGCGCAGCGGAGCGCATTTGAAGAATAAACCTTAACTACCTTGATATACGGTCGCGCGTATGCTCTTGTCGTAGCTTGAGGGCGCTCCGAGTACCGCGTGCGAATTAATTCTTATATTGACCGTATATCAGGGTAGTTAAGGTTTATATTAAATTGTTGTCTTCAAATGCGCTCCGCTGCGCCTCCAGCAGTGTGCGCTGGGCCTTTCGCATGCACCAAGCAGATAGCGTGGAGTAAAAACTTGCTCTGCTATAGAATAGTTTGCGCAACAAACTTTTGCTTTTATCTACTTTTTGCTCCAGCTTCAGTTTGCTAGCAAAAAGTTTGGCTAGCGATGTGTTAACTTCCGAGTTCCGCTTATGGCTGCTAGAGATAAGTTATGATCCCTATTCACTGGTTCTCTCCTCTCATCTACACTATTATTATAAAGAAGAAAGATTTGTATTTTTGTGTGTAAATTGAAGTGGGCGCCAAATGAGTCATTACACGGTGGTAATACTGTAATGCAAAACAAAATGGATCACTTGAACCCACAGACAGCACTTTTTGGCCCAGCGCAGACCGCTGGCGGCGCAGCGGAGCGCATTTGACTTGATATACGGTCGCGCGCATGCTCTTGTTGTAGTTAGCTTGAGGGTGCTCCGAGTACCGCGTGCGAATTAAGTCTTATATTGACCGTATATCAGGGTAGTTAAGGTTTATATTAAATTGTTGTCTTCAAATGCGCTCCGCTGCGCCTCCAGCAGTGTGCGCTGGGCTTTTCGCATGCACCAAGCAGATAGCGTGGAGTAAAAACTTGCTCTCCTATAAAATAGTTTGCGCAACAAACTTTTGCTTTTATCTACTTTTTGCTCCAGCTTCAGTTTGTTAGCAAAAAGTTTGGCTAGCGATGTGTTAACTTCCGAGTTCCGCTTATGGCTGCTAGAGATAAGTTATGATCCCTATTCACTGGTTCTCTCCTCTCATCTACACTATTATTATAAAGAAGAAAGATTTGTATTTTTGTGTGTATGTTTGTAATGAATAAACTCAAACTACTGGGCCGATTTCAAAAATTCTTTCACCATTAGAAAGCTACATTCACCCCGAGTAGCATAGGCTATATTTTATCCCCGTACTCCCACGGGAACGGGAACTACGCGGGTGAAACCGCGTGACGTCCGCTAGTGGTTGTCCGCTAATTTCACTGGGTAGAGACTACGATTCCAGCCTTGTAATGCTTTTATGGGCGGGTCGCGTGACCGTGTCCCAACACTTACTAATTGACTTTGTACACAAAACCAGTGCCACTGTTGTCTTTGAAGCGACAAAAACAAGGTTACATTCAACACATTCTATATTAATATCAATTGTTCTAAATCAAATGATCGATTACGGTCGAACAAAACGCTTTTGTTTCAAGCGGAACATGAACAAAAAACAATTAATCATTGAAGCAAGCCGTTGATTAATCTTTTCAAAATCGCTAACTGAGTTTTAGGTTTTCGTGAATATTTACGCTCTGAGAGAAATATTAAACATGACGACGAAGCTCTATTGTTCATTGAAACGTCTCGTTTAATTCTGCTAACGTATTCCGTAGCACGGATGAGCAACGCTTTGAGGAGGTTCGGAGAGGAAAAACAAAGTCAAGGAAATCATTAAAGCATTACAAAAAGGTAAGGTTTCATTGCTGCACAGAAGGAATTTACATTTATAAATTACTGATCATGAAGATTGACGACAATTTGCCAGCCTTGTGTTGTATTGGTTTTGAATGTCACCGAGGTGATGAAAATAGCCTGTACTTTATACCTACTTACATGGTGCGTTGCCTCGTTACTTGCAAAAACTTTATCAGTGGACGTTTTTCAGTGATGAGTATGATGGATGGCAATGGAGAATATAATTATAAGCACTGCATATAATGTAGTACTTACTGCAAGTTTTATTTTTAATCTCTGATGTACAATTATTTTTAAATAAGTAATCCATACATTTGAAGTAGACCCAAACAGCAAAAATTAATGTTAGTCTGACATGGCATTTGGCATGCTTACGGTGTGAAATGGAGAAATCAATAGAAAACAATGTAGGTACCTACCTACTTAATGAACCGGTCATGAGGGCAACCGATATGTTGATGATAATAACATTTTTTTGCACCAAGAATCTCTTTTATCCAACCTACCGAACAAATGGGTTCTTTCAACTAAAGTGTATTTTTAGCACTTCATTAGCAACTTTCAATGAAACTATTAGTACTACGACTCGTACGTTCATAGGTTCAAAATAATAAACATTATAAGTATACAGAACTAGTTCAGCTTAGGTTCATAATCTATCCTCAAAAACATAAATATCAGCTTTGACAGAAATTAATTACAAGCTCTAGTTGGCTCAGAAAATATTAATTTTGCGCGAAATTGAAGTATTCCTTGGAGCCCCGAATTTTGCGAAAGCCGTATAATATTAAAAGCCTACGGAAAACTCAATCTAAATAACAATAAATTACTTACGTTTTTCGTGAGGATTCTCCGTATGAAATCGGATAAGATGTAGGTAGTGTACCTACTTGAATTGAATATTTCTCGGTAGAGGATATTAATCTATGAGCATGTTTTACGGTTTAATATTGGTATGTTTACTTTAATGTCAAGGGTTCTACGAGTATATCCGAGAAAAAAACATGGCGTGAGGTGAGAACGTAGGAAATCGAAGTAGCCGCTTTCCGTCGAGACTCGAGACGCTGACCACTTTTACTTTCGCCCCCGTGCATTCACCTGGGCCGAGAGCCGCGGTCAAAGACGCCCTACATACCGCTCGATGTTTACTATATCTTGAACAGCCAAACACTGGACTAATTTATTTAGAATAATATGGAATTGTGAGTCGAGAGGAAGGCCAAAGTAAAGATTGATGGATTGTGGTGAGGAATGATATGAAAGAGAAAGGAGTAAATGATGCCGTGACGTCTGATATGGGAGAATGGAAGAAGTAAACGTGCGCCGACCCCAAATAGAATGGGACAAGGGCAGGATGATGATGATGATGAAATCGTCCGTCAATTGAGAATTTGTGACCCGAAAGAACGGGTAAAGTTACGGTTTTACGTGCTATTTACCGGATTTTCAATTCCCCTTTAAGGCAACTACAGGAGCTAAATTAGCAACTCTATTTGTGGTGGTTCAAACTTTGTTTTAAATCCCTTTAGAATAAAGTTCTAATCAGCTTACACTACAAAGTGGTTGTTACGTCAGTCACTGCGGGCCGAATCGTGCGAAATGAGTGGTTTTTTGAGATTTACAATAAACTATTGATTGGACTAAAAAAATAAAACACTATCATGCTAATATGTTGCTTGTAGAATTATTTGCCAAAAAATCGGAATGATCGCATGTATTTTAGTAGGTACCTACTTAGGTTTTTACTTGTTAAAACAAATTTTTACAGATAAGTTCGTGATTTTTTTTTATCGAATAAAATTAGTTGTATTATGTTTTCAAAACACTATCGTACTACCATAAATCCTGAAGAATATCATATATTTTTCTGGTTGTGTTTATTGCAGTGAATCATATAGTTTTTTGCATCATAAAACTCGCGTTTAGCTCCTGTAGTCGCCTTAACGACTTGTTGTGGTGAATGTTAAGATCACATCTCATTAGGTTACTTTAATGAAACACGCAATTTGCTTGATTACAGTTAAACGATCACATTAAAACCATGATTAGATAGTTTTAATTTGTTTAGTTATGATCAGTATATTTGTCTGTTCAAAACTTCCAACTGTAAATAAATGTTAGAGATCAGCATAACAAATGCCAGAGAACTGGTTATTTTATGGTTGATTTTGCAAACAAAGAAGTTATCTTGCGTATTTTAAGAAGTATGAAGTTTTATATCATCCCAAAGACCTTTCTATTTGTTTGCTTGGAGGATTTTAAAAGCGAATCGGGGGTAGGCAGAGCAGCTCGAAAAGTCAGTCCTGATCATTTGTGTCATGAACTGGATCAAAATTGGAATCTAGATGGTTTCATTTAAAATAAGCCATACCACTGATGGAGAAATTCACATTGAGAGAAATTGTAAGCACAGTTTTAAAAGCCTAACAGGAACTGCAATTAACACAGGAAATACAAGCTTTAACAGGGTATTGTCATCAACCATTTATAATGCAACTTTAATTGCTTGTTGTACCTACATTCAAACAATTATTTCCACTGGCAACTATTTATTCATAGCTACATACTATTAAAAATCAGTAACAGGTGTTCAACAAGTAACCAGAGCAGAACATACCATAGGAGTGAATAAAACTAGCGGCATATACTGGAATGCAAGTAAAAAAGGAAATAATGAGCTAATGAGCAAGTTCCCAAGGCTTGTTAATGTTGTAATATTAACATAATAAGCTTTAATTAAGTCATTAAACAGTGTATGCCCTGGTCATAAAATTTCAATGTTTTCATAAAGGTAAGACTGTATTAGCCATTTGTATTTAGTTATGCAGATGAGAATGTCTATAGAAAGTTAACAATAAACGAATTCATAAGGTTTAATTATAAAGCGCAGGCCACACCGCCAGCTAGCGGGCGGGCGGGCTAGGCGGGCGAACATCGTTGCACCTCTTTACATACTTCGGGGTTCACACCGCGAGCTAACGAAAAAGCCGAACGAAGTATGAAAAGGGCCTCGTTCGCTTCGCCCGCCCGCCCGCTAGCTGGCGGTGTGGCCTGCGCTTTAGACAGAGAATAAAATTATGAACTGTGAAATCATATATTGCTTTCAGTTAAACTAATCTGTTATTGTCATTTCTTTTCATTTGAAAATAATTTGCTGAATATTGTTGAGTAAAATTAAGTTCTTTCATAGAGACTTGCATTAGATATTTGTTTATTTTTAAATTCACTTAATGGTAATTAATTTAACAAGTGAATTGCTATTTAATTAAATTCTACCTTTCATAAAATTAAACTAGCAGACAGGTAAGACCAAGGTCCCAACTTATTTGTAGTTTTAAAACAAAAATACACATTTATGATTGTCAAGTAGTGCCTAAAATACTTTTGTTATCAATCACGAATTTCCCTATCTAGTAAGATTTGAGTGCATTATGTGAGTCAGACAATTTAGATAAGATATAATTCATTAACTACAGTTAAAAACCATCTTCTGTGGTTTTGAAAGTAACTAACTTTTTTTTTATTATCATGCTTTTATTCGGCAGTGTAATGTTATTAGTATTACTGATATTGTTTTAACCATAATTGGAAACATATCTTTACACATGTTTAGTACATTAGGTACAAGACTGATAGATGGTAGGCAGGGACTGATAGGTATTGTATATATACCTACACGGAAGTATGTAACTTGTAGATAATGCCTTACTCATATTTGACAGTTGTAGGTAGTATGGAACTTAAAACTGGTCTATGATTTTAAAGGGATGTATTATCTTCACAATACTTACTTCCTTTTAAGTTCAAGAAAATATAAAGTAGTAATCTATTCAGATTACTACTTAAAATATGGCATGCGAGTCCATGTGAGCTGCTAAGACAAACAATTTTACATAATATTTATTGTAGGTACTATTTCATTCACATGTGCCCAGTAAATATTTCAAAGCATGTGTGGTATTGGCAACATGTTTTGTTGCTACTTTAATATACCAAAGCATGTACGCAGACCATTAAAATTGTTAATATATTGCAATCTATATTTTTATGGGCCATAAATTAGTACCTAGTCAAGACTTTAATATTGAAGTTATTACTCAATATTGATGCGGAGAACATTCCTTATTGTTTCACATTTTCTATTACGTAGCAGTGTAGTGTAAAATTGGAAGTAAGTATGATTAAAATATTGATGGCAATTTATGAGTTGTAAAGTAGGTATTCTGAGGATAAATATAATTCAATATATAGTATAATAATGAGTTATTTTAAATTAAATATAGAATAATTTTGTGTGAAAGAAAAGTTTGTAGCTAATGTGGTTTGTTACCTCAAGCAAAATGATTAATTAGGCCTTTCATGGAAAACAAACAGGACGCTCCTTTTATCCTCAAAGCTTGACATTATGTTGCAAACATTGTAGCTTATTCAAATCTATAATATAAGATTGTCAGGTTCAAGTAAATATCTTAGTGTAATTTTTGGTTATCTGCATCAAGGTAAAGAATTTAAAAATGTGGATTTAGATAAGTATTCAAAGGTAATTCCTAAACTTGTAATATCCTAATCTCTGTGCCAAGTTGCAGGCAGATGATTAGTGATGAAAAGATAAACAACACTAACTCACTGTTAAGTTTCTGTTTACTATCTATAAACACGAGGCAAAGAAACGTGATAATGCTCTGCACGATGAAAACTTCCAACAAAACACATTCATCTCTTGTTATCAAAATAGTGAACGGAACTAATTAACATACCTGAAATCCAGACTGAGGTTTCTCTGGTGAGTCGTGGCTTTACTAGGGGATCGGACGTCGCTCCGACTTCCGTGGACGGGTACATCCTCTAACATTCTCACACTCGCGATACAGCGGCACAACACAATATACCCATATCACTACTCCCCGTAGGTAGTAAAATCACAAAGTAAATAACAACATGGCGTCCGTCGAATACTACAAACGCAGACAAGACACCACTTGCTCTTTTACTTCAATTCCCAACAAAACTATCTACTCACAGCCGTCGATATAACATCTATCTTTAGTGCAATACAAAGCAATACTAAGTAAAACAAGCAAAGTTGGTATGTAAACCTTTGAATGCCCTACAAACTTTTCTACCACGTAACCCAGCGATTTGAGTGAAAAAAAAACAAACAACGAAAAACACTAAAAACGATTTTTAAATAGAAATCAACGGTAGGTGTTAATAAAGGAAACAAATTCTTCAAAATTAAAGAAATCGATGACGCTCCAACCGAGACGACATCCCAATATTTTTCATTTTGTGGGTTTTTTTCTGTAAGCAGTCACGGAAATTAAAATATTTTTTAACTTGCAACATTATTGATACAGATTATTAACTACAGAATTCTTATTATATTTTTACGAAAGACAGAACTAACTGAGAGTACAAAATCTTTTTGAAACCGACATCAAAAAAGAGGAGGTTCTATGTTTTTATTAATTTACACCAATTTCTCCTTGATTACTGTGCCGATTTATGTGATTCGTAGAGGTAGCCCGCGAAATTCAATTTTTCTTACGTGTTTTGCAATTTACAGGCCAAAGCTAGGTTGTATATTGAATAAAATATTATTCACGGCTGTTAGACGTATGTAGTTACAGAATTATAATCATCAATACAACAATCCAAGTTCTTATAGGTCGAGAAACGACTTTTTCAAAGACAAAGTCATTCCTCGACCTTTATGAACTCGATGAATGATTTATCGGGCCCTGCCCGCAGGGACAGGGAAGTGTAATAAGAAACAGGGAGTCGGGGTCCTTATAATAAGCGGCGCCCTGCCTGCTCGGGGCAGGGCACACGATCGACAGGGCCCGATAAATCAAGTAATGTAACAAGGCCTCTATGTGTGCATGTGTGCGCTGTTATAATTGACGGTTTTGTGTCCAGTCCGCTGTCTTCAGAACTTTTTCCATCCAGTCTACGACGGCAATAGCCCGGACAATAATTCTACTTATTTTTTTTTGCTATAACTATTTCTACATAATATATCCGTTAGTCTCGTCCGTTCAACTTTACCAATTTTAATTAGACGTGAGTACTTGGTACTTATTTATGTTTTTAAAAAAATATCCAAAGTAATAAAAAAAATAGTTTCCAATAACTCTGTAGATGGCGTTGAACTGACTACGTTACTTGGTGCCAAAGCCAAAACCCTAGGAAAAAAAACATTGCGTCACGTCACATACGCTCGTGGACTGACACTTTCGTTTCGTCTACTTCCGAATTTAACCTAGTTTTCTCGTGCTTTGTTAAAATCAGTTTTTTTACGTTCAGTTCCTTGCAGTAACTTACCAAATTCAGCGCCATTTATCCAGCGACTAGGGAAGAGTGTAAAAGAAAATCCCTCATTTAAAAAAATATATTGGCTACAAACAGCGTAATTTCCACTTGCCGACGACTTTTTTTAATCTTCTTCTACGGTGAACGCAGTCCTAGCCACACCGCAGTCGCCGCATTCGAATTCTTTGTACACAGACACAGATTGCATAGAACTTTATACGAAAATTCGAATGCGGTGAGTGCGGTGTGGCTAGGTCTGTGTTCACCTTGATGCCTTGCAGAGTCAGTGCATGGCTCCTATTGCTAGACTGGACGTCGCATCATGACATATCAAGCGGAATGCCATTATGCGGTGGGTGCGCTAAAGTAATGTGGGGTGTCCTAAGGCTACGCTTACTAAACAGAGTCTGAAACATTGGGAATAATCGGTTTTAATCACTGACGTATAAATCCTATGGACTTGGCATACCTACAAGAAAAACGTGGACATACCTACATTAAAGAGGGAAAATAAAATGGCGGCTAATAGGGTAGCCCATATCGATATTTCTCTACAATCGATGTTAGATAAAAGATTGTGAGAATGTTTTCACGTTGTCACGGTCCAATATCAACGGGTAAGTATTTTTATCACACTTTTCTTAGCTTCACTTGTTTAGAACTAACAAAATAACTATGTAAGCAAATCTTAAAAGTTATTTTTCACCGACTTCCCGGTTTTTGATTAAGCTAACATTTTGCATGTTTATTTTGGATGATATTGCTGCCGATTCTCTGGTTCAGTAACTAATCTAAAATTAGAGAATCGACATTTTTTACTAAAAGGGCAGTGTATGTGTTTATGCCTTGCGCTTCATCGTGTTTTTAGTCGACATCGACAATATTAGTTCAATTAAATGTGACAGCTCTAATTTACGTCCGTCTCTTTCCCGTTTTATTAGAGAGAAAAAGATAGCAATAGCCAAACAGCGGGAAAATAAAATGGCGGCCTGGCCGCAAATAGGTATTTCAAAGACGCTAGGAATGAAGGTTTGCTATTATAGTAACTGTCAAAAACACTGTTATCCTTTTTCACTTATGCAAAATTCTAAAAGTTAAAAAGAGATAACAGTATTTTTATGATTTCGGTGTCGATATGCCTCATATTTGTATAACTGTATTTTCTATAGTCAAACATTTCAAGTCCATATGATTTATACGTCAGTGGTTTTAATACATTCAAAGAAACTCTAGTCTACTCTAGTGACTACTGACAGCTACTGTCAAATTGGTGACGAATGGAAATGTCAGTGAGTCAGTCGACTGAAATTTCAAAAAGCTTGAAATATTTTACAATTTGTTTTAATTACTCCTTTTTATTTTAATAAAATAATCATTCCACTATCTGAAGTTTCGTAACTTTAGTAAAACATGTCTCATAAGTAAGTTACATTTCGATTCTAGGCTCATTTGCATACATGGTCCAAAAAAGTTTACAAATTCAGTGTACTATTTGTTTCAGCGTTAAAATTCTTCCCGGTGCTACAGTTTGCGAGGATTGCACTCTAGAAGGTGATATTACGATCGGTGGAGGGACTGTTATCCACCCGAGAGTGACAATCATTGCTGAGGGTGGACCCATTATAATAGCTGAATATTGTATTATTGAAGAGTATTCTACTATTATTCACAAGTAAGTGTATCTAATAACTAACTCTGTAGAGCTTTGAGTTTTAATTACTTACAATCTCCATGTATTGGTACATAATTATTAATCATAATCATAATCATTATTTATTGCATTCATGTAGTTTACAAGTTGTTACAAAGTATATAGGTTTCATACATGAACCCTGCTAGGGCACAACAATATAAATAGTTTAAAGTGCTACAGTGTCACAAAAATAACAAACCACTAAACAAAAATACCAATTTTAACATGTCTAACAGGTGTATAACATTATTTTGTAATTTAAATAAGTAGCTGTCATAATATAATAAATAATTAAATAGGTTATGAACAATTTAGTGGTCATCATTTACATTCACAAATAAAAAACAAAATACAAATCAAAACAAAGCAAATAGCGATAATCATAATAAAATAATAATAATAGGTAGGTCAAAATTGTAGGTGTTGTGAGTATTTTGTACAGGTATGAATGTCAAAGTTTACTTATCGTCAAAGAATTCCTTTAGAGTGTAATACGATTTTAATATAAGGTATTTTTGGAGACTGTTTTTAAATTTATTTTCGTATTCTATGTCCTTAATTGAATTTGGAAGCTTATTATAAATTTTCACGCACATGGCTAAAGGTCCTGAATGGAACATATTTAATTTTGAGCTTGGTAAGGCTAATTCATGGTTGTTTTGGCGTCTAACACTGCGATGTTGTGGACGAAGGTCCTTTGTGAGTGGGAATAGTGACTGGTGTTTTCTTACGAATTTGCTTACTTCTAAAATGTAAATACAAGTTAGTGTAAGGACTTTGTATTTTACAAAGAATGGCTTGCAGCTTTCTGTGTTATCTATATTGGCAAGGATTCTCATACATTTCTTTTGTAGAATAAAAAGTCTATCTTTGTCTACACCATTTCCCCACACCACGATTCCGTAACTTAGCCACGAGTATGCGTAGGCATAGTATGCTGTTAGAGCAGTTTTAAAATCGGTAGCTCTTTTAAGCTCCCCCAAGGCATATGTAAAGCTGGCTAGTTTGTTTGCCAAAGTATCTATATGGGCTTTCCAGTTTATATTGGTATCTATCGTCAAACCTAACAGTTTAAACTCGTTTATGCATTGCAGCTTTATGTTGTTGTATGAGTAGTTTATATCCAATTTACGTTTCTGGTATGGTCTATATTGTATTAGCTTTGTTTTGTCAAAATTTAATTCTAAGTTATGATCTTTTAACCACGCTATTATTTTGGAGAGCTTGTCGTCTAGACTTAAGTTTAGGTTTTCTTTATTGGTGTAAGGAAAAATTATAGAAATATCGTCAGCAAATAAAATACTTTGAGCGTCAATTTCTTTAGGGAGGTCATTAATATAAACTAGAAATAATAAGCATCCCAAAACACTGCCTTGTGGTATTGACATAGTTATTTTCGCTTTATTAGATCTTACCCGTGTTATTTGGCCAGTGTGTGGGTCTCTATGTTCCACCTCTACGAATTGTTCCCTATTTTCTAGATACGAGCAGAACCACTTGTGTGCTGTACCTCTAACACCTATTGCATATAATTTATTAAGCAATATTTCGTATGAAACTCTATCGTAGGCTTTGCTCATATCCAATAGGATCCCTACTGCGTAATTTTTGTTATTAATTATATTTAAAGCTTCCTGAATAAACTTAAATATTGCTAATGTCGTGGATCTGTTTTTCCTGAACCCATTCTGGCTATCGTTGAATATTTTATATCTTTCGCAATAAGAATAAAGTCGTTTTGACATCGCAGTCTCCAATATTTTTGAGAAGGTCGGTAGCAATGCTATCGGCCGATAATTACTGGTGTCAGTTTGGTCTCCCTTTTTGTGAATTGGTTTGACTATCGATACTTTTAGTAGGTCAGGGACATTTAAGCATAAGTTTAAGTACTTTATTTTTTGCCCTAAGCCTGTATTGGGCATCTCGTAATGTTTTAAAAATAAAACTCTAAATTATACCTGAATACCAGATATTACCAAGTCATCATCATCCCCAGGCCCCAACCCGACTTCATCCACTGCCGTCTAGAGGCCTCTTTTCAATTTTGTCAATCTCCACAACCAGCACTTTTTTCTCATCCAGTAATCAATTACTTTATTATGTTTCAGAAAAAGCGACAAACAAGAGAATCCTCCAAAGCCACTGTTCATTGGAGCTCACAATGTATTTGAAGTGGGCTGTAAGTTGGAGGCACCATGCGGCCATATTGGCGAGAGCAATGTTTTTGAGTGCAGATCCTACGTAGGAGTTGATGTCAAAATAGGAAGTGGATGTGTTATTGGTAACTTATTTTGTATCTATTATAAATATGGTGTTAAGGACTCTGTGACACAAACTTTTACCATGATTCTAGATCCACGACCATAGATATTTTTCATTGTTTCAAACATTTTGACTGCTGTAAGTACTGTGATGTTCTATGGAACAGCAAATTTTATTATTTATACAAGTTTGTGTCTCACTGTATACCAGTAGCGAAGGGTCATTTTTTGTGAAAAGGTAAGCCGGAGTAAACATCTTGAATGTGATTATTTTATTTGTCTTTAGAATACTAGATG
Source organism: Xestia xanthographa (assembly GCA_905147715.2). Lineage (NCBI taxonomy): Eukaryota > Metazoa > Arthropoda > Insecta > Lepidoptera > Noctuidae > Xestia > Xestia xanthographa. The sequence goes on along the minus strand of LR990653.1, from coordinate 22,825,707 downwards.
TGCCGTTTTAAAAGGGAATCCGATAGGAATCGAGTTGTATGGACCCTTCGCCACTGCTGTATACTTAGAATTGTGAAAGGAACATCTTAAAGGTCCCTACATAGAAAGCGACAAACACACGGTTTACATGAAAGCAATTATTTAGCACCATTAAAACTCTCCTCTTTGAATTTTGAGTAGCGAGTCAGAGTTTGAGGGAATTATAATGTAATGCACAATTAAACCATCATAATTATGTAAAGACTACTATTTAAAGGGACCAATAACCATTTGTAGTTATAGAAAACTGTACTTGAGAACTTAACTTGTCATTCTATTGCAGGTGCAGCTTGTCATCTGACGGCACCACAAACCTTAGCCGACAACACTGTGATATGGGGATCTGATCATCACGTCAGAGAAGCACTTGAAAAGCAACCATCACAACTTTTGCAGCTAGACTTTTTGAGCAAAGTCATGCCTAATTATCACAGGCTAAGGAAACCAAATGTTCATAAAAGACAGCCTTCTACGAGACAATCTCAAGAATCATCCCCAAAACCATAAAGAATAATCACTATTTATTGTTAATTGTTGCTGTAATATATAAATTCTTACTAATTTGTAGCTTGTAACGCATTATGTTAAGATTTTATATTTATTTAATGCTTTCACTGAATAATCAAGTATTTTGATACTTAGTGAATTTTTTTTTTTTTTAATTAGCCTATTCTGTCCCACTGCTGGGCAAAGGCCTCCTCCATTCCTTTCCAACTCTCCCGGTGTTTGGCGGGTCACATTTCCAGAATGGGTCACGACAGATGGGCCAGAATCGTCACAAAGTAGGTGTCTAAAGACGGTCGTCGTCACCGAGGCAGGCCCAAGAAACGCTGGGGTGACGATTTGGACTCGTTCGTGGCTGATTGGCCATAGGAGTGAAATATTGTTTCTTTTTTTTTTGGACCTTCAGGGCGTCTAAAATGGCCGCTTTAGCAGAATCCACGCAGAATCTTAGTATGAATCACGTTAAAAATTTAAAATAATTTAGAATAATAATCCATTTAAAAAATTTAAAATTTTCTTATTACGATTCTGCTAAAGCGGCAATTTTAGATTTTTACCCCCTGTTCATTTAGATTTTTCGAGCAGTCACACACACTTATTTCGAAAACCGTAGCAATTTAATATAAACCTTAACTACCTTGATATACGGTCAATATAAGAATAAATTCGCACGCGGTACTCGAGCGCCCTCAAACTACTACAAGAGCATGCGCGCGACTGCTCCAGTCGCCGCCGTGCTGCTCTGCGCTCCGCCGCACTACGAGAGCGAGTTGTCTATACAAAAGTATCGAACAGCACTACAAATGGGCGCGCTCGGAGTAGCTGCGCTGTGCGCCGCTGCGCTGTGCGTCGCCGCGCTTATCTCCGCTCGAGGGTTCTCACCGCCGCGCCGCCGCTCGGGGCCCGCGGATCCACCCGCGCGTTTTAAGGAAATGCGCTCCACCGCGCCTCCAGCGGTTTGCGCTGGGCCTAATGGGCGCGCTCAGAGTAGCTGTGCTGCGCGCCGCCACGCCTATCTCCGCTCGAGGGCTCTCAGCGCCGCTCGGGGCCCACGGATCCGCTCACGCGTTTTAAGGAAATGCGCTCCGCTGCGCCTCCAGCGGTGTGCGCTGGGCCTTACAGTCGCGAAAGATATTTTCATCAACATAAACAACCTAGCACTGGGCCTGCAAATTGCAAAAACATTGGAAAATTTGAATTTTGCGGGCTACCCTGGAGCACTAAAACATAGCAATATAAAATATAGCTTTTAAAGAAAACCAATAGAACTGTATAAAATAATGTGTTAAGATTGCCTTACACCGTGCTGATCAATGCCGAGCGTGTTGTGGCTAGTAGAAAACATCTCACGGTGCTCACTCCGGCTCACTGATTAACTAAATGAATGAATTATTCTCGATTCTCGACTTAACTGCGTCTCTTCTCTTTAGAGTATATATGTTCTGTGGTCTCTTCTCTAGTTTCGGGGAAATATCACAGGATATCAATGTCAGTGTCACTTTTAATTTATTTTCGTTTTCGGTGAAGTGTCAATATCATCTGGTAGGTGAAGGGCGCGAAATTATTCTTGTTGTTTCAAGTACATAAAAGAAGTCGGTTAATAAAAGAGTAATCGCTTTGTACAAACAGTAATTATCATATGAGAATTATACTAAAATGGAAACAAAATTTCCGTTTCCTTTCAAACCATATGATATTCAAGAAAAGTTTATGAAACAACTTTACTCAACTTTGGAGGAACAGAAACTTGGAATATTTGAGAGCCCTACTGGAACAGTAAGCTGTTTATTAAGTTACGATTTTAACGGAAATGCGGCATTCACTGATCTCTCGAAATAATAAAAAGTACATACCTGTTATGTAGGACCATTGCAGCAATCAATTTCCATGTCTTATTTAATGTTTAACATTCTAGGGAAAATCATTAAGCATCTGTTGTGGAGCTCTGAAATGGCTACGAGACAGTAACCAAAAAGTATTTGAAGACCTAGAAAAAGAAGTGGCCCAACTAAAAGCAGAAATATCCAATAACATTGGTAAATATGCTGGTATCTTGGTGAGACTTGGCTATCCGTGGATTATTAAAAAGGCAATGTAGATATGCACATAGAAATTTATATTTTGGTTTCTCTTTACAACTTGACAACACACAAAATATAACAGCAGTGACGGACAATGTTCCTAACAACCTACCTATTCAAACATCCGTCATCTCTCATACCAGCCAGTCTGATTAACGCTTGCAAACCTCTTCTTAACACTCCTCCTCAAGCGTTTCCCTCTGACTCACTCTTGCACACCCATCTCCTTACGACAAAACTCATGCTTACTCTTAGGAACAGGTTTTGTCATAATGTCAGCGACCATCACATTTGTTGCCAGATATTTTAATTTGATAATCTCCTTCTCTAAGGCCTCTCTAACAAAATGATATCGCAAATCAATATGTTTGGTCTGCTGATGATGCACTGGGTTTTGTGCAATGGCCATTGCTGACTGACTATCTGTGTAAATCGTGATAGCCTTTTCTTGAGTGGCCACCAGTTCCCCCAAGAACCTTCTCAAAAATATGGCATCTTTAGCAGCTTCCGATGAGCTGACATATTCAGCCTCTGCTGTTGATATGGCTATACTTCGCTGCTTAGCACTCTGCCATGATACTGCTCCTCCTGCCAATGTGAAAACATTTCCAGAATAAGACTTTCTGTCTATTATATTCCCTCCATGATCAGCATCAGAAAAACCTTGTATCTCTGTACTGCAGGCATCATTTGAGTACACGAGTCCCATGTTCTTAGTACCTTTAAGGTACCTTAAAATCCTCTTGGCAGCACTCCAATGAATCTCTTCATAGCAGTTGCAGAACTGACTCATAATATTCACAGCATGAGCAATGTCTGGCCGCGTACACACAGCCAAGTACATCAGTGATCCTATCAACTCTCTGTAAGGTATTTTGTCACTCAGTGTGTGTGAGCCCTCTGGCTTCTTGAAATGTTGACCAGGTACTGCAGGTGTGGCAACTGTCTTGCAGTCCTCCATGCCAAATCAGCGTAGAAGCTTCTCTATATACTCTTCTTGGTCAATCTTTATGTGGCCATTCTCTTGCTTTAGCCGCATCCCTAAAAATAATTCAGCTTTTCCTAAATCTTTCATCTCGAATTTGGACATAAGTTCTTTCTTGACCTTCTGCATTTCTCTTGCATTGTTATAAAAGATTAGGATATCATCAACATAAACTGCAAGTATTATCATATCATTCTCTCTTATTTCCCGCCTCCTTTTTGATGCGGAACAACCATTTCGAATCAATAATGTTGCTTGCTTGGTTTGGCCACGGTAATATTATGATACAGTACTTTAACTCGGCCGCATGATAGAAATAAATGCCTACAGCCGCGCGGTACGTAAACATGCGTTAGGGCTGCCCGTCTCCAGCATTTTAATTACATTTGCCTACTTTCTCTTTCTATTTAGTTTTGTGATTGTAAATATCCTTTTTATATAAATAAATGAAATACTTTGTATATTGAATAGGAAGTGTTCAATAAAAATGCGTGTTGTTTTTTGATACAAGTACCACGTCTTTACTTTGAATTATGCAAACTAACAAAACACACATGCACCGAAATTTTAACACAAGCGTAAGTAGGTAACCTACCTACCTACTTATCCATTAAAAAGACACACATTATGTACCTACCTAATATTAAGTAAAATTATTTTATAGTCTTACCTTTCAGAGTTTCTAGGTAATTAAAAAAACTTATGTCTGGATGCGTTATTGACGAATTCATACAACCAAAAACAGCACAATATTTCGGGATCCCTTTTTTTTGCATAATCTTCTTTTTCCTAATATACTTTGGCATAACTGTTTTGGCATAATTTGTTTTGCCATAATAATACTTTGCCAAATTTTTTTTTGGCATACTATTTATGTTGGCATAATCATCTTGAAGGCTAATTTGTTTTGGCATAAATTGAATTTTGCATAATGTTACTAGGCATAATGACTATTAGCATAATAGTATTTAGGCATACAAATAACATAAATACCAGAATAAAATTTGAGTTATTTTTACGTATTTATTTTGAATTAAAAATTCATTAACTTGTACTACAAAAGTTAGTGACAGAAACGAATCGCTGCAAAACCGACTCCACGTAGTCTTGTCTGCCCTACCCCTAGAGTGTAATTTAAAATCGCGTAGGCGCGGAGGGGCGAGGCGGCCTGCGAGTTGAGGAGCAGGTGGTTGTAACACTCGCCGCCGCTGCTGAGGCTGGCCGGCGAAGCCGGCCAGCAAGCCGAAGCTGCGGTGGTGAGCGTTAAACACATCTGCGACGATAAGCTCGCGTGGGACCGCCGGTGCCCCGCAGCGCCGGAGCCGTGACAGAAATCTTGCCAGCTGCATGTTGCATACTGCATGCTTGCTTGCATGCTGCATGCTTGCTTGCATGCTGCATGCTTGCTTGCATGCTGCATGATTGCTGAATGCATGCTTGCTGCATGCTTGCTGCATGCTTGCTGCATGATTGCTGCATGCTTGCTGCATGATTGCTGCATGCTTGCTTTATGCTTGCTGCATGCATGGTGTATGCTTGTTTGCATGCTTCTTACAGGGAAAAAACTCACATATGTTCACAATCAACTATGTTCAAAACAAATATGTTATGTATTACCTGCTTCGGAGAGATGGTTTTATTCCAATCGTTCAAATAAATTGGTATATCCAATTAGGGTATGTCTAACATTTTAGGATTATGCTTCTTTGTTATGCCTATAAAAAATATGTTTTAGTATCATTATGCGTAAATCAAATTATGCCTAACAATGTTATGCTTAATCATTATTATGATTAGATAAATTATGCTTAAAAAAAATATGCGTAAGCTGTTATGCGTAAAAATTTTATGCAAAAATATAATTAGTAGTAACAAAAGTATGCCAAGTTATATTAGGTCTTAAAATTTTATGCAAATGGATAGGGAACCCAATATTTCCTACTCGTCATATTAACTGATTTTTAGAGAAAAAATCGCGCGGTTATTGTTAACAAAAACAACACACCGTCGGTTCGACACTGCGGTACAGCCGTGGCTGTCTGCGCCCCAAGCGCACCCCAAGATCGAGGCGCGTAGGTATAGCTCGCGTTTCGTCCGTTTCTATGAAGTTGGAGTACTGTATCATAATATTACTGTGGTTTGGCTCTACCAACACCCAGGTTTGATTTTTCTTTGATGCATCCAGCTCCTCCTGAATAGCAACTTTCCACTGTTTTGCGTCTTTTCTCGACAGTGCCTCTTCAACTGTTAGTGGATCTCTTTCTTCCACTATCGCCTCATAGGTGATATGATCCTTAAACTCCACAGGCTTTCTGTTCCTGAGTGGATATCTTCTCTCTACTACTACAGGTATTGTTTCAACAAGTTGTTCTTCCTCTTGCCTCTCTTCAAATGATGTCCACTGTTCATCTTCCTCTTCCATGAATTCAGCGTCTCTAATATCATCTGTTTGATCTCTATCACGTTGAAGATCGGTCTCTTCTTGATAAACAACTTGTCTCTGTTAATCATTCTCTAGATGAATTGTTGCAGTCTTTCTTTCTTCTTCAGTCTTAGTAAATTTATGGTTCATCTGGTTTTCGAAACATACCACATCTCTCGCTCTATGCAGCTCTCCATTCATAGGGTTGACTAATCTGTAACCTTTCGATTCTTCACAGTATCCTACAAACACTAGCTCTTTACTCCTCGCATCCCATTTGGTTCTCTTTTCATCTGGGATATGCATAAAGGCTCTGCAACCAAACACACGAAGATTAGACAAATCTATTTTATGGTCACTTCATACCTCCTCGGGTGTCTTGTTCTTCACTGCGATGGTAGGACTCCTGTTTTTCAAATACACCGCTGTATTTACAGCTTCAGCCCAGAATCGAACGGGAAGACCTGCTTCTTGAAGCATTGTTCGTGCTTTTTCCCCTATGGTACGATTGGCTCTCTCCGCCACATCATTTTGTTGAGGTGTATAAGCAATCGTAAGCTGGTGTTTAACACCGTGTTCTCTCAAGAACTCATCAAACCTTTTATTGCAATATTCACGCCCATTGTCGGTTCTAAAAACCTTCAGCTTCTTACCTGTTTGTGTCTCAGCAAAACTTTAGAACTCCTTCATCTTCTCAAAGGCTGCACTCTTTTGCTTTAAAAAGAATACAAAAGTTTTACGCGAAAAATCATCAATAAAAGTAATATAATATCTAAAACCTCCAAAAGAATTCTCACTCATTGGTCCACTGATATCCGAATGTACCAATTCTAATAAACTTTTGGCTTGCGTGGCTGTATTTCTCTCAAACGGTTGCCGCGTTTGTTTTCCCATCAGACAAGCTACACAGTCTATTTTGTCATTATGTTCAAACTTTACCCCAGTTACCATTTTATCTCTCAATAGTGTCAAATTCCGTATACCCAAGTGTGCCATTCTCTTATGCCATAGCTCCATTGATGCTGTAATCGCTATTGCCAGAGCTATTGCACTCCGTGTGTAGGCATGAGATAATTACCTACCGCTTCGCGCCAGCCGTGCGTAACTGCGTACGTATGCCGCGTTAATTTTTCCCGCTCTTCTGACCTTGCGTCGCGTACCTACCTACTCGTACTTCGTGTTGGTTAACCGACTGATTTATTGATCACTAGCTGACTTCCCGCGGTTTCACCCGCGTAGTTCCCGTTCCCGTGGGAGTACGGAGATAAAATATAGCCTATGTTACTCGTGGATAATGTAGCTTTCGAATGGTGAAAGATTTTTTTAAATCGGTCCAGTAGTTTTTGAGCCTATTCATTACAAACAAACAAACAAACAAAGTTTTCCTCTTTATAATATTTATTGATGATCATTAATCATTACTAGTGAAAATGACAAGCCGGATAAACTGTTGCTGTTAACAAATGTAGAAAAAATATTGTCTTTTTTATATAAATTTCACTGCTCCATGTCCATGCTTCCCATCAGAGTTTATTTTAAAATTACCGTTAATTAATTGTTAGATTTCGCATTTATGCTGCTATTACATTTATTAAGTAGGTAATCGTAATTTTAGAGAAGACAAGATATATATGAGACATTATAATAGAGTAAAACAATTGTAATTATTAAAGTTTTAATTAAAATTTAAATAATAATACATTAAAATACAAAAATTTTGGTAGTATTTTATGTTGAGTACTTGAGGCAACCCTACCGACTGACCATTAAGCAGTGAGACGCCGAATAAAATACGCTAACGCGTGGCGTCAAGGCACAATTTAGATCGAGCGGGCCCAGTTTAGGTATTTATAATGTCGGCTTTCTTCAAGATCAAAGGAGTGCAACTTCTGTACGCTAGTACTATTATCTATTCTGTGCTATTGCACAGACCTGCTGAGAAGGAGATTTAACTTTATACACACCCTTATCAAGCAAACCTGTCACACATGGTTGTCCTCTCAACGTATACTCACACTCATTGAATATCTCGCAACCTCTGGTGGTAAAAACAACGACCTTACCTTTTTTAACAATACTACTAACACTCAGTAGGTTCGATGTTAGTCCTGGTACGTACAAAACATTTTCAATGTTCAGATGCTCATCTGTTACATTACCATATCCCTCTCCATACATCTTACCTCCATTTGCACAAGACACTTCAACCTTACGACCTGCCTCCGCAAATTTACTCATCCAGTCTTTTCTGCTACTCATATGCATCGACGCTCCTGAATCAATAACCCATGCATCATCTGCTTGCTTCTCTTGACTTCTCGTATCAAGTGCTATCGCTGTCGCCGTTGCTGTCTCCGTCGCCGTCGTAGTCGGTGTTGCAGTTACCATATTAACTGCCTTTGCCTTCCGCTTCGGATTATCCGGACAGTCACGAGCTTTATGCGATCCATCGCAAATGAAACATCTTATTTTCTTTTCTTTGTCTTTATTCCTCTGAACAAACTTTTTCTGATTCTGATTCTTCATCTTTGCTGTAAGTGCAGCACTCGTGGAATTACTGGAACTTGCGCAAGATGTGCCTTGGTCCAATTGCAACAGTTTAGTTTTAACATAGTCAGTTGTCAGCTCAATATTGGTGTTCTCCAACGCCAATCTCATCGGATTATACTCCTCCGGTAGTCCTTGCAACATTAGAGCTGCTAACAGCTCATCGTCAACTTCTTTTCCGATATCCCTCAGCTGCTGTGCTACTGACATTAGCGCAGTCACATAGTCTCTCATAGATGTGAACTGCTCAAGATTTAGGCTTACTAGCTTTGATAAAAGTCTGCATCGGTTATGTAGCCCTTTATCCTCAAAAGCTGACCTCAAAGACTCCCACGCCTCCTTTGCCGTTTTCGCATGTCTCACGTGAATCAGGCAATGCGGTTGTATCATCATACATATCCTGGCTCTCGCTTTTTGGTCTCTCTTTAAACCTAATACATCTGTATTCTCTGGTGTCTTCTGAGTATACTCCCACAGATCATCATGGATTAAATATAACTACCATAAACTTCCACGTACTATAATTCGAGTTTCCATCAAGTTTCTCTATCGACATTAAACTCATACCTGTATCTCGTACCGGCTGCGATCTCTCTAGTCCGCCGCCCGTAGTTGTGTTTACAACATTTTTCGTTTCCATATTACCTTTACTACGTGCCTGGGCCCATAACCTGGTGAGACTTGGCTATCCGTGGATTATTAAAAAGGCAATGTAGATATTATTATGCACATAGAAATTTATATTTTGGTTTCTCTTTACAACTTGACAACACAGAAAATATAACAGCAGTGACGGACAATGTTCCTAACAACCTACCTATTCAAACATCCGTCATCTCTCATACCAGCCAGTCTGATTAACGCTTGCAAACCTCTTCTTAACATATCTTTCTACATTTTGTTTGTTAAATTGCATCTGGAATGAAGATCCTTTATTTAAACCAAACACTTAGATGTACTGAACTCCTATGACTGCAAACAACCATACTTGACCAAACCACAAATTGTTTTAAAACTTCTACACCCATCACAGTTTGAGAATCTTAATTTTCCATTCCAGCTTCAGATGATTGGCTAACAGAAGAATATGAAAACATAAAGAAGAAACAAGCACTCGTCACACTACAACTAAAATTAGACAAAATAAAAAAAAGAAAAGATCTCTTCGATCAGATGAAAGTTCGAGTTTCTAAACAAAAAACAAATTCAGCCAATAAGACGATTGAATTCTATTTTAATAAGAAAGATAAGAGTGAGAAAGTTGGAGATGGTAAAGAGAATATTCTAGAAGAGAAGGCAGAGATTGAAGAAGATAGAGATCTTATTCTTGAGGAGTGTGAAGAGAAAGAAGATGCGGATTCAGAGGGTGAAGAAATTGCAGAAGATGATGATAATCAAATAACAAAAGTAAGATTGACTTTCAGAATGTAGACTGTGAGCCCGATTATTAGGTCTATATCTAATGATGGCTTATAAAAGTTTCTAAATAGATCTACCCTGATAGATTGAACTTTTAAGTAAAAGTGACAAAAAATAGCACTTCCAAGTAATCATATCTTTAATAGCGGCTCAACTTTAGAAACGTGCTACCTGAATTTGAGTATATTGATGCATGGGGGGTGTGGAGAGGGGTTTAAATAACTGCCCCCAAGCATTTTTTTTTGCCGGAACTCCATTCTTTTTGTAACATAAATTTGACTTGGACTTGGGGCACCCCGACACGGATAGATTAGGTTAGAAGGGTATGTAATAATATATTTTAACCCTCATCATCATCATCATCTGCCTAGCCTTTACCCAACTATGTTGGGGTCGGCTTCCAGTCTAACCGGATGCAGCTGAATACCAGTATTTTACATGGAGCGACTGCCTATCTGACCTCCACAACCCAGTTAGTACCGGGTAATACGATACCCCTTGGTAAGACTGGTTGTCAGACTTTTTGGGCCACTGACTACCTAACGACTGTCAAAGATCTACAAATGACAGCCGGGACCAACGGCTTAACGTGCTTTCCGAGGCACGAAGGAAACTCGGTATGTAATGGGCGGTCACCCATCCACAGACCAACCTAGGCAAGCACGGCTTAACCTAACGATCGACCCGAGCGGCTGTTATTTTAACCCTAATAATTTTAATATAATAATAATATATTTTAACCCTAATACGCCTTAAAAGCGACTATAAAGTGAAAATACCTTGGCCTCTTGGCATACATTTAGTATGCAAACTTTAAAAAATCATAAAAAGGAAACGGTTGCTTTCCGGCAAGGGGGGAGTAGTAGAGTAGAGTAGAGTAGGGACTCCATTTTCCGCACTTAGACTCTCATTCGGTCCGTTGTGCGTAGGTGTCCTGGCTAAGTTAGCCAGCCTAGCTCCGTCCTGAAGCACAGAAGTTTCCTGGGATCATCACAGGCTTCGCGGAGCGACCTCACCGTTCCGAGGATTTGTTTGCGTTGGGTAGCCACGGCCTCGCATTCCAGGATGACGTGGGCAGCTGATTCTTCGGCGTCAAAGCAGCCCCTGCAGAGTGGGCTGTCCGTGGCGCCTATGTTAAAGAGTTTTTTGTTAAGGGGGCAATGGCCCGTTATTGTCCCTATTATTATTCTGAGGTTATTTCTGCTTAAGCTGAGCAGTCGTTTTGTTAGTCGTGGATGTAGACTTGGCATCGCCATTTTTGACTGCCTACAGTCTGTAGACCTTGACCATTTGTTGTTATGAAGTTCAGTTGATCTCTGGCGAATCCACGCACGGAATTGTGAGAAAGGTAGGGGAAGGAGTGGGTACGGGCCTAGCACTGCCATCTCGGAACCTCTCTTAGCAAGTTCGTCTGCGGCGTCATTGCCTAGGGAACCACTGTGCCCCTTAATCCACTGGAGGGTTATTCTGTTAGACAGCGATATACCTACTCTCCATGGCGAGGTGACATTCAAATATTAATTTACTGTTGGTTTGTTTGTTTTCTAGGGCTTTAAGCACAGCTAGGCTGTCAGATACGAATCTGATTGCGTATTTGTGAATCCCCAGACGCTTTACGGCTGTTGCAGCTTGTGTTAGGGCGACACACTCGCATTGGAAAATCGAGCTGTGTTCGCCTAGTGGTAGGTGAAAGTTAATGTTGAGGTCAAGGGAGTGTACGCCAGCCCTTGAGCCGTTTTGAGTTTTAGAGCCATCTGTGTATATGCGTACTTCATTGACTCCTGACTGATCCCTTAATTCCTCTGTTGTTTGTATGCTATAGCTTTTGTTGAACATAGGCTTATTATGTGTCCTGCCACACGGGGCAGCGTTGAGAGGTTGATACTCAATCGCACGGTCCAGGATGCCTGCGTGGGGACTGGTGTGGTTTTTTCCCCTTATTCCCAAGTGCATAAGCCTGATAGCTGCTAGTGCTGCCTCCTGCTGTATGTACAATTCAAGGGGAGTTAATTGTAGGGCTATCTCCATTGCCGCAGTTGGGGTTGTCCTCATACGGCCCGTGATAGCGGAACAGGCCAGCCTTTGGAACCTCTGAAGCCTAGAGACGGTGGTCGAGAGTTCAGTTCTCGTCCACCAAACCAAGGCGCCATAAGTCAGCATTGGTCTGATCACCGCTGTGTAAAGCCACAGCGTGATCTTTGGAGAGAGCCCCCACGTTTTTCCTAACATTTTTTTGCATTGGTACAGTGCGATTGTGCTTTTGTTAAGTTTGTAGTCAAGATGCCTATTCCAGAGCAATTTGTTATCGAGGATCACTCCTAAGTACTTGACTTCTTCCTTAAGTGTTAGTTCTGTGTTAAATAGTTTAGGAAGTTAGTGTGGTCCAAGGACTCTTTTGTTTGTAAACATTATTAGTTCTGTTTTAGTGGGGTTAACTGATAGTTCGTGTTTTGTATACCAATTCTCGATTATTTTGAAGGCTTTCCTCATGAGGTCACATAAGACTCCTTCAAATTTCCCCGTAATTAGAATTGCTATGTCATCTGCATAACCCACCAAGTACAGACTGCTAGCATTGAGCTCTGTAATGAGCTCATTTAGGTTCCACAGTAGTGGTGACAGCACCCCACCCTGTGGGCAGCCCCTACTAACGATACCTCGTGTGGTGGTGTTAACAGTAAATTGAATAGCGCGGTATTTTAACATGTTGTGAATCCATTGTATAAGCGTTGGCGCCACACCGTGCACAACTAGTGCCTGGCTGATGCTGGTGAAGTTGGTTTTGTCAAAAGCGCCCTCTATGTCTATGAAAGCGCCCAGTGTTGGGTTTTTGGTTTTTAGAGCGTTTCCTATGCGTGTGACTACGCAGTGGAGAGCGGATTCAGTTGACTTGCCTTCGCAGTAGGCGTGTTGGTTAGGGTGTAAAGGTTTAAGTGGCGAGATTTGATTCCGAATCCTTCTGTCCCCCAGCCTCTCTAGTGTCTTCAAAAAGAACGAGGTGAGGCTGATGGGTCTGAAGAACTTGGGTTGAGTATAATCGCTCCTACCTGGTTTTGGAATAAAGATTATTTTTACTTCGCGCCATTTCAAGGGGATGTAGCGGTGGGCCAGACAGGCCCGGAAAATCTTAACAAGATATTCAGCTAGCGTGTCACCGCTCCATCTGAGCAGAGCCGGAAAAATACCATCCAACCCTGCTCCCTTGAAAGGCAGGAAGGTGTTGATTGCCCATATTATTTTGTCTTTGTCTATTACTTCTGAGGCTACCTCCCAGTCTATGTTGCTCGCAGCCCTTTCACTGTACGGTTCCCAGCTCTGCTCGGACGCAATCCGGCAGCCTGGGAAGTGGGTGGTGAGAAGTAATTCGCTAGTCTCCGCATCGTTAATTGTGTAGGTATTATCTGGTTTTTTGAGGCTTCCTATAGAAAGATCAGTCCCGGCGGCGAGACAAGTTTTGACCCTCATTGCCTGGTTGCTATTTTCAATGTTAGTACAAAAACGCCTCCAGCTGTTTTTACTTCTGAGGCGTATTAGTTTTTTATAGTTTCTACGGGCAGTTTTGTAACGGTCCCAGTCGTCCGGCGACCGTGTGTTCATGGCTCTGTTGAAGAGCCTTCGCAACCTGTGTCGGTGCCTTTCTGGTTCTGGACCCCACCAGGACTGCCTTGCCCCCTGTTTTGGTACAGTGAGTGGACAAGACTGCTCAAAGCTGGTTAGAAGAATTGATGTGAGGTTGTTTACGTGTTCATCTAAGTTGTTTAAAGGGATTTCAGCTGGAAGGGAGGGTAGATTACTAAACTCTGCCTTGACTAGCCTTATGAATTTGGTTTGGTCTGTGTTACGAGGGATCCTCCTCGGTTGAGGCTTTGGTAGGTTGAAATTGATGGTGTATCGAATCCATCTGTGATCCGAACATGATAATTCGCTGGACACATGCCAGTCCTGGATGGAATTGGAGATACCTATAGTTGATAAAGTTAGATCTATTACTGTTTGTGATCGTGCGTTTATGAAAGTTGGTTCTGAACCTTTGTTGAGTAATACAAGATTATTGCTAAGAATAAAGTCGAGCATTGCCTCACCTCGGTTGTTGGTTTTGACATTACCCCAGAGCGTGTGATGCGCGTTGGAATCGGTTGCGATGATTAGTTCCAGTTTCTCCCTTTCGCAGTACTCCACCAGCGAGGCGAGCTCTGGTAGTGGCACGCCCTCGTCGCCTGGCAGGTAGGCCGAGGCGTGGACGATATCCGGAAGATCCTGTTCAGTTCTGGAGAGCCTCGTTGCTGTCAGGTCTCTTGAACAGAATTCATTGATTAATAGGTTAGGTATGTGTTTTGGGATAAAAATGCAGGTTCGTGGGTTGCTTACGGAGGTGTCTAGCAGCAACTTACCTCCGATGTTCGCAAGACCACATATTCTGCCGCCCCTAATCCACGGCTCTTGGAGATAAGGGCAATGGCCTTTTGGTGTTGGTTGTCCAGCACTCTGCGCAAGGTAGCCGACGCAGATTGGCTGTGCTGGAGATTGGTCTGCAGGATTCTAGTTGTCCCGCATGGGAGAAGAGCAGAGGCTGCTGTCATAGTCCTCTCTCTCCTCCCCTGCTGGAAAGCAGACCTCGTCCGAAGTTAGTCCGGGCGAGGATGGATCCTGTGTAGGTGGTTTGTTTGCTGGTTCCGCCTCCATGGCCGGGGAAGAAGCCCGCTCCTCTACGGTTTCCATCGCGGATGGCGACGGGGACTGCCTAGGCGGTGGCGGATCAAGCTCCGGTCCAGGCACTGCAGGGGCCGTTGCCGTTGAAGGCGCAGCGACCCCCTCACCGGCTACACCCTCCTCCAGGAACCGGATGTAGATGCTGCCCATGAGGTAGTACACGCGCCTGTTCTGTTCTTTAATTGTTTTGACCATGGACTCTGGCACACGGAAGAAGAGACAGGTACCCGGTGGCTCCTGTCTTACCCTCTCATGTGTCAGGGTCCAGGTATTTATTTTTAGGTTAGCGTTCTGCCGGGTAAGGAGTTTAAGTAAGGCCGGAGTCTCCTCGGTGTTCTCCGGAACAAACAGCGTACACAGCGCCTTTTTTGGTATTTCGGCTTGGGGCCGAACGGTTAGGCTAGTCCCCGGTATCGGGGACGTCATGTTGGTAGTGATCCGCTTGAGCCAGGCCAGCGTGAAAGCGTCCTCGCACCAGGTTTTCAGAACGCCTTCGGCGAAGTGGGCCTTCCCTCGAAAGTGGATCGCGGTGCTTACGGTTGGGTTGGAGGGGTCGGGGTCTGCCATAAGCAGCACCCGCAGCTCTTTTTCAATGTTTAGGCGGATCCCCTCCGCCTGTTCTTGCGTCATGTCCTCAAAAGGCTCCGTCATGACGGCGACGCACAGCTCATTGTTCCTGTACGACGCGGCCGCTTCGGCGTAGCTCACCAAGGAACCGTCTACCATGTGGGAGCGAGCAGGCTTGCTCCTCTTGCCTATCCCAGTCGGTGTGACGGTATCCTCGGGTCGCTCACGCTTCTGCGCCCTAGCAGGAGGTTCCCCGCCGGTGGTTTTAGGTTTTTTGCGTCCCCTCGGTCTGGCACTGCGCTTGCTCTTGGTTGCAGTGGTAGCTGCACCTACCGGTGTCGATGTACTTACCGACGCTCCGGCAGTGGCCGCCACAGCGTCTTGCTGCGCAGGCTTGACTGATGCAGACAGACGCTTCTTGGAAGACGCTGCCTTGCGGGATACGGTGGTCCAAGTTTGTTTGACCGGAGACTAAATGGCGTCCCTAAGAGACGACATGTCGATCCCGGTCGTGTTGGCTGTCCCTGCCGGTATGGCTTCGGTTAGACTCCTCAGGTCCCTCTCCGAGGCCACTGACGCTGACGCAGCCCTAGTGGGCGCATCCACGCCATCAGCCACCGTTGAGTCGCCATGTGTGACAGCTGCCCTAGACCTTGCGGACAAGGTTGGGGCAGTGCGCGCATCGCCGGACGCAGATGGGGTTGGCGTTGCCTTCGACGCAGCCTGGTTTGGCGCATGCCTGGCGACGGCCTTCCTCATCGCATCCTTGGACGCAGCGGAATGTTTGTGTGTGTAGTGCCTAGGGGCATCAGAGGACGCAGCCTTAGGCGGTTTTCGCTTAGGCGCATCCTGCGACGCACCTCTAGTTTTTGGTGTGACCGGCGCATCAAGAGACGCAGCGTTAGGTGGTTGGTTTGTGGTTAAGTTTGGCGCATCAGAGGACGCAGCCTGTGTGTTGGTTTTATTTGTCGTCTCTTTGTCCATGGGTTAGGATTGAGATTATTCACCGTCGGAGCTCTGCACCCGCCACGGAGCCCGCAACGTCGGGGACGCCCCTCGTTCCACGAGTGGGCGCCAGAGCTACTCCTTCGGTATAGGACCAGCTTATTGAGAAGCAGACGAGCCCGCACGCAACGGAGGATCGCGGGACTGTAAACGGCACGAGACTATGCCGCTACTCATCCCACAACCCCACGCCGCGCCGGCTGCCCCACCTCAATAAACCGGCCCTCGCTTGACAACCCGCTTATGGGATGCCCCAGCCGATTGATCGTGGGTAGCTACTCCACAACCACCCGTGTGAGAGGAAATCCAGGCCAAAGTGATGTGTTGTGTGCAACCTGCTCCACTCAATCACCAGGATTCCTTCATCCCTCCGTACGGGTCCCCGCGCACGGCACAAACACGCGGGAGATCATTGCTATCCATCCTCTGCTCTTGTTCGATGATGGACACCCAGGGGCATGACCTCGTCACCCCTGTGTTTTTATCGCCTGGTGATTTTCGTTGCGTCTATTTCTTAAGGAACTAGACCAAGAACAGGGCGGCAACCACGTGAAGGAGAACACACCAGACTTGCCTTGAGGATCTACACGACTGTAGCGTTCGCCCTCAAGACCCCGCCACCTTACCGCCTCTGAGGGAAGCAGTAAGGTAGGCCTGTATCTATACTACCAAGCAATACACGAGCAAAGCATGTCGTTGTGCAACCGCAAAAGCATAAATACAAGCCCGCCCTCAAGGGCAAGGGGGGATTATAGGGGGGGTCCCTCCCGCCCCCTCCACCCCTTTCAACTCTTTCCGAAGGTAGCACGTTTCTAAATTTTTACCTTAATAGCCCCAATAAAATTAGAAAAAGAAGAAGACAAAACACAAACATGAAAACAAGTTCTATTTGCCCACTTAAAAACTGGTGTTTATTGTACCTTACTAACTGGCCTTCCCAAACTAATATGAAGTAACCATACTATTCTCTAAATTATTTAAAAAATAGCTGATGACTGTGGCTTCGCCTGCCCGCAAATTTTATACTAAAACCTTCCACGTGAATCACTCTTATCTATTAAAAAAAACCTGCATCAAAATCCGTTGCGAAGTTATAAAGAACTAAGCATGCATAGGGATAGGGACAGACGCGGCGGGGACTTTGTTTTATAATATGTAGTGATTCTATTTAACCAGTATCCTCAATTTAATATATTGTTTATTTATTTATTGTTTGTGCGAGCAGCGGTGGCTCAGTGGTGGCGGCCCAGACTTACGTCGTGTAACAGTAAGTCGTGGGTTCGAACCCAGGCAGGCACATTACTTTGTGTAATTTATTTCATCACCATTGCGCCCATTGCTCTCAAAACGGTGAAGGAGAACATCGTGAGAAAACCGGCATGACCTAGAACCAAAAATTCGAAGGCATGTGACATCTACCAATCCACACTGGGCCCGCATGGTGTATTATGATATAGGCCCATTCCCTCTCATAGAGAGTAGGCCTGTGTCCCAGCAGTGGGAACATTAATAGGCTGATGATAATGATGATGAATTTATTGTTCCCAGATATACATTAGCAGCAGGACTCACAGTCAACTTTCACAGTTCATTGGTGAAATAAAGAGGACAGTATTCAAAGAAGACACAAGAGTAGTGACACTGGCTTCTAGGCAACATTACTGCATCAATTCTGAAGTTACTAGGCTGAAGAATGTTCATCTTATAAATGAAAGGTAAAGGGAGCGACCTTGTCTTTGTTTTGTTTTGTAAAATGCACTTATGGTGAATGCTCCAACAAGCCCGCGAAATTAAAATTTTCTAAGGTTTTTTGCAATTTGCAGGCCAGTGCTAAGTCGTATGTTGATTAAAATATTATTCGCTGCTGTAAGACATAATATGTATGTAGTTACAGAATTATAATCATCAAAATCATCAATACAACCCTCCAAATTCATGCAACTCGATTGAATGACTTTTTCATGAAATAGTCATTCAATCAAGTAGTAGTATTATCATGCTAGGGTGTATGTTGATTAAAATATTATTCGCGGCTGCAAGAAGTATGTAGTTACAGAATTATAATCATCAAAATCATCAATACAACCCTCCAAGTTCTTAAAGGTGTAGAAATGACTTTTTCTGTTTTTTTTTTGTTCCCTACACCTTTTTGAAGTAGAGTAATAGAGAGAGTGAAGTGAGAAAGAGAGCAGTGGTGGAGGTCATGGGATTCTGTGTGATTTAATTAATCACTAATGGTAATGGTGGTGGTAATGGTGAAGGAAAACATCCTGAGGAAATTGGCATATCCTACAACTAAAAAGTGGAAGACATGTGTCAGTTCTACCAACTTGCACCGACCCTCAATCCGCATGGTGCATTATGGGTTATTCTTTTTCACAGGGAGATAGACTGTTTCCCAAAGTAAACGTAAACCACATTGCCCTAGGCTGTGAACACGGCCTTATCAAACTCATTACCAGTAGAATGCATAAGCATTTATCGATATTTTGTGCGTCGAGATTCCGTATTCTACTCAATATTTGGCCAGTGTTTCAATCCTTTGTCTATACTAATATTATAAAGAGGTAACATTTGTTTGTAAGTTTGTATGTAGGGGTTAATCTCCGGAAGTAATGAACCAATTTTAAAAATTGTTTCACTGGTAGAAAGCTACATTATTCGTGAGTGCTCTAGGCTATATTTTATTCCCGTACTCCCACGGGAACGGGAACTACGCGGGTGAAACCGCGGGACGTCAGCTAGTTTTTTATAAAATGGCTTCAAAATATTTTGATTTATCTACACTACATTACACTACACTACACTAATATTATAAAGTGGAAAGATAGTATTTTTGTGTGTGTATATGTTTGTAATGAATAAACTCAAAAACTACTGCCCCAATTTAAAAAAATCTTTCACCATTTGAAAGCTACATTCACCCTGAGTAACATATTTATATATTTAGTTTTATTCCCATACTCCCACGTATTTCATTCCTGTACTCCCACGGGAACGGGAACTACGCTGGTGAAACCGCGTGACGTCCGCTAGTAACTAATAAATTTGTTACAGATGTTTAGATATGCAAAAATCTAAAACTAAATCAACTGCCGTAGGAGAAGAAGGTAAAGTCCTTAAAAAGACCAAGACAAGATCATGTACTGCCTGTCCTTATTACAATCAGACAAACATCACTCGACTGAAGGAACGGATGCTTGTTGATATCATGGATATGGAAGATCTAGTGAAGTCTGGTAAAGAGTTGAAGGCTTGTCCGTACTACGCGTCTAGAATGGCTATGGATGATGCTGAGGTAATGGCACTTGTTTATGTTTTTATCAGGTCCTTTTTGTGTGGGGGTAGGCAGCAATGATATTTTTTTCCCATTGATATGGGAAATAAACTTGTGGTGGGCCAGAGGCGTCTCCAGCCCATGTAGCGCCCATGTGCAAACATTACCCAAGCGCCCCCTAGTAAGCGCGCAGTCGAAATTGAATGGGTACAAAGTACAAGTAACAGCACATCAAGTAACCACAACCTTAATCCATTGCGCCAAGGCTTATTTCGCAAAATTACGTGTAGCGAGCGGTAGAACACAAAGTGCGGCATGCGCCACGCGTACTCACGCTTTTGAGAAATGCTGCGCGCTTGACGTTTTGACGTCCATGGCAATTTGACCTTTATTTTCTAACCCAAACAGTTGAATTTGCATTATTCGAAATATGATTGTCGGCGTGTTTCGTCAAATATAAGAAGAGCTCCAGATGTTATACAAAATGAATGCAAAGCGGATCTCTTTTTACGTTGGTTATTTAAAGTGCCGCGGCCGGCCAACGCGCGCGCTGAGTGGGGGGGGGGGGGGGCTCCGTAGCACACTGTTGCTCACGGCGCTCGGCGCCCCTTAGGACCGCTGCGCCCGTGTGCAACGCACACCCTGCACACTAGGTAAAGACGGCGCTGTGGAGGGCAATATTTTTCTTGTTGGAATAAAAAATGTTTGAACACTTCTTTTATGCATCTTTCTTAGCAAAATATTTTGTTGATAAGTAAGGTCGTGCCACAATATAAGCGATCGTCGAGCGACTACGGTGTAGTTACTCGTTTGTTTGGAAAACCGAAAGGCGCGCGACTATCAGTAGGACAGTTTAGAAGCATTTTAGTTGAGTGCAATACAAGTGATATTTTTAAATAACTTGACCAGAAAGAAGAAAATTGATGCTGATGACACTACGCTTGACAGATCTGGGCAAATATTCGCCTTATATCATTAATACAAGGAACCATTATCGCGAGATTTAAAAGACTAGCTCGTAATATATTTGAATGTCTTTGATTATGAACATTTTGTATTGATGAAATACTTAACGCGAAAATGTTCACTTACGTTTTTAACCACCATTCTTCTGATTCCAGGTAGTCCTAATAAGTCATGCAGGCATAGTAAGCTCCGGAGCCCGTTCTGGAATATCCCTAAAACTACAAAACAACATACTAATACTCGATGAAGCTCATGGTCTAACAGCAGCTTTAGAGAATGCTCACTCAGCACCAGTGACTGTGAAACAACTGAGCGCAGTGAAGACGTTCTTACAGTTTTATATTAATAAGTACAGAGCGAGATTGAGTAGCAGAAATTTGTTGACATTGAACCAGATTAGTTTTGTTGTTGGGAAGCTTTTAGGTAAGTCTCTTTGGATTTTTAAGGCACCATGCTCCCCAACAGCACAGTCTAGAATATAAATCATTTATTTGCCAATAATGTAGGTATACAGATATGATGGTAATTTCCATGAGAGTCCTGATACATTTTGCTGTACGGCATGCAAAATGATTTAACACAAAACATTTAGTAAAAAATATACATAAAGAAACATTAAACAAAAAAGCATTCCATTTACTAAGCAGCATTACCTACTAACATTATTGAAAATATTCATACTAAGACATCCGGAATTATAATAATCTGAATTAAAAAAAAATGATAATATAAATGGCCCTAAACATAACTGGCGAAATGTGGGTGAGGTCTCTCTGCCAAACTCTTGGAGAAATAGGCGATGTTAAGTTATATTCAATTATAAACCTTATTATCAGCGGCTTAAACTACAAATAGGTATTTGTTGTCTGCACCTCTCTGTCTGCATTCACAGCGAAGTTTGTTATGCACTGTCATAAAGAAATCCTCTGCTCTTGTCGCCTTTTTCTGTACTAGCTATGATTTTTGAAAGAGTGAACCATATTCCTGTCTTCATTAGGTCGATATTTTCATCTATTTCAGGCATGATCAAACCCAAACAACCAAGCGAAAAGAAACAAGACGAAACTACAATTTTCACCCTTGAAGACTTTGTAATAAAGGCTGAGATTGATCACATGAACTTACGACCTTTAGTAGAGTTCTGTAGGAATACAAGATTAGCTCCTAAACTACATGGTTTCTCTATGAGGTACAGTCAGCAAGTGCTAGAAGAAGAAATGAAGAAAAGTACTGTCAGCAAAAAGAGTTCGTTTGAAACGTTTATGAGTAATATTGCTAAGAAAAAGGGTGGGGAGAAAGAGGGTGAACTTGAAGTAAAGGAAAATGTGCCTGCTCAAGAAAATGTAAGTCTTTTTTTGCATCTAATAATACACTCAGCGGCAGGGAATGTGGCCCAAATACAAACAAGCCTACAACAGAGGTTTTTGGTATCACGTGTGAGAATGTCGATTGGCACAAATAAAAAACATTTTTTAAATTTCTGGGACACTTGACAAAATTTTGAAAAATAATACAACTTTAATTTCAGGTACCATCAGAAACATCAGCAGGAAGCGGATTATATGCGGTTCTAGATTTCCTAGAGATGCTCTGTGATCGCAGTGAGAACGGTCGAGTATTAGCGCAGAGGGACCAGACAGGACTACTGAAGTATTTGTTACTAAACCCTGCTGAACATTTTAGTGAGGTCGTGAAACAGTGTCGATCTGTAAGTTTTTGTATCCAGATAATTTTTTAATTGATTAAAATGCAGTGAACACATTTGTAATAAATCGTTTTCGCCAAAAAATTTGATTCTTGATTAGAGATTTTTTACTATAGACGACTTGTTTGTTCGCTAGCAGTCTTAAGTTTAAACATAACACAATCCACAATTATTTAGTGCTTACAATTAAGTTTTTAAAGTTGTTCAACAACAACAATTAAGTTTTTAAACTTGTTTATCAACAACAATTGTGTTCAAACTTGTCCATCAACAACAAGTGTTAAAACTTGGCCATCAACAATAATTAAGTGTTAAAACTTTCCCCTCTACAACAAAACTTTGTTTTTTAGGTGATAGTAGCTGGAGGAACAATGGAACCTATTGCAGAATTTCAAGCATTACTAACAAGTAATTCAAAGAACGAAGATATAGTGAATGTAGTTCGGTGTGAACACGTGGTGCCTTCCGACAATGTGTTAGGTGTGTGTATGTCGAGAGGACCAACCAGTGTCAGTCTTAACTTCTCGTATGAACATAGGATGTCTAATGAGTTGGTAAGTATTATTAGCTTAGGTAATAGCCTTTTTTTTCTGATGGGAAATCATCAAATGACTCCGCCCGCTCTGGGCAGAGCAGGAGGGAGTGTCAGACTTTTACTGACTAAAACCCATCCATGTTCCTTCATCGCCCTTTGTGTTCCGGGGCCACGGTATCTCTTTCGAACAGTCCCGCAACCCCGGCAGGCATCGGTCCTTACGGACCCCTTCCCTTTTGCTGACTCTCTTTGAGGCGCGCGTGGAACACTCCTGCTTGTCGACACGGCCTGTCGTCATGAGACGGACGGACGGCGAGCTAGCCCATAGCCCACCGTCCACAGGCCCGCGTTAGTTAATAGCCACACATGGCGTTTTAGGTTCGGTCTATAGCTCTTATGTATTAACATCAACAACGTACAGCAGTCCATTAGTCAACATTAGCCTCTCCAATCACACACCAACTCTAATTCGCGATAACTGTCACTACTTGGCCACGGTAAACGCGTATTGCGACAGCTACTGTGGAAGACCACTGAAAATAAATTGTTTAGAGCTGTGTTTTTCAACCTTTTTCATGACACGACCCCCTTAATATGAAAAAAATATTTGGCGACCCCCTAACCTTCGCTTTTTTTTTCATTTATTTTATTAAATTACAAATATTAAATTCATTAAATTTTTTTATGCATTTGCATAAAATTAAGATTCGGATAAATATAATTATGTAGGTAGTATAACACATTCTTATTTTAAGTTGGAATTCGATTTAATTCTCAATGTAGCAAAAACGGATCCACGATGGGAGAATTTAGTTAATGACAAACAAGCGAAATCTCAATAAGATGAATGAGTACTAATAGGTTTTTATTTTGTTAATTTGAAAAATGTTTTTATTGTTTAGTTTTTATTGTTTGTTTATTGAGGTAGTTTTCGCGACCTCTTGCGACCGTATGGAGGCTTCGCAACCCCCGGGGGTCGCGACCCACAGGTTGAAAAACACTGGTTTAGAGCATGCCACCAGTCACCGCGATGCGACGCGACACGTGTGTTGCCGGTTGCATGCAAGTTGCTTGTTGCATGCAAGTTGCTTGTTTCATGCAAGTTGCTTGTTGCATGCAAGTTGCTAGTTGCATGCAAGTTGCTTGTTGCATGCAAGTTGCATCGCCTGAGGTCGTAGGCGGGGCGATAAACCTCTCCAATTGCACCACATTCCCGGCTACTCTCAGATAGCTGATGATTTTATTTATTTATTTTATTTTATTTAAAAAGTATACCGAATTTCTTTTTCAGCTAAGCGAAGTAGGTCGCATTCTAAGAAACATCTGCAGCATAGTACCCGGTGGTGTTGTGTGCTTCCTACCATCTTATTCGTATGAACAAACTGTATACGACCACCTAAAGAACAACAAAGTTATTGAGGCTATCTCTAAGAAGAAAACTATATTCCGTGAGCCTAAATCTGCGTCTGATGTTGATCAGGTAAGTTGGGCGAATTTAAAACTTATGCTTTTGCAATAAGGTTGACATGTCGGTATTTTAAAAGGGAATTATTATTTTAAATACATTATGGTAGACATGCCTGCTAGATACATATATTTTTTACCTTTGTATAGTTTTTTGCTGGAATGCAGACGGATTTATTTTTTCGCTTAAATCATGCGGAGGTGCCGAGCCACGCCCCCTTAAAGTTTAGGCCTATTAGGAAAGCGTCAACTTTGGCGCGCAAAATAACAATAACTCGCGTTTGGCGTACGTCGGCCGATCGGTATCATTTCATTCATTATTTCTATACCAAGCCAACGGGGCGGGGCTAGAGAGCGTTTCTATGTTGTAAGTGCAAGCAAAAATTAGCTTAGTGGTGATCAGGCGGGAGTGTCCTCGATTGTACATACCTATTATTACTATACTGTTTTGTAAAAAATATTAAACCTACTGTTTTTAGGTGCTAAATAAATTTGCATCAGCAGTTAAAAGTAAAGAGGGAGAACACACAGGAGCACTTTTGTTGAGTGTTGTCGGCGGGAAACTTAGTGAAGGATTGAACTTCAGGTAATATTACTGCTATCATTAATGACATCCGTAAGAGAATTACTAAGTGGCAGGTGGCAGGGCACATTGCTCGCAAAATGGATGGCCTATGGGGCCGAAAAGTTCTGGAGTGGCGACCGCGAACCGGAAGACGTTGCGTTGGAAGACCTCCCAATAGGTGGACCGGTGACCTGGTGAAGGTTGAGGGAGTCTGCTGGATGCGGGACTGGTCAATGTGGCAACACTTGATGGAGGCCTATGTCCAGCTGTGGACGTCTTACGGCTTATATGATGATGATGGTGATAGGTTCCTGACTCTTACTCCACTTCTTGTAGCAGTTTATTTATTAGTGTTATCTTCAGTGTCAGAAAGAGATGGACTATAGATTGTGCGGTACAAAAATCAGTATTATTATTTAATAGTTAAAAAAAAAAAAAACGTTTCCCAGCAATAATTTTTGCGTAGAGCTACTTAGTTTGATGTACACAATGCTTGGTTGGCGGCTTCGTGGAGGGTACGTTTATACCCTGTACATGACGGCCAGTATGTCCTCCCTCCTGTCCTGGCCTCGGCATCTTTCCTACACTATGAAGAAATACTAATAAGATTTGCATGTTTGCACGATAAAATGTAACTATCTATCTATCATGGGGTTTTGGTTTCCGCACTTAATCCTTAAAGTGGACCATTGTGCGTGAGCCGTGGTGGCCGTTTACTCCAACCAGCCCACCTCCCTCCAGAAGCAGATCAACTTCCCGGTCTCCTCAGGGCATCTGCAAGTGATCTAGGTGTTCCCAGGGTCTCCTCGCGAATCTTGGTAACGCCGGTGCACTCAAGGAGCACATGCTTGCACCGTTTCCTCCGCCTCCATACATGCTCTGCATAGGGGACTGTCAGTGATTCCTAGGGTGTGGAAGTGTTTATTTAGTGAACAGTGTCCAGTGATGGTCCCCGCCACCAGTCGTAGGCTATCTCTGTCCAGGCGCAGAAGGCGCCTGATGTAACTATTAATAATGCGAAATTACTTCTATATTGAACAATCTAATGAGAAATACCAAGTTGTAAAACAATACATTATTTATTTTTTAGTGACGACCTTGGACGATGTGTAATGGTAGTTGGTATGCCCTACCCGAATGTGAAGTCACCAGAGTTGCAGGAAAAGATGAGCTATTTGAACAAAACCGCTGGCGGTAGCGCCGGTAATATTTACTATGAGAACTTGTGTATGAAAGCTGTGAATCAATGTATTGGTGAGTACTCAAAAAACCTGATATATAAAAATCTCATGTCACAGTGTTTGTTATCAAACTCTTCCGAAACGGCTTGACCGATTTTTATGATTTTTTTTGTGTATATTTGGTAGGTCTAATAAGATCGTAGGCTATTTTATACCACTAGGTGATTAGGGCGCGAGCGAAGTCGTGGTTAAAAGCTGGTATTACATAATAATGCGCCGTCCCGCATACTAACTATTACTATGAATTCACCAGATGGTTCTAGAATCCTAGCGTAGATATTACATTTTCAGCTAGTGGTAGTAGTCGAACCGTACGGTGCATACGCTGAAGATCATTCAAGTTCACTTTTAAAATATAAGGTTCATTACCCAATGGCATAAAAATCATCTTGTCCTCATCGTCATCTGGTGGCGCTGAGCTTATGCAACCTTTTAAGAAACCAGGAGGAACATTGGAGTCAACCCATTTGCAATATATTTATTGACATATTTAATTTGATATAAAATACTTTTCATCCATTAACCAGCTCGGTGAAGGTGGTTCTTTAAGGGATCCTAATACTATATAGAAAAATACTCTAAACTGAAAAATATTGTTACAGGAAGAGCAGTGAGACATGCTAACGATTACGCTTGCGTGTTATTGGTTGACGAAAGATATTCGAGACCTCAAACTATGTCTGCTTTACCTTCATTTGTGCAGGTAACTTAGCAATAAAATATTATTGAATATCTGTCATAAAAAAACCATCCATGAAAGCGTCAGAATGTTAAATATATTTATTAATTCTTGTTACAGAAATCGCTGATATCAAATTGCAATTTCGGAATGACAATAGGAAATGTAGCTAAGTTTTTTGCAAGACACAAAGAAAACAAAGAACTGCCTTAAAATAATGACGTTTATTTTTAAACAAAATAATTATGTGATACTTAAATAAATTATTTTTTACATATTTACATAGCTTGTTCTTTATCTACTAATCCTATGATTATTTACAATAGACAAAAGCTAATCTGCAAATCTAATTAAACATCCAAATTCTAAACTTATTGAGATACATTGTTATACATAATCCACTATCACAGACATCTATTCCATTATAGACAGCAACCACCAATTAGATTTTCAAAATATTCCTACAGACCTACCTTTTAACTGAGATTATGCCTGCGGTGCATGCGAGGTGTGGCAGAGTTGCGCGACACGATACCACACACCTTTAGACCCACGCAGCTAACTCACGCACTATCCCAGTTAAGTGATAGGCCTTTAATAATAGCCATACTTAGACAGATAGCTTATAAAGCAGCAAGTAAAGCAGCTCTAATCAGCCAAAGCCGCTGGCAGAGTAGTGCCACATGGTCCTTCAAAGTAATATTGAAAATCTGATGTAGCAGGTGTGGGTTCTAAGTTGAACTCGGCTACAATCGCGCCCCTTTCCGCCGCTTGTGGCGCGAACATAGCTGCAGGATATACTACTGATGATGTTCCCACTACTAGGCATAAGTCGCAGGTGTTCATAGCTGCTTCTGAAATTGCGAAAATAATTAAAAATACTAGTGGAACTTCAATGAAACCAAATGTATCCTTTAATGTCACACTGCAGGGCAATTCAGTTTACTCGGTAATGGGCCTCCCTCCTCTGTTCTTCATTTGTCTCTATAATGTCATCTAGTTAGGGGCCCGTTCAAGTATTACGTAAGCAGATTTATTACAATTATTGACCCCCCCCCCTCCCCCTTGTCAGCAAAAGTCTTACCCCCCCTCCCACGCTTACGTAAACATTGGTAGTTAATGTAGGTATTCTGTTTTTTTTTTATTGATTCATGAGCAGCAGTTATAATTCTAGAATTATGAAAATAAGCTTAGCTACTCGGTTCTAAGCGAGTATCTAAACGTATTCATTATTTGTGGGAATCCCCGAATATGCGTTTGGTTTTCAAGCATAAACAATGTGTGGGTTGCAATGACGTATTATATATAGACACGTCATGAACCAACATCGCGGCGCTTAAAAACGGCGAAAATACTAGAACTACTTATAAGCGTGAAGAAAGAGAAAGAAAATATGACACCGAACGGCGGGATGCCTGTTGCGAGAGGGAAATAAATATACATCTTCAGTCACGTCACAGGATTTATTAAATTATAAACAAACGTAGCGTCGCGCGACAGGTTGGTGCGTAACTAAGCGCGATGTGGCCAATTGGCTTCATTTCATGTTGTCATTTTAGAGTGCGGACAACGTATCTATAGTTTATATATCATTGGTGGGTTGCCATTTATGTGTAAAAAAGTAAATTACTGCTGACGTAATCACCATCTAGACCCCTCCACCCCCCATGTCATCAAAAATAAGCAAAGCATAGACCCCCCCGCCCCCCTATAGTGCCTACGTAATACTTGAACAGTCCCATAAGTGACTTTTGCACAGTCAGTAAAGCATTAAAATAGATATTTTTAAAGTGTAGACTATAATATGAGGTAAATCACCCTACAATGTTAATTTAGTGTTTGAGGCCATTTGAAACAAACAATAGTTCTATTAAAAACTTTTTTGCAAAAAATAAAACCGACTTCAAAAAACAGCAAGTGAAAAATAACTTTAGCTTCAGAAGTCGGTGACCTTTGTTTGATTGATTTAGTTTTTTTGTCACTGACTTCTGAAGCTATTTTTCACTTTTTTGAAGTCGGTTTTATTTTTTGCAAAAAAGTTTTTTATTTTTCCATTTTTAGTTGTTCCCAAACAAATATTTGCCATGAATTTATTTGACATTGTTAACAATACATGTCATGGTAATAGGCGTATCCCCAATATATGGATCTTAATATACCTTGTTTCTTTTTTCGGATGGGAAATCATGAAATTACCCCTCCCACTCTGGGCGGAGCGGAAGGGAGTGTCAGACTTTTACCGACTAACCATGTTCTTTCGTGTGAGAGAGAGATACTGCGGCCCTGGAATACAAAGGGCTAACCCTTTGTATTCCAGGGCCGCAGTATCTCTTTAGAACAGTCCCTTTTGCTGACATCTCTCTGAGGCGCGCGCGGAAAACGAACGCGCTTACTTAAGAGTGGGCCTAACGCCAGGATAAATTCTGATTTCCCCCGCGTGTCTCGCTTAGTGCGGATAACAAACACGGGCGGCCGCGGCCCCACGACACGCGACGCGCGGGACCGAGCTTGCGTACAGTGTAGCGGGCAGGGCGTAGTATATGCAAGCAATACAGTTATATAAAACCACTTTTTTTTCTTAATTTTTTTTTGTGTTAATTTTTTAACACCTATACAATTTTCATTCCTATTTTGTTTGTATGTCGTGAAATAAAAGTTTTGAGTACTCCATTTCATCTTAACATCACGCCTGTTATTACTTGAAGGTGGTTTTTTTTCTTGGATTTTAATTTTGACCTCATTTTCGTTATCAGTGACCACGCAAACCATGAAAACGACACCCATGATGGAATAACCAAAAATTTTCCTCGGCGCCATCTTGGATTTTAATTTTGACCTCATTTTCGTTAACAGTCACCACGTAAGCCATGAAAACGACACCCGTGATGGAAAAACCTAAAAAATTTTTGGCGCCATCTTGGATTTTCATTTTGTCCTCATTTTCGAAATCAGCAACCACAAAAACCATGAAAACGACACCCATGACTGAAAAACCGAAAATTTTCCTTGCCGCCATCTTGGATTTTCATTTTGACCTTATTTTCGTTATCAGCGTCCTCGTAACCATGGTAATGACACCCATCACCCATGACAGAAAAACCAAAAAAAAAACAAATTCAAGTACAATTAACAGGCGTGAATGTTTACAGATTGAACCTCAGTGGCCATTAAGTCGCGCAAGTGTCCTTTGCGCAAATGTCTTTCGCGCAAGTATCTTGATACCCTACCTACCTCCTACCTACCTACCTACTACCTACCACCAGGTTAATTCGGACGGGTTGTATACAGTAATTAAAATAATTTCGGACAAAAACAATGCACGATTAAATCAATCATCCGTTTATTTTGCGTTTACTATGAGCGCACGTAAAACATACATAGTACCTTCGACTTCGGCAATCAGCCATAATTTTAAAATTTACGACATTTAAGACATTTAAAATGGAAAATATTTTGAAAAACTGCTATTGTCAGCTCAAGGTGTGTGAGTGATAATATTTATCTAGTCTAAGGTTCAGTAACATATAAAAACCAAAAATTTTGAAAATTAGAGGTAACTTTGTGATAGTTTTCTTTAATTTTTTAATTGAGAACCTCCTCTTTTTGGAAGTCGGTTGAAAAAATACGGTCGAATTGAGAACCTCCTCTTTTTGGAAGTCGGTTGGAAAGTGACAGCAGGGACTTCCTTAATTTAATTGCACACAAGCCTCGTTGCATAGTGTGGCACTAGATGGCGCTGTGTGTTAATGTCCAGCAATATTTATTTTTATTTTATTTAATTTCAAATTTGTTTTTGGAAAAAATGCCCATGAGCAAACCGGATCCTACATTTGTAATATTAAATTGTTACATTCAATCTTACTTGAAACTCATTTAACTTACGAGCTTTTTCCAAGACAGCAGGATCCAAATTCTCTCCAAACCAAACTATATGAGGTCTCAATAGACCACCACAGTCAGGCTTCTTACAGTGTGGCAGTGACTTCTCAGGGATATCAGAACCAGAAATATTTTCTTCTGGAGCACCTCTGCCTGCTAAAGCCTGCAAACATAATGAAATATCTTTTTTAATAACATAGGTAATAACGCTCAAAGATTCAAACTACCAATATCATCCAGATCTAGAATCATTTATCTAGCCATCATCTGTCACAGCTATTCAGTGCTTCCTTACATCTTCTTTTCATTAACATCATAATAATAATAAAGCCATTTATTCAACAGTACTTAATACAATTTGTTTAATCTAAGCTATATAAAATCTAGGTTGTATTCTGCTGATTGCCAATCGGCAAAGGCCTCCAATCTTTTCCACTCATTTCTATCCTTGGCAACCCTGCTCCAGGTCACACCTGCGTATTTGACCAGGTCGTCCTCCCATCTTTGGAGGGGTCTTCCCTTCTTTCTCCTGGGGTACCATTCTGTGACCTTCTTGCTCCACTTCTCCTTCCCTATACTCATATGCCCAGCCCATTTTAGTTTCCTGATATTTGTTGTTATGTCCCAAACCTTAGTGTTTTTCCTGATGTCTTCTAACCTGACTCGATCTTTTTTCTTGATTCCCATCATGCCACATCTTTGGTAACTCTATGTTAAAACAATAGAGAAAAACTGCATGTTGCTGGTTTTACTGACCTCACAGATAGGACTATCATTGTTGACTAAGACTTCTTTGCACTTAGTGCACCTAGTCTTATACAGGTTTCCATGGAGCTCAATCAGGTTCTTAGTCCCAGCCCTAACATGTAATCCATCTACATTCTGTGTGATTACTGTTATTTTTTTTTCTGCTTCATAATTGGCTTCATACTGCGCTATGGCTATGTGGCCCTGAAAGCAAATAAGAGTATTATTTCAAACTTTTAGACCGCTATAGTCACATATACGTGACGTGAGCAAACACAAAATGGTTGGTGAAATTGTGGCTTGGCATGGAGGGCATTATGATGGAGGGATACCCAAGTTTTTTTTCCATTGGTTATTTCGTGCTGTGGTTTACCAAAAACAGTGAGTTATTCCCGTGCCATCTGTCTATTAAAACAGGTCAATTTTAATAGGTAACTCAAGGAATTGAATGATACACAGACTGTATCATGACATGATTCTTAGACATGATGATAGCAAAACAGTGCTTTTGGTGGTAGCCCAGAGACCTGAAAGTGATGACCATTGTCCAGAGTTAACCTTTCCACTAGTGACAAGTAACCTGCGGGTCTAAAATGGCCGCTTTAGCAGAATCCACGCAGAATCTTAGTATGAATCACATTAAAAATTCTTAAAATGGACTTTATGCTTATAACCACAAAGTCCATTTTAAGATTTTTTTTATTTTTAACGTGATTCATATTAAGATTCTGCTAAAGCGGCCATTTTAGACCCCCTGGTTTGCCTGAAAGTGGTCATCATTATTGTTTTGCCCTTATTCTGTGGTATTAACTGTATCTGGCGAGGGACTTTACATGTAGTTTCAGTTCAACATAGAAATAATGTATGATGATAATCACAAAATAATTTTGATCTTGAACTTACGGCATTAGGCAGTGCCTTAGCTGCAGCTTCTCGTCTATAATGATAAAACTCCCACACCAAGCTTGGGCTGGATCTAAAAGCTCCAGGAGTAGCTAGTGCTGATGCTTGGTACTTCCTCCAGTATCCGCCTGCACCGCGAAACGTTGGTATACCTGATTCAGCGCTGATACCGGCCCCAGACAAGAACACTACATCTTTAGCCGATTTCAAGACTTCTCTAAATTTTGCGAAGTCACTTGAATGCCGCGAAGCCATGATTTTAGGAAGACTACCGATCACTATTGTTCTTCGTATTGAGCCTAAAAAACTAATGCACATAATTAACAAAATATCACAACGAGTTTAGGAAGTACATTCAATTCAATCAATAAGTAAATATTCCCAAAAACTGTCAGAGCAAAGGAAGTGTCACTGTCAGTGGCGAATTACTGTCAAATTATGTTAATGACATTGTATGGTTCGTTCAAAAATTTGTAAACCCGAAAAAATATCATCAGTCTAGCCTTTTCGTCAACTATGTTGGGCTCGGTTTCCAGTCTAACCGGATGCAGCTGAATACAGTATTTTACATGGAGCGACTGGTAACTAACCTCCATTCCACAATACTGGGTAATAGGAATGATACCTTCGATAGGACTGGTTAATGGACTTTCGGGCTACTGACTCCCAGGCCCGGATCTAGGGGGGGGCAAGCCGGGGCCCATGCCCCGGGCGGCAAGTTCAGGGGGCGGCAAATTCAAGCTTGGCAGACATATGGTCAAAGTTGCGATAATGATGAGTTGTAACGATACAACTCATTGATTTCTGTTGAAGACTGGAAAACTGTTCCTGTAGAAGGAGCGCCCTGCAGACACCCCATATGCATAATAGTCCATCGATTTAGATGAGGAAGACAAACTATTTGAGAGCTAAACTGACAACAGACAGGACAGGCAGTAGACAGTAGCCAGGTGCAGGCAGCCAGGTGGGGCGTGTTTCACCTATAAGCACCTGGCTACTGAGGATCTGGCGGACCCGCTTAGATGCCGCTGCGTCACAGACCAACTGCGCAGTTGTCAGACTCCTCGACTCTCCACAGGGCTCAGGATTTCCACCTCAAGAAAAAAAGAAATTGGAGGCACTCCTATACCATGCCAAACCTATGCCATACCAACTTCTGCCGCATATCTGGCAGGGCCTATCTGAGGGATAGAGATATCATCTATGTACGACTGGGCGCTTCGCGATTAGCTTCTTCATGGTGTTTGTGTCATCTAATAAGCTGATGACACGCTGGTGAAGGCAAACTTTTCGGCAGGTGACCATCTTGGCGACAGCTCTGGGGTCATAGATGGGATCCGAGTCGACGATGAAGTACCTGGGACTCGTCTCATATAGCCGCATTTTCAGCAGTTGACACCCCGGTTGATAGTCACTGAGGGGATCCAATTCCTGCAGAAGATTCTATATGGGGATCGTATGGTCCATAGCGCCATAAGGAGTGTCAGTATGGGCGGACAACTTGACGACCTAAATTATTACCGTAATTTAGCAATGAACTCAGAGAGCGATGGCCGTCAGGGTGATGAGAATAAATCAAACGGTCTCCTTCAAGGCGGCGATCTTTTTGGCCGGATCACCAGCATGAGATCTTGACGTTATAGTCCTTACACAGAGCAAGTACCTGATGCGCCGCCAACGCCATGATGTCGAGGTGTACAGGGCTGTGCTCCACCAGGTCCTAGTGGTGGAATGAGAAGTTCGCCAACCCAGGTTTGAAACCCAGTGCACTTCACTTTTACGGCGTTATGACCCTTGACGAAGAAGTGACATAAGAAGAGGCATTAAGAGACTGCATGGCGCCCTCATTTTCCGTCTGACACAGGTACTCTCCGGGCATGCGTTCTTGGAAAAGCACCTGTGCCGCAAAGTTCGGGAACCGACGCGACGCCCTGTTCAATAATGTGGAGACTGCTCCGAACTCATCACAGAACTTATTAAAAGTTATTTGCGATCATCTACGAGCCAGGAACGTTTGTCAAGTCTCGCAATCTTAGCGATAGAGAATCGAATGGCACATGAAATAAATTATGACAAGGCCATAGATTTTTTTGCGGAACAAAAAACAAGAGTAAAATTGTAATTTCAATTTGAAATACCTACAATACAATAATATATCCAACTCGTTTTGTTTCAAAGCACAGGGTAGGTGTTTTCATAAGAACAATATATGTCCTACACGTCCATGTATGTAGGTATATTTGTAAATAAATAGTGTAAACACAGCAAGAGCAGCGCTAGTTAGGTCCTTGTAGCATTCTATCCGCGAGGCTTATGCAGGGGCGGAACTATATAAGGGCTTTTTGAGCTGCAGCCCAGCGCCCCGTGGATATAAAGGGCCTCCAGTTACCTTTTGTAAAAAATGGAGCATGTGGACATTTTGATCTCAAGATCTCTCTCTTCTGAGGAAAGACGTAAAATTTTCGAGCTCGCTTGGCTCGCTCTTACAGCATAATTTCTCTTGAATTTTAACTTTGTCCATATGTCACCTAAGTAACTCCGGTAGTTCGAAACAATTCTAACCTGTCCAAGGTAGGTTAACTGTTAAGTTTTCGAACTGGCTTCGCTTGCTTTTTAGACTACTTTCTTTAGACTTTGCCTAAAAGTCGTCCAAGTAATTCCTGTGTGAAGGATCGAAACAATTCAAACCTGTCCAAAGCAAGGTGTCAAAAATTTTTCGAGCTCGCTTCGCTTGCTCATGCAGTCAAGTACTTCTTAAAATCTTAACTTTGAAAGTCAACCAAGTAACTCCTGTATGAAGTGACTACATAATTCTAATCTGTTCAAAGTAGGATGATAAAATTTTCGAGCTGGCTTAGCTCGCTCTTGGAGTCTTAGTTCCTCTTTCTCATTAAATTGTCTCCCTAAATTAATTTAGTAGCATCTATTTATGAATCAAAATTTTCATTTAGTTCCTAACCTTTTCAAATAACTCTTCAAAACCTAAACT
The DNA here is from genome assembly GCA_905147715.2 of Xestia xanthographa. Lineage (NCBI taxonomy): Eukaryota > Metazoa > Arthropoda > Insecta > Lepidoptera > Noctuidae > Xestia > Xestia xanthographa. The sequence goes on along the minus strand of LR990653.1, from coordinate 22,790,478 downwards.
AACCAATCCGAGGTCACGGAGGTGCTAACGTTTTTGAAGTGGCTATATGCACTTCAGCTGCATCCGTAAATAGTAAACTTACAAATCGCACCCTTCTGATAGGCCCCCCTTCTGGCCCAAAAGCTGGCGACGCCCTTGGCCAGGCCCCAAGTAGTATTAGCCCAGGGCCCAACAAACTCACGATCCACCCCTGGGCCTATGGCCATCATTAGGCGTCTGATGGGTAAAATAATGATGATGATAAAAATAAAAATATAGACGGGCGGGGGCGGCATTTTTCAGTTTTTGCCCCGCCTCGAAAAATTTCAAGATCCGGGGTTGCTGACTCCCTGTAACGACTTTCAGTAAAAAGTTCAAAGATCTACAAATGACAGCCGGGACTCGGGACCACCACACAGAGCATCATATGACCAATGGCATAACGTGCTTTCCGAGGCACGGAGCGTTTGGTATATGCATTTTACTCTTTGGGGTGGTCACCTATCCACAGATCAACCTAGGCAAGCGCGACTTAAGGCTGATGCTCAAGGGTAGCCCGCGAAATTTTTATTTTCTTACGTTTTTTGCAATTTGCAGGCCAGTGCTAGGTTGTATGTTAATTAAAATATTGTTCGCGACTGTAAGACTTATGCAGTTACAGAAATATAATAATAAAAATCATCAATACAACCCTCCAAGTTCATAAAGGTGCAGGAATGATTTTGACCTTGAAAAAGTCATTTTTCCACCTTTATGAACTTTGAGGGTTGTATTGATGATTTTGATGAATATAATTCTGTAACTACTTACGTCTTACAACCGCGAATCCACCACCTTAACCTGATGATTGATCCGAGCAGCTGTTATTATTTGGCACGAGCTCCTCAAAACCCGGGAAAAATAAGAGAAAATAAATCGTAAACCATTATGTAGGTATTGTATTCATCATACATTAATCAAAGCTGATAATATACATACTTTCAATCACGACGACTTCTCTTCCAATTATGTACTTTTTGTAACAATTTTAATATTTCACTGTTTAATAAGTGAAGTCTGTAATAACACGGCATTCACAAAATAATTTGAAGTCCAAACCAAATGCATTCAGTCCTAAAGTTCCAGAACCTGAGATATTGTTTTGCTGAAGGGGCCGTCAAAGAAGTAATGGAACTCAAGTTGTTTACAGGGATATTCGTTAAATTCTGCTATAATCGCCCCTCCTCCTTTAGCTTCAGATGCATAAAGGGCCGTCGGGAACAGCCGCGCAGCTGATCCAACTACAAGACATACTTCACAAGTTGAAATTGCCTCATCTGAAATGAAACAAAGCATTGTTTAAGTCTAGTAAAGGTACCTAATTCAAATTATGGAGAATACTCTTCTGTTTTTGGATGGTCAGTTTTACCATAAGTAAATCTAAAATTTCTTCCAATACTAGGTGGCCAGTTTTTATATATTTTGTGAACCTTACTTTTTTTCAGTGCTTTCTACTTCTTTGATAATATTATTTACCTGCTTTTGCAAGTACGGAAGGGTCCATGGGTTCTCCAAAAAAGGTAATGCCTGGTCTGAGTAGACCACTACAGTCAGACTTATTGCAGTGTGGTAGAAGCTTCTCAGGGATATTCGAACTAGCCTCTTTCGTATCAGGAGAACCTTTGTTGGCTAGTGCCTGGAATATAAAAATGTATTTGAATGTTACATTTCCATTATCACATGGAGTGCATGACACACACATTTCACATTTCATGGAATGTTTTTTATTTTAAAATCTATTTTTATTTTTTCATACAAAGAAAGAATAACTCGTCACCCAAACATCTTGGCAAACCATCTCATGGATAAAAAAGGAACCCGCAGACTAAAACACAAAATTCCACAAGATTTTATCGGACAATATTAGCATTATGCTTTTGAGTAAGAGGTTGTGTCATAGGACGCATACCAAGCAAGCCATCTAACACGCCATAGAAATTACTTATTGTCCTAATGAATAGTGACAGATTGTAAAAGAAAAGAGACAAAAAAAAAAAAAAAAAAAAAAAAAAAAATTATTTTGAGACTTCAGTATACTCAGTCTAAGTCATGGAGCCAATTTAAACTTTAGTATAATAGGCTGCAGTTACAACCTGCAACATGCAGCCAATCCTACCATACTAGCACCTAGTAACATTTATAATTATCACCTATTAATATCACCATCACTCTGTCACATTCTTTCACTCCTTTCCTTTCAGTATTAGTTGAAAAACAAAGCTAAACCAAGGCAATTACTATACAAATATTCGGCTAGTGACAAAGGGCAAACAACATAATTTTGACGTTCAGCATCTACCACTACTGCATCATGTTTGGATTTTCCTGTGAGATTATGCCGAATCATGCTGAACATGTGTGTCATTTTTAGTTAATCTTAAAATTAGTTCTTCACATACCTCGCATATCGGACAATCATTGTTTGTTAGAACATCATTACACTTAATGCACCTAGTTTTAAACAGACTACCATTTAGTTCAACCAGCTTTTTAGTTCCAGCCCTAGCATGTAGCCCATCAATACTCTGTGTGATCACGGTTATTGATTTGTCCGTTCCGTACTTCTCTTCAAATTGAGCGATAGCTTTGTGTGCCTGAAATAAGACCAAATAGATAATTAGTAAGAACCGTCCCAAATACAATGCCAGTGTGGAGCCCCTTTGCAGAATATGCCCCACCTCCTTTTTTGCCCATCCTGCACCTTCCAGGATTTAAACGAAGCCAATGGAAGAGCTGTGCAGGTGCCTATATACTGGTTGGGTATTATTTGACTCCATCGACACTCAATGAACAAGAAGCAACTAACAAATGAAGGAAGAACTGCCAAAACCGGGCAAAGGGCTCTCTCCCTTCTCTACAGTCATGCAATCATTTTCGTTTTTTTTTCTTTTCACGGGTGACCACTGAAAACCAGCGCTGTGCTGTGGGCCCCCATAGCACAGCATCATGCTGAGTGGTAACCCATTTATCGCACTCACGACGTGCAATGAATGTTTGTTATGTTTATTGTTTCTAAGAATGTTAAAAACTTACATAGCTTTCTTACCTCAGTAGGCTGCGCCTGAGACACTATGTCACGTCTATGTTGATAAAACTCCCAAATTAGACTGGGGAAGGTCAAGAAAGCTTCAGAAGTTCCTAGTGAAGACACTGGGTACCTCCTCCATTGCTCATTATAGCTATACGTCGGAAGACCTGTTTCATTACTTATATCATCACCAGAGATAATAACTATGTTTTTGGCAGTACTCAAAGATTCTTTAAACCATGACATGTGACTCGAATGCCGTATTGTTATCGTTTTAGGCACACTACATACAAGTAGCGTCTTCCGAAATGAAAATACTAGAGAAGTGTTTAACAAACGCATTTTATAGAATGAAAGGTAAATGCAGATCGTTGTTACGTAATTATAGTTTGGCAAATAATACAAAAATCAGCATCTAAAAATCCTTTACAATATTTGATTGAAAATAACCTTCAACTCCAAGAAAAATCACTACAAATACAAAATAAATGAAAATAAAAATGTTTGTTGTCAGTTGTCACTGTCACACGTTGACTGTTGAGTTTGTTTGACACTGTTCGTTCAGAACTCTAGCCGTAATGCGCATTTTTTTCCAAACATTTTTTACGTAAAAGAGTTTATCTAGCAACTTAAGTGCAAAAGGGCTATGTGCATTTTTCTATGAACATCGCACGCTCGTGGTAGGGCCTCACTGGTCTCCTCTCCCTCCGGTGACTGGTACTTGTCGCAGGCGCGGATACAGTATTTCCTTGGCTATAGTTGGTGCCAGTTAAGATCACAAAAGAGGTCATTGACCCACCTACATTTATAAAAGTTCTTAACTTTGAAATCCAAAACTAAGCCTGTTCAAGTCTGGAATCGTCATCTATCGTGATCTTCAACATTTTTTCTAATGAAAAACGATACATGGTTTATTTGTTTTGGTTCGTACGAAGAGATATTAGGAAAAGGGCAATGACCGCTATTACGATCTTAACTGGCACCAACTAGAGCAATTTTTTTTTTTTTTTTAGGTTGACTGGTAGAGAATGCCTTGTGGGATTAAGTCCGCCTATGTACCACTCTTGTACATGAAGTCTAAATAAATAAATAATAAATTCAAATTGATATTTTAATGTTCACACCAATGAAACACCGTTTAATTCTTATTACGTCTATAATCAAGCAAAGTACAAGTTAGTTCACATAGCAACAAATGGCCACCTCCCATGTTGTAGCACAAAATCATCGAAAATCCAACCTCTACCACAAACAATCAGTCTCTTATTCTAAATATCTGGCGGGAAGCCTTCTGATTCGTCGAGTGCCGTCCCGCTCTATGGCGCTGGGCGACGCGACGCTCTCCGGCGCGCGGGAAATTTCAAAATTTGGGCCAAAAGACCCTGCGCGTGTCACACACTCCCCCTCCAAGTCGGTAACTAGTCCCGAGTCCGACTTAGGACTTAATGCACGACCGCGCGGTCTCCCTCTGCGTCTTTTAGGCTGCAGTGGAACTGTTGAACCTAACGGAGTAGTCAAGGGGGTTAAGTCCGAACTATGGTACTTTCCTATCACATTATTCGAGTGGTCCGCAAGAACAAAAGTAGTAGGACTAACTATCTGCCTAACGCGATACGGACCATCTCGTCGGGGCATAAACTTTTTTATATTGCCCTTCGATGCATTACTCAAATCATGAGTTTTGAGCAGAACAAAGTCTCCTACATTAAACTTTGTTTCCTTTGTACGGGAATTATCAGCTACTTCCTTACGTACGTCCTGACTTTTCTCTACTCGTTCCCTAATGTCGGAAAGCGAAGTTATAAAGGTACGCAAGTAGGGAGTGACTTGAGGAACGAAGTTTTCCTTATCCAAGATACTGCGTAAGTCATGGTTAACATCGAACGGTGTTCGCAACTCCCGAGCAAACATTAGATATGCGGGTGTCTTACCTGTTGTGGAACACACAGCGCTATTCATAGCAAATCTGACACTCGCCAAGTGCTTAGGCCAGTCGGTGTGCGTAGTCTGTACTAAAATGGATAACTGTACTTTGAGGTCCCGGTTTTTTCTCTCAGCGGGATTGGCCTCTGGATGGTATAATGGTATTAGCTCCTGCTTAACGTTCATCAGGTACATACATTGCTGCATAACAGCAGACACAAATTGCGTACCGTTGTCTGAAATGACACGTCGTGGCAATCCGTATCGAAGGAAGTAGTCCTCCAGAAGGATACGAGAACAGGCCTCTGCTGTCGCATCAACAAGAGGAAACAGTTCTACCCACCTGGTAGCCACATCCTCTATCAACAGTATCCACCGCTCCCCCTGGTCTCCAGGTGGTAGTGGTCCAAATAGGTCGATAGCTAGAACTTCGCTTCGCTGCTGAAGTACCGGAGTTTGTAACAAACCTGAGGGCTTTTGATTTGATGGTTTGTAACGAAGGCATTCAATGCACTTTTTCAGATAATCAGTCACATATCTGCGCATGCCAGGAAAATAATATCTTTCTCTAAGTCGTTGAAGAGTCCGCTCTATACCCTGATGGCCAGCAGTAGGTGAATCATGTAGCTCCTTTAGAATCTCATCTCGCATGGAACTCGGCACCACAAACTGAGCGTCTTCAGCATCAGCATCAGGGTCATATCGGTAGAGAACACCTAACGACAATACATACCCTCTCTCTAACCATCGACTATAGGTGAGTTCGTCGGGATCTTCCAGATCCTGTATTATTTTCATTAAATCGGGGTCGACTAGTTGAGCCGCTCGCAAGTCAGCTGGACTAGCAGTAGGTAAATTTATGAGAACTGGACACAAACCTTGTTCTTCTGCATCTTCTTTGTCATAACAGGGTGGGCGGCTTAACGTGTCCGCGACTACGTTAGCCTTGCCTGGGGTATATTCGTAAGTAATATTAAATGACTGGAGCTTAAGTGCCCAGCGCACAAACCTACCTGAGGGTGACTTGACAGTAAGTAGCCACTTGAGAGGCTGATGATCACTCTTAACTATGACCTCATGTCCATCTATGTAGCCTCTGAAACGCTCTACAGCCCATACTACGGCCAAAGCCTCCCGTTCTGTGGTGCTATAGTTCTTTTCCGCGGGGATCAACAATCTGCTGGCATACTCAATGGGCTGCTCTCCAATGCCCTCACCCTGCAGAAGGACCGCACCTATCGCATAGCTACTAGCGTCTGTTCTGAGAATTAAGGGCTGGGAGTAGTCAACTTGTATTAAAATAGGTGCAGACGTAAGGCGCATTTTCAGCTCCTCAAAAGCGTTTACCTGCTCGGACTGCCAGACCCAGGGCTGACACTTTTTGGTCAGGCGTGTTAGGGGCTCAGCAATAGCGGAGAAATTAGGCACGAACTTCCTGAACCAGGAGCAAGTCTGCAGGAAAGTTCTTAACTGTTTAAGATTTTGAGGTGGTTTCATACCTACTATAGCTTGTACTTTATCGTTGTCAGGAGACACACCATCCTTAGTAATAGTATGCCCCAAGTACTTTACCTCTTTTCTACAAAATACACATTTGTCTCGATTCGCCCTTAGTTTGAAGGCGCGCAGCTTATCCAAAACGGCGTGCAAAGCAGCAAGATGACCGGAGTACGTTTCTGTAATGAGCAGCAGATCGTCCTGATAAGCTAATATTGTAACATTGTCACCTTCAATTTGACAGAAGTCGCGGTTTAGAGCAGAGCGAAGCTTATCAATTAGGCGCTGAAACGTTGACGGTGCATTTTTCAAGCCGAATGGCATGCGAGTGAAGCGGTAAGTACCAAAAGGCGTTTGGAAAGCAGTTTTATCCTTATCGCTTTCCTTCATGGCTACCTGCCAGAAACCAGTCCGTAGATCAAGCGTAGACATGAAGCAGTTGCGTTTAGTCGACTGAACTAAGTCGTCAATATGCGGCATGGGGTAAGCGTCAGTTTTAGTTACAGAATTTATTTTACGATAGTCTACACAAAACCTTACCTTGCCGTCTTTCTTGGGCACAAGCACAGCAGGAGAAGTCCACGCGGACTCACATTCTTCAATGACACCATCTGCCAGCATCCTCTCCAACTCGACCCTCATTAGTTCCTTCTTAGCAGGTGTGAGCCTATAAGGAGGGACAGATATTGGTGCATGGTCACCTGTGTCAATGTGGTGTTCCGCATAAAGGGTTGGCCCCCCCTGTTCCGCAAATACATCACTATTTTGCTGTAGCAAGTCAGATAACTGCTGTCTTTCATTTGGATTCAGCATAAGCCCCTCATCATCACGCAAAAGATCAGCAGCAAATATATTAGTGCACAACTTTGGAGTTTCATACTCAATGTCATATAAAATATGCTCACCCGAAAAATGCCAAGCAGATGAAGCAAAATCAAGCACAATGCCCGCTGCAACCAAGAAGTCCATTCCAAGCAGCGTTTCATTATCTTGAGCATCCGGAAAAATTGTAAATTGAAGTGTCACTGACCTTTCAGGAGTTACCCTTACTTCCAAAGTGGTAAGTAGTACTGGGCGAGTACGTGCAGAGCCATCTGCAAGCCGGACTCGTCGAGTTGTCTCCTCACAGGGGTGCTCGTGTTTCTGCAGCAACCGGTACAGCATAGCACCAGCAACACTACTCTTAGCACCTGTATCCAACAATGCATTCCCTCGAACACCTAAAATTTGAACACTTAAAGTAGGCCTTAATTTAATCTGGTGCTCCACAGAGTCACTCAGAGAATCATTTTTATCATTACTGTAAACTGTAGAAAAACGTTCTAATCTTTCCATGGACACCCTACATTCGTTCGTCAAGTTCACCCCACTTGATGATGAAATAATATTCTGATCACAAAAGTTATCTGCAGAAAAATTATTTAAAGTACCATTAACTGGTGCAGTTACCCTACTAGGTACACTAAGCTGCACAACTGGTGCATCCACCCCACTGGGTGTATTATGCAGCACTTGTGGAGACTGAGACCTACCTAGGTAGTCACTATCAAAAAAACTCATAGGGAGAGTTGCTACAAAATCTGTCGGTGAGAAATCTACCGAATCATAATAATATTTATATTTACCGCTTGGAGGAGAAATGGTGGTTTTTAACTTACAAGGCTCTACGGAGTCAGACGCGGGAGAGAGACTCGCGACGTCGACAGCGTTATAGTGATTTGTACACTTTGGACACTGCGACCGAATAACACCTTTAGTGCCACACCCGTAGCATGCAGGAACTTTATTTATCGAAGCAGTCACACCACTATCGTCGCCCGCAGGTCGTGGCGCGGAATCGCGCGCAGGACGTGCAGCAGCGCCGGTACTCGGCGCGACAGGGTTGTTGCTCGACGTATTATGCGGCACGCGGGGCTCCCGCGGCGTAGTAGGCGCGTAGCGTGGCGGCGGCGTAGTTTTGAGGGATGTTTCGCCCGAGGTGTTGATGTCCACTGCTGTGGCGTCCTGGTGCGTCGACGTTGGTATTCGCTTTCGTCGGTCGCGTCCTCCACGTGCCTCGCTTTTTGCAATAGCACCTCGTACGACGATATTTCATCACGCCGCACTCGTTCACGGACACGCTGGTGTAGGAGGCCGTACAGCATATCAATTTGTACTTTTTCACTGACGTCACCGGCTGGAAGTCTTGCGAATAGAGCTCGAGCCCTGGCGACGAATCGTTCAGTCTTTTCACGACCTTGTGACATACTGAATAGTTCTATGTAAATTCGATGTGGCGGACGCGTGTCACCGAATGCACTTCGTATGGAAGACACCGCGTCTCTCCAGGTGCTGATGGTGGATTTGATTCCCTGCCACCAGACTGATGCATCGCCTGTCAGCAGCATGGATAACCCACGGAGTGCGTTGTCATCACTCACGTGGGCGCACTCCTTGTAGGCCTCCGTGGCGTCGATGAAGCCGTCAAGTGAGTCACCTGGCGCTCCACTGAACCGCGCCGTACATTTGGCGAAGTTCCCGAGGAGAGCGGCCGAGGGCGCCGCGGCCGGCGTGGTCGCCGCCGCCAGCGTCGTCGATAGTGAGTCACGACGTGTTTCATGTTCGAGGACACGGCCGAGTAATCGCTCGAATGCCGCTGTTTGAGACTCTTGTAGCGTCGTCAACATGGACGCCATGTCGTCTGTTGTAAAACTGGACCTCACCGGAGGCCGAGCGTTCGTTTCGTCGGCGTCGATGGCATCTTCAAAATTCGATTGTCGACGTGATTCGGCGGCGTGTACGCGTCATTGTTCGTGTGGATTCACTGTGTTTTGTTGTACGAGCACAATCACAGTCCCTCGCTTGGGCGCCAGTTTGATGTTCACACCAATGAAACACCGTTTAATTCTTATTACGTCTATAATCAAGCAAAGTACAAGTTAGTTCACATAGCAACAAATGGCCACCTCCCATGTTGTAGCACAAAATCATCGAAAATCCAACCTCTACCACAAACAATCAGTCTCTTATTCTAAATATCTGGCGGGAAGCCTTCTGATTCGTCGAGTGCCGTCCCGCTCTATGGCGCTGGGCGACGCGACGCTCTCCGGCGCGCGGGAAATTTCAAAATTTGGGCCAAAAGACCCTGCGCGTGTCACAATATACTTTTGTTATGTGGGTGTTACTTTACAGAATGCAGGATACAAGGGGGAGGGGGCCACCAGCTTTTGGACGGGGGGAGGGGGGGGGACGGGAGCGTAACGAGAAATTTACGACACCTTGCCTTGGACAGGTTAGAATGGTTTCTAATGTTTCTAAAGGAGTTACGAATGGTCGAAATGGTTGGTCGAATTTTAGACAAATTTATGAGAAAGTAGTAGTCTACAGCGAGCGAAGCGAGCGAGCTCGAAAATTTTAATACTTTTCCTACCGACCTACTGGAGTTACCTGGGCCTCATAAAGACAAGAACTCAGAGAGACAGAGAGAGAAGAGAGAGGGTCAGAGAGTTAAGACTCATGAAAAACTAGGCTTCAAGAGCGAGCGTAGCGAGTTCGAATTTTTTTACAATATTGCCTCAGATAATTATGCTGTAGTTACTTAAATATATTTAAGGCCTCGGGGCAAGGGGCTCCTAATTTATTTCAGGCTCTGTTTATACCGGTCGATCATGCAAAAATCCAATAGGAGTCCAATCCAGAGGTAGAAAAAAAGAGCCTTTTTGGCAAATGTTTTTCCGCAGGGTTAAACAATATTTTAATTTGAGTGATTCCATTTTACGCTACAATTTATTACGTAAATATCATTCTATGGCATCAGGAAGAAAAAGCTATAACTTTTAGAAAGTCCGGTTCAGGGGGGGCAATTGTACCCATTGCCCCCCCCCTGTATCCGCGCCTGCTCCGCGTGCCGCACGATTCTAAAGCCAACCCCAGACGCCAGCACATCAAGCTACACATCCTCATTTTTCTGCCTTGTCCCTTTCTATTTGGGGTCGGTGCAACACGTTTCGTTATTTCTCTTAGTGTGCACGTCTTTCTACATCGTTCTCACATATATGTATAATCTCAAAATTAATGATGTAACCAAGATTTTGTAACAATATTTTGATTTTAAAAGAGTGTAATGGAGTTTCTTGCCCGTTCTTCTCCATAGAGATCTACGCTAGGGAATGGGCAACTACAGTACTTTCTCAAGTTATTATGCCTTGTGACTGGGACTGTAGCTTTGATTTTCTTTTTTGTATTTTTGACTTACAAAAGTGCCTTAATGGTCTAATTGAAATAAATGCTTTGAGTTGAGTTTGAGTTCATTCTCCACTGTCAGATGTCACGGCATCATTTTCTCCTTTCTCTGTCTTAGAAGTCTTCACACAATCAATCCATACGATACGTCATACGATACCTGCCTCCGCTGTCTGGCCGTCCGTCCGCGGTCTGTATCTCATGATCCGTAATAGGTAGACAGTTGAAAACACAGAATGTGTATATCTGTTGCTGCTATAGCAACAATAATAATAAAATTAAAGGGGGCTCAGGTACTACGATGGTACCTACGGAACCCTTCATGCACGAGTCTGACACACCTTGCCCGTGTTTTTTTGCTAGACGTACTTTTGTAGAATTGGAATTGGAACGTTAGTTCCGGAGATTACACCCTACGTACAAACTTACTTCTTAGAGTATAATAATTATGTAGGTATAGTATACATTTAGTAGTATAGATAATTTTAACTACATAACAATCTTATTTATTCTCTCTGACTTTTCAAGGTGTTTTCAACTTTCGAACTAGGTTATATGTTTCAGCCTGCTCTTAGAGTAGGTAAGGAAGTTTCTCGACGTAAGAATGATTACCTTATGGCCCTTCTAACCCTAAAATTATTAACTCTATTTGTGGTGGTTCAAATTTCGTTTGAAATGTTGTTCAAATAAAGTTCTAATCAGCTTACATTAAAAAACGGTTATTACGTCAGTCACTGCGGTCGAATAGTGCGAAATGAGTGGTTTTGCGATTTACAAAAAATCCATCCGGACGTTGAGAGGTTCTCTCCCTCTCACGTTCCGCCACCTCCTTCTCTGGCATTACTGCTTCGCAGAAGGAGGTGACGGCGTCCCATTCCGTCTCGCTCCGGACCATGGCTTGCACCAAGGCCGGACGCGAGAGGTCGCCGCCGCCAATCGCCGCTTCGAGGACACGGCGGTGCTCCGCCCACGCGGGGCACACCTCCACCGTGTGCTCCACCGTGTCCTCCGGTCGATCCTCGCAGTGGAAACACCCGGGCGTTTCCTCCCGTCCGATTCGGTGCAGGAACCTCCCGAACACACCGTGTCCGGTGAGGACCTGGGTCAGGCGGAAGGTGAGGACGCCGTGGCGTCGCTCAAGCCACTCCTCAAAGAGGGGACTTATCGCCACTATTCTGGCGTGCCCTGCACGGGATTGGGTGCACCCTGTGTGGAAGCTGTCACTGGAAAAATTATGCGAATATCCTGATCGTTTTCCTACAGTGTATAAAATGTCACTAGAATGTTTCCACATTCTATTGTCGAAAGTAAAACACGGTCTTCATTTTTCTGCACCTACTGTATAAACAAAAGTCATGCATGCTGCTTGCGCGCCTCTCCAGTCGCGACTGCTAGCGACGCGGAACAGGCGACGAAACGACGTGCCTGCGCCACGCCGCTTGAGTATAATTCACATCGTGTCGCCTACCTACATTTTGTATTAAAACGTTTTGAAGCGGCAAGATGCCTGCGCCGCGCCTTCACCTTACGCCGTTTCTGTATAATTCGCGCCTAAGACCGCTGCGCCCGTGTGCAACGCACACCCTGCACACTAGGTAAAGACGGCCCTGCTCATAACCATAACGATGACCCTTGTAAATACCTTCCTACATCACCTACCTATCTACAGTCTAGGCTATCTATTTGCTTATGAGTGCTACTGAATTTACTCGTTCTCAATTTGTATTTGTTTGTATCTTACTAACTCTCTCGGATCCTCAGCCATTACTATAGTTGGTGCCAGGTATGATGAGAATAGCGGTCATTGACCCACCAACATTTAATAAACTTCTTAACTTTGAAAACCAAAAATAAGCCTGTTCAAGTCTGGAATGGTCATCTATCGTGATCTTCAACATTTTTAATGAAAAACGATACATGGTTTATTTATTTTGGTTCGTATGAAGAGATATTAGGGAAAGGGCAACGACCGCTATTCTCATCTTAACTGGCACCAACTATAATCAAAATTAATTTCATTTTAATCCTTTATTCACTTCAATACATAGTCCGTGTGGTGCCGGACTCGAAGAATGCCACCACCCCATCTCATCCAGTGGGTGTCGTAAGAGGCGACTAATGGAATACTAAGCATATGTAACAATCAAGCCGTGTGGTATCCGGCAGAGTAGAATAGAACCAACCCATAACACTCACGGGTGTCGTATAAGGCGACTAATGTCTGAGGCAGAACACCTTGCGCCTCCGTAGACCAGAGAATGGGCAGCAGCGTTTTCTGTTAGTCTTTCATCACTGCGATCTCCAATCCGTCTGCCAAGCGTGGAGATTACGGCAAATTCCTCCCATCATGGGAGAGGCTTATGTCCAGCAGTGGACGTTATGGGCTGATGTAGTAGTAGTAGTAGTAACAATCAATGGATATGCACAATAGCATCCCCAAGGAGGGTTGACGTCAGGCAGGCGGCCGGTCATAAAATCTTTGCCAAAACCCAAAGCAGTATGGATATTCAAATAAATGGAAGTAATGTGAGGGCTAGGGCGTACCCCACAGGCGACGCGCAGGGGCAGCACCCGGCCACTGCGGAAAGTGGACAAGGGTTGTCGCACCAGAACGGGTGGGTGCGACGTAAGACGCAAGCCCGGAGAGTAAGAGAAGTTAGAATGAGGTGTGCGAGCTGGAATGTAGGTACGATGACTGGAAGAGGAAGAGAATTAGCAGATGTTCTTAAAAGGCGACGGATAAAAATAGCGTGTCTGCAAGAGACTAAGTGGAAGGGTGAGAAGGCAAGAGAGATAGGAGAAGGATATAAGTTTTATTACTGTGGAAGCGATGGCAAGCGAAATGGTGTGGGTATAGTTTTGGATAGTGAGTTGAAAGAATGTGTGGTGGATGTTAAAAGAGTGAGCGATAGAGTGATAGCTGTAAAAGTGATTCTGAATAGTTTGGTGCTTAATATAGTCAGTGTGTATGCACCCCAGTCAGGAAGTGAGGATAGCGTAAAAGAGAAGTTCTGGGAAGACTTTGATCGAGTGATGTTGGATGTGCAAGACAGTGAAGAAGTGTATGTGGGGGGTGATTTCAACGGGCATGTAGGAAGAATGAAGGATGGGTATGAGAGAGTGCATGGTGGTTGGGGGTATGGAGACCGTAACAATGACGGCGAGGCACTGCTTCAAGCTGCGTCTGCCTTCGACCTGGCAATAACAAATACGTGGTTTAAAAAAAGAGACGAACATCTTATTACATATAAAAGTGGCCACCACGCGACGCAAATAGACTATTTCCTGGTTAAACGGGACAGTCTTAAATACGTCAAAAACTGTAAAGTGCTGCCAGGCGAAGATTTAGTCTCCCAACACAGACTGGTCATAATGGAGGTAAAAATCAGTGTCTCAGCCAGTAGAAACAAAGAACGGCCCCCACCCAAAACCAGATGGCGTATGATAGAAAACGAAGAATGTGCAAGTATGTTTAAGAATCAAGTTGTAGATAAGATGATTGAAATGAAGGATATGCTGGATATAGAAGGAAAATCTGTGAATGAATGTTGGAAGGAGATGGCGGATTGTATAAGAAGAGTAGCAAAAGATGTGTTTGGAGAATCCAAAGGGAAAGGTATGATAGATAAGGATACATGGTGGTGGAATGAAGAGGTGCAAAAGAGTCTGAAAGAGAAAAAGATTGCGTTTAAAGAATGGCAGGGTGTAGCAAACGGGAACGACAGTTTGAAAGAAGAAAAGAAGAAGGAATATAAAGAATGGAAGAGAAAGGCAAAAAAGGCGGTAGCAGTTTCCAGAGCTAAGGCGCAGGAGAAGTTATATGACTCACTGGACAGTCCTAGAGGCCAGAAGGAGCTCTACCGGATTACAAAAGCAAGAGAAAGGAGAACGAGAGATATAAAACATATAAAGTGTATGAAAGACGGCGCTGGTAAGGTTTTGTCTAAAGATGATGAAATAAAAAGGAGATGGAAGGGTTATTTTGAAAAGTTAATGAATGAAGAGAATGCATGGAGCGGTGTGCTTAAAGAGGTACAAGTAAATATAGGTTTGGTGAGGGAAATTAGTATGGATGAAGTGAGGAAAGCAGTTCAAAGTATGAAAAATGGAAAGGCCATGGGCCCTGATGAAATACCAGTAGAAGTATGGAAGTGTTTAAAAGAAGACGGATGTATGTGGCTGACTTTATTCTTCAATAAGTTGTTGTATGAAGGAGCGATCCCACAAGAATGGTGCAATAGTTCGCTAGTGCCCATCTTCAAAAATAAAGGTGATGTGCAGGACTGCAACAACTATCGGGGGATAAAGCTCATGTCACATAGTATGAAAGTATGGGAGAAAGTGATAGAGAAAAGAATAAGAGAAGAGAGTAAGATCACCCAAAATCAGTTTGGGTTTATGCCTGGTCGAGGAACAATGGACGCCACTTTTGCACTCCGCCAATTGTGCGAGTAGTACAGACGTGCACACAAAAACTTGCACATGGTGTTCATTGATCTGGAGAAAGCGTATGATAGGGTACCTCGTGATGTGTTGTGGTGGGCCTTGAAAGAGAAAGGTATACCTGGGAAGTATGTAGAGTTAATTCGTGCTATGTACAGTCAATCTTGTACCTACGTCCGGTCAGCTGCTGGCAACACCGATGAGTTCAGTGTGGCTGTAGGCTTGCTTGTTGATCATGGACCCTTTAACGTCGGACATCCAGGAAGAGGCACCCTGGTGCATGCTGTTTGCCGACGACATTGTTCTTGTCGGTGAAGATGGACCTGAGATCCAGAGCAGATTGGAGAAATGGCAACAGAAACTGGAGAATGTTGGCTTGAAAATCAGCAGAAGTAAAACTGAATACATGTTCTGCGATTTCGGCGGTCTCTCCAGTTCTGGAGCCATAGCGTTAGATGGCGCGCCTCTTCCTGTCTGCTCCGACTTTCGGTATCTCGGTTCACTCGTGCAAAGCGATGGCGAAATAGATCGTAGTGTAAAGCACAGAATTAACACGGGATGGATGAAATGGCGGCAGGTCACGGGAACAATCTGCGACTCCCGCATTCCCCTTAAGCTCAAGGGGAAGATTTATAAAACAATGGTTAGACCTGCTGTCTTGTATGGATCAGAATGTTGGGCCACAAAAGGGATGAATGAAAGGCATTTGCATGTCGCGGAGATGAGGATGCTAAGGGGGATGTGGTGTTACGCGAATGGATAAAGTAAGAAATGAGTATATAAGAGGAAGTCTGAAAGTGGCGCCGGTGACTGAAAAGTTGTGTGGTAATCGGTTGTCGTGGTATGGGCATGTGATGCGGAGGGATGAGGAAAATGTCGTGAGGAAAGTTTTGAGTATGAATGTGGATGGGTATATGAGTAGAGGAAGACCAAAGAAACGATGGATGGACTGTGTAAAGAATGATATGGCAAGAAAAGAAGTGTCTGATGAGACGACGAAAAATAGAGAAGTATGGAGGAAGAAGACATGCTGCGCCGACCCCAAATGAATTGGGATAAGGGCAAGAGAATGATGATTCACTTCAATACATTTTTTACATTTAAAAATACTTTTTTCTTAGCCTGTCATGTGTCCCACTGCTGGGCAAAGGCCTTTCTTTTCTCCTTTCAAACCTCTCTATCTTGGCAATATCTAGCCATGCGAACAATATAGGTATTGTTGTATAAAAATATATAAAAAAGTAGGTAGCCCACCGGTATCGGGAACAGAGGCCCTACTCTCTAACGTTTCGTCCGTATATTCGGATCTATCCGTCTCTCTCGCGCACGTCTGCAGATGAGTGCGAGTGAGAGAGACGGATAGATCCGAATATACGGACGAAACGTTAGAGAGTAGGGCCTCAGGGTCCAAGCTACCAGTGAGCTACTAAGCTACCAGTGAGCTACTAAGCTAATTTTCATTATTAGCTTTTTAATTTTAATTTACAAATCTTAAGCAATGCGAATATCCCTCTCATAGAGAGAAGGCCTGTGTCCCAGCAGTGGGAACGTTAATAGGCTGATGATGATGAAGCAATGCGGAGGAATTTATTTAATTTAATTATTTTCGCGAAAACTTACCTACAGCTAGGCAGACACAATAACGAGGAAAATGTCGTGAGGATATTTCTGAGTATGTAGGTATGTGGATGGGTCTGATAAGATGACGAGTTATAGAGAAGTATGGAAGAAGATGACATGCTGCGCCGACCACAAATGAATTGGGACTTATTGGGATAAGGGTAAGAAAATGATTACAAATTTTAAGCAACGTTAAGGGTTTATACTACCTCAAATGGCTAACTTAGCATGATCCTCCGTTACGACTAAAATACTGCAGCGTTAATTTTGAAATAAATATACGGTAAAGTTGAGGATTAATGTTAGGTCCTATGTTTGGCGAAAACACGATTTCATAAAATTTTCTCGATAGAAGAAAATCCCAAAGTGACCTCCAAATCGAACAATAAACCGCTGGTATTCAAAAAGTACCTACTTCTAATTAGATCATGAAACTTTGCATACTAACTGAACTAACTATAAAGCAGGTCTTATGTTTTTTTATTTTTTCCAAAAGACGAAAATTTGATTTTATAAAGAATAAAAACCACTCTGTTTCATCCACCAAGTTTCTGAACGCACCTTTTCGACGTTTGACAGATGAAGTTTCAGTTGTCAGTGCGATGACGTTTGCTTGTCAGTGCAATTTTGATTGGGAAGAAATTTTGGTTCCACTGCCTTGTTTTTTTGATGCACGCTGTTTTCGTGTAATTATTGATTGAAACTTTGAGTTAATGTTAATCCGATACCATCTTGATCGGTGTTTGATATTTTGTTGATAATTGAGTGAAAATTGAGAGATCTCGCCACTTTGGGTCGTGACCGCGAGTAATTTGTTGGTTATGTAGCCGGCCTTTGTCATTTGGACGCCGGTAACTTCCTAAATTCAGTGCTGGACTATTGTACATCCCCGATTGGGTTAGCAAACCGGGATAAAATTCAGTTGGACATTGATGAAAAGTGCCACGTGTGTGATCAGAAGGTTTGACCAGGGAGTCGACGGTACGCGCTGTGGGGCGCCCTTTGGTTACCGTCGAATCTACATGACTTTACATACACAACACAAGCACATTTACACTTACACCCCACCCAGATACGACGTGACCAGGGACTACGTCACATCACCAGTACCAACGTGATGGTAAGTGTATCTAATAGGTGTTTTCCCTTTGTCGATTGGACAAATATTATTTTGATTAGGGCTCCGCGTAATCGCGGACATCGTGAGTCTGTTTGTGCAGTCTCACACACACTCATTTCGCACTATTCGGCCTGCAGTGACTGACGTACCAACCACTTTGTACTACAAGCCGATTAGAACGTTATTCTAACAGTATTACAAACGAAGTTTGAACCACCACAAATCGAATTGCTAATTTGAGGTAGTATAGGCTCTTAAGAGCGTGCTCGCATATTTTGGGCGTTTGACCAAAAATACGTACTTTTCCAAGTCCTCGATATTTGTTATACAGGGTGTTTGGTTTATAGACCGACACAATTTTTCCAGGGATTTGGGAGGTCATTAGCTAGGTTCTACCCATACACCCTCTGTCCTAAATGTCATGGTTGGTTACATATGTTTTTTTTTTTCAAATGAAAAAATATCCAAAATGTTTCCTTAATGCCAAATAACTTTTTCGTTTGAGAGTGTAATGCCACAAAATAAATTTTGTTGTATTCTCCAAAGTCTTCTTAATCTAAATAAATCTTTGTTTGATAGAACTGGTTTCTAGAAAATTTCTTACGAGCTACCAAAGTTATTTTCTTTTTTAAATGTATGAAATTGTACAACCTAAAAATTTATTATAAAAAAAACTAAAAGCCAGTTTGAACTTAGCTTTATTTTAAAAAGTTCTTTAGTTGATACCCTTTCTAACGAAATGCTACATATCATAAAGAACAATTCATTAAGTAGTCAAAATGTTAGTTAGGAGAGTCAGGATTAAGAAAATACTAATAAATGTTATTATGTTTTTATAAACTAAAGTTATAAATCTTGTTCAAATTTGATTCAAATTAACCCAATATTTATTTTGTGCCATTACACCCACAAACGAAAAAGTTATTTCGAATCAAAGGAAACACTTCGGGTATTTTTTTCAATTAAAAAAAAATAACATATGTAACCAACCGTGACATTTGAGACATAGGATGTATGGGTAATATTATTGGTTGATATTGAAATATTTAAAACAATACATGTGGCGCCATCTAATTTCGTTATGTGCAATTAACCGTCTGTGTAAAACAATAAAGTGTTAGTCTGTTGAAGCTACTCTGTGTTTTAATAGGTTATGGGCCCAGTCTCATATTTCGCGATAAAAAGTTGGTTTTTCGATCTACAAATTGTAAAATATCGTATTCTCAGTAGTTACTCGTTTGTGGACTGTATCCTATGACCAGATTTGTTCAGATTAAGAACTGCTGTATAGTGTGAAAATCGTTTTACAAAGTTAACGTTCTTGAACAATGGCCGCCAGTTACATTGTAAATGTACCGAAGCTCAAGGGTCGAGAAAACTACGATGAGTGGGCGTTTGCCGCTGAGAATTTTCTCATCCTAGAAGGAGTGGACATCAATGTGAAGCCAGCAGCCGTTCCTCCAGCCATTGATGCGCAGAAGGCAAAAGCGAAGCTAATTATGACCATCGACTCATCGCTTTACGTTCATATCAAGGACGAGAAAACTGTTTATGATGTGTGGGAACGTCTAAAATCACTTTTCGATGACTCGGGATTTCAAAGGAAGATCAGTTTGCTACGAAATCTTATTTCTATCATCTGATAAGAAATAAATCTCAATCTCTTTCTAATCTTAGAGGATTGCGAATCTATGACTTCATATGTGACCCAGATTGTGGATACGGGACATAAATTAAGAGGAACAGGTTTTCAAATTACTGATGAATGGATTGGATGCTTGTTATTAGCGGGATTAACTGAAAAATTCGCCCCGATGATAATGGCCATAGAGCATTCGGGAATGACCGTGAGTACAGACGTCATTAAATCAAAATTATTAGATATGAGTGCAGAGGTTGGCAGCTCTGGAAACGAAAGTGCTTTCTGGTCGAAAAGTTGGCAGCGTAAAAAACAGGTTCCTACCTCTAAGGATGGCAACAAAAACGCAGAAATGACAAAGTCAAAAACGTCATCTTCGAATTCTAAACCTGTCAAGACGATTCGATGCTATAAATGTAAACAAGAAGGACATTATAAAAATCAGTGCAAGAACAAAGATAAAGAAAGCACAGTGTTTAGTGGTTTTTTTTCAAACTCAACATACAACAAAACGGATTGGTATGTTGATTCCGGTGCCAGCACCCATATGATTTGTGACAAAGAACGTTTGTCAGATATTTCCTATAACCCGTACGTGAAACAAATTCTAGTAGCCAATAAAACAACAGTACCAGTGTTATGCTCAGGAAAGACGAAGTTGACTACGATAGTGGATGGTTCAGAGCACGATATTAGCGTGCAAAGTGTCATGTGCATTCCTAACCTTACAACTAATCTTCTCTCAGTTAGTGAGTTGATTCGAAACGGAAATAGAGTGACTTTTGAAGAAAATATTTGCAAAATATATAACAAGAACAATAAACTTGTTGCAAAAGCACATATAGTGAATGGAGTGTACAAGTTGGACATCAAAAAGGAGTGTTTATTGGCAGGTTCAGCAATGCAAGAAAACAGTATGTTATGGCATAGACGGTTGGGCCACATAAACAGTAAAAATCTGAACAGTATGAAGAATGGCGCTGTAGACGGGATTTCCTACTCCGATAAAGCTGAAATTGACAAATCCCAGTGTATCACATGTTGTGAAGGGAAGTTAGCGAGATTGCCTTTCTCACACAGAGGTTCCAGGTGTGACAGTGTATTGGAGGTTGTACATGCGGATGTTTGTGGTCCCATGGAGACAGTATCAATAGGAATGGCAAGGTATTTTCTCCTATTTATAGACGACTACAGCAGAATGTCATTTGTATATTTTCTGAAGTCTAAGAGCGAAGTAATGATGTACTTTAAAGAGTTCAAAGTTATGGCAGAAAAGCAATCAGGAAAGTTCATCAAGGTACTGAGAACAGACAATGGTGGAGAATTTTGTTCAACAGAATTCGATAGTTTTTTGAAGAAAGCAGGGATAGTGCATCAAAAAACAAACCCTTATACCCCAGAGCAGAATGGCATGTGTGAAAGATTAAACAGAACTGTGGTTGAAAGAGCTCGGTGTCTTCTGTTTGATGCTAAAATGGAAAAGAAATTTTGGGCTGAAGCGGTAAACACTACAGTGTACCTGCGGAATCGAACTTTGGCATCAGGTTTAGAAAAAACACCTTATGAGCTCTGGACTGGAAAAAAGCCAAATCTTAGCCACATTCGTGTTTTTGGAAGCACTGCAATGGCTCACATTTCTAAAATAAAAAGAAAAAAATGGGACAAGAAGGCAGAAAAGTATATTCTTCTTGGATATGCAGAGAATACCAAGGGATATAGATTGTACAACCCTGTAACAAAGAGCATTATCACCAGCAGAGATGTTGTAATCATGGAGTCTAGTCAAGACTCAGACATGGTTCAAGCTGTGGTAGAGGAGAAGAAAGAAGAGGGAACAGCTAGGGGAGGAGAAGAACAAGACCAGACCATGAGTGAACATACAGACCAAACATACATGCCAAGTGACCAGGATTCTTCGTGTTCTACAAGTTCTGAAGAGTTCTGTGATGCTGTGCCAGAAAAGATCGATATAGAACCAATTGAAAACTTAGGCACAGGAAAGCGTGTGAGAAAACAACCAGAACGGTTTGGCTACAGTAATGTATGTGCAACCAATGATAACGGTATTGGTGAAGAAAATCTAACCTATGAAGATGTTATGAATAGCAATGAACAGGAGCTGTGGTGCCAGGCAATGGAGGATGAGCTGCAGTCGTTCCGTGACAACAAAGCATGGGAGCTAGTGGACAAGCCCAGTGATGCTCGTGTTGTTCAGTGCAAGTGGGTGTATAAAAAGAAGTTAAATAGTGATAACACAGTGAGGTACAGGGCCAGATTGGTCGCCAAAGGTTTTACCCAAAAAGAGGGAATTGACTATACAGAAACTTTTTCACCTGTACTTAAATATTCTACTTTGAAATTGTTATTTGCTATTAGTGTTAACTTAGATTTAAACATCACCCATTTAGATGTTACAACAGCTTTTTTAAATGGTCATCTTGAGGAAACTGTGTACATGCAACTACCTAAACACTTAAAATGTGAAAATAATGTATGTAAAGTCTTAAAATTAAAAAGAGCCATTTATGGATTAAAGCAGTCAGCACGTGCTTGGTACATGAGGGTAGATAATTGTTTACAGAAGTTAGGATATAAAAACTCTGTTCATGAACCATGTTTATATGTAAAATCTTCAGGAAATGTTAAAACTTTCGTAGCCTTGTTCGTTGATGATTTTTTCATTTTTTCCAATTGTAATGAAGAAGTTTTTCACCTAAAGGGCGAGTTAAGCTTCAGATTCAAGTTGAAAGATTTAGGTGAATTAAGGCAGTGTTTGGGTATGACTGTTACAATAGAAAAAGATAAGATTTGCATTGACCAGAAAAAATATATAGAAAAATTATTACATAAATATAATATGGAAGATTGTAGAACTGTAGGGACCCCTATGGAGGTAAATTTGAAGCTAGAGAAAGGTGATAATATAACTAGTAAATATCCTTATCAACAACTAATAGGTAGCTTAATGTATCTTTCAGTTCTTACAAGACCAGATATTTCATATTGTGTTAGTTACTTGAGTCAATTCAATAACTGTAATGATGAAACCCATTGGACACATGCTAAAAGAGTTTTGAAGTATTTGTGTTCTACAAAGTCTTATGGTTTAATGTATGTAAAAAATAAGTCAGATTTGGTTGGATATGTAGATGCAGATTGGGCCTCAGATAATATGGATAGAAGATCCTATACCGGATACTGTTTCACATATTCAGGATGTATTGTTTCTCATGAATGTAGAAAGCAGCAAACAGTGGCCCTGTCCAGCACAGAAGCCGAATACATGGCCATCTGTGAGGCTAGTAAGGAAGCAATTTTTCTGAAAAGGTTGTTATCAGAACTCATTAATAGAGACGATGTGCCGGTATTATTGTATAATGACAACCAGAGTGCACAAAAATTGTCAAAAAACTCCATGTTTCATAGAAGAACCAAACACATAGATGTTAAGTTTCATTATATTAGAGAAGCTGTAGAAAAGAAACTTGTTAAGATTGAATACCTAAGTACTTTAGAAATGCCAGCTGATTTATTCACGAAAAGTTTATGTAAAATGAAACATACTAATTTCATGCAAAAAATAGGTGTTGCAAAATTGTATTAGAACTTAATTAGCAATACATATAATTTATTGTTTTTGGATTATTTCAATAAGAGGAGATATTGGTTGATATTGAAATATTTAAAACAATACATGTGGCGCCATCTAATTTCGTTATGTGCAATTAACCGTCTGTGTAAAACAATAAAGTGTTAGTCTGTTGAAGCTACTCTGTGTTTTAATAAATATTGGGTTAATTTGAATCAAATTTGAAAAAGATTTATAACTTTAGCTTATAAAAACATACTAACATTTATAAGTCTTTTCTTAATCCTGGCTCTCCTAACTAACATTTTGACTACTTCATGAATGGTTCTTTGTGATATGTTGCATACCGTTAGAAAGAGTATCAACTAAAGAACTTTTTAAAATAAAGCTAAGTTCAAAATGGCTTTTAGTTTTTGGTATAATAAATTTTGAAGTTGTACAATTTCATACATTTAAAAAAGAAAATAACTTTGGTAGCTCGTAAGAAATTTTCTAGAAACCAGTTCTATCCAACAAAGATTTATTTAGATTTAGAAGACTTTGGAGAATACAACAAAATTTATTTTGTGCCATTACACTCACAAACGAAAAAGTTATTTGGCATTAAAGGAAACATTTTGGTTATTTTTTTCATTTGAAAAAAAAAAACATAGGTAAGTAACCAACCATGATATTTAGGACATAGGGTGTATGGGTAGAACCTAGCTAATGACCTCCCAAATCCCTAGAAAAATTGTGTCGGTCCATAAACCAAACACCCTGTATAAAGATAATGGCATAATATTTCAATGAAGAATCATAAATCTGGCTTTGTTTTAGTTCGTAGATTGATTAGAATTTTGTTATAATAGTTAATATTACGAGAAATTGCAATTTTCCGACAGCCAATTTCAAGCAAACGTTAAACATTAGGTTTTCTCCTGCCATTTGTATTAAACTGGTAACACGAAAAAATCTAAAAAAAATATATATGTACTGGTCATATAGTCCTCAAGGTTGTAGGATTAGAATATTGAAATAAAAATTGAATCGACGCAAAAAAAAAACGATATTCAAAAGCAATATTGATCTAAAATGTATGCATTTTCAGCGTCCATTATATTCCAAATAAACTCAATTTTATCAAATAAATTAATATGATATAAAACTTCGATCTACAACGAATACGTTTTATTAGTTTTCGTTTGTCAATATAATAAGACAAAATTACAATAAATAAAATTGGAGCACTATAATTCTGCGTCAATTCAGCTCGCACCTCAGTCTCATGTCAGTCTCGTCTCTAATTTTCGTCAATAACAATCGACAATCGTCCGGAGATCAATATTATTATCGAGTCGTATAGGCCGGTCGAAAAACTTTGATCCAGGAAGTAAAAATCAAAAATTTGCGTAAAAAATTTAACAGCCCTCTTAATGCGATAACGATCACACTAAGAAACAGGAGTTTCGGAGTCACAGTTACATCTAGGAAAATCTAAACTGGAAATCGAAACCACTCTACACGATATGCAGCAGGGGCTCGCTACCACTTAGCCATAGAGAAGAAACGAACGACCTTCCTATTCATTGTTAAAACCACACTAGACCTTTTCACCTCAAATCTACTGAGCAGATAAAAAAAGAAATTAATTACTTGAAAACCCAAACAAAATGTTGTAAGTACCTATACGTACTTACTATAACGTACGTAAGAACTTTACTAAAAAGGGGAGATATTGAGACGCGACGAGATTCTTGAACACTCGTCTAATACTCTCGAGAGCACGCCATGTAGATATTAGTATGGTAGATATTTGCTTTCTGCCTTCCTGCCTCAGTTTCTTGCAATACATAGCCGCGAGCGCTCGTGCCGCTCAAAACGAAATATAACGCGTTCCGTGACGAAAATCCGAGACGCATTTTCCGGACATTTTAATTTAAATTCAACAAAAACTTTAAAAGTACGTTATAATAACAAAATAGTGAATTACCTTTTAATTTATTTTTTTGGTGAATTTCAATAATAATACATAACAACAAATTAAAAAATATAGGTCGTATGCGTATATATCTATATCCAAGGTGGAAAGATATTTTGGTACCCGGGCGATACGCCAAACTGTGTTTGATAGAATTCTGTGACGATCACCATGTGATTAGTAAACATTGATGTCATTGATATTTAATTTAAGTATTTGAAAAATCTTAAACAGGCAAAGACAGTTAGGACAATACAATAAGCATCTATAATTAAATGAAACAATAGACCATAATTTACCATTAATAATCACATACCAAAAACTCATTCAAAACAGTGTTTGAATTATGTGCAAGTGAAAACATAGAGAAATTTTTCTACACAAATACTAAGGCAATGACATTGCCATGAATGTGCCAACGAATAAAATGGATTCGGAGGTGGACCTTCAGACTCAGAGCACCTCTCGTCTGCAACCGAGGAGGTCTGGACCTCCTAAGAAGTCTACAGCCTCAAAACTATGGGACTTATTGCAACCCCTGGCCAGATTATGGGGATTGATCACAGCTGTTGGTTAGTATGGGAAAATATTTATATACGTATAATATCCATCTGCTTGAATCATCAAGCCGTCTTTTGGAAAATAAATAAGTTGATTTCGAAAAACATTTCAAACAAAAACCCTTCACATTAATTACATTCAGGCTCTAAACGGGGCGCCAGCTTTTTCCTAACACGGACTGTTGTAAGAAAATTAATTAAACCCATACAGCGAGAGGAAAATTGGCTCAACAACGCGTTAGACTACATTACTCAGATATCTACTCCATTGGAGGACATTTTAATAAAATCAAAACATCTGTTCGTGTCATTGAATAATCTCGAAATAAAGTTTTGTAGGACTATTGAACAAACAAGTGCCAAAAGTTGTGCCCATTGCGTGTTACAAGATAATTTGGTAAACAATTTCGGCACCATCTGTGAGTGGCTATGAGAAATACTGTGGCTTGGTAATATGTGTGACGTATACTTATTTATGTATCTACTATCCAAATGTATTTATTTGCTTGCAGTCGACTATATGTCAGAATATGTTTCCTCATGTGCTTGGTGTGAGTAAATAATGTTATTGTGTTTTTATAGGGATTATGAAATGTAAGTACATTTCGTATCTTTAAAGACTTTGTAGATAGTCAGTTTGTAAATAGGAGTAAGGAAAGATATTGTTTGTCTTGATTACTTGTTCTAGATACAGAGTGAAACACAATATAAGCGCAATCTTCGGTGGTGATTCAGAACACCAAACGAAAAGTTATTCGGCTCTACAAACTATTTTATTTGTTAGGGACAAAAACAGTTACATGCCAAGCTTAGCGGTGAGAGTAGCGGTGGCCCAGTGGTGGCAGCCCCGACTTACGAACAGTAAGTCGTGGGTTCGAACCCAGGCAGGCGCATTACTTTGTGTAATTTATTTCATCACCACTGCTCTCAAAACGGTGAAGGATAACATCGTGAGGAAACCGGTATGTCCTAGAAACAAAAATTCGAAGACATGTGGCATCTACCAATCCGCACTGGGCCCGCGTGGTGGATTTGTTGATTGCCCATTTCCTCTCATAGAGAGGAGGCCTGTGTTCCAGCAGTGGGAACATTAATAGGCTGGTGATGATGATGATGATGATGATGATGCCAAGCTAAATAAAGATTCATAAATTAGCACAATACTAAGGAATACATTTAAACACAATCTATGTAATTTATTGCGTCAGCCGATGCGATATTTTGTACGGGAAGTCCATATTTTTATTTTCTATACCCCTTTAGAAAAAACCCCCCCCCTCCTTATGGAAAGTTATCCAGTTCAGTGGTCTGAAGAGGTATTGTTATTATTCTGTAACACTGTATATCTCCATAGAGTATAGTTTGGTGTAGGTATAAAACTATCTACGTGTTTAGAAGATAATAGTGATTAATTTATAGTGATTTAATAGTGTTGATAAGCAACATTTACTAAAAACTAAGTACTTAAGTATTACAATATTAATTGATTTATTACTATCAACAGTGATATGATCCACCTGCGCATAAGACAGCCTCTATCTAGAATCTTGATTATTTATTCATGAGACTGATAACATTGAGATTGATAACATCTATGTCTAGAGATTAATTTGTCTGGCATCTAGAATAGTCATCGACAAATATGGAAGCAAAGCACCAAAACAAGATTACAAATCCTACGAAATTGTTTTTTACGTAGTAATCCACCACGCGGGCCCAGTGCGGATTGGTAGATGTCACATGTCTTCGACTTTTTGGTTCTAGGACATGCCGGTTTCCTCACGATGAATAGCTTAACGAAGCCGAAAGGCACTTGTTCTCCCCGTCACCAAAATTTTCACAGAATGTGTATTTCTGTTGTCGCTTTAACAACAACAACAATGATAATAATGGGAGCTCCCCACTGATATTGTTTTTTACATTTCTGTGGAGCTCCCCTATTACGATGGTACGGAACCCTTCATGCGTTGATTCCAACTCGCACTTGGCCGTTTTTTTAAGCACTGGTCCGTACTTAAGCTTTATTGCAGAGCTTGATGTCCTAGGTCTCGATTGTCAGACCCCGGAGTCTGGATTTGTGCTAAGTTATTGCCAATATAAGCTTGTTCTCGATATGACTTGGGATTTATTACTGGCGAAATGTGGGTTAAGTTTGGACCTCCAACATCTGCCTCAGCCCCTTTGAGCAATACTGAAAGATATTAGAAACACAATCGGGCACCTGTCGACGAATAGCAGGCGAGGTAAAGTTGACAGCGGACGATACGAAGCCGCCGCAGACGACGTGTCGCAGCGACACTACTGGTTTCTATGTATTTCTATGAAATTCCCTCGGAAGCAAGCGACATGAAGCTAGCGACGCGTCGTCGTGCCGCAGACGCAAGTGTCGCCCGACCGCTGATCAGTATAGTGTCGCTGACACCGAAATGCCGGGTTCGAAATCATGACTGCAGCGACATGCAGCGGCGACATGAAGTGACGACACGTCGTCTGCGGTGGCTGCGTGTCGCCCGCTGCCAACTTCCACCTTTAGAGCTAGCAAAGTACATAGAAACGAGTTTGTTGCAATAACTTGTGGAGACAGATCTCTCGCAGGCATCGGCTTTGTGAACGTTCAGACAACATCTGTTATATAACATTTCGCCTG
The DNA here is from genome assembly GCA_905147715.2 of Xestia xanthographa. Classification (NCBI taxonomy): domain Eukaryota; kingdom Metazoa; phylum Arthropoda; class Insecta; order Lepidoptera; family Noctuidae; genus Xestia; species Xestia xanthographa. The sequence continues at coordinate 22,762,213 of LR990653.1, read as the reverse complement.
TATTCCCCGTTAGGCAGAGGTGTTTCTACCTAATAGTAAACTGACATTTTGCCAATTGAAGTCCCATTTTATAAGGGGCGAGCCTATTGCCATCAACCGGGTACAATCAAGACTTCGTAGCTGCTACTGAGATATACCATATTGATGGAGAAACACAATTGCACTCTTCCCGACCTTAGAATCGAAACCAGGACCACAAACTCAGCAGGCAGTACCTTCACTACATATTATAAAGCAAAGTCCTCCGCCGCGTCTGTCTGTATGTCTGTCTTTCCGCGATACCTAAACTCAAAAACTACTGCACCGATTTTCATGCTGCACCAATGGAAAGAGTGGTTCTAGTGGAAGGTTTTAGTATATAATTTGTCAAGTTTTTGTAAAAATTGGCTAAAATATAATGGATATCTGTCGGAAGTGTCGGAAAAAATAAGCCGTCTGGGAGCTTTACTTTTGGTCGTGATAACGGACATCCACGCGGGCGAAGCCGCGGGCATCAGCTAGTTAATAATAAATGTTTTACTGAGATGGAACCTACATCTGAACTTTTGTTTCTGAATAAATAAATACTACACGTTTCTTCAGAGAGAAAATTGTCGATAGCTAGCGTTTCGTCGTCGGCAATGGCACACGTGCTCTAATAAGGTAAAACAAAACGACAATTTCCAAAACCTGCCGACACGACTTACGTACGGAGAAGTAAAAAACCTCCTACCTGTCTCTTCATTATCCTTATTGACTTACGAGGTACCTCCTTAAACATTGTTACTTACGTGCGTCCAAATCTCAACTTTTAAAATAATATTTAACTTTTGTTGCGGAAGTATTTTCGTTTGCAGTAAAAACGCTTTGTAATATTCGTCAAGGTTTGTGCGCAGGTCTGACTCAACCCATATTGACTTCAGGAAAACTTTGCTGTATAAAGATGAAGACGCACAGTTTGCAAAAACAACAAAACAGTTTCGTTATTATACTGGTTTAGGTACTGGAAAAGTTTTGTGGTAATCGGTATGATCATGTCATGTGGAGGAATGAGGAAAATGTCGCGAGGGAAGTTAGTTTGAGTGTGAATGGTAAAGGAAGACCGAAGAAACGGATGGATGGACTGTGTGAAAGATGATATGATTTGACAGGGGTTGACTTATAAGATTACGACTTTAAGGTGCAAGTTGGCAGCGGGCGACACGAAGCCGCCGCAGACGACGTGTCGTCGCTTAATGTCGCCGCGACTACTGGTTTCTATGTATTTCTATGAAATTCCCTCCGAAGCAAGCGACATGAAGCTAGCGACGCGTTGTCGAGCTGCAAATGCAAGTGTCGCCCGACCGCAGATCAGTAGAGTAGTGTCTCTAGTATTATTACTGTACTCTGTGGAGTAGTGTCGCTTACGCCGAAATGCTGGGTTCGAAATCATGACTGCAGCGACATGAGGCGGCGACGTGTCGCGGCGACATGAAGCGACGACACGTCGTCTGCGGTGGCTTCGTGTCGCCCGCTGCCAACTTGCTCTTTAATAGAGAATAATGAACATCACTTTTTTTGTTTAAAACGAAACTGTTTTGAGTCTGGTGCACACTCTAGTGTTTAGTCAGAGTATTTAGTCAAATAGGCTATCTGACTAAAATACTCCGAAGTGAGTGTGTAGACCTGGTAACCACTACGCATCGCATTAAAAGTTAACGTTTGGCGCGTGTCACGCGGAATTTGATGTTTATTGTTTGACATATACTTTTGTTTTTGTAAGGATTTGTTTTCTTATTAGTTAAGTTTTATTGTAAGGCAAGCCGGACTTTTCAGCTGATAGATGCGCTACTGCTCCGAACCCAAGTCTACCATAGCAAAGTCAATCTCTACAGATGGGGGTTCATGGACGGCTCAGATCTCAAGAGTGTATGCGGCGTGTCTCTACAGACAATGGCCAACCTTCAATCTTGTGCTACATGCGCTGACTCCTGTACACTTGACGATCTTCGACTGCATCAGTGAGCGGAGTTCGCATAGCTGAATTATGGGCCAAATAATAGACTAGTGGACGTCACGCGGTTTCAACCGCGTATTGCCGTTCCCATGGCAGTACGGGAATAAAATATAGCTTATGTTACTCAAGGTGAATGTAGCTTTCTAATGGTGAAAGAATTATTGAAATCGGCGCAGACGTTTTTGAGTTTATTCATTACAAACATACACACAAAAATACAAATCTTTCCTCTTTATAATATTAAAAGTAGAAGTGTAGAAAAAGACATGCTGTGCCGACCCCAAATAAATTTGAATAAGGGCAGGAGAATGATGATGATAATGATCTATTAAATGAAAATGATGATGATAATGATCTATTAAATGAAAATGATGATGATAATGATCTATTAAATGAAAATGATGATGTTATAATAATGATCTATTAAATGAAAATGTTGATGATAATGATCTATTAAATAAAAATGATGATAATGATCTATTAAATGAAAATGATGATGATAATGATCTATTAAATGAAAATGATGATGTTATAATAATGATCTATTAAATGAAAATGTTGATGATAATGATCTATTAAATAAAAATGATGATAATGATCTATTAAATGAAAATGATGATTATAATGATCTATTAAATGAAAATTTGAAATCGACACGCTAAGAAGAAGAAGGTAACACATTCAGAACTGCCTGATAGCATACTGAATGGTTTACGACTCATTGTCACAGCAAAACGCTTATATTTTACTATTTACTATTATGACTTCCAATGCCTCCGGTATGACCGCATTTCCGATTCAACATGCCATTGATACTGGCTATGAGACAATTCAAACGGCAAAATGGATTTAAATAAATTACGAAGAAGGTTACTAAGATAACTGAACCTCAAATGAGTTATTGAACACTTCTGAATTGGTGTTCCGAATTTGAAAAGTATTCCTTTTCCAAAAATCCAATGCAAATGAGAGATAAGGGACTGGCTAGGCCTCAAGTGCCTTCTTTGATCTCGGGGTCACACATTCCTGTCGGTCCCTATGGAATTCAAAAGCGTGAATGTTATGTAGGTGGGTAGATACTTTATGTATTGTAAAACGTACATTTACATTTGACTTGTGAATCTCAAACACTGCGTCTTTACATTAAGATGAGTGTTTGTGTGCAGAAATAATATAGAATAAAAATATGTTATAGTTAGTAATATATTTGAATGTCTTCAAAATGTGTAGATGATGATGTAATGATGTTTGTGTGTGATGTGTGATGTGTGGTGTGTGTGTGATGTGTGTAGGTGTATTGAACAGAAAATGTTCATATATTCACGTATGTACATACGTGGAGATATATGAACATTTTCTGTACAACATTATTATAGTTAGTATATGTAGAATTATGTACTTAGTAAATAACTTAAACCTGCATAACCCAGTGGTATGACCGTCGGACTGCCAAAGTCATAAGTTGGAACCATCGTGAATGGTGACATTCGGTGAAGGGAAACATCGCGAGGAAACCAGCATGTCTGTAAGCTATTTCTCAACGGCATGTTAGGCCAAGGCGGCGGCCTATGAGCGACATAGAAACTCTTACTCTAGGTTAGTCACTAAAACCACATGAAAAAGAAAGAAAGTACGGTAACGTTTCCACTTTTGGAACATAGGCTGTACTTCTGGATCAGAAAGCCGTCATCCTTCAAGCGGGCCCAATGCGGATTGGTCGATATGTGGCAGCCAATTCGTATAACACAGTACATAATGGCGCGCCGGATTCAATCAATCAATCAATCATTTTACTATCAGAAATCTTAAGGCCCATAAATAAAATACACAAAATTACATTACAACATAAAAATTATATTCATTACTAATACATACAAAACATAACTCATAAACTATGAATTAACTATGCCACACGAAGTGGCGGCGTCGTGTTACGTTGCGCGGTGTCACGCAGCCTGCCGCAAAAACGTCGGTAGAGTACCTACACCCTTCGACCAAAACAAAAAATTGCCGGATAAAAAAAATTATTGCTATTATTAAAAATCGTCACCGTTATGTAATGCGGCGTCCTCACATTCAGCCGGATTGTGGTGGCGATACGTTCGAGAAAGCGGCGTCCAACGTTTAGTCTTATTGTCAGCAAGAAGAAACGACTGAATAAAATACTGAAAATTCCGAAAATAAGGCGTAGTCGACGTAGCCCCGCTACGCGAGGCTCCTATTTCTGACTGCAGGGTTTAAAGTAACCTAACTAAACCTAAACGTCGGATGTCCGAAGTACCGAGCTCGCTTCGCTCGCTTTCAATAACGGCGTATATTGACGATGCGGCGGTTTGTATTTGGGCCGCACGTTGACGAACGTGCAGTTCTCATTCAATGCGGCGTACTTTATATTAGCCGAATTGTAATCCGGCTGAACGTGAAGACGCCGCATTACCTACATAACAGCGACGTTTTGCAACCCGGCGCGCCTTTATGTAATACGGCTTGTTATACGATATAATAATAATATAATAATAATCGTTTATTTCAGGCATTAGCCCATATAACTCAGTTTACACAATTATTGCATAGAGATTACCTGCGTCAGATAAATCTGCGTCTAGCCACTGAATAGATAATGGTACAAGGTCTAGCGCAAATATCCTGGGTTGTTTGTACTACATGATGATAAGGCTGTTATTCAGTGATAAGGTGATCATAGGTACTCTTTTATCATGCATGATTCATCTTCATCTATCACGATATATTTTCAACGTAAATAAAAAACACTTCCTTGACCGAATTACCGAGAACGCACCGCTCAAACCACTGACAACTGACGTACGAAGATACTTATGTGAAAAGGTAACACAACAGCAACCTTATTGCGAAGAGAATAAGATTGCTGTCACCTTGAGAGACTTGTCAGTGGAAGCATACCCAAGATCAAACTACAAAAAGATCAATGTGATTCTGACATTGATGCCAAGACAGAGGGTAAAATGGGTATAAATGGGAAAGGTCCGTAGTGAAATCAATCGAATAACACATAACATCACGCCTGTAATCCCCGAAGGGTTAGGCAGAGGTACCCATTATAGTCTCCACCAGATAAGTAAGAATTAAAGGTCATTGCTCTTTCCTTAATTTCTCTGCGTAGGTACCCCGACAATACATTATGAATTGTTTTTTATTACTAGAAAAAGTCAAGGATCACGATAAAAGTCGTTTCGGGACAAGTTTATGTCATTATTTCTGTTTTCGGAATTATGTATATGAATAAATGTATGCGGGTTAATGACCTTTAATTCTTACTTAACTGGCGGAGACTATAGTACACCCACATTTTGCCAGTTATGTTTAAGTCCTATGTAATAGGGGGCAAGCCTATTGCCATCAACCGGGCACACTTCCAGACTGGCTGCTACTGAGAAATTCTTGATGGAAAAACCCAATAACACTTTGCCTGACCTGGGAATCGAACATAGGACCTCGTGCACAGCAGTCGCGCTTGCGACCAATAAGGCCGAATAAGGACCAATAAGGACCAACAAGGACCAATAAGGACCAATAAGGACCAATAAGGACCAATAAGGATCAATAAGGACCAATAAGGACCAATAAGTTCCAATAAGGATTAATAAGGATCAATAAGGACCATTAAGGATCAATAAGGCAGTCAAAAAATCGAATACTGAAGCACAAATCCTGAGCAGATTAAAATAAGATTTGAAGTTAGCACCCAGAAGGAAAGCGAACGAAGCTAAATAGCACCAACCACTTTAAGGCGATCCAACATTACAATTTAATTGAAACGCCAGCGAATTTATTGTTCTAAATCAGAAATGTTTCTCACACAATTCAATAAAACAGAATGGAACAGTTTACGAGTATGCCTGCATTAAACAATGAGCGGAAACTAATTTCTAAAGTTAGTTTTGTTTCAATGGAATCTAAATGTTTGGCCTGTTAGTGTTTCAGTTCGGTATTCAATAACTATGCATCAACTTTGAACATAAAACCGTTTTAGAGACGGACTGATGGACATAGATCAAATGGACGCAGAGGGTTTAAACGTCCGGGAGAGTTAGGTTGACTTGACTTGTATTTTAGTTTTCCGAGGAAACTTGTTGATGTGGAGAGGATTCTAAAATAAGAGAGTATTACGCTTAAATATATTTGATGGGTCCATATTGACTCACCTAAAGATTTTTACCCGAAATTGTTCTTCCTAATGATTTGTAATCCGAATGATCACTCTTCCTAAAATTTTTCATTCTAAAGTTTTCATTCATACTATTTGTAGTGCTACCGGCGATGTTCATAACACTCATGTTTCCGAAAATTGTAATTAATAATATCATTAATGTGAACATATTTAAACTCCTACTGTTTTTTTATCATAACGCTTTTATCCCTAAACATAATTACCATAATCTGGGGTGGTGCAGCCAAAACAAAATTTCTAACGCTAGAAAGGGCACAACGCGCTCTTATCAAGTGCATGTATTTAAAAAAAAAGAGATATCCTACTGAAGACCTATTTCGACTTAGTCATTTGCTCTCAGTCAGGAAACTGTATATAACACAAATTACTTTAAAAAAACATAAGTCTCTTTCCTATGATGCTGGCATACTGTCAAAAAGAAGGAAAGACATGATATTAAATGTCCCTAGGACAAGGACTTTATTTGCCAGTGTGCAATTTAGCAAACGATCTGCAGCGCTATACAATAAAATCAATAAATACATCTACATTTATCCCATAAACTACTATGACAGAAAAAATAAATAATGGAATGGATACAAACGCTGACCTACAATGATACCGAAACACTTCTGAAACCTTGACACATACACATAGGTACACACACTCACGCTCACTCTCTCTCTCTCACATATACTCACTCACAAACTAACACCCACTCATACACACATTTAATTTGTAAGTTAATCTTAATCCTAATTAGTCTTAGGGCCGATTTTTCAATGGTCAGTTAAACGACGAGATAAGATTAATTCCACAGTTAACAAGATTCTCAATTTTTCAATTGACAGATAGTCTCTAACGGCCAGTTATGCTCTCTAACTAGCCATGTAATTTAACTGGCTCTTTACAGCTCAGTTAGCACGTTAACTGTCGAAATATCTGACGTATTTGTCATTACGCGCGTTAGTGTTTGTAGGTTATATTTGTGTTATTATGGATCATACGGATATTTTTGATTCTATTGACGATGAAACAATGAGGAATTTTCCACTGACGTTTGTCACGACGCTTCAGTATATTTCAATATATGGCGCTCTAGTAAAATCCAATGAAAAAAGAATTTACAACGTATTATATTATAGGTCAATGGTAAAATCTTATAAAAGGGCAAAAAAACTCAACACATGTCAAAATTGTATACTTAGTAAAATTTATTTATTATAAATTGTTGTTTATAAAGTGAGAACTGTAAAGAACCTTTTTTCTGTCAAACATTTGTAAGAGAGAGACCCGATAATATGTCTTTATGGGACGATAAGAAATTTCAAAGAAGTTTTGGTCTCGAAAATAGTACTGTAAAATTTTTATTAGCACTCATTGGAAGTAAAATCGCCAATACAAGAAACAGGTAAGAAATATTAACAAGGTAACAAAAAAAGGTAGATAATATTAACACGGAGACAAACCGACAAGGTTTAAGGTTATGATTCCCGTGTTATTATGACAACCGCTGCCATTGCGTTGAAAGTTGTGCATCTCTTTCTGAAATCTGTAAACGTACATAAGCGCGTCTCGCTCTCGCAGATGTAGAGTGAAGCTAGTCACAAAAATCGCTCAGTTAACTAACTGGACGTTAGCAAAGCTTTGAAAAATTGAAACTCTCTAGTCGTTCGTTAAAATCTCAGTTAAATTTAATGAACTGTTAGCTAGCTGACGTTTTAACTGACCATTGAAAAATCGGCCCTTAGTATAATAATAATACGCTGTGCTTTTTGTATAATACGACCTGCTATGGAAGAGCGGACTCTCCTAACACAGGCACTATCTGCCTAAAAGGAGGATCCAATCACAAAATTTTGTTAAAACTTAAACTTGTTCTACCAAAAAAAAAAAAAAAATTTACTCATACTGAGACAGAAACATTTACTAAGTGTAATAAAAAATATATGTGGGTAGAAGATGATATTTATAGTTTTAATTTGAGGGTATGATTATTATTTAGGGGTATGCTTTACATAACGTAGGTACTTATTACTATAACCATACCTGAGATAATTATGTCTAAAAAACCAACTGTTTAGAATGATTAAAGGTCGTTTCATAGATTTTTGTCTTAAATGAATTAAATTCAGGTCAGATTGTCGTCTTGGGGCACTATGAAAAAAATACTTAGAAAAGTTTCGCGACCAATTTCGAGGTAGCGCTCGCAGGCCGCTGCCGCGACACCGCTCGCTGCGCTCGCTCGACTCGCGCGTAGTTGGTCACAGTTCTAACCTAACCTATGGATATCTTTGCAGGTACACACCGCTATAAATATATATGAAAACATGTATTTAACTACTTGTACTGTACTATTATTTGGCATACAATTAACGAACCTCCAGATTTAGCAAACTGTACCGGCAAAAAAATCCCTTTTGGTTGCCAAAATCAGTAAATGATCACCAAAATTAATCCCCATTTTATCGTGAAATTAGAACCAAAATTTTATTTTTGACCACCAGAAATTGAACTGTTATGCTCTTGCATCCGAGTCGAGGGAGACCCGGTCGACGAACCCCCGCTTCGCGGGGCTCCTACTTCTGAATGGTTTATAAAAAAATAACTACGAAGGGTATGGCGGGGTCTATTCGCTCGCTTCGCTCGCTCATTCGACCCCGCCATACCCTTCTAACCTAATCTATCCATGTCGGGGTGCCCCAAGTCGGTCTAGGCAAAACTAGTTTGTCATCAACCACCTCATTAAAATTTGGTGATCAATTGATATTTTAGGTGATAGATGGTAGTGGTCACAAAGTTAATTTTGGTGGTCATTACATTTTTTTATTATTTTGTATGGTACTATTATTCTTATATGTTATACATGTTATATGTGAAAATAAAGTTACGCAAAATTAATGTATACTTCGGGATGGTCAGGATTTATTTCACTAGGCTCGAGCTTATGTGGGCAGAAGACGGGTTTCGTGCTAATGAAAACACACTGGATGCGATACACTATTTTATTTCACATTGCACGGTTCGGCATGGTAGTTTCCATGGAGAAGAACCGGCAAGAAACTCCATGGTTACTCTTTTCAAACAGATACATTGAGTCTAACAAATTACTTGACATTACACTTTGACACATTAACACTGGGCACAATGATTCGGGTACAGTTTCTAGACTTCTTAACTCCGCTGCGATCAGACATAGAATGTCCGCCCCTCCGCGTGTTGTTAATATCAGGACTCGGTAGAAGCCGCCATGGTGGGGTAGACTGGTAAGTAGGTCGCGTGATGTCACCACTGGCGCGCTTTCGATACGTTCGCCCGTCCGTACTCATGACCATATCCGACTGATTATTATGAATAAAAATAAATCTAAACAAAAAAGATATGACTTTGAATAATAGTGTAAAAGATGGTTATGTTGAGAAAATATAGGAAAACAAATAAAAGTATAATAGATGTTTATTGCTACTGATATTATGAAGTTGAATGCTTCGGAATTATGAACATTAGAGACAGAGTAGTTAGGAATTGTGATTGTTAGGATGAAAAATGTTAGGAAAAACATTTTCAGATTTCCAATTATCGGAGTTGAAAATGTAGGTGAACTTTGGCGCACCCATATTTGATAGTATGCTGAAATATATTTGTATAGCTTCTGCCAGCGGCTTCGCCCGCGTAAAGTTTGATAATATTGTCCCATGGGATCTTACTACCGGAATAAAAAGTAGGTATAATATGTTTTAATCCAGGTAACTACTAACTGTGTAATTATTTAATTATCTCTGTAATTTATTTGATTCTGTTATTTGTTGATAAAGTGACAACCGAAATACAGCATCTTTTTTTTTTATGGGACAAGCCCGCCACACTGTTCCCAAACCACTGTAACTCCTGAAAGCCAGAATCAACAGTGGCGACCACCAGAAAAGCGCCAAGACAATGAAACTCGACGAAGTCCCAGAGCATATTATCTAAATGCTGATTTTAGAGATTATGTCGAAAGTTTCTAGCAGGAATAAAATCTCATGCTTCTTTGCCATTCTTCTTGTTTCAATTTTACAGGTGTTAAATTTAATATTTCAGGTTACCGACAAGTAATATTAATTTAACAGTTATCGAAAATATTCCCGTTTCAATTTTATGTAAAATTCACGAAACTAACCTTATCGTTGTTATCTTACGCCGTGCAAGTACGTAGGAATCGATTCGATAAATCTGACAGTTATTCTCGACAAAATTAGTGTTTATCTTTGTTATAAACTCATTTTGTCGAGAATGACTGTCAGATTTATCGAATCGATTCCTACGTACTTGCACTGCTGGTGCTGTCTATTTATTTTATCTCATCTCAAAGAAAGCGGGTTTCCACGTGTTTTCACATCTGTAACCAACTGTACTCGTTTTATTTGTCTAAGAATTATTATAACTGACTTTGTTCTCTTTGTGCTGATACTGTGTGTGTGTGCTCTCAATTAGATAGGTACTAGGTTATGCCCTCGGTTTCGCCCGCGTGAAGTTCGATAATTGTCCCACGGGATCATTCTACCGGGATAAAAAGTATCCTATGTGTTAATCCAGGTTATAAACTATCTGTGTGCCAAATTTCATCCAAATCCGTGTAGTAGTTTTTGCGTGAAAGAGTAACAAATATCCACCCATCCATCCTTTCTTATTAAACTTTCGCATTTATTAGTAGGAGGAAGTAGGATAATTATGATACTGTACGTGGCCAGTATTCTAAGTAGGTAGTAAGTACTCCTCGTGTGATTTGACCGGAGAGGAGCTCGTGGCTAAATAATAACAGCCGCTCGGGTCGATCTTTAGGTTAAGCCATGCTTGCCTAGTTTGGTCTGTGGATGTGTGACCACTCTTACATACCGAGTTTCCTCCGTGCCTCGGAAAGCACGTTAAGCAGTTGGTCCCGGCTTTTTATTTTTTTGGGACAAGCCCGCCACACTACACTGTAACTCCTGAAAGCCAGAATCAACAGTGGCGAACACCAGAAAAGCGCCGAGACAATGAAGCTCGACGAAGTCCCAGAGAATGAATTTTACTGTCTTGGATCCCGCAAGGAAATTAATCAGAAAAGTATAGCGAAGGAGTAGGAAAAAACCGTAATTTCCATTTCCCTCCATATCAGCAGGAGACAGAACGAAACAAGGCCATTAGGCGTAAAGGGACGTTTACAACTGGAATAGGCTCAGTTGCCTAGCACCACGGATAAAAATATTAACATTAATGGGTCCTAAGTTGTGAGCTATTATATTAAATTCCAATAATAGGTATGGCAAAAACGCTTAACGTACGGAAATTTGTTCTAGTTTCTACAAGGTGTGTGTAGTAAATAACTCCGGATGTAACCTGTACACTATCTAACATAATATTGCGTTCATTCTGCCAAAGACTGCACTCCCATAAAATGTGATGTAGGTACTGATTGTTCATATTCGCAGTCAGATGTGGAACATTGACAAAAAGGCGAGTCAACAAGCTTGTAGGAAAATAATTTACTCATAAAGTTACCATGACCAGTGAGAAATTGTATGTCCCGGCTGTCATTTCTGATCTTTGAGAGTTGTTACAGGTAGTCAGTGGCCCAAAAAGTCAGACAACCAGTCTTACCAAGGGGTATCGTAATACCCAGTACTAACTGGGTTGTGGAGGTCAGATAGGCAGTCGCTCCATGTAAGATACTGGTATTCAGCTACATTCGGTTAGACTGGAAGCCGACCCCAATAAAACTTGGGAAAAGGCTAGGCAGATGACGCGATATGTCCGGAATCTGACCTCAGCACGATATTAACTGTGATTTAAGGAGCCGCCTCCACGAGCGAGAGAACCGCGGCGATTTGACGTATTTCTATACGAAAATATTATAATAATAATAATATAATAATAATAATAACTTTATTTAAAGAAATCTTAGACATAGGTTACAAAATATTTAACAGGCTAATTTAGGTCAGTATATATGTGGTGTAGTCATCTGTAGCCGAACTAGGCAAAGCCTGTATTTCGACTATCAGCGCCGCGCCAAACCCCTCGAGTATTAAACATATAAAATTGCCAGTAACATTTCATTTGTTTCTTTTACAATGAGGAAATGAGGGATTTTCTTTTTAGCTCTTCCCTAGTTGCTGGATAGATGGCGCTAGGATTAAGTATGATAATGCAAGGAACGGAACCTAAAAAAACTGATTTTAACAAAGCGCGAGAAAAGTTGGTTATATTCGGAAGGTTAAGCAAATGAAAGTGTCAGTCAACGAGAGTATGTGACGTGACACAATGTTTTTTTTTTCAAGCGTTTTGGCTTTGGCATAGTAAGTTCAACGCCATCTATAGAGTTCTTGGAAACTAAGTTTTTTTTTTAAAACCTCAAAAGGAAAACCTCTCATTTTAACAATTTATAATATATTTACTTAAACTAAGTTTATTGCCGCGATTTTCTCGCTCGTGGAGACGGCACAAAAGAGAGTATAGAAAAACGTGGCAAGGACGATAATATCGCCGCGATTCTCTCGCTAGTGGAGGCGGCCCTTAATATCTATTACGACCTTGTCACAAATGTTTGTTTTTGACATAGATAAAAGTATTTCAGGAAAACAACAATGAGACGTGTTTTTTTTATTGTATGTTTTGTTTACTTCCTATTTACACCTAATAAAAAATGTACGTGGAAAATTATCCGACAAACAAAGAACGAATGGCCATGATGAATTTTCCAAAGGTTTTCTCCACAATAGACCCCTAAAAAAACGATAGGCCAATAATGAGCGACATTCATCAGATGGGTGAGCTATCCATTGCATCGTCTAGGAGATCACACGGAGCTATAAATATCGCGTTCAAGGAAGCGTCTAATGCGCTCCTATTTATACCAGCAAGCGTGATAAATCTTAGACCGAAATGTTTTCGGGATTCCTTTTCAATTTGCTTGAGTAACGTATCGCAACAAGTTATTTCGGGGTGTTTGGAGCTATTGTAGGAATAGGTAGACAATGGTTTTGTTTTGGTTCATTATAGAAGTAATATTGTGAGTGAGTGGATGTGGATTATCGATCAAGGATGATCTACATGTCTAAATGAATGTACATCTAAATATGAGTATATCAGAGGAAGTTTGAAAGTTGCGCCAGTTACAGAAAAGTTGAAAGGGAATTATCGACTGTCTTAGTATGGGCATGTGATGAGGAGGGAAGAATCGCATGTGACTAAAAGAGTGTTGAATAGAAATGTGGATGGATGGAGAGCGAGAGGAAGACCAAGGATACGATGGATGTATTGTGTGAGGAATGATATGAGGGAAAAGGTGTAAATGATAGCGTGACGGTTGACAGAGGAGAATGGAAGAATAAAACGTGTTGCGCCGACCCCAAGTAACATGGGATAAGGGCAGGAAGTTGATGATGATCTAAATGTCTACAATATGTGTACCTACTGAAGATGTTGTAATTGGTGATCACTGCAGAAGTGGTATTAGCTTTGATTCGTTGTCGTGAGTGGCATCTACTTAGCGTGGGGTCCTGGGTGCGATTCCCAAGTCGATCAAAGTGTTTTCAGGTTTTTCCATTAGTAGGTAACTTCTCAGTACTAGGCCATATAATCGATAATTATCTCTATCAACATTTCGTTAACGGCTGTCATCATCATCTGCCTTTTCCCAATTACGTTGGGGTCGGCTTCCAGTCTAACCGGATGCAGCTGAATACCAGTATTTTACATGGAGCGACAGCCTGACCTCCACAACCCAGTTAGTACTGAGTAATACGATACCCCTTGGTAAGATGGTTGACAGACTTTTTGCGCCACTGACTACCTGTAACGACTGTCAAAGATCTACAAATGACAGCCGGAACCAACAGCTTAACGTGCTTTCCGAGGCACGGAGGAAACTCCGTATGTAAGGGTGGTCAGGTCACGTCATTTCGTTAACGGCTATGAACGGTTAAATTGTAGACTGGCCTTGACTAAAACTTGACACCAACGTTTTGGTTTTTATTTGAGATCCTCTTGTGCACGAAGAATTGAATTGATCATATCATTTAATAAAACCTTTAACATAGTCTGGAAATTGATGGCGTGACATCTTTGGAATGTACGTTATGCCATTGGTCATGCTGATCTCACCCTGGTCGTGTCGATTTTCAGTATTTTGGGACTTTAGGGGAAAAGGAACAGAGAGTGCACTTGTTTACGGATATACTTGTGCACTATAATATTTTCTGCGTACTTGGCCAGTGTCCGTTGAAAAATGGAGCCAATCGGGACCGATATTCAGTCGGGAGAATTTTATTTGTGTTATTAGCAAAAGGCGTAGTGCGCATTGTGTCAATCATAATTACTATGGTTTTGTAAATATTGTCACTATTTACAGTGTGTGTGTACTATGCCATATCGAATGCCAAATAATCGAATATCAATTGATCGACAACTATACATCGAACTTCCAAATAGGTACTCGAACGTTCATAATATCGAATGGGTATCTCATGAGATATCTATAAAGTTTTGAGAGACCATTGAAAAGGGGGGATCGTCCGATCAGACGGGTGTGTCATGACGACGGCTGTTACAAGATGTCTTTTCATCTGCTTCAAAAGTACAGTCAGTGTCTTGCATGATCTTCTGACTTTTCTAACAAAGAAGAAGAGGTCATGAAACGTCAGGTAATGCAGGCTACTGACTGTACAATAGCATCACAGTACTGCCGCACAATCGAAGACAATAAATAATCAAGGACGGTCGTTCAATTCAAATTAGAAGCTGACCTGAATATGCCCGAAATATAGCTGATGACATTTCAAAGGTGGGCGGACCTTCTGTGCTCATAACTCTTTGTCCGTCGTAGCAACGTTTGTATTGCTGTTATGTAGTTTCCAATTTGCTAGAGTAACGTATTGCACTTTACTTTGCACTGTTCCAGCAGCAAGCAGACTTTGTTAGTCTGCTTCGGCCTCATCAAAAAATATCCGCTGAATTTGGCATTTGGCAACCTGTGTGCCAAATTCAACAAAATACATCGCATTAATATCATTCCGCATTATTAATAATTTAATCTGTGGTGGGTATGGTCAGTGTTAACGGAATTTTCCACCAATGAAAACCAAACAATATTCTCAACTACGCAATAAAGTTTCTTTGATTGATTTGATCATGAATAGTGGGTGTGTACGCAAACCGGCATGTCTTGTTGATATGGGTCAATTTCTTTACATTGATTTGTTTATTGTGTTGCAAAAAATCAAGTACATAGTACATACGCATTGCTCCACTCAGTTCCGTCAATGAATATTAATTGGCTATTTATTAACTAAAATAGGGTGACCATATACAGTAGGAGCATATGAATCTGCTGTGCGTTAAAAGGAATGTAGCTATATATACGTAGTTGCTGCAAGATGACAATAGTGGTCATTGCCCTTTCCCTAATATCTCTTCGTACGAACCAAAATAAATGAACCATGTATTGTTTTTCATTAGAAAAAAAAATGTTGAAGATCACGAATCACGATAGATGACGTTGAACAGGCTTATTTTTGGTTTTTAAAGTTAAGAACTTTCATAAATGACCACCTAGTCAATGGTGTCGATTCTATTGTGCACAAACTAAACACTAAAAGGCAGTGCGAGAAAAGGACGGCTATAGCTATCAACTAAGTTAGAGATGTCAAACTAGTTTATCCCTTGGGCTTCACCGTGTTTTTAGTCGACATGTTTTTACGTGCACCCTTCATTTGTAAGGAAATATTAGTTTCAACTAAATTTGACAGCTCTAAATTACGTCCGTCTCTTTCTCGTTTTATTAGCAAGAAAAAGATAACAATAGTCTAAAATTAAGTTTAGTTTGTGCACAACAGAATTGACACCAATGACCGCTAATGGTGCCGATTCCCTTGTTCACAAACTAAACTAAATTTAAGTTGAATGCATCTTTTTCTTCCTATTTCATTATGAAAAGGACAGAAGATAAATATTAGTTTAATCCTGTCAAATTAGTCAGCACCTGACGTAATTTGATGTAATTTTAGTAGTCAACTTTTTAATCGCGTCTAAAACTTGTATGGCGCTGATTAATTTGACAGAAGATAACTAAAATTTATCTTCTGTCCTTTTTTTTTATGAAATAGAAAGAAAAAGATGCACTGAACTTAAATTTGGTTTAGTTTGTGAACAAGGGAATCGGCACCATTGTCATCTTAACTGGCACCAACTATAGTTGGTACTGGTTCAGTCCTATTTTTTTCTATTTTATTAACATTTAGCAAATTCATCGTCAACACGACGAAGTACAATACTTGACTGACTAGTTGGTCGTGCGCGTGGTCGCAAGCGCAACTGTTGAAAATGAGAATTTCCATCAGGAATTTCTCAGTAGCAGCTATGGAGTTTGGATTTATGCCCGGTTGATGGCAATAGGATTGCCCTCTATTACATGGGACTTAAAATTTAACTGGCGAAATGTGAGTGTACTATTAGGTACACCTCTGCCTTACCCTACGGGGATTACAGGCGTGATGATATTAAGGCGACTACAGCCCGCGTAGTATGGCGACGTAGAAACGGGGAAAGACTCGACAAATCTTTTGTTCATCTGTCATTTTGTCGATATTAAATAGACAAAATGACAGATGAACAAAAGATTTGTCGAGTCTTTCCCCGTTTCTACGTCGCCATGCTACGCGGGCTGGAGCTAAATTAGCAACTCTATTTGTAATAAAGTTCTAATCAGCTTGCACTACAAAGTGGTTGTTACGTCAGTCACTGCGGGCCGAATAGTGCGAAATGAGTTGTTTTTTGCGATTTACAAACAATCTATTGATTGGACTGGAAAAATTAAACACTATAATGCTAATGTGTTGCTTGTAGAATTATTTGCCAAAAAATCAAAATGATCGCATATGTATTTTATTAGTACTTATGGATTTTACTCGTTTAAAGAAATTTTTAGAGATAAGTTCGTGATTTTTTTTATCGAGTAAAATTAGGTGTATTATGTTTTCAAAACACTATCGTACTAGGATATATCCTGAAGAATATCATATATTTTTCTGGTTTTGTTTATTGCAGTGAATCATATTCTTTTTTGCATTATAAAACTCGCGTTTAGCTCCTGTAGTCCCCTTAATTTGACATTGGTTAACATAGCAGGAAATATCTTCATCTACTCGTCTTATAACTTGTAACAGAAACTTTCTTCACTCTTCATTGAGTTCTGGAAATTCAAAGTTCCTATGTAATGTATTATGGTCCCGTCTCACGTCTCCACATAATGTGAATGGTAATTTACTTCATTCATCCTCATAGGCCGTGGGATAAGGGCGGGTAATTCTATTGTTGTGTGTGTTATTTAGTTAGGGAGTATCTGTAGTGGGTTTAGTGAGTATAAATTGTATGGTTAGGTACGCACTAGTGTCGATTCTGTTGTGCACAAACTAAACTTAACTTAGGCTATTGCTTTTTTTTTTCTCTCTAATAAAACGAGAAAGAGACGGACGTAATGTAGAGCTGTCAAATTTAGTTGGAACTAATATTTCGATACAAATGAAGTGTGCACGTAAAAACATGTCGACTAAAAACACGGTGAAGCGCAAGGCATAAACTAGTTTGACATCTCTAACTTAGTTCATAGCTATAGCCGTCCTTTTCTCGCATTGCCTTTTAGTAAAAGATAGCAATAGCCTAAATTAAGTTTAGTTTGTGCACAACAGAATCGACACCACTGTATTGAAAGTGATATCTAATAAATAGTGGTGGCACTAATAACAACCTACTGTCGAGGCTGTTAGGCTCGGCAGATGATGATGATGACTTCTTAAGTCTACACCAATAAGGAAACAGATGGATGAGAGACGCACAGAGGCCTATACACAGAAGTGGTGACTCCGGGATGAAATGATGATATAAAGGGTGTAAAAAACCTCTTAACGAAGCCGAAAGGCACTTATTCTTCCCGTCACGTCATTGCGATATTTTGTTGCTCTACACCATACCTGGCAACCTTCTAGTTATGGAGATATGGTGTCAAAGTTCCAACTTTTTGACAAGTTTTGTTTTTTTAAATAGAAGCTTAATGTAAGATTTTTACTTTACACACCTTCACGAACCCCGTAATATTTAATCCATCCATCAGCGTTTTGAGTGCGTAACATTGAGTTCTACCACAAAACATGATTTTTCATTCCAAAAAAAAAGTCGTTTCCCAACAATAATTTTTGCGTAAAGTTACTTAGTTTGATGTACAGAGTGCTTGGTTGACGGCTTCGTGATGAGGTTGTTTACACACTGTATGAATATTTGGCACTGCATTTACACACTGTATAATATAGTAAGGGACGAGCCTAATATTGCCATCAACCGGACACAAAGCCAGGCTCCGTGGCTGCTATTGAAAAATTCCAATAACACTTTGCCCGATCCGGGAATCGAACCCAGGACCTCCTGCTCAGCAGCCAGGAGTTGCGATCACTCATAGTTAAATGTATTTGACGTAAACTTAGTTTGAATAGATAGATTTCTCCAGATCTTTGTGAATAAAACGTTGTGTAAAAGTTACGACCAACGAAGAAATGAAAGTTTTACTCAAAGTGGACACCTGCCTCTGACGGTTTCAGTTTTTCTTCAGAAGAGAGATTTTTCTTAATTTATTATCTGTGATACTTCAGTTGGTAACTACTTGGGACAGTTTTTAATATCCTCTATGTAAAATAATAATGTAAGTAAGGTTTATTTGCATTGCGAGCTTGCGTTTAATTAAAATTATGAAAGAATTCAATCTGCATTGAATGCCATTATTGCTTTCTGCAGTGTTTTATTAGAAAATTCCTTTGTAGAGTAACTGAGTTCTCGAAATCCATTAATATCGTAAACAGATAAGCAGTTGGATTTATAAGATGGTTTTATATTATAGAGAATACGATTTAAAATAATGCATACAAATTCATACTCACCTGTTAAAATTTATAAATGCAAAGATAATTCTGTCTGTCCGTCCGCGTTGCGTGTGTTCCCTTTTCACACGTTTTTCAATGAAGATTTATTTGCTCTACTAACTATGTTGGGGTCGGCTTCCAGTTTTACCGGATACAGCTGAATACCAGTATTTTACATGGAGCGACTGCCTATCTGACCTCCACAACCCAGTTAGTACCGGGTAATACGCTACCCCTTGGTACGACTGGTTGTCAGACTTTTTGGGCCACTGACTACCTAACGACTGTCAAGGATCTACAAATGACAGCCGGGACCAACGGCTTAACGTGCTTTCCGAGGCACGGAGGAAACTCGGTATGTAATGGGTGGTCACCCATCCACAGACCAACCTAGGCAAGCATGGCTTAACCTAACGGTCGACCCGAGCGGCTGTTATTATTTAGCCACGAGCTCCTCTCCCACAATTGCAGTATAGAGGTGTTATAAATACTGGAGGTACAAAGTCAGGAATCCAAACTAGGATATCCTGTGCTATGGAATCCTGCCCCCCTCGCCCCCCTCGCCGAAATTAGAATTATCACAGATAAACCAAAACTTAGGATAGGACTGGGACTGAAGCTACATTTAATTTGACGACCCGATTGGCGCAGCGGTAGCGACGCTGCCATACGTTTTTAGGGGGAGGTTTCGAATCCCGGTAGGAGCAAATGTTTGTGTGATGAGCATGGACATTTGTTTCCGAGTCATGGATGTTTACGAAAATATTACGTACTTTGGTTTTCATCAACTCGTCCCAAATGGGCCGTAGGCTTGTGGGACGAGATGATGAACGACTCACGTATATAATAAGTATGTATTTACAAACAATAAGTATCTATGTAGTATATCAACTATCTGGTGTCCACGACACAAGCCTCGTTGTTTAGTGTGGCACTAGATGGCGCTGTGTGTAATGTCCAGCAATATTTATATTTATTTATTTATATTTAATTTTCATCGTTGTTTCGACAATTCAAAAGTGCCTGTAACTGGCTTACTTGAAATAAATGCTTTGATTTTGATTTTGACTGAGAACATTTTTTGCCTTGGTGGTGGGCAAAAACTAATTTAAAAAAAAAACTTAACTAAACTAACCCAGACAGGCGCATTACTTTGTGTAATTTATTTCATCACCACTGCTCTCAAAACGGTGAAGGAAAACATCGTGAGGAAACCGGCATTTCCTAGAACCAAAAATTCGAAGACATGTGACATCTACCAATCCGCACTGGGCCCGCGTGGTGGATTATAGCCCATTCCCTCTCATTGAGAGGAGGCCGTGTCCCAGCAGTGGGAACATTAATAGGCTGATGATGGTAAGACCCCGTACACACAGTCAATCACACAGGCGAAACCGCGGGCAAATAGATATACAGGTAAAAGCTAAAATGTATACAAATATTGAGGGCACAAGGTAGGTACAGTAAGTAGGTGGGTGCTAAATAATTAATGTTTCAATCTTCAGCGCCTTCGGTACAGAGTGCCGAACAAAGTTTGTGATTCTGTTCGCGCTTCATTGCTTTGTTTTAGTGCCCATCACCTTGACTAATGGAGCTGACTTAGTGACAGCATTATGATAAGTAAGTTACGATGTTGCTATATAATAAAAAGGAATTATAAAGACTATAGATTTATCTATAAACTATTTTTAGAGTTGAGAGAAGTTTTTTTTCTTTTAATTTTTTCCCACTCTCTGAATTTCTCGTAGGTAGTGCGTTTACAGAAATTTAAACTCACTTATGTACACAAACAGGTGAGGGGAGGGCAGGCGCTCGTGGCTAAATAAAACAGCCGCTCGGGTCGATCTTTAGGTTAAGCCGTGCTTGCTTAGGTTGGTCTGTGGATGGGTGACCACCTTACATACCGAGTTTCCTCCGTGCCTCGGAAAGCACGTTAAGCTGTTGGTCCCGGCTGTCATTTGTAGATCTTTGACAGTCGTTACAGGTAGTCAGTGGCCCATAAAGTCTGACAACCAGTCTTACCAAGGGGTATCGTATTTCCCAGTACTTACTGGGTTGTGGAGGTCAGATAGGCAGTCGCTCCATGTAAAATACTGGTATTCAGCTGCATCCGGTTAGACTGGAAGCCGACCCCAACATAGTTGGGAAAAGGCTAGGCAGATGATTTATGTACACAAACAGCCAAACCCTGAAAAACTACCTGTAGGGCATACAAATATTTGCTGCAGCAAATACTGCCAAATATTTGCTGTTTTTTTTTCTGCAGCAGCACTCTTTCTTAGTTAAGGGTTATACCTACTCAAATTAATAGAAGAGCGTTTCGGAAAATGTAAGCCGGCTCATTATGGGTGTGTCCTACCGCCTACGGTCTATCCTGAAGTCAAAGTACTTAGTTCTCACAATTTGATGTTGTTTTGTTCAGTGGAGCACTGTTCAATGTCAAGATGTTGGACTAAGCTTAATAAGGTACTTCGTCATATCATAATAAAAGGAAAATTCCGAAAAATAAAAAAAGTTGAAAATTAAGGTAAATTTTGGTAGGTATCTACTTACAAGTTTTCGCAAAAATCTAAATTTGCTCATATCTTTTTATCGTGTTGACTCAGGACCATGATTTTTATACAACTTATAGGGACTATAAAATCTCAGTATCTGGTATAAACTGGCTAGGTCCACCCGTTCCTGAGAAAATCGGTGGTGACAGACGGACAGACGGACAAGAAAGTGATCTCATAAGGGTTCCTTTTTTTACCTTTTGAGGTACCTACGGAACCCTAAAAACGAACAGATCCTAGATTTTTTCACTTACCTACGTTTACAGTGCAAATCTTTTAGGAAACATTTCTCACGATTCTAGCAATGAGCACCGAAATAAGTGATGGTGTCGATACGCAAGTCATTACATTAAATGACGTCATAACACAATCTGCCATCGTCTACAGCTGTGCGTGGGTCTGTAATAGCTATAGTTATAACCTCACAAAGAAACCTCTGATTACCATAATCACCCTGACAAATCGAAAACAATAGAATTATATATTGTGTTGAGAAAACTGCCGATGACCCAGTCAGCTGTTCAGCTGGTTAAAATGAAGGTTGATAGGTTCCCAGCTTGAATCAATTAGGTACCTATAACTGCGTTACTTTGAGGAGTCTCAGGTGTCCGTTACCTGCACGCTATAAACCTGAAGCCACAATAAACGTGGCCACTTACTCTGCTCAAACATTATAATATTATCGATGTAACATCGAAACGAAAATAAAGAAATAGTAGATTGTATGACAAGGGAGCAAAATAGTATTTTTACGGCGAGGGCTCTATTTTGATTCCAGAGCGAAGCGAAGGATTCTAGAATAGAATCCCGAGCATAGCGAGGGATTCTAAAATAGAATCCTGAGCGTAGCGAGGGATTCAAAGTACATCGCCTGAGGGAAAAATATGTTTGCTCTCGAGTCATATACTCTACTTTTCATCTCGTTCTATGAGAAAATAAATGAGAGACACTTTTAAGTAATTAATGAATAAGTTTAATTAAAAAAATGACATGAATGTAAAAAAGGTCAATTACAAATTTATATTTATATCTAATACACTGGCAAAATTTTGAAAATTTATTGTCACTGTGTGTGTTTTGTTTGGGATTGATATAGTTGTGGATTTATTAATACAGGTGACATTTTTATCACTTTCAAAATTAAATGGGTATAATAGGTGAACGGAGTAGAAGCAAATGCCACACTTAGTTTTTATTTTTAATTCAAAATTTAAAAAAAAAAAAAGTTTTTTCGTTTGATTTGAAATTCGATATTTTACATTTTTTGTTTTTTAATTTATCTTTCTTTGTTCTAATATGAAAAGTTTACTTGAAATTTGTAGTGATTTTTGATGATGGATCAATTCTTTTCTAAACTGTGGAAAAAAGAAAAACAAAACTAGGTAAGGCCATAAGCAAAAAGTGTTTTACAGAACCTACTAGAGTCACTCCATCTTCTGCTACTTGTATAGATAATATTTTCTGCGATTGTGATTACTTAGATAAAGCAATAGTAAATTGTCTACCCTCTGACCATAGCGGACAAACTGTAACCTTCAGGTGTAATACACCCCCATCGCAAAAAGTTCAAATTAAATTTAGACCTATAACTTCTAGCAGATTAAATAGGTATAATATTTTGCTACAGAACAAGTTAAGCGTTATGGGCCTTGATGATATTAATATAGATCAATTGTATGATCGTTTCTTTTCAATAGTTCACACGGAATTCAACAAAACTTTTGAAAAGAAGACAAAAAGTATTTGCCCTAAATTCATATTTAGTGATTGGGCAACTAGAGGTATCAGAAAAAGTAGGGAAAGACTATTTGAGCTTTATGGCCTTAAGCCTTTTATAAACACTGAAACTTTTAACAAGTATGTTGCTAAGTATTCAAACATTTTTAGAAATACATGCAAGGTTGCTAAAGCACTGCACATTAGCAACAAGATCAAAACAGCAGAAAATAAAATAAAGACAGTTTGGAAAGTTATAAATAACGAGACTAACAGGAAGAAAATACGTAACACTAGCTACACATTAGATACAGCATGTGGTCCTAAAAGCTCTAATCAGGAAGTAGCTCAAGAATTTGTAAAGTTCTTTACCGATATACCACAAAAAACAACGGAGGCTCTTATTTACTCACCTGAACTCTCAATTGGGTTATTAAAGGCGAATGTGTCTGGCTGCCTGGTTGAATTTAAATTTAAACACATTAACCCTATGATTGTTATTAAAACTTTCCGGCAAATAAAAATCAAACTAACCGAAGATCTATGGGGAATGTCTGTCAAAGTTTGTACATCCATACTTGAGACTATAGCCCCTTACTTAGCTTTAATTTTTAATTTATGTGTAGACCAAGGAGTTTTCCCTGATTTAATGAAATACAGTAAAGTCATACCTCTTTTCAAATCCGGGGACAGTAAAGATACTAATAATTATAGACCTGTATCCGTGTTACCAGTTTTTAGCAAGGTTTTTGAAAAAGTAATGCTTAATCAAATGCTCTATCATTTTAACACCAACAGAATCTTACATGATCAACAGTATGGCTTCACCAAGGGACGTTGTACAACTGACGCCGGTGTAACCTTATTAAAGCACATATTTACTGCGTGGGAAGAATCACAAGACGCCATAGGATTTTTTTGTGACCTCTCCAAAGCGTTTGATTGCGTAAATCACGACACATTACTTTTGAAACTTGAGCATTACGGACTGGGTAAACTTGCACTTAGTTTGGTAAAATCTTATTTGAATGATAGACAACAACATGTTCAAATAAATGGTGTTAATTCACAGGGGTTAAAAGTAAAAATGGGGGTTCCACAAGGCTCAATATTGGGTCCTTTCCTTTTTCTAGTATATATAAATGATCTACCCTATTTACTGAAAAACCAACCTCAAAATATGGTGTTATTTGCTGATGACACTTCCCTAATTTTTAAGATAAATAGGCGGGCCCAAAATCTAGATGACGTGAATAATGCCCTACTTCAGGTCCAAAATTGGTTCACAGCAAACAATTTGGTATTAAATGAAAAAAAAACCAAATGCATAAGATTTGCTTTACCGAATGTTAAAAGTAGTGATTGTGATATAATATTGAATAAAGAGAAACTTGAATTCGTAGATAAAACGGTTTTCCTGGGGATTACGCTTGATTCAAGGCTACAATGGGGTTCTCATTTGACATCTCTTGCGGGGTGGCTAAGTTCAGCAGCCTATGCCATTAGAAAAATCCGTCAGTATACTGATGTAGATACCGCTAGACTGGTTTATTTTAGTTACTTTCATAGTATAATGTCTTATGGCATTTTGCTGTGGGGACGGGCTGCAGATATTGAGTCTATATTTATTCTGCAGAAAAGAGCCATCAGAGCCGTATATAATCTTCGTAGGCGCGATTCTCTAAGGGAACTGTTTAAGGATATTGGCATCATGACGGTACATTGTCAATACATCTACGAAAACATAATGTACGTCAGAAAAAATCTGCACCTTTTTGGTAAAAGTGGTGACAGACATAATTACAGTACTAGAAATAGGGACCAACTAGTTCAGCCAGGATTCAGACTCGCTAAAGTAGACTCATCTTTCATGGGGTACTGTTTGAGATGCTATAATAAAATTCCACAAAGTATTCTTGAACTGAATGAGACGAAATTTAAAACATGCATTAAACGCACACTATGTAAGCAAGCATATTACAAGTTGAGCGATTATATCGCTGATAAAAATGCTTGGCTCAATGCTGGTCCTGCTCCACATGGACAGGGGCGCATAAATTGATAGCATTAAATTGTATTGTTGGAGCTGCTGAAGATTGTACAACTATCTTTGCATTGTATTATAGAATCAATCTCTTTAGTATTATATAAATGCATAGCCCATATTGTGTGAGTACTATGTACTAGAAAGCTATCATTCACTGGAAACCTACGTCTTTTCTTGACTTGAATGTGCCCTGGCGGTTTGGAGTATGTCATGCTCACTCAATTGTCTCGCTGATGGTGGCGCATGTGTCGGATCATTTAGTTCCCTTCAAAATGGTTGAGTTGAATGGTGCTGATCCATGCGTCATGTCCGTGAACGGGCGCTGTCAGTTGTGACTGGTCATCTCTTGGTTGCCATGGCTTATTTGAATGAATTATTTAGAATTGTATTTTTTTTTTTGTTTGTGTGTTTTTGCTGTGGACACTTTTACCGTGCACATCTTGCTACATTGTTCTCACATAATATACCATCTCAACGTGAATGATGTAACCAAGATTTTGTAACAATATTCTGATTTAAAAGAGTGTCCATGGAGTTTCTTGCCCGTTCTTCTCCATAGAGATCTACGCTAGGGAATGGGCAACTACAGTACTTTCACAGTTTTTATGTCTTGTGACTGGGACTGTAGCTACATTTAATTTTCATCTTTGTTTCGACAATTCAAAAGTGCCTGTACTGTAACTGGCTTACTTGAAATAAATGCTTTGATTTTGATTTTGATTTTGAAGCTTCTACTCCGTTCACCTAATATACCCATTTTTTTTTTGAAAGTGATAAAAAAGCCATTCAGTATTTTGAGTGTTTGTAATCTCAGTATCTGGCTGGTGCTCAGGAAAAGGCACTGATTCCTTTGATGTAGAAGAGCGTGGTGACAACGGCATGGGCGAGCTATCTGCAGCTCTTAATTTAATATTTTCTACAATGCGGGTGCTGACCCCCGCACCGTACAACAAACACTTACAGCCAGTCATTTATAAATTTTCGTTCGATTTCAATGAACGATTCATGTTCCAAATTCAAATCTCATTACTGCCCGCTAAAAAGTCTAGTGGAAAAAAGAGCTACTTTGCTCCCGCTAAAAGGGGAACAAAACGGCACTTTTCGAATAGAAGGGATGAAATAGTAGATTGTATCATAAGGGAGCAAAATGATATTTTTACGGCGAGGGCGCTTTTTTGAATCCAGAGCGAAGTGAGGGATTCTAGAGTAGAATCCCGAGCGTAGCGAGGGATTCTTTAATAGAATCCTGAACGTAGCGAGGGATTCAAAGTACGTCGCCCGAGCCAAAAATATATTTTGCGCCCGAGTGATACACTCTACTTTTCATCACCCACTATGAGAAAATAAAAGGCGCCTTATAATTTTAACCAACTTCAAAAAGGAGGAAGTTCTCAATTCGACTGGTTTTTTTATGTATTTACACCGATTACGCTAATATTTATGAGTCGATGGACGTGATTATTCTTTAGTTTGATGCGGATTAGTTGCCAATTGGTCCTATAAAAAATTAACATAGTTTGGCCCAGTAGTTTTCATTTTATGAACATTTTTACTTCAGTCGTGTGGTCTAATTTCAACATGTAAAATAAATGCATACCTAATATTTGGATAGGATATTATTAACTAAACTAACTTTAACTAAAAAAAATAAAAAACTTTTTTGCAAAAAATAAAACCGACTTCACAAAACACAAAAACGTTAAAAAATAACTTTAGCTTCAGAAGTCGGTGACAAAAAAAAAACTAAATGAATCAAACAAAGGTCACTTCTGAAGATCTAAAGTTATTTTTCACTTTATTGTGTTTTTATTCTCTGTCACTTGAAGAACTCATTTCTCAAAACAATACCATGAATTTCTAACAATTCATGAAAATTTACGAAAACGCGGTCCGTAGTTCGCGCGTTTTTAATTTGATTTTTTTTTTTATTCAGCCGGCGCGGCGCGACTATGGGCCGTCGTTCCAGCCAGTCTTTATTCAAACAATATTTGCGTTCGATTTCTTTCGGCGCTGTACACTAAGATGTTCCAAATTCAAAAAGTGCGCGGCAAAGATAATTGCGGCGCACTTATAAAGAGGATTAAAAACTCATTACTGCCCGCTAAAAGTTTTTTAGAGAAAACACCAACTTTGGGTGCACTTAAAGGCGAACCAAGTCGTCCTTTTCGAATAGATGGGATGAAAATACTTTTTCATCCCTTCTATTCGAAAAGTGTCGTTTTGTTCCCCTTTTAGCGGGAGCAAAGTAGCTCTTTTTTCCACTAGACTTTTTAGCGGGCAGTAATGAGATTTGAATTTGGAACATGAATCGTTCATTGAAATCGAACGAAAATTTATAAATGACTGGCTGTAAGTGTTTGTTGTACGGTGCGGGGGTCAGCACCCGCATTGTAGAAAATATTAACCCTAGAACCACAACATTGGGTCATGGGTGACCCCACGCACACGTATTTTTATTTTAATTTAGCGAGTTTTGCACCTACAACACTGTGCGTCTAGGCACAGAATAGATAAGTACAGAAGTTGCACTCCTTTGATCTTGAAGAAAGCCGACATTATAAATACCTGAACTGGGCCCGCTCGATCTAAATTGTGCCTTGACGCTACGCGTTAGCGTATTTTATTCGGCGTCTCACTGCTTAATGGTCAGTCGGCAGGGTTGCCTCAAGTACTCAAAATAAAATACCACCAACATTTTTGTATTTTAATGTTAATTAAAACTTTTATAATAACAATTATTTTACTCTATTATAATGTCTCATAATATCTTGCCTTCTCTAAAATCACGATTACTTATTAAATTTAATAGCAGCATAAATGCGAAATCTAACAAATAGGTAATTTTAAGGCCCTTCTAACCCTAAAATTAGCAACTCTATTTGTGGTGGTTCAAACTTCGTTTGAAATACTGTTAGAATAAAGATCTAATCAGTTTGCACTACAAAGCGGTTGTTACGTCAGTCACTGCGGCCGAATAGTGCGAAATGAGTCAAAAAATCTATTGATTGTTTAAAAAAAATAAAACGTAAGTAAGACCTGCTTTAGTTAGTTCAGTTAGTATGCAATGTTTCATGATCTAATTTAAAGTACTTTTTGAATACCCGCGGGTTATTGTTCGATTTGGAGGTAACTTTGGATTTTTTTTCTATCGAGTAAAGTTTATGGAATCGTGTTTTTGTCACACATAGAAGCACACATACTTAGCATTAATCCTCAACTTTACCATATATATTTATTTCAAAATTAATGCT
This sequence comes from Xestia xanthographa, assembly GCA_905147715.2. NCBI lineage: Eukaryota > Metazoa > Arthropoda > Insecta > Lepidoptera > Noctuidae > Xestia > Xestia xanthographa. Next base: position 22,733,554 of record LR990653.1, on the reverse strand, counting down.
GCAGTATTTTAGGCGTAACGGAGGATCGTGCTAAGCCATTTGAGGGATATTATAGCCCTTAAAATAAACTCTGATGGGAAGCATAGACATGGAGCAGTGAACTTTATATAAAAAAGACAATTTTTTTCGACATTTATTAACAGCAACAGTTTATACGGCTTGTCATTTTCACTAGTAATGATTAATGATCAATAAATCAGTCAGTTAACAAACACGAAATACGAGTAGGTAGGTACGCGACGCAAGGTCAAAAGAGCGCGAAAAATTAACGCGGCATACGTACGCAGTAACGCACGGCTGGAGCGCGACGGCCCTAGAAAGCTTGCATATTCAATATGCTCGAAGCGGTAGGTAATTATCTCATGCCTACACACGGAGTGCAATAGCTCTGGTCTAGGTACCTTCCGTAATTGGTAATCAGTGGCCCGTGACGCATGGCGGGGTGCGCACGCTCATTAGGTTCGGAGATATTGCAGTTTGGGGTCACCCATGACCCATGTTGTGGTTCATTTAATTAAATTTGGATGTTGTAGTTGTAGGGTTAAATTAAGAGCTGCAGATAGCTCGCCCATGCCGTTGTCACCACGCTCTTCTACATCAAAGGAATCAGTGCCTTTTCCTGAGCACCAGCCAGATACTGAGATTACAAACACTCAAAATACTGAATGGCTTTTTTATCACTTTCCAAAAAAAAATGGGTATATTAGGTGAACGGAGTAGAAGCTTATGGCATACCTAGTTTTGTTTTTCTTTTTTCCACAGTTTAGAAAAGAATTGATCCATCATCAAAAATCGCTACAAATTTCAAGTAAACTTTTCATATTAGAACAAAGAAAGATAAATTAAAAAACAAAAAATGTAAAATATCGAATTTCAAATCAAACGAAAAAACTTTTTTTTTTTTTAAATTTCGAATTAAAAATAAAAACTAAGTGTGGCATTTGCTTCTACTCCGTTCACCTATTATACCCATTTAATTTTGAAAGTGATAAAAATGTCACCTGTATTAATAAATCCACAACTATATCAATCCCAAACAAAACACACACAGTTACAATAAATTTTCAAAATTTTGCCAGTGTATTAGATATAAATATAAATTTGTAATTGACCTTTTTTACATTCATGTCATTTTTTTAATTAAACTTATTCATTAATTACTTAAAAGTGTCTCTCATTTATTTTCTCATAGAACGAGATGAAAAGTAGAGTATATGACTCGAGAGCAAACATATTTTTCCCTCAGGCGATGTACTTTGAATCCCTCGCTACGCTCAGGATTCTATTTTAGAATCCCTCGCTATGCTCGGGATTCTATTCTAGAATCTTTCGCTTCGCTCTGGAATCAAAATAGCGCCCTCGCCGTAAAAATACTATTTTGCTCCCTTGTCATACATGATACAATCTACTATTTCATCCCATCTATTCGAAAAGGACGACTTGGTTCGCCTTTAAGTGCACCCAAAGTTGGTGTTTTCTCTAAGAAACTTTTAGCGGGCAGTAATGAGTTTTTAATCCTCTTTATAAGTGCGCCGCAATTATCTTTGCCGCGCACTTTTTGAATTTGGAACATCTTAGTGTTCAGCGCCGAAAGAAATCGAACGCAAATATTGTTTGAATAAAGACTGGCTGGAACGACGGCCCATAGTCGCGCCGCGCCGGCTGAATAAAAAAAAAAATCAAATTAAAAACGCGCGAACTACGGACCGCGTTTTCGTAAATTTTCATGAATTGTTAGAAATTCATGGTATTGTTTTGAAAAATGAGTTCTTCAAGTGACAGAGAATAAAAACACAATAAAGTGAAAAATAACTTTAGATCTTCAGAAGTAAGTGACCTTTGTTTGATTCATTTAGTTTTTTTTTTGTCACCGACTTCTGAAGCTAAAGTTATTTTTTAACGTTTTTGTGTTTTGTGAAGTCGGTTTTATTTTTTGCAAAAAAGTTTTTTATTTTTTTTAGTTAAAGTTAGTTTAGTTAATAATATCCTATCCAAATATTAGGTATGCATTTATTTTATATGTTGAAATTAGACCACACGACTGAAGTAAAAATGTTCATAAAATGAAAACTACTGGGCCAAACTATGTTAATTTTTTATAGGACCAATTGGCAACTAATCCGCATCAAACTAAAGAATAATCACGTCCATCGACTCATAAATATTAGCGTAATCGGTGTAAATACATAAAAAAACCAGTCGAATTGAGAACTTCCTCCTTTTTGAAGTCGGTTAAAATTATAAGGCGCCTTTTATTTTCTCATAGTGGGTGATGAAAAGTAGAGTGTATCACTCGGGCGCAAAATATATTTTTGACTCGGGCGACGTACTTTGAATCCCTCGCTACGTTCAGGATTCTATTAAAGAATCCCTCGCTACGCTCGGGATTCTACTCTAGAATCCCTCACTTCGCTCTGGATTCAAAAAAGCGCCCTCGCCGTAAAAATATCATTTTGCTCCCTTATGATACAATCTACTATTATGGTATACTCATACTGGACACACAATAAAAAATACATAACAGAACATACAAAATATAAAATAAAAAAAAACTAGAACACGAAGAATTTATTACGGCATTATTCAGTACGTAAAGCTGAAGTAAATTCTGCATTTACACACTAATATCGAGTATCGTAACGATTTATATTCTGACAATCTAACAAAATAACTTCTCACTTTTATATAAAAACAAAGATTCACAAACATTCTGTTCCACAATTTTAAAACCCAGATATAGGTTATCCAAAGCTCATCCAAAGATAGAAAAATTGACTTTTAAATCAAAGTGAATAGGGTTATGTTATTGGGGGTTGGGTGTGATGTAGCAACCCCTTTACTTGGCTGAAAACAAAAGCGAAAAGTCCTATTGTGATTTCAGCAGCATCCAAAGGGGTGTTTAGTATGAACGGACCAAATCGAATGGACCGCGATCCGTTCAGACGTAGACAAAAAATGTTAACGTCCGAACGGACTGGTGTCAAAAAAAAACAAATGAATAAACTTTGCATCAAGTACACACCATTCAAATAAAGAACACAGTACTATTCCGAAAAACAACAGGAATGAGCATCGTAGTTCAACCTCCTTGGACGAAATATTTAATAACAAGTTCAACTGCAACTAAAATTCGTTCATGAGCTCTCGGAATCTCCAAAATAAACTTCAGCGTAATAATATTAAATGTAGTTCCCACAACAGCCGAGGTATTATGTAGAATATGCATATTATATGAAAGGTATACCCAGGACGAGGGATTTGTTTGTTTAAATAACGAACTATTAGACAGAGGGCTGCAGCTGGAGTAACTGATAAACTGTCTGGCTACATTGACTGTTGTTGTAAAGTATATATACAACTGTTTTTTAAATTGAATGCTAGATTGAGTTACCTCTCTAATGAGCCTTTTTTTTTCGGATGGGAAATCATCAAATGACTCCTCCCGCTCTGGGCGGAGCAGGAAGGAGTGTCAGACTTTTACTGACTAAAACCCATCCATGTTCCTTCATAGCCCTTTGTGTTCCGGGGCCACGGTAGCACTTTCGAACTGTCCCGCAACCCCGGAACAGTCCTGCAACCCCGGAACAGTCCCGCAACCCTGGCCTCTAATGAGCCTTGTGGTATAACTGGTTCTTAGGTAAAAAAAAGAAAATGACGATGTAATCGATTGTATGGAAATGGTATATTAATCTACACTAATATTATAAAGAGGAAAGATTTGTATTTTTGTGTGTACGTTTGTAATGAATAGACTCAAAAACTACTGCGCCGATTTAAAAAAATCTTTCACTTTTAGAAAGCTACATTCACCTTGAGTAACATAGGCTATATTTTATCCCCGTATTCCCACGGGAACGGGAACTACGCGGGTGAAACCGCGTAGTCTGCTAGTATTCTTTAAATTAACGTTATAAGAATGAGGCAAAGTTTCAAAAAATCACTACGTTAGCAGTGATAGCCTATAAGTGGTTTGACCGTCGGACTACCAAGTCATCATAAGTCTCAAATTTGAACCCAAGACATACACCTCTGACTTTTCGGATTCATTAATGCGTATTGTGTAATTATCACTTGCTTTGGTGAAGGAAAACATCGTGAGGAAACCAGCATGCCTGACAGATAAGATATTTCTCGACAGTCGACGGCATGTAAAGGTTAGATAGAGGCCCATGGGCGATATTAAAAACTTCGACATCAGGTTAGGCACTAACCACACGATAAAGAAAGAAAAGATCATTTGCACCACAAATCAGTAAATGCGATTAATAAAAAAAATCGATTTGTCTCTGTAATCTTTAAACGAGTAACAGAATAGAACGACGTTTAAAATTCTTGTAGCATTGAACATGAATCCCGGTGCAAACGGGCCCAAATTGTATAAATCTTACAACCTACGATTGTCAATTGTTTCTTCCTTCCAGTCATCTCAGACGATTCGTGAACGAGTCTTCTCATCTTGTATTTATTCATCCTTGTCCTTTGAAACACAATACCGCCTAGTTTTTGACAATAAATTTGATTTAATATGCTCTAAGAGCTCTTTCGCTTGGCTCTTGGAAACAGGCGTTAGCAACAAGAGTATAAACCTTTGGATAAGTATTTAACCGAATAAATGCCTTCTGCAGAAAATAGTCTTTGTGGACGGAATCGAATTTACGTTGATGTGATAATAATTTCCTTTGATGATAAGGGTCTGACGCAGAATGTGGACAAAGCAATATGTGCACTTGACGCAAAATGTGCACTTCGCAAAATGTACATTTCGCAAAATGTGCACTTCTCAAAATGAGCACAAAAAAAACAATTGTCTACTATTTTTTTATTATTATTTTGTACGATTTTTAGCTTGATCCCATTTGATTGATGTAGAATTGGCATGATCATGCTAAAAATCGGGTCAAAATAATAAAAATAGTGCTCATTTTGATAAGTGCTATTTTAAGAAGTGCACATTTTGCGAAATGCACATTTTTGCGAAGTGCACATTTTGCGAAATGCACATTTTTTCGAAGTGCACATTTTGCGTCAAGTGCACATTTTGCGTCAAGTGCACATTTTGCTTTGTCCACATTCTGCGTCAGACCCTTATCATCAAAGCAAATTATTATCACATCTTCGTCAAACCCGATGAGAATAAACAATATTAGCAAACGGCCTTCGTTGTATCATCATCAATTCTTATAAGTAAGGAGTATAGCCATTTCCTTTAGTAAATTAGGTGGCTGTTGCCCGCAACCTCCATCCGCGTGAAATTATTATAACAATATTAGTTTTAATTTTCTTGCACGAAACTCTAATCCTTTTTCTAAAATAAAAAAATAGTCTAATATACTCCTTATAACATCAGCTATCTCCCTGTAAAAGTCCCGTCAAAATCGGTTCAGCTGTTTCGGAAATTAACCAGAACAAACAAACAGACATACTTATAGACCGAGTGCAGGCAAAAAAAAAGGTTTTTAGTTATTTTGAAATTACAAATAGGCACTTCAGTTTCTATTTATTTTTAAGGATGTATAAATGTCACTGAAAATGTATAAAATCCGTCATTGTATACAATTGTATTTTATAATATGCATCATGGATCTGGCCAATGAATCTTCTGAGAATGATCCTTCTCAGTAGATCCATTTTTTGAAATCAGGATCTAATGAGAAAAACAATTCTCACTAGATCCATCATGGATCTGGCCAATGGATCTTCTGAGAATGATCGATTTTTCCTAGGATATCTATACATTTCCTAAGGAACTATCGTAAATGTGTTACATTCTTGATGTTCTTATGGGGGAATATATAAACGCACTTTAAAAATAATGGTTAACACTTTAAAATGTTTAGCTTAATTTTTTTTTATTTACTGACTTGGGGCAGAAAACCTATCTATCAACCTCAAACAAACAAAAAACAAAAGAAAAAAAAAACCCGAATTCAAATTTCGAAACAGTTATAGTGCAAACCATCTTAAGGTGGATGCTCAAGGGTAGCCCGCGAAATTCAAATGTTCTTACGTTTTTTGCAATTTGCAGGCCAGTGCTAGGTTGTATGTTGATTAAAATTTTGTTTGCGACTGTAAGACGTTATGTAGTTACAGAATTATATTCATCAAAATCATCAATACAACCCTCAAAGTTCATAAAGGTGGAAAAATTACTTTTCCAAGGTCAAAATCATTCTTGCACCTTTATGAACTTGGAGGGTTGTATTGATGATTTTGATGAATATAATTCTGTAACTACATACGTCTTACAGTCGCAAACAAAATTTTAATCAACATACAACCTAGCACTGGCCTGCAAATTGCAAAAAACGTAAGAAAATTTGAATTTCGCGGGCTACCCTTGAGCATCCACCTTAATAAAAATTCTGATTTCAGTTCTCAAACGTGTTTTATTTATTTTATTCACAGAGAGCATTCGTTTTTATACATTTCCTAGTATCATTTCGGTATTACATACAATTCCAAGGAAATGCATACATTTCCCCAGGAAATGCATACATTTCCCAGGAAATGTGTGTATTAAAGAATCTTTGAAACATTATTGCAATTTGGACACATTTCCTAAAGTAGGCTCGGATTTGTATACATTTCCTAGGAAAATAATTGTGTACAATTCTTAGATTTCATAATATATTTCCGCTAACATAAATAATGCTCAGCAGTCAGTATCTTTACTTATATTGTACTGACTATTGTTGAAACTCAGGATTTGTTTCTGAAGGCTCTTTTAGAAGTTCAGTCAACCATCAGTCCTACCTCATCTCATCTCTACTCTTTGCTTGTGAAAATGTCGTGTCCTACTTCTAACATGTGTTTCATTGTTTCAGTGATGAGTGGTGCCGGCACAGAGCTGCTGGTTCTAGGATATGAAATTGCACCGGGTCTACTGTGAGTATTACTATACAGGCTGTAAAAGACCTCATCACGAAGCCGTCAACCAAGCATTCTGTACATCAAACTAAGTAACTTTACGCAAACATTATTGCTGGGAAACTACTTTTTTTTTAGGGTGAAAAATCATGTTTTGTGGTAGAACTCAATGTAACGCACATTATGCTGATGGATGGATTGAATAGTACGGGGGTCGTGGAGGTGTTTAAAGTAAAAATCTTACATTAAAAACTTTAAAAAAAAAACTTGGCGAAAAGTTGGAACTTTGACCCCCATCTCCGTAACTAGAAGGTTCCCAGGTATGGTGTAGAACAAAAAAATGATCGCAATGCCGAGGAGAGCAAGTGCCTTTCGGCTTCGTTAAGAGGTGTTTTACACCCTTTATGATAATAATACCAGCCTATTACTGTCCGAGTTCAGCGGTGGCCCAGTGGTGGCGGCCCCGACTTACGAACAGTAAGTCGTGGGTTCGAACCCAGACAGGCGCATACTTTGTGTAATTTATTTCATCACCACTGCTCTCAAAACGGTGAAGGAAAACATCGTGAGGAAACCGGCATGTCCTAGAACCAAAAAATTCGAAGCCATGTGACATCTACCAATCCGCACTGGGCCCGCGTGGTGGATTATAGCCCATTGCCTCTCATAGAGAGGAGGCCTGTGACCCAGCAGTGGGAACATTAATAGGCTGATGATGATGATTACTGTCCCACTGCTGGGCAAAGTTCTCTTCGACTGCGCTTTAGAATCGTGCGGCACGCGGAGGGGCGTAAAATGGGATAAAGCTGGTAGGGATTGGGTCCCCGATTATAATGCTATCACTCCTATTACTAGGTAATGCATATTTTCGAGAAAAAATTTCTAACCTCAAACCAGCTTCATAGCGAAAACGGAACGTTAAAATGGGCGATTGATAACCAAATCTGTTCCACATATTGTCTATGGTGCAAAATGACGTGAAAAATCTGCAAAACGGAACGTAAAAAAAAAAAAGTATGTTATTGTGTCACTGTCATCAACTGTCATGTCGTTTGTTCATTCCGTTTCTCCTCGAGTTGCTTAGGCAATGTTACTAGAAACTGAGAATGCGACTAGGATAATTTGGATGCAAGAGCGAGCGAAGCAAGCTCCAGAGCTTTCTTATATATGCGAATAGACCCCGCCATACCCTTCGTGGTTATTTTTTTTTAAACCACTCAGAAGTAGGAGCCCCGCCGAGCGGGGCTCCGTCGACCGGCTTTCCCTCGACCGCGCCACTTTGAGCACTTTTTAGGAGACTATAGTGTTTTGAGGTTAGGTTGCATTAATCGGTTTTTCTCAGGAACCGTACATTGCCTAATCATGGGAGTGGTACCAGGGGCCAGGAGGGTCCCGCCCCTCCCTCCCTCCCACCCCCCCTACCCCCTCCGCGTGCCGCACGATACTAAATTTTAACCTTCTCTTCTCGAAACTATGTATTTTTAAAGGCCTTTCAATCAAGTTTACGGAATACCTGGTGGATAGTGATTTCCCCTCTGCCAGTAGATATCTATAAGGCGTCCAATCAAGCTATGCGAAACTAGTATAAGCGGAACTGTCATTGTACAGGAAAACTATACACAGCGAGGCTATGTTTTACTGGAAAAGTATAGCTTGAAACGTCGCCGTCTGCACGTTACACACGTGAATATTAATTAAGCAATCAATTCCGTGTGGTTTGCCGTTGTGTATCTTAGCGAAAACTTCTCTAGACTACGGGATGTGTTTAAAATACACCCTGAAATTCAGCAGTCTGTATATAATCGGTGTAACAATACTTCTATTAAACTTGTTGTTAACAGTGTTGAAATTGCATGTTGCACAATATCCTTAACGAAGACGAAAGGCACATGTTCTCCCCGTCATTGCGAACATTTTTTTTTTGTTGAGGACCATACCTTCTAGTTACAGAGATGTTGGGGTCAAAATTCCAACTTTTATACAAGTTGTTTTTGTTACTTTAAATCCCTTTATGACCCCCTATTCGCATTCTCCCACCCCTATATTCCACCCTTACTATTCAATGCATCCAACACAAAGTTTTTCGGGCGTTACCGTAGAACGTAACTTTTCACCCCTAAAAAATCAATCATTTTTGCATTTTTAGTTGGTTTACTTGATGTGCAAAATGCTTAGTTGAAGGCTTTGTAAAGGGTCTGTTTACACCTCGTATTTTTGTACGGAACTATAGCGTCGCCCTCAGATTCGAGTCATTTAATTATTTATTCACTGGCTTATCGGTGTTTATAAGATCGGCAGTTCAATCTGAATGTTTTTTGAAAAAAATCTTTGACACAGCCTGATTGAATTTGTATCAGATAAAATGTCGATATCCTCGCTTCGTGTAAGCGTGTTACATAAGCACAACACGTCATTCTGTCAGTGGAGAATTTCCTGTTTATGTTTTGGGAAGAACATTCTCTATGGCTGTTAAACACTTGCTCGGCTGATGATACGACACAGCCGTGCGACAAAATGGAATATAAGTTGAAAATAACGATCAGAAAAAAGCCGGGTTAGCTCCAATTGTGTCGAGCCGACCTGAGGCATATTTTGGTGGAAGTAGATCCCGAACGGATTTGCCGATCGACACAAGTCGGATGATGGCCAAATAATTCTGTGCAGTAATTGATCCGGGTCGGTTTGAATTGTTCAACAAAAATTTGTGCAACAGTGAAAAATCAGGTAACAACAAAATCCGTGAACATTTTTAATACCATTAATAACTTTGGACTGAAGTACATCGTACCTACCTTTATTTTGCAAGAGAGTCGAAGACTAAGTTCAGATTTATGACTCCTAGCGTAAGATCGGAAAACTGCTATAAATGTTTTTACAGCTTTCAATTTCCAAAAAAGTTTCAGCCAAGCGAGGATAACAAAGGTTCTACTGAAATTACTTATTTTACGAAACCTTTTTTGCTTTTTATTATCATTAAAATTAAACAATGTAACCCGTGCCCATGTGGGGTTTTGAAAAACAAATCATAATTATGGCGTATGTGCGTAAAAGGTCTCATTCCTTTGTAGATTGAAATTCCCAAAGGGAAAAAGCCGTGTCGTATGTTGCACTATAATTTCCCCTCAAAGAATCTTGGTCGCCTTTATTTTAGCGTAAAATAAAATCTTAACAAAAATCCCGTTCTATTTTTAACAGTACCTATTAAAAAAAAAAATGTAAAAGCCATCCTAGATTATAAATGCAAAAGTGTTTAAAAGGCTTCATTGTGTTTGTATAGTATGCCTTTGTTATTTCATATATTTTTTGTACGTTTTTACAGCTAAAGTTACTAAGCAAATATTATAAATTCTGGGGCCCTAAACACGAACGCGAGACACGTATTTTTTTTTTTAATCGAATCTGAAAACATTTTAGAATTCTTTGTGACTAGCCTAGCACAATATGTATCGTATTTTAAAATGAAATTTGATATCTTTTTAATCGTTTGAATTAACCTTATGTTTATTCTGTGCATTTGTTCTAGGCTGACTGTAAAGAACCGCTAAACTGGTGCTAGCACATTTTATTCTGAAGTAAATATATCCCTACGAGCGTTTATTCCGGTGATGTATGTAGAACGTCTGTTTCCAGTTTACGTCGCATGAATCTTAATGCTCGTAAATGTCACTTGTACCCCGAATAGTTTCTACTGGCTACTAATCAGTAGCTGTAATGTTTTCAGTCATTAGGTAACTGTTTTTAGGGGCTATATTTTTTTTCGTGTGTGCGAAAGAAAATGTCTTAGACTTAAGATAACTTCTTAAATTGGTACATACACCACATCAGTAGTCTACTCATGTGCATACAACCTACATTTCATCCCGAACAGCATAGTGCTGAGTCATTGCATTTGAAAATCGAACAGAGTGACGACTACTTATAGAAACGATATTTTATTGTGAAACTGCTCGTTGACTATTTGAGTTCGTTTGAATAATAATAGTTTAGTTAGACAGATATTTCAATCCTTATTTTACTGTAGACGGCCACGCTGTGACCGGGTCTTCGAGACAAGATTTGGCTTTGCTTGTCACCAGAAAGCTCACGAAAGGCAAGATTAAGTCCGGCTAGCTGCCACCGGGTACGGTGAAGAGGATCTCATGACAAAGCGACGACGTTCAAAAACCTTCTCATTGCCTATTATGATAAAGTTTATATTTGTACACAGTGTGGGAGCAGCAGTAATCTTAATCCTTGAGACGATGTGGGTGGCAGCTCTGTTCGTGGACCTCCTGTGCCGACGAGGGGAGTACACGCTGTCTCTCCGGTGCTGGGACTTCTTCCGCTGGTCTTGTGGGCGGGCCCGCGCCGCGATGTACGCGTGTGCAGCCACGGCGCTACTCTTCGCTCATCTGACTCTGCTTGCTACTATTTCAGGTATCTACAAATCTATGTAATAAAAACGTTGTACTTCTTTTTAAACACATTGCGCGCACGGATGATTGTGAGATTTAGGTCTTAAGTAGAAAGAATACTTTAAAAAAATACGAATTACGGTCGAATTTCAATCACTGGGGCAACACTATGATAGACGTGATAATGCGAACAAATCGCCTGTTACTTGCAAGGGACATGCTGCCCATCTTTCGCTCTCCTAGTTCAGTATAACATGTCAAAATTGGCGATTTGTAAATTTGCTTCAAGGCAGCGTCGATGGGACATCATGTGATGATATTTTTCTATGACATTTTTTCTGAGAGCCCCTCTATAGTTTCTAAAATTTCTTCGGTATTAATTTATTCTCTTCGATTATTTTATTTTTCTTCTATTTTAATTAACTTATTATTTCAATTTATTCCTAGTTTTTTTCCCAGTATTTTACATGCAGTGCCTATATACAAATTTATTAAATACCCTGGATGATTAGCTAGACAGTAAGTTGGTAGAAAGCTGTAGGTGCGTGGGACGTATTCAAATATTATAACTCAATCTGAAGGGTAGACTTCATTCAGGCACCACAAAGGTTTTTACTGTGGGTATGCTAGAGGTACCAACATTTCATTTTTATACCAAGATTTGTTAGTCTGCGGTAGGTAACAACTTTTTATTTTTATATCAAGTTATGTTCGTCTGCGTGATATAATGTAGGTACATAAGTACTGGAAATAACACTGAGCAATTCACTTTAGCACTCTTTTTTATAAAAAGTCTCGTCTACGCACTTAATGCCTGCTAGGCCATGAATGTTGATGTGACAGACTATTTTTGTAGCTCTCATAATCCTTGAATTTAAATCATTCATTATGTATTCTTTCTCGTACATATTTCCATTCCCTTTGCAAGTCGCAAACATAAACTTCCCCCACTTCAGAACTTCTTTTAGCTTTGACAGTTACCGCGCGACCCGAATTTTTGTTTGTGCAACCTAAGAGATGTTTACGCGCTATGTTTTTGTGCTAAGACGGTAACGTGTATTACGGGTAAACGGGACTTGAGGAAAGTATTCCTAGTTCCATTACTCTTTGTAGCCTCATTGGCCCACTAAGTACCAACGATGCCGGAACTTTGGCCCTTGGGTCAAGGAAAGTTTTCGTGCTGGTAAAATGTTTGTATTTTTGGATTGGGTAGGCTTTTTTACACCCTATTACTCATGCATATCTATAATAAAGAAAGCTAAAGATCACTACAGTTTGGCCGCTGAGAGAATGCGTTCCTGACGTCTGTCAGTTGGTACAAAATTTGGCGCGAAATTATAACATTTATTGTTACTGGATTTAATGATATCGTTTTTAATAATATTATTTGCCAATAGGGCAAAACGGGCAAAAAAGGTAATCATAGGTAAGTTATCTAAGCTCTAAGTTATCTAACATCACCACTCGCGACCTGTCAGGAACGCATTCTCTCAGCGGCCAAACTTGTAACGGCCATTTTAAATAACATACTGTTCGGTTTTGGTAGGTTGCTATCTCTGTCTGTCAACGAATCGAAACGTCACAGAAAACATTGAGCTATTCCTACTACGTATAGAGAAGACAGCGCGAACAAAATCTGTGCAACAAGCGCAGCAGTGCGGGGGTACTCCCGTATATATACGTAAATATGCTGTGGCGAGCAAGCGACTGAGTGAACTGCGGCCGGCCGACCGCAGTTGAACGGAGCACAGATTTTGTTCTCGCTGTCTTCTAGAAACGTAGTAAGTAATAATAGTACAATGACACAAAATCTTTCTTTGATTTTTCTATGAATCAAGTGACAGGTAGGTGACGCGGATAGGATATTTCAAGCTAACTTTGTTTAAAGAAACACCGATCGCTACGAGATGTAGGCATATTAACTGACAGTTATACGTAAGATAAGTTAAAGAAAACGGGCCTAAAACAAGCGGTTACTTTTGGTTTTGGTTGCTCTCCAAAATTATTCTTCTTCGTTGTGTTGATGATTCTCTTCAACATTTTATCCCGGATCACCCAGCAGTGGATGGTATAGGCCTCCCCTTTCTTCTGTCATACATCTCAGCTCTGTGCGTCTCTCATCCAACTGGTTCCCTAGTGTACTCACCTTAAATTGACAAGACATCATCATCATCTGCGTCTGCATCTGACTGTAATGTTTGTGCACATAAGTCTCTTCTACAAATCTCCCAACAGAAATAAGGTTTGCTGTAAGAAAACCCAATTCTGGGTTAAGCTCGCCGTTGTACATAAGCTATATATTTTAATTTGTGTGTATATTTTTTAATTTTGTGTGCAATAAAGAATAAGAACCGGCCTGGCCTTTACCCAAATATTTCGGAGTCGGCTTCCAGTCTAACTAGATGCAGCTGAATACCTGTATTTTACATGGAGCGACTTAGCCCAAAGCGCGCAGAATTGCCGAACGTAAGTGGCAGTGGGCAGGGCAAATTGCTCGCAGAACGGATGGCGGATGGGGCCGAAGAGTTCTGGAGTGGCGACCGCGAACCGGAAGACGTTCCGTTGGAAGGCCTCCCGCTAGGTGGACCGATGACCTGGTGAAAGGTTAAGGGAATCCGCTGGATGCGAGTCGCACGGGACCGGTCAATGTGGCGACACTTGGGGGAGGCCTATGTCCAGCAGTGGACGTCTTTCGGCTGAAATGATGAAGAAAATGATGACATGGAGCGACTACCTATCTGATGTACATAAACCAATTAATACTGGGTAATACGATCATTTCCTTTATAACAGTAAAAATAACCTTGAGCCAAGGGCTAGAAGATTATAATGATGGTTCATGAGCTTATCTGAATCACCTATTTTGGCAGATACATGATCGTAGCACTTATGAGGCAGGTCAAACAGAAGGTCGTTTCTTGTCCTCGTGGAATAATTCCAAATGTCTCGCTAGTGAAAGGAGATTTATACATTTCCGGGTGCCAAAGGGTTTGCCCTTTATCATAACCTAACACCGTCAGTCATTGACGAATTGTGGGTGTAAGACATAAATCTTATGTGACCCTTCAGATTACAAGCGTAACCGATGTATAATAGGAAGAGGTAATGTATCTTTCGAGGGTTAAGATACACTAATGATGTGTCAGGGGTGATACACACTTCGGGTCGGTATTGGGTTTTATTTCGTCGTGCCGGTCAGAAAACTCCGTTCGGCATTTCATTATCGTCAGCCTGATTTCACCCATTGCTGGGTATAGGTCTCTCTTTTTTTGTGACATTAGCTGAATCATGTTTGAGTCGGCTCAGCACAATTCAAGTCAAGTACATGCTTGTAGACTTATCCGATCGCGTTAACGAAAACTTGTATTTACTGAAACTGAACTAGCGAAGTTTGGTGACAAAGATAGGAAATACAATTATTCCAGACACTTTGAAGTTCACTTTATCGCATAGAGCATTTTCTCGAATAGTTTTGTTTCTGAGAAAACTGTCACGAGGCAAATTTTGCTAGAGTGTACCACTGGCGAGGTTGTATGTAAAATCGGAAGGGGTTTTTTTTTTTGTCAGACCCTCATCCTAAACGTCATAGCCCCGAAATATACATAGGTACCTAATGTTTTATTATCATTGTTGACAGGTGGTATGCTTCTGGTCTTAGCAGCTTTAAGAGCAGCAGTGCCGTTCTCTCCGTACGCGACACACGGTCCTCACTCCCCGAGAGCTGGCAGCTCACTGCTGAGTCAGCATGACTCGCCACTACCCGACGTGTTCTATAATGCAGGACATACTGAAGAAGACAGGTACTACTTCTTTATGGTCTCCTAGTAGCCTTCTTAATAGCTGATGAGTGACGTACGCTTACTGCTGTGCCAGCAGCGGGGCATACTGAGAAAGACAGGTACCTATGTCAGCAAGGGCCGATGCCTGTCGGGGCTGTGGGACTGTTCGAAAGAGATACCCTAGCCCCGGAAGACGAAGGGCGATGAAGGAACATGGATGGGTTTTAGTCAGTTAAAGTGTGACACTCCCTCCTGCTCCGTCCAGAGCGGGAGGAGTCATTTAATGATTTCCCATCCGAAAAAAGGTACCTACTACTGGTTTGTGATCGCCTACTAGTATATTAAACGTTGATCCAAGTACAAGCTTAGCTACAAACAGGGGCAATGGCTACGCCGAAGAAGAGAACTACTGTTGGTTTATGTGACCCCGGTCGTCATCATAATCTTCCTGCCCTTTTCCCATGTTACTTGGGTTGGCGCGATACGTTTTCTTCTTACATTCTCCCCTGTCAACCGTCACGCATCATTTACACCTTTTTCTTACATATTATCCTCACACAATCCATCCACTGTTTCCTTGGTGTTCCTCTTCCTCTCCATCCATCAATTTTATATTCATCACTCTTTTAGTTGCATGCGATTTTTCACTCCTCATCACATATCCATACCATCATTATGTGACCCTGGTCCTTCGATTATAATTGCCGCTTTCATAGATATCATAAGCCAAGGAGAAGGAGATATGCAAGCAGACTCGGTCTCGGAGACAGGAATCAAAATGCATACTATTCATGAGATGTTCTCTGTATTCAGGCAACTTACCCAAACGACCAACAGCACCTCTGAATATTCCAGTGAATCTCCGTCAATAACTAAATAATTTATAATGCAACAAAACAACTTGAAACTTCGGCAAAAGCTATAAATATAACTATTTGCGATTTTGCGCAACACCCGCTAACTGTTGCTTTGGGACTAAGAAATTCCAGAGCTTCGATTTGCTAGTTATGCGGCATCTGCTTCCAGTCTAACTGGATGCAGGCGGTTACCAGTATTTTACATGCAGCGACTGCCTATCTGACCTCCATAAATCAGTTATGGGTAGATTTGCGGGCTTTTGACTACCTGTAACGACTGTTATGTATTTGCTATTTATATGAATTGCACCTACATAACTCCTTAGTAGCTTAACACTTCCAAAATTCTTCCTAGGTAGTAGTTGTCGTTTACATTAACTTAGAGAGTTAATTATGAAAGGATTTATTTTATCATTTATTTCACCTCTGTTAAGCTAGGCTGGGTCGCCATTTACAGTTACTGTTAGCTTGCTTCATCCCATTGCTGGGAAAAGGCCTCTTTCCATGAATTCCAGTTTGTCGATTCAGAACAAATATGGATCACTGGTGACAGGATGTCGGTTTTGTCCAACTCGGACCGCCTTCTTTATATGCAACTAGCTGACGTCCCGCGGTTTCACCCGTAGTTCCCGTTCCCGTGGGAGTACGGGAATAAAATATAGCCTATAGCACTCACGAATAATGTAGCTTTCTACCAGAGAAACAATTTTTAAAATTGGTTCATTACTTCCGGAGATTACCCCCTACATACAAACTTACAAACAAATGTTACCTCTTTATAATATTAAGTATACCAATATTAACGGTACCAATAGTACCTACATTACATAATCCGTATACGTAATTTCCTATAGCACTCTGAATAGAGCGCTTAACGCGAAGTGCAAACTTATTAGCATAACGCTAAATGAGTTGGGTGTGTGTAGGTACTTATGGTGTGCGTGTACGTACATTCCTTTGTCTTGTTTGGTGGCTTCTGACTAGAAATAATAATTGGTTTTGTCGATCTACATATATGGATATCTCCGATAACAATAAATTATAATTCGGGACCTACGTAGTTTAAAGTTGATGTCATGTTTTTCTAACGGACTTTAAAAGAGGCAGGTCCTCTATTCGGTTGAATTTTACGGCGTTATTTGAAAAATAATTTAACTTTCGGAAGTCGGCAGTCACCGATTTCTGAAAATAAAGATATTTTAAAATTTTAAATTATTCCATAAAGTCGTTGGTTTTTAGGTTGTACTTTATGTTTTGTTCTCCCTAACTATTAATTTCTATTCCCTTTCACAGATCTGAAGAGATGACAGTCCTGGACATAAAGACCACAGACAGATCGCGGTCAACGACCCCGAAGCCGCCGCTACTGAACTTTGATTCGTGAAATATGTTTGTACGAGGCTAGACTACTTTAGCTAATAAAATATCGCCTATGGCAACATCACTGCGCCATGAACAACTTGATACTGTCAACAAAGAAAATTAAAAAAAGATTGAACTTTCTACATTTGAATTTTTGAAAACTGAGTATTGTAGACATTATGATTTTGTTAACCTGGTTGATAATAATAATTATGTGTCTAAATGTAAAAATACCGTAAGAAAATACGAAAATATTGTAAAATTAATATTTCTATTCATTGTTGTCGGAAAATTAGTTGAAAGTTGTTCTACATTGGTCAAGTATAAAGGTGTTAAAATTAGTATTACATCTAATTAATTTATTACTTTTATAATTTTTATACGTACGAAAAAACTGTGATAGTTTAGATTGTAGTTATGTGCGACAAAGTTCAGCGGTAAAAGATTATAATTAAATTATTATAAAACAACTTAAGTATATTATTTTTCATTCTGTTATTCTTGTTTTTGGCTTAGCACGGCATAATAAGAATACGCTGCCTTCATGATCTGAAACAAACAAAGTTATTTTCGTTGAAATATTAATTTTCATTAATATTTATTCAGTGTACTCCTCAGCGTTCGTTCTTTGAGTTACATCAGAGTTCGAGTTTTACAAGCTAATATAAGACTCAAGTTTCGAAATTCCTTCGTTTTACCGTTGAAGTTTTTATTTTCGACTAGCTGTTGCCCGCATTTGTGAGAAATTATTATAAAAATATTACTTTTTATTTGAATAGGATTTTGTTAACAATTTCAAGGGTATAAATTTTTTACGCGGAACCCTAATTCTTTTTCTAAAACAAAAGCCTAATTTACGGCACTATAACATCAGCTATCTGCCAGTAAAAGTCTCGTCAAAATCGGTTCAGCCGTTCCGAAATTTTCGAAGGATTTTCAAAAACCCAGTCTTTTTTTAATGCCTTTCCACTTAACAGTAAACACAATTTTCAAGAGTACAAGCATTGTATGCAAATCATAAATGTGTCCACATTCCACGTGGATAATGTCGGGACTGTCAATGAGACAAGTTATTGAATTAATCAATGCGAATCATAGCGACTGATGACGTCACCAATGTTCAATTACTGGCTCGAGCTCCGAACTGTGATGATTGAGCGCACAGTTGCATTCTAATCAAACGGTAACATTAAAATGTCGTATTCATTTCTGACTATTTCAATGGTATAGGTGTATATGGTATAGCTGTAACATCTACAACCCTGTGTCAAAAATACAGAAGAGATTTCCTACTTCAGGGATTGAGTTGTAAAATCAGCTGTTCAATAAATACGTTTGACCCTAGCATTGCACTTTTGTTGGAAACAGAGCTGTTTTTGAAGTGAAAACTTCTTTAGGCGCGTTGATCACTTTTAGGGTGAACAATAATCATGGAACTCGCGTGACCCTCACGTACCTACGCTTTTCGGATACGCCGTAGCGGATCTTCTACGAATGCTAATTCGTAGACGATCCGCTACGGCGTAGCACCACTTAGGCGTGCGTGAGGCACAACCCGTAGCAGTGCTACGACTGGGGCGGGGCCTGAAGGGGAGATGGGGTATAAATGAAAACACAAATTTAAAAAAAAAAATGCACCCACAGCTGGAAAATATACAATTCACAAGTTACTTAGTTTTCACTTCTATCGGCAGTCCCCAAAGACTGCCGCGCATATTTTTTATAACAACCGATGAAAAATTTCTATGCTCAGAATGATGTACGTTACATTTTCCTGGATAGGATCCACAAAACTGTAAGGTCACTCTGAGCACTCACCTACCTAACTTTCAGTCTGGAGGGGAGCACTATTAAAAGAAATAAAGGGGACGAGTTATAAGAATTTATTAACAAAGATAATCTAAAGGCTGGAGCTACTTAATTACTAATGCCAGTGAAGCTGGCGGAAAGTACTGAAGATGAATCGCAGAATGGAATAAATAACTGAAGAACGTCCGTCTTCAGACTGTGGAGGAGGACCGAGGAACCATCAACTCTCAGGCCGTAGAGAAGGGCCGAGGGCATCCGTCTTCAGACGGTGGTGGACGGCCGAGGACCGTCAATCCTCAGGCCGTAGGAGGAAGGCCGAGGATATCTGTCTTCCGACCGTGGAGGAGGGCCGAGGAGCATCAAATCTTCATCAGGCTTGTGTAGCTCAAGCATCAAGGTTTCCAGGTGTTCTTGGTGAGGGTGCGGCACGGAGAGAGGCCGACTTAAAACAGAAGAATAAGGGGAACTGCCCTTTTAAATATATTTTTATGGAGCTTCTCAGAGGTGTTCCTGCTCTCAGCTCTGAACGTAGACTGCCCATTCCACCACCAGGCTCCTGTCAACTCCAGATATTTACATTTTAAAATTAGAAAATTATTAAAAAGAAAATCGAATGAGGTCGATGTGATTTACCTATACAACCTACAACTAGCTCCAGCAATAAATTAAAAATAAAAGTAGGGTTGCCACTAACTGACATCACAAAAGTAAACAAAGATTTAATAAAGATATAAACTTAAATAACATGAATTACAAGGTAAAAAGGCCAAAGCCGTTGCTAAGCCTCCAAGAAATGACCATGAAGCTACCTAGGGAGGACGAATGCTTAAATTTTCAGGTTAATAATATCCAAAAATGTAAGTAAAAAAACATGTAAAAGACATACACATTACATTACCCCGAAAACCCCGGAAAATTTTTGAATACAATGAAAAAATTTTCTTATTTAGCATTAAGAGAGCGTTAATCAACAAAAAAATAAGCTAAATGAATATATACAGTGATAAAGTAAGTTTAAAAACAATTAAAACTAAGATTCCCCATAACCCCAGAAAATTACTAAAAAGAAAAAATTTCGAGGTTGTAAATAAGACCTTGCTCTTTCATACACCTTTCATCAACCTACCCTACACACTTCCTCAATCATACATCACCAGCATACTTAGGGGATATGGTTCACATTCAATGACGCATACTCCACAAGGAATTATTTTTAAGGTTTACGAAGGCTTATTTATTTAATTTAGGTGTCGTAATCCGCACCTGTTCTAAAACCCGTTAAAATTAAAAGAATATATTTACAAAGTTTTTCTGCTTTAGAAAAGCAGCCAAGGTTTAAGAGCATATAGCGCTTAAGAGAAGCCTTTAAGCTTTAAGTCAAGGGTCAAGGAGGGTCAAGGATAAAAAATTATTATCTAAGTTAAAAAAAAAATACACTAAGGCTTATTTTACGAGTTAATGCGACCGCTCGACACAACGGCTTATTTAATGAGTTGTGCACCGCTCAACACAATGGCTTATTTAAAGAGTTGTGCACCGCTCTACAAAATAAAAAGAGGGATTTAAATAAGCCAAAAGTTTTAAGGGAAGGTAAACCTTGTGGAGTATTTACAAAACTTAAAATGTAAATGGTTTTTACAAGGAATGAGTTAAAGACATTTAAGTTATAAAATTATAAAAACTTAAAAAAAAAAAAACTCCAGACAGAAAATAAGCCGATAGCAAATTCAAAAGTAGCGAAAAAAAAAAAAATATTATGAAAGTGATAAAAGAAATTTTAAAAAAATCTACGGAGGCCGAGAGTGTTTGAGTTAGACCTCAAGTCCAAGGGAGCGTTTGAGAGGGAACTCAAGTCCAAGAGAGCGTTTGAGAGGGAACTCAAGTCCAAGAGAGCGTTTAAGAAGGAACTCAAGTCCAAGAGAGCGTTTGAGAGGGAACTCAAGTCCAAGAGAGCGTTTGAGAGGGAACTCAAGTCCAAGAGAGCGTTTGAGAGGGTACTCAAGTCCAAGAGAGCGTTCAAGAGGGAACTCAAGTGCTATAGAGCACTCAAGATTAAGAGTGTTTAGGACTCGCCCTTAAGAGTGTGGACCCGTGTTTAGGACCCGCACTTGAGAGTGAGGACTAGCCCTTAAGAGTGTGGACTCGTGTTTAGGACCCACACTTGAGAGTGTGGACTCGTGTTTAAAAGGAAAAGGAGGGAAAGAGGGATCAGGTCAGGACCGCAACACCGTATTCAGTAAACTGAGTAAACGTCAGGGCAGCTCCCGTAATACAGTAGTCGGGTAAGCTCCGAGTAAAACGTCGAGGGCAGCAGTAAGCTCCGAGTAGACGTCAGGGCAGCTTCCGCAATACAGTAGACGGTAAGCTCCGAGTAAAACATCAAGAGGGTCTGAATGTTGGAGAGGGTCCAAGAATGTTTAAAGAAAAAACATTAAGAGAAAGACACAGAGGGTCCAAAGATATTAAAAATAAGAGTAAGACACAGAAGGTCCAAAGAGATTCGATTAAAAAATATCGTAAACCAATAAAAACTGTGTAGTGGTAAAATTTGGAACTAATGCATAAAAAGTTTGCTAAACTTTAGTACCTATTTTTGTCACCGCAAAGTTTGATATAAACTTTTTGCTGCTGCAAAAGAACTAGATCTCTATGGGCCTGTTACCTAGCAACGCGTGACAAATAACAAGTCAACCCAAAATAATTTTATGCAATTTTACCCGACTAGGGCGAAACTCAAAAAGGAGGTTATGTATATTATCTGTATGTATGTTAGTCCGTTTTTTATCAAAAAATGAAGGATTTTTTAACGAGTATGTTTATAAGATTTTGGTGTTATTGAATAAGTATATCACCCAAAATTATCATAACTCAGTCTAGATTTAATTCGTTAGAATTTCTTAGAAAAATCTAGATTTAGTTATTTTATTATAGCTTAAAGATTCAATTTTACGCCAGATTCGCGTATGACAAATTTATAGTCTAGTATCAAGTAATTTTTCAGTGTAAAAATGTATAGATTGCACTAGCCGTGTTATCAGATCAAAATTAAATGAAGTAATAGTTCAGAATATATTAGTAAAGTATTTGTAGTGGGTGTAACGTAGTATTTTAGGGTTGTATAAACATCCACAGGATATTCTCCTGTTTCAGTCGTGAAGTGTCCCAACGACCCACTTGGGAGTGTCCACGAATGGATTAACACATCAAGCGACCATTGGGTACGAATACCAGAGGGTAAACGTAGTGGTGTGCAAGTCTGTGGGATGCAGTATAGCGATGTTTTGGTAGAGAGTAAGTACATATAATATGAGATGAACGATTACGGGATATTGTCCAATAACCGTCGTAGAGTAACCAATCTCCAACCTTGGCAATGCCCACAAGTGGGTTAACACAACCAAGAGGCCGAAAGGGTGCCAATTATCTTTCGATAATGGAATGTGTGTGAGGTGAGGAATACCTAGATGATGTTTAGTTGTAAAAGAGTTGAGTAAGAGTTGAGATGAGTGACTCGAAGAGTTGAGATACTCACTTGGGGAAGTGTTATTTTCGAATTTTGAGAAGTGCAGAATGCCTAGAAATAATTTAAGAGGGGTGGGTTAGTAAATATTTGGGCGCCAGTCTGTAACGTTACATTTTCCTGGATAGGATCCACAAAACTGTAAGGTCACTCTGAGCACTCACCTACCTAACTTTCAGTCTGGAGGGGAGCACTATTAAAAGAAATAAAGGGGACGAGTTATAAGAATTTATTAACAAAGATAATCTAAAGGCTGGAGCTACTTAATTACTAATGCCAGTGAAGCTTGCGGAAAGTACTGAAGATGAAACGCAGAATGGAATAAATAACTGAAGAACGTCCGTCTTCAGACTGTGGAGGAGGACCGAGGAACCATCAACTCTCAGGCCGTAGAGAAGGGCCGAGGGCATCCGTCTTCAGACGGTGGTGGACGGCCGAGGACCGTCAATCCTCAGGCCGTAGGAGGAGGGCCGAGGATATCTGTCTTCCGACCGTGGAGGAGGGCCGAGGAGCATCAAATCTTCATCAGGCTTGTGTAGCTCAAGCATCAAGGTTTCCAGGTGTTCTTGGTGAGGGTGCGGCACGGAGAGAGGCCGACTTAAAACAGAAGAATAAGGGGAACTGCCCTTTTAAATATATTTTTATTGAGCTTCTCAGAGGTGTTCCTGCTCTCAGCTCTGAACGTAGACTGCCCATTCCACCACCAGGCTCCTGTCAACTCCAGATATTTACATTTTAAAATTAGAAAATTATTAAAAAGAAAATCGAATGAGGTCGATGTGATTTACCTATACAACCTACAACTAGCTCCAGCAATAAATTAAAAATAAAAGTAGGGTTGCCACTAACTGACATCACAAAAGTAAACAAAGATTTAATAAAGATATAAACTTAAATAACATGAATTACAAGGTAAAAAGGCCAAAGCCGTTGCTAAGCCTCCAAGAAATGACCATGAAGCTACCTAGGGAGGACGAATGCTTAAATTTTCAGGTTAATAATATCCAAAAATGTAAGTAAAAAACATGTAAAAGACATACACATTACAGTAGGTACCGAATACCCACCCCGTACAAAGGTGAGTTTTTTATTAAGACTAATTGAATAGGGGACACCATTTTGTTTTGTTATTTTTGTCTTTCATTTCTATTTAAGGACGCTTTTACTACAAATAACACTGTCTTTTAGGTACCATTTTAATGTGTAAGCAATCACAAATGTGATGATATCATGGTCTTAATTTAAAGATATTATATTCATCTCCAGATTGGCATCAGAAAAATTGTATGTCGTCACATAAAATTTTCGCACAAATACATTTTGTCCATCACAATAATCGCAGAAAATTATAAAAAGTAGGGTCAGAATAGGTACCATTTTAGGTAAATTTACAGCATATTTTATCTTAAAAATTATAATAAATTGCGGTATATATAGTCATTTAGAGGTTCAGCTAATTTTTTTGAGGCAAAATCAACATATTTTCCAATTATTAGCTAAAAATAAGTCTGGAAAAAGGTTGGAGACGATTTGCGGCCAAACTTAAAACTATAGTATCTTGGTCGAAGCGACTCCGGCCTAGTTGTGGTAACCGTGGCCGCGTCACCCTACTAAGTCGACGGGTAGTATGATCCCATTAATCGTTCCTACAGTTCACAAATCTACCAGAAATGTGTCGACTGTTATTATATTAGCAAATGCTTTACAAACTCGGACGATGCGTCATGCGTCAAGCGTCAGGCGGGCATTTTTGCCGATTTCTCAAAAGGAGGAAGTTCTGTTTTCCCAGTGTTTTTCAAGTGTGTTCACCGATTTCTCTGTGATGACTACAACGACTACTACTAGTCCGATTTTCGTGATTATTTTTTCATTTGGTAGAGGAAGCTAGCGCGGTGGTCCCACATACAAGGAAGTCAGTAGCAATAGAGTCAATGAAACAAACAAAGTCACCGACTTGCAACAGTAAAGTTATTTTTAATTTCTTTAATAATTTTTTGGACGTTTTTTTTTTTTTAAAAAATATTTTATTTATTTCCTTCGACACGATACCGCTAGTCCACGCGGTAGCGTGGTAAAGCGGAATTCTCGTGGCTTGTATGAAATCCCTTGATGCCTAACACTGTCGTATGAGAATCGAAGCAACTGCTTTCATTTGTTTGGCCACAGTCGGAGGCAAGTTACTTCATTGCTAGTCACGAAGCAAGTTACTTCATTGCTAGTCAAGAAGTAAGTTGCTTTATTGTTGAAGAAGCAAAGTTACTTCATTGTTGAAGAAGCAAAGTTACTTTATTGTTGAAGAAGCAAAGTTACTTCATTGTTGAAGAAACAAAGTTACTTATTTCATTGTTGAAGAAGCAAAGTTACTTCATTCCTAGTCAAGAAGCAAGTTACTTCATTGTTGAAGAAGCAGAGTTACTTCATTGCTAGTCAAGAACAAAGTTACTTCATTGCTAGTCAAGAAGCAAGTTACTTCATTGTTGAAGAAGCAGAGTTACTTCATTGCTAGTCAAGAACAAAGTTACTTCATTGCTAGTCAAGAACAAAATTACTTCGTTACATCATTTAGTATCACTTACAGCTAAAAAGCACGCGTTGTCCATCTGCGTGAATCCAGCTGCCGTAAGCTGGAGCGGCTTCTGTGCTCTCATCATCATCATCAGCAGCGGTGGTCGCAGACTCGTCGGGATACGCTCCCATTTGCATTGCATCACTGCGTCCGATATGCACTCGGCCTGTATAACAAATGGGTAATCCAATTAGGTGAGGTGCAAGAGAAGCTCGTGGCTAAATACTAACAGCCGCTCTCTTTGCGTCCGGTTGATGGGAATAGGCTCGGCCCCTTTTACAGGAGACTTAAAGATAACTGGCGAAATGTGGCCACCAACCTACACCTCTACCTAAATCTTCGGAGATTTCAGGCGTGAAGTTATGAAGTTACAATAATTTATTTATTTATTTTTATTCATTAACAATACATTTGTTTTAACAGGTAAAACCCAAGCAAACAAAAGTAGTAATAAATTGCTAATTATTCAGTCCCAAGTAACGGGTCTGGGTAGAAACACAAATTACACAGTGGACAACAACACACACGAGAAAACACACATAAGAAAAAGGCGGGTAAAGGTTAGTTAATTTCCAATAAAAATGATGCTCTACCAAAATATTAGCCGAACAAAAAACTTATTTACGGCCGAGTAGAATAGAATAAGCCGTGTGGTATCCGGCAGAGTAGAATAGAACCAACCTATTACACTAACGGGTGTCGTATAAGGCGACTAATGTCTGAGGCAGAACACCTTGCGCCTCCGTAGACCAGAGAATGGGCAGCAGCGTTTTCGTTAGTCTTTCATCACTGCGATCTCCAATCCGCCTGTCAAGCGTGGAGATTACGGCAAATTCCTCCTATCATGGGAGAGGTTTATGTCCAACAGTGGACGTTATGGGCTGTTGTAGTAGTAGTAGTAGTAAAAAACTTACTTGTAACGTCAGCTCATTCGAAGTAAAGCATTGCATGCCAAGCTGGATGATCATAGCGAAGAAAAATGCCACGGAAGTCATCAGCTTCATGGACGCTAGACCGGATACATCTTGCTGGAAGGAAAGCAATCGATTTCGGTGCGACTGGTGAGCACGAGGTCCTGGGTTCGATTCCCGGGTCGGGCGAAGTGTAATTAGGTTTTTTAATAAGGAATATCTCAGTAGCAGCCACGGAGTCTGGATTTGTGCCCCGTTGATAGCAATAGGCTCGTCCCTATATATCATGGACTGGCGAAATGTGGATTAGGTACACCTCTGCCCTAACCCTTCGGGGATTATAGGCGTGATGTTTATGTATTATCACTTAGGGCCAGTTTCAGATTAAGTTCCCGTTAGTTTACTTCGCAGATAATTAAATTACATACAAATTCAGTTTTATTTTTTAATTATTCGGTTCGGTTTCGGTATTTTTTCGGTTTATTCGGTATTCAAATTTGAAAAAAACCGGCCAAGTGCGAGTCGGACTCGCGCACGAAGGGTTCCGTACCATAATTATCAAAAAAAGGGCAAAAAAATCACGTTTGTTGTATGGGAGCCCCCCTTAAATATTAATTTTATTCTGTTTTTAGTATTTGTTGTTATAGCGGCTAAATTTCAACTGTCTAGCTGTCACGGTTCATGAGATACAGCCTGGTGACAGACAGACGGACGGACAGACAGCGAAGTCTTAGTAAAAGTAAAGTCTAAAAATGATCAAAAATAAAGCAGTGATAGTACGAAAATATCACAACATGTATCGGCATTGAAAGTGCTTGTTTTTGAACATTTCATTCTTATGTTTGGACTTTTATTGATATAAAAGTATCGATGCCAGGTCCAGAGATAATGTAACTGGGTTAAAGTGGCTATTCCGGACATCGTGAAATAGAAAACGGGCATTATTCGAACAATAATATTGCCTGCTTGGTATTTAATTCAGCCATTGAGCGTAATCAATACTCATAACAGCCAACTAGGTGATCACAGTCGTCATTACCAGGAGAAAGGTGTTTGCAAACATCTTGACACAATTCCTTTATCACCTCACAAAGGGCTCATTCCCAACATCAGTACAAAAGACGTGTAAGTAATTAATTTAAAGCACACAACATGAAGGAAGGTTTATTTGAAGTCTAACAAGACGCTCGTTATTTTTGGCACGTTGCCAGAGGCAAGACATCAAACTGTCATTTGTAGGACACCACTCACGTTCACCTAAGTTTCGGATTACCCTGTTTCCTGAATATGGTCTTATTATCTAGGAAACTTCGCCATTTAGAGTCTGAAGTTCGAGTTATCAAGTACTCAGTGTTGAAACTTACATTGTTTGATTAATTCTTGCGTACTCGTTGATTAATTTTGAAGTTGTTTCTTGGGCGTAAAATCATTAAACAGTGCTGATGACGAGTTATAAAGAAGTATGGAAGAAGAAGACATCATGCTGCGCCGAACCCAAATAAATTATAAGGGCAAGGATAAGGATAAGGGCAAGGATAAGGATAAGGGCAAGGATAAGGATAAGCGCAAGGATAAGGATAAGGGCAAGGATAAGGGCAAGAATAAGGATAAGGGCAAGGATAAGGATAAGGGCAAGGATAAGGGCAAGAATAAGGATAAGGGCAAGGATAAGGGCAAGAATAAGGATAAGGGCAAGGATAAGAGCAAGAATAAGGATAAGGGCAAGGATAAGGTAAAGGGCAAGGATAAGGGCAAGAATAAGGATAAGGGCAAGGATAAGGATAAGGGCAAGGATAAGGGCAAGAATAAGGATAAGGGCAAGGATAAGGGCAGGAGAATGATGATTATGAGTGTGTGGAAGGTGTGTTCTTAGAAAAAATATTCAGCTGAAGAAAAATCTGCTTAAAAAAAAATCTGTATATTTTTTTTAATTTGTATGGGGCATATCATCATCATCATCACCCTATGTTCCCACTGCTGGGACACACTCCTCCTCTCTATGAGATCCCTCTCATAGATAGGAGGAGTGTGTTCCAGCAATGAGCTATAATCCACCACGCAGGCCCAGTGCGGATTGGTAGATGTCACATGTCTTCGATTTTTTTGGTTCTAGGACAAGCCGGTTTCCTCACGGTGTTTTTTCCTTCACCGTTTTGAGAGCAGCGGTGATGAAATAAATTACACAAAGTAATGCGCCTGCCTGGATTCGAACCCACGACATACTGTTCGTAAGTCGGGGCCGCCGCACTGGGCCACCACTGCTCTATGGACATTATAATAAAGTAATTATTT
Source organism: Xestia xanthographa (assembly GCA_905147715.2). Taxonomy (NCBI): domain Eukaryota; kingdom Metazoa; phylum Arthropoda; class Insecta; order Lepidoptera; family Noctuidae; genus Xestia; species Xestia xanthographa. The sequence continues at coordinate 22,705,197 of LR990653.1, read as the reverse complement.
TATCGCGACAACAATGATGATGGTCCCATGAAGAAAGCTGTTCCGTTTGATAGTCTATACTACATCCCCAAATGACAACACTTTTCTGATACATACTGCAGTGATAGTCGAAGGTACATAGCTTTGTAGTTCGATTTGAAGCTCTTGAATGTTCTCGTCAATTTAGTCGAGCGCTTGAGTGCTCCCTTTGACTTCCAAACTGTCCTACACGGAATTTGGTTTATTCGGACGGCAAATAGTCACAGGTAACATGGCTGGACCTGACTCTAGTTCTAGGGTATCTAACCTTATAAATATAGTACATGTAAACGAAGAACGTGTAAATGTGGGCTGACGGGAAGCCGAGGCACACATAACTCCATCAATGCCTAGTTGTGGCCAAGGCTTGTATAGTACTTTTCTCAAAAATGCGAGGTAATTTAAACTCTCGCGTTGAAGAGTTCATTTGTTTTTTTTTCAATAAACCGCTTTTTATGTGCAAGCCAATTCGAAATTTAAATAAAACCTTTGATAAGTTACCACCTTGGTTGTCATGTAATCAGAGTAAAAGATCATTCCATTTTGAAATAACACGACAGATATGATTTTACTATTTGTAATTTATTTGGCCGTTAAACACGACAGACAGATTTTCATACAACTTTTGCCGGCCGCTGGTCGCATGTATCTGGCCAGTACAGCAATTTCGATTTATCTTGAAGAAGGTTGTCAAAATCCAAGGTTGCTCAAATTTCCAAGCATGTTTGAGAAAAATGACATTAAAGTATTAAAACCAGAAAATAAATAAAACTAGTGGGTAAAATTCCCACCAGCCACAGGCCTTACCCCAGGCCACAGCTGGGACCTATGCCACCCAAAGCTGCGCCACGACACCTTGTCTCTTCTCTCATCTTGCCTTTATATCCAGTCTGCCCAAGACGCCTTCAAAAATATGGAGACGAAATAAAGTTGCGTCTATTAGGTGCTGCCCTTACATGTGCGATTGCTAATACAAGGATAGTGGGAAAAACTTACCGAAAGTTGAACCATTACTACACAAATGGCTGCCGTACTAGAGAGCAGTTGAGTCATGAAGCCCAACGAATAGGTCTTCGCGAATTTCTCAACACAACTGAAAAAAAAAACTGATATCAGCACATAAAAGGCAAAGCAAAGCAAGAAAAGGCAAAAAAAAACATTGAGGCATTAAGTCCGGCTTTGTACAGTTTTTACTTGTGCATAAAGTTATAATAAATAAAAGGTGAATGAAAAGATCTTGAGTGTTGATTCCGTGATATTAAAATCCATTATTTCATAACGTATCGTACATATTATCACACTCACTTGATAAGCACCTGATGCTGCCGAAAACAGTTCCTGAAAGTGGTTTTCAGTGCTGCGTTTACTTCTTCTTTTGATACGAAAGCCTTGACGATCTCTTCATTTTTTTCTTCTTCACTCAAGGATGTAGGAGATTCTCGGTTTTGAACACTAATACCATCGGGATGTAAGCCTTCCCGTAGTGACCTCATCGTTCGATCATACGCAGTCGTAACGGCCTCGTTCAAAGTTTCAAACTGCGAGCTCATATGCAAGATAACAGACGCAATAAATGTATCAATCGTTAATATTATATGACCAGTCCACAACAAGCCTACATTCTCCAGCATAAAAGTAGGAATGTATACTATATCCTTCTGATAGTTCCAAGGTATATAAATTGGCTGTGGCAACGTCCTAAATGGAGGACGAGAAGAATCGTTCATAGAAGCAACTAAAGACTTCCATTTGAGGTCCTGAAATGCTCCATACACATTCCCATTAAGAATGGTCATCCATCCAAAGAAAATAAAGGATCCAGTAATTATTTTAGATATTTTTACCGTCTTACGATTCCTAGGTATATTTTGATAGTAATCGTACAAATCTATCTCTAAAGTGCGCACTATGTCCTGAATGTCCAAGTTTTTAAAGAAGAATATGTACATTTTTAGAAGGGTGAGATTATGGGTGATGACGAAAGAGATAGCGAACATGAATCGGTCCTTTTCTACATTACCTACGAAGGGGTCAATGGTTTCCATGATAACAAAGGCAGCTACTATGGTAACTTGGGTGAAGATGGAATAGTAGAAGTACCACCCAGGAAAGTTGGCCGTTTTGCGCTCTTCTGGTTGATGCCACCAGCCCAGCCCCAGGAACCGCAGGATCCGATAGTGGTAAATAAAGTACTTTGTGGGGCGAGACTCAGCCATGGTGACTTTAAACGCACACTGCAGTTTTGTAAATGAATTTCAGTGACCTAGTCCGCTTAAAGTGGTAATTATAAACACTACTTCGAACTAATGAAATACAGGTTGCTCTATTTTTTTATTAATTTAAGTAGACATAACATTCGCTTATTTTTAAAAGCTTTTACCAGATCAATAGACACACGTGTATGCAAATTGAACTTTATGACCGTTAGTCAAGTTTACAGGTACAAAATTGTACTCAAGACTGAGGTAGAAGCAATAGGAATGTAAATAGTTATCCAATGCATACAGAATGCGCGATAAGACTCCGCCACGCGACATTTAGGAGCCCGTAGTAAAATTGCAATAAAACGAACACAATAGGAATTGCGATAACGTAAGTAGTAATCGGCACTACAATAGTGTTACACACTTTTCTATCACAATCCGAAGGAATTGTAAAGAAAATTTGTTGTCAATCCGAATGATATAAATTGAAGGAAATTCGTAATCCTCTACTTCTTATGTTTGTTAAATTAATTTGAATAACCCTATGAACAAAGACATTAAATTATATATTTAATCTCTTTGCCTATGAATATTGCTGAATTAATAACATTGAGATTATGTACGAGTGTGATATGCAAAACAAAACATGCAGGACTAAAAACAATAATAATCATGAAATGCTGAAATCATAAAATTTTGTGCATTTTGCCTCTTTGTAGAATTTTCGCATAATATTACAACGTCGAAAGTAAAATCGAAAATAAATAAATTTATCTATTTACAGATATTTAAAACTCTAATCACGAAATGTCACTTTGCAAAAGTGACTTTTTGTGTGCTTTGGCAAAATGAAAAAGACAGGTATTTTACAAATTAAATGCTTCCGAAAAGGTTGCTTGTTGAAAGAACACAGGCGGAACCAAAGTCAGTTAATGAGTTTCTGTGCTGGCTTATTGTTTACAGTCAAATATAATTTGTAGATGATGCAAACAGATAGAGGCTTTGAACTAACGATTAACGTAGAACTATAATTTTAAGTTTACCAGAAGTAAAATGCGCTAGATCTACACCTACGGATAGAATTGTTTTGTATTGTTTGTAGCAATTTTAGCAGTGGCATAAATTTTCTCTGTGGACGGCTTTTGGCTAAAATGGTGATCTACAAAGTTTCTAATCAAAAGAGAGAAATCGTATATAAAAAGTTCAAATCGGTTTGTGAGTATTATCAAAACAACTAACTTCACGCGAACAGAAATAACTCATTTATTCAAATTTTCATTACAATGAATGCATTTTCAAGCTGCTAGTTGTTCCTGTTGATTCAGGAGGAGATGCTGTGATCTTCTTCTTCAGAATACTTTAAAAAGTGTTTGGTCAAAAACTCGGTTTATTCCGAACCTGGCCCGAAATCCTAAACCGGTCGCGGGTTAGGTTAGGAAGTTTAAAAAAAAAAGAATATTGTTCCGAACGTAACCCTCTTCCTAACCTGACCCAACGCGTATCGTTCCTATCCTAACCCGAATTGTGATATAGTATAGGATAGAATTACCTTCTTTAATTTATGTTAGCCTAAGTAGTACTTTTTCTAAGGTAACTTATCCATTTGTTTGAATAACTTTAACAAGAACGCTCTATATAACTGCGAAAAAAAAACGGGAATGCACGGAAAACCTGTCTATATCGCAATTCGGGTTAGGATAGGAACGATACGTCGGGTCAGGTTAGGGAAGAGGCTTACGTTCGGAACAATTTCCTAATGTTTTTTCAAGTTCCTAACCTAACCCGCGACCGGGTTAGGATTTCAGGTCAGCAGTGAAAGTACGTAGGAATCGATTCGATAAATCTGACAGTTATTCTCGACAAAATTACTTTTTATCTTTGTTATAAGCTCATTTTGTCGAGAATGACTGTCAGATTTATCGAATCGATTCCTACATACTTGCACGGCAGGTTCGGAATAAACGAAAAATTTGGCTACGCGAATTCCTCTCACTGATGCAGTCATAAGGTTATCAAGTGCGCCGGCGTCAGGGCATAAGGGAAAATAGAATGCACTCTTTTAAATCAAAATATTTTTAAACGTTCTTGGTTAGGTACGGTCGAACAAACTATTTGGTTTACATTTTACAATGTAATTTGTTGGTTAAACTGTAGACTAAATAGCTTGTTCGACCGTACCTACATCATTTATGTTGAGATTATAGGTCCACTTATGTGAGAACGATGTAGACTGTCTTAGAAACAGTTTTTCACTACTGGGACAAATTCAGGCTGTATATTGCATTACGTATTTATAAACTGAGAATTGGTTAATTTAATTATATAGAAGTGGTAACATAATAAGTAGTCTTTACCTTGAACTGACCTTTTAAGCGGTGGTTTCACGTGAATCAATTATGTCACGGATCACGAAATAAATTTGTTATTTTATCAGTTAATTGTTATTGGTTACTGCGCATTTATTCAGTTAGAAACAACTATTTCACAACTCATTTCTTTCTTTTTCTTGGGGTCGTTTTAACTTGGTTTTTCACAAATAAAATAAAGATATTATTAATAATATGATACCTACTATGATTTGGTGTGTCATTATGTCAAACAGGGTATTTAGTAGATTATTTACTTTAATTTAATGGTTTTTACTTCTGATTTTACTGAACCTTTGTGCTTATACTCATTAGTATACACAGAATTCAACAAATAACACAAATGGTAAATCAGTTATAAATAAAGTAAATATTTTATTGAAACTGCAAAAAAAATACGGTGGAATACATAACCTCCTTTTTATAAGCCGATTAACAAAGTAGACAAATAGTTTTAAGTTGTTTTACATTGGTTAAGTATAAGTTGTCGAATGTAGTACTATGCCTGCAATTAATTTATACATATTACTTTTATATTTTTATACGTGCGATAAAACTGTGATAAAAGAAGAAAAAGAGCCAAACTAAATAATAAAAAAAACACTCGTCTAATTTTCTCTAATCTGTTGTAAAGTGGTTATAATTATTGTTGTTTTTGACTGAGAACAGCATAATAAGAATAAGCTGCCTTCATGATCTGAAACAAACAAAGTCACGGATATAACAAGGTATCACAGTACGACAGTGTCTACACATCGTGATCGAAAAGGAACTAATGAGTTTCACATTTGTGTTCGCATTAGAATAGGAAACCGATACACATCACCTATCGTAGCTTTTCCTCAAATATGTTGGGGTCGGCTTCCAGTCTAACCGTGTACAGCTGAATACCAGTACTTTACATGGAGCGACTGCCTATCTGACCTCCACAACCCAGTTATTGTAACTATGTAATACTATACCTCTTAAATTAAAAAAGACTGGTCGTCAGACTTAGCGCTTTCTACCATTTCATCACAAACTAAACGCTGTTAGAACACCAGGAACCGCGTTCAAGAGCCGTCGGTGTCAACATTCCATAGCAATGATGATTCTGACACCTTAAGGTTGATCTGCGCAACATATTTTCCATACAAATTTCGGGGGGCTATTACTCCACTGTTTGTCATGGTACAACTAAAGTTAAACATGGTATCGTTTTGTCTCATTATTAATTGTGTCTGTACGGAAACAGAATAGTAAAATAAAAAGCCATTCAAAAGTTACGAGCTACCAAAGATTCATTTTTATTGCCAATTTTAACGTAACTTTGGGCGTAAATTAGTAATAAAAGAAGTGTCAAATTTCCAAAACAAAGTCGGTACCGACACAGCACAATTATCGAAGAATTCAATAAATTTTACTTGTAATTGATTTATGCAGTGGTTTTTTCATAAAACCCGATTTTCCAAAGGCCTTTTCGTATTTTTTTACGCGCGCCTTTTACTAGACTTATCGTGCATCTCACTGAACAATGTTTCCCCCGCTGCGGTGCGCGGTGCGGGAGGACGATGACGACGTTCACGCACACATTAACAATATGTCATACGCGCGTAGGGTGGTGGTACCAATTATCGACCGTGTCAACTTTTTTTGAACTTTGACTACTTGTAATTTTTAAGTGCTTTTGATTTCTTGCAAAAAAAAAAAATCGTGGATTTGGGGTGCCATATTGTAGAATTCGAATTTTTTTTCTTCTAATACCATCGAGTGGGGTATCAAAATGAAGGGTTTTAAAAGATGATTACAAAAATGTATTCAACGTTTGAATGTAATTCGAAATGACAGATAGTATAAAAGAATAAATAAATTTCAAATGTTTCTCATCATGAAGATTTTAAAATGAAATGTATTTATGGTATGGGAGGTTATGTGTATGGATATAGAGTCGTTTTTGCATGAAAAGTATTATGATTTTAGGGCAAATTTTATAGTTATGTTACTTTTTCTAGAAAAGGCCGATTTTAGGAGGAGGCTAATACTAGGAGACTCCACCCTATTTCAGTTATATTCGAAATTTCGAATCTGCTTCTAAAGCCTATGTCATTCGTGTGACGTTTGACGTATAACTGTTTGGACTCCGGATTTTTGATAAAAAATTTAATTTTTGGTTTGAGTGGACGCTCTGCTAGTGATATTGTGTTGGTTCATTGAAGAACAGGTGTGAATAACTACAAATTAACAATGGGTAAGTCATATAATTTGTTGCACCTAATCTATTTAGTGTTCTTACACACGAGCGACACGCGGCATCGACATCAGAGGCACGTGTCGATGGTGACTTCAACCATTAGTGCTATTCTCTACACGTAGCGTCGCAGGCTTACTTTACCCATGGTGGCCGGCGGCGCGGCTTTGTGTATAGGCAGTAGGGTGCCCCCCTATGTAAGCAAGACAATCGATCTAAGCGCGGTCCAATGCGCTAGTGACTTTTATTTTGTATGCTTATGTAAATGGGGAGAGGCCTTTGCCCAACAGTGGGATGACGCAGGCTAACAGTATCGGTATCAGTATGTAAATGGAAATGGTTGCGCAAATAGTAGGTGCCTCATCATCAGCCTATTAATGTTCCCACTGCTGGGACACAGGCCTCCTCTCTAAGAGGCAAAGGAGGTAATGGGCTATAATCCACCACGCGGGCCAGTGCGGGTTAGTAGCTGTCACATGTCTTCGAATTTTTGGTTGTAGGACATTCCGGTTTCCTCACGATGTTTTCCTTCACCGCTTTGAGAGCAGTGGTGTTGAAATAAATTATACAAAGTAAAGCGCCTGTCTGGGTTCGAACCCATGACTTACTGTTCGTAAGTCGGGGCCGCCACCACTGGGCCACCGCTCGCTGCTCTTGGTGCCTATACATATATAAAACCAACCTCTGGCACTTCCGGCACGGTAAAAACTTATGAAATCTGTACCGGGGGTCTAAAATGCCGCTTTAGCAGAATCGTTTTGTAAAACGACTTTATTGTTATTGACATAAAGTCCATTTTAAGAATTTAAATTTTTTAACGTGATTCATGCTAATATTCTGCGTAGATTCTGCTATAGCGGCTATTTTAGACCCGCTGTGCTGTGTGTATCGTTGACCCGAAAAAAAATAGCTTTTGATTTTTATGTGCGGAGTTTCGCTAACTCATTTAATTTGACCCTGTGTAATCCATTTTTTTTTTAGATCAACACAAGATTTCGGGCAAGATACCTGTGCAGCAGAAGCACATGAAGCAATGTCTGCACAATGTGAATAGATTAGTTCCGATATTCCTCATGTACTGACCAAACCTTACACTCCATTTAACAAAAAAAAAAACGTCTCGTGAAATGGTGCATTTTATGCACTTGATGTACAATCTATTATTTCACTTCTCATGCTCTAAAAGTACGCCAATATAGCCCTACGAAGCGGGACTGTTGGAGGTTGATACCTTCATGGTATATAATCTGTCACATAGTGACTTTGTTTGTAGGCATGACAACAGTTCTCAATAAAATGTCTGAAAACTAAAACGTGTTTTCTGTGAATAATAATTTATGCTATCGCTAGTCATCTTTAGTCCATCAGGGACTAAAGTAACCTTTTTAGTCTCTAGAAAGTAAAAGTTTTTTTATTTTTATTTCTTTCATGTGACATAGACAAACTCCAAAGGGTAAAAACAGTACCCTATGATTACTAAGACTCCGCTGCCTATCCGTCTGTCTGTCCATGTCTGTCTATCCGTCTGTCTGTGCGTCTGTCTATCCGTCTGTCTGTCTATCATCTTTCTTTCTATCCGCCATTCTGTCTGTCTGCCCATGTCTGTCTGTCCGTCTGTCTGTCTGTCAGGCCAACTATCTTTCTATCCCTCTGTCTGTCTGTCCATCTGTTGTCTATCCGTCTGTATGTCCGTCTGTTTGTTTGTCCGTCTGTCTGCCCATCTGTGTGTCTATCTGTCTGTCTGTCCATCTGTCTGTCTAGCCGTCTGTATGTCCGTCTGTCTGTCCAACTGTCTGTCCTTCAGACTAAATTGACTGTTTACAATGCACTATTTTGTTAGTTTTTGCATATTCTAATTGAGTTATGCGTTTACAGGACCACGCAGGATGAATTGATGACACGTCATGAATACAGGGTGCAAAAGACCTCCTCACGAAGCCGTCAGTCAACCAAGCATTCTGTACATCAAACGACTTTTTTGGGGTGAAAAATCATGTTTTGTGTTACAACTCAATGTAACGCATTCTAAACATTGTGCTGATGTATGGATTGAATAGTACGGGGGTTGTGGAGGTGTAATCTTACATTAAAACATTGTATTTAAAAAAAAACTTGTCAGGTGTAGATGGATGCAAAGTAAGCATGCAGTTGCACGGGCTCATGTATACTAAGGTAATTAGTGATGGAGATAGCAGTGTAATAAACGCTCTAAGAGACGCAATGGTGTATGGTCCTAATGTTCACATATGTAAGAAAAATAGAATGCAGTACTGCGAAATTATTCAAATAAACTAAGACAAATAGGGAAAATATGTATGTGCTTTAGAAAATTATTATAAGAGCTATAGCATTAAAAACGTTACCCTATTTACTAAGACTCCGCTGTCCATCTGTCTGTCTGTATGTCCGTCTGTCTGTCCATCGCTCTGTCCATCCATCTGTCTGTCCGTCTGACTAAATTGACTATTTTTCTCGCTCTCAAAGTGAAAAGTACAGTGTAACACTAAAATCCCATTATAAGAGCTATAGCTTTCAAAACGGAACCCTATTACAAAGACTCCGCTGTCCATCTGTTTGTCCGTCTGTCTGTATGTCAGTCTGTCTGTCCGTCCGTCTGTCTGTTCGTCTGTCTGTCAGTCTGTCTGTCCGCCTGTCTGTCCGTTCGTCTATCCGTCTGACTAAATTGACTATTTTTCTCCCACTCAAAGTAAAAATTACAGTGTGACACACTAATATCCCATTATAACTCGTTCTAAAATCCCATTATAACTCGGTTCCTATTCACTACCTCGTGTATAATGGGTCATTTTAGCCCCTTGTATTACAATGTACACGTGCGTAAATTACGGTTACATTCGTCTACTCGTTTGTAAAAACCAACTTTCCACACTAGTACCATACAACAACAACAACAGCCCATAACGTCCACTGCTGGACATAAGCCTCTCCCATTATGGGAGGAATTTGCCGTTATCTCCACGCTTGGCAGGCGGATTGGAGATCGCAGTGATGAAAGACTAACAGAAAACACTGCTGCCCATTCTCTGGTCTACGGAGGCGCAAGGTGTTCTGCCTCAGACATTAGTCGCCTTATACGACACCCATGAGTGTAATGGGTTGGTTCTATTCTACTCTGCCGGATACCACACGGCACGGCACGGCACGGCTAGTACCATAAATACCTTACTATTTTTCTGTTTATTAGGAATCATTTATTTTGAGCTATAGTGGCGGTAATTACACACCGCAGACGTAAAAAGAAACAATGTCAGTAATTGTGTTATTATGTAATTCCATAATAATAATAATTTAATTGGACAAGAGCCTCAACTAACATCTGAGGTGACCCTCGCTAGGCAGCTGGATCAAGCGCTTGATTCAGAAAGCAGTTCTTCTGGACACGGTGCGTGTTGTTAGGAGGTTCCTCTCTCAAGAGCCCTAACCACCAGCAGCTTGGACCCTGTTCCCGATGCTGGCGGGCTACCTATTTTATATGCTTTTAATTTTATTTATAATTTTGTTAATAAAAAATAAAAAATGTAAATTTATTACATTTTAAATATTTATGTATAATAATATTTTTTTTACGGACTCGTTCCTGACTGATTGGCCGGAGGAGGCAAAACACCGGGAGAGTTGGAAAGGAATGTGGGAGGCCTTTGTCCAGCAGTGGGACAGAATAGGCTAACTAAAAAAATATATATTTTTAGTAACAAAAATATGTATACTTTTTGGGCATTCAATTATTCGATTTCTATACATTGTAGATTTCACTTCTCACGCTCTAAAAGTACGCCATTATAGCCCTACGAAGTGGGACTAAAGTGACCCTTTTAGTCTCCTAAGGAGTGAAAGTAATTAGTTTTTTTTTAATTTCCTTCATGTGACAAAGACAAACTCCAAAGGGTAAAAAGGGACCCTATCACTAAGACTCCGCTGTCCATCTGCCTGTCCGTCTGTATATCTGTCCGTCTGTCTGTCTGTCTGTCTGTCTGTCTGTCCGTCTGGCTGTCCATCTGTCTGTCTGGCCGTCTGACTAAATTGACTAATGAAAATATGTATACTTTTTGGGCATTAAATTATTCTATAATCGTTTTCTATACATATTTAAGTAGTTTTCACTTTTCATGCTCTAAAAGTATGCCAATAGCTTTTTTAATTTCCTTCATGTGACATAGACAAACTGCAAAGGGTAAAAACGGCACCCTATTACTAAGGCTCCGCTGTCCATCTGTCTGTCCGTCTGTCGGTTCGTCTGTCTATCCACCTGTCTGTTCGTCTGTCAGTCCGTCCATCTGTCTGTCTGTCTGACTGACGAAATTGACTATTATTTTTGTCATGGACTCTAAAATGTAAATACTAAGAAAAAAATCTTGATTTGTCATTTGTCTTGATGAAAACATGTGTTTACATTTAGTGATATTGAGCATAATTATAAACCTAAAAAAGTAAAAAGACAGGTAAGTATTTTTGTAAAACAATTTATGTAGGCAAAACTAATTACAATTATTAGGTATCCACTCTGACATAAGACCAACCCGCACTGGGCCCGCATTCCCTCTCACAGAGAGGAGCTCTGTGTCCCAGCAGTGGGAGCATTATAGGCTGGTTATGCTGCTGCAATCGGACATAAACTGCGATGAACTTTCAAGTAAGCATGTGTCGTCGCGGCGACAGCGTCGTGAACTCTTGAGCGATCGCTGCATGCATGACCACCCGGGGAAAACTAAACATAATAAGCAATCTATATTAGGTTCTTAGAGAGCCATACAGGTACAAAACGATGACGCAGCGCCTACTACTTTAGTACGAGTTGGTAGATACCTACTTGCTGATTTCTCGGCGATTCGAGCTGGCGTCGAATGGTGTCATGCTGTGCCACGGAGCCACTATCTTAGAAATCGATCAATTATATCTTAAAATGATGTACGTCAAACGTACATCAACGTATCAACGTATATCGTTATCGCTGTACGTGAAACAACAACAGCCCACAACGTCCACTGCTGGACATAAGCCTCTCCCATGATGGGAGGAATTTGCCGTAATCTCCACGCTTGGCAGGCGGATTGGAGATCGCAGTGATGTAAGACTAACAGAAAACGCTGCTGCCCATTCTCAGGTCTACGGAGGCACAAGGTGTTCTGCCTCAGACATTAGTCGCCTTATACGACACCCGTGAGTGTAATGGGTTGGTTCTATTCTACTCTGCCGGATACCCCATGGCTAACGTACGTGCGTGTGTACCTACGTGCAATATGTAATAATAAAATAGACATTGATTGTGGCTCTGCTGGAGAGCATACTCTAGCAGAGCAGTACATGTACTCAAGAAAGACAAACGCTACTGTTTTTTCATATCAATTGTGTGCATCGTGTAACTTCGTTTTTGTTCGGAACGGTTCGGAACGCTGTGTGTGTACGTACGAACTAGACGTGCGTGAAGACTAGCGTCTAACTGCTCATCACTGATACTATCTCTGTCGGGCACGATGCCAGGTGAGACAGCGTGCTTTTTAGCCACGCCCACCAATGAGTTCGAGCCCGTGTGCTGTGTCACCTTAAGGGCTATATATCCCTCAAATGGCTTAGCATGATCCTCCGTTACGCCTAAAATACTGCAGCATTAATTTTGAAATAAATATATGGTAAAGTTGAAGATTAATGTTAAGTCTTGTGAGTGATGAAAACACGATTTTATAAACTATTCTCGACAGAAAAAAAAACCAAAGTTACCTCCAAATCGAAAATTAAACCGCTGGTATTAAAAAAGTACTTTAAATTAGATCATGATACTTTGCATACTAACTCAACTAACTATAAAGCAGGTCCAATGTGTTTTTTTTTTGGTCCTATTAATAGATTTTTTGTATATCGCAAAAAACCATTCATTTCGCACTATTCGGCCGCAGTGACTGACGTAACAACCGCTTTGTAGTGCAAGCTGATTAGAACTTTATTCTAACAGTATTTCAAACGAAGTTTGAACCACCACAAATATAGTTGCTAATTTTAGGGTTAGAAGGGCCTTAATTAAACGTGGTTGAGACATGCTGATCTTGTTCAGTTTCTTGGTGAAGTTCCCTCTTGACATGGTAATGATAGACTCACAGCTAGAAAGCAGGCGTTGTCCATATTCGTGAATCCAGCAGCTGTGAGCCGGAGCGGCCGCTGTGCTCTCATCATCATCATCAGTAGAGGACGTCGTTGGCTCGTCTTGATGCGCTCCCACTTGCACTGCATCACTGCGTCTGATATACGCTCGGCCTAAAAATATTACCAATCCAGTGAAATTAGAAAAAAGCATAATTAAGAGTTTATTCGTAATTTTCATCACTTGTTTTGACTGACCCCGTGGGTTTTATTTATACATAGGCTTTATACTTTTATTTTATACATTGATGAACACAAATCACGGGTGGATTTATAAAAAAATCTTCTAATTTATTATTGTTGTGGGATAATTGCCATTGGCATTGTGTTGTATTGTCTGTAAAATTAATGTGTCCAAATGTTTTAAATACCTATATTTTCTTTTTATACAGCAACAATACTTATAATAATGACTGCGAGGGGGCTGTAATCAACCAAAAGGGCCCAGTGCGGGTTGGTAAACATCACACGTCTTCGAATTGTAAACATTATATTAAAACAATTTCAACTAACTTGTAGCGTCAACTCATTGCCAGTAAAGCACTGCATACCGAGCTGAATAATCATGGCCACGAAGAACGCCACAGACGTTATCAATCTCACTGACTTGAAACTCGATGCGTCTTGCTGCAAGAAAAGCCCGCCAATCAATTAATTCAGCCAATAGGATAAAAGAACCTTCCAATTGTCGCTTCTGTATTAAATGGTAATTATGATAACCAGTAACCACCAGACATAGCCAAGGGATTAATTAATTGTCGAAGGTCATATGATTGAATTGTGTAATTCACAGACAGAAGGCTACTTGGGAAACTTGGGATCGTCATGATACAATTCCTTTTGACCGTTCGGTGTGGCCAACAAAGAAATTGGCTTAATCCGACGGAAAATAGGCGAGCTCAAAGGTAACATAGCTACATCTGTGTCTATTTCTTTGATACGTCAAGTTCTTGTTAGAATAGGATAACATTGTATCGTGTAAAAAAAAACAACATTTTATGCAAAAATATGGAGATGAAATAAAGCCGCATATCTATGAATCTTACCGAAACTTGAACCATTACTACGCAAATGGCCGCCATACTCGAGAGCAGTTGAGTCATGAAGCCGTACGAATAAGTTCTAGAGAATCTCTCCACGCAACTGAAAATAAAGTTAATAAAATATAAAATACTCGTCACAGCACTGTACTATACGTAGTGAAAACTTTATTCTAATATCAGCGCAGAAAGGTGAATATAAAGCACAGATTATGTTGATCTAAGTGTGGAAAAAAAGTAAACCAACTGACAATATTGAGGGTGTAATCCTGAGATATTGCAGTATGTCATATCCACGGAACTCGGTCCCCTTATTGCTTTCGTATCGACTGTGAATTGACATTTTTTACGCAGCGGGATACCCATCATTTTTCAGACCTGGCCCTTATTGACCCCGCAAATATCTGTATTTGTAGTAGGAGGCACGTTTCCAATAACTAGGGGGACGATTGCGATGTTCGTATTGTATTAAAATTGAAAATAGGCGGATGGTAGATAAGTATAAACAGATGTGTGTTCGATATTATTAGGGCAAAAGGTTTGTTTATCCTTTACAAGCATTTTATTGGATTTAAGAAGCCACAGAAGATTGGTATACGAAATTCATGAAAATGATCAAGAATTAAAATTCACTGTTTTAGACTTCCACGGTCTTTCACTACACTAAAAAAAAATACACTACACTTAAATTACTTACGGGATAATATCCGTAAAATAAAAAAGAAAGAAAATCACGGATATTATCCCGTAAGTAATTTATTAAAATTGTTATAATATGACTCTTTTAGCCAGCTTCACACGAGACTCCCAGCCTGAGGTTCATCAAACTTTTGTCAGGTTTTGCTGGTAGCTAATATAATATTATCTTTGTGATACATATAGTTTTATTTGGAGGTCGTTGACTTTCTGATCCTCTCCTTTACACCCTAAGATGAAGAAGTGGGGATATTAGGGAAATTCAATTTATTTATGTGACATGTATTTTGATGTAATTGGTCACAGTTTACGGGCTTATTTCCCGAAGTACGCCGAAGTTTGGCTCGGGACGCCGCCGCCAAACCTTCCAGTTAATTCACATTGCACTTTATGGCAGTTTAGGACGTTCGGCTGGTCCAAGTCGGTCGGCTGCCAAAAACTTTATAGTACTTAGTCTGGGATAGCGAATACGACTAGTAATGGATGTAAAGTAAAGACTGGCTTTTGTGCGTAGTGACTGTGTGCGCTGGAAGAAATATCTATACTTAGACTTTCGACAATATTTGTGTCAAGTAATAATTAAACAAAGTGTGACAGGACAGACAAGTAAAACGATAAAGTCGTATTAAGGAATGGAGGCACCCTTAAATATGAATGATTTTGTTAGAGTACATAACCAGACAAATATGTACCCATGGATATCTAGACGCATACTCCACCACAAGATACGGATCTTGGAGGCAACTACTGCCGAAAAAAAATCGTTGTAACATAAAAATAATGAATTCAGCAAAATTTGTATCCTCGTCCTCCGACTAATTACTATTAGGTCACTATAAAAATAGCATAGTTGACTGTAACAATACAATCAAAATGCCAGGCTTTGCAGAAAGTCTTCACTGTTGGAAAAATCCTTTCCAAAGTTAGACTCTCCATTTGAAAAATGAAGGTCAGACCCCATTTGTCACTCTATCTTCTCGAACAAGTGTAAAACATGACAACTCTCGTGTAATCCACTGAAAAGCTGAGCCAACAGATTGAAAAGTCAGACTAGAATACAAAGTGGCTGTGATTACCTAGGTTAACACAACGTTATATAGATATCCCCTTACTCTGTGCACGCCTCTTGAATATAGAGCGCGATATTACAACTTATATCTTTATTTACATTTGACCTATCTCTTTATATCCATATTTCATTGAAAGATACAGAAATAACTGTACTTATGTGTGTACTTAAAATGTGTGTCGTACTCTAAATACGAAGTGGGTTCCGCAGTAATAAAATTGTTGAAATAAACTAGAACTTCATAAACGAGTTATTTGTGATATATTTCGGAAACAATGGGGAGACACAGGCAAAGATAATCTTAGTTGGCGCCACCATAGCTGGTCTCAATCTGACCAATGAGGTTAAGCTATTTTGAAATATAAAATGACATTATCACATTTTCAACCAATGACGATGTTGGGAACCAGCTATGCTAGCGCTATTAGTTCCACAGTGTGTCTCCCTATTGGTATTCGTGCACCGACTTCTTCTAGCGAGTAGATGGTAAAATGGCAGGTTTTTTGAAAAAGCTACTGTTAGTATTTTTTTCAGAATCATGATACCTACCTACTTACTGTATAGAAGATAAAACGTGTCGAGATGTGTATGGGTTTGTAGAGTTCGTACTGATCCCTAAAAGCGATGCATGGGGAACATCCCGTAGCTTATCTTGGGAACCAATCAAGGATTAAATTTATTTCCTCACTTGATTTGTGTGGCTTTACTCTTTGACATTTTATTACCATTTCCCTTCATGTAACTGCTCACAATTTGAATTGCAGAATATTATTAAAGAAAGGATTTGTAACACTGTTTTGATATTAAATGGAGTCGTATTGATGTAAACATTAACTTGACGAATTGAGATGGACACGACGCCGACGTTTGAATTAGATTCAATCATGGCACGTGATGTTACGGCCGAACAATAATGAAACTATTGCATTTAGTTATTATATGGATAGATAGAAAGTTAGATAAAATAGTCTTTACGTATTAGTTTTTTGTATTGTACACCATTCTTCGCTCCAAAACCCAAAAGCTGATGTTGGCTTACATCTGCTAGGTAGAAGTGGAACTGGGCTGGTCACGTCTGCCTCATGTCGGACGAACAAAAATTACCACTCAGTGGATACCAAAATATCAGGAAACGACGACGCGGCAGGCCCAGAACGGGATGGCGGGATGAGCTAGACTCTTTCGCAAAGGATTGGCCTACAATCGCACTAGATCACGAAATGTGGAAGGAGGGAAGGGGGGAGGCTTTTGCCTTGCAGTGGGACAATAAAGACTTATAATAATGTACTCACCTGATAAGAACCTGGTGTTGTAGAAAGCAGTTCCTGAAAGTAGTCTGCAGCGCTGCATCAATCTCTTCTCTCGGTACAAAAGCTTCTACAATCTTTTCATCATTATCTTCTGGACTCAATATTACAGATTCTTGAACAACATTAGCATCGAGATGTATACCTTGCCGTAGTGACTTCATCGTTCGATCATATGCAGTCGTTATAGCCTCGTTGAGTATTTCAAACTGCGAGCCCATATGAAGGATAACAGACGCAATAAATGTATCAATGGTCATCACAATATGGCCGGTCCATAGCAAACCTACAGTTTCCAGCACAAAAGTTGGAATGTAAGACGCATCTTTCTGATAATCCCAAGGTATGTAAATCGGCTGCGGCAAGGTCCGAACTGGACGAGGATCTGTATCGTTTAAAGTGGCAACTAAGGATTTCCATTTAATGTCTTGAATCGTCCCATAAACATTCCCATTACCAATGGTAAGCCAACCAAAGAAAATAAAGGCGCCAGTTATTATTTTAGATATTTTAACCGTTTTTCGGTTTTTGGCTACATTTTGATAATAATCGTACATCCCTATCTCCAAAGTGCGCACTATTTCCTGAATATCAACGTTTTTAAAGAAGAAAATATACAGTTTGATAAGTGTGAGATTATGGGTTATGACGAAAGAGAGACTGAACATGAATCGGTCCATTTCTTTTTCGCCGACAAAAGGGTCGATGGTTTCCAGACCGACGAAGCCAGCTACCCAGACAACTTGGGTGGCAATGGAGTAGTAGAGATACCATCCTGGAAAATTGCCCAATTTGCCTTCCTCGGGGTGGTGCCACCAGCCAAGACCCAGGAATCGAAGGATACGGTAATGGAAACCGAAGTAGTGCTTAGGACGAGGTTCAGTCATGGTGACTTTGGAGGCAGAAAGCTGATTTGTAAATGATTTTCTGTGGTCTGTGACTTCGGCAGCCCATGATAGGCATTATAAATACTAGTTTCGTACATTGGAAATACAGGCTGTTCTGAATATACCGTTTATTTATTTGAAAGTTTACGTAATATATTTGTTAGCTTGTTATCTTATTATCTTACCTTTGACAAAAAATAGAAAGGTTTTTGCTAAAGGAAATTGCTTTCCGTAGAGCTCGGAAATTTAATTTGAATGAAAATAAAATGTAACAACACAATGGAAACAAAACTATATGAGCCAATACAAAAACAGCAATGTCGAAATTATCTGATAACATTTTAATGGTATTGTATAGGCACTTAGGCACTGAATGCTTTTTAATACATAGGTATACGTAGGGATAATAGAAATGTAAAAGGGTTCCCTACGCGACATTTAGGACCCCGCAAAAAAAAACGTAACAAACTAAACGTAATAGAAATCACGTTAAATATATTAGAACGAAGTTGAAGAAACCCTTATTCTTATTCTTTATTGCACACAAAATTAAAAAAAGTATACACACAAATTAAAATATATAGCTTATGTACAACGGCGAGCTTAACCCAGAGTTGGGTTTTCTTACAGCAAACCTTACTTTTGTTGTGAAACCCTCATTATAAAATAAGTAACAATCATAAACGGTTGCGCATTTCGTGGAACACTTTGTCGAAAGCTTTTCCCCAATCAGTATTACACAACGCGAAAGAAACTTTAACAAGATAAATGACTTTACCAATTTGCAGGTGTTTAAAACTTTAGATTCGCAGCACTTCGCGAAATTGTCATTTTGTCTAGCTTGCGCTTAGCTAGATGAAAAAGACCAGGTATCCAGGTATTCTACAATGAAAGGAGACAATTTTTTTTGTTTGGAGAACAGGCCACCCACATAAAATTGTAACAGACATACAGATATTAATGAAACGTATACAGATTTCTTCCTTATAATTTCTAGATTACAGTGGTAATATTAGCTAAGCCATGTCTAACCGGAATGATGAGAAATTCGAATATGAAAACGTGAATCTAACAATAAACAATAACAATAACACGTCAAATGTCAAATGAAGTTGTCAGTCAACCACCAAAAAGACGAATTTACAACGTTCCGTGCCATGATGATTTTCTGTACCATCTAAAAGATTTTAGCGGAAACCTCTAAAATAGCATTAGAAAGCTCACAGTTTAATATTATTTCTTTTTATATTATATTATATTTTAATTAAAGCAGATATTAGTACTAATGGATACCGTACTCTTTTTTTGTAAACGGAAAAAACGCCCCTATTTACGTAAGTATTTTCCATCAAATGGCATTGACCACAACAGGAATGATTTGACTAGCAAAAAATATCATAATACAACTTATTTGTTATGATTTTAAGATTCCGGTTTCGTTTCTATGTAATCTTTCGTTTATTATTAGAATAAAATGGTTACTTTTTTTGGTATAAGTAATATGAATATCCGCAACATCGAAGAGGGCCTAAAAAAACTGTCTCCTTTCAGTAAGTAGATAAAAGGGAGACGAGGTGATAGCTTTAAAGAATAGATGCGGAACCATAGTGGTTAAATGAGTAATTTTGCTGGCTATTAGAACATTATGAGTTATTGTGGTGCATGATAGATACAAACAGATATGAATATTGAACTAGTAATTACTATATTCTTGTTTATTTTGTAACTTTACAAAATATACTTACATGTGTTTTCTTTGCCAGCGATGGTATTTTATTTTACTCTACCGAAGGTTGAAGTGGTGGTGATGATATACAATGTCAATAAAAACAAATCGAACGAATTTCACTCGTATATTTATCTTCTAATAACAAATGTAAAATCAAGTTTAAAAAAATCTCGTTTCGTTGATATTTCATAAGAGCGATATTACACGAAACATCGGTGAATTTTACAGAAAAAAAACTCATTAATTCATATTTACATTAATACGAGAGAATGAAATTTTCAGGCTGTTGGCTGTAACTGGCCTGAAAAAAGTGGCCGTGCATGTAATTACCTATTTAGGGGTAGCCGGTCGCCTGTAAATTTAGAAGATGAGGTTGTTAAAAAACAATTTGGCTCCTTAACTTATTAATTTATTGTCGCTTGGTTACCTTTTTTCATTGATTTAAACTTATAGAAGTAACCATTGTGATTTAGGACTTTTTTTTTAATTTTCGTCCTTCTACTATAGGAATTGGAGAGGGAACAAGTTTTACGGCTTTAGAAGGAAATATCTCATCAACCATTGACTAAAAAGAAGTATTTTAGGAACCTCGTCCATAGATACAACACACAGTTATCATAGAATTTTTTACCCTTCAGTTGCATGTATAGAGGACCAACTAAATTTTTTTATTCGTGACTTCACCTCACTTTTGTGTAGCGGTTCGTAAAAGACACGACGTGCTCTTTAAATGTCAACTGTGTGGTGCCAACAGTCTCAAAACGGCTGTGACATACGGATGGACAGCCAGACTGGCGTCGGCTGTAACGGAACTCTTATAGATTCGCTTTGTCCGTCTGGACAGGACGAATCTATAAGAGTTCCGTTTTTACCAAAGAGATTTAAAATAATTAGGCATAGAGCGGACATTGGGAATAATGTCATACAGAAAATTTGATCCCAAACATTTTCAATTTTGACACAATAATTCTACCTGACACTACAGTCAGAACGACGTCTGACACTATAGTCAATGTCTAATACTATAGTCAGAACGATTTCTTTCGAAGTAGTAGGTAAGAAGTATTTGGATTACGATTTTGTTCGTCTTGTTTCGGTCGGTTTTTGCCAATTGGCAACGGAATCCTAAAAAGACTTTTCGAAAAGCTAGCTAGTATTTCATAAAACGCAAAGAAAGCTAACACCGTTACGTAAAATATGGTAATCTACGTACTTATACCACTTATGTAGGTACCCTTGAGACAGCAAGGATGACGTGAGAGAGAAGACACCACTTAGCTGCTGGAATTTTATGTAGCCTCCACCTAATGTTCAGCGGTGACGTCATTTTTGAAGAGTTTTCAGCTTTAGTTTATTTTTGAGCTTAAAATGGATAAAATCTGCTGAAAATGCACAAATCTGAACTGGGCCCGCGTGGTTGTCAGACCGTACCCGGAGACGAAGGCTGTGTCCCAGCAGTGGGAACATTATTGGATGATTGTGCTAATGCTGCTTAAAAGGCGGCAATAATTTGTGGTTGTAATTATGTTTTGAATGGACTACTGTATCGTTTTATGTGCCAATTAACATAATACTGTTTCAGTGTATAATTGTATTACCTATAGTATCCTGCGCGCTAATTGCGTAACACGTACACTCACCATTCAAATGCAATTCATTTGGATTGGACGTTATTCAATGCGTTGTTTACGCTGTCGAGCAGATATTTTTTTCGAATATGAAGCAATGGATTATGGAAGTGTTTCACGCAATAATAATCATGTTGCTGGTAA
Organism: Xestia xanthographa; assembly: GCA_905147715.2. Classification (NCBI taxonomy): domain Eukaryota; kingdom Metazoa; phylum Arthropoda; class Insecta; order Lepidoptera; family Noctuidae; genus Xestia; species Xestia xanthographa. Next base: position 22,683,729 of record LR990653.1, on the reverse strand, counting down.
ACAACGATGTCAAAGAGTTTATCCGTGATCATGGCGCTTGCAACAGTGCCGAATATCGCTGAAAAAAAGAAACAATGATAAAAATCCCGTTTCAGGTGTTAATGAAAACGATGTCAAAAAACCAACGACTTTTCTTCAAACTTTCGATTACATTTATGTGGTTAGTTTCCATGGCCTTTTGATGCACTATAATGAGGTATTTAGTTTCTTTTTAAACTTGTTCAAAGCTCACTTGCTGCGGGCGCTAAACGAATTTACTTTAACTTCATACACATGAGTAAGTAGATAAACGGTTATCTACTTATGTGTTCATACCAATGATATTCTACTATATATTTTGTTAGAATATCATTGGTTCCAGGCGCGGATCCAGGATTTCCTTTAAGGGGGGGGGAAAATTTGGAAAATTCATTAAAAAAAAATTGATACATTTTTGATAATAAATGGGCGTTACTTTACAGAAATCCATGATATGCAAGATACAAGGGGGCCGCCAGCTTTTGGGCCGAAGGGGGGGGGGGAGCGTAGCGAGAAATTCTTACGACACCTTGCCTTGGACAGGTTAGAATGGTTTCGAACGTACATGGCCGAATTTTAGATAAATTCGAGAGAAAGTAATCTGTAGAGCGAGCGAAGCGAGCTCGAAAATTTTAACACTATTCCTACCGACCTACTGGAGTTACCTGGGCCTCATAAAGACAAAGTTAAGACTCATGAAAAACTAGGCTTAGGTTAGGTACTAGGTAACTAGGTAGGCAAGAGCGAGCGTAGCGAGCTCGAAATTTTTACAACATTGCCTCAGATAATTATGCTAAGTATAATTGCATATATAGGTAGGTATATAAGGCCTCGGGGCAAGAGGCTCCTAATTTATTCCCAGCTCTGTCTATTGTATAGATCGATCATGCAAAAATCCAATAGGAGTGCCAATCCAAAGGTAGAAAAAGGAGCCTTTTTGATAAATGTTTTTTCGCAGGGTTAAACAATATCTTAATTTAAGTGATTCCATTTTACGCTACAATTTATTACGTATAATACCATTCTATGGCATCAGGCAGGAAAAGCTATTACTTTTAAAAATCCTGACCCTCTAGGGGCAGGGGCAGCTGCCTCCTGGCGACACCCATGACATATACAACTACAATATTTAGTTTCAATTCCGTCAAACCAAGCATGGATGACGTATTTGGTCCGGTTCGGGGGGGGGGGGGGGGGGCAATTGCACCCATTATCCCCTGTATCCGCGCCTGATTGGTTCATACTATATATATTTCTGTCAACGGTTTGTAGTTTAAACAATGTTTGACAATAATTGGAGTATGTGAATAGCATTTTAGAGACTTGCCTACTATATTTAAACAATATTTTATTGTGCTCACAATTTGTTGTATATTAAAAATATGTACTTTATTACGTTAACAACTCGTTTGTAGTATTTAACAGCAAAATTTGTTTTGTGTTAACTAAACTTAGAAAAATCCCACTTTATTTAGTTACCTACTTAGTTTAATGTTTGTGTTTATTAATTTAATATTTAATTAATAATGCATGTTTTTTGTGGCAAAATGTTAAATTTTTAACACCTTTTGTACCACATTCACCGCTAATAAATAGTCAAAATTATTTATTTTATTTACTACTTGCACTTCAAAAGGTGCAATTGTGTATTTTGTAATAATAATAATGTGTCTAAATAGACACATTATTATTATTACAAAATATACAACAGTTAACACAACAGTTACAGTTTTATATAAATATCTAAAACTGTAATGACATGTTTACCTAAACGACATAAATGTATTTTAAATTGAATTATTATTTTCCTTAATGTAATCTATTGACATGCCACCTTAATTGTAATTACTTGTTTAAGCTTATTTTTTGTTAATTTCGTCCGCCATTTTGTACGGCATATATTGGTTAAACATAGTGCACTATCTATGACCACCATACCTGTGTTTCACAAAATAAATGATTGATTGGTTTCTTTTTTTAAAAGACGAAAAGGGAACACAGATTTAGTGGCATAATTCTCCAAAAAGTAACAGCAGCGCTGGAACGCTGTTAGTTTTACGAAGGAAAAAATCCACTTCCAGTTAAGCTGTTACAAGTAGGTATAATCGCTTAGTACCGGGTAGGATGAACCCGTCATGAGCACCGGGTATTATCTACGAACGAAGGTAAGGCAAGTAACGTGACCAGAATAGGACTTACCCGGGTATTTTGATTGTGATCTTTGGTTCCGTCTCCAAGGGCCACTAGCTTTAGAATATTTTAAATTCGTTAAGGGTCTTGATAGTACCAAGAAAAATCTTTAGACGTGTATAATCTAAAAGTTCCTATACCTACCGATCTATTCAGCCTCTTTTAGATGCTAATTACCTTATAATTATATAATTTTCGCCGATTAGAGAGAAGTTTCATCCGGGCCAATTTGTTCCGTTAAGCAGAGTACGATCCCCCAGGTAATTGCAAGAAAACCAATAGAATTTAAAACGGTGAGGCTAGGTTTTACTCGAAAATGTAAAATCACACTTTGGCTATCTGTAGAAAGATACAATGAATTCACAGATCGGCAGGCATGCTAACGAGAGCTAGATTAATTGGCTCGATGCAGTTCAGCCAAACATGAACCATCGCAGTACTTTTGAAATTAGAAAACAAAAGAATCTCGTCTGTTGGCTATTTTAGAAATGGAACAACAAAAAAAGAATGTAGGCTGAACAGGCCAGTGCTTTCAAAAATAGAACAAAAGACTGGAGTTCGAACTTTTTTGAGGAAAACAATGAAAACCTAAAACTGATTGTTGAAATTAAAATCAGGCTGTATAATAGTAGCACCCTTTCATTGTATTACTTATTCATGAAGTGAGGATGGTTTGATTTAAATCTATCGTAGAGGTAACATAATTATTAGTCTTCAGTTTGAATTGACATTATAAGTGTTAATTTCTCCTGAATTAATTATAAATGTTCGCCGATAGAGAAATCAGGTTATTATTTTATCAGATACTAGCGGACGTCCCGCGGTTTCACCCGCGTAGTTCCCGTTCCCGTGGGAGTATGGGGATAAAATATAGCCTATGTTACTCAGGGTGAATGTAGCTTTCTAATAGTGAAAGAATTTTTGAAATCGGTCCAGTAGTTTTTGAGCCTATTCATTACAAACAAACAAACAAACAAAGTTTTCCTCTTTATAATATTAGTATAGATAGGTAATTAGTCTGCGTAGTTGATTTCTTGAAATTAAAATAACATATTTTTTTCAAAAAGCTGACCTACTAGAAATTCTGAGCGTTTTTACCCCCACCGCGCGGCGGGTCCCCGTCTTCTTTGTTCTTATTATTTGTTTTTCAGAGGCACCAACTTTTTACCTTGACTTTTTACTGAAAAAAATAACAACTTATGAATATAACAAACGCGTGTTTGGTGTCTTCTGTACACTGTGTTTGTTTTTAATTGAATTAATTTGTTGTTTTACATACAATTAACATTAGAGCAACATTTAGAAGTCGCTCTAAGGCCAACCTTTCTTGAGGCTAGTGTACATATTTTTGTACATTTTCCCGAGTTTTCTGTACATTATCCTTAACTGTTTGTTTTATCTTAAATAAATAAATAAAATAAAAATTTGTTTATTTCTATTCCACAAATAAAAAACTTACAGTAAGTACTTATGTTGTAACATATCTATATACAGGAAAAAGTATTTTATTTGTGGGAGACTGGCGCCTAAACTAAGCCGAGGCCTGTATTTTAGGACACCATCAGGTCCCCACTAAGATGCATATTAGATCTAACAAAAGTAGTATATACTTATTACAATACACATCAAAGTTTTTAAACCACACATCTTGTTACTTGATTTAATTGTAGTGCACTTTAGATTACTGATTACACTGTTATGTGCTCATTGAAGTATTGGAAAATATCGGATGAATCAGATTTAGAAGAAATTGTACCAACAAGAAATATAGGACACGCAAGTAGGTCGTCAGGGTGGATTACAGTCCACTCTCTTTGATTGAGGGGATGCCTGTGTCCCAGCAGTGGGAACAACATGGGCTGAAAGATGGCTACGGTAACATATGTACCTATTAAATACCCTCAGAGACTGCACATAATTCGTAAGGACTTCCTTGTGTAATTCAGATTATTGCAATGATATTCTTAGTCGAGTGCAATTAGATAATAAGGTGGAACGACGTTTATAGTGGTCGGATTTTCATGGGGCTTTTTTTATTGAGTTTCTAGAAGAGTGGAGTAGAAAGTTAAAAAAAAAAAATTCGACGCTCGTGACTTTTTTTTTTTTTTTTCTTTTGAAATATTTTTTTTCTTCTATGAATAACTTCAAATTCAATGAATTCATATTGTAGCGTAATAGTGTGACCTGCGTGCATCCATTAAACGCTAATTTGGTCTGTTTCTTTGTTCATTGTTGTCGATGTAATGTAAATTTCAAGTATTTTTGAAAATATCCTATTTTCTGCAATTATTTCTAAAATATCGAATTTTAAGACTAAGATTTCTTTTGAAATTGGTAACTGATGCTTTTTCACAGATAACTGGACCAGAAAACATTAATGAAGACCACTTCCATGAGTGTAGTGACTTAAAATTCATTTGGAAATGTTAGAAAATCGTCTATGCTAATGAAAGCATTTTTTTTTTCCAAATACTGCTATAAAACTCAATGTATAAATTATCGTCTTAATCCTCGTTTTATTAGCTATCTAACGAGGTGCAATAAGAAGAAAAATATTTAAGGATACTTGTTAAATATTATTTTTTGCTGAAAAAGTAAAACATGATAAAATGCCTCTATCGCTAAGAAGTGGGAGTGGTATCGGTATCGGTATTGATATTAAATTGCGCGCAGAGACCCAAGCTTGCAACTTATCCTATATAAAAATCGTGAGAAATGGTTACGTTATAATTACGATAATTTTTGTAATTTACCAGCGGCCCCATTCCACCTTCATCAGCAATAATCAACATTTATCGAGTACCACCAATTTTTGTTTTTAGTTTTTGTTATCTGTGGATAGCAGATATAATAAGGATATTTTCAGGATAATATTTACGTTGACCGTCATAGAAATATTTTAAGGAAAATGGACTTCTTTAACTTTTATATAGACGATTTCCTGATAATTGTGAATACATTTTTTAGTCACTTCACTCGTAAACATGGTTTTCTTGAATATTTTTACATTCAATTCCTTATCTGTGAAAAAGTATCAGTTACTAATTTCAAAAGAAATCTTAGTCTTAAAATTCAAAATTTTAGAAATAATTGCAGAAAATAGGAAATTTTCAAAAAATACTTGAAATATTGCATTACATCGACAACAATGAACAAAGAAACAGACCAAATTAGCATTTGAGTGAATTTCCCGGGACCGAAAATTGCGTGGCATCAATGAAATCGGTACTAAAAAACATAGTTATAATCAATGACGTATTATATATAGACACGTCATGAACCAACATCGCGGCGCTTAAAAACGGCGAAAATACTAGAACTACTTATAAGCGTGAAGAAAGAGAAAGAAAATATGACACCGAACGGCGGGATGCCTGTTGCGAGAGGGAGATAAATATACATCTTCAGTCACGTCACAGGATTTATTAAATTATAAACAACCGTAGCGTCGCGCGACAGGTTGGTGCGTAACTAAGCGCGATGTGGGCAATTGCCTTCATTTCATGTTGTCATTTTAGAGTGCGGACAACGTATCTATAGTTTATATATCATTGGTTATAATGCTCTCACATTTTTTTCCGGTTAGGTGAAATAGTAATCTATGTGTAGCACTAAATATTTTATTTAATTGGATTAATGGATACTCCAAAAAAAATAATGAAACCTCGAAATCTTTCATTGCCGTGTTTGTCCACACTTCACCTTGTTGTGTATTATTCCTCATAGATAAAAATCTATTGGTTATTTATACTAAAACCTGGTTTTATTTGATACATGAATAGTTAAAGTATTGTTACCGAATACATTTATTCAAATATTTAAACAATACAACGAATGGTTAATAAAAAATCATTTGTCCCAGAACTACCGTTCATCGCCGTGTCCTAATCATGTTCAAGGATATTGTTTTACCTACGACTTGCATCCCCCCTCCCGGTATGCTAAACGTTGCTTATTAGTGCTGCCTAAGTGCTCAATGTGGAAAGACGTACACACGTGCCTGCGTTTTCGCGCCATAAATGTAAGTATTCAATTTTTATGTTACTGGACATTTTTTCTTTCATCGCCGTGGATAGGTATAACTATATTTGAATAAGTTTGTCTTCATGAGTAAGCATTCGATAGTACACCCATTTCTCTTAAGTTAATTTGTGAAGTGTTTATTTCTTCGAATAGTTAATAGATTTTTTGTTATTTATATTTTTTGCCTTGATTTTCATCGCCGTGCTTTCATTGCCGTGGTTTCCGTGGCCGAAATTTGCTATGGCAATGAAAAAAAAGACACGGCAATGAAAAAAATTTCATTGCCATGCCTTGTAAAGCAATTTAGTTTCATTGCCGTGGCCAGGTATTTAATTTCCGTGATTTGTGTTTTCATCGCCATGGTATGATTAGGCAAAGAAAACATCTTTTGTCACCTGTAATACAGGTAATACCGATTACTGACAGTACAGGGAGTATGTATAAGAAAAGAAAGACTGTAGGATTAAAGTCTCTAAGTAGTGTTGCGAGTGTAATTCAACAGTCTTTGTTTACTTATTGTACTCTCATTCTTTTTTTTGTAATAAATCCTTACCCAAATTTTACTCCCATACAAGTGTTGGAATCAAGACCTCTTATAAACAGTCATTTTTATTCTATCTATCTGTCTATCTCATTAAATAAAATATTTTTTAATTTCCGTGGATTGATTCTTTCATTGCCATGGCACAGTTCTTTCATTGCCGTGGATGCTTGTTTCATTGCCGTTCACGCATGTTTCATCGCCGTGGCACGAAATTTTTAATCCTGATATGTCGTTAGTTTTTTAAGTTATCTGCTAGACATTAAGCAAGCATATATACATTCTCAAAAACTTTAATAAAAGCGTTTTTTTTTTTAAAAAAAAACCTAAAATGAAAAAAAAACACGGAAATGAATATTTTATAGGACCTGTTGAAATTCACTCATTTAATGGATGCACGCAGATCACACTATTACGCTACAATATGAATTCGGCGAATTTGAAGTTCGTCATAAACGAAAAAAAAATATTGCAAAGAAAATTAAAAAAAAAAAGTCGCGAGCGGCGACATTTTTTTTTTTAACTTTCTTCTCCACTCCTGGAACTCAATAATAAAAGTACCATGAAAATCCGACCACTATAAACTTCGTTCCACCTTTTGAGTATTTTTTGTCTAATTGCACTCGGCATTAAACAGATATGTTGTGAGCGCGCAATCGTGAAGACTCGAAAACCGGCCAATTGGCCTGTTTTTTCCTTTATTCTGCGTCACTGCGTGCGGATCTGGCTCTCCCCCGCGGCACATTTTTTTCGGTGGGTTTGTAGGTGTATAACATATCTGTTTACTAAAATATCATTGGATTATTGTATTATTATATGTTCTGACAATTTTATATCGGGTATTTCTAGTGCTCTGTTCTACTTTGCTTTGTTTGCAACTTGTATTATGTATCAATTAACACTATAAAGCGTATACGCACGATACTGTTTGGGACTGAAATAGTATCGTGTGAACGCTCTAATGGTTTCCCTTTTAAGAATAGTTATCAAAGTTAAACTGTAGTTGGTATCGAAGTGTGAATTTTGGAGCATAAAATACCTTGCCCAAATTTCAAAAGTAATGTTTTCGTGGACGGCTCGTTAACGATTTTGAGTTTGAAAAAAGACCTTTTTCTTTCTTCTTTCCTAGTTAGTGCCTAACCTGGTGTCAGTTTTTCATGCCACCCATGGGCTTCTGACTTGGCTTTACATGCCTTTGAGAAATATCTCTCAGGCATGCTGGTTAACTCACGATATTTTCCTTCACCGAAGCTTCACTGAAGCAGAAAATGGATCCGAGAAATCAGAGATGCGTGCGTGCCTTGCGTTCGAACTCTAAACCTATGACTTGGCAGTCCGACGGCCATACCACTAGGCTATCACTGCTACACTTTATTCCTTGTATAAATAATGGACAAGAACTGCCGACAAAGTATTTTGCAGTTTGATAAACTTTTACATGTTGGTATACAGATTTAAATACCTAAATGAAAAATAAATCCTCCCGCTCTCTCCAAACAAATGTGTATTGCGGCTGTCTTTTTAAAATTTATTTTTTCTCGATCAGCAAATGCTCAATGAATGTCCTCCGCTCTGCCCAGGGAGGGTCAGAGCAGTGCCCTGTTTATCAAAACTTACAAGCCTTGTATTACAAGCAATTTTCCTGTAAAAATTTAATTATTACAAATATGTGTTTATCAAAGCTACACGTGTAAATTACAAGTTACAGAGGTCATTATTTATTTCACAAGTATATTTTTACACTTGTAGTCGTCATTTTGTTCATCAAAAATCCCTTCTTAAGTTACAATTTGTAGAAAATCATAGCAAATCCTGAGTGTCCGGCGACTCTCCATTTCGACAAATGACGTCGTAGAGTAAAATGTATCTAGGACATGGGTGTAATCTTTTCCTGCAGGAACCAGACCAAGCGACTGACATGTAATTAAAACTGGTGACTAAAGTGGTTCTTTCTGGTGACTATGTTTTCCTTATTTTACTGTTTTTATTAGCTGTAAGTCCTCCATGTACTAAATAAAAAAAAATCCGGAAAATGGCGCCAACCTTAGAATACAAGCAGAGTTTTTTTCTTCTTCACCCATTTTGGTATGCAAAGGGAACTATCCATACAGCTTAGTCTTCAGTAGATTTTTTTTTTATTGATATGAAATGAAAATTAAATTTAATGAGATGAAATGAAATGAAACCTAACCTAACTCATTCAATTAAATCATTAAATCTGATATTGAAATAAATTAGTAGCTTCTTTTTAGAAATATACGTATTTGTATGAATCACAAAAACTCTTTAGTAAAAACTCCAAGGTTGGTTTTTCTTTTTAATAGACATTATTTTGACAGTTGGGAAAGAGAACGCACGAGTTCGGGAAAGGTAAAAAAACCGGCCAAGTGCGAGTCGGACTCGCGCACGAAGGGTTCCGTACCAATTATTATAAAAAAATCAAGTTTGTTGTATGGGAGTCCCCCTTAAATATTAATTTTATTCTGTTTTTAGTATTTGTTGTTATAGCGGCAACAGAAATACATCATCTGTGACAATTTCAACTGTCTAGCTGTCACGGTTCATGAGATACAGCCTGGTGACAGACAGACGGACAGACGGACAGACAGCGAAGTCTTAGTAATAGGGTTCCGTTTTTACCCTTTGGGTACGGAACCCTAAAAAAGGGCAAAAAAATCACGTTTGTTGTATGGGAGCCCCCTTTTTTTTTTTTTTTTTCGGATGGGAAATCATCAAATAACCCCTCCCGCTCTGGGCGGAGCAGGAGGGAGTGTCAGACTTTTACTGACTAAAACCCATCCATGTTCCTTCATCGCCCTTTGTGTTCCGGGGCCACGGTATCTCTTTCGAATAGTCCCGCAACCCCGGCAGGCATCGGTCCTTACGGACCCCTTCCTTTTTGCTGACTCTCTTTGAGGCGCGCGTGGAACACGAACGCGCCGTCGACACGGCCTGTGGCCGGGGGCCACGTGGTGGTGGCCCCCGACGCCCGGGGCGTCTCCCGCGGCGGCCGGGACGTTGAGAGGTTCTCTCCCTCTCACGTTCCGCCACCTCCTTCTCTAGCATTACTGCTTCGCAGAAGGAGGTGACGGCGTCCCATTCCGTCTCGCTCCGGACCACGGCTTGCACCAGGGCTGGACGCGAGAGGTCGCCGCCGCCGATCGCCGCTTCGAGGACACGGCGGTGCTCCGCCCACGCGGGGCACACCTCCACCGTGTGTTCCACCGTGTCCTCCGGACGATCCTCACAATGGAAGCACCCGGGCGTTTCCTCCCGCCCGATTCGGTGCAGGAACCTCCCGAACACTCCGTGTCCGGTGAGGACCTGCGTCAGGCGGAAGGTGAGGACGCCGTGGCGTCTCTCAAGCCACTCCTCAAAGAGGGGACTTATCGCCACTATTGTGGCGTGCCCTGCACGGGGTTGCGACAGTCGCTCTCTCCATGTCGCCATGAGATCCCGCCGGAAGTCTGTCCGCTGAGCGACAATTTGTCGCTGCAGCGGAGTTTCCCCCCGGCGTAGCGCCTCCGCGCGCCATTCATGCAGGCGCGCGAGGACTATCGCCTCCAGATCCCAAGGCGGCAATCCGGCAAGGAGGCTCGCCGCCGATCCCTGCGGAACACCGCACGACATCTCTCGCCGGTTCCATTCTCCGCTGCGACCGGGGTAGATGACGGCTCTGTCCGTCAGATAGTCCCCGACTACTCGACGGAGGTAGGTCGGCACCCGGTGATACCGGAGTGCCTCCCTAATGCAGCTCCAGGGCATGGAATTAAAGGCGTTGGCGATGTCGAAAGACACCGCCAAGACAACCCAACCCCTGGACACCGCATCCCCCGTCGTGAGGGCTCTCACGCGCATGATGGCGTCCACCGTAGAGCGCCCCTTGCGGAAACCAAACTGGTGTTCCGCAAGGTCCGGCCCAGTCCCCGCAAGATGCTCGGCGAGGCGGTTTGCAATTACTCTTTCAAAGAGCTTGCCCACCTCGTCGAGCAGCACCACGGGCCGGTATGCGAACGGAGAGTCCGCAGGGCGTCCCGGCTTCCGAATGAGGACCAGCTTTCCCGTCTTCCAACGAAGCGGGAACTGGCCTCTCTCCAAGCATGCGCTAAGGAGCCCCTCTAGTCGGGGACCGAGAGCCTCCGAGGCCAGGACCCAGGCTTTGCCAGGCAAGCCGTCGGGTCCCGGGGTGGTATTTTTGGCACTGAGCCTGCGTACCGTACCGTACCGTACCGTACTCTCAGGTCTACCCCAGTCACTTCCGGAGCGTTGTCGTCGTCGTCCTGTTGGTCCGCTTCCAGCATCGCAGGCGGTGGAGCCATAGGCGGGGGTGGGTGTTCCTCTCGCGAAGGGAACAGAGTGCTCACCACGTCCTCCACGAGCTCAGGCCGGAGACTCTGCGTCAGTGGGGGGGCCCAGGGGCGGAGTTTGTCCCACACCAACTTGTAAGGGCGCCCCCACGGATCTCTGTCGAGAGTCCCCAGCAACTCCTCGCGGGCCTGATCCCTGACCCGCAGGACCGCTTCGCGGAGTGCGGTCTTCGCCGCTCTGTACCCCTCATAAAGCTCCGCCTCAATGGCTGCCGCATCCGGTGGGCGGATGCGGAGCCTGCGATGCCTGGCGTTCAGGTGTCGTGCAGCCACGCACGCCTCGCGCAGGGATGTCAGCTCACGCGACCACCAGTACACCTGACGCCGGGCGCTTCTTGGCCGAACACGGGGCATTGCCACGTCGCAGATGTCAGACATGGCCTCCTGGAACCACCCTGCCTCATTGTTAACGTCGGCAGGCCTGTCCGGTGATGTCACCCAGGCCTGCACGATCGAGGCTTCCAGGAGGAGCTCCCGGTCCAGCTGCTTCAGCGCCCAACGCGGACCACTCGGGGCCTGTTGGACCGGCGCGCTTGGGGTCTGGGTGGAGACGTCGAACCGGATGTACCGGTGGTCGGAATAGGTCTCCTGTCAGTTGTGACTGGTCATCTCTTGGTTGCCATGGCTTATTTGAATGAATTATTTTGAATTGTATTTTTTTTTTTGTTTGTGTGTTTTTGCTGTGGACACTTTTACCGTGCACATCTTGCTACATTGTTCTCACATAATATACCATCTCAACGTGAATGATGTAACCAAGATTTTGTAACCATATTCTGATTTAAAAGAGTGTCCATGGAGTTTCTTGCCCGTTCTTCTCCATAGAGATCTACGCTAGGGAATGGGCAACTACAGTACTTTCACAGTTTTTATGTCTTGTGACTGGGACTGTAGCTACATTTAATTTTCATCTTTGTTTCGACAATTCAAAAGTGCCTGTAACTGGCTTACTTGAAATAAATGCTTTGATTTTGATTTTGATTCTCCACCCCCTCCATAACACGCCAGTCAATGACACGCGGTGACAGAGCGGGGCTAGCGAACGAAATGTCCACCACCGACTCGCCCCGCATCCGCACACACGTGGGGACAGAACCCCGATTTAGGACGACCAGGCCCTTCTCCAGGACCCAGTCTTCCACCATCCTTCCCCGCACGTCTGTGCAACGAGAACCCCAAGCCAAGTTCTTGGCATTGAAGTCCCCGAGGACAAGCACGGGGAGGGAATGGTTTCCAATGACAACACTCAACTCTGCGAGAGAGTTGTGGAACTCGGCGAGAGTTCGGCTCGGGGAGAAGTATACTCCCACCACTACGATCTACCCGATCCGGGCTGCTACGCACCCCCGACCCCTCCTGACACCTTCAAGGGTCGGGGTACCGGCGGCGGCCGACGACACTATGGTCACTGAGCCGCTAAGGTCCGCCACCCAGTCTTCCCTGGGGAGGACAAAATACGGCTCAGCGACCACAGCAATGTTAATCAACCACTGCGCCATGCTCTGGAGCAACAGATCCTGAGCGCAGGCGCAGTGGTTGATGTTCGCTTGGAGGAACCGTAATGGGGCCGTTATTGGCACTCCATTACCGCTTCCTCCCTAGCCCCCTGCGAGGGCCCCTCTGTGGCGGCGACAGTGGCAGCGGCGGCGGCAGTTGCGGCTGCGGCGGTGGCGACGGTGGTGGTGGTGGCGGCGGAGGGCCTTCCCTTGCCTCTGGTGGCCTTGGTAGGCGGAGCGCAGGTCTTGCTCCCAGCCCGGTGGTCGGCTGGCTTGCCGGCCGCCGCACATGCACTGCAGTGCGGCGTGGCGCAGCAAGCTGCGGACACATGGCCGGGCTGACTGCAGCGGAAGCAGAGTCCGCTGCGGTCAACCTCCGAGGCGCACTGTACTGACACGTGGTGTCCCACGTAGCAGCGATAGCACCTCAGAGGTCTGGGCTCCAGTAGCTTTACCTGCGCTGAAACCCAGCCCACCAGTAGCCTACGGCCCTCCACTATTGTTTTGGCCGCCGTCACGGGGCAGCATACCGTAACGGTATGCATACCCGTGACGTCCGGACGTAGGGTGCCTGCTTTGACTTGCTCAGCAGGGCACCCACCGGACCTAGCGACGGCGGCCACCACCTCTTCCTTGGTCACTGAGTCGTCCAGACCCAGGATGCGCAGGTCTGCGCATCTAACGGGTCTGGACACTCGGGCGTCGTCCGCGTTCAGGGACGCTCTGAGGTTTTCAGCCAGAGCGACAGCGGACGACCCGCTGGTTTCGCCGGGGATCTCCAGCATACGAGCCCCCGTCGCGGTGACTTGCCGGCGCCGGAGGCCCCCGGTGATCCCGAGCTCTCCGAGATCCACCGTCTCCTTCGCCTTTGCCAGCAGGTCGCGGTAGGACACGCCCCTCTTTTCCGCGTCCGGCTGTAGTGTAATCACTACAGCTGCGGTCTTTGGGGCGCGGAGCCTAGCCGCGATCTTCCGCGCCCTGTGCAGGCGCTGCCGCTCCTCATTACGGGCCTTTTTGGCCGCCTTCCGCCCCTTCTGTTTCTCCCCGACTACCTGCCAACCGGCTTCAGCCGAAGGAGGTGTAGGGGCCTGGGGGGGCGGTGGCGGCGGCGGCTGCTGGCGTGCCGCTGGCGCTGGCCCACTCGCCGCTGGCCCATTCGCCGCTGGCGCTGGCGCCGGCACAGTCACCGCCTGTGCGGCCGCCTTGCCCTTCCTCCTCCTGGGCGCCTTCTTAGTCGGCGCCGGTTTCGCCGGAGCCGACTTCCCAGGGGGGGGTGCCACAGCTCTGCCGGAGGACTGGCTCGACGGCTTAGGCCCGGGTGTGGCAGCCGCAGCAGCCGCGTATGACGCCGTGCTCGGCATCGTGCTCGGGCCCGCGGCTGCCTTGTTTGCACCCAGAGGAGGGCGCAGGACGATTCCCTCCAGGACGGAGAACCGCGCCTAGAAGGACGCCAGCTCCTGCCGAACCAGGTTCAGGACCTGGCTCTCCACCGGCACGGGCTCGGCTTGTCGCTGCTGCTTTTGGTGATGGCCCCCATTTGGAGGCGCAGCGCGGGTGCCGGCCTCGCGCAGACTGGCCAGGTCTGCTTGGAGCTTGGCATTCTCCTTTTGGAGAACCTCCATGGCGGCCGTTAAGCGGGCCAGCTCCACGCGCAGTTTGGCCACCTCCTCTCCACCTATCGGAGGAGGAGGAGGGGTAGGCCCCGCAAAGTTGGCCACTGCTGCCGCCATGATGGAGGCGGAAGCCCCGGGTATGGCCTTGAGTTTTGAAGATGTTTTCACCTTCAAGGCCACGCCGCTTATCGCGGCTTCCACCGCCTTTGTGAACCTGGCCTTACGCTCCGCCTCGGAGCCGCCAGGTGCACCCGCCTCGTCGCCCGACCCGGGAGCAATATTGCCCGGATGGCGCCCCTCTGCGGCCAGCCTTGCTGACCCCTTAGACCTCACGGAGCCAGAAAGCCCCCTCCCCTTGCCCCGGATCCCACCACGCTTATTGGTGGAGATCTTTCAGGCCGAGGCCTCCTCCTCTCCGGATGACGACCCCCGGTCGCCATCCCGCCTGGGCCGCTTGCGGAAGAACTTGCTGTTCTCCGCGGGCGTCCCGGCCTTCGCACGGCGGGAGCTCTCTGAGCCTCCCGCGCTCGCATCGCTGGATGCGACGTCGGACTCCGACCCCGCATCCTTCCTCTCCTCTCCTTTGCCGTTGCCGGCGGTGTTTGTTTTTTTATTATTGTCATCCATATCAAATCCCACGAGTATGGGGGAAATAAGCTACATTCTAGGCAGAGACCCCTGTACCTAGAAAGGCAGATTTAAGCATTTGTTACTCGCCATGGGGGTCTGCAGGTACCCTGGCGAGGAGTGCACTAGCGACTGATTTGTTCCATGGAACACCCGTCAGCCATACATCCCCTCGCGGTGCGTTGCCACTTGGGATTCGGGGTAACTTTTTATAGAGGTTTTCTACCTCGCGGTCCGGGCGGTTAAGCCAAGACCCTCGGTCCCCTATCGAAACCGCGAGACGTGATCCACAGCGCTTCGATAGCCAGATTACGAGATTGGCGATGACAGAGGAGGACGGATCATTCTCTGTCTGCTCGGAGGCAGGGTGAGTGCACACCGAGCCCGCCCTCATTCCTCAGCTGTGCCCTCTGCCTTACAGAGGGTCACGCAGAGGAACGCACCGTTGGTCCTGAAAGGACCCTACCTTTGTCAGAATCATTAGCCGCGGCGGTCACATCCCCCGGGGGATAAAAGAAAACTCTCATTTCCTCTCATTCCCCGGAGAAGGATACCGCCGCGTCCAGGGTGCACCGGCCCAGTAGCTGCTCTTCCCTCCATACGTATCGAGAGGGACCAGCAGCCGCCAGACACACGTGGAGGACTTCTGACATCGCACCCCATGGGAGCCCCCCTTAAATATTAATTTTATTCTGTTTTTAGTATTTGTTGTTATAGCGGCAACAGAAATACATCATCTGTGAAAATTTCAACTGTCTAGCTGTCACGGTTCATGAGATACAGCCTGGTGACAGACAGACGGACAGACGGACAGACGGACTGACGGACAGACAGCGAAGTCTTAGTAATAGGGTTCCGTTTTTACCCTTTGGGTACGGAGCCTAAAAAAAAAAAAAAAACGCTTTATTTGCTAAATCAAAATAACAACCTTGCACAGTTCATTAGGTTACAAATAAGCAGTAGAGGTAGTTACAATTTTTGTTAGTTATGTGCCAGTATACTTATTTTGGTTGTTAACACAAGACTGGTACTAGTTTAAACTGTATTACGGTGGACCAGTAGAAAAAAGCACTAGTATGTAATAGCCCACATCCCGAACGCTATACGTCCCTGCAATACACCACTTTTTGATCAACTGTATTAAGAAATGTTTATTTGCTTGACAATACAAGCTAAGCCAAGCCAAAGCAAAGCTAAGGTAAACCCAAGCTAAGCTAAGCCAGCTAGCTAAGCTTTGTTTAGTTAGCGACAAGATGTCTGTCGCTAAATGCACCAAATAAAATGTCTTTTTTGTCGCGAATCAGTTGTAAAACCGTAATTTTATTATTATTTATAGAATTTTTTGAAAAAATCGCAAAACCTTTCCGCGAATTTCAAAATATAAATAAAAGACGGGAGGGAATACTTTGTCGCTCCTACTTTTTTTATTGTCCCATCAATATTAGGCACAGACAATATACCATAGACATGCGTTTAAGTAGGGCGGAAAAAGAATGCGTCATACATTTTTGATTTTAGAACTTACAAGTGAACCTACAAGTGTTCAATTTTACAAGCCCTGTAGATTTTTTTTGATAAACGTTATTTACACGGACTTGTAAAAACTTTCTTTGGGGGCAATTTTTGGAAAATTATTAAAAAAAAATTATATACTTTTGATAATAAGGGCGTTACTTTACAGAAATCCATGATAATATGCAAGATACAAGGGGGCCGCCTGCTTTTGGGCCAGGGGGGGAGGGGGGGGGGGAGAGCGTAGAGAGAAATTCTTACGACACCTTGCCTTGGATAGGTTAAAATGGTTTCGAACGTCATAAAGGAGTTACTTGGTCGAATTTTATATAAATTCAAGAGAAAGTAGTTTTCGAAAATTTTAACACTTTTCCTACCGACCTACTGGAGTTACCTGGGCCTCTTATAGACAAAGTTAAAACTCATGAAAAACTAGGCTTCTGGAGCGAGCGTAGCGAGCTCGAAATTTTTTACAACAATGCCTCAAATAATTATGCTTTTACGCTACAATTTATTTCGTATAATACCATTCTATGGCATCAGGCAGGAAAAGCTATAACTTTTAAAAATCCTGAGCCTGAGATATACAACTAGAATATTTAGTTTCAATTCCTTCAAATTAGTTCAAGCTTGGCTAATGACGTATTTGGTCCGGTTCAGGGGGGGGCAATTGCACCCATTGCCCCCCCCCCTGTATCCGCGCCTGCTTCCGACTCGCCGACAACGGTTAGAACGCCTGTCTACCCCAAGTAGCGTAGCTGGGAATGTTAACGTATTGTTACCCTAGGGGTGAAAGTAACTTATTTAGTCCCGAGACGGGGTTTGGTGCCCGAGCGCAGCGAGCGCGCTAATAGTTCGAGGGACTTTATAAGTCTTTAACTCGAAGTAAACACATGTGCTTTTCATTACGAATACAAGGAAAGTAATAATAAAAACATGAATCAACTCGAAAAAACAAATGAAGATCGGATTGCCGCTTCCCCGCCTATTTTGCTTTCTTTTTTCAGTGGCCGGCCAGCTATTCAAAATTACCTATTTTTCATTTTCATCATCTAAAAAATTGTTAATAGATTTGGGCATTCATGACCGATCCATAGTCTCGCAATTTGGTGTTATTTTAAAGATATAGTTAAAACTTAAAACAAATAAAGTTATTTAAAAAAATATATGTACTTTTTAATACTTAACTTTATGTTATTTCAATTTTACATCGTGGCTGTGTAGAAAGTTGGAACATAGTTCACTTAAAAAATTAACTATTTTTCTTTTATAATTTGACAGCTGTCAGTTGAAAACTTGAAAACGCTTCTCCCTAGGGCTGAAAAGCATTACTTTCAACCCGCTCTTCAGGCAACTTCAGACCTACTTTCAGAGTATGAGTAATGAAAATTGTATTTATACTACCTACACCTGCTTGGAAAGTACCTTGATACTTTATCAAATTTACGGTAGAAAGTACGTCATTGCATATCGAACAAATATGCGGGGAGAAAACGCATCTGAGCGGGAGAGAAAAGTGTATGAAAATCCATTTCTTACGTGGTTTTTTTTTTTTTTAATTTTGGGTAAGACTATGCGCCGGTTACCTAAATATCAAAAGCCAAAAAGTTTTTACAGTGAGTTTTTATCTCCAAGTTCGCAAAATGACACTGGCCACTAGCTGTGTTGGATGGTGTCGGGCTGGCAGTGCGACCCTGCGGCGGCAGGATAAACAATTTGAAAAAAGAACAGTCATGTGAAAATTGCAGACGCCATTGGCGCCATTTCCAATTTGTGTGTTGTTTAAGGATTCAGTTTTCGTAGAAAGTAATTTATTTTCCTCGTAGGTGTAGTATAAAGCACTATGTATCACTCGAGAGAAAGTGTGATTCCCGATCTCGGTGAACAATGTACTATAACGATCGCGTAATGTGGCGCCACCTGTCAGGATTATCCTGAATTATTTAAGCAACGTGGAAAACTAAGCGTAAGTCCAAACTGTACTGTCATCTGTTCTAGTGTGGAGTTAGTATTAGTAGTAGGTAACATCAAGTTTATCGCAGTTAGCACTTATCTTATGGCACAATCCAAACGTATAGTCATTGGTGAAGTTTTTCCTTTTAGATAAATGAGAGCACAGAGATGGATAAATTTTTCGTGTTTGTTTTGTCTTTGGCTTTTTGATGGGATAGGTACATTATAGCCAAATTTACTTACATATTAAATTATTTATACCAAATGTTTTTAATTAATGAGTACCTAGTCTGGTTGCAATTTTAATTATTATTATCTGCAATAATTATTAGCATATACGTAGATTGAAACAATGCATGTTAAGATGCGTCACATCGGAACCTACATAAATATTTTTGGCAAATTCGGTAGCTCAGCCACACGTTGCAAGATTGAAAACATAGATGTCGTTAGTTTCTTCTAGTTAGAATCAAACACGTCAGAAATAGTATGTCCAGCAAAGTAGGTACAAAATAGAATATGGTACAAAACTAGTTTCGTAAGTAACACAATAGGTAAAGTTTTAATAATAAAAATGTCAGAGTGTATAGTCTTTGAACTTCCCCCTTGTGCGCGCGCATTTGTATACTTTGTAGCGCTGAAGCGCTGTTGTTGTGCCAGCGGTAAGCGGAAGCAATGTCATTATTATTTTTACCCGAATACCGTGGTTTTTTGCACAAATATGTTTTAGTTTTATAACTGCTTATAATACAATTTAGTTATGTCGTTCAAGGAACTAAAAGTGTCAGAATATGTTATGTTGGAAACGAAAAGTGAACGTAGTTTGGTAATGACTATTGATTTTGTTACCGTAGTTTTTCACAAGATGCGACATAAAGTATTAATAATGTCCCACACGTATCACGATGAGAGATTTTTTTACTAGTATAAAGTTGAAGCCCCACTTAAATTGGCATCATGCGATATAGTCAATTTGCAAAGTGTTAAAGCGCTGGATTAGCTGAAAGCCAACGTGCAGTGATATCGGACGATGTCAAAAACCTAATCTCACGCCACTGCTGACAGTTAACTCAATGCGAGCCGAGGAAGTGAACGACTCTACATTAATTTATTCACTCATGACCCGAACGCACGGAAACGGAATATTCATTTCCCAGGTGTTTTTGACTAAAACGGACGCTACATGAGTTGTGACATCTATTTAATTCCATATTTTCATTTATCAAATAACGTTACCGCAAAGTATTATTTTGAAAAACCAAGGTTATGTGATGTAAAAACTATGTAAGAAGAGTTTGTTATACAAATATGATGCGTTGAAACGTTTTCTGTCGCTGAAAAACTCTGTGCAAGTCAAGGAAAGTTTTATTTAGCTGTTGTTGCCAGGAGAAAATTGTAAGTAAGATGATTAAAGTTTTTATTAAATTATTTATCAATTACATGGATAGACCGGCCGTGGATAAAGACGACAATTGCATGCATTGAGCTTTCTAACAGGCGTATAATTTATATTTTACAATAATGCATAAAATTGAAGCATTACAAAGTCCATGCGTAAAGTATATTGTTGTTTACAAACTTAGCCTCGCTGACACTCAATAACAGCGGGAAAATTTAAACTAAATCGAGTGTTTTTCTTGGAATGTTTCATTTTGATTGAAAATGTTGTCATTGAATTTTAATTTAAAGTTAATTAAGTATATTTCTTTTAAGTTGTATTAGTAGGCACTAAAAATAGCTAAGACAACATTGTTATTAAGGAAATAATTGCAACAAACTTTATTATAGTTACTGTAACTATAGATAATTATAATATAATTGACGCAGGTAAAGTACGCATTTTATGATTACAGATGCACTTAGGGTTGCCACCCGTACTATAATATATAGTATCGTACTATATTTCAGTCACTTGTACTAATATTACATAAAGAAAAATAATATAGTACAAAAAATACTATATTTTTATCCCTAATTCAACTGTCGCGCTTTTTTATATTAACTGTGACTGGAAGTCTGGGATGTATCTATATTTGTGGCAAATGTACAATAACCCCGCTGCTCGAGGAATTTCAGAACGAAATGCATTCGCAGCAACAAAATCTCAACTGTCAAATATTAATAATTTGTATTTAGAAATAATTATTGTAAATCAAATTATTTCAAAAATAAGCGAAAATGAGGTGTTTTTGTCTAAAACACTGCTGAAAAATAGCAAATACTTTTCAAAAGTACAGAATTACAATACAATACAATAATTAGAATACAACTGCACAAATAATTATATTTAAAAAAAAACCATCTTGAATATTAATGGAAAAAATAAAGAAATAGAGCATCTATTAATTTAATAAAAAAATAATTGTTAATTTATTTTAATATGAATCTAAATTGTTCAGATTTAAATGCGTGCATTCTTTGCATTTCATTGATGGCCAAAGCGAAGAGCAAGATAAAATTATGTTTAAAAATAAATGTGTACTTTTTTTTTCCTGACTTTCCCAAAAGTACTATATTTTTGCAACGTTTTTGAGAAAAATACTATATTTGTACAAAATAAAGGTGGCAACCCTAGATGCACTTGACTTTTGCCGTCGGGAATATTATTAAACTATGAGTTTAATAATATTCTAGGAGTCTTATAGGATCCTTAAATGACATACCTACTCCAAGTTTATAAAACCAGAAATAAATTGATGACTTACGTAAAATAATAAAATTAAATTTTATGTTGTACAACATTATGATTTAGTTTAGGTTATTTTCTATTTTCCAATTAAATTTTATGTATTAGTCAGAGTATCAATACAACCTTTATGCCGGCTGTACACTCTCGCCGAGCGAGGTCACCGAGGGAATGGACGAAAGAGAAGTTGCTGCTGCTGTTGCACTATGTGCCATCACTTATTACCGTTACTTACGTTATCTATTACGCAAAAAAAAATGGCGTAAATAAAGATGGTGGATGGTCACACACAATAGGGAATATGCACGTAATTTTTTCTTCCCTTAAATCAATAAAATACAGTAATAACAACTCAAGAAAAGTATTAAAACTTGAGTTCAAATAATGCTTGTCGCTTAAAAATTATATTAAACTCCTGCAATTTTCTGTGACAGTAGAACGTCCGTAGCTGTCGCGGCCATGATGTGACGTCATTTATCACAATCTGCCTTGTTTACTTGTTTTTAATTAATTTTACTTCTTGAGGCGGGCGAGTGCTACCATCTACACTCTCGCGCTCGCCCTGTCTCGGACTGTCTCGGCGAGAGTTAAATTAAAGTTAAATAAAGTATTAAAGTTAGTAACTTTTTAATCATCTACATTTACATCTCATAACATTAAGAACTGCAGCAACGTAATAAAAAGAGCTTTGATCAATGGACAGAGATAAGTCGAGTTGATTACATAATTAACTTGATGAACGACATCTGCATGCCAGACTGTTTCTTCAATATTCTACAGAAATTAAAGAATTGTATAGGTCAGTATTGACGTCAGATTATAGAAGCATTTTATGGTTTCAATAAAAGAGGAGTAAATTGGAAGTACGAAAGCAATAAAAAGAAAGACGAGCAAAATAAGGACGAAGACGGGTCACCGGCTAAATAATTGCCTATTAAATAAACTGTGTGAATCTAAAGCCTTTGCACACGAAAAGTAAGTAGGTATAGTCGGTAGTGTAAGCTACGTCAACAATACTGGTTAAAAAATGAACAGTGATCCAAGATTCGTGTGACTGTCCTCGATAAAATCAGCCAGCTATCTAGACTGTTCCTATAGTCATTGAGAATAAAGGCAAATACCGTAGAAGTGAAGCTTGCTTTACAAAAATGTGGATAAACTGCTTTCAATTTCGACGTCTCTACAAGAAATTATCTCAGCAAAATCAGTATTTTGTGAATAACACCATGTTAACTATTTTTGAATGTGTATAATATCGATTGTTCATGGTTATTGTGGAATCTTACTGCAAAGTCTTACCAAGATCTTAAGTTTGAACAGTGATTTTTAAACATACTTCTTAAAGATTTCATATCTATTTGGTAACACGCAAAACAGGGAGTTTTACGTTTTATCTTATACCATTTTCTGTTTTAGAATCAGCATTATCTTTGACAAACAAACAAAATACATGCTCTTTTGACTTAGCATCTTCATAATTAGTGATACAGCAAAAATATCTAGTAGCTGCAGGAAACCTACTAAAGGATTAACGGATCTTCTCTTCTTGGCTTTGTGATACTCAGAAACACTTAGTGTTCTATCCTTTATCTCAAATATTATTTCCTGAGACAGTTGTATCATTCCTGTTGCAGATATGGCAAGTGACATTATTCTCGATGTACTTTTGGTTGGTAGACGCGAGATTCTGAGAGATGAAAGAAAAAGGAGTAAATGATAGCGTGCCGGTTGATATTTCTCAAATAGATATTTTTATTTTTCATCTATATTACTATCAATCTCAAACTACAAGAATAGTTATTGCAAGCACATTGTGAGAGCGGTCTGCTGTATATCGAATAGTGTGCAAGTGTGCGTCAAAATGCAATAGTAGTAAAAATTCCGTGTCACGATCAAGTAGCATGGACAACAGTAGCTACTGATGAAGACTCAATCAATTTTAATTGATTACTACAGCACTGGTCTTGTTTCAATTACTGGCTGTATTGCTGACCGCTTCGAACAGCGCTATCATTATTTCTGTCATCATTTATTTGTTTTATTGATTTGCTTGCATCGTTACTAGGTTTATCATAGTATAAGCACAGTAATATTATGATACAGTACTCCAACTTCATAGAAACGGACGAAACGCGAGCTATACCTACGCGCCTCGATCTTGGGGTGCGCTTGGGGCGCAGACAGTCACGGCTGTACCGCAGTGTCGAACGGACGGTGTGTTGTTTTTTTAACAATAACCGCGCGATTTTTTCTCTAAAAATCAGTTAATATGACGAGTAGGAAATATTGTGCTGTTTTTGGTTGTATGAATTCGTCAATAACGCATCCAGACATAAGTTTTTTTAAATTACCTGGAAACTCTGAAAGGTAAGACTATAAAATAATTTTACTTACTAGTAGGTAGGTACATAATGTGTGTCTTTTTAATGGATAAGTAAGTATTTCCTTTTATCTCACGAAAAAAAAGGTGTTTGGATTAATAAATAAAGCGAATAGAGTAACGGAAAGTTATTGAGACGAGTGAAATAGGTAGTTATATGCGGTTCTGAATGAATCATGATACGGTAGGTACCTACCTACTTACGCTTGTGTTAAAACTTCGGTGCCTATACTTTAAAATTTAACAATAAAGCATTTCGTACGACTCAGTCGAGGCGCAAATAGTTCGGTTGCAAATTATAAGCCTGATTTGTTTTTCAAACAAAAACATGTTTTTTTTAATTAAATCTACCAATCAAAAAACAACACGCATTTTTATTCAACACTTCCTATTCAATATACAAAGTATTTAATTTATTTATATAAAAAGGATATTTACAATCACAAAACGAAATAGAAACAGAAAGTAGGCAAATGTAATTAAAATGCTGGAGACGGGCAGCCCTAACGCATGTTTACGTACCGCGCGGCTGTAGGCATTTATTTCTATCATGCGGCCGAGTTAAAGTACTGTATCATAATATTACCGTGGTATAAGGTTGCGTAATGTGCATTTTTATCGTTAATAACTGTTATAATGTATTATTATTGCCTTATTGAGGCACGATAGGTGAAGATCATGTACGAGTAGGAGTTAGTTACTACTCGTTTCCTCAAAAGATAACATTCGTCTTTCCAAAATTTAGCTTACCTACCTGCATTGAGTGTTATTTTTACATGTGATAATATGTGTCACGTCAACGGCATACTAGGCCCACGTTGTGGATTATAGCACATTCCCTCTCATAGAGAGGAGGCCTGTGTCCCAGCCGTGGGAACATTATAGGCTGATTATGCTTTGCTATGCATATGCAACGGCATTATTTTATCATTTAAAAATATGAGTTTCCAATTTTGCTCTTAGCTGTGTAATAGCAGCAAATGTAGTACATTATACTCGTACAAATCATTACCCGACTTGGGAGTTCATCAGCAGGATCATCTGTGCTACTTATCTAACAAAACTAGTTGTATCTATCTGCCGGTATATCTAACACATAAACTTTCCGAGTTACTTCAGACTGTTTTCATTTTTATCTCATTGACGTAGTTTAGTTTGTATTATCATTATTCAAGATTTATCTTTAACCTAACATCCATTGTATGTGTCTTATGTGTATGAATCAGCTATTACATTATTTACATCGCTACCGTAACAGTTCCCGATAGTAACTCCGTCAATGGGTCAGTAGTATTCGCTGTCTATTAAAGATTCAGTCTTCTGATCAATTAATAGTTTGTTTATATTTGTGTGAATTACCTTCCTTGTAATCTTAAGTCGGGTAAGTTTTCCTTCTGGCTTATCTACAAGTGTGTGTTTTACTACTTTTGCATTAATTGCTTTATTTTACGACCTACCACAACATCTATTACAAACCATTCCGATTAACCAGTTTCTACTTTATTATGGGTGGATCATCGTCATAATTTCAGCCCGGAATTACCCACTGTTGGGTATGGGTAACCCACTGTTGGGTATGCTCCTCTTTCTTCTGCCACTCTTGTCTGTTCTGTGCGTCCCTTATCAATCCATTTCCCGCGATCTTGGCAATATCGTCAACCCAACGCGCTCTTGGACGGCCCTGGTTCCTTTTGGGTGAAATAAAATTCTTTGTCATTCGCTTCTTTATGATTTCAGATTTTTAACTCCTACAAAAAATGCAATTAATTCATTTTCGCCGCCATTTTTGAAAGTCCTTAGCAACTTGAGCCTTTTAAAGTGTTACATTATTGCACTTGCTAGTATCGACTCTCTTAGAGATAAAGGTCTTATTATACGATAACAGTAATCTTATGGTATCTTTTACAATTGTATATAAATGCATGTCAGCAGAGCAAATATTATCTATGCAAGCAACGTTTGTGTTAGTTAAAAAGCTTAAAGTAAAGTAAACAGATATGGTTTTGCTAATATTTTAGTTTTTATTTAGTTGTTTGTTGTCTAACTTTTATTGTTAACACTGTGTTAGCAGAATTTTGAAAGTGAGTGGTTTCTATTTCATTATACAATGATACAAAAAGGCTCTTCATCGTCTTTTTGCGTTACTCTCTCACCGATTCTTTGAGAAAATAAAAGTGCAAAAAACATTTACTTGTCTTTTAATTTATTTTAATAATATTTTTTTCATTGTTTCAGACAAAAATGGCGGTGTCAGCCTTCGACGCATGGGACTACGCCATTATGGCGGCTACGATGGTCGCTTCAATAGCTATTGGCTTATATTTCCGTTTCAGTGGTGGAAAACAGGCAACAAATGAGGTAACTATGTTTATATTTACTTAGATCTAGTGATGTAGGAAACATCTTGAGGAAAATGGCGTGTCCAGAACCGGAAATACGAAGACGTGAACGTGCAACAACGTGCAAGGTTATGGTCCTATCCTCTCATAGAGAGGCATTTGTCCCAGCAGTGGGAACGTTATATATAGGCTGATTATGCGATCATTACATAATTGCACGTTCCCATTCAATCCCCATGTTCTCTCTCCGACTTTTATCGCCCACTATCTCGCATACCAGTGAGTGAGGTATTTGGTTCGTTTCATGATCAGCTTTTAGAAGGTCAAGACCAAATAAATCGATTAACGTTTGCCTTTCGATGGCGTCCTTTTCATTTTCTCTCCCATCCGCGTTATTGGCGTTTGTAAACCCGTTATTTGTAATAATATTCTATAAAATCATATAAATTATTCTCTCCTTGTTTTTTAAAGAGACTAAGCTACCACCTTCTTTGACTAACCAACTTTATTATTTTCAGGAATACCTGCTAGCTGACCGCAACATGTCAATATTCCCCGTAGCAGTATCACTAATGGCATCCTTCATGTCAGCCATCACACTGCTCGGTGTATCAGCAGAAAACTATTACTACGGCATGCAGTTCGTCGTCATCAACATATCATATGGTGTGGCAACGCCTATTGCCAGCAAATTATACTTACCAGTCTTCTTCGGACTACAGAAAACTAGTACTTATGAGTATTTAGAGATGCGGTTCGGCCCGCAGATCAGAATGCTGGCATCTTTGACATACACTTTACAAATGGTGCTATACAATGGTATAGTTTTATACGCTCCTGCGATTGTACTAGAGTCTGTGACAGGTTTAGATAGACTGATTTCTATATTAGTGGTAGGGTTAGTTTGTACGTTTTATTCTACTTTGGGAGGAATGAAGGCGGTGCTGTTTACTGATCTCCTGCAATCGGCTCTGATGTTCGGGGCTGTGTTCAGTGTTGTTATATTCGCTTCTATTCAAGTTGGAGGCTTCACTGAAATATTTGTGATAGCTAGGGAAGATGGACGTCTTGATTTTTCGAAGTAAGTATAAATAAATATTGTCTCTATAATTTCAAAGTCAAGGTCGTATTTAGACTGTCTGTTTCTTTAGTTTCAGTCCGGATCCTACGGAGCGGCACACGTGGTGGTCGCTGATCATCGGAGGATTGGTGACTTACCTGTCACTGTATGCTGTCAACCACACGCAGGTAAGAACTATAAGAAAAGTTATATAGCAATACTATCTTATAAGTACGTTCTGTAGTAGCCGCACTAGCACTTCAAAAAGTTACGATACGACTGAATTTAGAAAATGGAACTGTCATTGTACTACTACGGACTTACTACTAGCGATAACCAATACAACAGTAGATCAAGATATTCACATGAATTTCTTTAAAAATCAAACGATGAATCTGTGAGATTTATAAGTTCAGACGAACGAATTTACAGGAAATGGAAAAACGTTGACATAATGTTGAATTTTTTTACCACTAGTTCCACATTATTTCCATTATAAAAGGAAAATATCTATAGGTGCATATAACACACCGTAATAACGATATCACGGCACGTTTGAGGCATTGGCTGAGCGATTGGCTGCTGCGCTGCGTGTCGCGGCTTCGATTCTCGCACGGAACAAATATTTGTATGGCCCACAGGTCGTTGTTCAGGGTCTGGCTGTTTGTGTATGTTAGTTTTTATGCTTTTAGACGCAACTGCGATACAGGAAAGGTTAAAAAAAAACGCACACACACCATTTAAACCTATAAGTAAATCACCTTATAAATATTAGCAAAGATAAGAACATATAGTGTAAAGCCTCCAGCATTATCAAATAGTGTAATCTGCATACTTGGCGTTGCGTTTCTTATCAATATTTGCAGTAAGATGCCCACGCGAGGTGGTAATGCTCTCAGTTATCTTAGTTAAAAGGTCGTTTATTTGTGTATTTTGGTAGGTTGGGAAGTACGTAAGCGTTAAATGTGTTTGGGAAACACTGTACCACTTACTGACATCGTTGCTTTAGTTGCCAGGTCTTCAAAATGATCCCTAGTATATTTATGGATAAGATGATCCCCAGGATTATGATAGCCTTTTGGGGGTATGAAGAACAGGGTGTAAAGCTCTTCATCCCCCGTAGAAAAGGGAGGATCCTCCGACCAGACGGGTGTTATGTCTGGTGGGCCACTGCCCCCCGACAGAGTCTTAAGTCGCGGATAAAGTTGTTTGCGCGATGTAGGATTCTGACGTATTTCGCGGTTAGTTCATCATCTGTGTCATAGATGGCGCTGTAGTACTTTTTGTTCCATGTAGCGAAGTATTTTATTGTAGTGCCGCTACATCACTCCCCCTCGGAGACCAGAGTCGATTGGTGAGGTGCCGTAGAGGTGCGCCGTAGAGTAGCGCCGTAGAGTGGCGCCGTAGAGTAGCGCCGTAGAGAGTGGCGCTGCGAAGTGGCTGACTGCTGGCGCTGACCGGGAGGATCAGCACTCGACCGGCCGTAGGTGCAGTGCCAAGGTCGCTAGGTTGAGGGTGCTGACCAGGTATGCGCGTCCGCTGCATGCTGGTGGTCAGGAATACCCGTTTTGAAGCTGGCTGGCTATGGCTATGTCTCGCTGCTCGAAGGCTTGAGGAAGTGATCTTGATGATGATGACGTCACGTTGCTCGAAGGCTGCGCTGACGTCCATTTCGGGGTCACCAATTTGGGGGTATGAAGAACAGGGTGTAAAGCTCTTCATCCCCCATAGAAAAGGGAGGATCCTCCGACCAGACGGGTGTTATGTCTGGTGGGCCACTGCCCGACAGTTGTTGTCGGGTTCTCGTATATAGTCTCAAGTCGCGGATAAAGCTGCTTGCGCGATGTAGGATTCTGACGTGTTGCGCGGTTAGTTCATCATCTGTGTCATAGATGGCGCTGTAGTACTTTTTGTCCAATGTAGCTGTAGTACTTTTTGTAGTGCCGCTACAGCCTTTTTCGGAAAAGTACTGGTTTTTAGTGGAGTTAAGGAAAACAATCGTAGTTACATTAATAAGGCATACAATTAACGAACCACCAGATTTAGCAAAAAGTAACGGCAAAAAAATCACATTTGTTTGCCAAAATGAGTAAATGATCACCAAAATTAATCCCCATTTTATCGTGAAATTAGAACCAAAAAATGATTAGTATTTTAGTTAATGACCTCCAAAAATTGAACTGTTATGCTCTTGCATCCGAGTCGAGGTAGACCCGGTCGACGGAGCCACGCTTGTCGGGGCTCCTACTTTTGAATGGTTTATAAAAAAATCCGTATCCGGGTGCGCCAAGTCGGCCAAAAGCAAAACTAGTTCGTCATCAACCACCTCATTAAAATTTGGTGCTCAATTTACTAAATTTGGTGATCAATAATTGATATTTTAGGTGATAGATGTTAGTGGTCACAAAGTTATTTTTGGTGGTCATTAAATTTTTCCCCATTTATAATACCTCTAGCACCACTGTGTCTGTTTTGAATGTTATAATAAATTCTAGCACTGACTTCGCAAAAGCGGAAGACCGATTTATGTGGTGCAGCTTGGGAATGGTTTACGTAATGAATTTTCTTATTTTTTTTTTTTTTTCAAAAATTAAGATGCACATTATAACGGATTATCCAGCCGCGGACTGCGGTAGACTGAGTTGATAAATATGGAGTTTAAAGAACGAAACTTATATTTTTAACGGGATATCTTCCGTGATTATTCATTATTTTGAACTCCCGATATTTCGACGCTGTTACAAGCGCTTTGATCGCGGGATGATGAGTGTAAAGTAGTATTAATTATTTTACTGATCATGGTTAAACGTACCATGAGTGACTAAAACTATACCTACTTCTACATCGGTGTTTCGTCGACCTAGCCTTTTCCAAGAGCAGATTTCCAGTCAAACCAGATTCGCCAGATTGTGGCCACAAAAGACACAGGTGTTTGATAGGTGTAATGATTGTAGTAGCTATACTAATAGTTGCAATAAATTCTTGCTAATCGCAGCTATAACCATAACATTTATGTAATCAGAAACAAACGTACCTACAACATTGTGAGCGGACTGCGGAGACTCATGCATGGTATCAATTGTTTGAAAATGTCATGCTCGTCTGTATGATTTTTGATACGCTTTTAGATCATTCTTTGCAGAGTCCTAAATCGTGTAGAAGTTAACACCTAATTGTTGCAAGCCTTGCTTCCTTGCCGTGTGGTTTCCGGCAGAGTAGAATAGAACCAACCCATTACACTCACGGGTGTCGTATAAGGCGACTAATGTCTGAGGCAGAACACCTTGCGCCTCCGTAGACCAGAGAATGGGCAGCAGCGTTTTCTGTAAGTCTTTCATCACTGCGATCTCCAATCCCCCTGCCAGGCGTGGAGATTACGGCAAATTCCTCCCATCATGGGAGAGGCTGATGTCCAGCAGTTGACGTTATGGGCTGTTGTTGCTTCCGAAGAGATTTTCTATTAGCAAAACTAGCGAACTTCCATACAAACTTTCATCCCGAGTGTGCGTTGTATTAAAAGCCGTTTTTCGGCAATGAGTTTTG
The DNA here is from genome assembly GCA_905147715.2 of Xestia xanthographa. NCBI lineage: Eukaryota > Metazoa > Arthropoda > Insecta > Lepidoptera > Noctuidae > Xestia > Xestia xanthographa. The sequence goes on along the minus strand of LR990653.1, from coordinate 22,653,381 downwards.
CTTGAAGTATAGAATACTTGTTTGACGGCTTCGTGACAGATCCGTTAAGACCCTGTATAGATGATGGATTTGAAAAAATCCACTTGTAGTGGAAGTGGTTTACCTTCGTTATATGAGGAACTAGACCTAGCAGCCTAAGCGTTTTGAATTTGCACAATTTTATGATTTTTCAATTGATCTTACTCACACTGAACTTTTAATAATTAAAATGTTGGGTTTTTTTTTCGAGAGAGGAATTTTGCCTATAGCGACGACGACGCCTTGCGGAATTTTTTCAAGTTACCTTCATGAATATATCTCTAAGATCAGATAGCTAACACTATTGCTTTACGTATCATTATCTAGGTGTTGAAAACTTTTAGTAGTGTCAATGACTTTAGCGGAAGCATGACCTAGCGTGATTGGTTGTATAATCAGTATTTCAAGCGACAGAACAGGTGTCCAATACGAAATATGAATCTAAGCTAACTTGAATGGAATATTTTCAGAACTAAATTGACGGTTAGCTTAGGTGTTTGAGTTATAAAAACCCACAACACATAGCAACACCCAAGAAAACATACTTACGTTACACTTACAGTTTTATTATAAACTAGCTGACCCGCGCAACTTCGTCTGCGTTACATAAGAAGAGAGAGAGGGTAACTAAGTCTGTGATCTATAAAACTACTGTCTACTACCTTAATAATAGAGTGCGTGCTAGGTAGGCATTTTTATAATTAGCTGTATTTTTTATCTTATCTTTAAATTCATTTCTTTCCCTTATTAAATTTTAATTGAACAAGTCTTCTTATATCCCTTTATTTTAATAGGATCAAGTAGATTTGTTACAAGGGTTAGAGAGAGTGTGGTCAACTTTAAAAGATAGACATAGACAATATGCTATCGCGGATATTAATTAGAACTTTATAAGTGGAACAATTTCGTTATACATGATTGTTGTGTAACTTAAACTGTTTACGCAGCGCAGGAGACAGAAGCCCTCAAAAGGAATAAATTTTCCCTGTTTTCGCAACATTTTTCAGCTCCGCTCCTATTGGTTGTCGTGTAGCGTGATGTATAGGTAGGTAGCTAACTATTCAGTTTAAAACCTGAAAACCCATGTGAAACATCTGTTGGCTAGTTTTCTTGCCTGAAGGTGAAGAAACGTTTTCGCACGCCTTGGCTCACGAATGTTTCATGTTATGTTAATCACAATACTATAAGTTTATCAGAATAATTGTAGCGGGAAATTACCCACTGTTGGGTTATAGGCTTCTCCTTTCTTCTGCCTTGTTTGTCCTGTGCGTCCCTACTTATAATAACAATACATAATCTTCAAATTCACAGTCCCCGTCACTATTAGCCACTCACAAGGGATACCTATTAATTCAACTCCTTTGTGTAAATAAAAGAAAAAAAAAGTATTTACTAGTCTCGCATAGGACAAAACGCACGCACGCGCACGCAGGGTTCCATACCATTCATTTATACAATACAAGACAAAACGGTAAAAAATCACGTTTCTTGTATTATAAAATAAGTATTTAAGAGGGCTCCCTATAAATATTTATTTTATTCTTTTTTTGTATTTTTTGTTATAGCGGCAACAGAAATACATCATCTGTGAAAATTTCAACTGTCTTGCTCTCACGGTTCATGAGATACAGCCTGGTGACAGATAGACGGACAATGGAGTCCTAGTAATAGAGTCCCGTTTTTACTCTTTGAGTACGACACCTTATAAAGGTTGAATTAACAATAAAACAAGTAATCAATCAAGTCAATTCAGTCTGTTACACTAAGCTCAAGTTTCTCCCCAAATTAAGCAACTCATTTTCGTACATTTGGTTTGGAAAAAAGGCTTCAGAACTACGTTCTAAGAATGTCTCGCTCAAAGCTATCCCTCAATAATGAAGAAATATGACGACGGTATGTCGGTATTCCGTCAATGTTTCTTAATTGTTTTGGGTTCGGAATCTGTCGCTGCGCCGTCGGTCGCCCGTCTGACCTTTGTCTAAATGAACGACTTTATTTATTAAACAGGTCGCTTTAACTCTGAAATAATCTCACGGACATCTTGTGAGACAAAACACAGTCTCGGCGATGGTTTGATTGAGTTGATGATAGGATGTAGTAATCGATTATGGTGGCTTAATATGTGGCCCAAAAATGCATACCTATAGTTTCGAAGAAATCATAATTAATTTTATTCAATCCAATACAAATATATTGTACTAGCTGACCCACGCAACTTCGTCTGCGTCACATAAGAGAGAAAAAGCTAACAAAAGGAATAAATTTTCCCTGTTTTTGCAACATCTTTCATTTATGCTCTGCTCCTTTTGGTCGTAGCGTGATGTTATATAGCCTATAACCTTCCTCAATAAATGGGCTATCCAACACAAAAATATTTTTTCAATTCCAACCAGTAGTTCCTGAGATTAGCGCGTTCAAACAAACAAACAAACTCTTCAGCTTTATAATATTAGTATAGATAGATTGGTTGGTATTCATATTTAATGCTAAGAAAATGCGACGTTGTATGCGGTTTTATAATACTAAAAAAAAAGAAACATTATGCCAGTTAATTCTTCGATATGGTCTCATTCATTGACCACCCAAATGGCGCAGCGGTAGTGAGGCTGCCTTACGTTCTTAGGGTCCCGGGTTCGAAACCCGGTAGGAGCAAATGTTTGTGTGATGAGCATGGACATTTGTTTCCGAGTCATGGATATGTATAAAAAGTATGTATTTACAAAAAAAAAAAAACCGGCCAAGTGCGAGTCGGACTAGCACACGAAGGGTTCCGTACCATTGACTATATTTAGTATTTGTTGTTATAGCGGCAACAGAAATAGATCATCTGTGAAAATTTCAACTGTCTAGCTGTCACGGTTCATGAGATACAGCCTGGTGACAGACAGACGGACAGACGGACAGACAGACGGACAGACAGCGAAGTCTTAGTAATAGGGTTCCGTTTTTACCCTTTGGGTACGGAACCCTAAAAAGTATCAACTATCTGGTGTCCACGACACAAGCCTCGTTGCTTAGTGTGGCACTATATTGCGCTGTGTGTAATGTCCAGCGATATTTATTATTTATTTTTAGGGTTCCGTACCCAAAGGGTAAAAACGGAACCCTATTACTAAGACTTCGCTGTCTGTCCGTCTGTCTGTCACCAGGCTGTATCTCATGAACCGTGACAGCTAGACAGTTGAAATTTTCACAGATGATGTATTTCTGTTGCCGCTATAACAACAAATACTAAAAACAGAATAAAATTAATATTTAAGGGGGGCTCCCATACAACAAACGTGATTTTTTTGCCGTTTTGTCTAATGTATAGATAATGGTACGGAACCCTTCGTGCGCGAGTCCGACTCGCACTTGGCCGGTTTTTATTTTTATTCATACCCCTGGCCCAGCTAGAATAATAGGATATAAAAAAAAACATCTTGTGGCATGTGATTTTGACCACAAAGTTCATCTTCCACAGGTGCAAAGACTGCAGACAGTGAACACACTGGATCGATCTCAATGGTGCTTATGGTGGAGCTGGCCGGTCCTCTCAGTCCTCAGCGTGGTGACCTGCATCAGCGGGCTTGGCATCTACGCTGTCTATAGGAATTGTGATCCTTTCATCAGTGGCAGTATTTCAGCCGTAAGTTGTGTTTGCTATAGGTGCATCTTTGAGTTAACCACCCAGGTTGGTGGAAGTTCAGACCAACCAGTCTTACCAAGAGGGATACCTCTTATTAAAGTTGCTATTGGACTGTGGCGGTCTTATTGGCAATCGCTCCATGCAATGTAGTAGTATTCTACGACAATATTCCGGTTTTTCGATAAGAATTAACATGGTTCGTACAGTCTGACTCGTATTTCAACCGGAACCGGATGCAGCTGAATACCAATATACATGCCGCCATTACTGGACCACCGCCCAGTAATGGCGGCCCCGACTAACGAACAGTAGGTCGTGGGTTCGAACCCAGGCAGGCGCATTACTTTGTGTAATTTATTTCATCACCGCTGCTCTCAAAACGGTGAAGGAAAACATCGTGAGGAACTCGGCATGTCCTAAAATCAAAAAATTACAAGACATGTGACATCTACCAATCCGCACTGGGCCCGCGTGGTGGATAGTCCTCTCATAGAGAGGAGGCCTGTGTCCCAGCAGTGGGAACATTAATAGGCTGATGATGACGGCCTATTTTTATTTAATCTTAGTTTAGGAGTGGCAGGAGCGGGAGTTGTTCCTAAGAAAGACTAGTTGTCGGACTTTCAAAGAATAAGTTAAAACCGTTGTGTCTTCTCCTCAACAGATAGATCAGCTGATGCCCTACTACGTGGTACAAGCCATGAGAGATGTTCCCGGGTTAGCGGGACTCTTCGTGGCGGGCATCTTCAGTGCTTCCCTGTCCACCATATCTGCTTCATGCAACGCTCTAGCAGCTGTTACGTTACATGATTATGTAGGCAGGTAAGCTATCCTTTGTCCATCTTTTGCTATCTTTCTCAAAGGCCTCTTGAGCCGACTCACAGAGATGAGGCCTGCTGTGTTACAGCCTTGAGAAAATTACAGGCTCCTTCTTTCTTTATCGTGTGGTTAGTGACCTGGTGTCAGAATTTTTATGCCGCTGGGCTTCTGACTAGGCTTAACATGCCGTCAAGAAAATATCTCTCAGGCATGTTGGAATGCCTCCCACTAGGTAGACCAATGACATGGTGAAGGTTGCGGGAATCCGCTGGATGCGAGTCGCACGGGACCGGTCAATGTAGCGACACTTGGGGGAGGCCTATGTCCAACAGTGGACGTCTTTCGGCTGAAATGACATGATGACACCATGTTTTCCTTCACCTATTAATGACTGATTACCTGTGATAATTTTTATTGCCCAGATTTTTTCTGTACGTTAGTTATTTTTTGCGTCAGTCAAAAAAGTACTTACATTCTTGTTTTGTTTTTCACTCAGAAGTGGACTTTTCAATAAAAGGTATGAGAACAATTTGAAACAGCTAAAAAGTAGAACGCATAATAATAGCCATAGAATAGTGTAGAAATTTCTGTTTTTTTTTTTCTGATTTTTTCTTTTTTTAATAAGAATACATAAGGTAGGTAGGTAAGGTAGGTTTGGTTGTTATTTTTTTATCAATTCCATTCGTTTATTTTATCGCATGTCGCACGATTTTATGTTATTACTACGGTGAAATCTCATTTATACGCATGGATTCGCGTTTTCGAGTACCTCAAATCTATTCTGTCACGTAAAGGCGTTATTTGGTGAAGTGAGAAGTCCGGTCGCAAAGATCCGCATTTATCCGTATCGGAACCACTTCGGCAGATTGGACTTCTTACTTTACTGAAACGTTACTGAGTTACAACTCTAAGACGGAAAGGAAAACAGATGTAAATAAAATTCGTAGTTATGTGTGCGTTGCAGCATGGAGTTCGAACGGCTCAAATGAGGCGATGCTAATGTCCAGTTATAACAGTCTCTGCAATTTTTCTCTAAAAGATGGTGCAAAGTTCCTCCGTCCTACGTGCCATGGTTGACGAAGCTAGCCGCCTGCGCATACGGCCTAGTCTTCTTAGCCCTGGCTTTCATCGCTGAATACCTCGGAGGAGTACTACAAGCTGCCCTCACCATATTTGGGGCCGTCGGAGGCCCACTGCTCGGAGTATTCACCCTTGGAATGTTCACGACCTACGCTAATGAGAGGGTCAGTACAATCATTGTTTGGAATACTTGGATTAATAACATCAGCTCCGTAATTGAATACTTTACAAATACTTACCTCATTTGTTTGATATTTCAGGAATATGGTTTTTATCGCTGTGGTAGTTAGCGACTTTAAATAGCTATAGCAATTTTAGCCTTTTGTAATATAGTTATTGAGATTGTTAATTGTGAAAAGAGCCGTATTGGTGGTAAGATTTCGTCCGAGCTCAAGAATCAAGGCAAACCAGCAATAACATTGAGAAGAAGAATTATTCGCTCCATTTAATTTAGGTCTATTTCAAAATCATTTTTATGCTTATCCAGCCTTAATTATTTCGTTTTTCTCTTCCAGGCAGTATCAATGTCCCTCCTAACCGGCATGGCCATGACGCTATGGATCAGTTTCGGAGGTCCACGTCCTCCGGTCACCAAACTACCTCTCAGTGTGGACGGTTGTGCCAACGTGACGCTAGCAGCCGTCACCGCTACCAACCCGACTGATTACTTCTACCTCTACAGAGTTTCTTATATGTGGACTAGTCCGGTGAGTAACTAAAGGTTTTTCAGTTGATTATTTAAAAAATCTGAAGGATTGATCCCGTGGTTGAACAAATATCGATCTGTCATCATCATCATCATCAGCCTATTAATGTTCCCACTGCTGGGACACAGGCCTCCTCTCTATGTGAGGGAATGGGCTATAATACACCACGCGGGCCCAGTGCGGATTGGTAGATGTCACATGTCTTCGAATTTTTTGATTATAGGACATGCCTGTTTCCTCACGATGTTTTCCTTTATCGTTTTGAGAGCAGCGGTGATGAAATAAATTACACAAAGTAATGCGCCTGCTTGGGTTCGAACTCACGACTTACTGTTACGTAAGTCGGGGCCGCCACCACTTGGCCACCGCTGCTCTCATATCGTTCAATACTTGAGGAGTTTCCTTCAGATAAGCAGCCGCTCTGTGTAAAAGTTCTGGTATTCAGCTGGTTAGAATGGAAACCGACCTCAACATACTTGAAAAAAGGCTAGACTAGGCGATGATGATGACTCCAGGACCCTTCTTGGTGTCATATGGAATCGTTCCATTTTTGTAGTTCGTCGCTATCATGTCGAAAGACAACTTGTTTGAAGACGTTCACTGTTATCCTCGAATTTTGTGAACGACACCTATTTGCCATGTTTTAAACTTTATACATTACTAGCGGACGTCCCGCGGTTTCACCCGCGTAGTTCCCGTTCCCGTGGGAGTACGGGGATAAAATATAGCCTATGTTACTCGTGGATAATGTAGCTTTCGAATGGTGAAAGAATTTTTTAAATCGGTCCAGTAGTTTTTGAGCCTATTCATTACAAACAAACAAAGTTTTCCTCTTTATAATATTAGTATAGAAGTATAGATAAAGGGTACCTACAAAGATGGAACATCAAACAGAGGTGCTGTATTAACATGGCTGGTGTAATGGCTCAGATATATTAAAAAATAATCTACACAGAATATTATTTAATTTTGCCGTCTCGATACCAAATATTTACATCACACTGTGACCTAATCGTTATTCAATTTGGTCGCTCAGTATAACTTGAATCATTATCAGAGACTTGGGTATGAATGAGCTCACGGTCACACGGTCAAAAGGTTGCCAGTGTAGATGTATGATTATTGTGTAACTGATAACAAATCTGACGTTATCAATAACGTTTATGTAAGTAGTATGAGTGTTGAGTTATTTCCGGAAAATGTTGGGTAAGTACCTACGTCGCGTAGGTTAGTTATCGTCGTGGTATCAAGTAATTGGGTCGTGGGCAATGATTTATAAATTATAGATACGTTGTCCGCACTCTAAAATGACAACATGAAATGAAGCCAATTGGCCACATCGCGCTTAGTTACGCACCAACCTGTCGCGCGACGCTACGTTTGTTTATAATTTAATAAATCCTGTGACGTGACTGAAGATGTATATTTATCTCCCTCTCGCAACAGGCATCCCGCCGATCGGTGTCATATTTTCTTTCTCTTTCTTCACGCTTATAAGTAGTTCTAGTATTTTCGCCGTTTTTAAGCGCCGCGCTGTTGGTTCATGACGTGTCTATATATAATACGTCATTGGTCGTGGGTCTAAATGTGAGTTTCAACTATCGCAGCATTCACGTAAAATATGTTATCTAATAAGGTAAAAGATTTCAACTTACGTAGACAGAAAAATAAACATTTCAACAAGTTTTATGCGAATGTTTCGTCAGTGGACATTTAGGAATTACATCATAAATGTGAATTTGTATAAGTGGAAAGGTTTAGTGCTAATTGAAACCCGTTTGCTATAGGTGGGTAGATTATTGGCAATGTTTGCACTGCTGGTTGCTCTGTCGACAAGTACGGTAGAAAGGCTACGGTCCGCGTAACTATAGGAAATTTCTCAATTAATAACAGAGACGAATCACGTGCATCATATTGGTGTCGATTCTGTTGTGCACAAACTAAACTTAATTTAGGCTATTGCTATCTTTTTCTCTCTAATAAAACGAGAAAGAGACGGACGTAATTTAGAGTCTGTCAAATTTAGTTGGAGCTAATATTTCCATACAAATGAAGGGTGCACAAAAACATGTCGACTAAAAACACGGTGAAGCGCAAGGCATAAACTAGTTTGACATCTCTAACTTAGTTCATAGCTATAGCCGTCCTTTTTTCGCACTGCCTTTTAGTAAAAGATAGCAATAGCATAAATTAAGTTTAGTTTGTGCACAACAGAATCGACGCCATTATCTATGCAGTTTTATATTCAACTTTATACTGCCCAATAATATTAGCAACTTTTTTTACTGCTTTTTATATTGCCTCTCATCACATTGTAAGGTTACGCAAGTCAGATCAATGTCATAAGACTAAAGTTGTTATTGTGTCTGTCTGGCTTTTATTATCTAGTAGCGTATCTTTAATTAGACTGACTAGTCTTTTTTTCTGACACCCACCCTGGCGCATGTAGAACAACTGTGCAAACTTTAATCAAAGTCGGTTGAGTGGTTTAGGAGTTACGAACATAATTATATTGATTTTTATAAAGAAATACAGGGTGTAAAAGACCTCATCACGAAGCCGTCTACCAAGCATTCTGTACATCAAATTAAGTAACAAAAAATTATTCCTGGGAAACAATTTTTTTTTTTTGGGGTGAATAATCATGTTTTGTGGTAGAATTCAATGTAACGCACTCAAAACATTGTGCTGATGGATGGATTGAATAGTGCGGGGGTCGTGGAGGTGTTTAAAGTAAAAAAATACATTAAAAACTTGTATTAAAAAAAAAACTTGTCAAAAAGTTGGAACTTTGACTCCCAATATCTCCGTAACTAGAAGTTTCCCAGGTATGGTGTAGAACAAAAAAATGTTCGCAATGACGAAGAGAACAAGTCCCTTCAGGCTTCGTGAAGAGGTGTTTTACACCCTTTATGTTAACGACCTTTATCCCAACCTCTTTCGGGGTGGCGCAGTATGTCTTCCTCTTAAAAAGGTACTCTACATTTCTATTAATCCACTATAGTCTCCGCCAGATAAGTAAGAATTAAAGGTCATTGCTCTTTCCTTAATTTCTCTGCGCAGGTACCCCGACAATACATTATGAATCGTTTTTTATTACTAGAAAAAGTCCAAGATCACGATAAAGGTCGTTGTGGGACAAGTTTATGTCATTATTTCTGTTTTCGGAATTATGTATTTGAATAAATGTAAGCGGGTTAATGACCTTTAATTCTTACTTATCTGGAGGAGACTATAGTCATCTTACTTCATTTACTTATGTACACACACGATGCTTAGTGGGACACGTCTGTTTCTTTTTTTTTAACCGACTTCCAAAAGGAGGAGGTTCTCAATTTGGTTGGTATTTTTTTTTTATGTATGTACACCGATTACTCTGCCGTTTATGATCCGATTTACGTGATTCTTCTATTTTTAGTTTGATGCGGAATAGTTGCCATTTGGTCCCATAAAAATTTAACATGGTTTGGCCCAGTAGTTTTCATTTTATGAACATTTTTACTTCAGTTGTGTGGTATAATTTCATGTATGTTCACCGATTTCTCCTCGATTTGTGGAGCGATTCTCAAAATTCTTTTTTTGTTTGAAAGAATATACTCTTGAGATGGTCGCATTTAAATTTGGTGAAGATCTGATGCTGATCTTCGGAGATGGAATGGAACTCTTCAAAACTAGATGGTAAATCGGTCGTGATAGCTGCAATCGCTTGGATGTTTATTGTTTACACAACATCATGACGTAACATCACGCCTGTATGCTCTGAGGGGTACGCAGATGTGTACAATACACCCAAATTTCGACAGTTTAGGTATGTTAAGTTCCATTTATTGGGGATAAGCCATACATACCATGACATGTATTTTTAACAATGTAAAATAAATGCATAGCAAATATTTGTATAGAATATTACAACTAAACATGGAAAAATAAAAAAAAACTTTTTTACAAAAAAATAAAACCGACTTCAAAAAACACAAAAAATTGAAAAATAACTTTAACTTCATAAGTCGGTGACCTTTGTTTGATTCATTTAGTTTTTTTTGTCACCGACTTCTGAAGCTAAAGTTATTTTTAAATTTTTTGTGTTTTTTGAAGTCGGTTTTATTTTTTTGTAAAAAAGTTTTTTTTGCACAAGAAGTCCATTGTATCTTTAGTCTTCCCCTTTTTTCGAATGGATTATTTTTTCTGTGTCTTGTTTACATATTCCTCTTTTGAACTAACCTCAAAATATCTTTCTCAATATTACAGATCGGTTTCATCTGGGTTATGTTCTGGGGAACTGTGATATCTCTTTTATGGCGACAGCAGCAGCCATGGGAGAAAGCAGGACAGACCCATCCGGATCCAGAACTCTTCACCCCCCCTCTAGCTAAGATTCTTAGAGCTAGACACGGGGAGAAACCTGATGTGCAGGTAACCAAAGAGTAGAGTAGTGCATGATGCCTGGCGGTGTTTATCTTGGCTTAGCTGCAACGTAGAATGCATGGCACCTTGTAGTGAATAGAGTAGATTTTGGCTTGATTGAAAAGAACTTTTGGGTCGTTTTGGCGCTTGTTATCGGGGTATTTCTTTCAAAGCTAAAAATATTTTTTATAGATTGTGGGGTTTATTCATAAAAATTGGTTAATAAACAGTCGCTAATGATGACTTAACATTAAGTAGCATTTATAAATAAGCCCTTTTTAACCGACTTAAAAAACGGAGGAGGTTATATGATCGTGTGTATGTATTTTTTTTTATGTATATTACCTGATTTCTCTCCCATTTGAGGACCGATTCTCAAAATTATTTTTTTATTTGAAAGAATATACTCCTGAGGTGGTCCCATTTTAATTTGAAGTCGGTGACAAAAACATTAAATCAATCAAACAAAGGTTACCGACTTCGAAGCTTGACCTTTGTTTGATTGATTTAGTGTTTTTTTCACCGGTTTCTGAAACTAAGTTATTTTTCACTTTTTTGTGTTTTTCTTTTAAGTAATGTTTTTTTTTGTTTGGTTTTTTTTTTTAAGTCGGTTTGATATTTTAACTTTTTAGATGGTTTTAGTTTATTTTCAATGTTAATATTTTTGATATTATCAAAATAATGCACAGTTTGTAAATAAAGACCACTTTTCATGTCCGTTAACTAGTTTACGTATTATACATATTAATAGCCGCTTCATATTTTTAGAAATGCTAATTACATTTGCCGTTTTGCCGACATAACTAACGGCAAATGTAACGGAGTGGCTTAGGTGTATGTATACTATAGTTTTTAAGTACAAAAAACCTTTTAACCCAATTTTACTAATGAAGTTCTACATTTTATTACATCAATAATTAATACATTAATTTATTCTCCTAGTAAGAAATATTTAATTATGAAGAGCATTTTTCTATGTTTCCTAATCTTTGTTAACAAAAACTCAGGGCTTGCTAAAATTGACCACTTTGACAGTTTTACGGGATTAGTTTTAATGATACCTACTAATTTCTTCATTGGATAAAATTTAAAGATAGATGTTATTGTATGGATTTTTTTTAATGGGACAAGCCCGCCACACTATTCCCAAACCACTGTAACTCCTGAAAGCCAGAATTAACAGTGGCGACCACCAGAACAGCGCCGAGACAATGAAGCTCGACGAAGTCCCAGAGAATGAATTTAACTGTCTTGGATCCCGCAACGAAATTAATCAGAAAAGTATAGCGGAGGAGTAGGCAAATACCGTAATTTCCACTTCCGCACACTATTGTATGGATCTACTAACATAGTCAGTACAGATTAACAAATAAGTATAATCATTTAACTAGTGATCATTATGAGTGGTAGTTTGTGTTTTAGATGACACCGTGTGTGCTTTGACACCTCTTACTGTAGCGCATCTCTTGTGAGAAAACTCTTTTTAAGGTTTGTAATTTTTATTTACATTGATAATTTAATAGTAAAGGAATTATGGGACATCGACGCGCCATACTGTTACCATGTATTCAGGACATGATGGGAATCAAAGAAAGGGGTTAGAACATTTTTGTAAAAGGCAAATTGTCGTGCCAAACATCCGCCATTTTATTTTATGTTGCAGAAAACGTATAAAACTTGTATTTTTTATTTATTAATGATTTTAAATGCAATGGTAATGATTTAATTTGTAATATGTTTAACTTATTTTTATAATAATAAAGGATAACAATAATTTAAATTTACTTCATTCTTATTTAATTTGTTTTTCTGGAATTTAAAAAAAAAAAAAAAAACAGAAAAACTTGTGAAAAAATATTGAGTTAAATTTGTGAAAAATGTATCTTCCGTATAGAGTCTTGCCTGAATGAAACAAAATTTTATTTATTTATTAATCTATAGCTGGTATCAATACAAACAAGCACTGCCGGAGACAAAATCCTCTAAAGCGTTAGTTAAAAAGTTAGAATCGTTACTTTGAAATAAAATAAAAAAGACGGAACTTATGCTGGCCAAATAATTCAAATCCCTTTTTCTTTTATACATGTTGACTGTGAAGTTATTGCAATTTTGTATGAAACACAACTGTACAGTTTGCGCGACGATGTCCCATAACACCTTGCATATTTTTATACTCTTTTTTAATGCATGCTGCATGGTAGATACTTAATGGGGCTTTGCATGAGCAATGAGCATGTTTTTATACTCTTTTTTAATACATGCGGCATGCTAGATACATAGTGGGGCTCTGCATGAGCAATGAGCATGTTTTTATACTCTTTTTTAATGCATGCTGCATGGTAGATACATAGTGGGGCTTTGCATGAGCAATGAGCATGTTTTGTATACTCTTTTTTAATGCATGCTGCATGGTAGATACATAGTGGGGCTCTGCATGAGCAATGAGCATGTTTTTTATTTGCTACCTAAATGTAAAATATTGCACATTTTAATATTAACAACTTAAATTAGTTTGTTTCATGACTTGCTTTTACTTCGTTTCGCTGAAAGTTTGTTCAAGCAAGTAATTAAATCATCCTTATTAGTCAGCACTTGTACAGATTATTATTTATAAATTATTATTCCCTTTTATTTATTAAGGGTTCCTTAGTCAAATGGCAAAAACTGAACCGTCTGTTTGTCCGCCGACTAGCGGCTGTCCATGTGAAGTGCAATCTTAGGCCCAGCGCACACCGCTGGAGGCGCAGCGGAGCGCATTTGAAGACAACAATTTAATATAAACCTTAACTACCTTGATATACGGTCAATATAAGAATAAATTCGCACGCGGTACTCGGAGCGCCCTCAAGCTACTACAAGAGCATGCGCGCGACCGTATATCAAGGTAGTTAAGGTTTATATTAAATTATTGTCTTCAAATGCGCTCCGCTGCACCTCCAGCGGTGTGCGCTCGGCCTTACTTTTACTGTTGGACTGTATAAACATTAATGCCAACTATGGAACCCGTTTAGATTTAGCGTTACCTGATTATCATGGGTGCATGATGGATTTTTATTTTATTTTGTGCCAGTAATTACCTAAGTTTTTATATTTCTATAATTATTATTTTTAATGAAGTTTTAAATATATTTTTTATAAATTACATATTAAAGTAATGTTTGAATGGTTTTTAATGGTTCTGGTATGTTAATGATTTTTTTAACTCTTATTGAATGCTAACAGTTATGTTAATTTTTTAACCGACTTCCAAAAAGAGGAGGTTATCAATTCGTCAGATTTTTTTTTGTGTGTATATTCAGCCTTTTTTTATAAGTAATCATATTTTGTTGCATTTTTTCAGTGTAAACTCTTGCATTCGAACGGCGTTCAAGATTAAACTACTGTACTTATTACAATAAGTAGACAATTTTATTTTAAGACAATTTTTAAAGTAAGAAATAGGATTTTGAATAATCATTGTGATTTTTGTTTTTCTTGAATTTAGTGCTGTTGTTTGTTACATTCCTAGTTGACGAAAATTGTATACATATTTGTATATGGCAGGTGGATATTTTTGTAATCCATAAACTATTCAATAAGACAAGGACTTTCACCCTTGACCCATGAAAGTTCTTGTTTACTATTTTATATATCAAATAGTTTGAGGATTAAAGTTTTATTTTTGATGTTTTAGAATAGTTACAGTAAAAGGTTTCTGTAACTATTCTGACTTATGAAAATTAAAGCTTATGAGATTTTGTACCTATATTTTAGGTGTACATAATTACAATATCTCAAATAATTGAGCTTGATTACCTAAAACGGACTAAAAGTTACTTAAGTATATAAGGTATAATGAAAGAAGAAACAAATATTTCGAATACTGTTGATAAAATATGATATCAGAAAAATTAGTATTAAAATTAGCAATAATCTATTATTTATTTTAAATTATTGTGTGTGGTTACCGAGCATGTTAAACTTTTGACAATAAGCTTTTTGGAGTTATTTCAAAGCACGATAACAGTAGACCTAAATACCATAACAATGGTAACAAACATTAATTAGATTCAAAACTTGTATTTAAAAAAAAACTTGTCAAAAAGTTTGAACTTTGACCCCCAATATCTCAGTAACTAGAAGGTTCCCAGGTATGGTGTAGAACAAAAATATGATCGCAATGACGAGGAGAACAAGTGCCTTTCGGCTTCGTTAAGAGGTGTTTTACACCCTTTATAGACAAAATAATAGGGCGGTACCTAATCTTCGCGAGCATTCGCTTCACAAATTTGCTTTGCAAAACATTCTTTAGGGCGCACCCTAAACAAGCATTCGCTGTAATTTAACAGTTCAGATTTACATGTTTTTGTACCAACTCGAATCTTGGATTGTTTTGTCAGGCGAATGCTCCTGTGATCCCAGCACCTTTACGCGATTTTTTGTTACACGACGAATAATCATTTGCGAAACGAATACGTTCGCTCTCTAGAACAGCGATTGGATTTTGTTTTTTTTTGAGGATTAACAAATGTAAGAATGATTGTTTGCAAAAAAACTTTTAAAATGAATGCACTCGATGATTATCTTTTTTTAGAACACTAGG
This sequence comes from Xestia xanthographa, assembly GCA_905147715.2. Classification (NCBI taxonomy): domain Eukaryota; kingdom Metazoa; phylum Arthropoda; class Insecta; order Lepidoptera; family Noctuidae; genus Xestia; species Xestia xanthographa. Next base: position 22,638,146 of record LR990653.1, on the reverse strand, counting down.
TATTCTAAACTTTAATTAAATTCACGGGGAAAACGCGACTGGTATTTTTGTAGGAGTTCCCAAACTAGGTCAACTGAAATAGAATCGAATTGCGCAATACATTGACCGACTTTTCGGCAAGGACGACTTCGTGACATGGGACCATAAAGTAATGGGACTAAGTACCATCGATCGTGTGTGGGTTAGAACGGTACATCTTACATAACGTCACGCCTATTATCTTCGGAGGGTGAGGCAGAGGTGTGCCTAAAATAAGACACATTTCGTCAGTTGCATGTTTAAGTTCCATGTCGCGGCACGAAACTCTAGCGCTGACCGTTATTGCGCAGAAGTAACAAATAAGAATGTCTTGGGGCGTGCGTTGCGCCGATTGGCTCTCCAGTCGTACAACATGGGCAGCTATCCCCTCCACGTTTTATTCAGCGCTAGAGTTACGTGCCGCGACCTATAATAGGGGGCGTGAGTAGAAGAATAGTTAGTAATGCAGACTCCAGGGGGGGCTAAAATTGACACTTTGTCAGAATCTCAAAACCGCGAATACAAAATGCGGTATTGCGATATGAGTTCTTAAAACATTTGGTATTGGGACGCAAAAACGCGAAAACGCAAAAACGCGCCTGTGTGTTCAGGCTTGGATAATACTTAATATGAATTACGATAAAATTCTTAAAATGGCCAAGACGCAGTTCATAGAACTGTCACTTAGTGACAATTGCTCATTGCTTAGTGTGGCACTAGATGGCGGTGTGTGTATTGTCCAGCGATATTTATTTATCTGGGGGCACGGTATCGGTAGTGTCCCCGCCTAGACGAGCCCAGCTAAGCGCAATGGCACTATACCTACCTTTTCTCGAAGCGCTTCGTCGTTTTTTTGAACCCTATAGACTTGGGTTTGGATTATACCAGATAAACAAAATTCGCGGGATATATAATTGTCAATAGCGGATTTATTAAACATATACATACAGGGTGTAAATGACCTCATCACGAAGCCGTCAACCAAGCATTCTGTATATACAACTAAGTAAATTTACGCAAAAATTATTGCTGGGAAACGACTTTTTTTTTGGGTGAAAAGTCATGTTTTGTCAATGTAACGCACTCAAAACATTGTGCTGATGGATGGATTAAATAGTACGGGGGTCGTGGAGGTGTTTAAAAATCTTACATTAAATGCTTGTATTAAAAAAAAAACTTGTCAGAAAGTTGGAACTTTGACCCCCCAATATCTCCGTAACTAGAAGGTTCCCAGGTATGGTGTGGAACAAAAAAATGATTGCAATGACGGCGAAAACAAGTGCTTTTCGGCTTCGTTAAGAGGTGTTTTACACCCTTTTTATAGCTTAAATTGCATAGCTCAACTTTAGATTTTATTGATATCTAAAAAACCCTGATTTCGTTTTTGGTGGGTTTATTATTCTGTTATGATTCTATTCAAGCGGTCATTTATGCCCACTGCGTGCTCCTCAAAAATTCCTTACGGGAAAAGCCCTATCACACTTGGCCCGACCTGGGAATTGAACCTGAGATATCAACTGATCTCTGATTATGAAATCCGCTGATATGATTATTCAGGCCTTAAAAATTTGTGCATTGGTAGTTGCTTGCAAATAAGTACTTATAATCTAGGTGTGATGTTCATATATTCTAAATTATTTATCGTATTTATTACTAGTCGTAAAATAGAATTGAAAGTGAAAATGTTTACATATTATATTGTACTTATGGACTTTAAAATTTTGAATAGAATAGGTGGAGCACACATTTTCTTTAACATATTTTTTTACATAATCAATTACTTTTTTTAGTACTTTCATACAAGAAGGTGAAAAGCAATATTTTTATACAGTTATTCCAATTATTAAGTTTTTTTTTTGTATTTTTGAAAAAAAAGCACACTTTTTTTACACGCAGTTCAAAATACTGGTTACCCTCAGTCAACCAAATAAATATCAGTGAAAATGCGAATACTTATAATGACGCGGTATATAAAATGTCTTATGAGTCCGTGTCCTAACGGAAAACGATCGTCGCTTTCGTTTGTATGTATACGCGTTGTAACTAAAGCGAATGTCACGGAAACACGCGACCATCGATTGGTTGGGATCAGCATCATAAGAATAATAATAATAATATGATGCTTTTTGATTATGACGTACACGGGCGATCAATAAAGGTGCGGTCATTTGTTCGTCATAAATTCACTATCAGATCAATCAACGATTGCTTACTCGCGTGACGTTACTTTCGGTTAGAACACGGGATAAGGCACAAAATATATTCAATACTATAAAACTTAGGTTATATCTAGTTCTATATCTGTTAATTGTTTATGTAATGCGTAAAATAATAATATTTATAGAAGTATGATGTTGAATGTCTTCCATTTTTCGGTAAACCGAATATGTATTGTAAACTATTGTGAATTGTTGGTAGCTGTTGCATTTTTAGAAATGTTTAGTTTAGTTAAATACACTATGACAGGCTTTTGATAAAGATTATGTCATAACTTTCCATACTAACACCATTGTTAGTCCAGAATTTAAGTGTCTGATGAGATGGCGAAAAATAGAGAAGTATGGAAGAAGAAGACATGCCTACTGCGCCGACCCGGAATGAATAGGCTAGTTTCCACCATCAATAAATTGCAAATCTATTTAGTACGTCAGATAAAGCATTGGAAAATAATGGACACGTTTTTATTCTTTTTATAAATCAATGAATATTGACAAAGATAAAACGCATCACAACTCGGGAGTGAGGGCTCGTGACATCAGAACGCACTAAAATTATAGCAAGGCGTGACGTATTGAGAATTTTAAAAGCGTCGTATCTTCGTTTGTTTTGGTTTACGTAACAAAATAAAAAATACTAGTCAAATATTTTTTGATAATCTAACTGATGGAGTACTTAGATTTTTTCAGTTGAATAGCTTATTGGGATAAGGGCAAGTTATTGATGGTGATGATGTTCAAGTTTTTTTTACATTTTCATGGTGTTATCTTTTCCAAAGTAAACATATACCACCTCATTTAGCAGTATTAGATACATTAATCTTACTTTAGTAGAGAAACAGTACTACACGTTGTGTAGCTCCATGTCTTTCCCCATTGAAGTTGGATTAAGTTGCCTGCTTTAAGAGGTGGTGGTACCAGGCACCCAGGACCCACCAAGTGGATTTATAGTTCAAAATAGGCTGTGTAATATAATGTGTGCATGCACGAAATATAAGTAGGTAAAACACTGTAAAATCTTATTAAATAACACCTCGCTTTTCAAATTTGTTGCAAATGGATATTGTGAAAAAAGTCAAGGATGGGTGGCAAAAAATGCGTGTAAGTATATTCGAATGGAAATAAATGAACTAAGTATTTAAATTTTGTATTATTTATTAAAAACCACAAAATGACAAAGAAAGATAGACATTCACACAATTTTTGACGGACATTTACGGTTTGGCCACGAGGACGGGCGACGCGGAGCTGAGGCCCTACTCTCTAACGTCCGTCCGTCCATCCGTCTCTATCCGTCGCTCTCACTCGCACTCATCTGCAGACGTGCGTGAGAGGGACGGATAGAGACGGACGGACGGACGGACGTTAGAGAGTAGGGCCTCTGCGTCTGGCGGGGCGGCAATCCATGCGGCACAGAGGCCCTACTACTATATTCGGATCTATCCGCCTCTCTCGCGCACGTCTGCAGATGGGCGCGAGTGATAGAGACGGATAGATCCGAATATACGCACGAAGCGTTAGAGAGTAGGCTGTTTGCTTGCCTTCGCCGTTCGCGATTAGTCGCTGCAGCGAATGTCTCGTGGCCAGGCTGTAAAACGTACTATATTTTTTACACTTACAGTAGTACCTACATGACTACAATACTTTCGACTATGTCTAGAGTTCTAGACTACATTTTAATTCAGAATAATTGGCTTATTATTCCGCAGGCAGCAGTGGCAGCAAAATCCAGCCACATTGTATGGCTCGTTAGGACCATTAGTACCTTTACAAAAAGGGCTCGTACATCTAAGCCGACAAAAATCCACCATTAGGTCTTGTAATTTCTTCCAACTGCCGGTGTAAATAGGCATTCTGAAAAATAAATGTAGATGTAGTAATTGCTTACTATTTTCCTCAAAAAATGGGGTAGGTATAGAATATCTGGTTTAATGGCGCATTTAGAAAAACCGTGTTGATCCCGGCTGTCATTTGTAGATCTTTGACAATCGTTACAGGTACCTAGTCAGTGGCCCAAAAGTCTGACAACCAGTCTTACCAAAGGTATAGTGGGTATAGATATATTATAACAGTTGCATCCGGTTAGACTGGAAGACAACCCCAACATACTTAGTTAAGAAAAGGCTAGGCAGATGATGAACGCATATAAAAAAAATGGCTAACATAATATTTGGAATACAGTTAAATCTTCTTATACCTCTCTCAGTAACTCATCTTCCCTCTCCGCAGCAATTTTAAGCATTTCTTTGGATCTTTCTAGAAGTAAATCTTTGTCATTTATAGTCCTTTTCAGATTTGCTACTTCTACTCGATGTGATTCCGATTGAGTACGTCCCTGAAAATACAAATTTAAGCAGTTTATGGTGACATCACGAGCTAGGATCAGCGTTTTTTTTTGTATTTCTCTTTCTCTCACTTGGAGGTGTTATTTGTTAGAGGGAGAAATGAATAGACCATTTATCCATTTAGGCGGGGTTTTAGTTAATGATGGCGACCAATTTTGAGAAAATGCCAGAAAGATAAGGAATTCTCTGAGGATCAATTAAATATTTCCGGATCAATTAAATATTTCCGTTTCATCAGCCGAAAGACGTCCACTGCTGGACATAGGCCTCCCCGCGCGTGTCGCCACATTGACCGGTCCCGTGCGACTCGCATACAGCGGATTCCCGCAACCTTCACCAGGTCATCGGTCTACCTAGTCGGAAGTCTTCCAACGCAACGTCTTCCGGTTCGCGGTCGCCACTTCAGAACTACCTTACACACCACCCTTACGACCTTGATACCTTACTACCTTATTATTTCCTTTTTCCTTCTCCGTATTACTACTACGGTTGCTACGGCTGCTGCTGGGCCTAGAGTCAAACTTCTTGTACACCAACCCTGACTTCTGATCTGCTTGCAACTTGTTGATCACACCTGAAAGAAATTGTGAGAAACACCGTACTGAGTGCAGCTAGTAAACATAGCCTAAGAGTGAAAAGTGTAGCTATGTTTGGTGACTGAACAAAGTAAAAAGAAAACGTCAAAAACTTAAATGGGGAGACACACTGTGGAACTAATGGCGCTAGCATTAGTGGTTCTCTCAAAATAGTTTAACCTCATTGGTGAAAATTGAGACCAGCTATGGTGGCGCCATCTTAGATTATCTTTGCCGGTGTCTCTCCATTACAAATCATTCCATTCATGCATCCATATGAAATCACATGACAACATTTACTAGTCTTCTACTAGATAGTATGCTACCGAACAGTGATCGATTGACACCATCAGACACTTCACATAGAACGTGTAAACAGTCCTTTCATGCAGATGTAATGAAAATAAGAAGGGACGCCGACGTATAAACACTTACCACTTATTCAGTACATTGTATCATTCTGAACTCCCCACATAGGTTTTTTTTAAAGGTTATTTCTATAATGGGGGGGGGGGGGGGGCAGAATGATAAAACATACTTAAATAAAAAGTTTGGATACTTGGGATGGGGTTACCTCGCAACTTCCCATGAACTGCTGAGCTACAAAAAGACAGTACAATAACGACAGTATCAAAAAATTACGAATCTATCTTGAGAGTATTGGAAAATAATGGGTAATTTTTTTATGTTTGTAAATCAATAAGTAATAACAAATATAAAACGCATCAAAACTCGGCAGTGGGGGCTCGTGACGTCAGAACGCACTAAAAATTATAGCACGGCGTGACGTATTGAGAATTTTAAAAGCGTCGTATTTTCGTCAATTTTGTTTTACGTAACAAAAGAAAAAATACGGGTCAAACATTTTTTGATAATCTAACTGACGGTCTAATTAGATTTTTTCAGTCGACAAGCCTATTGATGATGATGTACTGTATGTATACGTGCTAATCGTTTGTACCTCGGTGTATTCCACCTTGTATTTTGAAGCGACTGTTGATGTCGATCGACCACTGTCTGGTGCAGTGTGATCACCAACCCAAGATGGCGAGATGATGTGCAATAGTGATCGAGAAGGGACACTTCAACCTGCTTGGACAATTTGCACATACCTCTAAGCGTAAGAACGGTTTGCTCAAGATCATTGACTCTGTGTTGCTGTGCAGTGATCGGATGCGTCTCGATGGAGTTGATCTTCTGAGTCAGTTGTACGTTCTCTTCTTTTAACATCTCGCAATAGCTGGTGGAGTAAAATGCAATGGTTATAGTGGACTCAAGAATTTAAGATTTGTTGGTGAATTAAGACTAAAAGACAAGCGATGTTGAGAGAGAAGAATGGAAGAAAACGTCGAATTGCGCCGATCCCATGTAATATGGCATAAAGGTAGATGATGATGTTGTTTAAAAGTAAAAGAAATAATTTAAATTGATACGAGTTGGAGACAAGATCGGTACTACTTTAATGTGGAATAAGTACAAGATATGCTAAAATATGAAAAACTGAGACGTGTTGTGAGAAATATTGATCCATATCCATAAATGTATCGAGAAGCTTATTTATTTGGTATTGGAATCTCCGCTAAAAAACGTGCTGGTGCAGATGCACGCTCGCGTGTTTGCATTGAAAAATAGAATGAGCAGTGCTAAGAGGCACAAACGCGAGCGACGAGCTTTTTAAAGATATTTACGGGCATCTGCTCCGTGCAACCGCGGTAGTTCTAGAGTACACGTATCGCCCTAAGAGTTTTCCCATACTAAAGGTTTATTCATAGATGCTTTTACACTACCACTATTAAGGTTATATGGGTATATGGACCTTTTCCAGTAGTTAAGTTCGGGTTGTGCATCTCCCGCGGCTTTGATTGGGGTTCGTATCTGCGACTCCAGTAACGTTGACTCCAGTTTCAACACTTGTCCTTTCAACGATGTGATTTCTGCTAGTGACCTTTCGTATTCCGATACTAGAAGCTCGTTGCCCTGAAATTGTAAAGAAGAATAAGTGAAGGTGTGCGGATTCTCTTAAAAGTATTTGTTTTTGGTCCACAACATAAGATGTCTCATATAATCTCAGAAGGGTATGGTAGACCGTAGAGATGTACTCTATAGTATCCACATTTTGTAAATTCTGTTTAAGTTCCATATAACAGGGGATGAACCTGGTGCCATAAACCGGGCACAAAGCCAGATTATAAGCAACTGTTGGACAATTTCTGGTCAAAAAATCCAATAAAAGCCAAGAACCGAACCAGTCAGTCAGCCAGTTGGTCAAGCGGTAGTCCTGCCACCACTAGACCAACAAAGTTGACCTTTACCTCCTAATTCTACGTAACTGTTAATATTTGACCTTGGTTCAGAAAGTTCTTCACCAGCGGCTTGACCAATATTGCGTAGACTTCATGTAGGTACTGCCGTATTATTGGTTGATTAAGATTGAATCTGGATAAGAAACAAGAAACTATGGGTCTGATCGTGGAAACAGTTATTAATTAAATTAAACAACTCTTAACGAATTAATGATATGATTGGTGTGTTTGCTATTCTCAGTTTAGAGAAATGAGGAACAGGGAAAGTTCCTTATCCTCTCATGCCATCAGGTCACGATGAGTACCTTTTCAGCTATCTCCAAAGCAGCAATTCTCCTCTGCTGCGCTTCCACTCGGTCCAACAACGCCTGCGAGGAGACGGGTAGAGAGGCCGCGTCGGAAAAGAAGGACTCCTTGGAGTGTGGTGGCTTCTCCTGAGTTTCAGAGTCTTGCTTCTCTATTGCTACTAGATGGTTGTCATCTGAAATTAAGTTATGTTATACAGAGTGTAAAAGGACTCTTCGAACGAAGCCGTCAACCAAGCATTCTGTACATCAATCCAAGTCACACTGCACAAAAACGAACGACTGTCAACTGGAAGGTTCCTTGGTATGGTCCCGAACAAAAAAAAGATGGCGGAAAGAACATGCGCTTCTAGGCTTCCTTGAGGGTGTTTTTAGGTAAGCTATACTTATCATATCTTTAATTTGGAACAGTTCTTAACTATATGAGAAAATCCTTAGTATTACGATTGTAAGAATTTAAAACATATTAACATAATATTGTTTTCCCCGAAAAGTTAAGCAGATTTGCATCCATAGTACATATTTGTACTAAAACTGAGTCCTCTTATGGCAAATATTGAGCGACTGACATGTCCACTGACTTACTGAGCGGAGAATCAAATTGGCCGCTAAGCGTTTAGTCTTGTCCTTACTAACGGAAACTGTAAGAATTGTAATTCAGGGCAAAATCTTTAAAATACGATCTATACATCTGTATTGATTTGAATGTGACAATTTGAAAACATTTCACCCATTTTGAAATTGTTAGAAAATCTTACCTCTAAGTTCTTGAAGTTTCGAAAGCAGCATTCGTTTCTCCTTCTCTAGTCGCGCTACACCTGACTTTAATAAACTCAGGGAAGCCTCCAGCTTGACGATTTCTTGGCTTTTCTCATCGTGGCGTGCCTGCCACCGCTCTGCTGTTTGTTGTGCTCTGGAGAATAGAAGAATTTGACGTAGACAACTTTGACTCAAGATTCATCATCGGATGCATTTGTTACTTGAATACAAATTGAGAAATTATGACAATATAGTGGAAATAGGCGCATTGGGGACCTTTATAAATTGCTGTTCATTTTGTAAAGACAAATGTATGGAACAGCTGTCCATACTAAAGTTGTTAATGATGATACCACGATACCACATTCCGGGTTTTCAGTTACTTCAATACCACCTTGTATTGCAGTAGACCAGTCATTGCGGCGATACTTGGTGAAGTTCTATGGCCAGCAATGGACGTTTTTAAGCTGAATAATGATAATGATGATTAAGAAAATTATAATGTTAATGATGTCGAGTTGGCTTGGCACCATTATAGGTCTTTCAAGGGACTGGGGCCCGATTAATGTTACCTCTTCCACTTGTCCCAGAGAGCGACGTTGGACTGAGTGTCCCTCCGTGCACTCATCAGCTGTGCCTGAAGCGTCGCGATCTTGTTATGCAGCGCTGCTGTCTCGGCTGTCGTCACTTTGTGGCCGGTCGTGCTTCTATAGTCAACGTTAACGTATATTTATAAAATTATTGTTCTAAGATATTTCATCACCATCTAACTGCCCTTGTCTCATGCTACAGGTTTTATCACTCCAATCTCCCGTCTTATAATTCCTCTCACAATCCATCCATCTTTTCTTTGGTCTTCATCTCCCTCTCAATTTGTCAAAATTTATATTCATTCTCCTAGATATTTAAGAAATCATTTAAGTACGGCAGTCTTTATGGCTAAACTTGAAAACTTTATCTCTTGCGCTGCTCACTTATTAAAAAGCAATATTTACGTACTTCAAAAGCTGTTGTTGTGTTGTCTTTTCTCGTCATTCGGACCCTATGATATCAAAAGTAGGTAGGTGTAGGCAGTGCGCAGTTGGTTGGGGACTTTTTTGAAATAAGGATAATATTGCAAGGCGTGGTGATGGCAGATGGTGTAAAGCTGTGACCGAGTTGCGTCAAAGGGCTGGTAAGAGATAGGTGAATCCTGGATTAGTTTACACCAACATCGTGAAGAGAGAGGCACATACCCAGCAGTGGATGAATTCGGGCTGTAGATTATGATAATCATAAAGGAAAATATAGACATACATTCTAAAAACTTGATTCTTCAGGTTCTGAGCATCCAAGCGTGCACGCCTCTCCCTAGAAGCGAGCACTTTGATCTGTCGGCGAAGGATTGCGTTCTGCTTGGTAGCCTGTTGCTTCTCCCGGCGAAGACGCTCGATGACTGGCTCTTGCCTAAAAATAACTTGGCATATTAGAGAGAAAAAAGTCTTAGGAATTAATCTGTACCTTTGTACTCTAAAATAAACTTTTCCTGTGTACAATACTGTGTACTACAATACTGTGTACAATATATAGCCTAAATAAAAAATAAAAAAAATGACGAATAACGATTATATAGTACAGTGTTCCGCAAACTTTTTGTGTTCAAGGTACATCTAGGAAATCAGAAAATTTAGGAGGTACACCATAAATAAAAAATCTATTTTTACATAATATTAATCAGCATTTATTATTAAAGTTTTGCGGCTCTGATATAGTAGATTGTATGACAAGGGAGCAAAATAGTATTTTTACGGCGAGGGCGCTATTTTGATTCCAGAGCGAAGCGAAGGATTCTAGAATAGAATCCCGAGCATAGCGAGGGATTCTAAAATAGAATCCTGAGCGTAGCGAGGGATTCAAAGTACATCGCCTGAGGGAAAAATATGTTTGCTCTCGAGTCATATACTCTACTTTTCATCTCGTTGTATGAGAAAATAAATAAGAGACACTTTTAAGTAATTAATGAATAAGTTTAATTAAAAAAATGACATGAATGTAAAAAATACACTGGCGAAATTTTGAAAATTTATTGTCACTGTGTGTGTTTTGTTTGGGATTGATAAAGTTGTGGATTTATTTATTCAGAATGACATTTTTATCACTTTCAAAATAAAATGGGTAGAAGCAAATGCCACACTTGTTTTTTTTTTTAAATTCGAAATATAAAAAAAAAAAAAATTTCGTTTGATGTGAAATTCGATATTTTACATTTTTTGTTTTTTTGTTTCTCTTTCTTTGTTCTAATATGAAAAGTTTACTTGAAATTTGTAGCGCTTTTTGATGATGGATCAATTCTTTTCTAATCTGTGGAAAAAAGAAAAACAAAACTAGCTTCTACTCCATTCACCGAATATACCCATTTTTTTTGGAAAGTGATAAAAAAGTCATCCACTATTTTGAGTGTTTGTAATCTCAGTATCTGGCTGGTGCTCAGGAAAAGGTTCCTTTGATGTAGAAGAGCGCGGTGAGAACGGCATGGGCGAACTATCTGCAACTCTTAATTTGATATTTTCTACAATGCGGGTGCTGACCCCCGCACCGTACAAACACTAATTTATACAAGTTTCGTTCGATTTCAATGAACGATTCATGTTCCAAATTCAAATCTCATTACTGCCCGCTAAAAAGTCTAGTGGAGAAAAGAGCTACTTTGCTCCCGCTAAAAGGGGAACAAAACGACACTTTTCGAATAGAAGGGATGAAATAGTAGATTGTATCATAAGGGAGCAAAATAATATTTTTACGGCGAGGGCGCTTTTTTGAATCCAGAGCGAAGTGAGGGATTCTAGAGTAGAATCCCGAGCGTAGCGAGGGATTCTTTAATAGAATCCTGAACGTAGCAAGGGATTCAAAGTACGTCGCCCGAGCCAAAAATATATTTTGCGCCCGAGTGATACACTCTACTTTTCATCACTCACTATGAGAAAATAAAAGGCGCCTCATAATTTTAACCGACTTCAAAAAGGGGGAGGTAATTCAACTGTTTTTTTTATGTATTTACACCGATTACGCTGATATTTATGAGCCGATTGACGTGATTATTCTTTAGTTTGATGCGGAATAGTTGCCATTTGGTCCTATAAAAATGTAACATTGTTTGGCCCAGTAGTTTTCATTTTATCAACATTTTTACTTCAGTCGTGTGGTCTAATTTCAACATGTAAAATAAATGCATATCTAATATTTGGATAGGATATTACAACTAAAAATGGAAAAATAAAAAAACTATTTGCAAAAAATAAAACCGACTTCACAAAATACAAAAACGTTAAAAATAACTTTAGCTTCAGAAGTCGGTGACAAAAAAAAAACTAAATGAATCAAACAAAGGTCACCGACTTCTGAAGATCTAAAGTTATTTTTTACTTTATTGTGTTTTTTATTCACTGCCACTTGAAGAACTCATTTTTCAAAACAAAACCATGAATTTCTAACAATTCATGAAAATTGACGAAAACGCGGTCTGTAGTTCGCGCGTTTTTAATTTGATTTCTTTTTTTTATTCAGTCAGCGCGGCGGCCGGCGGCGCGACTGGGCCGTCGTACCAGCCAGTCTTTATTCAAACAATATTTGCGTTCGATTTCTTTCGGTGCTGAACCCGCTGAACACTAAGATGTTCCAAATTCAAAAAGTGCGCCGCAATTATCTTTGCGGCGCACTTTTTGAATTTGGAACATCTATAAAGAGGATTAAAAACTCATTACTGCCCGCTAAAAGTTTCTTATAGAAAACACCACCTTTGGGTGCACTTAAAGGCGAACCAAGTCGTCCTTTTCGAATAGATGGGATGAAAAATATATTGCTTTGATTTGTTGTCCAAGGCGGTGCGGGGCTCAAGTGGACCTGGGCAGGACATCTGGCTAGAAGCGGAGATGGCCGATGGAGCAAGGCTTTGACCGAGTGGTGGCCAAGGTTTGGCCAAAGAAACCGGGGCCTTTCTAAAACTCGTAGGGTTGACGATATCGTCAGAGTCGCGGGAAACACCTGGATCGGGAAAGCACGGGACCGGGAAGTGTGGCGAAAGAAAGGGGAGGCCTATACCCAGCAGTGGGTGATTCCGGGCTGATATGATGATGATGATGTTGTCCAAATGAAAAGTTAAGAAACTCACTTTCCTCACTTTTGTCTCCCAGAAACGTTCTCACGTATGTTTCGCGATTATTTGTAGTTTCAGAGAGTTTTTTTTAACTTCCATCTGTCTTCACATACTGTGTAATATATTGTTGTATAGTGTTATCGCAGTGATCTATCAAATGCGTAAGATTCCTAATTAAGAAGTTAGGGCGCAATTAACCCGAGATCGATTGGCGACTACCGTTGAGTCAAAATGTCTCCAACTAAAATACCTATAATTTTGTCGATTGACCGCGGTCTATTTGCATCCATACACAGATTTATTGGTAGGCCTCTCACATCTGCCCTTTAATATTGCCGATCAAATGTCTACTCTCGTAAGTATGAAAAACTTACCAAATAGTCGTGGAAGAAGCAGGTATCCTGGCCACATCGTCATGTGAATCTTGCAAATCGACTGTAGACTCAAACTTCAGCTCAAGGCGCTCGGATCCGTGCTGAGACATCGCATCGCTTTCATCCATCTCTACTATAGCGGACAGATCGAAACTCGGGTCGTTTACCGATATCAGAGTCTGCATGTTCATCACTTGAGTCTGTAAATATATTTTATCTTGAATTAAAATCACAACTTCAAGGTGATGTGCAAAAAGTGTCGCATTATCATCCTGTACTCGAAAATGGTTGCTTTCATTCTCCGAAATCATTTTCTCTTGTTGCGTTTATACGTAGATAAATCATACCCCGAGGGCCCGAATAAAAAAACCTGATAATGATTGAGTAACTGTAAGGTAAAATCATAAAACAACAAACCCTCAAATTATTAATGATCAGGCGTAGCTGTTCAATTTGTGTATCTTTATCCGAAAGTTGTTTCAGGTAAACAGTTTTCTGTTCAGTAAGCCTTGTCCTCAAATCCATGTGTTCACGTTGCATTTCGTTGAGCTGCGCCAGCCAGTGCTCATTCTCATCCTTGTATGACTTCACCTGTCAACAGAACACCATTCACATTTTAATGCTGTTCAATAATAATAATTCGTTAATTTTATCAAAAGTAAAGGTGTCACCTCTTGACAATGACGTTCTTCAACTTGAGAATGCAGTTGCTCCATTTTAGTTAATCTCTCAGCTGCCAATTCTTTCCAACGTGCTGATTCAGTTTTATACGTAGTCCTGAACGAAAAACCAATCATTATTAGAAAGATCACATAACATCAGGTAACAATTATGTATTTTTCAATTCACTAATTGATACTTACAACTCCGACTTGCATTCATCAAGTTCACTTTGCTGTTTAAAACACTTATTTTCTAATTCGGCGATTTGCGTTGTGTACTTTGTAACCACTTCCTTCAATGCTTCTCCGCTGGAGATACTAGTCTCACTAGCTCGTCTGCAAAAAATAAGTGATTAGTGGCATGATTAGCATCATACGTTATAAACTTGTTATCTGCTTGTTAAAAATGATTGATTTGAATATTTTTTAAACGTGTTAGCAAATGCAAACATCCGTTGAAATTACCTGTCTAACTTTGACTGTAGCTCCATTATTTTCATTTGCAATTCTTTCACAGATTTAGCATATTCATCTCTTTCATTTCTCAGTAATTCTTTGTATTCTGCCATTATAGCATTTTTATCATTTTCTAATTGTTTCAATGTTAACAACAAAGTTTTATTTTCTTCATTGGCGTTATCCCCCTTTTGGTTCGTATCTGAATTCTGTTTCATTTGAAAATCGTTGAGTTGTTTTGTTAAATCGTCTATAGTATATCGTAATTTCTCATTCATAATATCTTTTTGATTGTCAGAAGCCTTCAGGTTTTTTAGTGTAGATTCGAAAGTGACTTTCTCATTGTTCAGCAAAAGGATTTCTTCAGTACGTTTGTGTGCTAGTGTCATGGCTTCGTATAATTGCTTACTCTTTTTGTCAACTTCCGCCTTGAGTAATTTAACTTGACCATGCAATTCATCTATGGCATCGCTATTTTCATCTGTTTGTACTAATTTGTAGCTTTTGCTTGTTTCAATCGAGATAGTTTGAACAACTGTATCAGATAAGTCTACTGTCTGCTTTCTTTGAAGCGTTTTAATGGGGGAGTCTTTCCCTTTATTTTTCACTGGTGAATTATTTTTATGGTTTGGCTGTTCTTTGACTATTTCTGGTTTTGCCAATGTTATAGTTAGACTTCCTGAAATAAAAGCATAGGTGTAATTGTTGGTTACTTTGTTTGAAAATAATTAAATACATGAATGTGTCTTACTTCTAGGACTTGACTCTGATTCGTCAGACTGGACATCTTCTACTTCGATGCATAGGTCTTTGATTTCCTCGCTACTACTTTTCTGTTGGCCATTCATAGCGATCTTTGCAAAGCCTTGATTCACTAACACTAGTGTTTTCTCTATATCATTACAGTGCTTTAACAAGTTCTCATGCGACAACTCCATGGCTTTCATTTTTTTGTTAATATGTTGTAATTTCCGCGAGTTAACAGATTCCTAAAATCGATAAAGTTTTTGTAAGTTTGTATCACAAATTATATTACAGACATGTATTCCTCACAGTTTATTT
Source organism: Xestia xanthographa (assembly GCA_905147715.2). Lineage (NCBI taxonomy): Eukaryota > Metazoa > Arthropoda > Insecta > Lepidoptera > Noctuidae > Xestia > Xestia xanthographa. The sequence goes on along the minus strand of LR990653.1, from coordinate 22,622,939 downwards.
TTTATTTTGTGTAAACTTACCGCCATCATATATTTAAGTTTATGTGGACAACTATCTTCATCTAATAAACATTTGTGTTTAGATACATCTAAGATTTGATCAAATACACTATGTTTTGTGATCAAATTAGCTCGTAGATCTTCTATTTCATTGAGTTTTGCGTCAGCATCTAGGTTTTTACGCGTAACTTCTTCTAGTCTATTCAAATAATTTTCAACGGATAAAAGCGGTAAACTTCCCTGGTATTGTTGACGTAAAGCCTGCAAGACTTCGTATATGTATCTAAAATTTTCAATAAAGAATTATTTAGGTGAACCTAAATGAGAACATAATGTTATATGGATATTCAATAAAAATGATAAAATGTTTTCTAATGGTTGGCTATCAATGCCTAAAAATATATTAAGTGCCTACAAACCAAAAAATGTCACCTTCATACACACTTTGTAACTGTTTTGAAGTATTTTTAAAGTGTAGTGAGAACCAGAATGTAGCGAATTTGTGCTATCAACGGTTGGCAAGATCACTGTGTTATACATATCTGCATATATTTTAAAACTAGTTGAATGCAACCTGAATTTAGTTTCGTATCTCATGGCGTAAACATCAAATATTTTCTGTCGTGTTCTGAACATGTCTTCGGCTTCCATTCTTAACTCTCTCTCCTTATTGAGAGCTGCGTGAAGTCTTTCTATTTTATTGTGGTTTTCTGAAACTTGAAGATGGGCGACGAGTATTTCACCACTAAGTCTGTAAATAAAAGATGATGAAAAATTTATTGGGAAATATCGTTAATTATCGAATATTAAAAAGGGGAAAAGAGCCCGTTGGGTTGGGTATCAAAAAAAAACTTTTGCATTGCACTCGAAAGTGCCTAAAAGTTGGTAGCTTGCGGTGAATAGGACAGCTGGGATGGCCTTGGCGATGTTTCTGGTGCTCTACCAGATGGTACCTACTGATTACTCGATGAGACTCGAACCCCATGGCCAAAGTGTTTCAACCCTCAAACGGCTCAAACATGTACGGACCGGAAGGTTAAACTAATTAATATAACAAATATAACTAATTGTGATTGTTATATTAAAATTAGTTTTTGCCCGCAGCTTCGCCCGCATTGTTTTCGGAAGTTATCCCATTTTACCACGATAAAAAGTATCTAACGCATGTTACGGCCATTCCGGATGCTTTATTAAAATCTGTTCAGCTGTTAATGCGTGTAACGATACCAGACGGATTGAGTAACTTAGCCGGTTTTAATATTAGTTTGAATAAGTACATAAATAATGTAGTTTCAAAATAAATTCAGTACCTTGCAATGATGGCTTTATTGTCACTAGAAGATTGTAAATCTAACACTTGGTGCTGCAGCATGTTAATTTCCATGTCATTGCTGATTTGTCTAAGTTCACTGTCTTTTAGCTGAAATCATAAACATATTCAAATCGAACTATCAACTACGTATTCATACTCTTTTAAGAGACCTGCATCACCGCTTATTGGAAACTGTGGAACTAATGGCGCTAGCTTAGCTTGTACCAAGCATCGTCATTGGTTACAAATCTGTCAATGTCATGTTAAATTTCAAAATAGCCTGCCCTCGTTGGACAAATTGGGACTTAGCTATGGACACGCCATCTACAATCAGCTTTGACCAGCCTTCCCTATTTGCGAAATACGTTGTACAGTTTTTTTCACAAACTGTCAAATTTCTCCAAATGATTTTAAACCATAAAAGATTAGTGGTGAAGTTCAAAATCGTATGAGAAAATTTTACAATTTGTAGTAACTTGATCTGGCGACTGTACTTTTTAGCTCTAGTTGACTAGCGCAAGTGCGACGGGCGAACACGCGCCCATTCACTTGTTTTTATGCGTATGTATCAAGCAAGTGAATTGCCCGCTAGGCGAGCGTCTTTGAGCAACTTTATTATTTGATGCTTCTTTTCACTGCGACAAACTAGTGGAAAGAGAGTTCTCGTCAGCTAGGAGTGTGAACAATCAACGATCAACTATAAATGTGTCTCTTTTACTAACAGAAAAGAGATTCACATTATAGGGGTAAGTCTTTCCCGTTTTACTATGGAATATCGTATTACCCAGTAGTTGGATTGTGGACGTATAGGCAGTCGCTTCTGGTAAAGTACTGGCATTCAGTTGCATCCGGTTATACTGGAAGCTGACCCAAACGTACTTGGAAAAAAGCTAAGCAGATGATGAGGATGTATCTCTATTAGTAACACGGGAACTACGTTTCGATAGGCATTCGCTACCTCGTCCACGGTGGCTAGGTGCCTACAATACGTCTATTTTTGTTTCGTCAAGCATAAATACCTGGAGGTGCGCGATGTCTAACTGACTGCTAATATGATTGTATTGCTCTTTGAATAACTGATTATCTTCGGAAATCTTTTGAAGCTGCTCCTTCATTAGATCGAATTCTTGTTCTGTTGCTGAAGCTAAGGTTTCGTCACTGAAACAGATCGCAAAAGTTTAAAATAAGTTTTAAGTCGTACAAACGAAATTTACTTCTTGAAAATCATATCTTACATTTTTTTTGCTTGAATCTCTTGCAGCTCTGCGTTTATACTTTCCAAATTCTCAATTTTCTTGTTTTTCTCGTCTATTTCAATACAAAGCTGTTCTATTTGTTTCTTTAATACCATCTGCTCTATATTCGATTCAATCTTCTGCACTATTTCTGGCTGTGTATTTTCTACAAAAAATAAATAATATTATTAGGTTATTACCGTATCATTTAATTAAACATGCCATGCAAGGTTTGAACCATTTTATGGCGGCCACAGCGCAATGCGCTGGCGGAGGTTCTACAGGCATATTTTTCAATATTTATGGTGGGGGTGCTTTCCCGGACTAATTTATTCGCAAAGGGTTTATAATACTGATAATCTAAATAAATAATGACTTTATTGAATTACTAATTACCGCTTTGCTGGTTAACTTCCACCCGAAGTATATTAATTATATAACTTTTATCTTCATCTAGACGATTAAACAAGCGTAATAAATGGTTTTGATTTCTAAAACCATCTTCCACAAGTTTCCGGTATTTTGAAAGAACCTCACTGAGAGCTAAACTCTGTTTCCAAAACAGTTCAAGTGATATTGAGTAACGTAGTCTATCAGTTAAATTAGCGACGGCCAGTATTAATTTCTGAATTTGTGTCTCGTAATCTGACGCCGCTTCCATTGCATCTCTTTTACTCTCCAAAATTTCATTTTTCATGTTCTCGTTTAAGGTTCTTATATATTTGTACGATTCTTCCAAGTAAGTACACTTTCTTTCCAAGGAGTTAACGTTGGGAATAGGAATGATTCCTGGTGAATGGTCGCTTTCGTCTTCATAATCGTCTTGATAGGTCAGTCGCAGTTTCAAGTTTTCTATTTCTGCTTTATATTGTTCTTCTTGAATTGACCATCTATTGAGGTCATCGCTGGCACGAACGGCTATTGCCGTGAACTTACTAAATAATTCTTTGAATTTCATGTGGAAATATTCTAATCCTTTTTTGAGCTGAGATTCATACATCAAATTTCCTGATTCTACTAATTTATCAATTTGTGATTTTTCGTAAAAGTCAATGTCATTTTGTTCTTTTTCTGACATCCATGATCCAAACTCGCCTACGTCTATAGTTTTTTCTTCTAAAAGTTTTTCTTCGGCTTCCTTTTCTCTATTTTTCACTTCTATTTCATTCAGCTTTTTTTCAAGCTCTGATGTTTTTTTGGTAGCATCAGATAATTGAGCCATTACACCGAAAGTTTCCTTTCTGTGAAAATATTACGGAGTTAGAAAACATACCACCACGAAGTTTTTAGTACATTTTATGATGAGTTCAGTACCTGGCTTCATGAAGAGCAGTTAAAAGTGCATCTTTGCCGCCTAAAGCAGCTCTCAACTCCATCACTGTTGACATGTGTGGCGAGAACCAGCCGGCTGAGTTTCGAGCTTCCATTGACAATAATATTGCTTCCAAACTTGGGCATTGTAATGTCAGTACACCAGAAGAAGTCTTGCCTGAGGGTTTTAAAAATTAGAAAAATAAAGGGTAATATTAAGCGACTTTCTAAAATGTTGTAATTCAGGCAAAACTTAGATTAACAGGAAGTACATACTGTTATCTTTTAAGAAATCCAGTATTTCTTGAAGGCCTTTCCGAAGTCCTTTATTTTCTTCTATGATTGCTAGCATTTCTTTTTCCTGATTTTGATTTTCTGAAACGCTTGGTTGATTCTCAGACTCTTTTGCTAAAGCTCTAGAATACATGAGATAATTTAATTTTATCGACTCAACGACTTAAAATATGACCATAAGAATAATGATTAAATTACCCTGTTGATTCTTCTTTTTCATCTTTATGCATATTGTCATCACTTTCACTGTCTTCAATAATTTCATGTATTTTTTCTTTCGTATATCCGAATTTAGTAAGAAGACTTGTCATTTTATTAATTTTAGTATTCAAATTACGGTTATTTAATTCTTGACCAATCAGTTTATTTTCAAGTCTCTTTAGTTCTTTACTAATTTGTGAATTTGTTTCTTGTAAATTACGATATTCTTTCATAATCCCTTTAACTGGTATCTTTTCTTCAACGGGTACGTTAAATTTTTGTCTGTAATATAAAAAAAGAATCCTCGGATACATCCAGACTGTACAGCATATATCAGGGTATAGTCATGTAGTCTACTACCCCGTACGCTACCTTAATATTTACTCGAGCCATAAGTATGGGGTAGCAGTTTGTTTTTGCGATTACGAAATTGGTCCTATGTAGAAAGTTGTTCTGTTTGATGGTCTGTACCACACACTTAATTAACATGACCACACCTTTCTGATACACGCTGTAGATAGAAATAAGTAGACAAAGTAGACTAGTAAGCGCTAGGCACATTTATCTTGAATCATATCTCAAAGATGCAGAAATATGGGCTCAAAAAATAAGTGTTTTCTCACCTTAATGCTTCATTTTCCAACTGCAGTTCATTAATTAAATTATTCAAAGTGTTTGCTTCTTGTACTAAACTTTTAATACCCTCGTCTTTAAACTTCAGCTGTCGTTTCTTATGTTTTAAGCCTTCCAGAAGTGCATTTATTCCTTCATCTGATTGCAGAAGTTGCAGTTGCGATGTTATTTCTGTCAACTTCATTATAAAGATATTGTAAATAAAGACCACTATTGAAATTATATGTACTAATATAATGTCGTTCTTAAATGTTACCTCTTTCTCTCTAACCCCAATCATTTCTTCAGCGCCTTGTAGACTTACAGTCAAACTTCTTACTTTTTTTTTCAGTTTATTGATCATTGATCGTTCTTTGTTATCATCGCTGATATTCTTAGCTTCAGACACAGAATAATCTGGTACTTCTTCTATAACTGCTTTCAGCTGTTTATTTTCTGCTCTGAGCAAATTGATAAGATTTGCTGTTTGATCGATTTCATTTGAAGCTTCTAGTAATTTGTCTTGTAATTCTTTTATCTTTCTTTTTTCTGCATCACTTTTCTATAAAAAATGTTGAAGTATTTACACATTCTTAGCTTAAATGTTATTAGTAGTAAACTTAATGTATACATCCACAATTCCTCACCTTAGGTGATAATGCAATTTTTGAAGCATCCTTCAAATCTTCTTTTAATTTCATATTCTCTTTAGATATTGCTTCTATCTCAGCTTTCTTCGATCTTGCTATGGTCTAAGGTTGACAAAATAATGAGACGTATTTGTTTAAATTACAAATGTTGGCGAATAAGGTACTTGTAATGTCCACAAGGCTTAAAGTATAACGAATAAATATGACTGTAACTAAAAGTAGGCACTGAAATCATTATCATCATCATCATTTCAGCCGAAAGACTTCCACTGCTGGACATAGGCCTCCTCCGAGTGTTGCCACATCACATTGACCGGTCCCGTGTGACTCACATCCAGCGGATTCCCGCAACCTTCACCAGGTCATCGGTCCACCTAGTGGAAGGTCTTCCAACGCAACGTCTTCCGGTTCGCGGTCGCCACTCCAGAACTTTTCAGCCCCATCGGCCATCCGTTCTGCGAGCAATGTGCCCTGCCCACTGCCAGTTATGTTTGGCAATTCTTCGGGCTACGTCGGTAACCTTGGTTCTCTTGGTCTTCATTTCTGCCCGCTTAGCATGACCACCGAAGAAAAGAAAGAGAATCGACAAATCTTTTGTTCTACTGTCATTTTGTCGATTCAATGACAGCAAAATGACAGATTAACAAAAGATTTGTCGATTCTCTTTCGTTTCTTCGGTGGTCATGCTAAGCGGGCAGGGCACTGAAATATTTGTCCGCAAATTATTAAGTATTCGAGTTTTGCCTAAGTTGATACTTACTTTCCAATGTTGGACTTTAGATTTTATATCTTCATATAAGTTTTCCCTTGTAGAATCTTTTTCAAATAGTTCTTTTCTCAATGCTTCCATTTCAAAAGACAGATTCGCTTTAGCTTGTTCCGATTTGCCTAAGATTTCTAAAATACAAATAAAATGTAGGAAAAATTCTGCGCTGTGCTCTGTGTCTACTTCCTGTCTTTCAATATTTAAAAATAAATATGCTGTGTATAGAAAAACTGTTCAGTCACATTATCCCTGGATCGAAAAAGTTGGAAGTAATTGGGAGGACTTTGCCCAGCAGTGGGATAATGTAACCAGTTAACAAAAATATATTTATAGTAAATTGTTACCTTTTAACTGACTGCATTCGTTATTGATAGCCATTATTTGCTCCGTCAGATTATCGATGAGCTGAGTAGCTTCGGTTAACTTATCCTTAAGAACTGATACTTTATCTTTTAACTTAGTATTTTCTTCTTCTAATATCTAGAAAACATCAAAAGTTTAATTTGGTTTGAGACGTCAAACATGTTGAATAAAATAAAAGGATTGGTAATTACTTTGACATCACTTAATAACTTCCTGATATGTTTATTCTTCATGGTGATTTGCTGTTCTAGTTCAACAACAGCATTCATTTCTGATAGTACATCGCGACTGGAATCACTATCCATATCGAAATTACTTCTACTTTCTTCCTTTTTACTTTTCTTCGACTCCAAATCAGCGATGTCAGCATACAGTTGCTCTAATATCTCCTTGTTTGCCTTTATTAGGTCTTCTTGATGAGTTATCGTTTCTAGGGCACTGTCGTTACTTTGGGTTGGTGATACTGAATATAAAGTTGTGGGATGTTTATTATTTCTACACTAATATTATAAAGAGAAAAGATTTGTATTTTTGAGTGTGTGCATGTTTGCAATTAATAAAATCAAAAATTACTGCGCCGGTTTCAAAAATTCCTTCAGCATTAGAAAGCTACATTCACCCTGAGTAACATAGGCTATATTTTATCCCCGTATTCCCACGGGAACGGGAACTACGCGGGTGAAACCGCGTGACGTCCGCTAGTTATTATATAAACGGGGCTAGGCTGGGGGTTTCGAAATGAGGCAATGACTGCGGACATTTTCTTCAATTAGATTTAATACCAGTCAATACTATATGTACAATATACAAGCATGAGCCGCTATAAATTCACCATTTAATAATAATTCTATCCAATTTCTCTCTCCTTGCAGATAAATGACAAGGGAAACTGTTCAAATCACAAAATAAAGTAGTTAGGCTGTGAAATGGGAAAGTCTTTTTACACCGTGCCATAATGTCGTCGTCTCGTAATATTACCGCAATGGCTAATAAAGAAAGTTCTTATTCTGCTTACCTGCGTATGTGCTCTCTACTTTCATTTTGCCGCTTTTCTTTTGAGTTGACTTTAGTTGGCCGACTAGATTGTTTACCTGCGTGACAAATGGCGTCATGATAAAATGCTGATTATGCATATAGTCTGGTAAATGAGTGCTCAAAAGGGGTATGTGGTTGGAAATCTCGAAAGCAGAAAATCTGACTTATGAACTTCGTTTGGACTAGTTAGAAGATAAACATATTAAAAGTCCTGACCCGTCCGAGGTGAGCCCGAGGGGGGGGGGGGGGGGCAAAGAAGGTCCCGTTTTTTGGTTTTTTGCTTATATCTCGAAAACGATGCGTCGTATAAAATTTTGTTGTACTACATAACAAAACCTGGAGGGGTCAGGACTTTTAATATGTTTATCTTTTAACTAGTCCAAACAAAGTTCATAAGTCACATTTTCTGCTTTCAACTTTTCCAATCACAATCATTCATTTACCAGACTAATAAAGGGGGTTTTATATGCAGAAGCCATAGTTTTCCAGAAGTTGCTAAGTATGATGAGAAGGTAACACATGCAGGACAAGAAGAAAATATTAATGGCAGAATAAGAAATCAATATACGTGTCTTTAAGAACCTTCTGCATCTAATTTACGCAAATAAATGATTTTAAGAATTAAATTTATAAGAAACAAGAATCCAAAAAAAAGAGAAATTTTGATTGCGTGTTCTTTACAGGAATACCTACAATAAGGTAGATGCATGATTTTTTTATCACTCGAAACAAAGCGTATTATCATCAGAAATAGCCAAGTGAAATTATTTTTTAAATATCTATTAAAAATACTAAGTTATAAGCATTTGAAACTGCTGATTAGACAGAGAGATCCGATACAACGAATGACGTCATTCTCTGCATCGACGTACAAAATCCATACTAAATTCCGTTTATCTAGAAAGAGATAGAAACAAACGTTTAAATGGTTATAACTTTTGTGTTATTTGGCCGATTTATGTCTTGTTTCCGCTTTTTTTCATTATTTTTATAGTATTTAAACATTCCGTATTGAAATAAACAAAAGATTATGCATCTTCCCTATTGTAAAGTTCAACAGCTTCTATTGGAGGTTTTAAAGTGGCAGTTTCTAGTTTTCCGCATGTTATGGGTAGTCCATCGGTAAGTAAGCGCCTAGAAAAGGTACCTATCCTGCATTCTTTTTTATTCATACGAAACAAAATACGCTTCCGCATCGTGATATCTAAGCACTTGAGTACAGGGTCTTTTTTATAGGTTATCTCACACATATTCACTGATGCGTGAACATGTGGGGTAAGCTTCGGTCGACCGTTACCTAATATAGATAAAAATCGAAAATAGGTACATGTCATTATTCAAAACGCTAAGCCGTACGCTAATTCTAAACTAAAAAAAAAGTTTTTATTTTTTTTCCTAGCTGGCTAATCTCTAGAACTACCAGCCGGATTTGAACATTCTTTTTGCATTTGATAGCTCAAGTCTTGGGGAAGGTTACAGTCTCTTGCTTCACGCTACGACCTTAAAGATCCGAGCAAAAACCAAAAAAGGTTAAAACTGCGGGTCACAGCATTATTTTATGTTTTACAGCATTCTTTGGATATAAAGCTAAACCAATAAATTAGTCCTGCCCATCCTTATTAAGGCATATTTATATATTTATTATATAAAAGATGTATGAGGCAGATGCAAAGAGGCTTCTTATCCACGGACTGATGGAATCACAAAAATCTAAAATTCTACACATCTATTATTTAAAATCTACACAGTTTATTTCTGATAACAAAACTGCAGTAACAGTGGCTGCAGTAACATTACTTAGGTGCTGGCTACTGCTATGCTGATGTTATGTGGGAGGTAGCTTGAGATATAACTTATAAACTTAATTATGTTTACCTGTTCACTCTTCAATTTAAGAATATCTTGCGAAAGTCTAAACAGAGTTTTCAAGTCAGTAAAATTAAGTTCGATATCATCGGCTTCCATCCAACACAAACTTTCACACAGTTTCTCTTTGTCTGACTGTGTGAGTTCCTTCTGTGAGAAATTTAATATTTCTCGCCAATCCGTTTCCACCATTTTTGATATTAAATTTTATCTTACTTAAGTTTAATTGATTACTTTTAAAACTGCAATGCGCGTGTGACTCACTGTTGCGATCCAACCACAGAGTATCATAATGGATCCAACACAAGACAATGTTTGTAATCACCGTTGCTTAGCAACGCATCACACCATTGTTACCATAGACTTACGGCAGTATATACTAAGTCTATGATTGTTGCCGTATGGCATAGACAATTGAATAACAGAGTTTTGATATATTTTTGTAGAAACATTAGGAATGGTGTAAATGACTTTAATCATAATAATTAATTTTATTTCAGCGTGTAAATATTAATAAATAAATAATTATTATTTAAACGGAAAATTACAACACTCGATAAACGTGGTAAGGCTTGAATTGGTAAAAAAAAGTGCGGAAAGCCATTTGCGATACTGAAGAAGCGATAGGTTTTTCTTTTTATTTTCCAACGGCTATTTTAACCGAATGGCCTGATATTGGCAATTCGATTTATTTATCGTCGAGGTTTCCATACAAACTGTTTTATACTTTTTATTTACGTTACAATAATCTTTAGAAAATCTTTCTTTAAATAATATATTAACAGTGAAAGCTATTTCTGAGTTCGTTATTGTTATTGAAGAAAGTTTAGAATAACTTTGCTGAGAAAGTGTTGATAATCAAGTTCCATGAAATGGGTTTCATAAAGAAATAAAACACATCATAAATACAAAGATTATTTTATTAGGTGTGATGATATCGAACAATAGCAGTTAATGTTATATTGTATGTCGAGGTGTCAACATCAAAATAAAACATTTGTGCTTTTAAAACTAAATTAACAAAAGTAAATACAACAATACAATAGGTTAAAAAAAATAGTGAAATAATTTGTATCTACACAAATGAAGCATTGACATAGGGCGAGGGTACTTTGGTAAAACCTAGAAAGGAGTACAAATATTTAGGTACATAATAAAACTTTCAATTTACTACCACCACTACTTGTATACATGAACGACTTTAAGTAGAAGATACATTGAAAAAAAAACATTTGTAAAAATATAGTTACAAAATCGGAACCATGACTAGACCTTACCGTAATACTTTTGATAAAAATTTATATAAAAAACGAATTGAACAGATGCCTGAACATTTGACACCAGTTTAACAGATGCCTGAACATTTGACACCAGTTTAACAGATGCCTGAATATTTGACACCAGTTTAACAGATGCCTGAATATTTGACACCAGATTACATAGCACGCGTATTTCTTAGTATCGATATAGCTAATTTTAAATTAAGCATTCAATATTGTCAACCGTTGCCAAATAATTACTCGCCCTATATATACTAACCATTGCATAGTCTTGAGTATTATTATATGTAGGTATATGATTAATGCGGTAACTAATACCCATACTTATATATTACTGTACGTTATGTATAGGTACAACTGTTGTGCCAATGCTCACAAAATGTCTAAACTTTGTTCTCGCCAGAAATTTTTAAAAGTATTACTCCAAAGTTTGACTTTTGTAGATATGTAATTTTTATGTATTGATGTATATAAATCGGTTAGTATTTTAGAATTAGTAATCTAGCTTCGTTCTTTTAAAATATCACTTTTAAAAGACGAGCCCAAACAACTCACTCCTAAGTTATAAATAAATACTACACTAAACAATTTTACAAGTATATAAGTATTTTTATTATTTTTTTACAATTATACAACATCATAATTATCAGATAAACATACTCTTTGGGACGCATAAAACAACTTTGGATAGATTACATTGACGTGATGTGGTTAGATATTCTAGTTCACAGATGACAGAAGCGAAAATATACGTACACCGATAATACATTGATATTCTACTGTTAGTATGTTAGGCTGTCGTGTTAATGCCGTCATATTGGTACACTTTGGTCAGGTTTGAGTTCCACCAAAGGCCAACTCTTCCCGTAGTTTCAGCTTAGCATAAATCCTTTGTACAAAATATTATAAAAAGTCATGGCGTAATTTTGGTATCATTTGATAGACTCTAAGGTACATAATCGGTTATATTTAACATAAAGCGGAGCTTACATGACCTCCACCACTATTTCATGTACTTATGTGACTACATTGGGTAATAAATACATAGAAATCGAGGGCGCGGTATACGAACCTATTATTATAGAAGGTAGTTTGAGGGATTTTTGGGATAGCTTTAATGAACTAATATTATATTTTGGTGACAAACTTTTCAATTTTGTTGCACTCAAATGTTTGTGAATATTCACTGGCTACGTTTGGTCACGGAGTAGTAAACAAATGGAGTGCTAAGTTTTCGAACTTGCACAGAACACGTTTCACCGGTGACAATTACAAAACACAGTTTGCCGACATTGCTACACATTAGCGTTTCATTTGTTGACTACTCCGTGTCAAGTGTGTCTATCCAATGCAGTATGGTCAGTGAATACGTGTGCGGTGGAGTGTTATCGCGGGCGGCGCGCGCACAGCGTGGCGCGGCCCAGGCGCCGCAACAGCGACGACTCGCGCTATCAGATGCGCTCCACGTAGTTTCCTGCAGAGAAAGAAACATTTTTTATTACATTGGAATGCAATCGTAAATGAATGAAGTGTAATGATATGTAGGCACACTACATAGTATTATACTTCATTCATTTACGATTATAATGATCGACTAAAGCGCATCTAATAACTGGACTCGCTAAATATATAGCAATTATTTTTTATTAAAAACCGTTGTGAGCGTCGAAAAAAGTGTCTATAGTTTATCGGCATAAACTACAGACACTTTTTTCGCCGCTTACAACTTGATTCGGCAATCGACTGCATACAGATGCACTGCAAGAAATACCAAAGGTACAGCTAAGGTGCAGCTAAGAGCATTGGATCGAATGGACAAAAGATTTCTACTCAAAAGCCCAGCATTTAAGTTTTGGATGTAACCGTCCGGGGGATACCAGGTGTCCAAAGATCGCCAGAAACGAGCACATAATGGTGGACAGTTCACTGCACTGGAAATATTGATGTTAAGCTACCAAAACGGTGATCATCGAAGGCTTCATCAGCGCCTTTGTTGAGCCCAAGACAAGACCCAGCTAGAAGTATCACGTACCTGGGAAGGTACCGAACCGTCCCGTACGCTGGCTGGAGCCGACGTACCAGCCGTCGTCGCACTTCTCCAGTACGTACACCGTGTCACCTTCGTTCAGTTCCAGCTCGTCAGGGTTCTGTGGTCGATATTTGTACATCGCGCGGTATCTGAAATGGGATTACATTTAAACTGTTAAAAGAAACGATAAACCAACGCCATTTTGTAATGGAGTCAGACAGGAACTCTCCATCTTTACATACACTTTTTGCTTCGTCCATACAAATGTCTTCACAGAAACACCGGTTTTGAGTATGATGTACTTACCTGCCCGTTCAGAAAAACAGTACTGATACTGATACGGTCAGTGTATGTCCTACCAGGGCTTGAGGATAGCGATTTCACTCTCATGTGCTTTGTTTTTACCTTTTGGTAGACCAAATTAATCATCAAATCATATCCACTCCTCCTCGGTTATCAAAATATGCCTAAACAAAGAAAGCTAATCTATAATTCTAAACGGTGAATGACTCAGTATCTTTATGGAATCAAAACAAGATTTATGTTTGAAATGTGTAGGTTATATTTGATATTATCTTTGCACAATTCTCGCGTATCCAAATATGAACATTGCGTGAGAAATGTATTTATATAAACATTGAAAGTTAATTGTTTTTATAGTGTAATTTAACTGTGTTCATATTTTATTACAAAGCTTTTATAATGTTTTTTTTTTCACACATCGTTGATTACTCATTACCATTACCGTTACTGTTAGCCTACTTCATCCCACTGCTGGGCAAAGACTTCTCCCAATGAATATAAAATAACATCACGCCTGTAATACCCGGAAGGTTAGGCAAAGGTGTACCTAATAGTACATCCACATTACGCCAGTTATGTTTGAATGTTTGAAGTCTCATGAAATAGGGGGCTGAGCCTATTGCCATCAACTACAAATCTAGGCTCCGTGGCTATTGATTTTTTTTTTATCTTGGGCAAATTTAGGCCTCTGGCCGAATATTCTGAATATTCTGCAAAAAAATATAAACTGATAATACTAACGGTATGGCCTCCGCATTGGTGTCCACGTACAAGGGCTCAGTGTTGTTGAGGTCGACGCCCGCGCCCGTCGGCGGCCCGTAGCCGCGCTCCGACGGCGTCAGCGTCGCCTGCGCAGGCTTCGCCACGTAACCTGACATGTGAAGTCACAATTTAGAATGAGAGGAACAATGAGATAATATCCTGGCCTGGCCTTTTCCCAAATGTTTTGAGTTTGGCTTCCAGACTAAGCGGGTGCAGATGTATACTAGTATTTTACTTGCGGGACTTTCACAACCAAGTTACCGGGTACGATACCCCATAATGAGGCTGGTTGTCAAATTTTCTGGCTTCTGACCACTCGTAACGACTGTCAGAGATTTACAACTGACAGCCGGGATCAAACGTTTTAAGTGCTTACAAATGAAACAATACTCTGGTCCGCTATCCTTCGTATAATGTTATTATGTCAAAGATAAATATCTGGTTGCTAGCTTGGTGACGTAACTTGAGATACTCGTTTGCGGTAGGTAGTAGCAATTAGAAGACGAGCTGTTATTATTATAAATATACGATGAAAGTGAGTTTATTATGACGTTAGGAAAGTCGTAGGTACTACATACTTAAAGTAGGTCACTAAAACCTCTGTTGTGCCGGTTTTGCCACGTAACCTGAGATAAATGTACGTCACACACTGGAACAGGAACAATCGTTGTTGGTCCACTATCCTAGCCACAATAACATCACACGAGTACCAGTGTCTAGTTATACGTCAGAACATGTTATAGGTAGCATTAACTGTACATTATAAAGAAGAGGCAAAAGAGTTCCAATAAAGTTAGCTGTGACGGTATATTTTTCCAAAAGAAGAAAACATTCGCTAATGATCAAGAAAAATATAAAGGCAGTGACAGTATGTCGCTTTTCTGTGATCACTCCATTATTTTTAACATCTGTGGTCAAATCAATTTTAGAAACCAACCTGGAAGTGGCTGCGTCGCTGGTGGTGCATTGGAGAGGGCAGGATTATTCTGTTGAGGTGTATAGCTATGGGAGCCCATGCTTCGTTTAGCTGAACCGTTGAGAAGACAATGAGCAGCTGGCGACGCCACTGGCTTGTCACTGTTTAGTATTGGTTGAGGGTCTGAAAACAAGAGACGATCGGAATTAGTTGTTTGTAAAAAAAACATGATACAGTGGATGAAAGTTGCAGATGACTATATATGTAGTTTTGTCCATCCAATCTCGTATTATTTAAAAATGGCTCGGCTAAATGAGTGTGAAATATTTTGGCGTGTTAAAAGACTATTCAACAATGTTAGATAATTTCTGAACATAATAGTAGGTATTGCAATGCAATCATAACGAAACAATTATGCTATAGTATCTGAAAGACAAAGGGATACCAAAAGACCCTCCTGATTACACAATCAAAGGGCTTTGTGGGAAATTCCATCCAATAATTATAATGAATCATCAAAACCGCAAGATAAGATAAAATTATGGAATGTTGCCTAACATTGCGAAGCAGTTAGTCAACCTCATTAGTAAAACGTTTGTTTATTAACTTACGTAATTTGACGTATTAGCGCGAACATGCTATTATGGTCTTGACAGCTCACAATTTATAAGATGGGATGTTATGCCGTAACCACAATGTTTCTCTTCGATTCACTTCACTTCGATTCACACACACATACGATTCAAATTGGGCGTATCGAATGTATTAATTTGCATTTCCTGAGTTGGCTGTACAATAAGTGTTAGTGGCACAAAACAGCCGTCTTATTGTTTGTTCATATAATATTCATCCTTTATCACGAGAGACTAACTTATGTCAGAAACGCTATTATGATTGTTCTAAACAATGGTTCTAAACAATAAGTTTGGCACCACCTGCGGTCATTGGCCTCAAAAAGTCATCAAATATGTTTTTTGTTTTTGCTTTACCGTGATCGAAGTGATTGATATTGATACCCTTAACGGCCGCAGAGATTCGCTCGCAAATTTTTGATCATGTGTTGCAGAACATACACTCACCAGGTTTACTCGGACTGGGTTCCTGCAGGATAGTCACATAACTATCAGGAAAAATCCCCGTCTTGGTGCTGTTCCTGCCCTCCCACCAATTCTGGTCGATGCGCCTCGTCAGCACCACAACTTCGCCTTTCTTCAGAGGTAGTTCCAAGTTCGTTTGGGCTGTGAAGTCGAACTTTGCTCGAGCTCGACCCTCGACGACCACAGGCTTCTTGGGAGCTTGTACTACATCGCCTTTCTGTATCTGAAATGAAGTTTTAGTAGGCGTATAGTTTTCTGAAGATTTATTAGCCTTTTTGTTATAAAACACGCAGGTGCGTGGTAAATATTCAATTCGATCAAATTGTAACGATGGTCAGGATTCGATAATAAATCAAACCAAGTTTTTTGGCTATACGAGAAACTTGATTTTACGATTTAGTATCTTATGCATATTCTGTAAACTTCAAAGAAGATGTAAACAATCTCCTGGTATCAATAAAAATAACAAGTGCTAAAATGAAAATAGCGCCATTCGCCAATCACTTTGATTAGGCTTACGACGAATTTCATCAATGAAACTGAACTCGATCAGTAAACTTAACAGCGTTCAAAAGCTGTCTGTGTCATCATTGCTGTGAAATATTAATTTCGCCAGCACTCGAAGATGTTTACTTTGACTGGTGTAATTCGCTCGAATACGGTTGCAAATGTATAATTACCTCAACATAATTGTAAGGGAACAATCCTATCCTGCCATGCAGCTCTCCTTCGTACCAGTTGTTATCAATCTGTCTCCTTACATGGATCATCTCTCCTTTCCGAAAGCTCAGTTCTCTCGGAGTCTGTCCGTTGAATGTGTACAAGGCTTTAGCGATCACTTTGTCAGCCTCATCGTATCTGTTAAGGGGCAGAATGTTCTTTTGCGAAGGTGTGAAGTTGTCTTGATGTCGACGATTCTGCATGTCTTGAAGCTCCTGTAATAATTCAAGAGTTATTTTGTGTTGTATCCATAATTTTGAATCAAAAGGCGTATGATACAAAGCTCAAAATTTTCAAATTTTGAATATTGTTAAAGTCACGTCCGTTACACTTTTGTGTGACAAGTGCAAGGGACAGTGAATTTAGAAATGAGTTAGGCCGAATAATGTTATACAGCGTGTGTATGTTTTTGGTAATAAACGAGAACAGTAAATCCAAACAGTAGAATCAGTTAGAATAGTTTTTCACACACTCTCTCAAACGTCACCTTCATTGAGGCATCGAATGCTTCTATGTCTGCGCGTAATATTTCGTTTTCCTGAAAAGTTATAATATTTGATTGAAAAACTTTACCTCCATTACATGGTGGAACTCACTATTTTCCGATGTTGAATACATTTTTAACATTTCCGTATTTTCTAGTTATTTTAAAATTGCTAGCTAGACTAGTACATTTAATATCACTATAGAGTTACAATCATTTCACAGAACTTATTTACATAATTACACACTCATTGAACGTAATCGGTTTGGAAAATCATTTGCACGCATATCATGATCGTCTCTCGCGCACGTTTCGCTCGCACTGGGGCGACCGGCAACCGTGCCATGCTCATAACAATACAAGAATACCTCTATATAACAAAAACATTTTACATCTACATTTCTTTTATAAAAACAAGCCTTATTAAAAGTCATTAAGGTCGAAATTTAATAAGCGAGTTGGTGTCAAAAATACTTGTGGTCAATTGGTCAACGGATTTTTGTTGGTATGCGGAGACAAGGTCGTTTGGATTTTTTGATTATTTAATGAAACTGGTTGATATTACCATAATGGCTGGTATGAATGGTAAACGCTCTACTAAGAAAAAACTTTATTCATCTTGAAAAAAACTTTGATCTAAGAGATTTTACGATACATACATATATCATCATCTGCCTAGCCTTTTCCGAACTGTGTTGGGGTCGGCTTCCAGTCGAACCCGATGCGTCTGCTGAATACAAGTATTTTACATGGTACAACTGCCTATCTGACCTCCACAACTCAGTTAGTACCGGGTAATACGATACCCCTTGTTGACTGATTGTCAGACTTTTTGGACCAGTGACTACCTGTAACGACTGTCAAAGATCTACAAATGACAGCCGGGACCAACAGCTTAACGTGCTTTCCGAGGCACAGAGGAAACGGTATGTAAAGGTGGTCACCCATCCACAGACCAACCTATAGGCAAGCACGGCTTAACCTAAAGATCGACCCGAGTGACTGTTATTATTACAACTCTTACCAATAAAATTATTCCGGAGCCTAAACAGAGCCAGGAGCTGACGGGACATTTCCGTGGAAAATTGCAGGACAAGCTACACCAAACCAACGCCCAGTGGTCCACATTAACCCTGGATTGAAAAAACCGGACCCTTCGTGGAGCCTTTACTGATTAATAATAACGTAATTAAACTTATCAGATATTTATAGTAAAAGCGGCACTACTTGTATGTTAATAAAACTCGAATTACCACAGTTACGTGAAGGCAAAGCGAAGATTTCTCTTCAAGGGCTTGATCGCTGGCTCGTCGATAATTTGCGGATATTCTCACCGCGAGTACTTTAGAGTGAAATCACAGTGAAATGTTTCCATCTGTGTGGTACAACTGGGTCGTATGCAAACGCTGCGTGTGCGCATCCGGAGTAGCGGTGTCGTTTGTTTGGGATACGTAAATGTGCATCCGACCATCTGTTTACTACGTAGTTCGCCTACTAATTACGCGTGAGTTGCGTTACGAGCGAGAGGCTTATATTAGGAAATTAGTTATGATGGCTAATTGGTTTAACTACATTAGTGACTTGAACATGATGAATGACAGTGATGCCGTGATTCTCGAAGCCGACGTAGTCAATCGAAAATACCGTCGACACGAAAAGAAGAAGAAGACTTGAAAGTGGGTCAGATCCTGGTCAGATTTCAGAAATAGTCAGATAAAATTACAGTTTTTGTTAGTTGGGAAAAGGCTAGGCAGACGGGTCTCACTGGTGATGGTGTGGCAATTTAGTGTGACTATGGATCGGTTGGAAAAAAAAGCAACCCAAATAAAAGACACACATTGGGTGAATGGTGTGACTACGGATCAGGTTAAATTATCAGGTTAATAAAATTAACCATAGTCACACTGGTGTGGCAATTTGGTGTGACTATGGATCGGTCATGATATTCTTATGTATTTAACCTCTTCTTATCTACTTATTTACTATTTACAACTAAAAATACTATTTAACAGCTCGTTAAATCACGTAATTGGCATTTTTACGTGAATGTAAAATAAATAAATGTACATCCCTACGTGATTTTAAGTAAATTGTAATTACTAGAAAAGCAAGAGATAGATAAAAGATAATATTATGGCAATAACATTCTTGTAAATCAATGCACAGTATCTTGTAGAAACACAGATGGAAATATACAGAGAAACCACAATGCCATCTGCGAGCATTGTTTGTATATTTCTTATAGAAATCTACATTTACGTGGATAATTATGTATGTCAGTCATGTGCTTCAATGATACCTGTTTTATTTACTTTTTGTCTATCTGTCTGTCTTTTTGTCCCAGCTAATCTCCGAAACGGCGGGCCCAGCTTTATAATATAGTATATTTATTTTGTTTCAATGAAAACCGATTATTTCGGATTTTTAGAGATTTCAGATAAATAAAGGTGACTGTTTCCTGATTATCCAATGTTGAAACATTTTCTAAGGCACGATTTTTATGCTTTATTTATAAAAAGAACTAATGTCCGATCATTTCCTGTTATTAGCCCTACATTAAATTCTAAGTAAGGCAACAAACCGCTCACTTAAATAACTTGTCAGTAATAGTATGGATATTGCGTTATAGGAAACATTAGACAGTTGGTACTTGTGGTAATAACGGCATAGATACAGTTTATCTACGAGTGTGCAATCAAAGTAATCAATAAACTGCGCAGCATACACGTTTGTACTTATCATTTTGAACTCTTTTCAACATTTGCATGAGTTTGACATGCTTAGGACAAAATAACGTATGAATGCCTGTATTTTAAGAAAGAGAATACAGCCATTATACTGGAAATAAGAATGATCCCTGATAGCGTAACCAAGAATAAAACTATAAATTTGTAATATCTTTTTTTTGTTCATCCTTTTTTTTTTCGGATGGGAAATCATCAAATGACTCCTCCCGCTCTGGGTGGAGCAGGAGGGAGAGTCAGACTTTTACTGTCTAAAACCTATCCATGTTCCTTCATCGCCCTTTGTGTTCCGGGGCCACGTTATCTCTTTCGAATAGTCCCGCATCCCCGGCAGGCATCGGCCCTTGCGGACCCCTTCCTATTGCTGACTCTCTTCTATTTTGTTCATCCTAAGTAGCCTGTAATTGGCGAAAAATCTATTGTGGAAATGGGTGGTGGTGGTGGGTGAAATGTGGTGTACAGACACCTCCGTCTTAGCCCTCGAGGATAAAAGTCGTGATGTAATGTAATTACAACACATTATTCTTTCTTTATCGTGTGGTTAGTGCTTAATCTGGTGTCAGAGTTTTTTATGCCACCCAAGGGCCCCTGAATTAGCTTTACATGCCGTCGAGAAATATCTCTCAGGCATATCGTTTCGTCACGATGTTTTCCTTCACCGAAGCAACAGTGTTAATTATACAATATGCACATGAATCCGTAAAATTAGAGGAACGTGCCTTTTTTTTCGGATGGGAAATCATCAAATTACTCCTCCTGCTCTGGGCGGAGCAGGAGGGAGTGTCAGACTTTTACTGACTAAAACCCATCCATGTTTCTTCGCCCTTTGTGTTCCGGGGCTCCGGTATCTCTTTCGGTAGGCATCGGTCCTTTCGGACCCCTTCCTTTTGGTGACTCTCTTTAAGGCGCGTGTGGAACACGAACGCGCCGTCGTCATGAGACGGACGGACGGCGAGCTAGCCCATAGCCCACCGTCCACAGGCCCGAGAGGTGCGTGCCTTGGGTTTGAACTCGAGACAGACTTGGCAGTCCGACGGTGACATCACTAGGCTATCACTCCTAACCACCATATTCAGAAGATCACATTACAGAGTACGTTCCCAAGTTCGATAAATACGCGGATATCACGATATCGAACAAACTGCAGTCGCGTGCCGGCGCCTAGTTTAACAAGATTAATCGTTAATCGCAACAACATTGACTGACGCGGTAATGGTATTCCGATAAGGCCCTGAGCAGACGGTGCACTATTTGTCTCTGGGACAGAAATTACCGCTAAAATGAATCCAGTTCATTTTTCGCCACGTTGTTTTTTCATCCGTTGATTATCGTCCATTGATAGAAAAGTTGTAGGGTAATCGGCTGTCTTGGTATGCCTGTGATGCGGAGGAATGAAGAAAATGTCGTGAGCAAAGATTTGAGTATGAGTGTGGTTATAGGTGGTTATAAAATAGTACATTGTTCACCGAGAGGAGAAAGTGACTGATTACCGTCGAGGGAGTCGTTTGAAGCCCCAGCCGTAGGCGAGGGCTTTAAAACACCCGAGATCGGGAATCGCACTTTCTCTCGAGTGATACATGGTGCTTTATACTACACCTACGAGGAAAATAAAAAACTCAAACAACACACAAATTGGAAATGGCGCCAATGGCGTCTGCAATTTTCACATGTTCTTTTTTCAAATTGTTTATCCTGCCGCCGCAGGGTCGCACTGCCAGCCCGACACCATCCAACACACAGCTAGTGGCCAGTGTCATTTTGCGAACTTGGAGATAAAAACTAACTGTAAAAACTTTTGGCTTTTGATATTTAGGTTACCGGCGCATAGTCTTACCCAAAATTAAAAAAGAAAAACCACGTAAGAAATAGATTTTCATACACTTTTCTCTCCCGCTCAGATGCGTTTTCTCCCCGCATATTTGTTCGATATGCAATGACGTACTTTCTACCGTAAATTTGATAAAGTATCAAGGTACCTACTTTCAAAGCAGGTGTAGTATAAATAAAGAAACGTTGGATGAACGATGGACGATGTGAAGGAAGATAAGGCTAGAATGGAGGCGACTGCTGAGGTGATGAGTAATAGAGAAGAATGGAAGAAGAAGATATGCTTCGCCGACCTTAATTATACAGGGAGTAAAAGACCTTATCACGAAGCCGTCAACCAAGCATTCTGTACATCAAACTAAGTAACTTTACGCAAAAATTATTGCTAGGAAACGACCAAAACATTGTGCTGATGGATGGATTGAATAGTACGGGAGTCGTGGAGGTGTTTAAAGTAAAAATCTTACATTAAAAACTTGTATTTAAAAAAGAAACTTGTCAAAAAGTTGGAACTTTGACCCCCAATATCTCCGTAACTAGAAGATTCCCAGGTATGGTGTAGAACAAAAAAATAATCGCAATGACGGGGAGAACAAGTGCCTTTCGGCTTCGCTTTTACACCCTTTATTGGGATAAGGGCAAGAGGTTGACGTACAGACGCCAGCACATCAAGCTACCACAATCTGTCAAATTTATTTAAGAGGTTTAGAACTTTATCGCTAAAGTATTAGGTCCAAGGTTGATTGGGAAAATTTGACAGTTTCGGGTACCTTTGATGTGCTGGCAGTCTGGACATTAGTTGTTGCAAATTGTTCGTGTTTGTCCGCCGGGAAAATAGCCCATCGTCTGCTCAACGCCTAAATTGTTTACGTTATTGTGCATATCGATGCTCGGTTCTTAATCGATTACCAAGATCGCATGCAACGAGACGTAATGTGATGAGAAATTGTTCTGATGGAAACGTATTGAAAGTAATGACTTTTCTTTGTTGCATTTGTTATGACCTACTTTATTTTTATAGTCTTTTGTATTGAGATTTAAATGGATTACTTTGTGCTTCACTGTACTAAATTGTAAGAAAGATTAATATAATACAAAAGTCTAGACTAGAACCGAACCGGTCTAAACTAGATTAAGTTTCAGAATCACAATTTGTAATCTGAAAAGAGTCAAAGCAGAATGTTATAATAGTCCGTACGCTCAACTTCTTTCTATTAACTTCTAACCTTTCTGGTGCTCAGATAGTCATAATAGTTTTTCTGTTATTGCACCTATTATGTATTGTTTCTGCATCACCCTAAGGTAGACTGGTAGAAAATGCCCAAGGCATTAAGTCCGCTTTTGTATAGTTTTTATTTGTGCATAAAGTTTTTAATATAATATGTGATTTGAGGCAAATCATGATTATACAACAGTGGTCAACTTGGTAGCCTATATCTACTTATTTGCTTTGCTTTTTCTATTTGCTTATTTGGCTTTTTGCCTTTTTGGCCTCGCACAGGTCTTCTTTTTATTATTTAGTTTTAAATTCTTTTTTTATTATTATTTTTGTAGTTCCTGTGCTTGTCCCAAATTATTTTTTTTTCTTTCTTTCATTTCCTGGGGTTGTACAGGGAGGCATACAAAGTTTCTACTTCGCACTTATCGTTATGAATTTTGATGTCGATGTGTTACCCAAACTCTTTAGTCCTGCAGCGTAATTAATCCACGTTCCATTGACAACCAACACCAACTCATAAACGTTTGCGCCCGGTTGATGGCAATAGGCCAGCCTCCTAACACATGGGACTTAAACATAACGAGCGAAATGTGAGTGTAATATTAGGTACACCTCTGCCCAAACCCTTCTGGGATTACACGCGTGATGTTATGTAAAAGTTTGCTCCTGTCGTGGCACGGGGCATCGGTAGTGTCAACATCGACTCTTGATGTAACGCTAGGGGTTGTTACATGAGGCTGCGGGACTGTTCGAAAGAGATACCGTGGCCCCGGAACACAAAGGGCGATGAAGGAACATGGATAGGTTTTAGTCAGTAAAAGTCACACTCCCTCCTGCTCCGCCCAGAGCGGGAGGAGTCATTTGATGATTTCACACCCGAAAAAAAAAGGGATTGTAACATACCTGTAAGTACTTGTTCCTCTTCTGTTCTCTGTAGAGTCTCTTCATATGTTCTGCTTGCTGGCGAGCAAGCTCCCGCTCGGGCACCAGCGGCAGCGGGTCGTGGCGCACGGGGCATCGGTAGTGGATGTTCACGTCGCTCTCCACGTAACGCCGGGGGGATTCTATGGGGGATAGGCAAATATATAGTAGACTGAAGTTGTAGGTCTTTCTAGAGACTTAAAATGCTGTTTTTGTGTATCGAAGATTTGTAAATCCATGAGTCGAAGAAGACGTTGTTATCACTACATATTATTAAACAAAGTCGCCCGCCGCGTCTGTCCCTATGTATGCTTAGATCTTTAAAACTAAGCAACGGATTTTGATGCGGGCTTATTAAATAGATAGTGTGATTGAAGAGGAAAGTTTTCGTATATAATTTGCGGGCGGGCGAAGCCGCGGGCATCAGCTAGTTGGATATAAATTTAAGAAATATGGTTTCAGCTTTTTTCAGTATTTTCAATCAATCACACTCTATGTTTTGTTGCTAGAATTACTAAAACAAAGCTCAAAGTGTATCTGGTTTTTACGTCTATATATTTTTATAGGATCATATTGATTTTTAAAGTATTATTAGGGCTACTAGCAAATCATCAATTTCTTTCAATTTCGAATCGCAAAGCAGAAATATTAATCACGCGACACGAAGTAACTAAAACATAAAATTACTAAACGGTACTAAAAATCACATTTCTGTTGCATTTAAGCAATTCCCGGACATTTTCTAAACACGTAACATTCTTATGTATTCGTAATTATATACTTTCCAGCTTTCACATAACAAGTACCTATCTACCTAGTTGATTGCAAATATTGCCTTTGAAAACGCTAACACGCATCGTACTTAGGTACATAGCCAATAAGTAGCTCTCGTGGAAAGGGCTTGGTCGGAAAATAACAGCATTTTCTATTTGACGGGCCACTTTAGTAAGTTGTAAAAGGAAAAGTTTTGTTAGTATACTTTGTTTGTACCATTTTCTGTGCAAACGTACAAATTTTCTTTTATGATTAGATATATAAATAGCTTGCTTAATATAATAAACGCGAAAGTTTGTGAAGATGGTTGGATTTTTGCTACTCTTTTACGCAAGCTTCCGAGTGGATTTGGGTGAAATGTGGTGAACAGAGATAGTTCTTACCAAGATTTAAAATAAACTATGCAACGATACTTTTAATCGGGGTAAATGAGTTCATGCGGGCGAAGTGGAGGGTTAAGGCTAGTAAATTAAATATGTATCATTATTCCGGAGTGTTAAGACAAACCTAAAGCAAGAACTCTTGCAAAACTTAGAAATTGTTCAGATTCCTCATACAATTTATTTAATTATGCAACAGAAAATCTCATTCGATCCAAATGAAAAAGTCACGATTCTCGTAAAGAAGACAATACTAGCAACTAAGACAACCCACCAGGCGTAGCAAAACTTTAATAAAAAAAAAATATGAAGAGTAATCTTTTCCACAGAAAGAGAAAGTGCTCCAATGTTATGTTATGGCTTCGCCATCGATGTAATGCCCCGTGATTGGCGATTTTCTTTAAGTGGTTATTATGCGATGACACGTAAGAACCGGTTGTAGCTATTTTGTAATATATCGGCGGAAGTAAGAGGCGCGCGTGCTAGGAGGGAACTCTGTCTAATCTATGATTTTGGGTTATTATTTTTTCTTTATTGTACTTTAAAAAATAAACAGTAGTTGAATATACATTATTGTATACAAATACATGAACAGTTTATCCTAGTAGAATTGAGTTTTCAATTATCGTACATCTTATCGGTAATAAATAGAGTATAGGACTTTACACAGCTTTTGATAGATCAGACACTAAACTTATTACTAGTATTATTTTAAGACTCTCAGATTACCGGCCAAGAATAGGTATATTACCCAGTCATTGATATAATGTATAAAAACATCTCTCGGTTTAAGTATGCAAGATATTGATTCAAAGTGATATAATACTTTAATAGATTGGAATTTGACCCCTAAAGAAGTTAGGAAAAACCAGAGGGGAGAATTGTTAGTGAATTTAGTTATTTTTATTAAAATTGTGATTCTTCCAATGAAGATCACACTGATCACAAAATTAATTGACATCGTTTTTTATCAATCGATGTTTTATGGTAATGAAAAAAAAAACAGATTAAACCAGATACTCAGTGAGATATCAGATTAAAATTTTATTAATAAAAAACCAGACATTTTGACCTAGTAACGGAAGAGCACGTTTTATAACCAAAAGCACATGTTTTTATTTTAAACTGTTATGAGATTATGCTTATAAGGTAATTAACGTTCAAGCGGACGAAATTCCGGTCAGACCGGACGTGTTTTTATATTTTTGTCTAAAAATTTATATAAAAGCATAAAATTTGAATTGTTTGGGTAGAACCGGACGTCTGGTATGCATTCTAAGTAGTCAGCATTTGTTAAACAAAAGTTTAATGAATATAAGAATATTTTTATCAAATGAATTATTTTAACGATGTCATTATTGAAACTATCAGTCAAGGTAGTTTTATCGTAAGTGATTTTATAATTCTAATCTAAATCCTAGATAATAAAGACAATAGAAAAAATTCTATTTTTATATCGTACTGATATTCCTATCACATTATGTCCATTCATATTCTTGTACCTATCAAATACAGCAGTTTGCACGCACGTATAATTCCTACGCAAAATGCCGATCTGCCATCAAATATGTCGAATTGGCCACTCGACAGAATAACTAAACAATTGTTGTCGACTTTCTACCACAATACAGATAATCATGCTTGGCACGTACTTGCGACACGCCCAGAGTACCAACGATAAGATAACAATGGACAAATATGTATCCGTTGGATTCCGTACCTTATTCTTTAGCAGAAAACTGAATTCTTAAAGGTACGCTCGCGAAGTAAAAGCAAATGTCGATTGCTGTTTCTGAGGAATTTCATTTAGTATGGTTTTAAGAATCAGGTGTATTGGTGTCGCTAAGATTGCTAATGTTGCAAATGATTTGACAAATTAAACTATCTAGGTCACTGTTGGTACCTACGTATAATCGTACTGAACTAGTGAAGGACTAGGAGATGACAATAAACTTTCAATAGTTGAATAAACATCAGAGGAAGTCGTTATTGTAAACATGGCCCGATTGGATTGAGAAAAAGAAAAACAGTTTCGGGAGAAATAACGACAAATTTACAAATCAATCATACTCGTACCTACATTATAAGAAGAGAAGCATTACGGAGATACGTTACGTAAGAATTAAAAGAAACAACGAGGGCCAAACAATGAATATATAGAATCAAAACTGTCGAACAATCGGTTTAGGTACAATCTAGTATTGTAAACATGATTTATGTAAAAACAAACAAATGAATAGAACATATTGTATAGACGAACGGGCTGACTGTACAAGTAAACAAATTAACGTTCCCTAAAAAAACAACAGCATTTGTAGTAATTGAGATTATTGTCATTCCGCTATTCGGTAGTTATTTTCAAATTCCGCATAATTGCACACACTTGATTGGCAGTTTTTTTACTTCTTTAATAGTATTATAATCACAGAATTTTGGTAAAGTAACCACATTAACATTCTTGATTTTAGGATATTTTATGATGGTGATTTGGGTACTTATAGTTTTTTGCGAAGTCCAGTTTTCGAATACAAGTTTGTCACAATGAGAACCGTTAATATTGTTGGTATAGAGGATAAATACATAAGTCACTCCACATACATTATTATCTAGAAGGAAAATTTTCTCTGAAGTCTTAATAAAGTTGATTGAGGAATTTTATCTCCCAGAAAGAATTTCTCACATACCAGTATGTCGCTTCGAAGTTCGTTAAGTTGCATTATGGCCAAGTACTTGTAATACTCGTATATCTACGCGACATTTTGCAATAAGCTTCGCTTTTAATTACCGTTTCAAGTTACAATTAGGTAAGTTGGTATCTTAATACAACTCGACCTCTCCAAGTATTTCATAATTTGTCATTGAAGCAGAACTTGGACGAAATGTCTTTGATCTAAAATCCGAATATAATCAATCCGGCTGGTTTAATCTTGCGTAGTCGCAGGTGTCATTGAAAATTGCGCAACTCCCGGAAAATTATGGCCTTATTTTGTATCGTTCTTAGATTTTCTGAATGTCATACGAACGTGTTAAAATAATATTGATTGGTTAAGTATTATTAAGATCAATATCTAATTAATTAACGGACGTAAACACATCCATGTTTACATTTCATCAACATTAATTACATCGTTATCACGTGTTAAAGGTAAAATGACATAGATCAAATGCACAAGAGATTAAAGAAAGTAAACACTAAACACTGATTAATACGATGATAATTGAGAACTTAAACGTATAAATATGGCCATAAATTAACATTAATCATTTGGTTAGTTGAACACGATAATTTTGATGGTGGTAATGGAAAAAATTAAGATCATGATGATGAACAAACCATGAGTGGTCATTTTCTTAATTTGCTTGAGTATGCCCATAATACACGAACGATCACAGTACACAATAAATTCACAACACAGCACGCACTCCCAACGTCGGGGACGTCGTCTGTCACCGACTGTCGACGGCGATAGATCAGATGCACTTTCGACTCGAATCGACGCCTCACTCAACCTCATCTCCCGCCAAACCCGCTGACTTGTAGTTTTGTACTTTCGCTTTGCACGCACGCGTTGTCAACATAGATATTATTTAACAATGTTGGTTGCTGACACTAGAGCAGCCGGTTATGTCGTTTCTGGTTGCGTCTGTTTTGCGTAAAAGATGTACCTATCTACATTAATGTATGTGTACCTAGCTTCCGCAGTTGTTTACAGTTTTTTTAAATTCTTATTGAATCAATTTTGAACAGTCAATCTAAACTAACTATATTTATACTACTGTCTGTATGTACGGGGTAATCTCCGGAACTAATGATCCAATTCTAAAAAATCTTGCTCTGGTGGACAGCTACATTATTCGTGGGTGATATGGGCTAAATTATATTTATATCGTACATATTAACCGACCTATCACAATTTTTGCGGACGAAGTCGCGGCCGAAGTGACTAGTTGTTTATAAACCTGAGATGTCAGGATATTGAAAAATTGGATGAATGTATCAGCCAGTTTTGCTCTTAAAACGTAAGTGTAGAAATGATGAATGAATTTACTCTAGCGATTGAGATTCGGGAGTAATTATAACAGCGAAACGCATTATAGATATTTATCTTTCTCTACTCTACTTACTTTTTACAATGGCTTTCAAAGATTGTAATCAAACTTGTATTAATGACTTGGTGAATATTTGGGTGTTCTTGTATCGCAAGCTAAAAGTTAAGGTCAAGTATTTCATATTATGAATAAGGTCGGTCAGTTTATAAATATCACATTTGAAATCACTTGGTCACGTTAACGATGTCAAGAATTCACGTTGCTCAACGATGAGTCTGTGATGACAAAGATAACGTTATCTCTTCCAGTGAATGTGCACTTGTAATGTAGACAAAAAGGTTACATTATTAATTAGAAAGTCGTTAATATAGATATCGATGAAAACAACAAAAATAATTATTTGATTCTATGTGAAAAAGCTGTTTCCGCTTGTAATAACAAATAAGTCGAATGTACTCCCTCCCTATAGTAAGCCTTGAAAACACAATGGTATTACTTGTTACCGTAGACAAGCCCATAGGAAATAGTAATACAAAAACTGACATAAATTGTGAATGAGTCTGTATACTCACTGTATGGCAATGGAGCATAAACATCCGGATATATATCTGTCCTGTTTCCCCAATCGGAAAATTCATGTAGCGTGTGACGATAATCATCATTTTTTAAATTCGTTGGTTTCTGCCGATATTTCACTTGATCTCCAATGTTTATTTCTATATCAGGTTCTATTATATTCGTTAAATTGTGCATAGAAGCAGAATTGTATTCTGATGGGTATTTGGGTTCATTTGGAATGTCAGTCGCTTCTGAAACTATTTCGGATATTGTTATACTTTGTGTGTCAGCGTTATCTGACACTGTATCTATATCAGAGTCATTGTACGATTTCTCTTTCAACTGCATAGACTTGTAGTCGTCTGTTAGCTGCGTGACACTTGTAGCACCGTATGTAATAGTAGTTTTAGTCGTTTTGGTAACATATTTATCTTCAACAGATTCATTGCTTTTTAAACTGTCGGAATCATATTTAGCTCGGGATTCATTAGGGCTGGTTTCTTTTGAAAAATAGGCGCTGTCACTTTCATACTCTTCAGTTTCATCATAAAGTAAATTCTTCTTCATATATTTGTTTAGAGCGAGAAGTGATCTAGATAACGATCCTGAGCCGGGTACGTCACTGAAAAATCCATCATCTTCGTAGTTTATATCTTCGCGGCTTGGAATATTGCTGTTGCGATTTTTTCCAGTGTCACTTGCACAATTTACGCTCATTTTGGCGGTACACAGTTCAGTAATTACTTTATATCATATTAGCACTGCACACACCTAGATGGTTCACGTTAAACTGAAGCCGTGATAACACAGATAAAAGTATTATATCAGTGATATTCGATAACACTTGTCGATACTGTCCGGTATATAACCCGAGCGTCAGTTCAGTCAAAACAATTTTATTTATTATATTTTGCGAACAACAAGCAGACCGCGTGTGATCAAGCGGCTAGCCGAACTATTTACAATTGAAAAAACTCAACCGACAGGTTTTGGAAGTCCAATCCAATTGAATGACGTAAACCGCGAGAGGCTGACTGATAATCGCACGATATGAATGATTTTTTAAGGTTGTTAAGGCACTGGTAATGTAAATTACTTTGTAAAAACGAATCACTTCCAAAATTACAAATATAGGTACTTATAATAATAACTAATTTGACTAAATTTTATTCGCGTTAGACTACGTGTGTTGACGGCGATGGTCAGGGGAATAAGTTAAGGCACCGATTCTTGCGAACAAAGGCTATTGTTTCTTTTTTTATTCGCATATAATCTTAAGGAATATAAGCGTGTTGGCTCTCATGATGCTTACACTGAATGATTTTCGGAAGTGAACTGAGCAAAGTGTTACCTAATGTACCAAAGTGGGTTAGATCATTTTTTAATTCGTTTTTGTGAGACGAACGTCTCGAGGTAGTGTTATTTACAAATAACTTCACGAATAGTTACGGTGTATGAGTATTGAGCATGTACTTGCCTGTGTCTGAATAGCTCCCGTGCGAGGCTCTGCGTGGAGGCTCCGGTGCTGAGTCGCCCTCTAATAGTGTGTAACAAAACATGGTAAGGGACCAAACAGAAAACATGGTAAAATGAAAATTGTATGCAATAAAAGAAATATTGATAGTCGTTAGGTGTTAACAGTAAAAGCTCAGATGAAATATTTACAATTTATATAATACAGCTATGTCTATTTCCTGATAACGTACATTAAAAGTCGCAAAAAATAAATCAAGTGACATTGTTACATTTAATGCAGAACTAACCATCCTTGTTTGCGTTCGGTAATCACGCAAAGTAAACACGCATAGCAGAAACGCAATACAGCGAGACCCATAACGATGATCAATAAATCTTTTACGAGGGTTTCAAACTTCTACAAAATTCAAATTTACTCCAAAATTAAACACGAATTAGCGTCTACTAAATTGAGTTCTAAGAAAACTTTAGAAATTAAAGAAATTAACCTTGGAATGTGACGGTATGTCGTGATGGCGTGACGTAAGGCGAGAGCTTGTAGGGCCATGAAGCGGGCGGCGGCCGGGGCGGAGCTCTCGGAGGCTCGTATCGACTCGCTGGCCGATGTGCCGCGGGATTAAATTCTTGCTTCGCTAACGTGTCACTTTTCAGGATAGAGCTCAATTTTATGGATTCTTTTGGTACCGATCGTTTTATTTCTTTTTTTACAGGCGATGTTCGTCCGCGAACCAAAACATTGGGATCCTCTAAAGATCTATTGTTATCACTACGTTTTGGGTAGCGATGTGCTATCCACGAGCCTGCTAAGTACGGGGCCATGTCATGCAACTCACTCACGTCAGGAGCAGAAGCGTATATCTGTCCAAGTAACGACATTGTTTCGAACCTGCGCCGAATACGATCCACTTCTCCTTGGCGACATTCTAATGCTTCTTCTGCAGACCTAGATCGAGGAGTCGTGCGTCTACGGAGAGCCGCTAGTTTAGATATGATATCAATATGGGGCATATAACGATTTGTGGTTCGTAAGGGTACTCTTGCCACGGGGAGTACTGCTCTACATTTATCACGTCGTGGTGAGAGTTTTTCAAAAGATGACCAACTGCTGATGAATGCATTTCGTGCGAGCTCTGGATCACTGCGATACCGCCGCAGCACGGCGCCGGCTGCCGTGGGCGAGTCGAAGCGCCGTGCCAAGCGGCGCACTTCGCCCGCTCGCGCCAGGTTAAGGTATGCGCGCCAGTACCTCTCCGGGTCGGGTGACGGGCTCCGACTGCGCCAGATCGTCTCGTCGCTTGAACAACGTAGCGTGTCGGGCGTCCGTCTATCGGCAATGTATAACTCTGAATGAGGCGAAGCTGACCTAGAATGTAGATCAGGTTTCAGGGGAAGTGAAAGAAATTTATTCTTTTCGCTTTCTCCAAAATATTCCTTAAAATTTGTGCATGATTGTGACTGCACTATTTGATTTTTCTGCGGCTCAATTGTCTTTGTTTCGGTTTTGGTTGGTACGACTTCTTTGATAGCTACTGCTGTGTTCGAACTGCTTTGGACTTGATTTTCTTTTTCATCGGAACTTTCTCTGGCATGGTAAACGGTTTTTGTTTGTTCAGCCGTGTTTTTTACAGATTCAAAATATTGAACTTTTTTTTGTACTTCTTTACTGGGACCTCTGTATATGGCAGTTTTATTGGATATATCGGAACTAGCAGTCTCAGTTTCACTAGCCGAAGATTGACAAGGTGTTTCAATCTTTTCATTGGTATAAACGACGTGTCTCTTTTGATCATTTTCAACACTACTGATATTTGCTTGCTTTACACTGTCCTCTGAAGTTTTGTGGACAACTACGTCTCTTCGTTCAGTAATAAGTTCTTCTTTCTTTTCAGTATTTTCAATTTCTTCCTTTAAAGACAGGGGAGCCTGTGGCTGATTATCGAATTTACTTATTCTATTTAAAATTTCTTTACTCAACGTTTGGGAAATCTTTCTTTTTTCGTTTTCACTGAGAGTCATTTGAATTTTATTAACATTATTTTTGAGCTCCTTAACAGATGTGATTGGGCAAGAAATCGCGGCTATAGAGTCAGACTTGGTTAATTTGGCGGGCTTTTCCCTTTCTGTGTTATATGCCGAAGTGATCAATGAATTACATCTCACATGTAACGATGGGTTAGCTTCTACTTTATCGTCTTTTACATCAATAGTATATTTCACATCTGGCTCTTTAGTCGATTTTGATTCTAGTTCTTTGCTGTAAATAGCATTCAGCTGGTTTTTGAGGGCATTTACTTGATCCATAGACAAACTACTCCATAAGCGGCTGCCGAGGCCAATTTTTTTACGAAGATCATTTAAGGAAGTCTCTTGCTGCAACGTTACAGTAGGTTTCACGGTAACCCGCTGTTCTAATCTATCATTGTCATTCTTTTTGTTTATGTAAAAGGCAGTTTCTGCAACACTTGTGCCGCGCCATAGAGGTTTATAAGAGTCCCTAGATTGTGGTTGATCTAATTCCATGGAATCATACTGGGGTACTTGCTGAAAATGATCTTTGAGATCTTCTACAGATCTTTCCTTGATTCGTAGACCTCTGTCTGTATCGTAATTCCAACGAAAATCTTTTAGGTCACGAGGATAAAACAAAACATCTTTTTCGTTTTGAGCTATTTTCAACTTATGATAGAGATGGTTTAATTCCTCCTCAGCTCTTTCAATCGCTCTTATTTTCTTCCAACGGTCAAAGTCAATTATTTCTTCATCTTTTCTTCTGTGTCGTAAATCACTAGTGGAAGTAGCTTTTTCCAATTCGGCCACTCTTTCTAAATATGTGTAATATCTGTTTAATTCCCGAAACCGTTCTGACCTCATTTTTGTGTTTTGCATGTCGCGAACGTATTCGTCATAATCTGGGTCAGCAGCATGCAAATTAGAATCACTTTTTGTTTTCATCGGAAAGCTATCTAAGAGTATTTTCCTCTCAGCATCGCCAGCACTTCGGGTGCGAAATACACTCTTTGGTATAGTGTCAGCATACTGCTTACTGTGTTGCAAACGAGCGCTGTGTATGCGACGATAAGATGGTGATCGTATAGAAACAGGCGAAGTAGAATGACTCCTACTAACACTAGTCATTGTGCTTTTTCTTGGCACTTTTGGGGATACGGGTCTTGAAGTTTGAGAAAAAAATATTGTTGAGGGATATTTCTCATTATCAGATTTCGATTCCATTATTTCAAAGTGAGGCGAACGTCTGGTAATTATTGGGGAAACTGGTCGAACAGTCTCAGTAAATATAATTTTTGATGGGGATAATGATTTACGCTGCACTTGTGGAGGAGAAGCCTCGCGTTTATAAAGAACTTTGGGAGAAACAGGTCTTCTTGTCTGTGTGAAAACCAATCTTGATGGTGATGTTGGGCCCCTTATCAGTATTTCTTTCGGTTTATCCTTTTTGAGAAATACTACTGTCGGCGACTTTGGACGAGACGTTTGTGAAAAATATAATTTATTGCACGGAGGCTCACTCTTACTTCTAACTGTCGCCAAGGACGAAGTTGATCCAAAATCTTCACACTTAGATAAACTATCGAATTTACGAATTTCATCATGCATTCGGCCCGGCCAAGATACTGATCTAGGACTGCACGCTCGTGATGGGCTGGGATACCTATCCCACATTTTAAAACGAGACAAAGAAACTGGTTTTCTATGTATTAAATAAGTATTCAAGGATTTCGGAGATGTATTATCCTGAGGAAGAGATTGGAACATTCTTGCTTTCTGAAGCACGGTATTATTTTGTTCTAACGTCGGATATACCAAAGTTGGGGTAGAAGCTCTTCCAAGAAACAGATGTTGAAAAAAAGTGTCAGAGACAATAGCATCATGAGACTTTTTTATATCTTTAGAGCTGATTCGTCTAGCACCCAAGTTTTCATAAGAGCCAAAATTAGACGTTTCGTTTGAGGTGTCGCCAAATTGACTGCCAGATTCAGATTCTTCATTAGTTTTCACACTAGGCTTCTTATTACTTTTAGGTTTTGGTGTTTTCTTTACATTTTTAGCATTGTCTTTAGCTTTTTTACTGCATGACTCATGACAGGGTACGCTGCGGGGTCTAATTACAACGCTCTCTAAAGACTTTTTCTTTTTTAAGTTTGTTATTACTGCTGTTTTTACTTGGTTCGGTTTCTTTAACCCGGATGCAATATTTGATGAAGATTTAGATATACTTGATGCCGATTGAAGTGAGCTAGGTTTTGGCACTTTCGTTTCGTTTTTGGTTGATAAACAAGGATTAGATTTAGTATGCAGTTTTGAAATCTTCAGTTTTTGTACTCTTTCAGCCGTTCGGATCATATCTCTACTCTTGTGAGTGCTTGTTGGTGAAAGAGACTTCGTACTTGAAGTTGTGCTTGGTCTAGCAACAATAGGCTTATTTGTATTATCTTTGGATAGCGATTTGGCTCTGACTTTTGTTACATCGATACGTTCATTTCTTTTTTCTGCACTCCATAATTTGTCTAAAGATGTAACTTTTTCAAGAATATTTGTAATGGGTGTTTTCCTGCCAGCTCCTCCCTCTATTACTACAGAAGAGTGTGGATCACCATATTTGCTATGGATAGAGTTGGAGTATTCAGTAGGCAACAACATCCTACGTGAAGAGCCAAAACTACTTGTGCCTCCAGTTCTAGTATCACTTCCCATAGTTTTCATTGAACTTTTTAAATTAGTTGTTGAATTATATTTTCTATTGACAGCAGGAGGTGCTGATGTAGACATAATTCTTGATTTTGGCAATGTTTGATCAACTATCACACATCTTTTATCTATTGCAGAGCCTGATTTGTTAATTATTTGAGTATTCTGGCGAGAAAGTTTGTGGTTTATTTTATCTTTCAAGAAATCCACATTAGATTGAGAATATGATGCAGTTGATCTTTTTGGCGATGTTGATACAGGTCTTGTTGAAGTCACTAACTTCAGAGTCCGGCTATTTTTAGATGAAATCCTTCGTGGAGGAGCAGGTGGATAGTCAGATATTTTACTTGGCACATCAATGCTGAGGAAAGATGGAGCAAATCTTTTGAATTTAACTTGATCTCCGGTTTCTATGCTAGTTATTGGGTAGCAGATGACTTCGTGCACTTTAGGTGTCTTCTTATGAACTCTTATCTTCGTCAGTGTCGATGAAATCGGAATGTATTCGATTTCCGATTCGTCTGTGAAATGTAACCACTTTTCAGGATGATATTCTTTCGTTTGCACTCGTTAGGTGTGATGAAAACGTGATCCGTGCTTCTGTTCTAATTGTGTCTCTCGTAAGCGATGTTTGAGTTCTAACCGTGAAACTACGTTTGTGCCGCAAGAAAAACTTGTAACGTGTTCAACACTATTTACGGTGCTAGTTTAATTTTGGAGTCAATTTGTGCTCATGCAAGTTGTTTACCTGGTATTACAGCAGCCTGAAGACCCAGCACCTTATTATATAGAGTTTATGAAAGCATGCAAAGGCAAAAATCTCGACTTACCTCTCGTGTATTACAGTTTAGACTAGTATGTGCGCTATTGAAAGCATCATTGTCATTATATGGTGGCCTTGAGTTGGTACATCCGACTGTATGCATGTGTGTTTGCTACCATGTGTACATCTGCATTTGCCTTGACCGAGTTTATGGAAAATGTGATTTTCCATTGATTGTGAGTTTTATTGATTGATTAAATATAAAGTTTACGAGCACCATTGAGTCGATCAATAAGTTAAAGAGGTTTTTTTAAGCACTTATAAATAAAAAAATATTTACGCTGACACCGAAATACCCGAGTTATGTATAAAACCATGCTGTATTAGTTTTCCCGTCGTAGATAGTATTAGTGTATCTTATAAACTAAATCGTTAGTGTATGTCTTATATCTAAAGTAGACAGATTTCATAAAAAAAAAGTAAGCATTATTTGAAGGTTCTTTAAGGAGGTACTGCAATAGTTTATCAGTAATTTTGTATGACTTACTTTTTGTAAATTACGTTTTTTAAATTTTAATAGATGGTTAAAGCCACACGTAATATACATAATAATCATTAGTGGAAAATGTAGTGCCTGTTTTCGACAAAACTAAGAGCCATTTAAATTAATATTGTGAATGTTTTGATATTGTTGCACTGTTGGATTTTCATATTAGTGTTGCCTAATGTAAGTGAAAGGCCGATAACTCTTTTTAAACATAAAATATAGTGACTATAACTAAACTGACCTTGTCTTGGTGGTGCTGGAGATCGGAACCCTCTTAGTGGAGGTTCCCCGCCAGCTTGCAGGTCCCTATAAGCGGCACGCCTTTCGGCTGGTGATAGAGGCGCCTCTGTGTCCTCGCGACGACGGAATACTAGCGTCGAGTCGGATTCGTATCCGGATTCCTTCAGAGCCCTAATAAAAAAAAAAATCGTATTCAGAATATTCCATTGAAAAAGGATCTTTCGCGAATTTAAACTAATGCCACCACAATCTTGTTTCTTTTTTATAAAATGTCGCTTATGTTCACCAGCAACTCCTCTCAATATCATTTAGGCTAGTTAAGATTATTTTAACAGTCATGGAACTATTATACAGCCTTAATAGCACTTTTTGTCAGAATAAAATAAATATTAACTAAGACTGATTCAAAGCGAAAACAGACTGAGAAACACATAATATATATACACAAGTCTTCAAAAGTAAAAACAAAATGATGTTTCAAGAATCAAAAAAGGCATAATAGTTATTTATGCAACTGTTGTATAATGAGGGGTATTAAAACACGAATGTGGGTTTATCACACGAGGCGAAGCCGAGTGTGATAATAGTATCACATGAGTGTTTTAATACCTAATTATGTACAGTTGCATACAAGACTTTATCTACATCCATGATATGAATCCTCCATAAAAGGTTCTGAAACCATAGGGTGTTGCAGTGTTCTAAGAAGTCTATGTAAATTCATGGAAAGTTTAATTGCTTGTATTTAATACAAACAAACCGTGTATAAGAAGTAATATAATTATTTACATTTTGGATTGTTCAATTATCAAAATTCACAAAGCTTGTATCACTCATTTTTGTAAACAACAAAGTACGAGTACATAATGCAATACTAATATCCAAATGTCGAACAAAAATGGCGGGATACGACGTGAATTCGAATTAACCTACAAGTTTTTTTTTTAAATTACGGCGCTGTGGTAGTGAATCGCACGTGCTAGATTCACTACCACATTCGATGTTCTTTTTTTAAAACGAGTTGCATAATGAAATTCAGTACAACATTATAACACCCGTTTGGGTGTTATAATGGTTATAATGACACTGGCTGTTTTAATGTTGGCCATAAGCTAACTGTTTCAGATACCTTTATAGAAGATTTATAGAATGGGTGTAGATAAAGAGCTTTATAATACACTAGCTGTTGCCCGCGGCTTCGCCCGCGTAAAGTTCGGTAATTGTTGTTGTAATCACAATCACTATCACAATCACTATCACAATCACTATCACAATCACTATCACAATCACTATCACAATCACTATCACAATCACTATCACAATCACTATCACAATCACTATCACAATCACTATCACAATCACTATCACAATCACTATCACAATCACTATCACAATCACTATCACAATCACTATCACAATCACTATCACAATCACTATCACAATCACTATCACAATCACTATCACAATCACTATCACAATCACTATCACAATCACTATCACAATCACTATCACAATCACTACCACAATCACTACCACAATCACTATCACAATCACTATCACAATCACTATCACAATCACTATCACAATCACTATCACAATCACTATCACAATCACTATCACAATCACTATCACAATCACTATCACAATCACTATCACAATCACTATCACAATCACTATCACAATCACTACCACAATCACTACCACAATCACTATCACAATCACTATCACAATCACTATCACAATCACTATCACAATCACTATCACAATCACTATCACAATCACTATCACAATCACTATCACAATCACAATCACTATCACAATCACTATCACAATCACTATCACAATCACTATCACAATCACTATCACAATCACTATCACAATCACTATCACAATCACTATCACAATCACTATCACAATCACTATCACAATCACTATCACAATCACTATCACAATCACTATCACAATCACTATCACAATCACTATCACAATCACTATCACAATCACTATCACAATCACTATCACAATCACTATCACAATCACTATCACAATCACTATCACAATCACTATCACAATCACTATCACAATCACTATCACAATCACTATCACAATCACTATCGCAATCACTATCGCAATCACTATCGCAATCACTATCACAATCACTATCACAATCACTATCACTATCACTATCACAATCACTATCGCAATCACTATCGCAATCACTATCGCAATCACTATCGCAATCACTATCGCAATCACTATCGCAATCACTATCGCAATCACTATCGCAATCACTATCGCAATCACTATCGCAATCACTATCACAATCAATATCACAATCACTATCACAATCAATATCACAATCACTATCACAATCACTATCACAATCACTATCACAATCACAATCACTATCACAATCAGTATCACAATCACTATCACAATCACCGTCACTATCACAATCACTATCACAATCACAATCACTATCACTATCACTATCACTATCACAATCACTATCACTATCACTATCACAATCACTATCACAATCACTATCACAATCACTATCACTATCACTATCACTATCACAATCACAATCACTATCACTATCACAATCACTATCACAATCACTATCACAATCACAATCACAATCACTATCACAATCACTATCACAATCACTATCACAATCACTATCACAATCACTATCACTATCACAATCACAATCACTATCACAATCACAATCACAATCACTATCACAATCACTATCACTATCACAACCACCATCACTATCACAATCACTATCACAATCACAATCACAATCACTATCACAATCACCATCGTCGTTATCACAATCATTATCATCGTAATCGCAATCATTATCATTGTAATCACAATCATCATGATTACAATCGCCATCACTATCACAACCACAATAATTATCACAATCACCATCACTATCACAATCACCATCATTAACGCAATCGCTATCCTCGTTATCACAATCATTATCATCGTAATCACAATCATCTTCGTCATTATCACAATCACCATCTCTGTCACAATCATAATCACCATCACTATCACCATCACAATCACCGTCACTATCACAATCACCATCACAATCACCATCAAAATCACTATCACAATCACCATCATCGTTTTCACAATAATTATCGTCGTAATTACAATCATTATCATCGTAATAACAATCATTATCATCTCAATCACAATCATCACGATCACAATCGCTGTCACTATCACAAAATCAAGTTAAAACAATCACAATCACCATCACAATCATTCTCGCAATCACTATCCTCGTTATCACAATCATTATCATCGTAATCACAATCATCTTTATCATTATCACCGTTGCTGTCACAATCACAATCACCATCACCATCGCTATCACTATCACAATCACCGTCACTATCACAATGACCATCACAATCACCATCAAAATCACTATCACAATCACCATCATCGTTTTCACAATAATTATCGTCATAATTACAATCATTATCATCGTAATAACAATCATTATCATCTCAATCACAATCATCACGATCACAATCACTGTCACTATCACAAAATCAAGTTAAAACAATCACAATCACCGAAACAATCATTCTCGCAATCACTATCCTCGATATCAAAATCATTATCATCGTAATCACAATCATCTTCATCATTATCACCGTTGCTGTCACAATCACCATCACCATCGCTATCACTATCACAATCACCGTCACTATCACAATGACCATCACTAACACAATCACAATCACCATCACAATCACCATCAAAATCACTATCACAATCACCATCATCGTTACTACAATCATTATGATCGTAATCACAATCATTATCATCTTAATCACAATCATCATTATCACAATCGTCATCGTAATCACAATCATCATCATCATAATCATCAGCATCATTATCACAATCATCGTCATCGTTATCACAATCATCACAATAAATCAACAATAACCCTGTATAGGAGTCGAATCCGCCATCTTCTGGATCTCAAAATAAATGCCATTTTCGTAATCAGCGCCCCTGATAATCTCGGTATCGACACCCATATTTATTTTTAGACATTTCAACCCCATCGCACCCCAACAGGGAATGATTGTATTTCAGGTCCGCCACACTAAATCTTAAAATCGTTGTTTTTGTATTACACCCGACCCAGTTTACCATAAAAACAATACCTATGTTGAATTTCAGGCTTTGTTACCCCATTTCCCCCTTTAGGGGTTGAATTCTGAAAAAACCTGAAACACAAATGTTAACTCATTTATTGAATCGAGTACTCCTGTTAAGTTTCGAATAAAGTAGTCTAACTAATCTTATTTCCCCATGTAATCTTTGGACTCCCGTTCCAACCCCTAAGGGGGTTAATTTTGAAAAATCCTTTCTTAATGCACCCCTAAACCTCATAAAGAACCTTTGTGCCAAATTTGGAATCTCTAGACTCAGCGGTTTGGGCTGTGCATTGATTTTTATACTTTGCCACCCCATTTCCCCCTCTTAGGGGTTGAATTCTGAAAAACCCTGAAACCCGTTTCTACTCATTTATCAATAGGAGCACTCCTGTGAAGTTTCCAATAAAATAGTCTAACTAATCTTGTTTCCCCATACAAACTTTGGAGCCCCGTTTAACCCCCTTAGGGGGTGAATTTTGAAAAATCCTTTCTTAGTGCACCCCTAAACCACCTAAGGAACCTACTTGCCAAATTTGGAATCTGTAGACCCAGCGGTTTGGGCTGTGCGTTGATAGATGAGTCAGTCAGTCAGTCAGTCAGTCAGTCAGTCAGTCAGTCAGTCAGTTTCTTCTTTTATATATTTAGATTGGAGAAGGTGGTAAAAGCCTTAGAGGTCTAGGCACTAGATTTATCAATGGTACAGTTTTTTCTAAGAAAATATTAATGATATTTACCTTGCCATGTTCGATTTCGACAGGATCGTGGTCGTTAGATCCTTTTTATCTTTCGGTGAAGATTGTGGCAGAGATGTAGTACTTGATATGTTTTGCTGCAAAAGAATTATACATTTTAAACTATTTATAATAAGTACAGTAATTGTAAGACAAGACAAAATGGTAAAACTCACAGTATTTGGTGAGATTAATAAAGACATGCTACAAAGCATAAAATATTTTACAATTCAACAAAATAAGAAATTATACAATGGTAATAATGCACAAAGAAGTAATAATTCCGTTATATTTATATAAGTACACTTGTAACATGCTATCAAAATATAAGATGAAGAACTATTGATCTGCATAATTTACTACACAAACATTTTACGGATTTTAAATAATTTATTCACAATAGGAACTCAAAGATTTAAAAGATACACCAAAGAACATGCAAATATATAAACCAGAACATGACAACCACCACCATTAAAAATGAAATGAACCCAAAAAATATGACCCCGGAAAATTCTGACCTGGGAATTTAATATTCCAATAATGCAATCTTATCGGTAAAAAGTAATAATACCATAGAAAGATAGACACTATGCGATCGAAAACAGAATAAGACTGACCATAACCAAGGTAATACCGACATAACATTTGAAAGAATATAATATATACTCTACCTTAGAAAATTCTACGAAAGCTAAATTCTACGTTCGGAGTTGACCGAATCAACTCGGTACAGACAAGTTGCGGTCCTGCTACGGACAATAGACATTGAGAGATACTTCAGTCGTGATCTATCAATACCTGGTGTTTGGTGCAGTGTTCGGAGTTTGTCCATACCGTTTTGACTGAGCCATAAAGTAGACATCCGAACGTTGCGGGATGGCCAGAGCTCAATTCTTATTTCAAACGCATATGTATCCATAGTTCTCGTCATAAATATCGTGCATGCAAACACAGAGGCTCACAATACACAGGCAGACATTCATGTTAAGGGCCTTACACTCTTCTGTATCGCGCGAGCTAGCAAGGTGGTGTACGGGGGGAGGGGAGAGTTGTCATCTAGCCACTGTTAGTGCCACCACCACACGCACCAGACAGCAATGGAAAACATACGTTAGTGGATCATAGTACATTGGTTTACAAGCTTAAGGCTTTGGGACATCAGTTGACGGCATATTTACATACAGTTCGATTTTAATATCACAATTTTGTTAGATAAGCAATCGTTTGAACAAAGTTGTATTTTTTTCGACAAATATTATGATTGATTTTGACACGAGTAATTTAATAATTTTCTTTTAATTATTCTTGGTAATAAGAGTCACCAATACAAAATCAACGAAAGAACAAATGTTACAAATATTAATGGTTATAACAAATACACACATAACAATAGTAAAAAATCGTACCCCGTCAAATATGTCCATGACCTCGTCCCACCACTAGAAAAGAAAAAAAAAACATCTTTTTTTCTGATTTCATGAATGTGGGATTCAGGCAGTTAGTCCGAATGGAGGTGATGATAACCAATGAAATAATCTTTCTCATCTCTACGTACTAGACGTGCTTTTCTATTTTGTCCTTATACGTATTTTTGTAATCTTTTTGGTAAGCTATATTGTTTATTACCAATATACCTATGGTCTTTTGGTACAGACTTGTGTCTCAATTTGAGCTTTCTGGCTGTTCAAACGGA
The DNA here is from genome assembly GCA_905147715.2 of Xestia xanthographa. Classification (NCBI taxonomy): domain Eukaryota; kingdom Metazoa; phylum Arthropoda; class Insecta; order Lepidoptera; family Noctuidae; genus Xestia; species Xestia xanthographa. The sequence continues at coordinate 22,578,866 of LR990653.1, read as the reverse complement.
CAATTACAGTGAGGTTATATTTGTACCTACACTATAACATCTCTCGCACCGATATTTCGTTTCCGATAAGTTTCCTCACACTGGCCGAAAACTGTCAAGTTGACTATTTCGTTTTTGGATTTACTCACTATTGATGCGATAGCGTCTCCTAAGCCCATTAAGTCTTTCTGAGATTTACAAATACTTGTAATAGCGTGTCTTGTACGTAGAATCTTTATATTCTAATCGTAACTAATACTAATGACAAATTAATGGCTCGATCAAACGATGAATATTATGGAAGTGTATGAATAACTCTTGAAGCATTTCATGATGATCCCATTTGATTGCATGATGAAGATGAATCCAATGTGGTGCAATAAGCTTGGAAAGAAGAAGGATACCTGTTTCGCTTCTTTGTCTACGACCGAAGACTTCCCGGGCACATAGTTCTCTATCCTTCCTGGTTGGTTCTTGTATACTTCTTGACTTGCCCTCGCTGATGCTAAGGTGCTGTATCTGTGAAAAGATAATTAAAATTTGTAATAGTGATCATGGTTCTTTTCTAATATCTTTTATAGGAAATCTGTCCGTCTACTTAAATCTTCTTCTTCTTGAGTGTCGATGTCATCTAAAGGTAAGCGTCCACCTGTCTGGATCGTATGCATCGGACGCATCGCATCAAACGGATCGTAGTATTCTTTGTTTAAAAAGTCACTGATCCGCACCGTACGGATCTCTCGAATCTGTTCAATAATACTAAGATCCGTTTGATGCGATGAGTTCGATGCCTACGATGCGGACAGGTGGACGCTTACCTTTAATTGAGACGGCACAGAATTAAGTTATGAGTTTAACGTCTACCGTAGCATTATTGCAGTCCCTATAACGTGCAGACATCAAGATACGCAGGACACTACATTAAGATTAAGTGGATAATCGTTTGTGGAACAACTAATAAAAGTAGCCGTGTGGTATCCGGCAGAGTAGAATAGAACCAACCCATAACACTCACGGGTGTCGTATAAGGCGACTAATGTCTGAGGCAGAACACCTTGCGCCTCCGTAGACCAGAGAATGGGCAGCAGCGTTTTCTGTTAGTCTACCATCACAGCGATCTCCAATCCGCCTGCCAAGCGTGGAGATTACGGCAAATTCCTCCCATCATGGGAGAGGCTTATGTCCAGCAGTGGACGTTATGGGCTGTTGTTGTTGTTGTAATAAAAGTAATCTAAGAATTCGCAAAGGAGTCTTAACACTGTCAGTTGTCTGTCCTGTTTTGTTTAGCAGGAAATTGCTCAATTGGCACCAGATTTCAATGATAAATTATGTTTTGTGTTTGATAATTTTCTTTAAGATATACCTACCTATTTGATTTGTACTTACTTATTAGTATTTGGTATGTACTGTGAGTTAACTTCACAGAACCTTCTATCTTCCTGTACCGAAGCTGTTCGTCTCCTAGGACCAGTGGTAACATCGCTGTCATAGGCATCGCTCCACGTGCTGGCGCCCAGTCTACTTAGACCTCCCTCGGGCTCGCTCAGGTATCCGGAGCGGGGGTCAAAATAAGCGTACTGGGATTTGTTGCTGAGTACCCTTTCCGGAGGTTGTCCTATAGAGAAATGTCTGAGTTAGTGAAGAGAACAGCTCTCTGTACAGAAAATACAAACTGTCAAAATAGAGACGACTCTTAGAGCACCGTCATGATTTGGTTAATTTTATGTTCTTTACATTTTTCTATATGACTTCTCTTATATGATTTTTCTATTTTTTTTTTTGTCTGTATGGTGTCGGACTTAAAGAATAGCACCATCCCATATCTTCCCGTGGGTGTCGTAAGAGGCGACTAAGGGACTTACCAGAGAATGGGCAGCAGCGTTCTCTGTGCTTTTGTAACAACCGTACTGCGATCGCCAACCCGCCTGCCAAGCGTGGCGATTATGGCAAAACCCCCCGTTTGGGGGAGGCCTATGTCCAGCAGTGGACGTGTTTCGGCTGAAATGATGATGATGATGACATTTTTCTATTGCTTCTTGCTTTGCCTTTCCTTAAGTGTGTGTTTACGTAGGTATTCAGATTCAGATGCATCATGCACCAATTTAAGCGCCTGCTAGTATTTACATGGCAAAGAATAGTAAACATGTGCAAATGCCGATTTTTAGCAGGCGTTCATTTGAATGGATAATTGTTATTGATAAAATTATCATTAGATTAATCATTTACAGTTTAATTATAATTTGTTAATACTAATTTTAAGTTATTAAGCTTTGAAGCCGATATTGTAGTATTACTATGATTTGTTAGAACATAATTAAGTTTTATTGTGAATTGTTGAAAATTTCAAATCCAATGCATTGTTGATTAGTTTATTCTTATTAATAAGTACGTAGGTACAATTAGGAACGACACAATTGATTTTTAATGTCTCTAAAAAGCAATGAAGTATTTACAAAATGGCGGATAAAGTTATGAAATAAAGCGTTTAAAACGGCACAAAATATGCGATGTATCAGCCACCGATGTAACAAAAAAATTTGGAAAAAAAATACGAATAATCACCTCGACGACTTTTGTACCGAATAGTCACATAATCGTCTGAAAAAGAAAATTAATAGTATGGGGTACTTGTAAAAAAGAGTACCTAAGAAAATAAAGGCTACAAAATTAAATAAAAACCGAAGAAATTGTTTGTGCTTACCATCGTATTTGTTTTTGTGTATAGTGTCGTACATCTTTTTGTACCACCTCGAGGGGTCTTTGACTTCCTGCAATAAAAGAAGCAAGTAATTAAAAAATGTTGCCATAACAAAAAATTACCCCTATCATCATATTTCGATAGCTGAACATTTTTTTTCATCACTCCGGGACACACATCTGGGACTTCTTAGAGACAGCAGTTGCAAACATTTTTACTAGAATCTAAAACGTTAACAAATGGTTATGTAACATTGTGAAGCCCTTGATGAGAATTAATGGGCAGCACAGATTTTTAATATTCGATAACAAGAGGTGACTACAGTAATATAACCTGTCAATCTTCATTTGTCTTTGCAGAACAGATGTAACGTGTTTGTTTTAGTGTTGTATGCAATGATTTTTATTGCAAACTTCGTGATGTGTATGTCAATAGGCTAGTTTCCACCATCAATAAATTGCAAATCTATTTAGTCTGTCAGTGTTGTTTAGTTTTATCTGTTTAGTGTTGGTAAATAATGGACACGTATTTTTTGTTTTTGTAAATCAATGACTATTGACAAAGATAAAACGCATCAAAACTCGAGAGTGGGGGCTCGTGACGTCACAACGCACTTAACAATTATAGCACGGCGTGAGTCGTGACGTATTGAGAATTTTAAAAGCGTCGTATCTTCATCAATTTTGGTTTACGTAACAAAAGAAAAAAAAATACGTGTCAAATAGTTTTGGATAATCTGACGGACTAATTAGATTTTTTCAGGACACAAGCCTATTTGCATCTAAAAACTGAGGGACTTCTTTTACCCTGTCTATTATTATTATGTATAATTTAACAATGTGTTCCAAAGAAAGAAGAGGCTAAGCAATTTCCACAGAAATCTCTAATTGTAAACGGGCACTTGACACAACTCTAGAACTGTAATTTTTATTTATGATGTTGGCGAAAGAATCATGCATTCATCTAACTTGCACTGTGAAAATCAGCCATTTGCCATAAAGGTGCTCTTAATATTTTCTGTCATCGACTATGTCGTAATGTATTCTGGTTTAGGTGCTTTAATCCTATTAGGAATAAAACAAAACAAACTTACAGATCTGAGTGCGACAGGCATGCCGTCTTTGGTGATGGGTCCTATTCCTTCTACTTTCCTGTGGGCATCCGCCATCTTCCGGACACCACCGCGTTCGTAATCACTTCTCTCGGCCTCACCTTCGCTGGCGTATTCTTTTCGAAGCGCATGAACTGGAATGAAGATAAAAAAATAATTAGCATGTAACATTGTATTATTTTGAATTAATCCGTACTTTTCCATTTCATCATCTTCATTATCATATCAGCCCGGAATCACGCACTGCTGAGTATGGGCATCCCCTAATTTCCATTTAACAAATTAATAACTAACATATTCTTTGCATTCCTACTGTGAAAACAGTTTTATTTCAGAATCTTGTTAACATTTTATAGCAGTCTGAGGGCCGTCAGGGCTTAATCAAATGTTGTTTGTTGCCTGTTCTATTTTTGCATATTGACTCGACTAATGTTTCTGTAGAAGTCGTAAAAGCCAGAATGAGATATTTAATCACTATTTCTTTAAGAATGATAACAACAGCAACGCAACAACTGTGATACTTTCGCATATTTTTACAGTCCTCGGCGGGTAAAGGTACAATTCGGAAGGCGGCAAAGCCACTCTCTATCTCACTATAACACTCTCTGTACCTCTGTCTATAACTCTGTCTACAACTCTGTCTATAACTCTGTCTATAACTCTGTCTATAACTCTGTCTATAACTCCGTCTATAACTTTGTCTATAACTCTGTCTATAACCCTGTCTATAACCAAAATCAAAATCAAAATCAAAGCATTTATTTCAAGTAAGCCAGTTACAGGCACTTTTGAATTGTCGAAACAAAGATGAAAATTAAATGTAGCTACAGTCCCAGTCACAAGACATAAAAACTGTGAAAGTACTGTAGTTGCCCATTCCCTAGCGTAGATCTCTATGGAGAAGAACGGGCAAAAAACTCCATGGACACTCTTTTAAATCAGAATATTGTTACAAAATCTTGGTTACATCATTCACGTTGAGATGGTATATTATGTGAGAACAATGTAGCAAGATGTGCACGGTAAAAGTGTCCACAGCAAAAACACACAAACAAAAAAAAAACAATTTATACTAATTCATTCAAATAAGCCATGGCAACCAAGAGATGACCTGTCTATAACCCTGTCTATAACCCTGTATAACTCAATCGCAATGACACAACAGAGCGGCACAAGTTATTACGTATGTAACTGTATGCGGCAACAAACAGCATGAACGCTATGTAAGGGAGAGCTAAGAGGCCTCCCCGATTCCTTCCACGCATTTGTATTTTACCAATATAACTCAGATTATATTGATACATCTTTATAATGACTAACATTATAAACGAGATCATTGGTTTACCTGGATCTCCTCTAGGTGGAGATGGTCGGTCGCGCGGTAGTCGCGCTGCGTCACGCTCTTGTTGGAAATAGTTGGAACCACGGGGAAGTTGACCTTCTGGAAATGAAAGAAAAAATACCTTTAGTACGATAATACTGATCATATCCATCTTATAACTTAAAAGTCTGTGGTATTTTATACTTTAGATCTCATAGAAAGGTGTTTTTTATCCATGTCCAGAACGTCTACCTACATCGCCGTTTTTTTTATCATTGTCATCGTCTCTAGATATTATTAGTATCTTAAGATCTTTTTCGAAAGAATTTCGGCTTAGAGGGTCTACGCGTCAGGACGTTTGTAGCACTGTAATGCAACATTGGTTGCCTTATAGACAACAGTTCGACACACACAGTTGCATTGGTGAACGTATCGATTGGTTATATCTTTGACGTTATCAAACTTTTCCGCTTTATACTGACTCAATACTGGAACTAAAGCTTCTTTTGGAAACTTACTACCAAATATCAACTCGCTTGCAAAAAGTTCAGCATACACCCCGATATCTTCTTCAAACCCTTATCGACCAACAAAATAATCAGCACTATTTTCCTTAACTGTAACAGTTGCAACCTTAGCTATGTCATCTCCACGTGTACAAAGTTTATGACACAGCCCGACCCTCGTCACTAACGTTATGGGTGACATATCTTTTTCGAATTTATACATTGGCTTCGTATAAAGGATGTGTCATCTTTTGGATGGGTGAGGCAGGTATCTGATGTGACACCGCGGATTTATCTGACTTGGGAAGGGCACATTATGTTTAAGTTTAAAAGTGATGATAGTTTGTTTCGGTCCTTGTTAGTCGACGTGTTATTTTAAAAGGCTAATATTTCTTGTCAAATATGTCTAGACTATATTCCATATTACTGTAAGATGGAATTCTGCCAAATCCTGCCATTCTTTAGTATCAGCCAGAAGCTGGAATACCTATGTTTCAAATTATTTTACATTAACCTTCTTATACTCGCGCATTGGTCTGTGGGACCGATAAAACAGTCTTTCGTGATTTTATTCTTTTATAATCAATGATGGCATTTTGCACTTACTGTTAGCTGCATCATTAGTTGCTACGATTATTTCAGGACGAATACTGTCTTTGTGCGAATAGCTCATATGGCGTTTTTAGGCGAACATCGGTCTGTTAGACCGACGCGAGTATAGGTTTTACAGGATTTATCTTCTGTGATTTTGTACTGAAATTTAAATTATGAAACATAGGACTAAAATTATTTGTTTTTATTTTAGCTCATAAGGTATCTCTTAGAAACTATAAGTTTGTCAGAAGAAAAATGTATATTTGCTAACATTTAACAACCTTTTCCAAAAAAAACTACTATTTATTAGAGTACCGTAAAAGGCTATTACTCAGTAGGTAAATGATCGTTATATTTTCGGTAAATTATATTTTTTTAGATACTTTTTAGAATATCCACAGAGAACAAAATAAGCCCTTAGAAGTTATTTGAAAAACAAAAAATACCGAGTTTTTTTGCATTTCACTAGTTTCTCCTTTTTATATAAAATAAACGAATTACATGTTTGCGTCTTTAAATCCAAATTCGTTGACTACACTATTCATTAAGCACTGTCCTTCAACAACGCATCAAACACTATCGATTTCCGATGTCTATTTGTGGATACATTTGATATCAGTTCGGGTATACAATCATTACAAAAGATTAAATACTCGTACATATTTTCATTCAGTTATCAAATCAAAATAATCAGTGCATTGTTGAAATATTTCTTTTCAAATGTAGTACCTATTATTACTTGTTATTGTTCAAAAATGTATTAGGTTAATTTCTACCTAATAATTATTGTTCATTATCAGTGTATTGTGGTGAACTAAACACAACACAAGCCTATTCCTTGGGCACGAGGCATAATTACTACTTTTTCAGCATTGAAAATTATGCTTAGAGCATTAATTGTTATTTGTTAAATAAAAATCAGCACTAGAATTTTACAAATTCCCTGGACTCCACACTAGGAGACCGTATCGTGGGGTGTTAGTTTGCAGGGTCTACAGGCTGTAAAAATGCATGTTTTCACTAGCACACAAATACTCATCGTCTTCAGTAAATAGCAGTCAACAGGACATAAGCCAGAAGCCTGTCCCTAAAGCAAAAGGTATAATTATGAAATTTTCAGCATAAAAAATTCGGCGTGTTGTCTATGCGTAAGCCATTTAATGAAAGTTTCGCGGCAATTAGCCCCGGTTCCCGTCGCCCGCTCTCGGAATAAATTATAAACTCTATGGTACTTGATCCAGCTACCCGGGAGTACCCCGGAGCACACCGGAGTACCCCGTTATATCTCGTAAAGTATACTGCCGCGAAGGGAGTGTTATTGCAATTTGAATATATTTTGTGTTTATCTAAATGTTTGAAGAAATTATGGCAGCGTTTGAGTTCAATTATACTTTGAATGAATGAATCTAATTAGTTTTATCTACTGGATATTTTCGAGGAAACTGTTTGTCTGCGAGAATTATTGTACTCGTGGCCTGTAAAAACTAAGTAGGAAAATAAAAGCTACTCCGAGTAAAATTACTAAATGCTACCTAAAACAAAAACAAAATAATGCCTACTTAACCTAAAAATAACACTCAAAGTACAACACGACGTAAAGACCCTCGGAAACTTGGTAAATGTTTCTGACATAAGAAAGCTAAAGTTTCATTAAAAGTACTTGGAATTTTCAGATGATCAAAATTCTGTGTGAAACGGTTCAGTAGGTCAGTGGGTTACGAAAACTTCAGACTTTTTAATACGTGTTTCTTGAAAAGAAGTCTAGAGTATACTTATGGAACTTTTTCGTTAGAAATGGCACTTGTTAGTATGTTGTAACAGTAACTATTTAAAAGGAAAAAGTGTTCCTATATGTACTGAATAAATATGTTACAGGCCATTATTAAGGATGATATTTCCACCTTCTATTACGGTAGTAACACGTGGATGGGAATTCGAATACTAGATATACATAGAATCTATTAAAAAACTAATAGTTGTTAAGAGTTTTAAATATCTTGGTCATATCGTAACGGATTAACTGCGAGACGATGAGGATTTAGAAAGACAGAGGAGAATGTTGGCAGCGAAAAGTAATATGTTTGCTCGGCGATTCGCTAAATGTAATAATCAAGTTAAAGTCACTCTGTTCAATGCGTACTGTCGGTCGCTTTACACTGGACACCTCTGGTACAAGCACACACAACGCGCGTATAACAACACCCTACGTGTGCAATACAACAACGCATTTAGATGTATATTTGTGCTACCGTGGAGGTGTAGTGCATCCGGCATGATTGCGGAGAGCAGAGTAGATGATTTCTATGCCGTATTAAGAAAAGCGAGGGCCTCCTTTATGAGCCGTATACATGATTCTGACAATGGAATATTGAGAGCCATATTTGAAGCTAATTATTTATTTGTAAATGGCTGTCAATATTCCTGCTAACAATTAATATTAATTAATATTTTTATTTATTAATGATTATAATTTAAATTGCAATTGTAATGATACAATTTTAAATATGTTTAACTTATTTTTATAAAATTTTTGGATACGATAATGTAAACCAACCACCACAAATAAAAACAATTGTAATAACTTTGATGTCGGTAGGAACCTACTAATTGTAACTAAGGAAACAACAAAATTATAACTACTTGTTAATGGTGAGAATTAACTTACTTCATTCATATTTAATTTGTTTGTTTTCTGGATTTTTTTACTTTTGAATATTTGGAAAAAAAAATATCTTTCGTAGGGCGTCTCGCCTGAATGAAATGAATTTTATTTATTTATTTATTTAATTAATCATAAAGTTTATGAGCCCGACACAGCGGAAGAATGAAGGTGTAACACAATAATCAGAAAAATCCCAAGAAAGCAAGAAAATGACAACCACTCACCGCAGGCACATTTGCATGACGGAAGCAAACGGGTTATGTAACCTGAAGCAAATTTTAACATAATATTACGCCTGTAATCCCGAAGTGTTAGGCAGAGGACATAAACAGACGAAATGTGGGTGAACTAGTAGGTACCTCCTAGTTCACCCACATTTCGCCAGATTATGTTTAAGTCCCATGTAATAGCGGGCGGTCTATTGCCATCAACCGGTCATAAATCCAAACTCCGCGGCTGCTACTGAGAAATTCCTTATAGAAAAACCCAATAACACTTTGTCCGACCTGGAAATCGAACCATAGGACATCATGTTCAGCAGTCGCGCTCATGTTCAGTAACCCTTCGGGTATTACAGGCGCCATGTATAATAATTGTTGTTTTGTATCTAATGGTTTTCCTATTACTAACTTAGTACTTAGATACTATACTATAGTTGCTGCCAGTTAAGATCGCAATAGTGGTCATTGCCCTTTCCCTAATATCTCTTTGTACGTATACGAACCAAAACAAATGAACAATGTATCGTTTGTCATTAGAAAAAATGTTGAAAATCGCGATAGATGACGATTCAAGACTTGAACAGGCTTATTTTTAGATTTCAAAGTTAAAAACTTTAATAAATGTAGGTGGGTCAATGCCCGCTATTGCGATCTTAACAGGCACCAACTATAGAATGGTATCTAAGTACTAAACAAGTAAGTTGTAGGAAAACCAGTAGATATAAAACAACATAACAATTCGCCTGTAATCCGACGAGCAACAAAGTCAGTACTTCCATTTCCAAATATCGTATACCATTCCAAACATTTTGCCTTCATTTAACTTAACTAAAATTTTCTTAAGCTTAAGCTGGATTAATTATAGTCTTAGGACGGTTACATCAGTGCCTCTAGTAAGTATTAACTGCGAAGTTTTGGGGTATAAAACCAGCAATATAATTTCGGGCAAGCCGACATAAGGGTCCTTGGCGATTCATTAACACAACGCTAAAGGCCGTTCGAAATTCAAATTCGAAATAGTTGTGAAACTATTGCAATGTAATTTAGATATGGAACTTGTTTTTGTGAGTCATTTACATTTGTTTTTGTACTCGTTGTAAGGAGGTTCTTAGGTTTTCCCAGGGAGGTTGGGAAAGTAGGGCTTGCATGGAGCATTAGATATTGTTCCGTAATGACAAAGAGCAGGTGTGGATTGTAAGTTCTTGGCATTATGCCTATTTTTACTAGTACTTGTCGACATCTAAACGAATGCCTAAATAAATGCGTGCTACTGGATTTTCAACGGACAGCTTAGCGCTGAAAAGTCTAAAATCCGAAAGCGCGTTCTTATTCATTCATCAACATAGGTTTTGGCTTGTTACAACAATTGTTGATTATTATTTGCCACAGTAAAAGTTGTAAATTAATTAATAAATTGTTACCAATGAACAACTTTAGAATACTAACATAATATTTAAATAAAAGGACTAGGATTGAGACTGAAACTAAGTACACATAAATATAACGACGAAAATAGGACACTTAGGCATCAAAGCTCCTCCGTCAAAGTAAGTCCTGTCAATTAATTCTTAAAAGACGAAAGATTTTTTCGGTATTACTAATATCGAGCTGACGAATCAGATTTCACCACTATTACTGGGCGGCCAGATTTTAGAAGAAAATTGTGAATAAATATTGAAATAAAAAAAGTGTGGATAATTTGTGAAATATGACTCGTTAGCGGTTTAGGTTGACTTCATATTTTTAATTGCAGACCCATACGTCAAAAAAATAAAGACATAGAACCGTTAATGATGATTTTAGACTAATCTTTGCAGTTATTTTCTATCGAGCCGATTCCGTCCAATTATGTATCCAGTCCGTCCCAGGTCTTTGAAATATGAAGAATATTTACATTTTGTTTTGATGTGATAAAACAAATAGTTTTTCTTAAAACACTGCTTAAATGACATCAATTTCAACAAATTAGGTGTTGTCAGCCCCTTAACGTGTAGTTAAAAGTATTTTCGAAGCAGTTTTGTGAGTTAAGGGCCTGTTTACCTATGTAAGCGTTATAGAACTTTATCTGAGTTCTGACGATCATATAAAATATGTTATTACGAAAAGTTTCGTAAAAGGATTTGGGTATAAGTATCTGAACGGATTACTTTACTTAGTTTATTTTTTCTAAGTAACAAAATAAGTTTTGTTGAAGAAAAGAGTTGAATAAATGTAAAACTAAGCTGTTTTCTGAGTACCGAATGGATTTTCCCTTTTTAAAGATGGCCTTCAATAAAATCTACTAACTTTTCAATAGAAGTAAAGATTAAACTAGGCCGTTGCATTTCATGAATCATGAATACTTATGTAGCTCAAGAACTAATCTCAATATTCACTATCTCCTACAGACTCCTAGACCCTCTTGAGGTGCAATTCCACGAATGGTTTAAAGGGCCAGCGCAGACAAGGGAGTTTCGTCCGCCCGCCGGAGAGAAATTACCGTTCTTGTTCATTGGTTGTTGTGTTGTTTTTTCATCGGTTGACGGCCATCGGTTGTTGCAAATTGTTCGCGGACAAATAGTCATTCGTTTAATGTCACTGTCACACACATGTAAACAGCAACAGGCGGCAATGTCACTGCCTACGGAAGCGTTACCAGAGTGATATCGAAATCAGTTGTGGCGCTGCGGGTAGTCACAGTGACTGGGCCGCATTACCGCTGACGCCTTCGAAATTGTACCTTTAGAAACATTTTTTTTTTCGTTTCTTTTTTCAGTGACTTTTGTCAGTCTGTTTTCAAGTCCATTACGAGCAACGAAAAGTTCCTTACCTCGTGCCTTCTGTAGCAAAGTAACGGTGGGATTCTGTGCCTTGGGCAAGCGGCTGCTGAGGTTGGCGCTGCCCAGGGTGCTCAGACCGGTGACCGGCGCGCTGTGCGACGTCCTCAGCCGACCCTCGTTCTCTGATCCACTGGTGCAACCGTTCTGTTCTGAATTCTGTTGAAGAACAGTAATTATGTGTGAGTTGGCTGGCTGTAAGATAGTAGAGAAGTATAGAAGAAGAAGTAATGCTGTGCGGAACCCACGTAATTAGGGCAGGAGAATGATGGCTTTTTTTATTTGATTTAACATCGCCCATGATGATGACTTTGCTGTAAAGAAAGCATTGAAGAAGCAAAAGGAGAATTTATCGGATAGGCGGAGAAACCGTTCTGTATTAGATTCTGTGTATTCCAATGATGCGATCCTAGCTGCAGGATCAAGTCACGTTATAAAAATGTATTGTCACCAGAACTGAGTGTGTGCAAAATTTCAGCTGTTGGGGAAACTAGTTTGAAATTCAGTTGCAATATTTGACCAATACATACTGCCTATCTAACTAACAAGGCAAGTTAAATAAAAGCTTATAGAAAGGTGTAAGTTTATGTAGATTAAGATACCTATACATATATCGTCACCGTCCCCGCTAACTCGTATCTCACAAACTGTCGTATCTACACTGACATTACCTACGTGTTCATAACTTTGTTTCGAAAAGTTCTCTCTAGTCGTCGTATCTGTATCGTTTACCGTTTAGAAGATAATCAAGTATTTTGTTTAGCGTATGTGCAAAAGGAGGGAAAAAATATTCTCACTACCTGTCGTATGAACATACTACAGTTAGTAAGATTTTATTTTTTTCGTGCCGATGCAAAATGACTGCATTGTATGTACATAGGGCACTTAGCTAGAATTTTTTTCAACAATGTTTACAATATTTTTTTGCATTTACGTCGTTTAGAGATCAAAGATTTTTACGAATATGAAACTTATTGCCATATCATTAAGTCACACTGCGGTATGCACTGGGGTAGGGTGCGGGGGCGGTTGGATTTTGAATGAGCAGTGAATCAAATCTATTCAGTCTACCAATTCTTCGTAGTGTGACAGGTCGCGTCTCTGCGATGATGATGATGATGTACCACATCTTTGAAGAAGAGATTAAAAATAGTTCCTTGAAGCCCAGCTTTCCTTCATACAGAAGGGTTTTTAAATCCAAGAAATTATCTTTCCACCGCCCAAAAAAAGATCAGTGTATTTTCTGCATGACGTATTTAAAAGGTTTTGAAGAAGAGAAATTAAAGATTTGCGAAAAGTATAGGAAGCACCAAGAGGAGAAGATGTTGAGTAGATCAGAAAGAAATAAATGTAAACTAGCATCACAGATTCACAGCAAAACCCAACCACAATGCTATATTTGACCTCCAACAAGTCATAAGCTTGCCCATTAGCAATAAAAATGCTGTTTTTTATAAACATCGTCTTTCAGCGTACAATTTCACAAGCTACCTCCAATTTTTAGTTGGCACGAAAAAATAAACCGTTCTTAGTGAATGTTCTCACATACACTGATTTCAACGATTTAAAAAAAAACTTTCAGCCGACCTTAGGATGCTTTCTATCCGAAAAGACGATGAAGCCCGATGCTTGAACTGGACAGAAATGATAGAATTTTTGTCAAGAAAACTGAATCCGAAAAGATTTTTTTAAGAATAGCCACGGAGAAGATATTCCATGCTCTCTTTCTCTTAGGAGACAGGTCTCTGTTTTCTTGAGAGAGGAAATAAGACTTCTTAATCCAACACCACCCAAACTTTCGATAGAAAAATATAATGACTTGTTGTCACTAACAACAAGGGACACCCCAGTCATTAAGTGGCCGGAGCATGTGGCATTTTATACGTCACTTTCTCACTAATTACTAATGTCATGATACCTTTTTCATTACTTTACTGCTGATTTTACTAGCTGATTGTCTATATAATTTAGCTCTTACGTAATTTTAAAACGATGTTTACCAATAACATAATTATTAACTTGATTTCTAGTTCCATGTTCAATAAATAAGACTATAAACTGACCGGTTTAATCCTAGAAGAGGACTTGCTTTAAGTCCAATTATAGACTAATATTTTTGCAAAGACTGTGTTTGTGATATAGTAACTAAGACTTAGTTGCTATGAACAAACTCAAAATGTATACCTGCTTAGCATTAAGTAGGTACATTATTATAAGCACAAGTATAAGCTTGATGTATTAAATAATTAAAATTTATTTGAAAGAAGTATAAGTCTCAATTCCTCATTAGTTAGGTATAGTTTAATACATAAAGTACACAGCTAAATTGCCAAAAATGTTAAAACATTATTTTTTGTAACTTCCTAAACGTAACTTGTAACTTTCTAAGCTTACGAACGAAATTTTTACTACTTTTAATAAATTTATAAGATATTATTACAGTTTCACTTATATTTTATACCAAACAATCACGTCGTAACAGACACACGTTGAAAAACAAAGTTCTCACAGAGTGACATATCTGCTTCAAATGAATATAAATAAATAAATAGATACCTTAGGGCTTTAGGGCAACTACTAACGCCAAGAGCAATATAAAAAAGTAATTTATTCATAAATAAAGCCACAGCCAACGCAAGTACAGTAACATGATTGTAGCGTCCGACCGAAAAACTGTTGCCCTGAACAATTATGATTTGCTAGATACGACAGTTAGCGCGGAGGGTGACGATATGTACACACATCAAAAAAAGTTTGCGATCACTTTTAAAAATCGAAATCTATTTTGTTACGGTAGATTGTATTATGATGTCTTCTCCTTTTTAGATTATTTATTTTAAAATATACTTAGATCAATATTTTTAAATTTCAAACAAGGTATTTCTATTTATAGAAACCACACAACAAAGAATTTTTCTTGATAAAGTTCAATTTAAAAAATTATATCAGCTTATGCTAGTGATCACAAACTTTTTTTGATGTGTGTTGAGTGCTCCTCAAGTCGGTATGATGGATCTTTCACTGTTCGTGCTGTGCGCCTTTGGAATTCACTTCCACGCCCCTTACGGGATAGCCCCTCATTAGAGGTGTTCAAGAGAGGAATAAGGGAACATTTCCTGTCAACATGATCAATATGTATGTATGTAGGTTTATATATATATATATATATATATATGATTTTATAGGTATGTATGTATATACTGTATGTATGACGTATATTATATTGTATGTTTGTAGTTTCGTTTATAAAATTAATTAATTTTAGTATAATTATGTTATTGCACATTCTTAAGTGAATCCTCTTCTGCAAATTTCGCTATCAAAATTAGGTTTGCTGTAAGAAAACCCAATTCTGGGTTAAGCTCGCCTTTGTACATGAGCTATATAATTGCATTTTTTTATGTATATTTGATTTTTTGTGTGCAATAAAGAATAAGAATAAGTGGCTGTTGGGAAGTTGTTGTACGTATCTCTAGCTAACGTTTCTAACCTCGGGGTTAGATGGCTATCGAAAGCGAGCGTTCAATTTTATTGTCAAACGCCTGACTATGAAACCAGCATAGCAACAAAGAATGATGGCAATGTTTTCGTTAGGTAGTCTATGAACCTCTTTTTTTTTCGGATGGAAGTCATCAAATGACTCCTCCCGCTCTGGGTGAAGCAGGAGGGAGTGTCAGACTTTTACTGACTAAAACCCATCCATGTTCCTTCATCGCCCTTTGTGTTCCTGGGCCACGGTATCTCTTTCGAACAGTCCCGCAACCCCGGCAGGCATCGGTCCTTGCAAAGGAAGGGGTCCCTTCCTTTTTGCTGACTCTCTTTGAGGCAGTCTATAAATCTCTGAGGTACGATTCGCGCTTGGACAATTTTATATGACATTTAGTCTTTAAAATATAATTAGCTCTTCTGTCATATTTTTTCAGATTATTGGCTTACTTATGTTTGCCAATACATCGAAGTCTTTATCAAAAACATTTACTTAACTAAAAGGAGATCTGAAACTTAATAAAATATGTACAAGAGACCACTCGTTGGATTTCAATATTCCCAGAAGATAAGATGGGCCCAAAGTTTTGTGGCTTTGATGATACTTTCTTTTTGAGATGTGGCAAAAAATTAAACTTGTAAAATAAAAATCTTCGTTCTGTGTACTCGAATTCAATTATTTAACTTTCTACTCAGTGGTTGAAAGTGCTTAAAGAAATTCCAAGAAAATATAGGCCATTTCTCTAATGAAACTTGTTTTAATAATTACCAGTATTAAACATGGATAAAGGGGTTTTAAAGACTTGTTAATTTTAATGTCTATGTTGCATTAAAATCTGCATAATTACCCGAGTCATTTTCTGCTGTAAGTACTAAATAATAAAATAATGTAATTTAGTATTTAATTGTAGGCTCTAAATAATATTAAATATTTTATGTTTCGATATAGGGGTTTAAAACTGCACCCATTAAGAAATATTCAAGATTAGTTTTCATTAAAATTTCTTGAGTATGTCTATATATCTTAAATATATCATAGTCATGATAATGGTTAAGGCGCATCCCCGAGCAAATGACCTTGAGCGAGCAGTTTTTTGGAGCCTACTCCTCTTCATCCAAAAGAAATACCAACTAATAAAAAATACATTAAATCACTACATATTCTTGACTCCAAAATTGTCGTTTCATTTTTTTTTCAAGTAGCTTAATGTTTAATAAAACCCTCTCACAACGAAACCACAGAAATGAGAAATAATGGTTTATAAAATGCTACTCCTCGTAAAGTTACCATTATTTTGATTTGCTATTTTTACTAATGGATAGGCAATTTGATAATGAACATAATTGTCGATTTATTTTTTCCAAAAGACGAAAATTTGATTTTATAAAGAATAAAACCCACTCATTTCGCACTATTCGGCCTGCAGTGACTGACGTAACAACCATTTTATAGTGCAAGCTGATTAGAACGTTATTGTAACAGTATTTCAAACGAAGTTTGAACCACCACAAATATAGTTGCTAATTTTGATCGGGGAACCGCCTTAAGTCGTGATCAAGGTTTTTTTTAGGTTGAAATTCTATGAGCAGCTAAGAAGCTTCCATAAGCACCCATTTACTTTAAAAGGGAGCTTATGAGAAATCTACTTTCAGTGACGCGTCGGGGTTTTATTCAAAGATTTATAGTTTGAGAAAAGCCTAAAGTAAATATATGAGAGAGGAGGTATTTACTCTGAGTCGGAATTCTTAGAAAAGAGTATAACCAAATAATATTGGCGGCTTCCATCAAATATTGGCTTTCATCTAAGATTTTTAGATGGAATATCTGAACATTATTTGCGTTTTCTAATACAATGAAGCTTGATAAGTATATTGATTTCCCTAGATGTTTCAGAGTTGGCATAATATTAAATTAAAGGAGCCTAGTCCTATCTACTCGTATGTACGTAGAGGAATTACGTAGTTAATGGGCCCTAAATATATTTTACGAGTGACAAACACAGGCGTATCTCCAGCGGTGCTTGAAGGTTAAGTCTGAGATACATATATTACGCGGTGACATCTACAGTGAGACGATTACAGTAACGAGTCCCGAGAGATAGAGTACCTGGATATATTAGACGTTTAGTTGTTAGCTGTCAACGAATTAAATTAAGGAACATTTTATTACAGGTTCTCTTCAAAGAATGTGGAGGTTTGAGTCTTTATCGGAAAGCAGATACCGAGATGTAACTTTGCGATCTCAATACCAAAATTTGTTACGCACAGGTGGCTATAGGACTGCTTTGTTGAGGAAAAGTATTTTTGGTATGGCACCAGTTATTTTTAACCACATTCTTGATAACATAAAAGAGGAACCCGTAACAATGTTCAAGAAAAAGCTAACTGAACTTTTATTAAATAAATGTTATTACTCCGTATCGGATTTCCTAGCTGATAAATTTTAGTTTTGTGTCAATGTTTGTATGTTTGATGAGGAACTGCATCAATGTTTGCTTGCCAAAATGGTAGAATGTAAAACGGTTTCTCCAACGGGTAATTACAACAAGATGGTTACAATAATGTAACCATCTTATTGTAATTACCTACATTCTGAGCAAATAAATGACTATTTTATTCTACAAATGCTTTCGAGTTATTTTGTCGGCTTATGAGACGTCAGTTGTTCTTACAGCGGCTGTGCAACCATAAGGAGTGCCTATAAAGAGCCGAGTTCAAGAACTCTCAGCGTCCATATGCCACAGCAATGATGGCGATAACGGCTCTTGAACGCAGTTGCAGTGCTGATTGCATTCAGTTTAATTGGTTAAATTCGCCTTCGCTCGAAGAATATCACGCGATTCTTTTTTAGATATCTTTTGGTAAGTTCGCGGATCCACGTTCGGGCATACCAAAAGTTGAACAAGAGAAATTTCTGGATCTTTCATGAGTAGAATTTGAGATTCCCGCGCGTCTTACAACGTTGTAAACACATAAATCATACCGGGAATTTACGGCGGCTGGGTGGCGTCTCTTCGAAGTGGACTGGCCTGAAGGATTTGCGCGGCGTCTGGGGCGAAGCGCCCGCGCTGCCCGGCGTCCACACGGGGGGCGGGGGCGGCGGGGGCGGAGCGCCCGGGCTTCGCGCGGAGCTGCCAGGTGTCAGGGGCGGCGCGCCCGGCCTCCAAATGGCTGTAAAAATAGAAATTGGATTAGGTACAGAAGGTAAGTTGATATGTACAAGAAAGACAGAGGTGCCTGGAAACACGATTTTTAAAGCAAAAGCAGTATTTTTTATGGTATAGTACCTACATCTTACCCAGACAAGTAACTGATCATTCGGCAGGCTATGATTCAGGTGGAGTACGACCTAGTTATAATGGCAGGCAGTGCAAGAGACACAATCAGCATTGGTTGGATACCAGTAGCGATGGGTCAATTTTTGTAAAAGGTAAGCCGGAGTACATATTATCTTTAATGTCATATTATGAGTCTATAGAATACTAAGTGTGCCATTTTTCAATAGGAATCCGGTAGGAATCGAGTTGTATGGAACCTTCGCCACTGTTGGATACTGGTTGAAGAAGTAGAGAGAAAAGACACAATGATCTTCGTTTAAGTATCAGTAACAGTACGCTCCGATGGTTGACAGAGAAGAATGGAAGAAAAAACGTGTTGCGCCAACCCCAAGTAACATTCCCATGTTCAAGTCCCCAAGGGCAAGGAAATGATAATGAACAGTACGATCCGACCCTTTTGTCCAAGTTGCGCTTTAAAACTTTGGCTCAGGTCTTCTGTATCGTCGTATTACTAAATGTCTTGCTCCTTGAGAGCACAAGCTTAGACAGCACCGTTTGGCCTTGATCGTATAAACCCATTACCTATTAATAAACAATGTTTATTCATCGTTACAAGTAAGCCTTCTGTTCTTCTTCACGTCGCGATGCATTTCGACTCAGGTGCAGTTGCTCTGTCATTCTTAAATTAGGCATGAGTCAAGTCCCGCTTGGCGCTTAGTTTTAGTGCGATCGTGTATCTAGATGTTGAGTTTCATTTACAGTCTGACCTTACATTTTATATGGACGTGGGACGGTGTAGTCGTATTTCCCTGTTAAGGAAGCTGAAGTTATGAGACTACTGGGGATATGTCGTTTCAGTTTTTGGCTTTGTTACTGTCGTAAACGTCTTTTGTACATGAATCTTGCGTAACATGGGTTATAAAATGCATTTAAGATTCGCATAGTTACTGATGGTTAACACAATTGAGATGGTAATCAGTTGATTGCAGCTATATAATTATGGATCATTATAATCGTAACTTTTTTTTTAAGAATTTACGTCTCTTTATTTTAAATCCAATTAATGACTGTATGGCGCGAGGATGAAGGTAGGTATAACCAAGCCAGCACAGCTTTCCTAAAACTATAACTAAGTGGGTACTTAATACCTAGGGGTACATCTTTAATGAACAATGGAAGAATGCCAGTAATACTATTCATTGAAATAACAGGTATTAATATTATTAGACGAAGTAAAGAGCTCTTTCGTGGCAATCATAAAATAAGTAGTGCTCATAAAATATTATAGTGTATTTCGCCTCGCCTCACACTGCCAAGGCTCTCTGCCAACATGTCAACCCAAAGACGAACTAAAACAATTTAGGCACAATAAAACTAGTAATAGCGAAGGTTGAATGAAGTACTTAATGCTATTAAAGATAAAAGCTAAGAAAAGAAAGGCAGTAATCAGATAATTTTCGTTATTCGTTCTTGCTTATACGAAAGCTTTCGTTTAAAGTACATAAATATTTCAAACAGCGAATGAAAGCTCATTGGAGACCATATATTTTTATGACATCACCAAGATTTGCCATTGTCTGGAGACTGTCCGAAACAATACGAGCTCCATAAAATGTAGTACGAGCACCTCCATTTGAAGGCTGGATGATATACCTACTCCATTCAATTTGGACGTTTTTACAGAGAGAGCTGCATTTTACGATCTTGCAATAAATCTCGGTGGGGCGTAGAATCGACGTGTGTTTACTCGGTCGTTTTCAACAAATTGGGTTAGTGGTACCGCGCCCTGCTGTCGACGTAATCGCTTAGCCTGTTAGGACTGTGATGTGATCACGCCCAACTCGGATCTTCACATATTTACCTTCACTCGCGCACTGATAGGTTCGCACACACGTTTGCTAATCAAAATTGAAATTGTTCCGGACCGAGCGTCAATGTCAATATGCCATAATAACGTTTACTAGAATCCTATCCTCATTTCATATTAACATTGCTTTCCAACGAATTGCTTCCCATGATTATAAGGATTAAAACATCACAACAATATGCTCTAGAATCCAAATCACATGCCGCAGTCAGTGAGGATTAAATCGTATCCGATAATTGGTTATTTATCTAAAAGCCCTGGGACCGTGCGCCGACATCAAAGTGAGAAAGTGAACGCAAATAAAATTAAAAGTGTGCTAAAAACGAATCCAATTATGGCACAACGGAGAAAAATTCAGTTTTTTCGTCGGTGTTGGTTGCCCCGTCAGTGTACAGGTGAAATGTGTGTGTTGGATTTGCGAGCTCGTGAGGGGCCACTCTTAGTTTTTTTACGGTATCCATTGCAGGGCTGCACATTGTTTACGGTTTGGCCAGTTTTTTGTTGATTGGGGCGATACAAATATGCGTCTAAATTCGCAGGCAGTGAATGTATTTGTTTTAACGCTGATGAATGGAAGCGTCAGTGTCGCAGAAAGCTCAACACAAACAGCGGCTGGCCACTGTTCCGCTCAATACAGTTGCTCTGCTAATCACACAAAACCTAATATGGCTGAGTGGTTAGTTAGTAGTTCTGTTTACTTGTAGCTATGACCTGCTTCCCTTAAAACAGTTTATCTTAGATGTACATAATTGCTTAAACAAATCTCCTGACTATAGGTTTTTGGGATAAATGTCCAGGGCATTCTAAACAGAACTATATAACTCCAATGCTCACAACCTACTACCGACTGTATTAGCCGGATTGTGCGAACACTGGCAAGCCAAGGTAAGAACATGAACTGGGCAAAATTCCAACCCCGGATTATAACTGAGAGCTTTCTAACAGTTCTAACAAACCCAATTACATGACCGGACCATTGATGGGGAGCTTAAATCCTCTTGTTTTAAAAAATAATGGTGAAAATTCTCGTACGTCACGTTTCTGCGTCTCACAGAGGGGCTTTGTTTTTCCGTTTGACCATTAGGGATTCAAATCAGAGCGGTGGTCGTGCCGCCGGCTAACTTACAGCCTTTACCTCTAATTGCATTATGGACTCCTGGTACCACGCTCGTATTTTGGACAACAGATTGTTGTTTATATGGCCTTCTTTCTCTGTTGTTTGGTATATTTTTGTTGTTTTCGTATTTACGGGTTTTGGTCTTTTGGTTTGCAAGTTTTATTGGTAGAATGGGAAAGTGATGTATTGTGTGGAGATGAAAAATTGCAAGCTGAATAACTCCAAGGCTCATGAATGAGGAGACCGATCTATTGGTAATGCTTTATAGACTTAGCTGAAATATGCACTTGACTTATATACTACTTATCTATGGTTCACATCATAATTTTTAATCTAACTTGAACAAGCAGTATTCATGAGAACACCTCAGTTCCATTTTATTGGTACTGTAGAAGTTACAAAAAGATTTTCTTTTTCAAATGAAGATGAGAAAGTAAGTAAACTAGGAAAAACTTAAGCGGATATCGCAAGGAACTTGTTACTTCGTAGATAGGAAGGATAAAAAAACATGTTGTGTGTAACTGAACGATATATTCTAAAGTAAGTAAGTTTTCTCGTTAAAAATAGGTATTTTATTTATCAAATGTTAACAACCAAGAATATTTATTGTTGGCGTTTTGAAACATTAGCTTTAAAACTTTTATAAATGACCCATGATTTATTTTTAAACGTACCTATATTGTCCCACTGCTGGGCCAAGGTCTCCCCCATAACTTTCCACTCTTTGCTCTGTGCGGTTTTCTTCAGCCAATCTCTCATAAACACGACACAGTCATCTGTGAATTATGTAGTTTAAATACTTTTAAATACTACGAGTCGGATGGTTTCCTCGAAAATTGGCGAGGAGAACCTCATCGAGAGAAGTGTAAAGAATGGGAGGAGACCTTTGCCCAGGAGTGTAACATATTTCGTCTCTCAATTAAAAAGGGGGCAACTGCAATACCTATTAAACAGATATGGATAGGTACGTATTTTTTTTGTTTTTGTAAATCAATGAACATTGACAAAGATAAAAACGTATTAAAACTCGGGAGTGGGGGCTCGTGACGTCAGAACGAACTAGAAATTATACCACGGCGTGACGTATTGAGAATTTTAAAAGAGTCGTATCTTCGACAATTTTGGTTTACGTAACAAAAGAAAAAATACGGGTCAAATATTTTTTGATAATCTAACTGGCGGACTAATTAGACTTTTTCAGTTGACCAGCCTATTCTATTTCTGGAAAACCCTGTAAAGGAAGAAATCACGCTTGTTTTTAAGTGTTAATTGTCTGTCCTCTTCCATTTCTTCTGAAACACATGTTTAAATAAACCTAGATCGGGCAGGTCGCTAGCAAACATTTGTGAATTCCACATTATCGTTTCTTGCAACTGTTAAATATATTTTTAGTTATAGTTTACTATTATGCACTAATTATACCATTGTTTTAGAAATAACACTACTGCATATAAATGTACATTTTTAGGGTTCCGTACCCAAAGGGTAAAAACGGAACCCTATTACTAAGACTTCGCTGTCTGTCCGTCTGTCTGTCACCAGGTTGTATCTCATGAACCGTGACAGCTGGACAGTTCAAATTTTCATACATGATGTATTTCTGTTGCCGCTATAACAACAAATACTAAAAACAGAATAAAATTAATATTTAAGGGGGGCTCCCATACAACAAACGTGATTTTTTTGCCGTTTTGTCTAATGTATAGATAATGGTACGGAACCCTTCGTGCGCGAGTCCGACTCGCACTTGGCCGGTTTTTTGTAATACTTAAATTATTCTTATTCTTATTTACAAGTTATGCAACCGGAAACTAAAACTAATTTTGAATTCAACTTAATTTTGAGACAAAGCGCATCAAAAGAC
Source organism: Xestia xanthographa (assembly GCA_905147715.2). Lineage (NCBI taxonomy): Eukaryota > Metazoa > Arthropoda > Insecta > Lepidoptera > Noctuidae > Xestia > Xestia xanthographa. Next base: position 22,555,346 of record LR990653.1, on the reverse strand, counting down.
ATGTTGCACTACACCTAAGCATAACAAATTTCAAATGCAGCATCTATTAAAAGGAGTTCTAACTTTTCTCGTTAAGGAAAAGTCTGTTTACCGGTCCAGTCATAGCCTGTTAGGCACTTCCCTATTTACGACGTTAACTTTACGAATGAATAAATTAATATTAAAATATTGTTGAGTCCGTAATGGTTGGTACAGTATTAGTAGCGTTAAGATTTAATTTAGTTACATCTAGCTTTAAAATACTAGCCGTGTGGTATCCTGCAGAGTAGAATAGAACCAACCCATTACACTCACGGGTGTCGTATAAGGCGACTAATGTCTGAGGCAGAACACCTTGCGCCTCCGTCGACCAGAGAATGGGCAGCAGCGTTTTCTGTTAGTCTTTCATCACTGTGATCTGCAATCCACCTGCCAAGCGTGGAGATTACGGCAAATTCCTCCCATCATGGGAGAGGCTTATGTCCAGCAGTGGACGTTATGGGCTGTTGTTGTTAAAATACTTATCGTTAATTTCTAAGTTTTAAGTAAAGCAGATGTGGCAGTGTTGCTTTTTCTGGTTTATTTTAAGATTCTGACATTTTGCGTATCTGACATATGGCGTATAAATCATTTAAAGGCGTGCTGTGGTTCCTGCCTACACTCCCATGGGAATAAGGTGTGAGTTTTAAGGTACTTTTCCACCAGAGATATGCTATGCTACGTTGCTATGGATGCGTTTGATATCCACCAATCATATTAATTGGTGCATTATGTGCTATACAGGGTGTAAAAGACCTCGTCACGAAGCCGTCGACCAAGCATTATGTACCTACGTCAAACTAAGTAACTTTACGCAAAAAATATTGCTAGAAAACGACTTTTTTTGGGGTGAAAATCATGTTTTGTGGTAGAACTCAATGTAACGCACTCAAAACATTGTGCTGATGGATGGATTGAATAGTACGGAGGTCGAAGAGGTGGTTTAAGTAAAAATCTAACATTAAAAACTTGTATTAAAAAAAACCTTGTCAAAAAGTTGGAACTTTGACCAATATCTCCGTATCTAGAAGGTTCCCAGGTATGGTGTAGAACAAAAAAATGATCGCAATGACGGGGAGAACAAGTGCCTTTCGGCTTCGTTAAGAGGTGTTTTATACATGTGCACCAATGAATATGATTGGTGGATATCAAACGCATCCATAGCAACGTAGCATAGCACATCTCTGGTGGAAAGCTCCCTTATGACATTTAAACATAACATCACGCCTGTAATCTCTGAAGGGTTAGGCAGAGGTGTACCTAATAGCACAATCACATTTCGCCAGTTATATTTTAGTCCTATGTAAAAGGAGGCGAGCCTATTGCCATCAACCGGGCGCAAATCCAGACTCCGTGGCTGCTACTGAAATTCCTGACGGAAAAACTCAATAACACTTTGCCCGACCCGGGATCAAAGCCAGGCCCTCATGAGCTCTCACCTCACTAGACCAACGAGGCAGTTTTTACGTTTGTATCTATGTATTTAAGGTTATTTATTAGTTGATGGTTGATGGTCTACGACAATGTAGCTTGCTACGCCGTTGAGCGTATGAAGGGTGTTAAAACCTCTTAACGAAGCCGAAAGGCACTTGTTCTCCTCGTCATCGCGATATTCTTTGTTCTACACAATACCTGGGAACCTTCTAGTTACGGAGATATTGGGGGTCAAAGTTCCAACTTTTTGACAAGTTTTTATTGCAAGACTTTTGCTTGAAACACCTTCACGACCCCGTACTATTCAATCCAACCATCAGCACAATGTTTTGAGTGCGTTACATTGAGTTCTACCAAAAAACATAATTTGTCACCCCAAAAAAAAAAAGTCGTTTCCCAGCAATAGTTTTTGCGTAAAATTTAGTTTGATGTACAGAATGCTTGATTGATGAACAAATAATTTTCTTGATAAAGTTCGTTTTAAATAATTATATCAGCTTATGCTAGTGATCACAAACTTTTTTTGATGTGTGTATGTAGAATAAGTATGTATTTACAAACAAAAAGTATCTAAGTAGTATATCAACTATCTGGTGTCCACGACACAAGCCTCGTTGCTTAGTCTGGCACTAGATAGCGCTGCATGTTAAATGTTAATGTCCAGCGATATATATTTATTTATTTATTGTAGCAGCCTTGCTGTACTGTAATTACAATACTAAGGTTTTTAATACCATATAATATAATATCTTTAAGGTGAATGCTCCAACCAGCCCGCGAAATTAAAATTTTCTTAAGTTTTTTGCAAACGCTATTTACAGGCCAGTGCTAAGTCGTATGTTGATTAAAATATTATTCGCAGCTGTAAGATGTATCTAGTTAGAGAATTATAATCATCAAAATCATCAATACAACCCTCCAAGTTCATGTTAATTCGATTTAATGACTTTTTCATGAAATAGTCATTCAACCGAGACAGCATCTGCTGGCTTATGCATATACACACATCAAAAGTATCTAGGGATCAACATATATTTTTGCAATAACTTTTCTCCTGATTGATATTAATTAAAATGTTCTTTAAGGATTCATCAAATAAAGTGTTTTCGTTTGTCACAGTAACGATAAACCAAGTCACCTTTGCATTAATAAAGAAATTTGCCATTTTCCTAATAAAGGGATTTTTGACATTTGAACCACTAACATTAAAGTTCGAAAAAATGACTGAAAACACAGTTTTCTTTAAAATTTTATTGGATAACTTAAACAATTAATAATCCGTGTTTCTACCGCGAACACTAACAACACAAGAACATCGGTTTGGCATACTCAAAATGAGTTCATCCAAATCACGCTGTGGAATGGCCGCCCATGTTCGTTGCAACAACAAAAAAAGGTCTTCTTGCGACTGGATACCCTCCATATTCGGCAGAGCTCTTCTCTGTAGCATATCCCATGCATGCTCAATCGGGTTCAAGTCTGGCGACTGAGCAGGCCAGGGCAGGACATTGATGTTAGCTGCGGCGAGTCTGTCTTACAACTCTTGCGGTGTGCGGTCGTGCATTATCATGCATTAACTGAAATAAGGGACCGATTTGCACTTGTAGAGGAACGATGACGTCTGATACAATCGTCTCAGCATAAATTTGAGCGTTGAGGTTGCCTCTGATCCAAATCAACTCAGTTCTTCCGCCGATCCAAATACCCGCCCATACCATGATGGTTCCACCACTATAAGGATGGACTTCCTGGCAGGATTTTAATCGCTGTTGGCGTCCAGGGGTTCTCCAGTGTCGTATACGTCTTGTATCCGGTCTCATACCAAAACGAGACTCATCAGAAAAGCACACGAAACGCCATTGTTCTTCTGCCCAATTTCTGTGTTCAAGAGCCCATTGATATCGAATCCTACGATTGTGCATTGCTATAGGTGGTACCCGTAGCGGTCTTCGGGAATGAAGGTTCACTTCATGCAAGCGGTTTCTGACTGTTTGGTCGCTAATTAAGTTCCCTGAAGAGTGATGAAGCCTCACGGCTAACATCATGGCGGTTATTGTTGGAGCTCTTCGAGTTAAGATTTGAATGTATCGGTCTTGTCTCCGTGTGGTGCAGCGATACCGTCCTCCATGGCGCTCAGCCACGGTACCAGTGCTTCGGTAACGTGTCCAAAGTCGACTGATAACACTCTGACTTGTATTCAGAGCTAAAGCTACAGTACGTTGCCGGAAACCAGCTTCTATCATTCCCACGGCTCTGAGCATTTCTTCCCTGCTTAAATGACGTCGCCGCTCCATAATAACGTTGGTTTTAATCAGTAGTAGGGAAACAGTAGCACTAATAATGTCTTCAATGCGTTGTATGTTTTTATAGGGAAAATATTGACAGCTTATTTTCATCTTTTACTCGAATTTGATTGAGAGTTCCTGATTCAAATTATGAAATGCACCAAAAAGGATCCATATAAATTTATAAAATCATAAATTTATTACAAAGCCACATCTCAATCTCAAGAAATCCGCATAAAAATGCTTGATCCCTAGACACTTTTGATGTGTGTAGTATCAAAGTACGGAGAACACTAACACTACACTTAAAATACTTACGGGATAATATCCGTGATTTTGTTTTGATTTTATGAGCTCTCGATATTTCGACGCTGTCAAAACCAGCAAAGAAAACTAAAAAGGAACCAGAAAAACCAGAAAAGAAAACTAGACTTGTGGTACCGAGTTCAGGGAATATTAGTTTTTCATAATACCGTTTTCCCGAATATTATTTCAATCCTTTTTTCTGCGTACCTAATACACTTAAACCAATATTAACATGACAAAAAAAACCGGCCAAGTGCGAGTCGGACTCGCGCACGAAGGGTTCCGTACCTTTATCTATACATTAGACAAAACGGCAAAAAAATCACGTTAGTTGTATGGGACCCTTAAATATTAATTTTATTCTGTTTTTAGTATTTGTTGTTATAGCGGCAACAGAAATACATCATCTGTGAAAATTTCAACTGTCTAGCTGTCACGGTTCATGAGATACAGCCTGGTGACAGACAGACGGACAGACGGACAGACAGACGGACAGACAGCGAAGTCTTAGTAATAGGGTTCCGTTTTTACCCTTTGGGTACGGAATCCTAAAAAAGCAGTGATATTGGTGTGACCGTTTGGACTGCCAAGTCACAGATCTCGGGTTCGAACCCAAGGCACACACCTCTGATTTTTCAGATTCATGTGCGTATTGTATTATTATCACTTGCTTCGGTGAAGTAAAACATCGTGAGGAAACCAGCATGCCTGAAAGATAAATAAATAATAAATAAATATTGTTGGACATTACACACAGCACCATCTAGTGCCACACTTAGCAACGAGGCTTGTGTCGTGGACACCAGATAGTTGATATACTACATAGATACTTTTTTGTTTGTAAATACATATTTATCTATACTAATATTATAAAGAGGTAACATTTGTTTGTAAGTTTGTATGTTTGTAAGTTTGTAAGTTTGTATGTTTGTAAGTTTGTATGTTTGTAAGTTTGTATGTAGGGGGTAATCTCCGGAAGTAATGAACCGATTTCAAAAATTCTTTCACCATTAGAAAGCTACATTCACCCTGAGTAACATATACTATATTTTATCCCCGTACTCCCACGGGAACGGGAACTACGCGGGTGAAACCGCGTGACGTCCGCTAGTTATACATATAAAAATCCATGACTCGGAAACAAATGTCCATGCTCATCACACAAACATTTGCTCTGACCGGGATTCGAACCCGGGACCCTAAGAACGTAAGGCAGCCTCACTACCGCTGCACCAATCGGGTCGTCAGATATTTCTTGACGGCACGTAATGCCAAGTCAGATGCCCATGGGCGGTATAAAAAGTCTTGACACGCTGCCGTAGACACGAAAGAGAATCGACAAATCTTTTGTTCATCTGTCATTTTGTCGATTCAATGACAGATGAACAAAAGATTTGTCGATTCTCTTTCGTTTCTACGGCGTTCATGCTCAGCGGGCAGGTCAGGTTCTAACACACGATAAAGAAGAAAGGCATGACAAAAAATACTTGATCTATTAACCATTCTTTCAGACAGCTACGAGACATCAATGAGGTATCCACAAAGGCCGTGGTATTTACACCACCCAAATGAAAATGGCATTACGAAAGTATAGCAAGTTTGTCACGTTGCCTGGCGCTCCTGTCGTCCATTATTGAGCCAGACAATAGAAATATGACGTCACGGTGTAAAGTAAATCTTGTGTAATGTGTGTGGGTATCATGACTGTTGGTCTTGGCTTAGATACAGCTAGTAGCTACTGTAATCGATTTAATGGCTATGCTCTGGTTATTCGGTTGGTGAAGACATTGGCATATTTTCAACAGTAATTATAAATTAAATGAATTAAATTACGTATGTTTTACTGATCAATCTCAATTCCCAGCGAAAAGTAAGGAATTCTATAGAAAATACACGGTGTAAGGGATATCAATGGGCAAACCATGAAATTATTTCATGATTCCCCATATGTTTTTTTTGCCAATAAAAACAATACAACCTATTATATCAACACCTGAACCCCATCGGTTTTTAGGGTTCCGTACCCAAAGGGTAAAAACGGAACCCTATTACTAAGACTTCGCTGTCTGTCCGTCTGTCCGTCTGTCTGTCACCAGGCTGTATCTCATGAACCGTGACCGCTAGACAGTTGAAATTTTCACAGATGATGTATTTCTGTTGCCGCTATAACAACAAATACTAAAAACAAAATTAAATCAATATTTAAGGGGGCCTCCCATACAACAAACGTGTTTTTTTTTTAAGTTTTGTCTAATGTTTTTAAATAATGGTACGGAACCCTTCGTGCGCGAGTCCGACTCGCACTTGGCCGGTTTTTAAATGTTAACATTTAAGTCTAGCTATACCAGCATTCACAAGCCGAATTCGTTTGTATAGTAAAGGGTGTGCAAATAACAACTGTTTCGAAAAAAATATGAACAAAACTCTCAGTAGTGTACACAAAGAAAAGTAATTGTTACACAATTACGTTTCCTTTGTGCCTGTATAGTTGTTGTTAATATGTGGAGCTCCCTGTATACAATATATTTTTTACTATATATAATATACTGAGCATAAAACATTTCGGGACTTTATTTAGAAGAGAGAATACAAAACGGTCTTTTGAGAATACTAAGAAATTCTATTGAAGTGGTAATTTGTGAAAACGGCCTGAAAGTAAAATTATTTTAAGTTTACTTTATAGAAATAGTTCGCTTTCACGCAATTTATTTACTTTTATAGGCATTAACATCTTTGAAAAGTACAAATTGCCTTGAAAAGATCCTGTTTTAAATATTGGTGTCGATTCTGTTGTGCACAAACTAAACTTAATTTAGGCTATTGCTATCTTTTTCTCTCTAATAAAACGAGATGGACGTAATTTAGAGCTGTCAAATTTAGTTGCAACTAATATTTCTATACAAATGAAGGGTGCACGTAAAAACATGTCGACTAAAATCACGGTGAAGCGCAAGGCATAAACTAGTTTGACATCTCTAACTTAGTGCATAGCTATAGCCGTCTTTTTCTCGCACTGCCTTTTAGTAAAAGATACCAATAGCCTAAATTAAGTTTAGTTTGTGCACAACAGAATCAACACCATGTTTCAACTAGGATTTCTGACGAGTGAGGGAAACTGACCAGTGTTACGCGGACTCTTTTAAGTATTAACTTACAGAAAATTTCTCCTATATTTTAATACAAGGACTTAAAAAGCCCTAAGTTGCGTAATAACATCTAATTTTATTCTCCAGTTTCATCCCACGTTCCCCAACATTCAATCTCAACACTTTTCCCAAAGAAGGGGCGTCGTTTACTTCGCATTCTTGGACCCACATTATCCACTCAGTGATTTAATTACTCCGAGATAATCAAGGCACATTGCTTCGGCTAGAGATGGGAAAAATACCGGGAATTTAAGGTTCCGTGGTCAGAAGGATAAAGTGACATTCTTTAAAACATTATTATACGTCTTTTTGCAATTGACTGTGCTTCTACCACAGTTGAGATGGTGAAAACAATCGTTGAAAAGAATGGGTTTTGAAGATATGTTGATCTTACTGAATATTAACTTAAAAATAAACAGATGAAGAATAGACAGTCATCACCTGCTTAGCCTTTTCCACAGCTAGGAAAAAAATGATCTATCATCAAAAAACGCTACAAATTTCAAGTAGACTTTTCATATCAGAACGAAGAAAGAGAAATTTTGAAAAAAAAAATATGAGTGGTATCGAATTTCAAATCATACGCGATGCGCGTATGATTTGCATTTCGATTTTTTAATTTTATTTTTAAACTAATTATGCCATTTGCTTCGATTCCGTTCACTTATTATACCCATTTTTTTGGAAAGTGATTAAAAAGTCATTCTGTATAGCCACGAGCTCCCGAAAGATAGACAGTGATGAAACTTGGATGATGATCTGTTATTAGAACATTGACTGACATTATTAGAACTTTTCTAACACTGTTTGTTGGAACAATCCGAAACAGTTTAGTTCTTCAAAAGCTTCTTGCGTCTTGGATTCAAACAGATTACAAATAACAAAGGGACAGAGTTGTAGCTTAGAACATACAATAAAGCTGGCTCCAGACAAAGCTTTAAATACGCAATTACCAACAACGTCGCGATATGTGGCATGAGTTTTAAGCTTGTGTGCAAATATTGAAAAATGTTTTGCACTTTGACATTTTCGCTTGTAAAGTTTTATAACAAGGTGTACAGTTGTTAGAGCTTTGTTTTTTAAAGTGTTTTTTGTTTATAAACTGGCTTCTGCCCCTGTTTTCGCCCATGTAGAGGTTGCAAAGTATACCACGGGAACGTGCTTTCAGGATAGAAAAACATATCCTATATACCTAGGTTATGGATACCTGCTTACATTTCGTCGTTATCCGTTCCGGACAGATATACACAGTTACTTTCGCATTTATGGATACCATAGATGAGCTTCCTTTTGACCTCAATCTCGCCTAATGGATAGATAAGACCTTCCCCAAACTAAGGTTCCAAAATTTGCTGTTCCAATACAGAATCCTAAACCGTGGAATAAGATTAAACACTGAGAAGTATCCGACGCTCAACAATGTAATTGGGTTGCAATAATTACATTATTCAGTAAAGTACGGCCGGCTGAGCTTAATTGGCGGAATGCTGGTAATTGTACAACTATAGGAGATTTGTTCGGTTGTTTACAAAAATGCAGTTGGTACTGCTTCAGTGTAGGTAATTATACTCTTTAAATTGTTTGAAAAGCTACGTTTTAATATTTGAAATTCTGAGTAACTTGTAATTCCTCGTTCAATCAACTATGTAGTATTCTAGGTACCTATAAACCAAAGGTGTTTTTCAGTTTTAAGTAGGAACATAATTTTTAAAAAAAACGATCAGCAACACACAGCTTAGATTTTCGGGTCTAGGAGAATTTAGAACAAGAATCCCTTTTACAGCGATGGAGAGCACTGCTGGACATAAACCTCTCATGAGAGGAATTTGCCGTAATTTCCACGCTTGGCAGGCGGATTGGAGATCGCAGTGATGAAAGACCAACAGAAAACGCTGCTGCCCATTCTCTGGTCTACGGAGGCGCAAGGTGTTCTGCCTCAGACATTAGTCGCCTTTTACGACACCCGTGAGAATAATGGGTTGGTTCTATTCTACTCTGCCGGATACCACACGGCTTACTTACACTTACACTTCTAAAAATGTACCCCCAAAAGGTGATTAAAGTTAGGAATTCATGACTTGCTGATGGGATATTCTATCAGGCGCAAATCGTGTTCATTAATGTCTATCAAATTGTGGAAATGTGTAAAGCTGAACGCAGACCGGGACGGCATGGCAAGGGATTTAAATTTTTGCCAATGCACATTCAAACGTATTGATATAGAAATAAGACCGTGTTGCGTCTTTCCATACAAATCCCTTTCGATGCCGCTGCATGCCACGGGATAATTTTAAAGCATAACAATATAGTCGTATTTCTCTATCAATACGTATTGAATGTCCATTGGTAAAAAAATAAATCCTCCATGCCGTCCCGGTCTACGTTCAGCTGCGCATTAGGAAAGGGTTGTCCAATTAACTCAGGCGTAATAAAAATGCCTATTTGAAATCTATTTATTCACTCGTTCAACAAAGAAAAAACACCCACAGAAACAAAGATCCTTCTACCTAACCCTTCTGGGGAACCAGGCGCGATATTACGTGTTATGTAAAAAGATAGTTCTAATAATACTCCTAAAACCTTGTCCGCATTGAACCATTATTACCGATCGCTTATCGAAGGCAACATATAAAGCATTTTATCCGGACAAGCTCTACGCGCGAATCAACGCGCATTAGAACATGCTTATATGAGCTTCTGTGTGTCAAAGAAAAGATATTATGGAGATAAAAACGTTTACAGTGACAGGTTTTATGAATAAAGGGTAAGGCTACCTGGACACTTTTTGCTTTGCAAAAAGGGAGGGGTCCGTAAGGACCGATGCCTGCCGGGGTTGCGGGAGTGTTCGAAAGAGATACCGTGGCCCCGGAACACAAAGGGCGATGGAGGAACATGGATGGGTTTTAGTCAGTAAAAGTCTGACACTCCCTCCTGCTCCGCCCAGAGCGGGAGGAGTTATTTGATGATTTCCCATCCGAAAAAAAAAAAAAAAAAAAAAAAGGCTACCTGGACACGAAATGTATATTTATAAAAAAAAATCTTTTAAAAAAATGGTTGCTTTAAAATTGAGCAGTGGTTTAGAGGAGGGACCGCGAATAACATGTCGTAAGTCTTCACCACTGCTCTCAAAATGGCTGGACAATGGAACACTGTTCGGAGACAATCATGAGGAAACCAGGGATGTTCTAAAACCAACAATTCCAAAATGTGTGAACCTACCCGCAATAGGCCCGCTTTGTGGAATATATAAGGGACCTTAATCCCCCAAGCGGATTTCCACCTTTCAGGACTGTGTTCGGGTGGGTGAATCGATATAGGATAATATATAGGATAATCTACACTAATAAGAGGAAAGATTTGTATTTTTGTGTGTGTGTGTGTGTATGTTTGTAATGAATAAACTCAAAAACTACTGCGCCGATTTCAAAAATTCTTTCACCATTAAAAAGCTACATTCACCCTGAGTAACATAGGCTATATTTTATCCTCGTACTTCCACGAGAACGGGAACTACGCGGGTGAAACCACGTGACGTCCGCTAGTCAACTATAAATCTAACTAATAGTCACTAACAACCTAGTTCGAAATCCAAGGCAGTTCAAGTAAGTAGGTCTTAATAATTTTCTACTGCCCAACATACCCAAAAGTGGAACATAAGTGGACCCAAAATCAACTTCCAATTCAGGGATCATTACCAGATGTTTGTCGAGAGCCTATCGATATCATTATAGGAATTCAACCGAACACGATATTAAATCAGCTGGGGTCGGACGCCAGCATGTTTTTCGCCGCCAACATTCCGGCTCACCCATTTTCCGGCACGGGTATTCATACGATAACAATCGAGTTATCGGACGGGACCGGCCGATATTAAAATCCAATGTTGTACCCTACATATCTAGGCATGTGTTGTGGAACTTCATTAAAATGAAATTTCAGTAGCGTTACCTATATGTTTATTTATGTAAAGTCACGAACGTCAATATGTGCTTGTTTTGGGCCAACAAAATATAAAACTGTCGTGCTAGCGACACGGAGAGATACTTTGTGTACCTGCCTATTATAGATTTAACAACATTCAAAAGCGCTTATCTTGAAATTATGATTGCAATTTTGAGGTTTATGTTTCATGCTTGTAGTTAGGACGTAGAGCAGCGGTGGCCCAGTGGTGGCGGCCCCGACTTACGAACAGTAAGTCGTGGGTTCGAACCCAGACAGGCGCATTACTTGGTGTAATTTATTTCATCACCGCTGCTCTCAAAACGGTGAAGGAAAACATCGTGATGAAACCGACATGTCCTAGAAATAAAAAATTCGAAGACGTGTGACATCTACCAATCCGCACTGGGCCCGCGTGGAGGATTATAGCCCATTCCCTCTCATAGAGAGGAGGCCTGTGTCCCAGCAGTGGGAACATTAATAGGCTGATGATGATGATGATAAGTTAGGACGTGGGTGAGTAAATGGAACTTGAAAAGTGTAAACAATTAGATGCTCGTGATTCTACGTAGGAAGGTTATCACGGGACTAAAGTAGGTGTATTACGTATTGTCATTTACTTGGTGTAATTAATTAGTTAGTTTGTTTAGTGACCATGGAAGGTAACTTAATGGTATTAATTGTTGTATACAAATAGTTTGTAAGTCGAGTCCCAAAGTCTTACAACCAGTCTTCTTACTTTGAAACTGGGTTGTGCAAGTCAGATAGGCAGACGCTCCATGTTAAATATTAGTATTTAGAAAGAAAGAAAGAAAAAGCATTAATTAGCCCGCACAGAACAATAGACATAAAATAAAAAATGGTGAATTTATCAGTAGGTACACTAATAAAAATTAAACAGAAAAAAAAACGAAATTAGTCCTGTAAGAGGCCATCCTATCTCAGTATGGTGCAACATTAAAAAACGTCACAGCGCTGGTATTCTGATAGGGCCCAAAGTGAAAGCGATGCCACGGTCAGATACGGATTACTTATATTAAAAAAAAAATAATAATACAGCAACACAGACGAATAAACAATATAGCTACTTTTAGTTAGACTGGAAGACGACCCCGGTATAGTTGGCAAAAGGCTACAAATGATAAGTTTGTGAGTCGATCCTGTACCTTGTTCAATAATAATTTAGCAAACTTCGGCATTCGATTAGAAGGATGGCTTTTTGGTCATTTACACACCTGTCCAGTGTCCAGTGTGGCCACTGTGATGTGTGGCCACTGTGATGTGTGGCCCTCCATATTAGCTCCTGAAATAAACTATGAATGTTGGAAATGTTCCTATCTCAATACAAATGAATTAAGCAGGGTGTTACGTCATTAACATTTTGGAATTTGGGCAGCAAAAAGTCTAAAATCATGGTGCTCGTACATACCTAATTTAAGAGGATGAAATTCATTTTTTGTACAATCAATTTCGCTCTCAAATCACGAATTCTAATCGCCTTTAAAATGGACAAAGAAAACAAACAAAAAAATAAGACGTAAAATAAACGAGAAACAAATGAGAGTGTCAAGAATAATTCTCTGAATAAGGAAGAAAGATGTCATCGCAAATCGTTTTGCCAAAGGACTATGGAGATATTAAATTATTGTCTAAGGAATGCTAATAGGGTCATCACTTAAAAGAAAAAGCAAAAACTGAGGGCAGACTAATGGATTGTTTACTTCGGGTGATTTGCGACAACCCTGCGCTGAGAATTTATTTGGGTTATTCACCAACTGGACACGAGAGTCGAGTGTCTAGTTGGTGAAATTCACAATTAGTATCACGAAATAATAAGTGATACTAATTGTGAGTTTCACCAACTGGACACACGCGTGTCCAGTCTTTCGTGTCCAGTTGGTGAATAACCCATTTATTTTAATACCTGTGATTTTTGTTTGATCTTAATTTTATGCTAGTCCCATTCCAATTTTCAGTATCATTAGGTGACCTTATGAATACCTAAATGAAAGCGTACAGTTGTATTTTCAACGCTAGCCTCAACCTCGAGAGTTGAAATCTCATTAGTGCAAAACGTATTTAGGCATTCGTTAGATGGCGCTTAGTGTTACTGAAAACGAGCAAAAGTACTACGTTATGCTAATATAGTAGCAGGTATCATAATAAACTAAATGACCTAATTTAGCTAAACAAATGGCGTTTAGTACTATACTTAGGTAAATGTTGGTCTACTTTTTTGTCGTTTGTAAGTCAATGGCCTTTTATGATCCGCCTAGATACATAAAAGGTCGCTTAGGTGAATTTTCACGCTAAGCCTACTATAAGTAAATTAATTATTAAAAGGGTAAGCTTTAATCTCTTTACTGTTTTTGCGTGGGGGTTTGGTGATATTTTACATAATATCCACATTTTATGTGTCCACACTAGCTTCAAAAACTGATAAAGTTGCAAAGTTTTTGATACGGAATGTGTTTAGTTACTTGGTGAAAGGCACACTATGAATGAACAAGTCAAACTCATTACTTGAGTAAAAGTAATTACTAAAGATACGATTTATATTCTGTAGTTTTTTGAGTAACTATTTGCTTGAAGTTAGAACTGTCAAAATTGAGAATTCTAAGCTTTGCTTTATTTGACGGTCCTAACTTCGTTTAAATTCTTGTCTATTGATAAAAATGGTTGTATAAGTAATTATTTTATCATCAGCCTATTAATGTTCCCACTGCTGGGACACAGGCCTCCTTTCAATGAGAGGGAATGGGCTATAATCCACAGTGCGGATTGGTAGATGTCACATGTCTTCGATTTTTTGGTTTTAGGACATGCCGGTTTCCTCACGATGTTTTCCTTCACCGTTTTGAGAGCAGTGGTGATGAAATAAATTACACAAAGTAATGCGCCTGTCTGGGTTCGAACCCACGACTTACTGTTCGTAAGTCGGGGCCGCCACCACTAATTACTTAAACTCAAGTAATTACTTTAACTTTACAATAGATAGAAGTGTTAGACCAGAAGCATAATCAGCCTGTAAAGTTTCATCTACTGAAACCCCCCAAGGGAGTGCGCCACATGTCTTTGTTTTTTTGGTAATAGAACATTCTGGTTTCCTCACAGTGTTTTTCTTTACCGTTATCAAAGATATGGTGATAAAACGAACTAATGAGACAAAAAACAAATACAGCCGAATTGGAAACCCCCCTTTTAAGAAGTCGGTTAAAACGAGTGAGCCATTCAAAAGCCTAAAGCCAGTGTTGGATAAGGTCTTCTAAGCACTGCCAAAAAATAGTCATTTAAATACATTTGCAAAGAGTTAATAAGACACTTCTTAGTTCTTGCTGAGAAGAGGTGACTCCTGTAATATCTCTCGACACTTTGCCACGAGGCACTCAATCTACTTAGACCAACTTTCTTATTTCCTCGATCAAACCGCGCTCGTATACTGTACGGGATAACTCAAGCTAGGGAATCAATCTCCTATCGGAATGAATCCTAGATTAATCTAGAAGTTCTACATTTTCATTGTTCATTCATGTATGCACAAGGCTTTAACGCTTTAAGCAGCTTTTACAGGCCTAAAGATCAAATAATTCTAAATCAAAGACAATGTTCAAATCTCCGCAGACGTCTGGAACAGACTTTAGCACCCTACTAGACTAACTTTATAGATTAATTCGCTTGAAATAGTCGCCAAAATTCTAGAAATTAGACTCGAATATTTATCCCGACTATCTTTGTGGAATTCTGTTGATTGTACTAATTAATTTTGTGGAATTCGAAATTTTATTATGGTAGTCGAATTATGTTGCGGAGTAATACGAGAATTGCGAAAAATTCAGGCATAAATTGGTGTAAAGTTAAATATTATTACGTACTAAAGATAAAGATACTTTGTTATTAGCTGAGGTCCCGCGGTTTCACCCGCGTAGTTCCCGTTCCCGAGCGAGTACGGGAATAAAATATAGCCTATAGCACTCACGAATAATGTAGCTTCCTACCAGTGAAACTATTTTTTAAATTGGTTCATTACTTCCGGAGATTACCCCCTACATACAAACTTACAAACAAATGTTACCTCTTTATAATATTAATTATAGTATAGATATAGATGAACATGCGTTTACACACAAATCGAGCATGCAAGATCTTAGAAGTAGGTCAGTACATGTTTTACCCAGTGAGGTGTTTATTTATTTTTTTATTTTTTTTATCAATTATGTGGATTCTAACATTTATATTTTAGCCATTGTTTCTCTGGTACACTCATAATAACTAATTATTTTCTTTGAATTACATAATTCAAATTTTAATATAAACAACAACTACTACTACTTGCTATAAAACAAAGTCGCTCTCGCTGTCTGTATGCTTTGATCTTTTAAACTTCGCAGCAATAGATTGAGTGATTCAAGAGAAATATTAATATGTTTAAATATGCTACATTACACCCGTGCTAAGCCGGGGCGGGTCGCTAGTTTGCTAATATTTTATTATGTTTCGGATCTCCATTACAACCAAAGACAACAGGGCAAAATGGAAAGAAAAGAGCAGTGATGTAGTTCTGTTTACTATGTTATTCAATCTATTTACCATTTTTTTTTTTTAAATAGCCTAAATAGTGTCCCACTGCTGGGCAAAGGCCTCCCCTTTCTCCTTCCATTCCTCCTATCTTGTGCGATCTCCGGCTATGTTAGCCCCGCATACATGATCAGATCGTCACGCCACCTGCGCCGAGGTCGACCTCGACGACGCTGTCCTTCCTCAGGCGTCCAGTGTGTGACGATCTTTGCCCATCTCTCCGGGTGCATCCATGCCACGTGGCCTGCCCACTCCCATTTCAGCCTGGCTGTTTTTTCTCCAACATCGGCTACTTGAGTTACCAATATGGACATAAAAAATGTTATACAAAAACTCAAGGCCTGTTTCAATAGTTTCCGGGCTCATATTACCTACGAATGCAAAAAACGCAAACTTTAATATGAATGCAATTGACGTAGTGTAGCTCGGAATGATAGCACTTTGATATTCCCACAACTTTTATTCCTCTGCTCCATATTTCAAAGTACTCGTATACGGGAACATTTTCCCAAAAAAATATTCCTCTTTCAGCGGAAAAATAGACGAGGCACACCATTCGCATCACACGTATCAAATTCCATATGCAAAGGTAAACTTGTGATATTTCACTACAGTCTGCCTGTTAGTATTGAAACCCATCACTAACCTATAGAGATACGATTAATGGAAAACGCAATTGCGGCGAAAGTGTAAATATCAACATGGATATCAATCTGAATATCACACTGTTTTTTATTGACTTTTACCCTTATAAAATTTTGAGAATCCATAGGAATCCTGACTGATTTTATTCTGTGACTGTTTTTTATTGTTTTTTATAACTTAAAGCGTGGGCCAGACTGTTGTAAACAAGCCCTCCACACACCTCCACATCGGTCTCCACCGGCGGCAACAATCTGGCTCGGGGATTAGAAAAGTGTTTGAGAGTGTTTTTCAGCCACAGGCCCGCGGTATAACGTAACGTAAATACGTCAAATTTTAAATACAATACAATATTTTAGTTAAGGGCTATATATCCCTCAAATGGCTTAGCATGATCCTCCGTTACGCCTAAAATACTGCAACATTAATTTGGAAATAAATATATGGTAAAGTTGAGAATTAATGCTAAGTTCTATGTGTGACGAAAACACGATTCCATAAACTTTTCTCGATAGAAAAACAATCCAAATTTACCTCCAAATCGAACAATAAACCGCTGGTATTCAAAAAGTACTTCAAATTAGATCATGAAACTTTGCATGCTAACTGAACTAACTATAAATCAGGTCTTATGTTTTTTTAACCGACTTCCAAAAAGGAAGAGGTTCTCAATTCGATCACTTTTTTTTTTTTTTTTTTTTTTTATGTATGTACACCGATTACGCTGAGATTTATGATCCGATTTACGTTATTCTTTTTTAGTTTGATGCGGAATAGTTGCCATTTGGTCCCATAAAAATTTTACATAGTTTGGCCCAGTAGTTTTCATTTTATGAATATTTTTACTTCAGTCGTGTGGTATAATTTCATGTATGTTCACCGATTTCTCCTCCATTTGTGGAGTGATTTTCAAAATTATTTTTTTATTTGAAAGAATATACTTCTGAGATGGTCGCATTTAAATTTGGTGAAGATCTGATGCTGGTCTTCGGAGATATACAATGGAACTCTTCAAAACTAGACGGTAAATCGGTCGTGATTTTTGCAATCGCTTGGATGTTTATTGTTTATACAACATCATGACGTAACATCACGCCTGTATGCTCTGAGGGGTACGCAGATGTGTACAATACACGCAAATTTCGACAGTTTAGATATGTTATGTTCCATTTATTGGGGATAAGCCTATTACCATGACATGTATTGTTAACAATGTAAAATAAATGCATAGCATATATTTGTATAGGCTATTACGACTAAAAATGGAAAAATAAAAAAACTTTTTACAAAAAAAATAAAACCGATTTTTTTTTTTTTTTTTTTGTAAAAAGTTTTTTTTATTTTTTTAATCTAGTCAATAGTTTTTTTGTAAATCGCAAAAAACCGCTCATTTCGCAATATTCGGCCGCAGTGACTGACGTAACAACCGCTTTGTAGTGCAAGCTGATTAGAACTTTATTCTAATGGTATTTCAAACGAAGTTTGAACCACCACAGAGTTGCTAATTTTAGGGTTAGAAGGGCCTTAAACTGTCTGCAACACGCGCGATCAGTAACATCAATAGATATGAATAAATTCATAAAATAATGAAAAAGTTATGTGTCAAACGAGTATTTTTTAAATTTAAAATCTACGTTTTTACGTTTAAACTGCGCGGTGGTGCTAATGTTCTACTCAACTTTAAACATTCTACTATTAAATAAATAAATAAATAAATATTGCTGGACATTACACACAGCGCCACCTAGTGCCACACTAAGCAACGAGGCTTGTGTCGTGGACACCAGATAGTTGATATACTACATAGATATTTTTTTTTTTTTTTTGTAAATATATACTTATTATACATATAAACATCCATGACTCGGAAACAAATGTCCATGCTCATCACACAAACATTTGCTCTGACCGGGATTCGAACCCGGGACCCTAAGAACGTAAGGCAGTCTCACTACCGCTGCGCCATTCGGGTCGTCCACTCGTATTGGTGCACTCTAGATCTTCTACAAGCGTTTCTGCTCCGTAAATTCGTGTAGATTTCACGAGAGTTTTTACATTAACGGCTAATGAGGATTTACGATTAAGGAGCTCGTGACTAAACAATAACAGCCGCTCGGGTCGATCGTTAGGTTAAGCCGTGCTTGCCTAGGTTGGTCTGTGGATGGGTGACCACCCATTACATACCGAGTTTCCTCCGTGCCTCGGAAAGCACGTTAAGCCATTGGTCCCGGCTGTCATTTGTAGATCTTTTACAGTCGTTAGGTACTTAGTCAGAGAACCAAAAAGTCTGACAACCAGTCTTACCAAGGGGTATCATATTACCAGGTACTAACTGGGTTGTGGAGGTCAGATAGGCAGTCGCTCCATTTAAAATACTGGTATTCAGCTGCATTCGGTAAAACTGGAAGCCGACCCCAACATAGTTGGGAAAAGGCTAGGCAGATGATGTTTTACATTAACGGCTAATGTTTCCCAAAAACAGTCTGTTCATCATTATCCTGCCTTTATCTTAATTCATTTGGGGTCGACGCAGCATCTTCTTCTTCCATATTACTCTTCTATTAGTCATTTCAGAAGTCACTTCCTTTCTAACCTTATCATTCACACAACAACAACAGCTCATAACGTCCACTGCTGGACATAAGCCTCTCCCATGATGGGAGGAATTTGCCATAATCTCCACGCTTGGCAGGTGGCTTGGAGATCGCAGTGATGAAAGACTAACAGAAAACGCTGCTGCCCATTCGCTGGTCTACGGAGGCGCAAGGTGTTCTGCCTCAGACATTAGTCGCCTTATACAACACCCGTGAGTGTAATGGGTTGGTTCGCTATTCTACTCTGCCGGATACCGCACGGCTTAAAATTATCATTCACACAGTCCATCCATAATTTATTTTGTATTCCCTTACTCTGTACGTTCGTAAATCTTTTATGAACTATAAATTCAATCAAACCAAAAGAAACGCTTTCGGCGTTTCTAAAACAACAGTACATTTTTTATGACGAAATCCTTAAAAAAATATTGAATTAAAAGGATATAAAATTTCAGTGGCGAAACCAGAGCTTCAAAGACATTTTTTCTGTTGCTATGGAGATAATCCGACATTGGCCTTATAAGCTTCGTCTATCAACTTCTCCTGTGAAATCTGGACTGAATGTTGTGTTCGAGTATGGATACTGTTTTTTTTAAATTTAATGTGAAATCAGCAGCGGTGGCCCAGTGGTGGCGGCCTCGACTTACGAACACTTAGTCGTGGGTTCGAACCCAGACAAGCGCATTACTTTGTGTAATTTATTTCATCACCACTACTCTCAAAACGGTGAACGAAAACATCGTGAGGAAACCGGCATGTCCTAGAACCAAAAAATTCGAAGCCATGTGACATCAACCAATCCGCACTAGGCGTGGTGGATTATATTTTTACCCCCATTCCCTCTCATAGAAAGGAGGCCTGTGTCCCAGCAGTGGGAACATTAATAGGCTGATGATGATGATGATGAAATCACGAAAACCACCTCCAGCCGAATATTTCAATGAAATTTTGTAAATCTGCATAACAGTTGGTTCGAGTAAGAAAGATAAGATAGTTTTGGACCCAATAGGTGGCGCTGCAAAGCAGGGCCGGTACGCTAGTATTGTTATAAAAGTGAGATACATACTTGAAAAGTTGAGCTTTTCGACAGTTGACCTACTTACTTCAAACCTCCTGTTTTCCGGCGTACTTACATCCTATTTGACCTTTTACCGTCTCAATTCTCCGAAGCTAGCAAAAGAGCAGTAGTGAACTTACCTGAAACAAAAAAGCAAACAAAATGAATCACGTGTCGTCTTCCCTAGACCGTTTGTGTATTTGTGTTGAGGTTTATAATGGTTACTTAAATAGTCTGTGTTTCCTGTTTTCGCGGCTAACGCTCGTCGGTTATGCAACTTGTCAGTCTGCCAAGTGTTCAGGTGTTGTGACCTCAGAAGTGACGCGGCTTGCTGCCACATGACGTGACTCATGTCCCTACGTGATGCCACGATCTCGTGCGACTGATCTATTCCTTTTACGACGTAAGGTTACGCTACGAGCAGTCTTACAGTCGTACTTGTCCTAGATTTAATATAACAAACGGTAGTTTTAAAAAAGGACGTCCCACAAATATGATAATAAAATGCAATCTCGTTTGTATCGAAATATCATTCAAATTGGCACCCAGCTTACGCAAAATGGTTATTATTTTTGTCGGAATCCGATAAGTGATCATATTTAAATCTTTGTGCGGTTAATAAAATATGGATACTTGATAAATTGATATCATTTATATATCGCTCTCGTAATGTTTCCTTTAACAATTGTGACAGGTTGAATTTATTGGTCGCATTAAGGGAATCGTTAATGGAAAAATAACTGGACAGATAATGAAGTGTAATAAAAGAGGAGCACATTATGGGCTCATTTGCGGCACGGTCCGGACCAATGCCGTGCGATTCGGTGCGATTCCGTGCGGTCAGATTACAAATATCGCGTAATGTATCGCACGATATCGGTCGAATTGAAATGGATATCGGCGAAGTAAGTTGGCGTGTTTGACCGTACGCTAGTGTATTTACGGATTTGCGGTCGGAAAACCATTCTAAAAAGTGGTTTTTATTGAAAAGTGATTCGTATTTCAAATAGAAAAATTTCTCTGTAAAGGTGGAAATTATACTACACTACACTGCTACAACAGCCCATAACGTCCACTGCTGGACATAAGCCTCTCCCATGATGGGAAGAATTTGCTGTAATCTCCACGCTTGTCAGGCGAATTCTCCAATTCGCCTGCCAAGCGTGGAGATTCGCAGTAATGAAAAACTAACAGAATACGCTGCTGCCCATTCTCAGGTCTACGGAGGCGCAAGGTGTTCTGTCTCAGACATTAGTCGCCTTATAACCCGTACCTTACCCGTGAGTGTAATGGGTTGGTTCTATTCTACTCTGCCGGATACCACACGGAAATTATAGCGGCTCGAAAAATATGGATTATTTTTTGTTCTCTAAGATAACAATCCTACTTCCTTTTGTGAGGATGCGTGCAAAAACTACTGAACGTATTTGAATGGAATTTAACTTATAATATATATTAACCATAATATATGTACCGTAAAATGCTGTAACATTGCCTTTATAGCTCAACATTGCCTAAATTCAAAAAAGTTAAATTATTCCCGCTGCGAAATGTTTTTTATTGTCTATGGTATTACTAAAAGCAAGTCGGCAATCTGTATGGCAACATTCGATCATACGTCACTCCAAATTTTAGTTAACAAACTGTCAGTGTCAGTTTCATTGTCAGTGCGGATACTCGCTTTTTACCGGCTCTCAGGAAAATTTCATTTTATGAGTATTTAAGCTTTATTTTCTAGCGTAATATGTTATATATCAAAGAAAATATGCTCTTTTATGTATTTAAACTGTTTTTTCTGTATTATATCTTAATTTAAACCGTTAAATCATGGTCGGCAAAGTTGTGTCAGATTTTCGCAACTTTTTACTCAACATTGTCTAGGGTTAGGGCTGCCACTTTTAATTTTTTCAATAAACTCTTAATCGACCGTGGTTTTGCTTGTGTAATTGTTTTTTTTGTAATTGATCTAAGAACGTTTTATAGAAGCTAGAACTATTGTTTCTTTATTTATCATCATCAGAAATTAAGGATGTCGAATGTAATTTTCTTTAAGTCATTTATAGTACCTATGTTATCATATTGTTCGACAGATTTTAAACATGAGCAACCCACCCAAGAGTAGAAGAAAACCAGGGGCTAGACAGTACTCCGATTATTCGCGATTATTTTTTTAAATGTTATTTTACCTACCTACATATTTGTTTTCCTATGAAAAAATGTTATTAGAATTTAAGTACAACAATTTGATTTCTTAAAAATATGTTTGAATATTAAGAAAAATTGTTGCATTTCCTTTGGGGCAGCCCTACACCGAACTCACTTTTGTATGGGAGTTTTAGAGAAACCTGCACAACTTTGCCTAGCATTGTAAAAAAAAATTTCCTGTGCTATTCAAGATTCAGTGAAGTCTGACGTGGAAAAGAACTTCATGGCAATATGGGTGTCAAATCCGTTACCAAAATACCTATTCATTTAAAAAGATATTACGACAGGCAATGTTGTAGTTTTTACTTCAACTTTGCCTACGTTTTCAAAGCAATTTTTTGGTGCTTTAAAGGTGTTTTTTTAACTAGTAGCAAATGTATTCCTATAGCTTAAAGTCCAATATTGGACAGTAATTGAAAAAACATACGACTTTCTTAACGATTAAAGATTTATCGAAGAAAAACGTCAAAATCCGTGCAAAGTTGCAGCATTTTACGGTATATTAACTATACAGGGTGTAAAAGATCTCATCACGAACCCGTCAACCAAGCATTCTGTACATCAACTAAGTAACTTTACGCAAACATTATTGCTGGGAAACGACTTTTTTTTTTGGGGTGAGAAATCATGTTTTGTGGTAGAACTCAATGTAAAGCACTCAAAACATTGTGCTGATGGATGGATTGAATAGTACGAGGGTCGTGGAGGTGTTTAAAGTAAAAATCTTACATTGAAAACTTGTATTAAAAAAAAAAATGTCAAAACGTTGGAACTTTGACCCCCAATATCTCCGTGACTAGAAGGTTCCCAGGTATGGTGTAGAACAAAAAAATGATCGCAATGACGAGGAGAACAAGTGCCTTTCGGCTTCGTTAAGAGGTGTTTTACACCCTTTATAAACATAAATATATTTAAATATATATATATATATATATTTATTAACCATATATATATATATTTTAACTTTTATTTTCATCCCGGTAGTATGATCCCCTGGGACCATTATCGAACTCCACACGGGCGAAGCCGCGGGCATAAGCTAGTATTATATAATTTTGTGCTAAACTGCAGTCCTAAATACTTGAGATAAGAATGAATAGTTCAATGAACATTGTAATAGTGAGAGATTACAAGTAATTGGATTTAATTAAAATTATCTTGCCTATAAGTCTTTCGGCGACCTCATTAAACCTTCAACGACAATTACTAACTAAGTATTTGTGAATTCCAAAAGATTTCATCTTCTTTAATTACTTCTATTGTTTATGTTACACAAATAATAGTAATTAACGGCTCTAACAATTATACGTATATCTTTAATTGAATAATAACAAAAGAGAAATTGAGTTTATAGTTTACATAAATATTCAGGACTAGTTTTGTGCCCTCGATTATGCCTATGAGAAATTATTCGTTTAATAATGAAATAAATCCTATGGCAATCGGGAATAAAGGAGCTTTTTAACAGTGAAAGACGGATGAGTTTTTTCGGCTGATTAATACGATACTCCATTGGTAAGACTGGTTGTCAGACTTTCGGGCCACTGACTACCTGTAACGACTGTCAAAGATCTATAAATGACAGCCGGGACCAACGGCTAAACGTGCTTTCCGAGTGAGTGCACAAAAGAAACATGGTATTTGATAGATGGTCATCCATCCACAGACCAACCTAGGCAAGCGCGGCTTAACCTGAAGATTGATCTGAGCGGCTGTTATTTATTATTTCGCCACGAGCTTCTCCAAAAGTGGGCGTTATATTAATGACAATCTTCGTTACAGGGATATTTTAATTAAATATTTAAATGTTTCGGAATATCTTGTTATTTTATTCATAACATAATAATTATTATGCCTCCTCAGTTCTTATCATTCGTTACGATTAATAGTACAGAAATTGTAAGTGAATATTATCAGTACGATAGTCGTAACTCCTAATGAATACTTTAGTTGAATTGCCTACTTAGTAAATTAATTGATAAAGTTATCGGAGTCCACTGTTGGCGCTAACGTAAATTATTGGAGTAGTGATAACAATATAATATATTAAGTAAGTAAGTATCTACAAGGTTATTATAATAATATAAGTAAACTCTTGGCACTATCAAGTTACATTAATTTTCCCAAACAATTTGTTATTTTATTTCGTCTACGTATTCCTAAAAGTTGTAAAAGAAAAGTTTTAATGATTTCAATTTCTAGCTTAAAGTTTGTTACTTTTCTATACATCCTGTAGCTATACAAAATTGTATAGAAGGTGTTTGTAATTTTATGACATGCTGATAACTTAAATTTGTAAAAACCTTTTCCAGTTCTGTTTAAAAATTTTGCTAATTGACATCATTTTGGCAAAAGCACATAAGTTTAAAAATATAAAATTATTACTGATGAAAATACTTTTTTTTAACAAACTTCATATTTTATCTCCATGAGAACACCGAGCCCTTAATTTTAGTTATGAATAATATAGACGGTTAAAATAAGCCGGTGTTGACACACATCTGTGGCTCTCGAATAGTGACTCTATTTCTGTCTGTCGGTCTCGTAATGACTAGGCGATATACCTACAGTTGTATATTTTGTATATTTATTATGTAAGTTGTTCGGCATTGATAAATTTTGGTTTTATTGTTATAGTTTGCTTATACTGATAAATTTAAAAGGTTTTGTGATTATTGTTTGTCTCTTGTTTTTTGTTTGAGTTATGTTAGTTTGGACATTTAAAAGGACACCCTGTGAGTTGTTATTTTTGACAAATTTTATATTATCAATTGAAATTGGTAAAAAATATCTTATACGTTTTTTTTTCTTTGAATTATGAATAGGTACTTTTTCTAGTGACAGATTTATCATTAGAAGTAAAGCGCTAATTACACTTTACTGAATTTAGTCGTCTTAATTCAGTCGTTACTGAATTTAGTCAAGAATAATCAAGTAAAATAGCTTCCTGAATGCGATTATACTTGACTTAATTCAGTAACGACTGAATTAAGACGACTCAATTCAGTGAAGTGTAATAAGCGCTTTAAAACGACACATCTGGTCACACAATAAACGTTTCAGTTGATTACCATCTGTTGGTCTAAAACTTGGCGCTATTCACGTCTAAAAGTACTATTTCACTCATCACGTATTTCTAATTTCATGTGTTTCTATTCCTCTAAATATAGCAACCAAAATCACATCTTCCATCTTCCTAAATTAGCTATCTATGTATATTACGAAAGCAATATACCAAAATTGATTTCATTATCAAACTGGAATAAAATTTGATACACAGAATTTATAAATTAGCTCCTGTAAAAATATCGTACGTGTATACACACACGATAAAATACGTTTTACTTCATTAAAATAAGTGTGAAAATCGTGTGGCAGTGTTAAGGTGTAAACATACCGTTGCTACACTGGGTTAAGAACGAAAAATGTGATGAATGAAGGTATAAATAATCATGTCGGCCGCGTATACTTTAATCATAGTTGTATTTTCAATGATATACGGCAGGCTTAATACTTTTCCTCGTAATTTTAGGGAGAAAAGCTTTCGTTGTTTTCTGAATTCATCACTAACAGATCTTTTTGGGTAGGCTTGTTGCTTGATGCTTGGCAACTGCTCCTTAGTAGCGAGACTAACATAATGTAACTGTTATTGATGTGAAACATCTTTATGCGCGGGTAAAACCAAAAAATGGCGTGGCGACGCATGCTGTTGCGACGCGTCGCCAACTGTCAAGTTGTCAACCCGGCCCAAACAATTCGCCATGGTTTACAACAAGCCAGCTGGTTTTGGGGCACAGCGCTAGGTTACAATCTCAAGACTTCGAGTTCGATCCCAGCCTAAGGATTTTCTTTTTGTGAGTCAAGGCATTTTGTTTTTATTTAATTTTCGTGTCTAATGAAAATAAATGATAACTAAATAAACAGTCAACATTTTGTTATTGGAAAAATTAGTAATATTTTATTTTTTCATTAAGCCATATTTAGTTCCTGTCGTAATCTGCGTTTATGCGTATTACTTATACAACACTAGCTGACCCGCGCAACTTCGTCTGCGTCACATGAGAGAGAGAGAGGGTTAGAGAGAGTGTGAATCTTAAAAGATAGACATTATGCTCTCGCGGATTTTTTTTTTTTACTTTTTAAGAGAAACAATATTCCATCAAACATGATTGTTGCGTAAACTTTAGCCCTTAACCCAAAAGCTCTCAAAAGAATTAAAATGTTTCTGTTTTTGCAACATTTATCATTGATACTCCGCTCCTACATTAGTGTATATCGGACTTCTCTCTCTCGTGGACAAACAAAAAAAAATACGCGTCGAATTGTGAACTTCCTCCTGTTGTTCCGTCGGTTAAAAAACTAAACTTGAGGCAACTGACACGTGCGAGGGGTCGGAAAATCTTATCACCGCGATTCAGAAAATGGAGTAAAATGAACAATGCCATCTATCGACCAAGATATTAAACTGCTTAAATACATATAATGCATGGGAATCATGTGTAAATTGTAGCACTTCGATACCCGCAATTACAGACACAATTAAAATAACAATGCACCGTGCCCGATCGGGCACGGCTTGGGACACATTTTTAGTAATTAGTACCATTTTATTAGTTTAATAAATGTCGCTGCATCTTACATTTGATGATTAGTTCTTCTTGAACACTTTAAATTCATATATCTTTTGACAGAATTAACCAATTGCGATGAAACAAAAACTAAATAATACCCCAAGATACGCACAATTTTTGTGTTTAAAAGTTATCTACATTGGTTGCGTAAATTTTACGTGATGCTTGATCATCGAAACAGATAAACAGATAAACAGACAAAAATTCCAAAAATGCTGGAAATGAGCTCTGTTGGTTATCCTACACCCTGGCTTTTTTTCCCAAATATTTTCGATGTACAAAAACGATTTTTCTACAGATTTATTATATGTATAGATAGATATAGATAATTTTGGTGTTTCACATCTGCGAAGCGTCCAGTGACGGCTCACATTTTTTTTTGTAAGCGTTGATTTTTGAGGTACGACGGAATACTCATTCTTCTTCGAAACGTCAGACAAAGTAAAACAACCATTCAGATTGTTTGTTTTAAGACTAATATAGATTCGTGAAGAATAGTGAAATTACTATGGTCATATCAGCAGTGTTCCAAAAGTGAATTAAATGAACACTATAGTCTATTTTAGCCCAGAAAGAGGTGGCAAGACGACACGTACCGCGAGGGCTAATTCGAGGAGGGATGGAAAAGAGCTCGTGGAAGAAATTGGGGAAAGCCTTAGTCCAGCTGTGGGACAGTACAGGCTAAAGAAGAAAAAAAAACTATTTACTTCGATTTTTTTAATATTCATTGATCTACATTGAAAAACCTGTTAGTGGCCATAAAAAAATCCTTTATTCTTAAATCCATATGCATTTTCGGAAAACTACCAAAAATTTGAATATTCAAAAGTCCGGAATAGCATTTCATTGTCCAACGGATGAATAAAACCAAAATATTGCGCACAAACGAACTCCATTCAATATTCTGCTCTGATGAATAATTAACTAGCTGATGGTTCACTACCAGTCACAGTTTTACTATAAACTGTTTCATAAGAGTTTTGGTCATCATCATCATCATCATTAATATAACCATCGACGTTACCACCTTTTATATTCGTATGAACTACTTTTCTTTCTTTCTTTCCTTCTCGTGTGGTTAGTGTCTAACCTGGTGTCAGAGTTTTTAACCTGCCCAAGGGCCTCTGACTTGGCTTAACATGCCGTCGAGAAATATCTCTCAGGCATGCTGGTTTCCTCACGAAGTTTTTCCTTCACCGAAGCAAGTGATAATTATACAATACGCACAACACGAAATCAGAGGTGAGTGCCTTGGGTTCGAACTCGAGACCTATGACTTGGCAGTCCGACGGTCACACCACTAGGCTATCACTGCTTGTGAACTACTGAATAAACACCTTAAATATTTATCTGACAGATAAGTATCGCACAGCTTACAAGCATGGCATTTTGCACAAAGGTGCCTCCTCAAGATGAACACTAAGGAATCATCATCATCATCATTTCTGCCGAGAGACGCCCACTGCTGGACATAGGCCTCCCCCAAGTGTCGCCACATTGACCGGTCCCGTGCGACTCGCATCCAGCGGATTCCCGCAACCTTCACCAGGTCATCGGTCCACCTAGTGGGAGGCCTTCCAACGTCTTCCGGTTCACGGTTGCCACTCCAGAACTTTTCGGCCCCATCAGACATTCGTTCTGCGAGCAATGTGCCCTGTCCACTGCAACTTAAGTTTGGCAATTCTTCGGGCTACGTCGGTAACCTTGGTTCTCTTGCGGATGTCTTCGTTTCTGATTCAATCGCGCAAGGAAACTCCGAGCATAGCCCTTTCCATTGTCCTTTGGGTGACTTTAAGCATTCTGATGAGGCCCATTGTGAGCGACCACGTTTCGGTCTCGTAGGAATGATTTAGAAAAATCATCCCTTAGACATAATATCACGCCTGTCATCGCCGAAGGGTTAGGAAGGTGTACCTAATAGCACCTACATTCACCAGTTATGATGAAGTGCCATTTAATAAGGGGAGAGCCTATTGCCATCAACTGGGCCTAAATCCAGACTCCATGGCTGCTACAGAGAAATTTCTGATGGTAAACCCAATAACACTCTGCCCGACCCGGGAATCAAACCCAGTACCTCATGCTACGTAGTCGCGTTTGCGACCACTCGACTAACGAGGTAGTCATCCCCTAGAAGGGGAATTAAATAGAGCGTGAAATTTTTTATGGAAGCTCAACTCATTTTTACCGATGGGAAATCTCATCTACACGGCTTGTCATTCAATACGAGATCATTTTTGAGGTTCGAAAGAGATACTGTGGCCCCGGAACACAAAGGGCGATGAAGGAACATGAATGGGTTTTAGTCAGTAAAAGTCTGATACTCTCTCCTGCTCCGCCCAGAGCGAGAGGAGTCATTTGATGATTTCCCATTCGAAAAAAAAGGTCTCCAAACTGGGTCTCGTACATTATTATCATCATTCTTTTGCGCTTATCCCAGTTCATTTACCCGTTTCTTAGTGGTCATACTGGCATGTCATACTAATATGACCAGTGAGAATCGCTTGTATTGGTGGTCATACTTGTCATTGTCCCTCTAAATATAAGTTTCGGCGCAGCATGTCATCTTCTTCCATACTTCTCTATTTTTCGTCATCTTGCCATATAATTCTTCACACAGTCCATCCATCGTTTCTTTGGTCTTCCTCTACTCTTATACCCATCTACATTCATACTCAAAACTTTCCTCACGACGTTTTCCTCATTCCTCCGCAACACATGCCCTACCACGACAACCGATTAACAACATTAATTTAGTCGCCAGTCTTCCATGTTACTGTTTTGCCCAACCGTCTTTACTTGACATTTGCTAGTTCAGCTTAACCCTTTAACGTGGTTTACCGTGGGGACACAAAAACCTCAAAGCGTGAAGAAGGTCACTAACCCCAGAGCTGACCACTGTATTCTCGCCACATTCGATTCATTTACTTTGTATGGTATCCATCTAGTGACAAAGGCTTCATCAACAAATTTTATTACACATAAGTCTCCGGTAGAACTGATTCTTTTAATGGAAGCGTCTTGCCCCTACCTCGCACGGTTTTTCGATTTGACAAATTATCGAGTTTTTTTTTTTCAGTTTCATATTATTTGTACACTACATAGGTACCAGTCTTATCAAGGGGTACCGTATTACCAAGTACTAACTGGGTTGTGGAGGTCTGATAGGCAGTCGCTCCATGTAAAATACTGGTATTCAGCTGCATCCACTTTCAGTCTTACCGACTGAAAGTCGACCCCAATAAAATTGGGAAAAGGCTAGGCCAACATAGGTAATAATATAAACTTTCTGTGAAAAAACACTTAATGATGGTGAAAACCGCATCAAAGTCCCTTGCAAAGAATAAAAGAATTACACGGAAACACGGATAGACATCAAGAACGACTTAATTATAATAATAGTGTATTGATTTGGAATACTCGATACCCTGCCAAAGACTAATATTACAGTAACGCTCCATCAATCACAAATCTCAGTTTGACATCAGTTTATAATTTCATATTGTAACGTTCAAGGTTGTCGCTGTCAAAAAGACAATGGACAATTTAGTTCCAAATGTTAATGTAGTGTGAAATACGGGAAACGCTGCCAATATTTATAGTGTGTGGTGCATATGTTGGTTATAAAACGGGCCGAGCCGCCGCCGGGCGTAAGGTCACAGGGCATCTGGCGTAGGAGCGCGTGTGATCGCTATTTTTATCGCCATTCAACGCTCTGATATCGCTCACTAAAGCGCATGGCACACACAAGCACAGCACTGGGTGCATCAATGTGCAATTTTTTTTTTAAAAGGTCGTGGGTGTATATCTTTTTTATTATGTATCTGTGTATTTGCATGTAGCGTCGTAGTTCCCAAAACGAAGCAACGATTACGATAAGATAAAATTAATAGTATTAGGTATTCCCGATCTATCGTTTAGGCGCAGAATGTCCAATTCGCAAAATGTCCAGCGGTCGAAAAATGTCTAATTCACAGAATGTCCAGTTCGCTAAAAACACACCACCTTGAGCTCAAGTCAGCCTGGTACTTTTTGGGGTACTTAATGTAGTTTATGAACTTGTTTTTTTTTATAGTGATTGATATGGGGTTTTGATAAATATTGGACATTTTTCGACCGCTGGACATTTTGCGACCGCTGAACATTTTGCGAATTGGACATTCTGCGCCTAAACGGATTTGAGGTGATAACGATACCATACAGTGCTTATAACTGTGCGTTGACCCTAAAAAGTATACGCCTCCAAAACATAAACAGTACAATAAACAGACAATGTCAATGAAGCTGATAACATTTTGTATATTTCTGTGTAAATATCGGTAAACAACACCTGTTATTTGTGTTTTTAGAAGTAACGGAAAAAACTGCAAACACTATCCACTGTCCAGCGTGGAGTCCTTTATGATTTCTATATAATTGAGCATATTTATCAATATCAGTTACACGTATTGACAGGACTATAGTATTTCCAGATACAAAATGACGTATCAAAGATATTTCTGTGAGGTTCAGTTTCTCGGAAAGTCTGCAAGTTTTTAAGACACGAAGTGAGCAATATTCGTACTACGTCCGTCCGTCCGTCTCTATCCGTGTTTCTCGCTCACGTCTGCAAATGAGTGCGAGTGAGAGAGAGGGATAGAGACGGATGGACGAACGGACGTTAGAGAGTAGGGCCCCTGGACAAGAAAGCCCTTACTTTTTCGAGGAAGTATTATTTTAACCTAGTCCTTCAAAATTACTTATTGAATTTCAAGTTTATCAATCGAAAATGGTTTCCACTATTAACCATTTACCCACTAACTTAACCATCATTCAACCATATGATAGAGGTTTCACAAATTAAAGCCTGTTCCCAAAATCGTTTTAATTTTCGCAATAAATACTAGAAAAAGGTCAGCCCTTCGATTACCGTGCTTTTAGTGGGCTTGAGCCAAACAATGCAGGTACAATGGGGCTTTTAAGGTAAACTGAGCCTTTTGTCTGCGCTCCGCCGCCGCGCAACAGACTACATATAAGTGCGTTATCGACTACGCCAACACATTTGCGCTCTTGAGTTATACGAATGCAAATAAAGAGAGTATTTTATTGAGAAGGAAATATTGTAACAAGTTCTTTCCATTTTGATTTCTTTCTTTATCGGTTTTTTTGTAAGGCTGTATTTCTTTCTGACATACACATACACATCCGCTGGATGCGAGTCGCACGGGACCGATCAATGTGGCCTATGTCCAGCAGTGGACGTCTTTCGGCTGAAATGATGATGATGATGATGATGATACACATCGTTTACTAGCTAGGAATAAAAAAGGTCCTCAACGTATATCGTCGTTTGTGAATAAAGCGGTAGAATAACTAACAATATAGACATGAATTTCGCAGCCTGTCATTCGACACTGGTGCCGATTCCCTTGTTCACAAAATAAACTGAATTTAAGTTGAATGCATCTTTTTCTTTTTATTTCATTATGAAAAGGACAGAAGATAAATATTAGTTTAATCCTGTCAAATTAGTCAGCACCTGACGTAATTTGATGTAATTTTAGTAGTCAACTTTTTAATCGCGTCTAAAACTTGTATGGCGCTGATTAATTTGACAGAACGTAACTAAAATTTATCTTCTGTCCTTTTCTTAATGAAATAGAAAGAAAAAGATGCACTGAACTTAAATTTGGTTTAGTTTGTAAACAAGGGAATCGGCACCAGTATTTTAAAATTTAATCAACTTTTACCTCACCGGGTTTATATCAAAAGCTTTTCGGAACACATTAATAACTCTATTGTGTTTGTGGTTTTCTGGAGAGTGACGTTTTATCATCATTAAAGTAATCATTGTTTTAATGTATGTACCTAAAAGCCAATTTATTGACAAGAAGTAGAAGGTGACTTCAAAATGTCCTACGTCTATCAGTTAAAAGTGACGAATAACAGATAACCCTGACACTCGATAAAATAGTTGACTACGGAACCCTAAAAATGAAGACCCTAATCGCACCAAATAAAAACGACAAGGGCATCAAAAAAATTGTCAGTCCCTCGTAATCGTCGCTTACATCTCGTAACACGGCTAACTTTCATTGAGTTTCACTGAGCGGCTTTTGCGCGTCGAACACATTTTTCCTGGTGTAAATCTGAGCAGCGTAATGGGAAAAGTTGTAACAAGTATTTCGAACATAATTATTATGTGCCATTAATATTCTGACGAGTCCCCGACGCTGGCAACCCTATAAAAGTTCAATGAACGAACATGGCGGTAGCTTATAATTTTAATATTTACGTGTTATTGCGTATACAGGTTGAGTTTTTGAGATGAAATTTCAGGGAATCTGTGCTTTTACGGTATAAAGAAGACAAGTAAATAAATTTTGATCGCTATTTTGGAGAGAACGAATTCTCTTTTTTAGGTTTTATAAAAAAGAAGAAAAAGACGTCGGCACTGTGATCCCATTTCACAAAACTCAGCCTGTATAGTCGGAACTTTTATGTTGAAAGATGAACATTCGTGTAAAAGGATTTTTGTGTCGCTTTCACAAATCAATCCGAAACTTTCAGCACGTGTGACGAACGTGTTGAGGCTTTGACAGAAATTGCAGCCTTTTACACTTCACCCTGCCAGGAATTTTGGCAGTTCGTATTTTTTTTATTTAAATAAAGGTGCTTACCTAAAAATCATAACATAAAATCACTTTATACCATTAAATTGTATTTGCTTATCCAGTTATAAAATTCATTTGGGTCATAAATAAATACAAGTTTTCCGTCGGCCCAATTTTCCGGTTATTCGCTATAAATTAAAGAATTATTATATTTACTCAACGAATACCTTCTTAAAGCTAGGTAAATAGTCTGAGACGAGACACGCAGACCGTTCCCAGCTGTATTCGGAAAATAAGAGGTTCAATTTTTCACCTTTTGTGGGCAAAGAAATATAAAAAAAGGATTTCATATAAATGGAAACGTTCCCTTTTTGAGCAGTCCATTGTTTGTAGGAGGCGAGGAAATGTTTTCTGGGAGAAGCAAAAACCCTTTTCTGTTCACCACTTAGTCTGTGAATGGGTCTAAATGGCTGGAATTTATGATTTATTCGTTGTTTAAGGATTAAGCAACTAATGTGTTACATTTAAGTGTCAAGCCGCTACCCAATGTCACAGCGATATTAAAGTTAGACCCTCTTCATCATGAAGACAATCACGTTAAATAAACATTATTCAATTTAAATTACAATAATTATTAAGCCAATAATTGACACCCCTGTCAAATGTATACGGAGTGTAAGAAAAAGGCCGTCGGACGTTATTCAGGAAGCAATTTGGTATGAAGTAAATAAATAATTTGACATTTTTACTTAACGTTTTCTTTTTTAAATATTTAAGTGTTTGACGACTTCGACAATTACGCAGCCATTTTTAATGTCCTAACGTAAATTGCGATGATGTAAGTGTGAATTATCGAGACTTGTCGACGTGACGTCTGTTAGACGTATGCTAACGTTTACAATAAATACTGTTGTTTATGTAAGATTTAAAATGCAGTACCCTAGCCAATATGTTGTTTTTACCTTTTTTTTTATTGTTTACATGTTTTTATAAATTGACATTGTAGACTCTACAATGTCAAGTTATAAAAACTTTTCCTCTACAATGTAGAGGATAAGTACTTAACTCAGGACAATCTAGAGAATTGACTGCAAATTTACTAATTTGATTGGATAAAAGTTGTGAGGGTACATACATAACATGACATCACTTGTAATCCCCAAATATAACTTGCTTGTAATCCCCAAATATAACTTGACATTGTAGAGGATAAGTACTTAACTCAGGACAATCTAGAGATTTGACTGCAGATTTACTAATTTGATTGGATAAAAGTCGTGAGGGTACATACATAACATGACATCACGCTTGTAATCCCCAAATATAACTTGACATTGTAGAGTATAAGTACTTAACTCAGGACAATCTGGAGATTTGACTGCACATTTACTAATTTGATTGGATAAAAGTCGTGAGGGTACATACATAACATGACATCACGCTTGTAATTCCCAAATATAACTTGACATTGTAGAGGATAAGTACTTAACTCAAGACAATCTAGAGATTTGACTGCAGATTTACTAATTTGATTGGATAAAAGTCGTGAGGGTCATACATAACATGACATCACGCTTGTAATCTGCAAAGGGTTAGGCTGAGATGTACCTAATAGTACCTTCGCCAGTTATGTTTAAGTTCCATGTAATACGGGACGAGCCTATTGGCATAAACCGGGCACAAATGCCCAAAAAAAAAATTGAAAAATGCCTCATCATCCATATGATTCTAATTATTTTAACTAATTGTTTAGGACTGTCCTAAATTATGTTTATAATCTAGGCTGACTTCGCCAGAAAATAACATAGAAAAAGATCTAATCTGATCAAATTTCCAACCAGTTTATTATCCAGTAACTCGTTTTACAAGAAAAGAATATAGAGGCTGAAAAGTTAATTCATTGGATATTATAAGCATGTCCTTTCTCTCAACTTTCATTTTAATTAGACTCGTAAGGGTAACGTTACGGGTTTCAATGTACTAACAATGTACATAGACCGTAACAAGCTAAGTTACGGTAAGTATATTATATGGTCAACTAGCTGTTGCCCGCGAATTCGTTCGCGTGGAAATTTTGATGCGTTTTTCCAGATTTTCCGTAATTTATTATGTGATACTTAATTTTCCTAAGTATATTAAATGTGTTAGAAGGACGCTAATCTTCTAAACCATTTGCTTTTTTTTAAAGAGGTATGATTCTTTTAAAAAAACAGATCGGAATGTAATGTCAACCAAAAACGAGTGATCAAAACCGGAGCAACAAATCGATCATCTACGGCGCCAATAAAAACCGTCATCTAAATAAATCCAATAAGACATTTGTCTCGAATTTTGCATAAATATGTAATTCCTATCCTTGATTATACAAAGTATACAACAGCAAGCCTTCACCTTGAAAGGAAATACCTAACTCAAAGGTTAATTGATACGACGGCGTCATGAAGTGTCTCTCATTAACAATGAATAATTTACTTCACGTTCCTAAAGTAAAACGAGAACTGTCGGTAGTCCCTTTCACAAATTTGACGATTCGCCACTGGTAGGTACTTCAACAATTGATTGATCAAAATAC
Source organism: Xestia xanthographa (assembly GCA_905147715.2). Classification (NCBI taxonomy): domain Eukaryota; kingdom Metazoa; phylum Arthropoda; class Insecta; order Lepidoptera; family Noctuidae; genus Xestia; species Xestia xanthographa. The sequence continues at coordinate 22,519,349 of LR990653.1, read as the reverse complement.
ACTATTTGGGTATGAAATATTTATAAGGATCTCTAGACTTTCAACTTGAAATTGATAAGAGGTTTTCAGTTTTCATGGAAATTCTCCATTTAAATGAATATTTATTTACATGCCCCATTTTTAAAGGAACTGGAATTGGTAACAAAGAACTTGGTCAGCATTGGATTACGGGGACAGAGAATGTAATTTTTTTGCTAAAATCCTAGTACCTACAGGGTGTAAAAGACCTCATCACGAATCCGTCAACTAAGCATTCTGTACATCAAACTAAGTAACTTTACGCAAAAATTATTGCTGGGAAACGACTATTGTTTTTGGGGTGAAAAATCATTTTTTGTGGTAGAACTCAATTGATGGATTGATTAGTACGGGGGTCGTGGAGGTGTTTAAAGTATAAATCTTACATTAAAAACTTGTATTTAGTAAAAACTTGTCAAAAAGCTGGAACTTTGGCCCCAATATCTCCGTAACTAGAAGGTTCCCAGGTATGGTGTAGAACAAAAAAATGATCGCAATGATGGGGAAAACAAGTGCCTTTCGGCTTCGTTAAGAGGTGTTTTACACCCTTTATATTATTATTTTTTAAATAAGTCACACTAAGCTCCTAATTTTGCCTTACGGTTTTGGGTTTAACAGTGAACCATATCGTCGGTTAGGCGAAGTACAATACAATACAAAATAGTTTATTGCTTCATAAGTTTACAAAAAAGTTTAGTGTTTGGAGCTTCCCTTTAAGTAAGTAATGCCTGTGTTGAGAAGCCCCGCTCTTTCTTATCAAAGCAATACAAATTTAGCAAACTGGGTATTTACAAGTATGATATTATGCATTACAGAAGTTACGATTTAATTTCTTGCTTGCTTGTGTGTGTTTGAAGTTATTATTAAAACAAAAACTGAACCTTTTAATAGCTATCAATTACGACAGGCAGCTCTTGATCAAGGTTTAGATGTGTTGATCGCGTTCACATTCACTGGCAAAATCCACTCAATTACTAGGCTTTTATTATTTTTTGTACTTTATTACTTCCTAAAATTTTTCCGGTAACGAAAATATAACAAGGAAAATTGTCTCCAAAAACTTAAAGGACACGAATTAAGGACATTGTTGTTACAATAACAACCTCTTCAATATGTCATTAAATAAACATATCACGAACAGAAGTCAGGTTAATGGGTACATTGATGATTTCATGTTAGTGGTAGTGTGTCGGTCATCGCCAGAATGTGGGATGTCGTAAAACTAACTATATGTTTGTACCAGGGTTATAGAATCTCAAGGTAGTCGAGGTTTAAAAGTATGTTCGTTGTGGTTCTGGACGACATTTTTTAAAAACAATTTTTTCTGTAATTTGTTGCACTGTTTAATTCGATTTTTGGACGACTTACAGAACTTTGTTACTATTTTCGCTAGGCCATGTACGGAGGGCAGGCTCTAGGAGTAAATGATACAACGAGTGCTGTTACAACACTGCCTTTTAGTTATTTATGCACCTGTTGTATAATGAGGGGTATTAAAACACGAATGTGGGTTTATCACACGAGGCGAAGCCGAGTGTGATAATAGTATCACATGAGTGTTTTAATACCTAATTATGTACAGTTGCATACAAGACTTTATCTACATCCATGATATGAATCCTCCATAAAAGGTTCTGAAACCATAGGGTGTTGCAGTGTTCTAAGAAGTCTATGTAAATTCATGGAAAGTTTAATTGCTTGTATTTACTACAAACAAACCCGTGTATAGGTAGTAATATAATTATTTACATTTTGTATTGTTCAATTATCAAAATTCACAAAGCTTGTATCACTCATTTTTGTAAACAACAAAGTACATAATGCAATACTAATATCCAAATGTCGAACAAAAATGGCGGGATACGACGTGAATTCGAATTAACCTATAAGTTTTTTTTTTAATTACGGCGCTGTGGTAGTGAATCGCACGTGCTAGACGTTCGATTCACTACCACATTCGATGTTCTTTTTTTAAAACGAGTTGCATAATGAAATTCAGTACAACATTATAACACCCGTTTGGGTGTTATAATGGTTATTAAGACACTGGCTGTTTTAATGTTGGCCATAAGCTAACTGTTTCAGATACCTTTATAGAGGATTTATAGCATGGGTGTAGATAAAATATAATAGAACATTGGTTTATATAATGTAATTATAGCTAGTACCTCACAGCCACGAATTTGTTTGAATTTGTTATTATTGGCGAAAATAACCGATTTTTCGACATTGTTCAATTTCACTTATGGGTGTTATTTTTTAGCAGCCGGTCCGGACCAAATATTACATACAGTAGCCCTTCCCTGTCTCACGTCACGTCTTGGTGACAGCTTTTATTTTTAAAAAGCTTTGAAAATCGTCACGCGTAGGTACTCAGAAGCCCGAATGTCTGAGCACCAGTCTTACTAAAAGGGCATGTTAGCCAGTAACAGGATTGTCGAGTCTATAGATAGTCAGATAAAGTGAAGTATTCATTGAACTATCTAGTAACTTTAACTACAAACTTTTAGTATCAAAATATGCCAACTTGATGTAATAACCATACAAGTAACTACGCTTGTATTAATATTTATATTCAAAGACTACTGAGCCAGGAAGTGCATGGTTTTATCGTTATCACACGGTGACGTAATATTTACATTTTACACGTAAGGCAGAGGCCACACGCGGCGTGTGCGTAAAGTTCCACATAACAAGGCTGTCGCACTAATGTGACGATGTCGTAACAACATTTTATATTCATAGGAACCGTGAACACGTTTTTTACGTGACTTTCAGAAATATGCATAAAGTTTTTTATTCAGTGGAAAGTTGTGCTTTTGGAGTTTTATATAATGGTGGTGGCGCCCTTAATTTTGCGCTGGTTTGTTGTGAAAAGATTGGATCTATAAGATCGGGAGAGAAAGTTTTTGTATTAGGTAGGTAACTTAAAAAATCTGTCGTCGATTATATTATCATAGTTTTTTGAAGAGAAACTCTAATAAATTGCCATAAAAAGAAAGTATCTAGAGCAATTTCATGATCACTTATCCAAATAGTAATATCATTTTAACAAATATCATAATCCAAAAATCATATGCGCCAATAAACATGACTGGCATAAAGGGCTCTACCACTTTAATAATAAGGATGACAACGTTATGCAAATCCGTGGTCAGATATAACATTTCTATCCGCCTGTCCGAAACTCGCATCGTCAGCGGAACCATGAAGGGACTAATGCCCGTTTTACGGCTTTCCCCTCTTTTTATGGTTATTTCGGATATGATTGTCGACACTCGTAAAAGAACTTTTCTTATAAACGTTTTCATATGGATCAGCGTTTACGTTATCCTTTCAAGGACTTATGTATATTCTTTCAAATAACTTCTTTTGAGGCAAATTGCACTATTTTGAAAAGGAATATAATTTGTTACCTAATCACACTCCGGCAAAATGCTTAAGTAGTGTATGTAACCCATGAAGTTTGAAAAAGTAAAATGTATAAAATACTTACGTAAGTTCAAAAAGTATTAAGAAAATACAACATCAAATGGTTAATTTGAAAAAGAACACATCAAACCCAAAAATATTTAGTTAAGGCACACGGCATTCCATTCCGATATCAAATTAGTTTCACATAATTATATTCACAACAAATACATCAAGTACAGTTGATTCTAATAGAATTTCCCGCATTGTAAACAAATAAATATTGTGAAATTGACTGATTTAATGATTCTGGATCAAACTGTTTCAAATAGCCAGATTCTTTCAATGTTTGATAGTAAAAAAAAAACATTTGTTCCATTCAACAATTTCACAATATTACTTTATTTACTACGTTGTTATATTCAATAGAAACAAATTCTGTAAAACACCAACACTCTGTTAACATCAATTCACTCGACACGAAAAACGCTATAAATCAGAATTTAGAAAAATTCTAGACTAGGAAGGTAAAAAAATTCTATAAAAAATCATTTTATCATGCTAATGAAATCTAAGTTTAAGAACGTTTCTATTTAATTGACAATCTTCATATGCTATGATTTGTTTCTAACATGTACCACACATAAAATAAATATTCATAAACCTGTTTCTGATGTTATATAACAAATTATGTACCTATTTAATAACCAGAATATACCTACAAGAGAAATTGGAAAAAGCAATTTCCATATAAGCTTTGATTTCATAGAATCCACTTTTCCAAGCATTATAAAATATATAGGTAAGGCAAAGCTGGGAATGAAAACATTTTCATATTTTATTTTGCTGTCAACATTTTTATACTTTTTCTTTTTGTTGGATTTGTTTTATTACGGGATAATTTCGTATGACTGATGAAATAATAAATGGTGTAAGCATGTTCTGGTAAAATGTACGCTATCTCATTATTATTTTAAGTGTTATTCTCCTTTGGGATATATGTTTTATCTTTCTTAATCGCTGCGAAGTATTTTCGTTCATTGACCTGAGTACAAAGTTCATAAACTCTAGGCTTAATACTCCAACTTCTTAGTACTTAAGCTCAGAGCTATGGAGCCCATTTATATAGACAGAGCCGATATTGCTAGAAACTTTGGTTATTTCGCAAAAGAAAAAAACTTTTGCACTATTAGTAGTCCGTAGAGTTTTAATGAAATTGCGCGCTAATGGCTGCTATTAGGTAGTTTTTTTACTATCTCTAATATAAATATTACTTTTTTTATATTTCAACTCTTCTAGCCAGGTAAGGCTTGGACACAATATTGCAGGATTCGGTAAAGTATCAGTATTTTCCACTTAGCCATACTGTGTCTTTAGCTATGAAAATACTTTTTGAAAATTACTATAAAGAGATTACTTTCTTTGAATCGCTATGAGATCGGAAATTGTCTTCTTGAATTAGGCCGTTGTCACATTATAGCTTATGATGGCTGCCAATTTATATTAGGAGACAGTAATAAAAACTTACTTAATACTTATCCCTCTAAATACGTAGCTTTTGACTCTGGCTTTCTAGTTTTCTTTTTAGATAGGTACTCCAATACTATTTTCTATTATTTTCCACTTATTTACTTTCTTTTTTTCACCTACGTTAAAAAGTTAGAATGGCATGTATCGTTACTAACTCCTACTTTCAAGCCTCCTCTGAGACATCCTCGCTACTGCTTTCCCTATCCACCATATAAAACAATCAAAGCATATGAAGAATAGGTACCAGGGAACAATAAACTAGCAGGATCAGGTCAGTTAGTCGCCGGGGACTGTAGCGGTACCTGGGGAGGTCGAGCGCGCCTTGAAGATCGGTGCAATCATGACTGTCTCTGGAAATCACAATCAAATATATGAAATGGTATATTAAGACTAGTTTATACTTAAATTTAAAAGAGTTTACGTAGATTAAAATAACATCACGGCTTTAATCCCCGGGGTTACTCAGAGGTTTAACCCATAGTAATTAACATCCACATTTCGCCCTGAGAGATATTGCTGGTAGATAACCCCAATAACACTTTGCCCGACTTGGGAATCGAACCCAGAATTTCATGCTCAGAAGAAGCGCTTGCGATCACTGGACATAATTTGTATTTCAGAGGCCATTTTCGGGAAAATTGTCTTATAATTTGCCCGAAGTAAAAAATTACTCGACTCCATTTGACATCATTTAAAGAAAACTGGAACACTGTCCTACTGGGTCAGTAAAAAAAAAAATTGATCTAAAATGTCACTAAGTCGCGAAGACTTTCGACTATAAAATATTGTTTACCACAAATAACAAGCGTATAACTTTTGTTTTTGTACAACGTCCATATTTTGATATAAATAATTGGGAAGCCTCTAATCGTGGCAAAGTTCGGCCGCTATCGATCAAAAGTATTTTTGTTTACACCCACACCCCTTGGACGTTCATTGTCACAAGTTTTATGATGAACAATATTATTGGCTTGGTGTTTAGCTATCAAAATTTAATCAGGTGAAAACCTTTTGAAGAGAATCGATCCCGGAACTTCAAGCTTGCTATCTCCATAGTAAGAAGGTAAAGTATCCACGTGTAGTATATATTTAGCACCTCTAATTATTTTCAAATAACATGAAACGTCTTCGATAAATCCGTAGAAAAACATGAATATTTTCCTTATAAAAAGCAATCTGTATATAACACATACCTACTAGCTACAATAAGTAGATTTATACTAAATGTATGTACTTTATTACGGTATTTATTTTCCATTGTAGTCCTTTACAACTGGGTAAATATATTTACATTGAATAAATTTCACACACCAATGCTATTCTACTCGTAGAAAAATAAAAGGGAATAAAACCAGTGCAGCAAAATGCATGGATGAAAAAAACCTATGAATGTACTACTTCTAAGGAAAAAACAAAATCTATAGGACACATCACAAAAACAAAATGGCGGATGGAAATGTCAGAGATGCGTGTGTTTTTTTTTAAATTTATTTGAAATTCGAGTTTATCGAATTAGTTCAGTACGGTTAAATTATGTTCACTATCGAATAGGTGGGGAACAACGCAATAAAATACACTCTAAAAAAAGGAACAGGTCTTCTAAGAAAATTTAAACAGAAAAAGAAACGAGAACATCCTGTTTAATTTAATAAAGCTACGAGCGTACGTGTAATGACTTTACAAGAGAAAATGTTTATATGCATACCTATGTATGTAGGTAAACAAAGTAAGTTATATCATCGTTATCTACAAGACGCTCATATCTCTACGCGCCTCGGGCAAGGCCATCCGAGTTCGGAATGTGAGTGTCCATTATCATACATATTACATTTGTTCGTTTAATTTTACAACGTGAGGTTATCTTGTCTTTATATTAAGTTAAATATAAATTGTCTAAACGATTAGGGGGAGGGTGTAGAACTGTAGACTATGGTGGATAAGAACATGCGATTTCTTAGGGTTTTGAATACGTAGACCCAAAGATCGACCCCACGTAAAATAAACCAAACCTGGAGAACTTTCTAAGATTATCACATTCTATGTTGCTTAAATCAGATGAACAGTAACACACGACGGTTACGCCCGTTTTTTAATATGCCAATGTGTGTGGCTCCCATAATTTATCTCCTCAGATGAAAAATCGGTTACCTACATCCCACCTAACAATATCAGGGTGGAGGCGAAGGATGTGGGCCAAAGCGAGAACGGTGCTAAACTAATATTGAATTAACGCGCACGGAATAATTGCAGAGAAAGTGTACCGAGCATTTATCAGCTGAGGCTAGGGTCACCATGCCTCCATGCCTCCAGGTTTCTCTGTGCGTGTCAGGCATTTTGGCCCCCCATGCGGGCTTTTCCGGCCTTGTCATTTCTCAGGACTTTAAACAAAAAATACGTAACTACCAGCCAAAAAGGAAGATTACGCAAAATCTGTCAATTTTTCAGTGTCATTATTTATATATTTGACTTTGTTGTATAGCAAAAAACCTTTTTTAAAATAAGCTTTAAAAATGCACTGAAAAGAAGAAAATAAACCTTTTAGTAAATGAAAACGAAAAGCTTCCATGAAAGCTTGTCGCGCAAATGGTAAAGGCAAAAGAAAAACCATACACGACAATCGCTCAATCGGTTGGGGGAACTGGTCTGAAATTCAGTTGCAAGATTTGACCAATATAAAATATACTAACAAACTAACTATTATCTAACAAGGCAAGTTAATTAAAAGCTTATAAAAAGGAACTTAATTAAATAAAACCTCTTTACTTTCTGACATAGGTATATTAGGTAAAAAGTTTATTCATTTGTTTTTTTTTGACACCGGTCCGTTCGGACGTAAACATTTTTTGTCTACGACATGGACCGCGGTCCATTCAGATGGACCGCGGTCCATTTGATTTGGTCCATTCAGACTAAACACCCAAATTTTCGGACGTTTTTGTTCAAACGTCAGGACTTTTTAAATATCGAAATGGTAACCCTAGCTGAGACAAGCAAGTGTTTAAAATTGAGTTCATTACCATCACTTTATGTATTTAGGACGCTTTATGTAAACGCAACGGGACCTTATAACTATCTGTATGCTTTTTGTGTTTGTCATAATGGGGAGACTTTGATGTTCTTGCGTGTATTCTTGTTGTTACTAAGTTGGAAAAGGGTCTGGGAAGAATTGGTAGGTAGGTACGCCAATTTCTCGTCTTAAAAATAAATAAGAAAATAAAATGAATTAGATATTTATGTTGTGGCCCAATCTTAGAAATGATCATTTCATGATTGTGCCCAACTATTTTATGAAATGGTTATTGATCACTTCATGATGGTGGCCGACCATTTCATGAAATGGTTATTGATCACTTCATGATGGTGGCCGACCATGTCATGAAATGGTTATTGATCACTTCATGATGGTGGCCGACCATGTCATGAAATGGTTATTGATCACTTCGTAATGTGGCCGACTATTCAATGTAATGGTTATTGATCACTTCATAATGTGGTCGACCATTTCATAAAATGGTTATTGATCACTTCATAATGTGGCCGACCATTTTATGAAATTGAATCTAACATAACCTGCTACATCATGAAGTGATTAATTCTAAGATCTGGCCACGACATCTATACTAATATAATAAAGCTAGAGAGTTTGTTTGAGCGCTAATATCTGGAACTATCGAACAGCCGGATTTGAAAAATACTTGCTACGAACCTTAGGAGCGACCAAATGAGAAACGGCGGATAAAATTACGGAGCACAGCAAGTAATGAAATGTAGGTAGGTTGATATTACATTACTCTGAGTGTTTAATTAACGAATAAACCTTTTAATTTTCATCCATTACAGTAAAAGGGTTCGAAAGATTTTCAACGTAGGTCGTATCTATTCTCAATTGATTGATTGTTAAGCTCTTTTCCTCTTGTTTAAAGCATTAATTACCCTCTTAAACATGTTTATAGATAGATATGAAGTACCCACTTGTGATACCAGCTACATAATAATACCTACTATTATTTTTATCGAGAAAGTAAAGGTCGCTGACAAACCGAACGTGAATATCATTTATTTTAGGATACCACTGAATGGAACCTTTTGTGGTCGAATACTTAAAATAGCTTAGTTTTGTGAAGCCACCCCTAATAGTTGCCGACGACCTTATAGAACTGACGTCATACTACGGATTTGTAGAAATAGGGGAATGAAAGAAAGCACGGCCGAAATGGAAACACAAAAGGCAAAAGTCGATGACTTTTTAGGTAAAGTCAGTTTAATAAATGTGTTTTGAAGTGTAGATGAAGATCATATCAACTAGGAAGTATTGTTTGAAGGCAATAACTGGGTTGAAAACAAAGATGACGACAAAGAGGGATGTATAAAAGAAGTAAAAAGAAGACATGGTGTTCTAATACCAAATACGTAGGGATAAGGATATGAAGATGATAATGATTAAGTAAAATAATAATTTATGGAATATCTAATATTGTAAGACTGATCTAGATATGTATAAAAGGAATGCTAAAGCATTTGACTATAGGTAGAATTAAGTAAAAAGTAATGGTAGTGAATGATTATGCAGTACCTACGTAGTTTCTAGCTCTTAAGGAAGGCTAAACATAATCATTTCAGTAATTAAATAAGTAACGATATCGTCAATGTACAAAATAGTAAAGTAGCAAGATTTTATCCGTATCAATCCTTTATAAACTTACAAAGGTAGAACAATTTCAATTCAGTTCTGATACTGACTACAATTGGTTTAGTTACACCTGAACCGAGGGTAGTGCGACTGTGCGAGCAAAATATGATTTGGAATGGTAAATCAGCCCACCAGTGTTGCTATTCGCAGCGGTTGGTCCGTGAAATCGAATTGGCTCACTGTCAGATACGAAAATAAGCAGAATATAATATCTTGTTCGTTGAAACGAGAATCCGATATTAAATTGCAGGTGTGTTGTATGTCAATGAATCATAATAATTACATGTAATAAGTTAAATATTTAAGCAAGAATAAGATGCTGCTGTAGAAACAAAGTGTGTTAAATATTATTTTTGAGTACATCATCTGTGTAAATTGGTATTAGTTCGAGTTGAAATTATACATGAATATCACTTTGATAATCTCGGCACGCTTCGTTTGGTATAATCAAAGTATTCTACACGGAATTAAGCACTTCTTCGGTGTAAAGATAAGTTATATAATTCATTAATTTCAGGGAATTGTAATTTGACACGGGTTTTGTTTATTACGGATTTGTCTTGTTAAATCTCTACCTTCTAACAACAACAACAACAGCCCATAACGTCCACTGCTGGACATAAGCCTCTCCCATGATGGGAGGAATTTGCCGTAATCTCCACGCTTGGCAGGCGGATTGGAGATCGCAGTGATGAAAGACTAACAGAAAACGCTGCTGCCCATTCTCAGGTCTACAGAGGTGCAAGGTGTTCTGCCTCAGACATTAGTCGCCTTATACGACACCCGTGAGTGTAATGGGCCGGTTCTATTCTACTCTGCCGGATACCACACGGCACCTACGGCTACCTTCTAAATACATACTATATTTCACCATCCAATATGTCACTTATCCCTCTTGTAACATTATTTCTATAATTAAGTAAGTAATAGGGCTTTTAAAAATCAACATTGTCTATGAGTATTAGGGTTTGGGAATTCCCGACAATTTCAAAGTCCCGGGACACGAGACAGCCTACAAACAAAGTCCCGGGAATTGCCGGGACTTTGAGACTTAAGAAAAACATTTTTTTAGTTTTTTTTTTGAGTGGTAAGCCTTTTTTGAAGAATTTTAATTGAGTTAATTTCTGGTGAAACGGCTGATTTAAGAAGGCATTTTAAAAAGGCTTTTTTTTGTAAAAATCAACATTCATTCAACAGAAAATTAAATTTTAATAACCGTAACGTTAATTTCAGTCTTAATAATTGCTTTATTTATTTATTTTAATCACACACAGATTCCGTTTTAAGTAGTTAAATCTTATAGTTATAAAACGAACTTAGTTAAAAATCATACAAATTTTTAATAACTTGACTACTATCTAGTAATTCGTCATTGGTCATAATCACAACATTCAATAATATTATTAAAACAGACATAAAAATCAGTCTTCTAAAAATCAACTAGGTAACACATTATCTTTGCTGATTTAATAAAATAGGCATTTAAAAAAATCAGAGCGTCAACAGCTTTATCCGACAATCTGTTTCTGATTTTTGTAATAATGCACCAGACGAGGAGAACACTCTCTCGTTTTCAACAGATGTTGGTTTAATTGTGTTTAAGGCTATGAATAGCTAGGCTAGGTTCCTTCAATTATTTGAAAATAAAAATGATTACGTAAAAATAACGACCATCTTGTCTCGTCTCGAGTCTCAACCCGAAAGTCCCGGGACTCGAGACAACTAAAATTACGAAAAGTCCCGGGACTTCGAGACACGAGCCGTCCCGGGACCCAAACCCTAATGAGTATCCTTGAAATATAATGCTAAGTCACAGCTTTGCTTAATCAATATTTTAGACAGATTATAGAGTTCATCTCACGTCAAGAGTTAACTAATTAAGATCGTGTTACAAGACAGAAAGATTCTTGAAAAGTCTTCATTCCTTCCATCATCATTATGAAACTGATAATTATTTTAGAAACAAGTAACATTTAATTAAAAGAATCAAAAAACCCGACTGCAAATTCTATAATGTATTTATATTTTTGCAATGTCCTTTTAATTTCCTTCATTTTGATACCATACTCGAAAGGTGTGGGTAAAAAAAATAACGACTTTAAACCGCCATTTTTTTTTTAACATCTATCTAAGGACCCTTGGCTTTTAAGGCAAATCTAATGATACGTCGAAATCCATCCAGCCATTCGGAAGATACGAGGTTATTAAGAAAAAATTACAGAGAGAAGAAAAGAAAAACAGAAGAGAAAAACACAATACTAGGAAGTATTGTGTTTTTCTCTTCTGTGCAGTCGCGTAAAAAGCACAACCTAGGTTTTTCAATATAAAACACTTATTTAATACGAGGGCCATTACGTCATTATTAACAAAGAAGTCAGATCGCTCACAAAACCTAACGATGACAAATCTGACAAACTATTCTCAAGTATCGGAAACTTTATACTCCGAAAGAAAAACTTCCGCCTCCACCATGTTATGTAGCTCCACCAAGCGTCATTGATACAGGAATTATTTTTATGAATCAGGGCGAGTCTCCACACCCGAGTGGACGCCGGCGCACCTAATAGAGCCCAGATCCTGTGCACTGTGTGAACCGGCCGCGCCCATCACACACAATCACACTACGTGGACTTTAGTTCCTACATTGATCTGCAGCCACGCACACATACACAACACATACGAATACGAAATTTGAAAGAGAAATAAGGGGGATTCGGTAGCAATGTCCAGTTAGAAGTTGGTGTGTGAGTGTGTGTATTCTTGCAGCTAATGGTGGAAGTTGAGAATCTGAATAGAATGTGATCTATGCCGCGCCTGTTTGCACACACAATCAAACTATCTGCGATGTCGCTTTTATTGCATGAATGACTGTTTGATAGTACTATAGTTTGTTGTAGATTGAATTTGTTATATGGAGTGAAATGTGACAGAATTACTTATTTTGATGGATTATATTGAGGAATGAAAGTATTACCAAAGACTGAAGTTTTGCCTAGTACTAGGTTGTAGAGGTCAGATAAGCACGGTAAACTGTGTGATAGAACAGGTAACACTAATAGGAAATGTTGATCCCACTAGTTCTTTGCTTTTGTAACACGTTTTATCGTAGGACTAGTGGAAACAAAAATTCCCATTAGTTCTACCATAAAATTGTGTAATAGAACTAGTGGAAATGATCCCCTTGTCGACCCCAGCATAGTTGAAAAAAAACTAGGCAGGTGATGATTGAGGAATGAACAATATACCTATGCTAAATCAACCGCAAATAAATTCGATGATGATGACTGTGGCTCAGCTGGGGCTAACAATATGGCAAGCCCATTATTCAGAATTCCATTATTGAGAGCAGCGGTGGCCCAGTGGTGGCGGCCCCGACTTACGAACAGAAAGTCGTGGGTTCGAACCCAGGCAGGCGCATTACTTTGTGTAATTTATTTCATCACCACTGCTCTCAAAACATCATGAAGAAACCGGCATGTCCTAGAACCAAAAATTCGAAGACATGTGACATCTACCAATCCGCACTGGGCCCACGTGGTGGATTATATATAGCCTATTCCCTCTCATAGAGAGCCTGTGTCCTGTGTCCCAGCAGTGGGAACATTAATAGGCTGATGATGATGATGATGATGATTATTCAGAAACCAAGTACGCAAGTCAAGCTTTTAGGCTTGTATGAAAGAACCGCCACTGGTCAATACCTAACTGTTGTGTGAATTAGGTATTAAAATGATAAAAAAACACTATTTAATACCCCAAACTAAAGCTCGTATCAAAAGAGAAAACCTACTTAAAAAACTAGATACCAAGTCTCCTATTCGATTCGTCCTTTCTACGTGCACGTAAAAAAGCAACAAATCTCCCTGGGCAATTCAACGTAATCCATACAAGACAGCTAGAATCCTATTTAAATCCAAAGGAGATAGATGACCAATTTTATGATATCTAGGATAGCTATCGATTTACGTAGATATCTACTTTCAGTCTGTGAATACGGACAAATTATACGAAAGGGTGTCTACTTACGAAAGGGTGGAGAAAAATGGTTCATTTGAGGAATTGTTGGAGCCTATACTACCTCAGATTAGCAACTCTATTTGTGGTGGTTCAAACTTTGTTTGTAATACTGTTAGAATAAAGTTCTAATCAGCTTGCACTACAAAGCGGTTGTTACGTCAGTCACTGCGGCCGAATAGTGCGAAATGAGTGGTTTTTATTCTTTATAAAATCAAATTTTCGTCTTTTGGAAAAAATAAAAAAAAATATAAGACCTGCTTTATAGTTAGTTCAGTTAGTATGCAAAGTTTCATGATCTAATTTGAAGTAATTTTTGAATACCAGCGGTTTATTGTTCGATTTGGAGGTAACTTTGGGTTTTTTTTCTATCGAGAAAATTTTATGATATCGTGTTTTCACCAAACTTTAATCCTCAAGACCTAACTTTAATCCTCAACTTTACCATATATTTATTTCAAAATTAATGCTGCAGTATTGTAGGCGTAACGGAGGATCACGCTAAGCCATTTGAGGTAGTAAAGGCCCTTAGGGCAAATATACAAAGTTTGGCGGTAGGGTAAATTAACATGGGGTAGTGCTGCATCCATGAAATTAAATCATCATCATCATCTGCCTAGCCTTTTCCCAACTATATTGGGGTCTTCCAGTCTTCCATAAAATTAAATTTAAAGAAGTAGTCAGTTGTTCTTTAGAAAGGACATGACCTATTATAATCTACATGAATAAGACAATGAACAGTTTTTTCTTGATCGCTCTACCCTAAAACGATATTCAATATCTACTGTTATATTATTAACTATAACAGTATTGAATAGTCGACAATAGATTTTTTGCCATGTCATCGATGTACGCATAAAAGCTTTCTCTTGTATGGTGGTATTTTATTTTCAATATTTTCATCATATTTCGGGAAGCCATTTTCTTCGTATACTATTTAAACTAAAATGTTGATTTGCTTGCATATGGTAATTATTACCCTAAAAACACTTGGATGTGATTTCGAAGAACTATAGTTTGTCTAGTTTAGTACTCTATACTAGTTTAATTGGCAGCAGATGTTCCAATATTTGTTCTAGAAGGACCTTGTTAGGTACTAACGTTATTTTGATTACTGGTATAACACTCGAAGGTCGTTTGACATACTACCTATTGTTTAAATATCACAATTGTATCTATATTTATTTGTAGAGGTAAACAACTAATCCGTTTCCGAAAATTCATTCACTACTGGTAAGATATATTATCTCCGAGAGTAGGTCCATTATTTCGGAGCATAATGTGAGCGAAGCTGCGGGAAAAACCTAGTATTTAATCTATAGCAGAAAGCTAAAGATGCTTACTTTAACTGTTTACCTCTATCTATTATCTTATTTGAAGGCCAATCCCATGAACTAGTAACAGTCTAATATCGTACTATACAGAAATGGAACAGATTACTAAACACAACATGTTCTAAATAAAGGACACACGTAAATTTCAGCTACAAAAATACAAATATTACAACACATTTGAGTCACAACACTACGTCCGTCGACGTAATAATAGTCTAATGAATGAGCTGAATCATTACCACAAAGTGGGCTAAATGAAGGAAACACAACAGGATGGAAAACTTTGCAATAATTCCGTAACTTCACCTACCGCAGTTAAAACGGATCACTAATTGATGCTTTATCAGTTCTGTCTTGAGGTTGCAGTGGAATTAATTTTTATTCTGTTGGGTTTAAATCTTGCTACGTAATTAAAAAGTGCTGTGGCTTAATGATATTCTCAACTGCGGCTTACCATATGGCTATTCCTATTACCTATGTGAACGCGCCAAGGGAAATAAGACGAGGTTATTAGGAAATGCAAACAGTAGCATAGAAGTAGAAAATATATAAAACGAAGCTTCATTCTAGGAAAGTGACTAACTTAATTGAATTGAAGGTGCAATGAAAAAAGTTACTGGAAGAAAACAATGAAATTGAAGAGAATAAATTCAATAAAATACAAACACATTATGAATCAATTCCAAAACGCATTATAATAAGGGACACCTTGGCGAAATGATTGACGCTTTGGAAGGAAAATCTATACTAATATTTTAAAAGGTAAAACTTTGTTTGTAGGTTTGTATATAGGGGTGTAATCTTCAAAGCTGCCGATTCGATTTCGAAAATTCTTACAGTAACAGGAAGCTGCATTATCCCTGAGTGACATAGGCTACATTTAAAACGATTCTGTGAGTACATTCCATACATACAGGAGCAAAGCTGCGAGCAAAAGTAATAAAAATTCCGATGGTCAGTAAAGGAACGTAACACTTAATCCAATCTTTTCATTGTGCCTACATTAAGTTGCTATCAAGGGATATTCGTAGGAATGGATATACGTAAAAGCTAATGAAAGCTCTCGTCTGACCAAAAATGGCTGCTTTCGGGTCACGATTATCGGTCAGTTACGCCTATCTAAATGAACATTTGTGTTGCTTTTACTAATAGCAGCAATTTATTATTAACAGATAACCTTGTGGTTCTTACAGGATTATTTATTTGCTAATTAAAATAAAGGCGGATTATCTCAATATTTTCTCACAATATTTTTCTTCTTTATTAACTTCCACTGCTTCATAATCTTTTCCTTCATAAGTCTTTGTTTGATTTAGAATTCCAATTCCTTTAATTTTAATAAATTGTGTGTTTTTGTATTTGTTGTGTATTGTTTTTTTGTTGTTTGCATTTTCCTAATTTCCTAAACGATATGCTTCCGTTTTCTTAAACGAAAGTCTGACTCACCCATTAAGGTTACTTAGTAACAGAGAATTTCACAATTAGTATGAACCTGTTGTTTAATCTAACACCTACAAACCTAAAGTGTGTTAATGTTAGAAAATTACCACGAATTTGAATTGTATTCGAGTGAACAACCGATTATTGTAACGATTCTCTTTCCTACAATTCAGGTTCGAAGAATTTATTACGAGTAATTATTCGATATGGGATTGTAAAATTATATGCGAACGTGATGTTTGAGTGTTGGGCCACTCCAGTTTTGTTGATCTTTCTTATATTCGCCGAGTATTTGCTTAACAATTATCGAGAATAGTGAACTAGTCTGAAGCGTATTGCTTTCAACGGTAAGTGATCGGTAAACATAAACTGCATTAGTCTATTTACGTCATAAGAGACGTCTGTACAATGATCACGTTCAGAAGCAACTAGTTTAAGTTGACAATGGTGTCAATTCTGTTGTGCACAAGCTAAACTTAATTTAGGCTATTGCTATCTTTTACTAAAAGGCAGTGCGCGAAAACGACGGCTATAGCTATGAACTAAGTTAGAGATGTCGTGTTTTTAGTCGACATGTTTTTACGTGCACCCTACATTTGTATGGAAATATTAGTTTGAACTAAATTTGACAGCTCTAAATTACGTCCGTCTCTTTCTCGTTTTGTTAGAGAGAAAAATACAGCAATAGCCTAAATTAAGTTTAGTTTGTGCACAACAGAAACGACACCAATGTTCTACTTATAAATTTTTAAGTCGGACTCGGTACTGATAACTGCCTTCAAATGGTATAGGTACTTTAAACTACTAATGCAATATCACACAAGGCATGCAACAAGCCCTTTCGCCCAATTTCTCTCAATCATCTTTTTAAGGTGTGCGTACATAATAATATTAGCATAAGCATCCCATAGAAATTGAGAGTTATTACCGAATACAACTGTTGACTTTAATGTACAGTCCCCTTTCACTTTGGACCTATCATAACATCGTTAATGGCTGTCTAACCCTTCGATGTTCCACATTTCTACTGGTACTCTAATTACTCTAAAATATACAACTACTGTCATTAATGCCGAATTTAGTGAAACCAATAGATATTAAGAACTTACCTATGTTAACTACCTATATTCTTGCAAATAAATGTATCATTCATTCATTCATTGCAATGGGAATCAATGCACTTGTGTGCGTGCACGCACCACCAAATTTATGTGTGTGCTAACTGATACTAATCGATGATAATATTCACACGTTCGCTGTTTAGTGGTGGACAGGAATGAAATTTTATTTAAAAAAAATTGTTTTTTTTATTCTATCGAAAATATTATCGATTCTAAACCATCTCTGAAAATTTGGTCGGTCATTGAAATCTAACCTTGTATTGTCGGTATGACCCCATTTATATCCCCAGATATTATAGATGATCATCTAATGCGTTCGGGTAATTCCCGGGTTACCGTAGTGTAGTGCATCGGAGTAATTATTGCCAGCTAGGTATTACTCATAATGGCGTTCTGGCCGTTTAGGTTTACATAGATAACAATAGCGTTACTATGGTCATTATTAGAAATGGAAACAGAAGGACCTTTCAGGCAGCCTTTACTTTGATAAAATCAATATACTTGAAATAAGCTCTATAGGAGAAATTACAATCAACTTTTACAGTACAAATGAATAGAAAATACATCAAAATGAAGCAAACGCCCAATTATTGTGTTAACAACATTGGAATGAGCTTTCATGTCACGATACCCAAAAATCATTCGATTTCTATATTCAAAGACGTCCCTTTGCCCTTGTTTTGTTGAGAGTGGAAGCTGTCAATAATCATGTAAACGATACCGATGATAATTATAGTAAAGACCGCCATACATTCAGAATTACGAATAAACACAAGGTAGAAAATCTAATATTACCATGGCTTGCACAATCCATATGTGCCAATACAAGTTTCATACATTAGCAAGCCTATGACTAAAGCCTAGTCTTGAATACCGTAAAAGGTTTCCCAAAGCCTTGTGAGGCGGGCGCTGTGGACTTACAATTTACTACAACAGGCATGGAAATTGATTGGCCCGCCAATTTATGATGTAACGGCATCTGGTCAAAGGCGCCGGGGAAGATCAATCGCCTTTATTGCCGTGAAATAAGGGCTATTGTTTGTGTAGTCATGGATAATAAGATTATAATGGAAGATTTTAGTCATGCTTTTGATCTTTGAAGGGTTCTACAGATGCTGGTACGTAGTTGAATTTTTATTTCCATGCGATTAAGCGCGGGGCAATAACCTTATCTGCTTTGATAGTAATAATAATAATGATCGGAACTGGTAATATTTACGCTTCTCCCAAAAATGGTATGTATTCGAATTTTAAATAAAAGAAGAGCAAGCTAGCCTAAGAGCTCAACCACATTTGCTACCAAATCTACAATATCACCAAGCCCAATAAATTTCACATTTTTGAAACAGTTAATTCTTAAAAAGCAACGAGCCTTTATTAATAACCTACCTAAAGATTAATACCCGTTCATATTCAATTAATGGGTAGTACAAAACACAATGTCCATAGTGATCAAGTGTGGACAGGGATAAACCGAGTATACGGCGGTTATAATGGTTGGATGGGCGTAGTCCACGACTCCACGTGCTGAGTCCCTGACCCAAATACTCCGTGATGGTCTTGCCTGCAACGTGTGTTTACCAAACACACCGATAATATATTTATTTTCGTCCGTGGACCGTGATACAGAACTTCAATCTCTCTAATGAATGGCCGATAAGTCGGATTTCGAGTAGTTTCGTTCAGATTGGAATTTTGTTTAATGAAAATGTATTGATTTTGTGTTTAGAGGCGGAATTCTGTATGTATATCGACTATATAAAAATTAAGCTTGTAAATGCACTGAAGTTTAAATAGATTTCAGATGTTTAATAATGAAAATGATGATAGCATTTTGATGAAAACACAACACTGCACTGGGAAAAATTACGTTTAAGAGGCAGGGGACTAAGAATACTTCCCTGTGGAAATCTAAAATATTATGTAATTTTACTTTCATCTTTGTCTTTCTATTTGTGATTATTTTAACAGTCTTGTTTTACAAATGGCTGTTTCGAATGATAAATTAATTCAAGTCCAATATTTCCAGTGAATTTCACAATAACTTTGTACTTGCATGTCCCAAATGAACATGACTACGGCCACTATGTCCAACTAATTGTTTGTAAGGACTAATGAGTTGGTAGTGGCCGTTTGTTATTTCATAAATGCACTTATGGTGTGTACTGAATAATTCCACAATCATTTTGGCAAATGAAGCTATAATTGTGTGAAATATAGTGAGAGATTTCAGGTCCGTGGGGACGAAATGTTTTATGTTACGAATAAAGCATTTTACTTTTTGAATTATTGATGATTGCTGGTTGTCATAGTTGACGGAACGGGCGGACGAATTTATTTGATGACGGCAGTACGAAAATAATGCTTATTTGAAATTTTCTTTGACAAAAAATAAAAACCGGCCAAGTGCCAGTCGGACTCGCGCACAAAGGGTTCCGTACCATTTTCTATACAACAAAACCCCCCGTAAATATTTATTTTATTCTGTTTTAAGTTTTTGTTGTTATAGCGGCAACAGAAATACATCATCTGTGAAAATTTCAACTGTCTAGATATCACGGTTCATGAGATACAGCCTGGTGACAGACAGACGGACAGTGGAATCTTAGTAATAGGGTCCCGTTTTTGCCCTTTGGGTACGGAACCCTAAATAAACAGTACTTTAAATTATTGTTGAAACGTAAATCTTCCCATTTTAATCCACAAGAGGTTTTCAAAGGCCAAACGGCGGCTTTTAGTGGCTGTCAACTATGTAGAAGTTCCAAAAGTACTTAGTTATTACTCTACTTTGGCAAAAGATTTTCGGGGTAAACTTCGTCGTTGCTAAGAGAAATAAAACTTATGTTTTCATTTGGCCAAAAACACTTACCAAAGTTAGTATTCATAAAGGAATATTGGTGTGTAACATCTAAAAAACAAGAAGGTACTGTCATCATCTGCCTAGCCTTTTCCCAACTACGTTGGGGTCGGCTTCCAGTTTTACCGGATGCAGCTGAATACCAGTATTTTACATGGAGCGACTGCCTATCTGACCTCCACAACCCAGTTAGTACCAGGTAATACGATACCTCTTGGTAAGACTGGTTGTCAGACTTTTTTGGCCTCTGACTACCTAACGACTGTCAAAGATCTACAAATGACAGCCGGGACCAACGGCTTAGCGTGCTTTCCGAGGCACGGAGGAAACTCGGTATGTAATGGGTGGTCACCCATCCACAGACCAACCTAGGTAAGCACGTTGTCGTGTTATTATTTAGCCACGAGCTCCTCTGTACTAGTGGAATTATTTCTATGACTGTGAACGTGTCTGCAAGTAGACACGTCACTAAATTATGGCATAAGAAATAAGCATTTAAATGTCCTTTAGACGGTCCAAGTGATATTATGCGTATTACGAATGTATCTGAGGTTTTCCTTGCTAGTGGAGCAACTTAATGACACATGTATGATCTTGGTAAACTATGAGTCATCAGCAGACACTTTTTATTCTAGTAAAACTACAAACTATAAAATACTGTGGCATAATAGAGGTGTTAGCGAGTCACCAATGAGTTCCGTAGTAATGTAATTTAATTATGGGTAATTTAATTGTGTAATTCAAACAAATGGATCGTTACTTACAATAATGACAGAGCTAGAGCAGTTTAATTGTATTTATATTACTACTACTTATAAAGATATCCAATTATAGCCTGATGATGATGACTTTGCCTTAGAGTCCTGTGCCCAGTTGTATTATGGTAGGTCAGGATGATGTAATCGCAAAATATGTCTAGAAAACCATCCCAGTGACTAATCTGGGGGCACGGGAGTGCCGGGGGCCAAGACGAGCCAAGCGAAGCGCAAGGGCACTACTTACCTTTTCTCGAAGCGTTTCGTCGTTTTTTTTAACCCTTATAACTTGGGTCTGGATTATACCAGATAAACAAAACTCTCGGAATATGTTATCAATAGCAGATTTATTAAAAATATAAAGTTTCAATTGCATAGGTCTTATACTTTAGATTTTATTTATATCTAGATTTGACCCTGTTTTCGCTACATTCACATGGGCGTAAGGTGAAAAATGTATCCACTGTTCTACTTTTCTGTTATTCTGTTAAACAATAGTTCTTGCAGTAAAGAAACGGCCAGGCCACATATTTTGACTACGGTGCGGTGTAGAGTTTGTGAAGTTAGACCTTGTAGAATTAGGGCGTGTAGGGTTAGAAGCTTGGCTCTACATGAGATCTGATAACTTTTTGACAGTGCGAGTCATATGGTATCGTCTTGGCAACATTTTACACAAAAATGTTTTTGGTGAGATAATAATTTTATGCTACAAATAGGAAGCTTGGAATACATTAAAAAAATGGGAAAAATAGTTAATTTAAAATTAACACAGGCAAATAATCGATGACCGACCACATAATTATAAACGAAATTAAATCCGTAAGTTTATTAGTTAATTAATAATGACCATCTTTGGAAGAATCGATTTCATCAGTTTCCTTAAATCTTAGACGTCGAATTAATTCAGTTGTCACAAGTTGCAAATGACGCCCACTTATCTCAATTTTCATTGGCGTGGGCTGTCAAGGTAGATAATATGAAAGATAGGTATAATATAAAGCAGGTCTATATTCTTCTAGATGGATGATAACAATGCTCACCAGGGATGGGCAATATCTGTATTATTTCTTGTTCAGGACAGATTTTTTCTTCGAATACATATTTCTCAAAACATTTTTTAGTTTTTAGTTGAAAGTAGGTCAAATTATCAAGATTTGACTAGCATCATAGATACATATAATTATGACCAATATATGCGCATCGAAATTGTACCAATTCTTACCAATCAATTAACATAATGTCTTGAAATGATAAGTATGACATATCATTTCACCTATTAGGAAGGAAATTATACATTACTCCTATTTTGCATTCTACAAACCATTGTAACAGTTCATAAATGTATAAATATTCTAAAAAACATATCTTTTTGCTTTTCTGGTAGTAGCATTCGAGTGTCAAAATCAAAAAAGTTCGGGATCTTTTATTAAATTTCTTTGGTGGTATTCTATACACCGATTTTGGCCAGGTTACTGTAAATCTTACTAATCTTACTTCCTACTAAAATTATAAATGCGAAATTTTGTGAGGATGGATGGATGTTTGTTAGTCTTTATCGCGAAATTTCTTAAACAGATTTGGATGAAATTTGGCACATAAATAGTTTATACCCTGGATTAACATATAGGATACTTTTATAACGATACTATGATCCCGTGGGATAGTTACCGAACTTCACGCGGACAAAACCGCGGGTCTAAGCTAGTTTGTTTTAAACCAAACAAACCAACCAACCCTACTGCTACCGAGTGTCTTAACGAAGAAATTTTCCATATTAAAAATTTTTGATCTTATACAGACCGATTTGTTACTAAGTATGTAGTAACAAATCGGTCTGTCTAAGATCAACATTTTTTTAATAAAAATATTCCCAACGTATACTTTTATCACGATAGTATGATCCCGTGGGATAGTTACCGAACTTTACGCGGATAAAACTGCGGGCATAAGCTAGTTTGTTTTAAACCAAACCAGCCAACCAACCAACCCTACTGCTACCGAGTGTCTTAACCCTGACCCACCGGCTGTCATCTTTGCTACTGTTCGCCCACGACCCGCTAACTGGACAGACTTCAATGTATTTTCCTTTTTAGTGTTTAATAGATGCGAGATTGTGATATAAGAATGTGGAATAATTATGTTGTTTTCTTTGAATATTGCGTGGTGCGTCATTTGTAACGTAATTTTGTAAGGTTACGTTTACATAAATTAAGCAATACTCAATGCTGTTGAGGTTTTATTGAGTTTCTTTGTCAAATCATCTTTTTTTGTTCTGTGATAAAACTATAATGTCTTTTAATTATAATTTGTTCTCAGTCGCTGTTGTTAATGTCCTTCCAAATCAAAATATTAAATGACGATGCCATGGAAACTTACAAAAATTCGAATCGGATTATACGGAAAAAGCGAGACATACTGAAACTTGTACTGCTATTGTGTAAAATGTAAAGTCACAGTACAGGTACTGCCGTTCATTTATTTAATTCCAGATAGTCCAAATATCATTTTGGTATTATCGTTATAAAAAGTATCATAAAGTCATTAATAAATGGCCAAAAGCTCGCTCTACTTCATGACCTAAAAACAGAAAACAATCATCAGCAAAAAATAGTGAGCCAAGACATCTGCTATGCCCCTTTAAATAAAACGGCGTAACAAAGTGACTAATACAACATGTTGATACAGATGTTTTACCTCTCTGATACCTAAATAAATAATTATACATTTTAATTAATTCAAGCTATGTAGGTTAATGTCAACCTGGAGTTTGATTAGGTACAATCTATTTCCATTTAAATTAATTTATTTTAAGCTACAGACTAATAAAATACAATTATATACAACGAATGCAATAGATATGCAGTTATGATGTATAATTTATTAATAATTGTAGTGTGATTTGCATGAAAGCTCTATAAACGTTGATAGAGCTTATTAGATGCAAGTTTGTTCAAATTAACAACATTGAATGCTATATTTAACACATGTTGATACAAATCTACTATCTTCTAAATTTTAGTTATGATCGTATTGAAAAGGTCATATCATCCCTATTAACATTAATATATCCCCTACCTGAGATATAGTAAAGAAATAATCATAAAATTGTTCACGTCTCTATCATTTTGTTGTAAACCAGGGTGACATTTAAAAAGACGTTTTTTTATGAAGAAATATAGTTGATATTGGTACGACCAAAAGTATACAATAAACCAAATATGCATACGCATTATGGGGTGGAAGTGGCGAAGGGTGTGGGGGGACCAATATGTAGGGAGGGTGACATATAAAAAGAGGTCTCCACATTCTGTGAGGTTTATTAACCCTTCGTATTGTTATAAATTGGGTATTTTTTCTTCCTTTTTGTGTCTATTACTTTCAGGGTCTTTCGAATAATTTATTACATGATCAAATTGTTAATTTCGTGTCTCAATACCAGGAAATAAACAACCAAAAACTGTCAAAGCAAATAACCTTACTAGAATAATAAAAACTCACGACAAACAGCATACAGATAGCGTCGGTACACACAGATAAAAAGATAAACAAGTGAATCTGTGCGACCTTCGACACGCCGCCGTCCTTATCACTAATCTTACACAATCGCGATCTAATTCATTAACAAATCCCTAAAGGTACCTACTTACGTCAGTAAAAACAATATTATCCCTCGATTCAGTAATCCGATCACGTGCCACACACACGGGGCCGACACACATTAACTTATCATTAACTCGATTAACTTATAGGAATAAACACTGCTTGTTTATACACACCGTTAATTCGATATCAGGGTGACATATCCCGATGCGGCACGATAGGGCGAGGGGAGCGGGTTCGATACGAGCCGACGTTCGGACGCCGCGCGGGAAACTCGGGAAACGGGAAAATGGCGGCAAGCGAGCGTGCGTCGAGCGTGGCGGCCGCCGGCCAACTAAACCCACACACTGATAACGCGACGACACTCCGCGGAAAATGGAAAACAATGGAAACGCGACGTGTTATGGTTATTTCGCGAGATAACGGTAATGAGATTATACGTGGTTTGATTTAGTTGTTATATAATGTGATAAGAATTCCTTTCGCTGCTCCAGTTTGCATCGGATTAAGCACAGGAGTTGGGAAAGAGCCGTATAATGGAGTGGCCATCATGTTGCAGCACTTGAGGCGCTTGTAACGTCTGGAGTGTTTGTTGTTCGATTCACTTCAGCTGGGATTTAGTGGGGTCGATTAAAAATGCAATTCCTTTGATGTGTTTCGTTGCTACTTTATGTGTTCCAATTTTATGTTAAGTATGGCAATTTTATGGAATGTTTATGTCTCATAGCCGCATACTTACAACGATGATTTTCTATTGTACTGTTAAATGGCTCGTTAATCTTAATTGACATACCAACACTTATTTCAACATTTTCTGTGAAGGAAAATGCTTACTTATTTACCGCAAAACAAGAAAATTGTTACCAATTATCTATCCAAACACTAAACGCCAGTACTTTCGAAATTAAACAACATTTAATAGTTCTTCTTTAAACCGATGTGTTTAGACGTGTTTAGCCCTTAGATTCGCACGTCGTCGGTCGCGACAGGAAGCCCCCAAAATAAACTGGAACAAAATATCTGGAAATAAACTCGACCGAATCCACTAAGAGTTGCTAGAGAAAGTTGGGCAAACCGTAGACAAATCATGAATGAATGAGTGAGTGAAGGAGAGCAAATAAGTCATCTTTAGTCAGTTTAAATTTCTTTCAAATGCTTTCGATGTTTTCTTCAAAAGTTTTCGGTGTCTAAACATTGTTTAATGATAAAATAATAATAATTATCTACAATTTAGTTTGCCCATTGAGACAGACTGTTTTCATGTCGTTGCCAAAACGAAGAAGTAATTATACTATATTTTAGTAAAGCTATTATTGTTTACACGGTTCTAGCCAGTAAATTTTAGTAGGTAGGTACTAACTAAATGCTCACACTGTATTCTAAAGACTACCTACATGTGCCCAACATCTATTGAGCATGAATTGCATTTCAATGGTTTTCCGAGTAGAATTTATTCGAGTTTCCCTGTTGTAAAAATGGCTGCTCCCAATGGAAATTGGCAAAGTTTGGGAGGCTTGAAGTTAGCTAAGGGGTTGAAGTCGTAACCTAAAGCTATCGTCACGCAAAATGATCAAAATTGTTTAATATTATGATACCTTGACCTTGTATGAAATTTGTCATATTCAATTACTTATAGGTACATATAAAACTCGTAAAGAGGTAAAAGTTTATTTGTATGTTTGCATGTAGGGGGTATCTTCGGAACGGATCATCCAATCCAAAAAAAAATATCACTGGCAGAAAGCTGCATTATTTGTGGGTGCTTTGGGCCACAAATTATATTTATACCATGTATATTAGTGGAACTATCACATTTTTTGCAAAAGAAGTCGCGCGCGACGTGTTAGTTTAATGATAAGCTTTCTGAAACTTCCTATAATCCGTCTTCAAAGGGAAACAAGATATAAATCTGAAGGGCTACGTACCTACCGATCTGTATGGCAGGTAAGTAAACCGTATCCTCACTTACCTTTGGTAACAAAAAGAACAGAAAAAATATCCAATAACGCTACCTGGAATCTATGTGTAAAACGAGATTTTATTAGCTTCTCCTTTTAAATGGGAAGTGAAAAAAAACAAGTACGACGAAAAACTACTTCAAAGGTAAAAGGGACAAGTAATACCATATTACCGAGAAATTATAGTATAAATTTAGGGCACCATTAACTCTTCAAATCTCTACATTATAATTAAGCTTTTGCAGCATACAAAAAGCAATTCCGCCATATTTCTTACTGCTCCATAAACGACTGTCAGAATGACAGCCAACAAAACGAATGGCGAGCTAATTAGAATTGTACATTCATTAAATTCGTAACGCGTACACAAAATGTACAGAAATGCAACAAAGGTTAAAATAAATTGGTCTATTATTGCAGTTGCCGCGGCTAAATTAGCCACATCCTATATATCGATGTCAGAAACATGACATCGCATTCGGTCACCAAATGAACTGCATTATTCATTTCAGATTCGTCTAGTTTCACCAAATTGCGACCGATTTTACTCTACTCTGCTACTCATGGTGACTTTTAATGTACTTACCTACCACGTGCAGTATTTAATCTGGGTGGGTGATAGGGAAAAGTGTATTCGTCATTTTGATAAATTAATGATAGGAATGTCCCTCAAATATGGATATCAAATTCAAATCAAATTCAAATTCTTTATTGACATTTTACAGGTTACATAGATTGTTTGAAGCCTTGACAAGATTGTTTACCTGTATGTCAGGAGTCAGCGCCCTCTCCCATTTTATTTGGCTTAGATACTAATGTCAACATAGGAATAGACAAACATATGTCAATCCATACAAACCATTAAAAAGCGAAGGTAACTCAGTCTAACAGTCTGTCTGTCCGTATGTCAGTCTGCTTGTCTGTTTTTTACCCTTTCACGTCTTAACGACAACGGAATTTCATAATAAAGCATACACTATGGTCATGACATATTAGGATATTCTTTTTTGTCCTAGGGCTTTAGCGTGACGTCATAAGCAGTATTATTGTAACCTTATTCCAGAGTAGGAAAGAGATGGACCTGTAAAGGAAGTTCAGGTCCATTTCTTTTGCAATAAGTAGGTGCAAAAGCTATAGTTTTGATATCAATGTCTATGCATGACTAGGTATAAAATGTTTTTTTCCCTCCCTACTTCGTGTAGGGTTTTCCCTGCATGACCTTCTCCTGTCAATATTGTAGAATGTAACACGTCATCGTGTCAACTTTCCAAGGCCCTATACATTCACTGTAATATTATGGAAGACTATCGAATCTTTTCTACGACCTATTTTACAATATTGTGTAAAATACTGATCAACGAATGTTTCAGCATTCATGGGACGTTTTCAATGTTGTTACGCGACACGGAAATGAGTGCCTAAATATTATTGCTCTCTTTGGTTGTCAGAATTTCAATGAGTTGAAAATTCAACCTACACAGGGTTAGTTTTCAATGAAAATTCTAGATATCAAACCAAAAGTGCATTTTAAATATTATTGTAGCAAAATATAAAACAAAATAATAGCATTCATTTGAAAATGTCCTAAAAATTTCCTAAATCATAAACTTATTGGGAATCAATGCACTTGTGTGCGTACATGCACCGCCAAAGGAGACAGTTTTTTTTAGGCCCTTTTCGGTGTTGCATAAATATTATTCATATTACACCAAAAAAAAGTAACCATTTTATTATAGTAATAAACGAAAGATTACACAGAAATGAAACCGGAATCTTAAAATCATAATAAATAAGTTATATCATGATATTTTTTTGCGAGTCAAATCATTCCTGTTGTGATCAATGTTATTTGACAGAAAATACTTACGTAAATAGGGGCGTTTTTTTCCGTTTACAAAACAAAAGTACGGTATCCATTGGTAATAATATCTGCTTTAATTCTATTAGAAATAGAATATAACATAAAAATAAATAATATTAAACTGTGAGCTTTTTAATGCTATTTTTAAAGGTTTCCGCTAAAATCTTTTATATGGTATGGAAAATCATCATGGCACGGAACGTTGTAAATCCGTCTTTTTGGTGGTTGACAGACAACTTCATTTGACTGTTTGACATTGGTTGCATTCCGTATTACAAAATAATCGCTCACAACACTCACATCAATATTTTGCGTTCCGATTTAGATATCACGATTATGACAGCTAAGAACTGTCATCAATTCGGAACGCTCGTGAACGCGTTGCCAGTGATCATAACCCTAATCACAAGACCTATTTTTGAAAATGGAAGATAAGTTGGTTGACCTATCGACTCTGATAACTCAGATTTTGAGATAGAGAACGACGATTCGTCTAGTGATGAAAAGGATGACGAAAGTGTTTATATTAGCGTATTTTGCACCCGGAAAAGATTTACCCCTTAAAAAAATACCACGAATTACAAATAACATAGATGCAACGATAATTAAATATAATGTATAGTTAGATGCGAGTCATAAGTTCATAACAACCTGTCAACACAACTGTCATTTTTGACAGCGCTCACGGTGATATTTATTTGGAGCATGGTCGGTGTAATCGCAAAATGACGCATGTCATGACGTCATCTATGACGATTCAAGGGACATCGTTATTGCGCTCACGGTAATTCGGAACGGGTTTATGGACGCTCAAATCGATTACAGCCTAATTCGGAACGCAGCTATTTTTACTCAGTTTATTTCGATTTTTTTTAAAGTGATTCTGCGATTTATCCGCATAAAATGAAAAAATATTTTATGAAAATGGCATCTGCTGGTCGTTGTGTCAATTGTGCAGTAAGATTTCAAGGTAATGTGCGAATACAATTACTTTCTGACTGCTACAGACGTGCAGCAACTTGTATGGTTATTGTTAGATACACGTTTCCATTTTCGAATTTCTCATCATTCCGGTTAGACATGGCTTAGCTAATATTACCATTGTAATCTAGAAATTATAAGGAAGAAATCTATATACGTTTCATTAATATCTGCTACAATTTATGGGGTGGCCTGTTCTCCAAACAAAAAAAATTGACTCCTTTGTGTGTGTGCTAACTGCTACCTATCTAGTTGTTGAACTGAATTGTGCTGTTACAATATCCACACGTTCGCTTTTTGGTGATGGACAGGAATGAAATTTTATTTAAATAATGTTTTTTTTTTCATTAAATTGAAAACATTATCGATTCTAAACCATCTCTGAAAATTTGGCCGGTCGATCGTTGAAAACATTCCCTGTATGTATAACAACGTACTCTTTAATTTAGGCTTCACCTAATGTTAGAGAAAATGAGCGTTACCTATTCTAAGAATGTTCGAAGATATAAAATTTATGTTCGACCATAAAATTAACAAAAAAATTACGTCACCAAAAATGAACATAATCTTTCCGGTAACATAATATTCGTAATTCAACAGTAATATATTAACTAATGTCAATTCTTATGACCTTGGGTCATTGCCATCTACCAACGTGCACACGGTGAACTCATTCATAATCATTGAATGTTATAATGTAATTTGCATACCAATGCGAGCCGTGTCGAGCGAGCTCTGATTCTATTATAGAAACTAGCTGATACTGCTCATGCTTCGTAAAGGAGAGGAAATTAAAGAGGACATTTTAATGCATTTAAAAACTTTAATCAATCAACTTAGAGTTCAATTTCTGAGTAGTCAGCGTCTGTCTCGATTTTTCCCAACGGTTGGCTTCCAGTATGAAGCTAAATACCAGCATTTTACATGGTGCGACTGCCTACCTACAGGCCTATTACGTATCTTTCTGATATCCAGTGACTATCAAGCTTCGGTTGCACACCGAAATTTGATGACAACCGAGAATGTCATAATATTGGTATTAGGTATCGCACTGAGTGGATATCACTTTACGGTGACTAACAGCCCGTCTTTCACGAAAGCCACTTCAAACTCAGTTGTCATCAATTTGATGTCCACTATGCTCACATAATCGCAATATTAGAAGAATCGATACGAAAGCGTCTGTCAAAATGAGTTACGGTGACTATCAGCCACGATGACAACCAATGACCATTCGATCGCTACTGGTCATACATAATACGAAACTAACCTTTTGACAGTTAATTGATGGACACTGAGCCCAGTTACTATTATTTCGAGCTGTCAACAGAGATACGTAATAGCCCTACTGATCTTCATTAGCCAGTTACTGGGCTATACGTTTTTCTTGGCATGACTTGTCAAAGACCTTATACTTAAAACTAGACAGTGTACCAAAAATTTTTGTTTAGCTAAAATGATTATTGCCTTACTCAAAGGACAGCTATTTTCTTAAAAGCGGTAGCTAGCTAAAAGCGGTCCGGGCGAGAGGGCTCCCGCTGGTAGTGTGTCCTTGTCTGACATCTTGCCAGCTCAACTAACCATAGGGTTTGATAGAAGTTATAGAATTTTTTTTTTTTTTTTTTATGTTTTACCAAAACGAACAATTCTTAAACAATAGAACTTAAATCAATATTTTTATAGTCCATGTAATTAATAATCAGTTCGTAGTATTACAAAAAACCGGCCAAGAGCGTGTCGGGCCACGCTCAGTGTAGAGTTCCGTAGTTTCCCGTCCGTCACAATAAGTGTTCCCACTTATGAGTTTAAAGGTGGGTATCCATTAGGTAAAAATGCTTCCATATACGAATATACTACAAACTTAGTCCAGAAATTATTTTGTACAACTTTTTGTCTTTTTCGTACAAAAACTGTTGTTTCCATCAAGTTCAAAATGATTTTCCTAGAAAGTCCTTATAAAGTTCTACTTTTCAGATTTTTTTCATATTTTCTAAACTTATGGTTCAAGAGTTAGATTGGGGGGGACACATTGTTTTTTACTTTTGGATCGATTATTTCCGAAATTATTGACATTATCAAAAAATGATTTTAGAAAACCCCTATTCATTTTTAAATAACTTTCCAACAATATATCACACGTTAGGGTTGAAATTAAAAAAAAAATCACTTCCCACTTTACATATAGGGGGGCTACCCTAATAAAACATTTTTTTCCAAATTTTATTTTACCACTTTGTCGGCGTGATTGATATACATATTGGTACCAAATTTCAGCTTTCTAGTGCTAACGGTCACAGAGATTAAGCGAGGACGGACAGACGGACGGACGGACGGACAGACATGGCGAAACTATAAGGGTTCC
Organism: Xestia xanthographa; assembly: GCA_905147715.2. Classification (NCBI taxonomy): domain Eukaryota; kingdom Metazoa; phylum Arthropoda; class Insecta; order Lepidoptera; family Noctuidae; genus Xestia; species Xestia xanthographa. The sequence goes on along the minus strand of LR990653.1, from coordinate 22,487,417 downwards.
TAGTTGACTACGGAACCCTAAAAAAGAACATTAAAACTGAGTTAACAGCAGTACTTAAATGTTTGGGCCTGGTAACACTAAATGCAAGATGGTGGTTTGCTCATTGGTTGTTACCTCATTAGAAAGGGACATACTACCAACGGGAGCTCTTTCGCGCGGACCGGTTTTTGCGCCATAGTGCACAGTCTAGTTTAAGTATAAGGTCTTTGTGACTTGTACGTTGACAAAAGAGTTAGGTAATGCAGGCTAGCAACCTTCTTACTACTTTTATAAATCCGAAAGTTTGTGAGGATCAATTTTTGTTATTCTTACACGCAGAAACTACTATTAGAACCTTTCGCATTTATAATACTATTGATTATAACCCTTTTTTTCGCATTTATAATAGTATATTAAGAAGATTGCTAGCCTGCATACTCAGTAGCGAAGGGTTAATTTTTGTAAGAGCCGGAGTACACATGCTATCTTTAATGTACGTACAGGGTGTAAAAGACCTCATCACAAAGCCGTCAACCAAGCATTATGTACATCAAACTAAGTAACTTTACGCAAAAATTATTGTTGGGAAACGATTTTTTTTTGGGGTGAAAAATCATGGTTTGTGGTGTAACGCACTCAAAACATTGTGCTGACGGATGGATTGAATATTGCGGGGGTCGTGGAGATGTTTAAAGTAAAAATCTTACATTAAAAACTTGTATTTAAAAAAAAAAACTGTCAAAAAGTTGGAACTTTGACCCCCAATATCTCCGTAACTAGAAGGTAAGTGTGGTGTAGAACAAAAAAAATATCGCAATGACGGGGAGAACAAGTGCCTTTCGGCTTAGTTAAGAGGTGTTTTACACCCTTTATTATTTGTCTATAGAATACTGACTATGCCATTTTCAAAGGGTATCCGGAAGGAATCGACTTGTATGGATCCTTCGCCACTGCTGGATACCCAACGCTTTTATTGACGTACGTCGGTTCGCTGCTTCACTAGTGGTTGGTCTTTGGTTTTACTGACTGGGTTTGATTTCCAGGTATCAGTGTTTGAGACTTATTTTAATATTATCATCTTATTCATTTGGCATTTGAAATGCTTTACGAGGTCCAATAAAATCTTGATATTTGTAAAGCTATAAATTCTACTGGTTCTTTCATATTTACGTCAATAAGGAAGACAATGTTAGTTTAGTTAAATATTCTATGCAAATAAGTATGCCGATCATACGTTAATATCAATCAAGAAATATGTTGGCTAAACAATTAAAACTGGAATCTTTATTCCAACTCTTCTCTTTATTCCTCTCCATAATAACCACAGCATAAAAAATACTTCAACAAATTAAATTAGCTCAATTAAATAAGTAATAGCTCGACTGCATTGCCAACTGACTAGTATTGATTCAACATTTCCGCATGAAATGCTATCTGGTATCTCAGTTATGTAGTCAACTCCGTCAGTATTGGTCGTATCAGTAGCCTAGAAGTCGGGAATCAGTCTAACTTTAGGATACCGTATCCGTCTAGTCACAAAGAACAAAGGTTACCGACGTAGCCCGAAGAATTGCCAAACTTAAGTGGCAGTGGGCAGGGCACATTGCTCGCAGAACGGATGGCCGATGGGGCCGAAAAGTTCTGGAGTGGCGACCCCGAACCGGAAGACGTTGCGTTGGAAGGCCTCCCACTAGGTGGACCGATGACCTGGTGAAGGTTGCAGGAATCCGCTGGATGCGAGTCGCACGGGACCGGTCAATGTGGCGACACTTGGGGGAGGCCTATGTCCAGCAGTGGACGTCTTTCGGCTGAAATGATGATGATTATGATGATCCGTCTAGTCGAGTTGCGGAGATTAAATGGCTCCCTCTAGGCGAATATTATTAATCGTACGACGGTGATTAGACTGGAAACTCAGCTATCAATGTGTATCCATACGAAACTGTTCGGTTACTAACCGTCTGACAACGCAACTAATGGTGGCAATGAGGGAAAAATATCTCATAGGAAGAGATTTTTGCCTACCTAGCTTTTTCAAAACTATGTTGAGGTCGGCTTCCAGTCTAACCGGATGCAGCTGAATACAGAATTGTTCGGTCAATCAAGCTATATTGGTTTACATTTTACAATGTAATCTGCATGTTAAAAAGTAAACCAAATAGCTTGGTCGACCGTACATGAAGCGGCTGCCTATCTGACCTCTACAACCCTGTTAGTGCTGGGTAATACGATAACCTTTGGTAAGACTGGTTATCAGCGCTGCACTGACTACCTGTTGCGACTGTCAATGATCTACAAATGACAGCCGGGACCAACGGCTTAACGTGCTGTTCGAGGTATGGAGGAAACTCGGTAGTAATAAGTGGTCGCCCATCCACGGGCCAACCTAGGCAAGCGTGGCTTAACCGGAAGATCGACCCCGAGCGGCTGTTATTGTTTAGCCACAAACTCCTCACCCTTCATTTTTTTATATTTAAAATATTAATTCTAAGATAGAGCCCCTTCCAAAAATTCAGTCGCTAGAGTTTAGGCAAATTCGTTGCGATCCTATGTTAGTGTGCATTGTTCATGCAGATACACGCACACACGGGTGCAGATCGAGCGTAGTGATCGCCTAAACCATTTTGATCCTGTAGACGATATTATTTTATGATACATAATTATAAAGTCAGTACGGTTTAGAAATAAAAGTCTGGAATGTGTGTCTACTGTATATTTATCACAATCAAAATAAAAATGGTTTAATTTTGTATTAGAAGAATTTAGATACATATAAACATTTTACAAAATGATAAATAAAAGTGCGAGTTGGACTCGCGCACTGAGGGTTCCGTACAAACTTTTTAAAGGACAAACTTAATTTTTCTGGATCTGGGACTTTTGCGCGAAAAACATTTGCGCGAAGGACACTTGCGCGAACCCATTTGCGCGAAAAGACAAATGCGCGCATGGACTTTTGCGCGATTGGACTTATGCGCGAACGGACTTTTGCGCGCCTGGACACTTGCGCGAATGGACTTTTGCGCGATTAGATATATGCGCGAACGGACATTAGCGCGCCAAGATACTTGCGCGAATGGACTCTTGCGCGAAAGGACAGTTGCGCAGATGGAAACTTGCGCGACTGGACTTTAGCGCGACTTAATGGCCACTGAGGTTCACTCTGTAGAGTAAACATAACATACCCCTGTTATTTATACTTGAAGGTGGTTTTTTCTTTTGGTTTTTCTGTCATGGATGTCATTTTCATGGTTAAGGAGACGCTGATAACGAAATGAGATCAAAATGAAAATCCAAGATGGCGCCGAGGAAAACTTCTGTTTTTTCTATCATGGGTGTCATTTTTATGGTTTTCGGGGTCGCTGATTATGAAAATGAGGTCGAAATGCAAATCCAAGATGGCGCCGAGGAAGCATTAAAATGAAAATAATCAGCGACCTCAAAAACCATGAAAATGACACCTACGTTGGAAAAACCGAACATTTTTCACGGCGCCATGTTGGATTTGCATTCGACCTCATTTTTGTAAACAGCAACCCCCAAAACCATGAAAACGACACCCATGACAGAAAAACCGAAAATTTTTTTGGGCGCCTACTTGGATTTTTATTTTGACCTCATTTTCGTAATCAGCAACCCTAAAAACCATGAAAAGTACTCCCATGACGTAAAATCAAAAATTTTCCTCGGCACCATCTTGGATTTTCATTTTGATCTCATTTTCGTATCCAGGAACCCCTAAAGCTATGAAAACGACATCCATGACGGAAAAAAAAAAATTCTCGGCAACGTCTTGGATTTTCATTTTGACCTCATATTCGTAACCAACAACCCCAAAAACCATGAAATCGACACCCATGACGGAAAAACAAAATTTTCTCTCGGCGACTTCTTGGATTTTCATTTTGACCTCATTTTCGTAACCAGCAACCCCGAAAACCATGAAAACGACACCCATGACGGAAAAACCGAAAAAAAATTCTGGCGCCTTCTTGGATTTTCATTTTGACCCCATTTTCGTAAACAGCAACCCTAAAAACCATGAAAACGACACCCATGACAGAAAATCAAAAAAATTTCCTCGGCGCCATCTTGGATTTTGATTTTGAACTCATTTTCGTTATCAGCTATCCCAAAAACAACGAAAATGACACCCATGAAGAAAAAACCGAAAATTTTCGTCGACGTCATCTTGGATTTTCATTTTGATGTCATTTTCATAATCAGCGACCCCAAAACTTACTTACTTCTACATTATATTAATACTAGTATTTGCGTGGGTGCGCGAGTTGCGTGCAGCTCGCTTTTTGTCGTGTTCTTGAGAAGTATTCCTTACCATCATAAAATTTTGAGAATCCATAGGAATCCTTAAAATAATTGGAAAATCCGTTACAACTACCCCTATATCAGTATGAAAACCCTTAAGAACCCCTAAAACATTCTAAAAACCAATTTAAAAAAATATCACCTATAAAAAGAACCTTATTTAAAAACTCAAAGTTTGCTTGTCGTCGCCCTGAGTTACGCTTCACCCACTCAACTTTCGTTACGCTGCGGAGGTCGCCGGCTCGCTTCGCTCGCCACCTCCCCCCCCTTCGCTCCACTCGGTCTCGCAGGTTCGCTCCACTCAGAACCTACCTACCACCAGACAGGTTTCGACGCCTACTATAATATTTGTTCAAGCACCCAATGGCTATCTCTGACCGTTACGAAGTTATAGCCCTTTTATTTTTAGGGGAGGTTGGGGAGGGGAGGATACCCTCCGTTTACAAATTTAAACGCTCCTCATTAATAATTTATAGTAAAAATCAAAAAGCCGCTACGTGTCCTAGTTTCCGAGATACGATGGGGGGAGGGGTGAAGGGGGGGAGAGTGGGGAGTTTTGAAAAATGATTTTGACTAACGCGTTGCCCCTATATATGAATCTGGAAAAAACTATGTTTCAAGTCTCTCAACTTCCGAGATCCGCCTAAAGGGGGGAGAAGGGGGACAAGTAGGTCAACTATTGAAAACTGGTTTTTACTTTCCCGAGCCTCCTCTATATGAATCCGTAAAAAACAAAAAATATATTACCAATCATAATAAACAACCAACGTCAAAAAAAAATCTTATCTAAATATGTACAATCAAAAAGTTTAATAATTTTAATATAAATACTGGATCGAAATGTGGTAGTCTGCGTATATCTCGGAAATATATTCACGTAATAACTCGGGAGCGCTTGCGAAGCAAAGTGATACGTGCTCACGCTGGGAGAGCCCTTTCGTTACTGACGGGATCGGGTTTGCGCGGTCGATTATATAGTTCACTTTGCATTTAATTTACGAAATGAAGTTATTGTTTATTTATAAATTAAAATTCAGATTCTAATAAAGGGCTACCTTGAGATTAATGAGTAATTTTTAAATTTTCTTTAAAGTGTTTCTAAGGTATAGAAAAAAATACCCTTTTGTCCCGACGTTTTCCATAAATTAAGTTTTTTCAACATTTTTTTTCTTCTATATTTCGTATAGAAATCAATAATGTTTTCCCGTATGTTACGAGTAGACCATATGTTGATGTTATTCATATTTTTTAATATTCAGAATATTTTGTAGTTCTTTGTTCAGAGAACCACAAACATCACTCGCTCGTTACTTTTGCGGAAAAGGGGTTTTAAATATGGGTGATTGCCATTAATATATACATTATTTAAAACAATTGTTCCCGCAGTCGACAAGAATAAGAACCTGACTCTTATAATAAAAATAAAGCAGGTTCAAATTCTTCTTGCCTTTCTCACAAGGAGTGATCAAAAATGTTCAAAATGACTTAATTTCTTATAAGGACCCTTTACGACAACCAAGTAACTATCATTTTGTTTGACGACCTAACGTTGATAAAGTTTAAAGTTCCACACAAAAAGAAACGTGGGACGAGTTGCAGAACGAAAATATTTTTTATTTTGATTTTCTTCAACTCGTCCCAAATGGGCATGTGGGACGAGTTGATGAATTACTCAAATCACCACAAAGGATGTTGTTGAGCCGTCAAAACAAAAGCGATTGTCATTAGAAGTGCGTTACGTAATTAGGGTGCAGGTTTACCGGGCTGAAGTTTGTATGCGAACCAAGTAGCGGGAAACAACACAGCTAATTTGTAATACATGGGAAAATGGTACAACGATGTGGAATAAGTAATTTCTGATGAGAGAAAGTAATAGTGGCCATTAGAGTGGTTCCCATAGTGTTTGCACATCATTATTCAGTTCAAACCTTGTATGAATGTTTAATGGAACGTATGTTTAAACTCACATAGATGATGGGATTCCGGGTCGGTTGAATGAGTTCAATTTGATTAGCTATTAAGGTTAAACGTTACAAAAATGCGGTTCCTGGCAGGAAAAAGAAGCACTATTTTTAATTTTTGAAAGATACTGACTACCTGGATTTTCATTATGAAAAAAAAACAGTGATTTATTTATTTACTAGCTTCTGCCCGCGACTTCGTACGCGGATCCTGTTGCTTATGCCAGCGACAACGGGGTCGTCAAAATCGAAGACCTCAAAACGTCTGATGTGGAATTTTAAGAGCCCGGGGACGGGAATACAACGGGATGCGCGAGACGATTCGAGACGTTCCAGATCTTTCATTTTTGTAAGTCAACAGGATGCCCATCAGACTAAACATTTTTATAAGTCAACAGGAAATGCCCATCAGACCAAACAACACTTGCTGAGACGTCATTCCTATGAGTGCTCATCAGATTGGACAACTTTTGCTAAAACTTCATTCCTATATATATGTTATAGTGTAGCTGGGCTCTTGGAGTTACACATCAGGTGTTCCAGATCTTCAACAGAAAATGCTCATCACGTGGAACAATTTTTGCTATGGTACCAATTTTGTATCTCTTATAGTTCAGCTGGTCTGTTGCGGTTCTGCATCAGGTGTTTGTTTCCAAGATAAAAGTCAACAGGAAATGCCCATCAGACCGAACAACCTTTGCTAAGACGTCATTCCTATATGTGTTATGGTGTAGCTGGGCTCTCGGAGTTCCACAACAGGTGTTCCAGATCTTCGATTTTTATAAGTCAACAGAGAGTGCTCATCAGATTGAACAACTTTTGCTAAAACGTCATTCCTATATATATGTAAGTGTAGCTGGGCTCTTGGAGTTCCTCATCAGGTGTTCCAGATCTTCAAATTTATTCTCTCAGCAGAAAATGCCCATCACGTGGAACAATTTTTGCTATGGTACCATTTTTGTATCTCTTATAGTTCAGCTGGTCTGTTGTGGTTCTGCATCAGGTGTTCAAGTTTCCAAGATAAATTATAGCCTATATCCTGTCCACACTTAATACCTATACAACAACAAAAAAATCATTCAAATCCGTCCAGTAGTTCCGAAGATTAGCGTGTACAAACAAACAGACCCACAGACAAACAGACACACAGACACAGACAAACAGACAGATTTTTTTTTTTGGATTCGTGCTCTATTACTGTTTCTACACCCCCTCAATTATTTCTTTTTTAATATATTCAATGTACAGACACAGTTTTTTTACTGTTTTATTATATGTATATAGATTATATGTATAGATATAGATAGATATAATATATATAGATATAGATATAGATTTATTCAGTCAGTAGTACATACACAAGTTACATTTTTGTTGGTGCCAACATAAACTCATTAGAGTTTTACCGTGCTAAATGATTAAAAAGTAGAAAACAAGAAATGCAAATCTAATAAAGGACTAAACCTTAGACAGCAAAGGCGAGCAATCTCCCGTCAAAGAATTACTAACGAGGATCACAAATTCATCTGCAAAAGCAGGTGATTATTACAACTTTCCCTGAAACCGCCTTCTCGGATTTCGGAAACCCATTTTTATACAATAGATGTTAACAACTTAGATAAAACGGTACGGTACAATGAAAGGACTCATTAACTCAGTAAATTGAAAGATTTCAATCTTACTACTATTATACGTATAAATTATACGTATAAATGTGAAAGTTTGGATGGTTGCATGGATGGATGTTTGTTACTCAATCACGCCAGAACGGTAGAAGGATTTGGATTAAAGGTAAATGGCGAGGTTGGACCCACGTAATTTAAAAAACCACGGAGCACCGTTCACGGTCTAGTTTATAATAATTATAGTAAAGAGTTTATCAAAGTTCTATATAAAAATATTGAGTTACAAGATGATGGGAATTAAAACTTACAAATGATTTTAATTTATATAAAAATAAGTCAACGTGCAGTTTCCGAACGCAACGTTTGACATTTACCTTCTTTCAACTGAGAAATGGAACGTCACTGTCAAATTTATCTGTGGACATAGTCCGTGGATCATTCTATTGTTTGTTTGTATTCAACGGCTACGTGGAATACGGATAAAAGCTATTTTATGGCATTCTACTACTAAATAATAACCAATAAGTCCGTGCCTAATCAACAATAAGTTAGGTTATAATCTTCTACCTTTTATATCTTTTTTCTCCCAACTTCTATAACCTACTTTCAATTTGCTTTTTTGTTAGTCTTAAGTCGTTCTTTAACTATTCATAATTTTACGCTACCCCTGTCACTGGGTCCCGAATTACATGCAATCTCGCCATTCTCTTTTAGCACAGAGATAGATCATGGTCTGGAATCTTTTTTATCCCGGACGTACCATCCCGTGGGCAATGTTCGAACTCATTGCGGGCGAAGCCGCGGGCATAAGCTAGTTCACCATAAATAGAGCAGATTAGCTGAACCCCTCTGTCCGCTCAAATGATCCAATTTGCCAATTGACTCTGGCAACCTACGTAGAAAGATGCAAGGCTAATTCACTATGCAGTTTGTTACAGATGCTCACTAAATGTATCGTGTGGTGTTTGGTAACGGGCTCATGTCTGTCGCGAGTAGGGGATTCAATAGGAAAAGTGATGAAGATCTAGGGAAAAGCCTAAAGTATGACCTCGCCCTATAAAGTATTGAAAGGTGTGGATGAGTCCGCTGTGAGAATTTTGCCCTTTTTTTTTTCGGATGGGAAATCATCAAATGACTCCTCCCGCTCTGGGCGGAGCAGGAGGGAGTGTCAGACTGACTAAAACCCATCCATGTTCCTTCATCGCCCTTTGTGTTCCGGGGCCACGGTATCTCTTTCGAACAGTCCCGCAACCCCGGCAGGAGAATTTAGCCATCTTCCTTAGCCTTTTGTGCCATCTTAACTTCTTAAAATCTGTTTAGTAAGCGTCCATGTTTCGGCCTTGTATGTCATAGTTTATAATTTTTGGCTACTAGTCCCTAAAAACGTCACCCAGCTTACGTAATGCCGCCCAGCCCAGTTGTATGTGTCTCAAAGTTTCTTTCTGAGACAATGTTGTCGACAGTAATATTACCAGAGACATTCTGTCTTAAAAGCTCATAGTTACTTTACTTCTACCTACACCAGCTATAAGTACGAGACAGCTCAAGTCACGGTGAAAATATTGACCAATCTACAAGATTGGTAGTGAACTGTCTGCCCTGGGTGTGCCAGACGTACTCAACAATCGTCACTTGTTCTTTTATTACAACCCATTCGTTTTATGAAACTTACACTTAAACCTAGACCATATATGATTGTAATTCCTTAGTCCTGTGTGTTATATGTGTGTTATTTCATGCTGTACATTTAGCAGAATAGTTGTGTCCTACAACGCGGGAACCAACACCATCGGTCAATCACGGTAATCTTAGCACATGACTAGCTTTGCAGCAGTTTCCATCATAACAAGCGAAAATAATCCCTAGTATAATCCCACAGAGCACTTTCATGAACAATAATGCGATTTGATTAGCCATTGTGTTGGGTTGTCTGAAGGCCGGACGGGTGCGTGCTTGCCCTGTTATTAATTTAACCGCAACTCTAATTAATCTTGTCCGTTGCGGATTCCCGCCGCACTATACGATTCGAAGTGGCCACATTTCAACCAAATTCCCACTGACATGACTTGTATTACATAAAGCCTGCCGGACGATCTGACAACCTAAATTAAATCGTGTAAATGTCATATTAAACTATGTTTTAGCCTGAGCCTGCATCTATTTTGTGTGGAATGTAGTCGGTTTATGGAAAAGTCGTGGTTAATCGTCCGTGAACAAATGGCAAGTTAAACATTGATGGCCAAAGTGATGTTGTCGATTGTTTGTCTGCCCCAGTGACCTTTATTGTTATTTGAAAGACAAAAGTTCACTGATTTTATTTTCAGCTGTTTTACGCCGGCAAATGTTTTTGTCACAACTCTACCTAGGTATCTATAGATTCGCGTTTTTGGATTTTTAGTTTCTTACATCAACATAAAATAAATCCAATTTTATCATCTAATAAGAATGAACCTTACTTTAAAAGTCACTTATATCACAAAAGTTGCTTTCCAATGGTTATAAGGATATATACCAAACTACCAAAATCATATAGGGAACTGCCAATCAATCGATTTAATACAGCGTTATTCAGAGGGCTTATAGACAAGACATTTTATTCTGTGAATGACTATCTTAACCTTAAAGATTCAGGTTGACATTCTCCTATTATTAATTAAGTGAAAAATTATTGACATGCATACAACTGACCGCCGTTAAGCCGTGTGGTATCCGGTAGAGTAGAATAGAACCAACCCATTACACTCACGGGTGTCGTATAAGGCGACTAATGTCTGAGGCAGAACACCTTGCACCTCCGTAGACCAGAGAATGGGCAGCAGCGTTTTCTGTTAGTCTTTGATCACTGCGATCTCCAATCCGCCTGCCAAGCGTGGAGATTACGGCAAATTCCTCCCATCATGGTAGAGGTTATGTCCAGCAGTGGACGTTATGGGCTGTTGTTGTTGTTGTTTTGTTGTTGAACCTTACTTTTATTAGATTTAGAGTCAAATGTAACTTTATCTTTAACAAAAAGCACGACAAACTCCTTTTCGGGAAACAATCAAATGTATCGACGTTGTACACAAATACCTAGTAGCGTCCGTACATAGGTCTAGGTAGGTCTTCTCCAAGGTGTCACCTCTCCGGTGATCTTCGATCGTTACTCGCAGAACATTGCACATGTTCGCCACCGACGTCGGCTTACATTTCTGCAGCTTGTATTTTTGTTCCTTTTCTGCGGTAGGTATAAGTGAGCAGGTACCTAGTAATATTTATGTGAGTTAAGAAATTGAAGAACACATTTTTTTCAACAAGTCTTATCTTATCACACTGTTATGAATTTACGTCGGCTAGTAACCACCTAGGTCGTTGTCGTTTTATTACTAGAAGACATTCTTATTCTTATATGTCGGCGTCAAATTGTAAAACCCGTCAGATTGTAATCTGTCTAGTCAGATTGTAAACTGTAGAAATATTATCAACTGAACATACGGCTTACAATATGACGCATTATTTTTCGGCAGATTATAATCTGTCGAAGTGAAACCGTCGAATTGTGAAATGTATGTGTAATCGGTGTAAATCCCTTCATTACCATGACTTTCACGAATAATCCAGAGCACAAGAATTCAACAAAATATTTCAATACTATGAACTATCACAGAGTTGCCGCAATATGAAAAAATATTATTTTCTCATTCACTTCGAGAGGCGCTTTCACGGTACATTGTACATTGATTGATCTAGCAGCTGGAGCATAAGTGAGGAAAATCAAGTGTCATCGGATATACTATTAATAACTCATTCAATATTCGACCTATGATATTACGCGAAAAAAGTGTAATTTTCCTGGAAAAATCCCTGTAATTTCGCTCCTTTTGGGCATAACCTTACTTAAATTTTCTAGGCCTCAAAAATTTGTTTTTGTTTTAGACACTTATAAAGAAGGTATAATTATCATCTAGACAAGAAGGCAAAAAAAAAAAATTATAACCAAGACTGAGTAAAAACATAGGGTGGCGAAGAAAAGGGGGTGTATTTTGTAGATAATAGCAAGATTTATTTTGGTGCAGTTTGATTTGTAATTATAGTCTACCCAGCTATAGATATATCGTTAATAGATCGACCACGCTAATAGGCATGACGACAGTATCAAAAAAATGCAAATCTATATTTAGTCCGTCAGTTAGAGTATTGGAAAATAATGGACACATATTTTCTGTTTCGTAAATCAATGAATATTGACACAGATAAAACGCATCAAAACTCGGGAGTCGGGCTCGTGACGTCAGATCTAGCTAAAAATTATACCAAGGCATGACGTATTGAGAATTTTAAAAGCGTCATATCTTCGCCAATTTTGGTTTACGTAACAAAAGAAAAAATATGTTTCCAATATTTTTTTGGAAATCTATCTGACGGACTAATTAGATTTTCTTTGTCGTCTCGCCTATTAAGTGGAGTCACACGACAAGTCTGAAATCTCGAAGTTGATTGACAAAGATATACAGGATGTAAACAACCTCATCACGAAACCTTCAAACAAGCATTCTGTACATCAAACTAAATAACTTTACGCAAAAATTATTGCTGAGAAACTCCTTTTTTTTTGGGGTGAAAAATCATGTTTTGTGGTCTAACTCAATGTAACGCAATCAAAACATTGTGCTGAATGATGGATTGAATAGTACGGGGTCGTGGAGGTGCTTAAAGTAAAAATCTGACATTAAAAACTTGTATTTAAAAAAAAACTTGGCAAAAAGTTGTAACTTTGACCCCCAATATCTCCGTAACTAGAAGGTTCCCAGGCATGGTATGGAACAAAAAAAATATCGCAATGACGGGGAGAACAAGTGCCTTTCGGCTTCGTTAAGAGGTCTTTTACACCCTTTATATTTTTCGTATAAACTGTGAAATGGACACCATTTCTTTGAAAGATGTAGGCTGTATTGTATCCATGTACAGAAATATACTAGATGCGTCTATCAGACATCACGGCTGCTCATCCAGTTGATATCCCTTTGTCATCAGTTGCAGTCTACTCGGAAATGCTAACAAAACAAACGACAGTCGGGACCAACGGCTTAGCGTGCTTTCCGAAGCACAGAGGAAACTCGATGTGTTAGGAATGGTCCCCCATCTACGGATTGACCTTGGCAAGTCCTGCTTAACTTTGACAATCGGCCCGTGAACTGTTACAATTTATCCACAACAACAACAACAAAAACAACAGCCCATAACGTCCACTGCTGGACATAAGCCTCTCCCATGATGGTAGGAATTTGCCGTAATCTCCACGCTTGGCAGGCGGATTAGAGATCGCAATGATGAAAGACTAACAGAAAAACGCTGCTGCCCATTCTCAGGTCTACGGAGGTGCAAGGTGTTCTGCCTCAGACATTAGTCGCCTTATACGACACCCGTGTGTGTAATGGGTTGGTTCTATTCTACTCTGCCGGATACCACAGGGTTTATCCACAAGTTCCTCAATTTAAAAGCCTCTACTAATCACATAAAAATTCGACACATACAGAAACATTTAATTTTCCTTAACATGGTTCCATAAAGCACACTTCAGTGAGATGTTTATGGCGTGCGGAGGAGCAATATATTGCCTACAACCTTCTGACGATGATTTATATAGCTCCGGCACTTGTGACAACAATTACGACGTTCGTTGTTGATTGTGATAGCAATAACATTACCTAGAAACTAGAAACTCTACTACATAATGTCCTGAGTCTAAGGGTGAGTAGGTACACACATTGCAACGTAACATGATATAAAACATAGTTATTAACATATTCCCTAAATCTGGACGTAACCTGTGAAGAAATATGCGAGGATGAGATCTATCCTCAGGTAAAGCCGCACTGGCCTAGGTTGGTCTGTGGATGGGTGAAGACCATTAAATACCGAGTTTCCTCCGTGTCTCGGAAAGCACGTTAAGCAGTTGGTCCCGGCTGTCATTTGTAGATCTTTGACAGTCGTTACAGGTAGTCAGTGGCCCGCAAGGCTGACAACCACTCTTACCAAAGGGTATCGTATTACCCAGTACTAACTGGGTTGTGTGTGGAGGTCAGATAGGCAGTCGCTCCATGTAAAATACTGGTATTCAGCTGAATCCAGTTAGACTGGAAGGCGACCTCAATATAGTTGGGAAAAGGCTGTATAGGCAGACGACTATGATGCGAAGCGAGCGATGTGTGTAAATGGGTGTTATCTAACCAATACTATCGCTTCTTTTGTAGAGCTTAATCTAAGCTAGCTCTTTGATTGGTTAGTTTTACCAGGTTTTACCGCTAGTACTATTATCTATTCTGTGGTTTTACGCAAATCCCTCGCTCATCTTTGAAACGCAGCAAAGAGCTCTGTTTACACGCAAACACACATCTCCATTGTTTAGTAGAGGGGCAAGTCAAAATGTTAATCAATACGGTAAATATCAGATATCTGAAAAGAACAAAGGGTGTCATGTTATCAATGAGGGTTAACATGGGTGCCCATGGGGGAAAGGTACCCTAATGATTTATATTGTTTTGATGGCGGTATTACCACTGCGAAAATTTACCCACAAAAATGTTTACGAGAAATAAGGCGACTACAGAAGCTAAATTAGCAACTCTATTTAAGGTGGTTCAAACTTCGTTTAAAATACTGTTAGAATAAATTTCTAATCAGCTTGCACTACAAAGTGGTTGTTACGTCAGTCACTGCGGGTCGAATAGTGCGAAATGAGTGTTTTTTTTGCGATTTACAAAAAATCTATTGATTGGTCTAAAAAAGTAAAACACTATGATGTTAATATGTTGCTCGTAAAATTATTTGCCAAAAAATCAGAATGATCGCATGTATTTTAGTATGGTTTTTACTCGTTAAGGACGCGTTTGCAAAATTGATAGGTACAGAATCGAACTACTACATTGACACGGGTCATACACACACGTGTACGCATTTCAGAGATATAAGTTCGTGATTTTTTTTTCATCGAATAAAATTTATTGTATTCTGTTTTCAATACACAATCGTACTAGCATATATCCTAAAGAACATCATATATCTTTCTGGTTTTGTTTATTGCAGTTTACGAAACTCGCGTTTAGCTCCTGTAATCGCCTTAAGGTAAACTCAGATCGGGACGGCATGGCAAGGGATTTAAATTTTTGCCAATGGACATTCAAACGTATTGGTATAGAAATACGACCGTGACAAATCCCTTTCGATGCCACGGGATCATTCTATAGCATAGCAATTTATGTCGTATTTGTATATCAATACGTTTGAATGTCCATTGGTAAAAAATTAAATCCCGTCTCGGTCTGCGTTCAGCTTTAGTCTTACCTGTAAAAACAACTGTTTTAGTCTCCTATAGGTACAAGTATTACAGGTCGCGGCACGTAACTCTAGCGCTGAACGAAACGAGGAGGGGATAACTGCGCATGTTATACGACTGGAGAGCCAATCGGTGCAACGCATGCCCCAAGACATTCTTATTTTTTACTTCTGCGCAATAACGGTCAGCACTAGAGTCTCGTGCCGCGACCTGTATAAAAAGGTAAAATTTGTAGGGTAATCTTCGGAACTAATGATCCGATTCTGAAATTTTTTCACTACTGGGAACTTCATTATCTCCTTTGGTTAATTTTCGTACATAACGGTATCGAAGACGCGAAAAAAAGCTAGTAATAAAATATAATTTACTATTCAAATCACACCATGCAGTTCATGTTTTTTAGGTAGTCACTCCATGTATTACACTGGTATTTAGACGAATTCGGTTAGACTGGGAGCCGACTCCAACATACACTGGCTTGCAAAAATATATCACACTTTTAAAATTGCAATAACTTTTTAAGTACACAAGAAACTTTCGAAACAAAAAGGACTTAAGAGTTTAATTTTGTACATAAAAACTACTAAAGATGATAAAAATTGCTATAAAACGTTTTTTATTTTAAATCTCCGACTTCTCCAGAGTTTAGAAAAAATCGGAGCAGTCTTTGGGGACTGCCGATAGAAGTGAAAACAAAAAGTACACAGGCTCTGCCCCAGCCGTAGCACTGGTTAGGCCCCGCGCATGCCTATGTAGTGCTACGCCGTAGCGGATGCTACGAGTGCTACGAACGGCTACGAAGCGTGACCGCACATTACGTTACGTGACGATGAGTTCAATGTTTTTCCTTCACCCAAAAAGTGCTCAACGCGCCTAAAGAAGTTTTCACTTCAAACATTTAATTTTAAAAGTGTGATACTTATTTTTGCAGGCCAGTGTAATTGGCAAAAGGCTATATTCATGTTTGAGTTTGAATTCAGGGAAAGTTACGTCAGTTTGGTTACCTTCATTCAGATTTTGAGGTTGAATTCTGGTTAACCAATCTGGTGGAAAGTTTGTTGTACAACGAAAATAGGTATACCCACGTTACTAGAGACGTGTAAACGAGGTTTTATGTGAATAGTCTGGTATACTAGTATAAAAGTAGGATGGGGTACTGTTAACCTGATCGTATTACCTATAATGATGACAGAATACGTTTGATTAATGTCGTACTTTACCGATGTTGGCCCGCAAAGGGTTCCACTCCGCGTGAGTTACCTACCTACTTATCAAAACTATCTACATTGATATAATGTAACGAATAGTCTAAGTATATTTATAATACTATAAAGAGGTAAAATTTGTTTGTAAGTTTGTTTAATTTGTATGTAGGGGGTAATCTTTCTTTCGAACTGCTGATTCGATTCCAAAATTTCTTTCACTAACAGGAAGCTACATTTGTCCCCGAGTGCTATAGGCTACATTTAAAACGTTCCCGTTTGTTAATTTCCGAACATAACAGAAGCGAAGACGCGATCAAAAGCTAGTCGAATATAATTTAGCAATTTAGCTAAACATAGAACTATTATTTGCTTACTACTATAGATAAAAGGAAAATATAATAAAAAAACCGGCCAAGTGCGAGTCGGACTCGCGCACGAAGGGTTCCGTACCATTATTTAAAAAAAATAGACAAAACTGCAAAAAAATCACGTTTGTTGTATGGGAGCCCCCCTTAAATATTGATTTAATTCTGTTTTTAGTATTTGTTGTTATAGCAGCAACAGAAATACATCATCTGTGAAAATTTCAACTGTCTAGCTGTCACGGTTCATGAGATACAGCCTGGTGACAGACAGACGGACAGACGGACAGACAGCGAAGTCTTAGTAATAGGGTTCCATTTTTACCCTTTGGGTACGGAACCCTAAAAAGGAACTACAACACCAAAGCAGTCATTATGGATGTCAACCTCGGTGAATTGCTCATGTTTTTTATCATTTATAGCATGAGGTAATTTATTAAGTAGGTACCTAACTAACAGCGGATATCAAAAAAGAAACCATTCTGTTGACAAGATTTGCAAGAAACTTTGACTAATGACAACAAATCATGAACTTATTAAAATTCAACAACTTTTTTTACACAAAACTACAGAGGTCAAGGTATTTTCCATCGATTATTACGAAACTGGGCAGTTCACATTTTCCTTGCGTGGGCCGTGCCTACGGAGATTTAACTAGTCAGAACTTTCTAAGTACAGAAAGTTTACGAGCTATTGAAAAGACGTGGTGAATTGTTACTTGAAATACCTACGAGTACCTTATGTTGACTAGTCCTCAAAATATAAAGTGTTAAAGGGAGAGGTAAAACAAGGATTGAAGATAAATCTCGATAAAGGCTAGGGCGTGGTGTTTTGAGTAGAATTAAATGATGATCCGTGAATGTCTGGAACTTAATTATTTCATTTATACTAGAGATGCAACGAATATTCGGCAACTATACGGTATTCGGCCTATTCGGCCAGTTTTTTCAGTATTCGGTATTCGGCCGAATAGTAAGTAGTATTCGGCCGAATACCGAATACATAAAAAAGTAGCAAATATCTTATAAAAGGAAATAAAAAAAAGCAATTTTTAAATCGAAACATTTAATTATCCAACAATCATTAATTGCGAAACTTGGAATCTTCACTGAAAACTTCAAAATATTTCCAAATAGGAGACTTTTTATTCACAACTAAAGCCATTTTAGACAAATTTTAGACAAAGTACATTTAAAACACTGCACGTTGTAACACGATTTGCCGGCTACTGAGCCAAATACTTCCCACCCCGTCACCGCCGCACGCACCGCATCAAAACGTGTTGTTACTTGTTAGCGTCGACGTCAATTGTACTGGATCACCCGCCAAACATTCGGCGGCCGAATATTCGGTATTCGGCTGAGAGCGCCGCCGAATATTCGGTATTCGGTATTCGGCCAAATCACTATTCGTTGCATCTCTAATTTATACTGAAAACATACATAAACTCAGGCATTTTTCCTATGGACGTAGACAAAAACCACATAACCAACCGTTACGATCCCTACATTCTCCTTTTGCCTGGTCTACGTTGCGAGTACTACAGGTCGCGGCACGAAACTCTAGCGCTGACCGTTATTGCGCAGAAGTAAAAAATAAGAATGTTTTGGGGCGTGCGTTGCGCCGATTGGCTCTTAAGTCGTATAACATGCGCAGCTATCCCCTCCACGTTTCGTTCAGCGCTAGAGTTACGTGCCGCGACCTGTACTCATCTTACCTTTCCAAATAACCTCACCAATAATGTCAGTGTGTCCTTCTAGGGTGTCCCCTTCTGGTGTTGTCACTCAAGTCTACCTTGTGTTATCCACCTTTCAGTCATTTCATTTCACATTTTCATTTCGGTCATGTGGAGAGGCCACATGGCCAAACTATCTAAATGTCTTTATCATGTTCCTTTTGGAAATGTTCCTGTTGGCTACGTTTTATAAACATACAGGTTATACCTGCGATCATACTACCGGAATAAAAGGTGTCCTATGTGTTAGTTCAGGCTATAAACTACTGGTGTGCTAAATTTCCTCCAAATCCGATTAGTAGTTTTTGCGTGAAATAGTTACAAACTTCCGTACATCTAAAAGGCTCGAATAGCGGGCCTCTCAAATTCTCAATATACGTACGTATTAGTGAGTTACGTGATGTAGTGCCTAACTCAATATAATATATTGAGTTAGGCACTACATCACGTAACGTAAATAATAGTATCATATTATGATACTATTATTTAAATAAAAATATCAGCACCTTCCATACTACTGTATGGAAGGTGCTGATAATTTTATTTAAATAATTATATCACACGAAAATGAAAATATATTACATCATGACATGAGAAAATTATTAAGATTTTTTTTTATATTTTTTTTTTTTATAAAAAAATATTAAGTGAGAGACAAAAACATAGTGTGCCGCAGCACCGGCCAGCGACATACGTACGCCGCCTTTTTTGTGTTAGGCACTACACATCCTTACGTCCTTACGTCCTCACACACTGTTGCATTTATAATATTAGTAGGATTCAACGGTCCAGATAGCATTGGTGATTATAATGACCAACAGCAACAGTCGAAAACATGATCTCAAGTTTGACACTGTTCAAGAGACCGTTCTTCAGAAACTTGTTTCAAAGTCACGTAGATTCTTTGAAACTAATTTTGCTTTACACTTAGACTTACATCCCTACACCGCGTTGTGGGTACTATTACAATTCACAGCCAGACTCTAATTTATTCTGTAGACCGTACAAATATTTGACCCATGTTGAAATCGAATTTGTAAACCACAGTACTTAGGTATTTGCAGAAAGGCAGATAACACAGCAATTGTGCTCGATATCAACATTTTGAAAGACTGCGTTGAAAAACCGGCCAAGAGCGTGTCGGGCCACGCTCAGTGTAGGGTTCCGTAGTTTCCCGTCCGTCACAATAAGTGTTCCCACTTATGAGTTTAAAGGTGGGTATCCATTATGTAAAAATGCTTGCATATACGAATATACTACAAACTTAGTCCAGAAATTATTTTGTACAACTTTTTGTCTTTTTTGTACAAAAACTGTTGTTTCCATCAAGTTCAAAATGATTTTCCTAAAAAGTCCTTATAAAGTTCTACTTTTCAGATTTTTTTCATATTTTCTAAACTTATGGTTCAAAAGTTAGAGGGGGGGGGACACATTGTTTTTTACTTTTGTAGCGATTATTTCCGAAATTATTGCCATTATCAAAAAATGGTTTTAGGAAACCCCTATTCATTTTTAAATACCTTTCCAACAATATATCACACGTTAGGGTTGAAATTAAAAAAAAATCACTTCCCACTTTACATATAGGGGGGCTACCCTAATAAAACATTTTTTTCCAATTTTTATTTTACCACTTTGTCGGCGTGATTGATATACATATTGGTACCAAATTTCAGCTTTCTAGTGCTAACGGTCACAGAGATTAAGCGAGGTCGGACGGACAGACATGGCGAAACTATAAGGGTTCCTAGTTGACTACGGAACCCTAAAAATGGCCTTAGTTGGACCAAAATGTAAATCTATAATTTTCTCCACAATTTTATTAAATACTCCAAAGCGTTCTGAAGGTGAAAGCGCCAGAGTAGCCCGTGAAATTCAAATTTTCTTACGTTTTTTGCAATTTGCAGCTATCAACATTTTGAAAGACTGCGTTAAAAATGGCCTTAGTTGGACCAAAATGTAAATCTTTAATTTTCTCTACAATTTTATTCAATTTTCCAAAGCGTTCTAAAGGTGAAAGCGTCAGAGTAGCCCGCGAAATTAAAATTTTCTTACGTTTTTTGCAATTTCAAGGTCAGCGTCAGGTTGTATGTTGATGAAAATATGATTTGCGTAGTAACAAATATGGCTACAGAGTTATAATCAGTAAAATCATCAATCATCATCATCTGCCTAGCCTTTTCCCAACTGCATATGTTGGGGTCGGCTTCCAGTCTAACTGGATGCAGCTCAATACCAGTATTTTACATGGAGCGACTGCCTATCAGACCTCCACAACCCAGTTAGTACTGGGTAATACGATACCCCTTGGTAAGACTGATTGTCAGACTTTTTGGGCCACTGACTACCTGTAACGACTGTCAAAGATCTTCAATTGACAGCCGGGACCAACTGCTTAACGTGCTTTCCGAGGCACGGAGGAAACTCGGTATGTAATGGGTGATCACCCCATCCACAGACCAACCTAGGCAAGCACGGCTTAACCTAAAGATCGACCCGCGCGGCTGTTATTATTTAACCACGAGCTCCTCCAGTAAAATCATCAATATAACCCTCTAATTTCATTGAATCCCATTGTAAGATGCATTGATGGTTATGGTTCATAGTTTCTATCTATCCGTTTAAAAACTGCGTGGATATGGACATAATGTTGCATTGCATGTATACGTATACAGTTATAGTCACTAATGCATAGAGATTAGAGCCCATCATCAAAATGCTAAGTTGTTAACATTCAAGCTCCAACCCCAATTTAACATGAATATATTCCAGCGCCCTCTACTAATGTGTTATTGCATTAAACAACAGTGCAGTTGGATTCTAATATAAATATTTTTGGAATATTGCAAATCTGCGGACTGATTGCACTGCTGGGAATAAAATAAAATTTGCGTTAAACATGAGAGCTCAAGCACTCGGCTGCGCCGTAGATGCCGATTTTTGCGTTTTTATTTTATAATAATTATATTTTATAACACATTTGCTCGTAAAGGGTCTCTTATTCCACCCATTTCAATATCGTAATGTATCTCATTACGTACTTGTGCAGTAATGTAATGTACAACGCACGGTTTATCAAAAAGGAACGGTACTTTTTTAAATCTTAGCAGAGAGTTTTTATGTCAGAAAAGGGGTCAACATTTTATGAATAAAATTAACTGTGGGAGATGAAATATAATAAATTAACATTTAATCTTTTAATTTAATTAATTTTGACAATAAATTACAACGATTTATCTGTAACAAAAATACAAAAATATTAATTTACTTTATTATTAATACTGGCTGTTTTTTGTGTCTTTGCCTTTAAAAAAGGCGCTGATGTGTGCGCATTGCTAATTTATGAACAAGTAAAAGATTTATTTGTTTAAGAAAGTCCGAGTTTTATTTATTTCCTCGCAAATATGTTATAAAACGTCGTATGACATACGTGCGCTTTGATAATCAAAATCAAAATCAAAGCATTTATTTCATGTAAGCCAGTTACAGGCACTTTTGAATTGTCGAAACAAAGATGAAAATTAAATGTAGCTACAGTCCCAGTCACAAGACATAAAAACTGTGAAAGTACTGTAGTTGCCCATTCCCTAGCGTAGATCTCTATGGAGAAGAATGGGCAAGAAACTCCATGGACACTCTTTTAAATCAGAATATTGTTACAAAATCTTGGTTACATCATTCACGTTGAGATGGTATATTATGTGAGAACAATGTAGCAAGATGTGCACGGTAAAAGTGTCCACAGCAAAAAAACACAAACAAAAAAAAAAAAATACAATTCAAAATAATTCATTCAAATAAGCCATGGCAACCAAGAGATGACCAGTCACAACTGACAGCGCCCGTTCGCGGACATGACGCATGGATCAGCACCATTCAACTCAACCATTTTGAAGGGAACTAAATGATCCGACACATGCGCCACCATCAGCGAGACAATAGAGTGAGCATGACATACTCCAAACCGCCAGGGCACATTCAAGTCAAAAAAAAGACGTAGGTTTCCAGTGAATGATAGTTTTCTAGTACATAGTACTCACACAATATGGGCTATGCATTTATATAATACTAAAGAGATTGATTCTATACAATGCAAAGATAGTTGTACAATCTTCAGCAGCTCCAACAATACAATTTAATGCTATCAATTTATGCGCCCCTGTCCATGTGGAGCAGGACCCGCATTGAGCCAAGCATTTTTATCATCGATATAATCGCTCAACTTGTAATATGCTTGCTTACATAGTGTGCGTTTAATGCATGTTTTAAATTTCGTCTCATTCAGTTCAAGAATACTTTGTGGAATTTTATTATAGCATCTCAAACAGTACCCCATGAAAGATGAGTCTACTTTAGCGAGTCTGAAACCTGGCTGAACTAGTTGGTCCCTATTTCTAGTACTGTAATTATGTCTGTCACCCCTTTTACCAAAAAGGTGCAGATTTTTTCTGACGTACATTATGTTTTCGTAGATGTATTGACAATGTACCGTCATGATGCCAATATCCTTAAACAGTTCCCTTAGAGAATCGCGCCTACGAAGATTATATATGGCTCTGATGGCTCTTTTCTGCAGAATAAATATAGACTCAATATCAGCAGCCCGTCCCCACAGCAAAATGCCATAAGACATTATACTATGAAAGTAACTAAAATAAACCAGTCTAGCGGTATCTACATCAGTATACTGACGGATTTTTCTAATGGCAAAGGCTGATGAACTTAGCCGCCCCGCAAGAGATGTCAAATGAGAACCCCATTGTAGCCTTGAATCAAGCGTAATCCCCAGGAAAACCGTTTTATCTACGAATTCAAGTTTCTCTTTATTCAATATTATATCACAATCACTACTTTTAACATTCGGTAAAGCAAATCTTATGCATTTGGTTTTTTTTTCATTTAATACCAAATTGTTTGCTGTGAACCAATTTTGGACCTGAAGTAGGGCATTATTCACGTCATCTAGATTTTGGGCCCGCCTATTTATCTTAAAAATTAGGGAAGTGTCATCAGCAAATAACACCATATTTTGAGGTTGGATTTTCAGTAAATAGGGTAGATCATTTATATATACTAGAAAGAGGAAAGGACCCAATATTAAGCCTTGTGGAACCCCCATTTTTACTTTTAACCCCTGTGAATTAACACCATTTATTTGAACATGTTGTTGTCTATCATTCAAATAAGATTTTACCAAACTAAGTGCAAGTTTACCCAGTCCGTAATGCTCAAGTTTCAAAAGTAATGTGTCGTGATTTACGCAATCAAACGCTTTGGAGAGGTCACAAAAAATTCCTATGGCGTCTTGAGACTCTTCCCACGCAGTAAATATGTGCTTTAATAAGGTTACACCGGCGTCAGTTGTACAACGTCCCTTGGTGAAGCCATACTGTTGATCATGTAAGATTCTGTTGGTGTTAAAATGATAGAGCATTTGATTAAGCATTACTTTTTCAAAAACCTTGCTAAAAACTGGTAACACGGATACAGGTCAATAATTATTAGTATCTTTACTGTCCCCGGATTTGAAAAGAGGTATGACTTTACTGTATTTCATTAAATCTGGGAAAACTCCTTGGTCTACACATAAATTAAAAATTAAAGCTAAGTAAGGGGCTATAGTCTCAAGTATGGATGTACAAACTTTGACAGACATTCCCCATAGATCTTCGGTTAGTTTGATCTTTATTTGCCGGAATGTTTTAATAACAATCATAGGGTTAATGTGTTTAAATTTAAATTCAACCAGGCAGCCAGACACATTCGCCTTTAATAAACCAATTGAGAGTTCAGGTGAGGAAATAAGAGCCTCCGTTGCTTTTTGTGGTATATCGGTAAAGAATTTTACAAATTCTTGAGCTACTTCCTGATTAGAGCTGTTAGGACCACATGCTGTATCTAATGTGTAGCTAGTGTTACGTATTTTCTTCCTGTTAGTCTCATTATTTATAACTTTCCAAACTGTCTTTATTTTATTTTCTGCTGTTTTGATCTTGTTGCTAATGTGCAGTGCTTTAGCAACCTTGCATGTATTTCTAAAAATGTTTGAATACTTAGCAACATACTTGTTAAAAGTTTCAGTGTTTATAAAAGGCTTAAGGCCATAAAGCTCAAATAGTCTTTCCCTACTTTTTCTGATACCTCTAGTTGCCCAATCACTAAATATGAATTTAGGGCAAATACTTTTTGTCTTCTTTTCAAAAGTTTTATTGAATTCCGTGTGAACTATTGAAAAGACACGATCATACAATTGATCTATATTAATATCATCAAGGTCCATAACGCTTAACTTGTTCTGTAGCAAAATATTATACCTATTTAATCTGCTAGAAGTTATAGGTCTAAATTTAATTTGAACTTTTTGCGATGGGGGTGTATTACACCTGAAGGTTACAGTTTGTCCACTATGGTCAGAGGGTAGACAATTTACTATTGCTTTATCTAAGTAATCACAATCGCAGAAAATATTATCTATACAAGTAGCAGAAGATGGAGTGACTCTAGTAGGTTCTGTAAAAGTGTTGGTCAAGTCAAATGACTTAAAAAGATTTAATAAGCGACTGCTATTTGCACATTCTTCTAAAATATTGATATTAAAATCACCACAAATAATTGTAGATTTATTACTGACTGCAAGTTTTGCCATCACATCATCCATTATTGATTCAAACAAAGAAAAGTTTTGATAGTTTGGGGGTCTGTACACACACACAATTACATGCTTATCTAGCTCAACACAGGACAGTTCAACGCAATGTTCAACCGAGAGACCTACTATGTCATTACGTTGCTTATATTTAAAACAATTTCTTATTAATATTAGGGAACCTCCACGAAGCATAGTTTTACGGTTAAAGCAGCTACCCACCATATAGTTCTCATAATTGATAAGCATTTGGTAATCCTTAAGCCAATGTTCAGTAAAACATATAATGTCAAACTTACTATTTTCTAAAAACAATTCAATTTCTAATAATTTGGAAGAAATGCCTTGGATATTTTGGTGGAATAATTTCAAAGTGTTCTGCTGAGGCCCTTTTTTTTTAATGCCCTTTTTTTTCTAATTACAGTCTCTGCTTTATTATAGCCCTCGCCTACGGCTCGGGCTAGCAATATCGCCTCGGCTGTAATTTTCAACTTACCGCACTTATATCATAATGTACTATTTCATACGCGCGTAAAAGGCGATACAAACGCGCGTTTGAAACTCGTTTGAAGCGCGTACAAAGGGACGCCATTGTACAACTGACGAGAAGTCTCTGACCAAACCTCGGAAGCTACGAGCGACTACAGCGCGTCTGTATCGCTGTATCTGCGCGTATACGTGCACGTAAATGAGTGTTTCACGATCGCCCCGTGTGCTTAGGTTACAAGGTTGCGTTTGCAGCACAATTTTTTGAGTGCGTTACATTGAGTTCTACCACTAAACACGATTTTTCACCCAAAAAAAAAAGACTTTTCCCAGCAATAATTTTTGCGTAAAGTTACTTAGTTTGATGTACAGAATGCTTGGTTGACGGCTTCGTGATGAGATCTTTTACACCCTGTATAGCCCTTATCCTCTTTGTAAAGCTATTATAATTAGTTAACTAACACACACAATGAGTTCAATATAAAAAAATCTTGTCAAGTAGGGAGAATCTACTCACTGATCATCCTAACCTGTATTTTAAAACATTAGAACATCATCATCTGCCTAGCCTTTTCCCAACTATGTTGGTAGCTGAAAACCAGTATTTTACATGGAGCGACTGATATGAAACCATAAGTTAACAATCTCTTCTTTATAATTTATTTGATCTCCAAACCATTTTTTAACAAAAACAATCGCTTCTATAAAATTGATTTGATCTCCAAACCATTAGTTAACAAAAACAATCTCTTCTATAAATTTTATTTGATCTTCAAATGAACGAAGTCCGATTGATGTACTTTCATCTACATTCTGCACATAAGCCTCTCGGTCGTTGACCTCTCAACCTTTCTCCCACCGTCGCTCCACAAAGGTGTCCTAAGACCTAGGAGACAAAGGACTAGAAACTAGATGCACGCTATCATATCGCATAAATCTGTCTCTTCATCTGATTCAAATGCCACATATTGTACGAAGTGTTGAATTTATACTGACAATTGCAAGAGATTGTGTATCGTAAAACTAAGTTTCAACCGTCTGTGATTTCTGTGTAGGAATAAGTTTAGTATTACGCCTGGTGTTCTATGAAAGGTTAGCCAGAGTTACATCCATATTTTATGCCAGTTATGTTATGAGAACGTCGTGTTTATGATATGAGCTTGTCTTAAGTACCTACCTATATTAATTTGAGACAAGCTCTTTGACTGTCATTAGGGGCTATAATCGGAATATTTTGCTGCCAATAATCCATCAAGAATGTAATAAGTACGAATTTAGTTCTTTTTAATTAAAAGTGAGGTTATTTAATTTTTACGTTTCATTTTTAATAAAAAGAGTTTTTTTATGAGCTCTTTTTATCGCTTTGTAATCTTAAACGTTCCTTAAATATTTGATATTTCGTTGTGCATTTTTAATTTAATTGGAAAAAGGACTAATTAAATTCTTAATGAAGTAGGTACGTACACATTTTTAACGTCGGAAAAGCATTTAAAAGGGGTGTCTAGGACAATTTAACTTTTATAAGAAAATACCAAAAGGTACGTAGGTATATATAAGTTTAAAATGTTCCTTTATTCATCGAATACCTACTGCTACTGTTACAAAATTCGGTTCTACTCAACTAGTAGATCCGTTACACAGTTTTAACTTTTAACAAGTAAATATTTTACGGTCATGTTAGTTTGCAGCGGACCGTTAACTCCTGAATCCTCGTTTTGATACAGCCCGAGGCCAGACTGTCCGATAATTTAATGTAGTTAGGCGCTCCTCCTAACGCATTGTAAGTAGGTAATTAAAACATCATCGACAAAAGCTGTGTATCGGTTGATAACTACGGTGTAAGTACAAAAAGTTACTAAAACTTAAAAAAGCGAATAGGTTATTTTTATCAAAACTGGAATAAGTACTGCGTTTTCTTCAAAAAGTTAATAAACCAAATAAAATAATACCTATTTATTTTTGTTTAACGACAATCTAGCGATTTTAAAATTTCACGTCCAAAAACAGATTTTGACAGCCGATTCGTCGCAAGCTACATCAAAGTCTGTAAGTACATAAATTTTTAAGAACACCATGGATTTATTGTTAGTCGCTACCAAGCGGTAGTCGTCTTCGTTATCAACAAAATAAAGGAACCTACCTGACTGAAAATAATGGCACATCGTCCATCGAGTAACATTACCTACGTCAAGCGTCCTTTCTGATACTCATACGACAATGGGAAACCTGATATCGTTCCCTGCGTGACCTGAAGCCTGCACACTACAGGAATCGATGGTCGCTGGTGATAGTGGCGGTACTTTCATACAAGCCTATAGTTGCAATGGTTCCAGTTAAGATGAGAATAGCGGTCATTGACCCACCTACATTTTTTTAACTTCTTAACTTTGAAAACCAAAAATAAACCTGTTCAAGTCTGGAATCGTCATAATTATATCGTGATCTTCAACATTTTCTGTAATGAAAACTATACATAGTTTATTTGTTTTGGTTCCTACGAAGAGATATTAGGGAAAGAGCAATGACCGCTATTCTCATCTTAACTGGCACCAACTATAACTAAAAGCATGCCTTGCCCTATCCTATTACAACTATTCATGATTCATTACTTATTAATACTGTTTCTTTCTTTCTCCAGTTTCACTTATTTCGGTATAAAATCCAAACCAGGGCAGGCAGTCTCGACATAGATAGCGACAAATTCGCTAACTTTTGATGGCTGATTACTAACGAATAAATTCGGTTGCAATGACGATGATTGCTAGAAACGCATCTTGGATGTAGAGACTTGCTTTACACATAAGCATCGTTATTGCAACCGTATTCTTTCGTGAGTAATTAGCAATCAAAAGTTAGCGATTTTGTCGTTATCTCTGTCGAGACTGCCGGCTGCCGGTAAGATTGTCGCAAAGTTACGATCGTTATAAAATAACGAAAAAATTCGGTTGCAATAACGACGATTGCGTGAAACGCAAGTCTCTACATCCAAGTTATCGAGCAAAAGTCGTACATTTTCTTGAGTTCTTGACGTATCTATGTCGGTACGCTAACAAAAACGATATTTGGTAGTCTCTACGCTCAAAGATAGCGATTATCCTCGGAATGATACCGATTTTTGTAGCTAATTTATCAATTTTCGCAAGAGTAACGAATATTTCTAACTACCATTTTTGACAGCCCGATAAGTGATTCGGTAGCATCGTTAGCTAATTTAATGGTGGTTTTTACGGAATTAATGACGAAAATTTTGCCGGATGGGCTTATAATTAGTCTGTACCGAAGTATGCTGTGCTTACAAGTCGAAACTAACATATAGGTTCCGGACGTATGTGTGAAGTGAATAGGCGTCGCTGATATTCATTTCAGTAGGAAGAGGATTCATTTTAATAAAATAAACACAACTGTAATCAATTCCTATAATCAACTCTAATAACAAAGACATTCAATTATTCTTTTAGCAAGTTCTGTAGCACATTTTAATGTTTAAATTTTAAAACATTATTTAATGCAGGCAAAATGAAGGTCATGTAGGTACATAAGTATCTTTATTAGCAGAAAATGTGAAGAAACAGGACATTACAGTTATTTCAGTGCAGATCACATTCCGTGTATTCATAATCATTACAATGGCATGAAAATTACAAATCACAGTACAGTAGGTACATCATAGCTATACTTATCCTATGACAAAATTTTAAACAAGACACAATAGCTAATACACACTCATCATCTTTTTATTACAAAATAATACTGTCGACTAAAAGATAGCCTACATACAATCATTATCACCAAAACATTGTCCACCTTTAATTCATCTGAACACGGCATAGGTACAAACATAGACTGCATTAATAAAAACAATAATATACACAAATACTCTCTTCAAACAATACAAAATTATCATTTTTTGAAATACTAACATGAAAATTAACGCTAAAATTAAATTTCACAATGCATTTTTTATATAAGAAGCATGAGATGAACATTTTTGTACATAAATATATAGGATAGGTCAACTACTTTCTAAGGTAAAGCATTATAAATTAATGGTATAACTTCTAATTATTTAGATTCTATGTACGGGTAATTCTACGAGTGACTTCACACGTTTGAGTAATTTCTATTTCGAATGAGTTTCATTTTACACTTAACAGGTTTGGAGAATTCATAAATGAAACAGGGAACACCATTTTATTACTTTTAGTTAAATGGTTCTGTGATTTGAAGATGGGTTGACAAGATTCAAACCTTTGGAAATTGAATATTTTGGAATTGTCTTGCACACAAGCATTTCTTTAGTGTCATTTAACCTCGTGATAGCTCGGCTGTGTATCCTTACAACTATAATTTATGGTAATATCGAATATTGGAACACTGCAATTACACTCATATAGTTTTGGAAAAATCTGATTAATATTACACACACTACGTTCACTCAGTTTGATTTTCTGCTTGTTCTTGGACATTCCTTGACCGTAGTCCCCAGTACCTTGGAGGCCTTTTGTAGTGTGACAAAACAGCTCAACAGCTCGATAAGTACACGCTGCTTCCGTTAACTTTGGCATGTTTCGACACATCACACGAAATCAGCGTGAAAATGAAAAATCCCTTGAATCTGCTTATTTCTGTATCTTGCCGGAATAGCAAGAGAATTGTTCACGGAGCTCCTTTATAAATTTCAGTCATCTCTTCACACACAACGACCTTACAGGCTTTGTCGAATTCCTGTATTTCACAGCTACATAAACGTGAATGTAGAAGTATATCCGATGGGGTCGCAGCTTTAGCCAGAAAAAAGTTGGCAGAGGTACTGTACTCTTGGCTATCAATGAAAAATGCTTGAGAAAACACCATCCATTGAAAACATTTACACAACAAATAAATTGGTTGGTTTCCAATGACAACAACGCAAAACGGCAAGACCAATTGACAAGCTTGACACTAAGCCAATGTTGCAAGGAGGCATATTCTAATTTCCTTAAATATTGAATCATTTGTTTTATTTTTTAAAACGTTTTTAGCTGTACCTACGAGTTTTCATGAAAAATAGTGCCTTCAAAATAAGGCTTATATAGTCTCAGTCTAAGATACAAGAAAACCAATTATTTTTATTGAACCGTGTTCTCTATTTGTCCCCATAACAAGGTGATTTTGTAAAGGCATACAATTGCCGAATACGTTTTTTCGCTAGCGTACCGACATCGATATGTCAAGTTTATTACGACTTTGCTCGTTAACTTGGATGTAGAGACTTGCGTTTTTCGCAAGCGTCGTTATTGCAACCGAATTTTTTCGTTATTAGCTAACGATCGTAAGCGACAAGCGTCGTCGTTACTAATGTCAAGGCTGCAAGCCCATCTCCTTGAATATGGGGAAAAATAGAGAACATGGTTAAATAAAAATAATTGGTTTTCTTGTATCTTAAACTGAGACTATAAAAGCCTTATTTAGAAGGCACTATTTTTCACAAAAACTCTTAGGTAGAGCTAAAAACGTTTAAAAAAAAAAAAAAAAAACTATTAAATATTTAAGGAAATTAAACTTTGCCTCCTTGCAACATTGGCGTAGTGTCAAACTTGTCAAAACTCAAAAGTCAATTGGTTTTGTTTATTTGTTGTTGTTAATAGTTGTGTTTCTGTTTCTAATTGTGTTTTCTCAAGCATTGATTTATAGCCAAGAGAACAGTACCTCTGCTAAACTCTGGCTAAAGCTGCCACCCCACTGGATATACTTCTACATTCACGTAGTAGCTGCGAAATGACACTGGAATTCGACAAAGCCCGTAAGGTCGTTGTGCTTGAAGAGATAGCTGAAATTCCTATAGGAGCTCCTTGAACAATTCTCTTGCTCTTCCGGCAAGATACAGAAATAAGCAGATTCAAGGGATTTTTCATTATCACGCTGATTTCGTGTGATGTGTCGAAACATGCCAAAGCTATCGGAATCAACATGTAGCGAGCTGTTGAGCTGTTGTGTCACAACTACAGAAGGCCTCCGAGGGACTGGGGACTACGGTAACCGTAAAGGAATGTCGAAGAACAAGTAGAAAATCAAACAGTGAAATAGTGTACTTAGTGTGTGTAATATTGATCAGATTTTTCCAAAACCAGATGAGAGTAATCGCAGTGTTCCAATAATAGATATTACCATAAATTATAGTTGTGAGGACAGCCGAGATATCACGAGTTTACAAAAGAAATGCTTGTATGTCTTGCATACTTTCTTTTGTAAACTCGAAGCATTTCTTTTGGAATTGTCTTGCAATTCCAAAATATTCAATTTACAAAGGTTTGAACCTTGTCAAGCTTCAAATCAAAGAACCATTTAACTAAAATGAATAAAAGAGGTTCCCTGTTATATTTATGAATTATCCAAACCTGTTAAGTGTAAGATGAAACTCTTTCAAAATAGAAATTACTCAAATATGTGTGAAGTCACTCGTAGAATTACCTGTACATAGAATCTAAATATTTAGAAGTTGTACCATTAAACTCTAATGGTCTACCTAAGAAAGTAGTTGACCTATCCTATATATTTTTGTACAAAAATACTCATCTCATTCTTCCCATATAAAAAATGCATTGTGAAATTTAATTTAAGTGTTAATTTTCATGTTAGTATTTCAAAAATTGTTAATTTTGTATTGTTTGAAGAAAGTATTTGTGAGTTTTTATTAATGCAGATGTTTTAGATTGTTTTAATTGTGGGTATCGAAGAGCTACTTCATCTCAACATGGCTTAGGTGCACCATGTTGAGATGAAGTAGATCTTCGATACCCACAATTACAGACACAATTAAAATAACAATGCACCGTTCCCGATCGGGTACGGCAGGGGAGGTGTAAAATGTTTTGGTGATAATGATTGTATGTAGGTACTTATCATTTAGTCAAATGTATTATTTTGTACTATAAAGATGATGAGTGTGTATTAGTTGATTGTGTCTTGTTTAAAATTTTGACATAGGATAAGTGTAGCTATGATGTACTGTGATTTATAATTTTCATGCCATTGGAATAATTATGAGTACTTAACACGGAATGTGTTCTGCACTGAAATAACTGTAAGTAATGTCATGTTTCATCACATTTTATGCAAATAAAGATACATAGGTACCTACATGTATACGACCTTCATTACATAATGTTTTATACATTTACTTTTATAAAAATGTGTGAGCGAACTTGATAATAGAATATTTGAATGTCTTTGATAATAAAGTTGAATATAGGAATTGATTACAGTTGTGTTTTATTTTTATTTATTTAAATGAATTCTCTTCCTACATATGAAATGAATATCAGCGATGCCTATTCACACATAGGGTAGGTACATCCGGAACCTATTTATAGGTTAGGGCACAGCATAGGTACCTACTTCGCTACAGACAATAGACCGAGTAATAAGCCCATCTGGCACAATTTTTGTCAATAATCCCGTAAAACCACCATTAAATTAGCTTACAATGCTACTGAATCATCTAGCGGGCTATCAAAAATGGTCGCTAGAACTAGAAATATTCGTGTTGCGAAAATCGTTATGTTAGCTACAAAAATCGTTACCATTCCAAGGACATTCGCTAGCTTTTAGTGTAGAGACTACCAAATATCGTTTACTTTGCGAAATCGTAACTTTGCGTCCGAATTCGCTAACTTTGCGATCGTTATCTATGTCGAGACTGCAGGCCCTGGGCAGGCAGTCTCGACATAGATAGCGACAAAATCGCTAACATTTGAGTGCTAATTACTCACGAAAGAATTCGGTTGCAATAATGATGCTTGCGAGAATTGCATCTTGGATGTAGAGACTTGCATTTCCCGCAAGTTTCGTTATTGCAACTGCATTTATTCGTTAGTAATAAGCAATCAAAAGTTAGCGATTTTGTCGTTATCTCTGTCGAGACTGCCAGGGCTGGATTGTTATTCACAACGCTTCGATTCGATTTTCGATTCGGAAAGTCGTATGTCTATCTTTTTTTGACAGTACGAAATCGAGAGAGATAGACATACGACTTTCCGAATCGAAAATCGATTCGAAGGGTTGTGAATAGCTATGCTGGATTGTTACATTACAGGCGAGGAGGGAGCGCCTTTAGAACTGTAGATTGCCATCGACACATGAAGAAGAAGATTGCCCATCTCCTGTTAATACAAGAAAAATACCCGGTATTAAAATCTAAGTAATTTAATTAGAAATAAAACCTTTAAACCAAGAAATTTATCATTCCACCTAAGTAGAAGATACGGGGTGCTAAATAACCGTCGAGAGTGTCGCGACTCGCGACTCAAGTTTATCTACTGCTTCATTGTGTTCTGTGATGGAACAGAGTTCAGCAAATACTGTGGAAACTATTCCTTTTCCTATTTACATGACACGACTCGCTTTCCGCACTAGTTTCGAAATATTAGGTAGATAAATACTTTTTATAATTTTATAGTTCAGTAGCTCGGAGACTGTTTACAGTGTTAAGGTTACGCATTTAATATATTGCTGTAAGACTCATATTTAATAAAGTTATTTCTTTAATTAATTTTATAAAACATCGCCTCAGTTATTTTTATCTTATCGATGCCCTTTGTAACCGTTACGAAATAACAATAAAAAAACAATATCTTGCTAGATTAGTAAGTTTGCGTTTTCAGTACCTACAAGCCTAACATTATAGTACCTAATGTGAAATACAGTAACATATACCATTCGTTTGGTTACAAAGAAAACTGTCAAATTATATCACATCTCAGAAGACCTGAAATAACTTTGACCTGATTTCTATTCCAATAAAGTTTAGTCATTATTGTTTCTGAAAACTTCCGATACAAATCAACACTGAATAGACATCTCGCGGAGATAGATCGAACTTATTGCTTTAGTTCCAGTTCCAAGACATAGATGGCGCTGATACAAGAAAGTTATAAATGAAAAAGTTTGGCTCGGACGGAAGGAACCTTTCAGCATTATGACGTGACAATATTTATTAAAAACAATATTCTAGAGCAAAGACTTTTGCGAAAAAATTAGGTACGTGAGTAACGGAAAATAAATATAAGTTTACACTGAGTGTGCCAAATGTATCTTTCATTTTAGTTATTGTGTAATGCTTTTTACTTAGAAGAAAAGCAGACGGAGTTTAATTTTTTTAGGTCATCAGGATCATGTTAGGTCATCTCCCAATGAGCATGTGCTTGTAGTGGGTCCACGTTTTTAGTAGGGAGGTACCTACAGTGTGAGTACTTCCCACTGATCACAGGTCGTGAGTTTGGTACCCATGCATGACTCATCGATCACTAATAAAGAAATAGTGATTATTGATGCCACGATCTCAAACTCGCGACCTCTCACCTTACTCATTGCACTATTGCCGTTTCAATTTGTAGGTACAAACTCGTAATTTATTATCTTATCTCACACGTTCCCAGAACTTAGAACTAATAAGATTAAAATGGTTAGTTCTACTATATTGTTAATTGTTTATGGTGAATGCTCCAGGGTAGCCCGCGAAATTCAAATTTTCTTACGTTTTTCGCAATTAGCAGGCCAGCGCTAGGTTGTATGTTGATTAAAATATGATTCGTGGATGTAAGACGTTTGTAGTTACAGAATTATAATCATCAAAATCATCAATACTACTCCAAGGTCATGAAGGTCGATTGAATGACTATTTCATGAAAAAATCATTAAATCGAAAATTCAATCAAATTAGAATTTCACCACTATACCATCACCATCACCGCGGTGAGTTTAGTGGTGGAAAGTGCTACAGCTGAGCCTGAGGTATTGGGTTCAATTAATCCCAGGTCGGGCAAAGTATTGTTTTTCCATCAGGAATTTCTCAGAGGCAGCCTAGAATCAGATTTTGTGACCGGTTCATGACTAATAGGCTCACCCCGTATTACATTGAGGAGACTTAAATATAATTGACAAATGTATGTCATATACACTAGACGCCCCTGTTTATTGACCTTTGGGAACAACAGACATGATATTAAGTATGTCATAATTTAAATACGTACCTAGATAAATGTAAATACAAAGCAAGCTAAGTTTATTACGTAGGTACCTACTTATAATTTTAATAAACCAGCCCTGTAGGTACGAAAAAGTCGATTTGTAAGTGGGACATGACATGACACATGTGTCATTAATGACCTACGACATTTGTACCTACGCAAACGAATCAAAAGTCAATGTCAATAAAAATAACTTACACAAAGAGCTACATACTCACATACAGAGTGTTTCGGAATTACTTCCAGGTGCTCGATTTTTACTGTTCGGAATGTTTTTTTTTAACGCGTTCCATTTTTGAAACCAGAATAAACTTTAGTAAATTGCTATGGGAAACTAAGCGACATATTGATTTGTCAGCTTTGGCGCTTGGTAGAAGGGTTTGGGTATATTTTTGGGTTTTCTGAGCGGAAAAATAGCTTTTGAAATATTTCATATTTTCCGTTGACGTTTGTAAATAAATTATTGAACTGCGTTGCCTTCTGAATTACGTGTAATTTATATTGTGATAGAAAGTGGCTCCAACCAACGTAATAAACTCGACTCGACTCGACTCTACTTCGCTTCCTATTATTTATTTTTTATTTCTAAGACACTTTAACAAGAGTATAATATCGTCAGAGTCACGGAAAATACATGGATGAGGAACATACGGAACCAGGACAAAGGTCTTTGGCAAAAGAACGAGAAGATGAATTTGTAACCAGCACTGGAAGTGTGGGATTCTTACTAAAATTATAATTACGAACAGGGTTGCCACCTTTTGGGGGAAAAAAAAACGGGACGATCGGGCATCCATAAGAGACGTTCGGAATTTGGTGCAAAAAAAAATTACCCATAAGACAGTCAAAGGAAAATGAAACTTTATTTTGTGTTTATATTTGTATTTATTTTATATAATTATTTTTTCCATGTGTATTTATTTTTGTTACGAGCCGCTTTTAGTAAATCTATATCATTTTTGTATTTATTTATGAAGTCTGAACAAGACATGTGCATATTCGAAGAAATTAGCAATTCTGCTTTTATCAAATCTACCGATCAACGATTTCTGATATTAGACCATTTCATGGTCATTTGTGAAAATACGCGCTCAACATACGCATTTGAAGGAGGTATGCTCAAAGCACGAGATACCTACAACACTAAATAATGCGTTCAACTTCTGCTCCTTTGCGACTTAAATACTTGGACCCATTTTTTATCAACGCTTTGCGTTTGCTGCGGCGCGCGGTAGATGACGCGATGGCGCTTGGCGTGACTGGGTTGGGTACCTATCCGTGAATGAATTGATTGAGCCTGTCGCATATTGTCAAAAATCGGGACAAAATCGATAGGCCGTCGGGACGCGGGACAATGTCTTCCAAATCGGGACTGTCCCGGCAAAATCGGGACGGGTGGCAACTCTGATTACGAAAATCAAGAGTTTAAAAAATAACACTTCATTCCGATTCACCCTGTATAAAAACGCGCGTGTGTGAGTCGCAAGTCCCCTAGTGACGTCACTTCCGCAGTCAAATCACTTCCGGCGCGCCTGCGGGTGCTTTGACGTTCTCTCTTTGTTAGGAGACTGACACGTGAAATTATCTCCTGGATGACGAGTCGTGATTAGCCACGTGGAAAATGTACCTATAGAGCAGTTAGCTACCAATTGGAGAAGCTAAGTTGTGGGGACTTTAAACATGTGATTTATTTGGGAGCGGGGGTGTGATACATGATTTCGAAAAGTGAAACACCGAAGGTGACGTCCCCGTAAGTTCACGAATACGAAACACTTAACACCGAATGCACGCTACCTCGAAAAACCTAACGCCGTAGTCATGGGATCTCGAATAACTAAATCCCTAATTTCACCTATTCTAAACACATAACAACGAATGCACACTACCAAGAAAAACTGAACACCGTAGCCACGCGATCTAGAATAACTAGTAGACCTCGAAAAGTCTTAAAAAGTCTTTTTCTCAAACATGCTTGGAAATTTTAGCATTATTTTGACAACCTTTTTCGAGTGAAATCGAAATTGCTGTATTGGGGACATGCGATGAGCCAGCGGCAGGCAAAAGTTGTATGAAAATCTATATCTTGTTGTGTTTAGCGGTCAAATAAATTACATAGTAAACTCATATCTGTCGTGTTATTTAAAAATACGATCTTTAACTCTAAAACATGGCAACCAAGGAGGTAAACTCAAAGGTTTCATTTAAATTTCGAATTGGCTTGTAAATAGAAAGCGCTATATTGAAAAAAAAACAAATGAACTTTTCAACGTAAGAAAAAATATTGTTGTTTGTGTGCATCATTGATTTTGAAAAGTAATTTTATTAATGAGAATCAAGAAACCAAAAGAGCAAAGAAAAATAAAATAGGGAAGAAAAATAAAAAATGAACATTTGGAAAAAAAGGAAACAATGAACTTAATCACATTTTTAGACGGTCTTGCATACTTGTGCTATTTTAAACGATAACTGAACTCATATTGCCCATATCTCCATATGTCCTCATATTTCCCATGGAACAAAATAATTATTTGGTTGATTGACACATAATATGACATAATATATGTTTTTTTTCTCAATTATTAATGTTTGTTTTGGTTGATTGTATAATGACTAAAGACTTTTTACGATGACTTTTCGAGGTTGAGTTATTCTAGATCGCGTGGCTACGGTGTTCAGTTTTTCTTGGTAGTGTGCATTCGTTGTTAAGTGTTTAGAATAGGTGAAATTAGGGATTTAGTTATTCGAGATCCCATGACTACGGCGTTAGGTTTTTCGAGGTAGCGTGCATTCGGTGTTAAGTGTTTCGTATTCGTGAACTTACGGGGACGTCACCTTCGGTGTTTCACTTTTCGAAAT
Source organism: Xestia xanthographa (assembly GCA_905147715.2). Taxonomy (NCBI): domain Eukaryota; kingdom Metazoa; phylum Arthropoda; class Insecta; order Lepidoptera; family Noctuidae; genus Xestia; species Xestia xanthographa. The sequence goes on along the minus strand of LR990653.1, from coordinate 22,448,917 downwards.
CATGTATCACACCCGTTTCAATAATATACCTACAGGGTGTAAACATACTCTTCTCGAAGCCGTTAACCGTTAACCAAGTATTGTGTACATTAAACTAAGTAGGTAACTTTACGCAAAAAATATTGCTGGCAAACGACTTTTTTTTGGGGTGAAAAATCACGTTTTTCGGTTGGACTCAATGTGACGCACTCAAAACATTGTGCTGATGGATAGATTGAATAATACGGAGGTCGTGGAGGTGGTTAAAGTAAAGTAAAAATTCTACATTAAAATCGTGTATTTAAAAAAGAAAAAACTTGTGAAAAAGTTGGAACTTTGATCCCAAATAAGTATGTCCGTAACCAGAAGGTTCCCCGGAATGGTGTAGAACAAAAAAATGATCGCAATGATAGGGAGAACAAGTGAATTCGGCACAGTCGGCTTCGCTAAGAGACTATTTCATCATCATCATCATCATCATCAGCCTATTAATGTCCCCACTGCTGGGACACAGGCCTCGTCTCTATGAGAGGGAATGGGCTATAATCCACCACGCGGGCCCAGTGCGGGTTGGTAGATGTCACATGTCTTCGAATTTTTTGGTTCTAGGACATGCCGGTTTCCTCACGATGTTTTCCTTCACCGTTTTTAGAGCAGCGGTGATGAAATAATTACACGAAGTAATGCGCCTGCCTGGGTTCGAATCCATGACTTACTGTTCGTAAGTCGGGGCCGCCACCACTGGGCCACCGCTGCTCCTTAACTACAACAACACACAAGACACAAGAGACTATTTACACCCCTTATTTTGTAACTATTTATTAGATGCCCTGAGGCATAAAGCGGATTGTGTGGACTCTTTTACAGCAGCTAGTACTTAGGTACTAGCCACCCTTAGGGGTGCTTACATAAAGAAACAGGTTACCGGTACGGGCAAGTCGGTACCGATCGGTGCAGGTATTCATTTCTATGTTATCTTATGCGCTCGCATAAAAAGAAGCAGGTTTAAACTATATGCATGTAAACCCTGCACCGATCGGTACCGACTCGCCCGTACCGGAAACCTGCTTCTTTATGTAAGCACCCTAACACCCTTTTTCTGCATATAAATGATTCTTGTGATTAATTTTGGGTTTTTTGCTGACCACAAATGAGTGCGTTTAGTTTAGGTACAAGATAGCTGCGTTCTTATTTAAATGATGTCATATTTATTAGTGTTTTTAGGCAGATGATCTAACCAGCCAGCATTATAAATTATGTACATATCTAGTGATTTAAAAAGTAACCAACTCTACACGGCTAGAGATGGGCGGGTGGGTAAAAAATGGGAAGGTAAAAATTGGAAGGAAAGGTTAAAATAGGTAAAAAAGAAAAAATACCCTTTTTTACCGGGTATTAATAAAAAATACCGGGTAAAAATTGAGTACTGCCTTTATATTATTTAAATGGCCTTGCCATGAAATGTAGGTATAGTGTCTTTATATAATTTAATTGGCTTCGTCATCAATACTACGATCTACCATGTTAATTTTGACCTTGACCATTGAAGATAAATATTGATTGTATGTCCCCAGCCGTTCCCCAAGGGGAAAGGTGCATTGTTATTTTAAACGTGTCTGTAATTGCGGGTATCTAAAGGCTTCTTTACACCGGGGCAACACTGTGCGGTATTACTGCGTGCTATATATTGGGGCGTGCGCCATCTTGTGGTATGCTACAAATAACAAAATATGCGGAAATTGCGGTATGCGGCAGCCTATTTTACATCGAGGCAACATCATGCCTAGATAATTTTCAAAGCATCGTGCTGTAAATTTTATTGGAGTGTTTGGTCTACCAACTTGATTGATCGAGGGGACAAGACACCGTCGATTAAGGCTGATGAAGTAACTTTAGCAGCATGACGCAAGACGTTGCCATGCCGCTCGATTTTTGCCACGATGTGCAACATTTTAAATTATTGTAGCATGCTGCTTTGTGGCATGCCGCAATGTCGCAAAGTGTTGCCCCGGCGTAAAGCAGCCTGAGCTACATAAAATGAAGTTAATTATGTTTCTTTTAAATCTTTAATCAACATTAATTTTCAAATCTCACTTCTAAGTCATGTCTACAAGTTGTTTTCAAGAGTCATCACGAATCGTCTCGCGCAGGTTTGACGATTTTCAGCCTCCCGAACAAGCTGGTTTCCGAAAAAGCTTTAGCACCGTGGACCCCATACATACGCTGCGGCAGGTTATACAGATGACCGAAGAGTATAGGCTGCTTCTCTGTTTAGCGTTTGTGGACTACGAGAAAGCCTTCGATTCGATCGAGACCTGCATAGCTATTCACAACCCTTCGATTCGATATTCGATTCGGAAAGTCGTATGTCTATCTCGCTCGATTTCGTAATGTCAAAAAAAGATAGACATACGACTTACCGAATCGAATCGAAGCGTTGTGAATAAGGGGCCTGGGCTGTACTGCAGTTTCTCCAACGGTGCCAAATCGACTCCCGGTACATCGAGGTGTTGAAGTGTTTGTACAAAAACGCCACCATGTCAGTCCGACTTCAGGACCAAGCCTGGGAGTCGGAACCTATCCTGCATTAAACCTATTCTGCAGCGAGGTGTGAGACAGGGAGACGTCATATCTCCGAAACTGTTCACCGCTGCACTGGAGGATGTCTTCAAAGTTCTGGACTGGAGAGGTCAAGGCATCAACGTCAATGGCGAGTACATCACTCACTTTCGGTTTCGCGACGATATAGTGGTCATGGCTGAGACCATGGAGGACCCCAGTACAATGCTCGATGACCTCGGTAGAGCTCCCGAAAGAGTGGGGCTATGAACATGGACAAAACCAAAGTCATGTTGAATGCCCATGTAACAACCACTCCTATCAAAATCGGAGACACTACACTCGAAGCTGTGGACGATTATGTATACCTGGGACAAACGGTCCAGTTAGGTAAGTCTAACTACGAGAAAGAGGTCAATCGTCGAATCCGATTCGGCTGGGCAGCGTTGGGGAAGCTGCGCGGTATCTTCTCGCCCAACTTACCGCAGTGTGTGTTGCCAGTGATTACATACGGGACCGAAACGTGCTCGCTCACAATGGGCCTCATCAGAAGGCTTAAAGTCACCCAAAGGGCAATGGAGAGGGCTATGCTCGGAGTTTCTTTGCGTGATCGAATCAGAAATAAAGACATCCGCAAGAGAATCAGGGTCACCGACGTAGCCGGAAGAATTGCCAAACTTAAATAGCAGTGGGCAGGGCACATTGCTCGCAGAACGGATGGCCGATGGAGCCGAAAAGTTCTGGAGTGGCGACCGCAAACCGGAAAACGTTGCGTTGGAAGACCTCCCACTAGGTGGACCGATGACCTGGTGAAGGTTGCGGGAATCCGTTGAATGCGAGTCGCACGGGACTGGTCAATGTGGCGACACTTGGGAGAGGCCTATGTTCAGCTGTGGACGTCTTTCGGTTGAAATAATGAATGATGATGATGACTTTAGCAGGCAGTGTGCGTTCTATATTTTATATATCTACAATATAATGTACTATGAATTAAAATTGGCCTACATTCTTTTATAGTATTAAATTAACAAAACTTCACACTCATTTACGTCGCAATGCCTTTGAAAAAAAAATGTAAATCGTAAAAGTATGTCTCAGACGTAAGACACACAAAAACAAAAACGAAGCGAAGCTATAGTTGACGAAATGCACCCCTCCACGTCATCCCTCATTGGACAGTTACAGTGCTATACTATTTTATTCTAATGAGAAAACTATGTCCGCGTATGTTGTGCCGACGACGCGACGGTCTCAAATAAAATAAATGATAAAATTCTGTATGTCAAAGTATCTATTAAAAAAAACAATAATTAGTTTAAATTAAACTGATTTTAATTTTTACCCGGTATAAATTAAAAATGGGAAGGTAAAAATGGGTATAAATGGGTATTTACCCAAAGTCTGGGTTTTTACCGGGTATATGCCCATCTCTATACACGGCATTTTCTACACAGTTTTCTTTACACGTTAGTAGTTTTCATTTCCATGGTGGAAATTCCAAATATCGTTAGGGAAATGTAAATGCAATATCCTACCTAATGTTTGAAATGTCCACTGTTGATTTTTGTGACAAAACAACATGTATAATTGGATATCTTAAAATCAAATCCGGTTTAAATATGACTGTACCTACATTTTTTATTTACCTAAATCAGCATTGTTGAGATTCATGCGAATTTAGCAAGAGTTCAACGAATGTCAAGCGGGACAAAAAAGAGAACCAAAAATAGCAAATAAACCCACGCAACTATTTAAAGATTGTAAGTACTTTTAAAGACGGAAAATATTAGCAACCAACATCAATAAGAACGAAAATGGAAATGTTTTGTTTTAAAATTCTTTTGTAACCCATATTAATATTAATAAATCCGAAACTCGGTTTGTGTATCTGTTTGTCTGTCATATAATATCCCTCAAATGGCTTAACATGATCCTCCGTTACGCCTAAAATACTGCAGCTCTAATTTTGAAATAAATATATGGTAAAGTTGAGGATTAATGCTAAGTCCTATGTGTGACGAAAACACGATTCCATAAACTTTTCTCGATAGAAAAAAAATCCAAAGTTACCTCCAAATCGAACAATAAACCGCTGGTATTCAAAAAGTACTTCAAATTAGATCATGAAACTTTGCATACTACCTGAACTAACTATAAAGCAGGTCCTATGTGTTTTATTTATTTAGTCCAATCAATAGATTTTTTGTAAATCGCAAAAAACCACTCATTTCGCACTATTCGGCCGCAGTGACTGACGTAACTACCGCTTTGTAGTGCACGCTGATTAGAACTTTATTCTAACAGTATTTCAAACGAAGTTTGAACCACCACACATAGAGTTGCTAATTTTAGGGTTAGAAGGGCCGTAGCGGCTGAACGGATTTCGATGAACTTTGGCATACGGACTGACCACGACCTGGGTCTGGACTAGGACATAAAACTGATGTAATAATATCCCACCGGTGTAAAAGTCTGATAATTTACGATATTCACGAGCAGAGCCGCGTACACTTAATCTACTATCTATCTACTAATATTATAAAGAGGTAACATTTGTTTGTAAGTTTGTATGTTTGTAAGTTTGTATGTAGGGGGTAATCTCCGGAAGTAATGAACCGATTTTAAAAATTCTTTCACCATTAGAAAGCTACATTCACCTTGAGTAACATAGGAAACGGGAACTTCGCGGGTGAAACCGCGGGACGTCCGCTAGTAATATTATAAAGAGGAATGATTTGTATGTTTGTAATGAATAAACTCAAACCCTACAGCGCCGATGATTAAAAAAAAAAATATATATATATTTTATCACCGTACTCCCACGGAAACGGGAACTACGCGGGTGAAACCGCGGGACGTCTGCTAGTAATATTATAAAGAGGAATGATTTGTATGTTTGTAATGAATAAACTCAAAAACTACTGCGCCGATTTCAAAAATTCTTTCACCATTAGTAAGCTACATTCACCCTGAATAACATAGGCTATATTTTATCCCCGTACTCTCACGGGAACGGGAACTAAGCGGGGAAACCGCGTGACGTCCGCTAGATATTGTAAAATTTATCGCGAAGCTAAACGAAACTCATTGAACATGTAATTCACGAATACGAGACCGTATTTTGTTTTTCAGGATGAGTAAAAGTTTATTGTTGGATGCTGAGCAACTTCACTTATCTAATAGTTCTCGATTACGTAAGACGTATAGCTTCCGACGTCATCCATGTAAGATGGAAGCCGTGTTTGTTAGTTTCCAGATATTTTCGGAAACTCATTGGAAAGTGATGCGTTGTATATCTGTGGTTTTCAGCTGCTACATTTATGATTGAGTGGCAAATACAGTTTGACAGCAAAGTCTGTTAGCAAGGCCGAAGCCAGCTAAAGTTTTTTTTTACATTTTGGGGGGGATCAAACCCCCTTGATCCCCCCCCGAAATGTAAAAAAAAACTTTTCGTCTCACACTCTGTTGTTATACATAACATAATAGTTAATCACTACAAACACAACTCTCTACCTAGATACTGCTATTTTTATTTATGACGTTAATGTCAATCCACCGCAGAATTGACATCGACACGGTGTTAATATTTCTGTAATGGTTTTCTAATAACTTATATATCGCCCCCCCCCCCCCCCCGAAATTGTTTTCTGGCTACGGCCTTGTCTATTAGTGCGGTATGAATTTTATGTAGGTACACAAAAAATAGCCGTTTTTACTGCGATGGGACTTGATAATTTATTAGGCATATCGGTAAAACAGCTACAATAGCGATTCATATCGAGATAGTATCAATAACACACATACCCTTAAATTTTGCATTTAAATTATTTGAACAGAACAAAAACATCCTATAGATACTACAGAGTTCACTGACGGTCGACTACTTTCAACCTTATTACTTAAAGCATAAGGGGACCTTACCCACGTCTATATACAGGCTGTAAACAACCTCATCACGAAGCCGTCAACCAAGCATTCTGTACTATCGAGGACACTCCCGCCTGACCACCACTAAGCTTATTTTTGCTTGCACTCGCAACATAGAAACGCTCTCTAGCCCCGCCCCGTTGACTTTGTATAGAAATAATGAATGAAAATATACCGAATCGGACGAGCGCACTGACGACGCACGCCAAACGAGAGTTATTGTTATTTTGCGCGCCAAAGAAGAGGCTTTCCTGATAGGCCCAAACTTTAAGGGGGTGTGGCTCGGCGCCTTCGCATGTTTTAAGCGAAAAAAAATTAAAATAGTCAGGCGGAAAAGACCCCGATAGTACATCAAACTAAGTAACTTTATGCATAAAATATTGCTGGGAAACGACTTTTTTTGGGTGAAAAATCATGTTTTGTGGTAGATCTCAATGTTACACACTCAAAACATTGTGCTGATGGATCGATTGAATAGTACGGGGGTCTTGCAGGTGTTTAAAGTAAAAATCTTACATTAAAAACTTGAATTAAAAAAAAAAGTTGGAACTTTGACCCCCCTCCGTAACTACGTAGAAGGTTCCCAGGTATGCTGTAGAACAAAAAAAATATCACAATGACGAGGAGAACAAGTGGCTTCGTTAAGAGGTTTTTTACACCTTTATATTCTTGACTAGCTTCTGTCAGCGGCTTCGCCCGCATGAAGTTTGATAATTATCCCATGGGAACTTACTACCGGGATAAAAAATATCCTTTGTGTTAATCCAGGTTATAAACTATCTGTGTGCAAAATTTCATCCAAATCCGTTCAGTAGTTTTTGCGTGAAAGAGTTACAAACATCCATAAGTATTCACAAACTTTCGCATTTATAATATTAGGTATATTATAGTAGGATTTCCGTGAATTGCGTAATTACACTGTTGCGTTTCACTCTTTTTTCCGTAATTAAAGGAAATCTGGCAAACGACATTAAATCTGGATCACCCGTATTTTTAGCCCAGACTATGTCTAGGTTTATAGTCAAACATTTTTCCTGCAAAACGAGTAAAATGTAGAATGATAAGTGTATGTTTAAAAATGCAAGCAAAATACACAGACAGGTGGTTGGCAATATAAATAAAAATGTGATGTATTTGACGTAAACGGATGCAGGACTATATGCGATTCGCTCACGTGTGTGTTTTCACTGCTGACTGCAGCTTCAGTAAAGCGAAAAACATCACAACTATTTCTGTGCACCGCGTCTTCGCAATACATTTACTAAACTATCGTGTCGAATTCATAGCGACTGAAGTTTTATTTTAAAAGCAAAACACACGGCCATATTGTGACAAAAGTTATTTTAGCCTGGCAACTCAAACGGTCGTACAAGAAAATTCCTTTGCCTCGACGCAAATCGGATTTCGAAACTAATCGATTACGGGAACTAATCACATCGATTGCCAAACATGTTCTGGAATGCAAAACATCTTTCTCGTTTCAAATTACTGGCCAGTATCGTCTTATTGCTGGGCAATGACTTCCTACCCTCCTTCCTCCTCTCTCTGTCCACAGCTGTCAAAAACCATCATAATCTCAAATTAAATTATTTATTTGCTTGAAAATGAGTACACATAAGGATGAAACATACAACAATACTGCTTAAATCCTACCCTAATTGACTTATAATAGCAAACCTAGTGCATATTATAATTAAAATGAAAAATATCAAATTTGGAATTTCAATAATTATAAACATTTTCTCAATAAAATGAGTGTTTTCCAGTCCAACCGAATGCAGCTGAATACCAGTATTTTACATAGAGCGACCATCTATTTATCCTTTATAACTCAGTTACTGTAAAACACGATACACCCTAGTAAGTCTAGTTATTACGCTGGTAAATGCTAAATGATGTTTATTTTGCAAGTAGGTTTTTACAAACACTTTTACACGTAATTCTTTTTTAAAACTAGATGGGGCCGGTGTTTCGTACCTGACTACTTTGAAAAGAAACAGCCGAAACAAACTCAGAGATCATAGTCTCTTTTGAAGTCCAGACATTATCTTGCTCAATGCACATGAGGACTGCAGATTAGTGTCTGAGATGGTCTTTTGAAAAAAGAACCACACAGATAAAAAAAAAAAGAATTGAGATTGATAGATTGTTGATTGATTTGAGTGGACCTGTCTAGGTACTACTGGACACCTAGCAAACTGGCAAGGACCATCACCATCATTCTTTTGCCCATAACCTAATTTATTTGAGGTTCGCGCAGTATTACTAGTTTTCCCATAAATTTCTATTAATCGTCACCTCAGCACTTCATCTATTGTTTCTGCCAAATACCAACCTTTGGAAAAGCAGGTCCAGCCAGCGTAGCATGACCACCGTAGAAACGAAAGAGAATCGACAAATCTTTTGTTCAACTGTCATTTTGTCGATTCAATGACAGATGAATAAAAGATTTGTCGATTCTTTTTCGTGTCTACGGTGGTCATACTAAGCGGGCAGCTCATCCCCCTTTCTCCGTCTATCCGTCAGTATATGGGCAGGGATAAGTTGATTACATTATCGGATAAATATAGCGGCGGGTGATGTTAATTGAAATGCCATCGTTATTGCCCTCGCCCTGCCGAGCGTTCGTGATTGGACAATTTAATTGACGCTGATTGATAATTTAGATAGAGATTATTATTGAACCCTCACTGACGTTGACGTCGACGATTCATTATTTAAACACTTGACATAACATCACGCATGTAGTCCCTAAAGGGTTCAGGCAGAGGTGTAACTAAGTAATAGATATTATAGTACAACCGACATTAATATTTCAAGACCCATGAAATAGAGCCAAGCTCAAATGGAACTAGGCTGGCCACATCTGTCGCATGCCGGAGGAGCTATGGGCTAAAGCTACAACAAAATGGGTCCCAAACAGCAGCAAACGGCAACGCGGCAGGCCCAGAAGGAGATGGTGGGACGAACTCGACTCCTATCACAAGGATTGGCGCATAACAGCACTAGATAGGGATAAGTGGAAGGAAGGAAGGGAGGCCTTTGCCCTGCAGTGGGACACAAATGGCTGATAATAAAAATAATGTAATAGACAATGACGTATTATATATAGACACGTCATGAACCAACATCGCGGCGCTTAAAAACGGCGAAAATACTAGAACTACTTATAAGCGTGAAGAAAGAGAAAGAAAATATGACACCGAACGGCGGGATGCCTGTTGCGAGAGGGAGCTAAATATACATCTTCAGTCACGTCACAGGATTTATTAAATTATAAACAAACGTAGCGTCGCGCGACAGGTTGGTGCGTAACTAAGCGCGATGTGGCCAATTGGCTTCATTTCATGTTGTCATTTTAGAGTGCGGACAACGTATCTATAGTTTATATATCATTGGTAATAGAGGACGATCTTATTGCCATATACCACAGGTAGGTAGGCTACAGGTAGGTTAGGTATAAATACAGACTCCATGGCTCCTCCGTGGATGAGAAATATCTGTTGGAAAAAACCCAATAACACTTTGTCCAACCAATCGAATCCAGGCCCTCATTTAAATAAAACACAAGTAATAAAACAGCTGACATCAACACAGTTACTATGCAAAACAAAAGTAAACACAATAGAATCGTTTCAGTTCAACAACAAAGAAAATACAATTGTGTAACAGAAGAAAATAATTGTTACTCGTAATTGCAGAATAAATTGAAGCTATAAAGTACTTTAACACTATTATACGATACGACCAAGGGATTCAATTAAGCAGATAAGTTTAGTGGCTTTAACATACCGTGTGTGGAAACGTAGTCTAGAGACGTAGATACGTTTACGTGAAGTTAATGAAAATCGATACAAGAACAAATTATTTCAGTAGGTACTCGTAAATCTATCTTAGATTTATTTCTGTAAACTCATGTTTCAACTGATAATAATGTAGGAGTTACGAACACAGCCGTAACAAAGTTTCACATAAATTATGTTGCTCGTTTATGTATTCTCTGAAAACTCTTTAATGGACTATTACATTCATATTTAAAGACAGTGCAAATAACAAGGTATGTGTTAGCGAGTTTGAGTCACCAAAGGCCATTTAGCACCGATTTAGCCGATCCAAATATTTTCACGGACGACGCACTTGCCTCACTCGGCAAGCAAATTATTCTCGTCTGATATAGCGAAATTTGTACACGACACAGTTATTTGCTTACACGCAGATTAATTCTTTAAAACACCTCGCTACTGTTTGTTTTAAACCGTCTAAGCATACAATCAAAATATCATATTCCAATATACCCAAACCAATAAATTAACTGATAAAAACATTATGATCATTTTGCAACAAACATGTTTATCAAATAATTACGCACGACACGACCGATATAATTTGGTCTCGATCTAATTATCATGTTGGTGATTGTGTGCATTTGTGATAAGAGTTATCTGTTGACCGTAGTCCGCAGCGGTTCTGAATAACAAACAGCTGTCTGTCACCTGCTCCAATGCTGTTACTACACCGTGAAATTGTAATATTCTGACTACAATACATGTAACGTATACATACCTTACTTTGTTTCTGTACACGAATAATGTGTAATTTCTATCTGCGTCAGATCAATATACCAGCCAGTCAGACCAGAGGGGCATTATTAGAATCGTAAAACGAAAATACTGGAGTAATTTGAAACAGATCCAAAATGAAAATTCATTCATGCTCTCATTAAAATTTGATTCGGTTTTGATAATTTAGCTGGATGTATATTAGCTGGATATATATTAGGTGGTTGCATATTAGAAATGAAATTTACAAGCGTTTATAAAGGTAGTCCATCTTTAATTTATTTCGTTTATAAAATGAGTAAAAATAAGAATGTGTAATCAACTAATCAGAGATCATGAAATGAACATAATAATATCTATGTGATGGGTATGTTTTCTTTTTTTAAAGTGGTTTAAATAATTGGATACATTTATAACACAATTCACATGCGTACTATGTAAATAAAGATTATTCTATTCTATTATATGTTCATTTCCATTTAGCAAATGGAACGTATTACTCGTAAAATGATACTTAATCTAAAAAGTGTGTAGGACATAAATATGTTTGATATGTATAGCATTATAACGTAAGTAAAAATCATGGAAATAACTTACCTGTTTATTCTAATATGTTGATGTAAAACATTGTCGGCGAAGTGTCCAGTAACTAGATTAATGATAAGACTAAAATAAATAATTTGTTACAATTTTGGTTTAACATTTCATGCAATGCTACACACAACAATTACACACTAAAGCATTCGTATTATTTAGGGCATCAGTCACAATGTATTATGTTAGTCGTCATTTGTTTCGTAACAATCGCAAAAAGTATTTGCCGACTGCTATCACAATTAAAATCACTGCACACAAAATCACAAGATGCGGGGATGCTGGTCCGTTGTTGGACTCACCAGAGCTGCTCCTGCCCTGTTCACTGTCTTTGGCCGTAAACCGAACGAACTCCTGCAAGTGACTCGGCAACTTTTTAACGTCTTTTTCTTCACCTCCTTCAATCACTTTAATTTTATGTTCAATCACTTTAGGTTCTTTATACACATTATTAGTATCTCGTTCGTCTTCAGTTTCAGGATCTTTGATACCTAACTTGTCCCACCGTTCCCTAGCTTTCGATATGAACTCCTTCTCAATTCTATTGTTGACCTTGCCGTCAAGAATATCGAGTGTTGGCATACTTTTGGAAATGGTTATGTGGTTTGTTGACGCTGGAGCATTTGTAATTTTAATGACTTTGTGTTGCTTCCTTTCCTCACGTTCTGCCATCTGAGATACGTACTCCGAATACATTTTTTCACGAAGTAATTCTTCCTGGCTACTGCTGAAAGCTGATAACTTTGCTTTTCTAGCTTCGGATCCGTGTGAACTCATAACCACGTCTTTTTTACGTGATATGCTATACTTATTTGAATCTCTGACCCTTTCACTAATTACCTCCTTTTCAGAAACTAATGGTGCTCTAGGTCCTTGTTTTTGCATTGGAGGTATATTGTTTTTTAAAGCTTCAAGACGTTGAATTTCAGCTTCCACTTCCTTCTCTTTTTGTCGGATATATTCCATTTGTTGTTCACACAAATCTTTAGGAAGTGAAGGCCTTCTTGGACATTTGTAGTTACTTATCTCATCTCTGGTATCGGTAAAGTAGCGATGCATATTTTGTATTGAAGAAATGTCACTCTCAATTTCTTTATTCAGGTTGCCAGTAGAGTAATGGAAGAATTTCCTCTCACTTTTCATTGAACGCATAGAACTATCGGTAAAATCAGAACTTTCATCACTTTCGTAAAATGAAGATGAGTATTTTTTTGGTCTTGGTGGAGGAATCGGCTTAAATGAAAAATCTCGACTTGGGAACCGGTCATGATTACTTTTCGCAAATGTTGTAGTTTTGTGCTTTTTCTGTATCTCGTCTGTACTACTATTTAATCGTTGGTTCAAAGAATTAATAGTAGTTGTAAGAGTTGGATCGCGAATCAAAGCAAGCAGGCGACTTCCAGTCTGTGATTTAAACGGTATAATTGGAGTAGTGTCGACTTCATTTTCCTCTCGCTCTTTATCATTTTTATATTGTTCATTGTAGCCCCTGCGATCCACATATTTTCTGTGCATGTCCACAAGGTGACTAGCATCATCTTTTGTTATCACAGTGTTTGTTTTCTCCATCAGCATTTTTTGAGAAGGAGATAGACAAACGTATACAGGTTCGGATTTAGTTGGTATACCAGTCCAGTGCTCGTCTTCCTGTGATGATTTTCGATTTAAAGATGAACGACGAGGTTTAATCGGTGGTGGTATTGGATCCTTTGGTTTCGTTGGAATAGATATCGTCTCAATAGATGAAACATCAGGTAGCTGATAGTGTGGCATACTAACGACGTCCTCTTGCTTATTATCGACTGTCTTTGTTGATGTGCCATAAAGTGCGATGTTTTGCAAACGTTCAGATACAGATGCTAATTCTTCAAGTATCTTCTGACCATAAGGCAATGTCGCTATATTTCTGACACATATATCTCTAAGCTTTAGGGGTTCTTTTGGGTGATCGTCAGTTTTGGTCTTACTTTGGGCAGTAGTTCCTGTAACACATTCAAATACATCTTTGACATGACTCGTAGTTGAAGATAATTGTTCTAAATTTATCTTGTTATTCACACTGGTTTCATCATGCGTCATGTTAGATATGTCATTAAGGGATGAATAATTGGGGTTATATTTTTCCGTGCACTGAGAGGAATCCACGCTGCTCGAGGAGTCTTGGCGTGAAAATGTGTCTTTTAAATTTTCATTATTTTCTTCTGATTCAGAGGCCACTTCTTTAATCAAGTTATTAATTGCATCATTAAATTCACATTTTATAACTTTTGATTCTAAATCGTATTTGCTTTGTGTTGTTGTCGATTTATTATCCTCTTTATTTATAGGTTCAATATCTTTGACATACAAATTAGTTTTAATATTATCTGTCGATAAAACAACTATTTCATGAGAGTTTTGACTAGAAACCTTTTCAATATCGCTCTTATTTTCCATGGAACTGTTTTCGTGCTCAATATTTATAATGCGTTCTTTTTTGGTTTCTTTTGTTTTGCCACTAGGAGGCAGTTCGTTTTCTTTTTGATCTTGGTCACGAGTAATCTTTACGATATGTTCATTATTGTTCTGAATTAAGTTTTCGGATTTGTTTTTAGTTACAGTGTCTTGAATTATTTCCACAATCCTTTCAGTGCCTGCTGGGACAGGCACCGAATTTGTATTATTGTTACGTTTAGCGTCTTCTAATTCCACTTTAATGATATTCTCAGTATTTTTACTTGTCAGTTCCTCTTGAATGTTTTCGGAAACATTTATTTTTTCAGCGGTTTCATTGATTTTATCTTGTTTAGTTTGTTGTCTTTCATTTAATTTGTCTTGTTTATTGTCATCAGCATCTGAAATAAATGTTTTCTTTAGGAAATTTTCCGTATCAGTAACTTCTATAGTTGGTGTGATCATGCGCACTGATACATCAGTATCAACGCCATCATCTCCATCTTCAATCTCATGAAGAGAACTAGTGCTACTAGACGTATCTGTTAAGTATACTACTTCAGCGCCGGTCATTTTTTCATAGGTTTTCATAGTCCAGTCACCTCTGGCTTCAGATACTTCGGGTTCTTTTAGTTTTGCACCAACTAGAACACATTCTTGAGGAACCAACTGCCCAAAGGTTTTTTTGTGAACCGCAACAGACATCATTTTCTTTTGCTTAGTTAATTTGTTCTTATTGTCTTCAAATACATCGTCATCTAAGTCTTCCACATCACTTCTCTTATCACTTAGATAAGACTGACGACGTGAAGTCATAGATGATCCACTCCCACTGCCTTCTTCATCAATTACGTCCAACATTCTTGGCGGTCCAAGTCGATGCAGGAAAAAGTCATCAGCTGATGCTTTTTTGCGTAACCTGTGTTTAATTTCTTGGTTTATAATTTCCTCAATTTCCGTTTTCATTTCAATAGCGTTTAAACCCTCCGGATGTGTTGCTAGATTGAGAGTATTCAAATAAGTTCTTAAAGATTTTTCCTCATCAGGTGTCAATGACTTGGTTTGGTCACATTGTGCTACATTAAGAGGGATTGTTGTAACTGATAAAGTCCCAGTAGCAAGTTCTTGTGGTTTTGTAACGTTGATTTCACTAAGGTCAGCAGCACTTTCCCACTCTACATCTGATTCAACATGAGTAACTACAACATTTTGACTATCTATTAGAGCCAGAGTATTGTCTACTCCCGGCTCAACATCATTGTCATCATCAGTGATTTCAATAATTTTTGTTGCGTCATCATCATCTAAACTTTTACTTTTCAATTTGCTTTTTAACTTAGCTTTACTTTGAAGGGATTGCTCAGGAGCTTCTACGACGTAAGCTTTTGTATCTACGATCTCATGAACAATATCTTGGCATTTTTCAACTGGTGTTAGCAACACATCGTCGATTATTTGGTTGCTATTATTATTCAAATCACCGTTCAAATTACCTACATAGCTAGAAGTACTACTTGCCGTGTTTTGATTATCTGTTGAAGGTTGCAAAATTTCAACTTTTATTTCCTTTGTTTCAGTAACCTCAATTTCAGCACAATTTTCCTCGTTGTGATTTTGAGTGTTACACGATTCACTGTTGTCTAATTTTGTTTCATCACTATTATTTTTATTCGCATCAGGTCTATTGTTTTTATTTTTACGTTTGTTTTTATTATTTTTACGGCGCTTCGGTCTTTCAGGCATGGTTGAAGATCGCTACACTGTTATCACTAGCACAACGTAATCATATCACAAACACACACGGTCCATTCACAGTCGGTTCACGCGTCTCGCGACACCGGTATATATTGCGTAGGAGTGACGATTCGTCGAGGTTCGTCTAAGCGTATTTTAGGGTTTTCGCGTCGTTTGTTGAACAAGGGCCCGGTGTACAGTGACGTGAGATTCGGGTTCGAGGTTATTGATTGTGATTTTCTTTTAGGCGAGCGGTCGCCGGCCGCGGCAGTCATGCACTCGCGCGGCGATTTACTGATAATTATAAATGGGTTGAAGTGCGAGAGCGCGGGCCGTGGACTTTATTTTTACGCGGAGACGTGTACGCTTGTGGTGCGCGCGCGCCGGTACACTACGAAGGGAGCTCGCGCGCCGCCGCCCGCTACCAATACTGTCCGACTGAATTATCATCGGGCGCACTTCAAATCGTATATTGCTAATTAATATTGCACACACGCATCTAAACCATTTTAGGGAGGAATAACGGGGAAGGAACTCGAAAACACAATGGCTTCTATTACTTGTTAGGATTTGGTTAGGACGCAAACAAAATTCTAAGTTTAATTTTCAAAACAATAAAACTCTTAACTCAGTTTGGAATTAGTTGTTTGTGATGATTCAGTGTGTTTAAATTGTATTGTGTTTGGTTTTATTGCGCAGTATTTAAACTGAAAAATAGGTGTCGATGCTGATGAAAATAATATTTAATCAGATGGAGTCTTTCTTCCAGTAATGTTATTATTTATTTATGCTATTGTGGTGCTTTATTAATTATATGTCTGCCAATATCAATTCCTGTGGTTCGTATTAAAATCCTTCAATGTAACAACTTTGAAAAACCACTATGTTAGAGAGGAAATCACGACCTTGGCTTGTGACGTTTTATGTACGTATTGTGTCTGAAACCTGTATTTATATGTAAAGTACGGTTTTCAATTTGATAGTCATCAATGATTATATGAAACGTAATCGATGATAAAAAATTTATCTCGTTACCTTGGAATCACAATCTAAGTGACGCAACAAAGATTTTATTTCGATTTACAAGAATTGTAACTATCAATTTGAACATATTATTTATAGTTCCAGCAAATAAACATATTTTGTTATGTATTAAAATAAGTGGGTAATTGATAGTTCCAACAAATAGGTTAACCTACTAATAAAATTAATTAGTCTTGGGAACCAGCTAAATAACAATATTATATTTAATAACAAAAAAACTACTAAATCTTTAGTTAAATAGTGAACTAGAAACATTCAAAACTTGCTAAAAACCTGGTGCTGTTATCATTCAAGATAACAATTTATTTAGCAAAATAATCTTATCATTACCTCATTACGGAAATGTGTTATAAAAACTAAAAACTATGATGCCTATCCTAAAATCTTTAATCAATTTTAATTTTGTAGTTAGATCTGAAACTGTTTCTAAATGCCTTCTATAATTGAAATAATCAATTTTTCAGTGCTCAAATACAGTTTGATGACATTGATTAGATTCACTGGGATGCAACGACATTTTGCGGATCACTTCCTGAGTTAAATTCAAGTAAAATAGAAAAAAAAGAAATGACAAATGCAGTCAAGCGTGAATAGGCAAGAACTAATCGTAACAAAAACTCTATGATCGTAATAATGAATACAATAGCGTCTACGCGTATACTTAGTTATAGAAGACTAGCGGACGTCACGCGGTTTCACCCGGGTAGTTCCCGTTCCCGTAAGATTACGGGGATAAAATATAGCCTATGTTACTCAGGGTGAATGTAGCTTTGTAATGGTGAAAGAATTCTTGAAATCGGCGCAGTAGTTTTTGATTTTTTTTCATTACAAACATACACACAAAAATACAAAATTACAAATCTTTCCTCTATATAGTATTAGTGTAGATATTTTGTTTTGTTCATGTTGTAGCAGGAAATAACGTGTTTCTGACTAAGTACTTCTCCAGCCTAATACTGCAAAATAATCTTCTTTATTATCCTAAATTTCTATACAATAGTAAAGGGAGGAGTAAGTAATGATCGTAGCAGACATTATGTGGTTTCTACCTTCCCCCATGAGAAAAAAGCGTGAGTTTATGCATGTATGATAGTAGACAGACTACTTCGATTTATGTAGGTATGTAAAGTTTTAAGTTTAATAGGGAAAGTTATTTAGTAGATACTAATAGCGGACGTCACGCGGTTTCACCCGCATATTTCCCGATCCCGTGGGAGTACGGGGATAATATAGCCTATGTTACTCTAGGTGAATGTAGCTTTCTAATGGTGAAAGAATTTTTGAAATCGGCGCAGTAGTTTTTGAGTTTATTCATTACAAACATACACAAAAATACAAATCTTTCCTCTTGATTAGTGTAGATAACTGATCAATTCATCCCCTTGACGAATGTAGGTGACCACACCGCCACCCTCCTGTATATTCCGAACATAATCTCAAACAATTAGCCAACACATAACTAACGACAATCTCAAGACACTGGACACTATCAAAGTTTCCAACAAGTAACATGTAGGTACATAAGTAGGTAAAATTAGTCCGGTATAGCACAAGTTTCAGAACACAATATGTACCTACTAGATTGCATCCTATTACGTACTACCCACGTCAGCAAAAACGCGACCCAATTTAATCCACACTTCCACACTTCCACACTAACATGTAAAACAAATGCAAAAAAGGCATGTTTTTCTGTCTGTTTTGACCGATAATTATATCAAAATCACTTATAAGGTGGTAAAAGGTGACACTACTGAACCAATTTCGATGCAACTTGAAGAATACTCTTTATACCTAATAATATATATAATAAAGAGAGAGAGAGAGCATTCTCGTAGACCAGAGAATGGGCAGCAGCGTTTTCTGTTAGTCTTTCATCACTGCGATCTCCAATCCGCCTGCCAAGCGTGGAGATTACGGCAAATTCCTCCCATCATGGGAGAGGCTTATGTCCAGCAGTGGACGTTATGGGCTGTTGTAGTAATATATATTGTATCATCATCTGCCTAGCTTTCTATGTTGACGTCGGCTTCTAGTCTAACCGGATTTAGCTGAATACCTGTATTTTACATGGAGCTGCCTATCTGACCTCTACAAACCAGTTAGTACTGGGTAATACCATATTACTCCTTGGTAAGATCGTTGTCAGACTTTCAGCCCAAAGACTTACCTGGTATCGATTGTTAAAGATTTATAGATAGATTTAGCTTTATATAATATAATTTTTAGATTTATTTAATGACAGCCGGGACCAACAGCTTACCGTGCTTTCCGAGGCAAATAATTATATTGTGTACACTAGGTATATGAATTACACAGTCATATAAATGTTTCAATTTTATTTAGGGTGACACAATGTGTGTTTCCACACAGGTGGACTATGACCTGAGTAAAGACACTTGATACTTTTTATACCGCTAGTAGGTATTCCCATATAAGAGGAGCTCGTGGCTAAATAATAACACCCGCTCGGGTCGATCTTTAGGTTAAGCCGTGCTTACCTAGGTTGGTCTGTGGATGGGTGACCACCCATTACATACCGAGTTTCCTCCGTGCCTCGGAAAGCACGTTAAGCAGTTGGTCCCGGCTATCATTTGTGATCTTTGACAGTCGTTACAGGTAGTCAGTGGCCCAAAAAGTCTGACAACCAGTTTTACCAAGGGCCGGGTATCGTTTACCCAGTACTAACTGGGTTGTGGAGGTCAGATAGGCAGTCGTCTGGTACTCAGCTGCATCCGGTAAGACTGAAAGCCGACCCAAATAAAACTTGGGAAAAGGCTAGGCAGATGATGAGGTATTCCCATATAATTTCCGCCATCAAAGCAAACGAAACCGCAGGAAAAAGCCAGTTTTCTATAAAATCTGTGTACGTAACTACATAACAAGTCAAGACAGGATATTACGCGTTAGGTAATAGGTTAGGCAGCCTAGCCTGGATCTAGAATACTAGACTATCTAGACTTGCGGGTCATGAGGACTGATTGACCACTTCCACTGGCGCAACGCTGTTATAACCAATCAGTATGTGCTATTTGCATATGGAGCTCCAACATATATGCGGGTTTTTCATTGAGCTAATATAAATTCCAATATGGGAATCGATGTTAAATATTTGTGTAATTTAGACATGGCTTTTGTTAAGGACTGCCTATAAATTGCCTGCTTATTTGGTTAAACAAATATATTAGGATAATAGGGTAGATGACAAAAAAAAAACTAATTAGTCCGTCAGATAGATTTCCAAAAAATATTGAATTACATATTTTTTCTTTTTTCAGGTAAACAAAAAAAATAAAAAAAGTGCTTCGAAAACTGGTGTGACGTCACATTTGAGTATATTTTTTACTCAAATGTGACATCACAAGCGACTCATGATATTTAACACGTTTTATCTTCGTCAATTATTATTAATTTGTTATAACAAAAAAAACGTACTTATCCAATATTTTTCGATAATCTAACTGAGACGACTTAACTTAATCATTTTTTTTTAGTCAGTCATCATCCCAATTGCCTTTTACTATTAATAACTAATGAACTATGCAATTATACTGCACAACGAAGTTAACGAACTATAAATTGATGTTACTTATTTCAGTTTGATAAAACAGGGGATGAAAAGAAGTTTGGAAATGATTAAGTTTTTGATCAATCACATTTTTGACAAACAATTGGTCTGCAAAACCAGTTTTAAAACTCAGTTAAAAAACAACAACTTGAACCTTACACACGAAGTTAAATCTTACGTAAAGAACAAACTCAAAACAAGTAGCTTTTCAATGTGAAACTCCCGGAAAAATGTAGCACTTTGACTTTCAATATAAAACCTCCAGTATCCAATGGATATAACTTTTTCTGTCACGGAAAACTCGCGGCGGTTTCACAAAGAGGCACGTATAGAAAATGCAATGGCTCGCAAAGATATAGAATAAAAGATGTAATAAAGAAAACTGTAGTATAGAATACTAACGTGTTACTATCGAGCTGCACATACAAAGTACAAATAAACTTGTACATAAGATCTGTGTAAATAACACTGCAGACAATGACGTAAGTATTTACTTTATTCGATGAGTTTTGTTGGATTGTGTGATAAGATTTATAAAACGTTTGCTTAGATCAAGTAGTTTTGAGATTCCTACAGAGATAGAGACATAGTTTATGTTTATTGTTAACTGAGACTACTGTGACATGTCTCAAAAGAAAAATGTATACTTTTTTATCATTCTAAGTTATAAAATAATGTCAATAGCTCATAAAAACCAAGGTTTTTTAAACACTGTTTTAAGCTTTCACGGTTCATTACTATACTTAAAATGTCACTTACGGGAATATCGGGAGCTCAAAAATAATTCAATAATCACGGAAGATATCCCGTAAGTGACATTTCAAGGTTTTTTACTTGGTGTTTATAGATCCTTGCCTATTTGTCATTATCGATTCCTAGGAACTTAGTCAGTTATCTACTTATTAATTTTTCTAAGTACCTACGTCATCATTAACCTACCTAAGTTGTATATTATGTACACAGTGGGTACTAACATATAATCAATAATGTTTGCAATTACTGCGTAGTTCAATTGTTTTTCTCATGTTCCATTCCTAATAGTAATGACCTAAGACTGGCTCCTAGAGTATGTATCTACCAACATATTATATCAGAACTGACGTCAACTTATGCTTGAATCAATAAATTGCCCGAAACTTTTATGAAAAACTGAGACTTGATTGGCCTGGCCATTAGTCGTTAGTGCTTTTATTGCCTTGGCTCTGAAATATTCTATCACCTTTTAAAACTCTATTAATTGCTCCTAAGTGAACGTTTTCAATTTTATTTGTATAGTAGCAAATCTGTACCGATCGATTGATTGTCTGCCAGTCATTTATGACTGACAAGCAACGCAAAACCTAAACAACAAGATACAGAAGCATAATATACATTCTGGAAGCTCTGTTCCTTAGAAGTCGTCGAAATGCACAAAGAAATGTTTTTTTTTTTTCAGTCAACCGAAGCAGATCAAACGCGTTCGAAAAGCTTGTATGCGAATATGTCGGGGCCAATATGGCCATATTTCATCAATGAATTACATATTACATAAGAGTAAATCTTTAACCTAGGTAATTTTCCCAAAATAGCGCCCAAGTGTGCCACTGAGCCGTATCTTTCGATGCCGAATCGCCTAACGCCCGAGGTGAGGTAATGCTCTATAATAGCTTTTAATAAAATGTAGTTAGAGACTATTATACCTACAAACTATCTGGAACAAATATTCACATTTTGACGATGACATAAGTACCTACATCATTCCGGACTAAAAGAAAATTCTTACGTGAAAGAATTCACGCTGTGTGTCATCAAATGTTTGAAATAGAGGGTAATTTTAATAAATTTAGAATTGTTTTCGTGAGTTGAAAGTATTTATATGTAAAACAATATATTGAGCATGAAACTCTGTTCAAGTTCCAAACAATAAGCCAAGATTTGTTCTAGAAAGAACGTGAAGTTTTTCCATAGAAATGATTCAAAGATTTCACCAAGTCACGTACAGATGTAATTATGAAATTTTCTCGCTAATTTAGCTTCCTACTGTGAAACTAATGGCAGGAACTCATATTTTTTAAGTCATGTTTTGTAATTCGCATGCAATGATAGTTCGAAACGTGATTCATATTGATCAGATAATTAGAAGCGGACTCTACAAAGAAATAATTAAGAATTTTGCTTGTCAGTAGCTCAAATCTTTGAAAATTGTAGCAACATGAATAATGTTACCTAAAGCACAAAAATATTTAAACATCATATTACAAGAAGCCGAACATAAAGAATAACACATCCGTGCAAATAGGTCAACACGTTCACTCTTATATTAAACGTGTTTAAATCGGGATTTCACTCTCATTCAAAATACTCGGTTATTTTCAGTACTGCAATCTAGATCAGCTGACGTGTTCAAGTTTAGCTGTCTCAGATCAAATCAATCAATGCAGATTATTGAAGAGCATTGCCGGATGTTGGTTGTAAAACTGCGTTCATTAAGGGGACTACAGGAGCTAAACGCGAGTTTTATAATGCAAAAAAGCATACGATTCACTGCAATTAACAAAACCAGAAAAATATATGATATTCTTCAGGAGTATGACAGTGTTTTGAAAACATAATACAACTAATATTACTCGATAAAAAAAAAGTCACGAACTTAACTCTAAAAAAATCTTTTAACGAGTAAAAACCACACTAAAATACATGCGATCATTCTGATTTTTTGGCAAATAATTCTACAAGTAACATATTAAGCATGATAGTGTTTTTTTTTTTGTCAAATCAATAGATTTTTTTGTAAATCGCAAAAAACCACTCATTTCGCACAATTCGACCCACAGTGACTGACAACCACTTTGTAGTGCAAGCTGATTAGAACTTTATTCTAACAACATTTCAAACGAAGTTTGAACCACCACAAATAGAGTTGCTAATTTAGCTCCTGTAGTCGCCTTAAATGTAAAACGCAACGTCTCATACCTCGTAGAAGATGGCGGGACGAGCTGGACAAAACCAACAACAGGTCACAACATGTCCACATTGGCCCTGGATCGGAAGAACTGGAATTCATGGAGTGAGGCCTTTGTCCAGCAGTAGGATGACGCTGATAAACAGTAATGTGTTTATTTCTGTCTGTCTCTCACTTTTTCGATTTTTAGGTTTATTACTTATAGTCGTGCTTTTTGATTAGGTCTTAGTATTGTACCTATACAAGGCCCCACGAACGACAACGTAGGTAAAGTTAATAACATGTTCCTAAGTATGGAGTTTTCGAACAATCCAGGTGCAAGCACAGTTGAAGAGAAAACTTAAACCGCTAGACCGCGACCGCCGCCGGCATCCTAGAATGCAATAATAAATATCGTGGGTGAGACAAATATGCGAACTGCAATTGGCAACAAAACGGCGATGCAACGACCTTCCAAGTTCCAGAAATATAACCGACCGTCCTCTGCTTTCTCCACAATAAAGCGCCATTCCGATATTTGTTTGCGAGAACGAAATAACAAACTGGGATCACGCTGCATGACATAATCGCCTCATAGATTCGTGCTAGTGTGCCAAAACACGGCGACCGCTAACTCTAGCGCCGCTTTTCTGGCTCGAAGTCAGAGGGTTATAAGGTGAATGTGTCGAGACCTGTTTTATTGTTACATTTAAAAATACATTTTGACTCGTCTTCGATTGCTCGGTACATGCTAACAATTTCTAATTAGGCCGGTATTTACGAGCGGGCGAAAACTCGCAAACTGAACTAAGCTTGCACAGTAATAAGGTTAAATTATGTTTGTGCAAAGTAATGAACATACTTGTTTGCTTCTGTATTGTTAATATAGATGGGATATGCGCCTTGTCTTTCATTGCTACGTATTTTCAGCCTATTGCCAAAGTTTACAGTGCAACTGTGTGTGTTTATTAGCGTTTGATCGGCTCATCCATAACTGTTGGGAATTACTGGTTTGGCGTTGAACAACAGTGTTAAATCTACGGACTTTATGGATCTTTGAGTTATTAAACATTTGCTTTGATCCATAAGTACAGCGTCAGGGCCAAATATATCAGACTTTCTTGTAACTGCAAATATTCGGCAGGGCTATGTTTTTTCACTATGAAGTCGTGTAAAAATAAAATAAAATTATGGCTCTGAAAGTATAACACATCTTTTCCAAAACCACGATTTGTTGAGGTGGGTTGAGTACAAACATATAACAATTTATAAGCACCAAAAACGAAATTAAATTCAACAAAATTTGAGTGAAGCATGCATCCAAAACAGGGGCAAGTAAGTTAGGTCGGCGCATGACAATCGTGCCATTTTACTTGCTAATAACACTGACCAGCGTATAATATATCCTGTTATCTTGTACCTTGCCATGTTTGTGTTGTATCTCGATAAAGACTAGCTCCTGAACAATGTACTATTACACGCCTTATGTGCTAGAGACGGCCTTGCTGATAATTTTGTTGCTGATGAATGAAAATATCTGTTCTAGGTGGATAATAAATAAAATCAGTCAACTTAATGGTAAGTGGCCATCACAGCCTACAGCATCGATCCTAAAACCCTGGGTTCGTGTGATGGATTGTGGCCTACTACTTACTGAGAGGGAGACAATTATCCCAGGAGTGGGAACGATATAGGTTGTTGAATCGTTACCGTAGTATTTAGGTACAGCCCATGAGAGCAGCTCATGGACTTTACCTAAATACTATGGTAACGATTTTATACAATACGATAAACATCATTGCTCCTTGTTGGCAGGTTGGTGCAACATCTATTTCTACGAAAGAGATCCTTCTCAAAGACCTAATTAACTACCTATTATTACTATGGTGTTGAAACCGCTAGATGGACGGACGATCCACAGATGATCGCGAGGAAAATCTGGATGAAATTTGCACAGACTTGGGAAGCATGGTAATATGGAAGAGGCCTATATCTAGTATTGTGTGGAACAAAGGTTGCCAACTATGATGCCTAACAGCAGACTGATCCAACCTAACAATGATGCTGTTAGAACTAGAAATAAATAGTCAAATTGAAAAAGATATTCAATAACGTTGACGTATTATGATTATGTGCTGAAGTGCAATACTGTAATGCGGAACAATCTCTGAGATTGAAGACAGATAAGATATTGCAGTAGTTCGTTAAATAAGGTCCACAGTTGCGTCAAAGAATTGATGGATGGTAATGATTAGCGATATATCTAAAACGGATGTCTTGTCGATAACATTTAAATGTAGGTAATCTTCAATACGTATATCTTCATAATAAAGGCTTTCAAAAAGATGCTAAAGTTATTTATTTTTTAAAATTTTTTGGTCAATGTTAGTGAACCGTCCATCAAAAACGAAACGAAAATTAACCTTAATGCTACGACATAAAGGCGCTGTCAAAGCCTAATCGTTGCCATTGTGATGTGTGGTTGACTGTTGTCCGTACCTTTTTGTCGTTTTCGAGAGCGTAGGTGTAAGCTTCACACTTTTTGCGTTTAAAAACAAAATAACTCAGTGTTTAGGTCGTGTGTTGTTCCAAAGTTTCAGGTTACGTAAAAACAATGGGATTTTTTGTTGAAAACAACGGGTCGTTTAGTACAAAAAGGTTTTACTCACGTTTCGGTGACGGGCTGGGAGCTGTCGGCGTGTTCGGTGACTTCACAGCCTCGTTCGGGACCACCTCGGCCGCTTTCGTCTCCGCTACAAACAAAAAGATCGCATTACTAATGATAATTCTTCTAGAATCTTACTTGCAGTTATAACAAGATTTGGAAATTCAGTATTCAGAGATTATCTTCGCCTCCTACCTACGCTCTCATTCTTTTCATTGATTCTATTTATAACTCAGTGAATCTTTATTTTCAATAAAATATACACAATCATGATGATCATTATTTGCATTGCTGCCAATGACAAATCAAGTAGGCGGTAAAGAAAATATCTCCAGATTTGATCACTTATCAAGTACCTACTTATGCGTACAAGTATCTACCTTCTTATTGTTCTTGTTAAAGGCAGGTAATATGACTAAGCAATGATGGCCACAAGAATCAATGCAGAGATCAAATCAAAACCTTTAATCCCAAATAAGGAAAACATCGTGAGCAAAACCAGCATGCTTAAGAGATATTTCTCGACGGCATGTAAAAGCCAAGTTAGAGGCCCAATGGTGGTAAAAACTCGGACACCACGTTAGGAACTAACCACACGAAAGAAAGAATCCAAAATACAGAATAACCTTGAAAGTACTAAGGACCTAAGCTAAAATATCTCAGATTATACCCCAACAAACACATCAAAAGAGTTTAGTCATATTTATTTAAACAAGAAAGCATCAGTGGGCAAACTCGTAATCGCACAAAGTGTTTGAACAAACGTTGTCACAAAGGACGGCACTATAGCATAAGACGGAGAAGGAAAAATAAAAGCAAATATGAGGATTGAAGACGCGTCTTCAGAAACGATAAATTATTCGGAAGCAGAAGATTGTGCTCACTTTGTTTATATTTGCGTGACAACCCTAAGACTTGTCCCAATATTACGGAGCACTATTTGAATAAGAAAGGATTTTACCAGGAAATTTGTGTAAGCATCAAACATGCAAAGGGTGAATAATATTTCCTGATGACTACACCAAGAAATAAGAAATAAAAATAATTTCTTTGTGAATTAATGGACGAGCATTAAACAACTAGACACAAAGGGAAGATGTCAGTGTGACCTGTCAAATGAAAAATTAGAAGTCACTTCAGTATTCATGGAAGCTCAAGGAACAACTGTTTCCAAACTGTAAAAGAGAGATACTGATAGTTTTCAATTAATATACGATGCTCGTTGATGCATTGTAAAAATAAATCTATTCCGCATATTTGTTTAAAAAACATTCATTATTAAAGGGTAGGAAGAAAATAACAAAACGAATGAGCAAATTAATCACATCAACCTAAAATTCATGTAAATCCCGACTCTACACAAATATTGTATGTATGTAAATGAATCATATAATGAATTGCAGACTCCAGTCGTTAACGTAAATAGCCACCCACGTGTTCCGAGAAACAGTAGTACACTTACCATAATATCGAATCAAGTAAAACGATACGATTAGGAAATGTCATTCGAACAATGAAACTGTAGCTCGGTAGCTGCCGAAAATTTTACTGACGAAAAAACCTGCGGTTTCTGATACATCTACTTTAATGAGCACAGCTGGATTAGTTTTCGCTACGGTTCCGATAATTCTAAATTTAGACACGGTACACTGTTATTTATAAGGGGTGTTGTTGTAATGAAACCACAGCACTTCCCGGCAGTGCGTTGCGATTAGCTGACCACTAACTACAGAGTTTAAACTAAATGCGATGCGTGCCGCCTCTGTTTAGAATCTGAACCAGGAAGTGCATGTGATCGGGACATTTGGCACGGAGCTGTGTCCCAACAACCTATTGAAACGATACTTTAAATAAATCACTTATTTCGATCACAGGTGTGTTCTATTATGAGTATTTGAACGTAATAAGTCCTGAAGGGATTCGAAGATTTTAGAATGGATCCTCGTCTACATGATAACGCTGCATAGTGCTTAGATAAGTGTTTTCTTGTACAATTATTGAAGGTAATATTTTTTTTTTTTTATGTCTCGGCATTTCTTTTTTCTAAATTTTAGGCACGCATCTTACCACGTGGAGGAGGCAAAAGGAGGGTTAGTTCCCGTTGTCCCCGTATGCCATATCCCCGTTACGGGGATAGCGGCACGTGATAAAATTTATGTTCCGTTGTCCCCATAACGTACTTTCGGCTATCGGGGACAACGGGAAGTAAACTTTTCACGAGTCATTGTCCTCTTAAATCTGCATTCTGTTGTAAGCTTAGTTTTTAGCATAGGAAAAAGAAAAGGGGAATAAAACAAAATGTATTTATTTGTATTCGAATTTTAATTTGAGGTAAAAAAAAAAACAAATAGTTATAAAATTTACACAAATAACTTGAGCATTATAAATATAGTAGTAGTATAAAATCAACAAAAATATTACAATCATTTGCCTAAAAATAATAATCATAGTAAATAGCTATATATGTAATTACAAAAGATATCACAATCATTTGCTTACAAATAATAATCATAGTAAATAGCTATATGTAATTACAAAAAATTGCACTTTCTCTAACATCACCAGTCGTCAACATGTTCACAAGTAAAAACAATAAATGACCCTTTGTAGAATTCTGGAGTGGGATTTTGCATGAGCCAATGAGAGCTCGACAAAAACAATGTTATCAGCGCTTTTGTTCCGCAGCCGCAAGGGCGCGCGCGACGCCCCGGCGCATCCTTTTCAAGGCCACTCCGTTTATCATAGTTATTAGAAAACTTAACATGGAATTTGAAACAAGAAACATGTAATTAATTTAGTTTAAGATTGTGTACTTACCATTTTTTTTTAGGAAAAATAGAGGGCTTTATCGTTCACAATAATCTAATATTTCGATCAAATTCATTATATAAAAAAAACCTACTTGAAAACAAGGTCTAAATCCTTTATATTAATCTACCGGGTACCAAGACTAACTTCCGAATATTCCATACACTTTGTATGTTGACGGTTAAAAAAGAAAAAACGGGGACTGTGGGCAATAATTTATTCAACTATATTAACGGGGACAGTGTACGGGGACAACGGCAAGTATTTTTAAATATTTAATTAAAGTACCGCTGTCCCCGTGGAACGGGGACGTGGTGTACGGGGACATCGGGAATAAACGAAAAGGAGTATGTAAGGATTACATCAGGTGGCGAAAAAGACATGAGTTTACGTATGTATGTATGTATCATACTAAACTAATTAAAGGGTGTAAAACACCTCTTAACGATGCCGAAAGGCACTTGTTCTCCCCGTCATTGTGATCATTGTTTTGTTCTACACCATACCTGGTAACCTTCTAGATTCGGAGATATTGAGAGTCAAAGTTCCAACTTTTTGACAAGTTTTTAATGTAAGATTTTACGACCCCCGTACTATTCAATACATCAGCACAATGTTTTGAGTGCGTTACATTGAGTTCTACCACAAAACATGATTTTTCACCCCAAAAAAAAGTCGTTTCCCAGCAACAATTTTTGCGTAAAGTTACTTAGTTTGATGTACATAATGCTTGGTTGACGGCTTCGTGATGAGGTCTTTTACACCCTGTATAAACAATCCAAGTTATAAGTGCGCGGAAACGTGACGCTTTATAAGATTTTGTCTCATAGGTACATTGTTTTTGTTTATTAATGCCAGGTAGCTATTGACTGGTAACTATAGCGTAAAATTACAGGCAGTCCATATATTCGAACCCTTTTTAATGAATTACGTAATTGAATTTGATAATTTTGTAAAAACGTTGATAGAAATACAATAATGCGAATCCTTTATTAGAAGTTCCGCGAATAGCAAGTTGATATGGGAAGCCTATTAAATAAGAATTCCTTTTTCACAGAAGGCAAGCTTTTATTTAGGTACGTTAGCGCCGTCGCCGTCGGCAATCAAAATTTCTTTAGACGAATATTTTCAGTAATTGAATTGTGAGACCTCATAGAGTATAAAAAAAAGTTACATTATCAACATTTTACCTAAGCGTTATTGCATAGATTTACCTACAATCAATCGATAGGTACTGATCGTGGTCTCGAAATCTCTGTTTAAAACAGTGTTTTAAATTAATACTTATTTTTGAGGAAAAAAAATCCGTGATGGAAGTTTTGAGTATGAATGAGGATGGCTATTATATAAGAGTAGGAAACCAAAACAACGATGGATGGACTGTGTGAAGGATGATAATGTCTAGTAAGGAGGTTACTCCTGAGATGACGAGTACCTAATAGAGAAGTATATATGGAAGAAGAAGACAAGAATACATTTGGGAAAGAGCAGAAGAATAATGATGATGGCTTATCTTCTATACTAATAATATTATAAAGAGGTAACATTTGTTTGTAAGTTTGTATGTTTGTAAGTGTTTGTAGGGGGTAATCTCCAGAAGTAATAAACCGATTTCAAAACTTTTATACCCGTACTCCTACGGGAACGGGAACTACGCGGGTGAAACCGCGGGACGTCCGCTAGTTTTTAATAACCCCTTAATTTTAGACCTCTCAAGAAGCTATCTTAGCATACCTAAACTCAACAATAGTTCTTGGTCTTGAAATTTAATAGCAATTATGACAGCTCCTGAAGAATATTTAGATATAGGTACCTATAAACTGCAACCAAAAGTGAAGATTTTAGAAAAAAAAATAGTACACAGGTTATGCTATTTTCACTTCCGCGTATCCATTACAAACCTTAACATAAATAATTAAAAATAAACTCGGCGTTGTTTCTTAAGCAATACATTTTCTTTGCGGCGCAATATAAGGCTGACACATAATAGGTAGGCGCTTAGTGCCACCAAATACTTTATCTTTCTCAGAAGGAAATCTTATTTAAAAGCCAAAGGATTTTTTCTTAAACTGCGTGCTCCATCAATCACTGAGTTTAAATTAAAATTAAAGACGGATCGATTGCGATTTACTCCTCTCATAATGGGAATTAATCGAATCTTTACACAGTTCTGAAATCAATCTGAGACACCCCACATGAGGTCCTGCATTTATTATGTTACAACCTGTAGGTATATCCATTTAAACGAATACCAGCGATATCTATTTCGAACATTTTCATGAACGAAAAACATGAAAGGAACTTTTCGGTGGTTGGTGGTTGTTTGGTTTGGTGGTGGTTTATGGTTTCGTAATGTTATTCAATTACGAAACCATATGATATGGATCTATTCCATAATCATCAGTATACTTATTACTTGCTGAGTTAGAGATGATGATGATGATTATGATGATGATGATGATATATGGAAGAGGATTTGTTCATTTAAGGACAACGCCGACCCGAGGCTATTACTGTTGGTTCAGGTAGTAAAAATGATGTGAGTTGATGACTATAGTTGGTGCCAGTTAAGATGAGAATAGCGGTCATTGACCCACCTACATTTATTAAAATTCTTAACTTTGAAAACCAAACTTAAGCCTGTTCAAGTTTGGAATCTGATGGTGATCTTCATTTTTTCTTATATTTTTTTCTTACATTTTTTGTGATGAAAAACGATACATGGTTTATTTGTTTTGGTTCGTACGAAGAGATATTAGGGAAAGGGCAATGAACGCTATTCTCATCTTAACTGGCACCAACTATATCTGATGCAGTGCTCATTAAAGTGCGTTATGAGATTGAAGGTGCAACAGATAAAATAAAATTTAAAACTGTTACCAGAGTCCTTAGTAAAAGCTCGCGGTGTAAACGTAACGTAAATACGACGATTTAAAAATTTAAAAATACTCGTTACACGTATAAAATTTTCATAATTTTAAGAATGCATTCATATCTCTATCTATGGATAACAAATTAACTAAAATGCTATAAAGTAATTTTATTTTCGATTAAAAAATCGACGTATTTACATTAGGTTTACACCGCGCGCTCTTGGTAGGGAACTTAGAAACAAGTAGGAATATAGGTACATCAAATCATTATTATTCATTTCATTGTGTATTTTATCTATGGGCCTTAGTCGCCTGACAATAAATTGATGATTATTATTATTCCTTTATTCATTATTTTTCATATTTTTAAATATTTCTATATAAAACACTATAAAAAACATTTAATAATATAAAAATAGTAGCCCACCAGCGCTGGGAACAGGGTCCGAGCCACCGGTGGTCAGGGCTCTTGAGAGAGGAACCTCCTAACAATACGTGCCGTGTCCAGAAGTACTGCTTTCTGAATCAAGCTCTTGATCAGAAAGCAGTAATAATAATTATTATTATTATTCAGACAGGCCGCCAAAATAAAATCCATAAAGTTAGAATGCCAACCCTTGATGCCAAATTCCAACAAATCATCCTTGAACGATGCTTAAAGCCGCAATCAATTCTGATTGAGTATTGAGGAACATCCGATTCAATTAAAGTAATCTCAACTTAATACGCCATTGTTTGTATTTTCAGGCAGTAAATATTATTTAGAAGAATATCTCCAGTTGACTTTATATTTTCGTTCTATTTATATAGACGACGGATTTTTTACATTCGTCTGTTCAAGTTAAAGGAAAAACGTTAATTCAGAATCTTAGCCCGATTTAATACCCAATCAAGAAGATTTAATTAAAATCTCGTTAGCAGGATACTTAGCTTCATGTTGGCTCAATTAACGCTAAAAATATAAAGTAGATACTGACTCAACAGCTAATTATATTCAGTTTATTTGTGTAACGCTTTTAATTTTATCCCATCGCGGTTATGAAACTTGTGTAGTTTCACCTATTTCATAAACCATACTTTATAGCTTCCCACAGCTGCCATTACGCACTTAACCGCAGAAGCTTTTAATTAAAAACAACAAATAATAAACAACACTTACGTATACAAAACTCCGATTACATGTATTTGAACGTCACTTGGAAAAACATGCGCGAAAAGGAATCACAACACTAGAGAGAGAGGTGGACGATAGACCGATAGATATAGAACACGAAGAGTTCTGGGTCCAAATAACCGCGGGTCTAAATAGACCTAATATGGCGACGGTCTAGTAGACCACGCTGGCCTACGGAGGCCAGAGGGCAACTGTGACAGGGCGCGCACTCACAATGGGCACTTTCTGTATGTAAATCACAATAAAATGCCAGCTTTGTACTCTGATTGCGACACGCTAAACTAAACACCGAACGTCATCTATGGTACAGTTGGTTTTTAAAAGCGAATATTGACTCTATTTGGTGCACGATACGGTCACACGTTTGTATTGATGGCAGGAATATGGGGGGATCAAAAACCGTACGACACAGAGGTTGAGAGAATTGAAAATGAAGCATTTGACGAATGGTCAGTCTAGCGAGAACATTCGAATAACTGCAGCCGGTAACTAGGTAAAATCACATGACATAAATAGATCTATCCAAGCATAGGACATTATTACCTAAACAGCGTGTATCAGAAAGGGGTGGTCACATTTATGAATGTGATATAGACCATCAAACCGAACACCTTTTTCCATGGGACTAATATAGTATTTGCGAAAAAATATTCAGCTGCCCCATAGAACATTTCAAACATACGCGATCCAATCGTACACGCTGTATATTTAAAAATCCTATGGTTTACATTAAACCAGAAACACATACAAACGAAGCCAGTTAAAGGAAATAATCAAAAGGATAACACCAACTTAAATAAAGCCACGATTGATAACGAAAACACATTTTCAATCAAACCAAACACAATATTGCAGAACTTAGCTAAACATAACATAGGAAAACAAGATCTAAACACAAGTACATATCACCTATTTCCAATATCAATGAACAATACACCAGGGAGGGAGATATAGATCAGGTTTTGCGCATAAACGCAGCTTACAGAATGTAACCGATACTTAACAAAGGCGATAGCATCAGATTCAAGACTATAGGAGCTACACGAACGCCTAACTAAAGAGCCCTTTAGCAATTTATAGCATACGACACGATAACTGCACTGTGATAACATAATAGTAAAGAGGCTTGCATTGCACCCTTTTTTTTCGGATGGGAAATCATCAAATGACTCCTCCCGCTCTGGGCGGAGCTGGAGGGAGTGTGACTTTTACTGACTAAAACCCATCCATGTTCCTTCAGCGCCCTTTGTGTTCCGGGGCCACGGTATCTCTTTCGAAGAGTCCCGCAGCCCCGGCAGGCATCGGCCCTTGCGGACTCCTTCCTTTTGCTGACATCTCTTTGAGGCGCGCATGGAACACGAACGCGCCGTCGACACGGCCTGTCGTCATAAGACGGACGGACGGCGAGCTAGCCCATAGCTCACCGCCCATAGGCCCGCGCCTACGGTGCCCGGGTCTTGATTGGCAATTTGACACATGATTTCTTACCAATGGACCAAGACAAAGTGAAAGCTACTGAAGCCCAATGCAATCATCATCAATCGCTTTGAAATCAGTTTCTACCAGGTTCTCAGAAACATTGTTAATTTCGTCCAAGTTGTCTGACATACAATTCCTATAACGTACATTAGCTCCTATTGGTTAATGATATATCTCCTATGGGTCATAAAAGTGAACTGTTATGAGAATATACTGTAGCATCCTATTGTCGGCCAATGACAACACATTCTGATTCCCAATTCCGTTTATCGACCAATATGATCATTGGAAGGATCGCAATTTCAGGAACGTTTACATGCTGATGCAAGCATTATTACAATGATTAACAACTATCGTGTCGTTATCGTCTCGTATCCCATAAAGACCATCGTCCACAAACCGAATGCACAATTCCGTGCGTGTTCGCAGTGATTGACATACAATATATTGTCCGATGGCAAGGTGTGTTGGATTGTCAGCCTAATTGTGCGAGACCAAACTTTAGTTGGGACCATCCATCACTTTGATACATGTCGGGCCTATTCAACGGCAACCAAAAACTGGGACACGGAAACGCGAAATAATTTGTCATTGTATACTTGTTTATTAATTGTTTGCGGTCCGTGGTCGTCTACGATTATGTCAGTGTGATTGATATAAACAGAGGACTAAAGTTCTTTAACTTTTTTGTTTGAAGAATTGAGATGATTTTTTGCAGTCTTATTTTAACAAAGTAAGGCGTATCGTTGCATGCTCATAAATATTTCTATATCGAATTAGATCAAAGACAAAAATAATTTATTATATTATTTCAGTAAGGCACTTTTGAACGTGAAACTTGAAACGGAAATAGAATTGATTCTAAGTAATTGCCAAATTATTCACAAATTAAATTACTCGACTGAATATTCAGAACGGGAGTTTAAATTATAGACGTAAAAAACAAACTGCACAAAAATTAAAAGAATCGGGTAGCTTATAACTTTGATACCTGCTGAAGATCAATCTTATCAAATCGGAAAATAAAGCTTTTACACGCGCGGTTACAACTTGCAACAGTTTGTGCAAAGGCTTCCTAAACGATAAACAATTGATAGAATGTACAAACATATAAATCGTGTTATTATCATCAATGAAGCCAAACACCTCATCGGTTCTCGTTTGCCCCTAATAAAATACCCGGAAAGCCTTAATAAAATCATACTTCGATCACTAATCCATGGTGGTTATGGCAACATTCCCTGGACCCCGCATTTGTTATGAGTTTAGGGTAGTGTAGGAGCCAGTGTACTCGTATTATTTTGTTAAATAGCTGTTGGACGGCTAGTTACGATGTTGAAATACAGTTACAGAGATATAAACATCGTCATCCTAATTTATTTGGGATCGTAACAGCGAGTTATCTTCTTCTAAGTCTTCGTAATCTCTGTAGTCATTCCCTTTTTAGGGTTCCGTTGTCAACTAGGAACCCTTATAGTTTCGCCATGTCTGTCCGTCCGTCCTCGCTTAATCTTTGTGACCGTTAGCACTAGAAAGCTGAAATTTGGTACCAATATGTATATCAATCACGCCGACAAAGTGGTAAAATAAAAATTGGGAAAAAAAATTATTAGGGTAGCCCCCCTATATGTAAAGTGGGAAGTGATTTTTTTTTAAATTTCAACCCTAACGTGTGATATATTGTTGGAAAGATATTTAAAAATGAATAAGGGTTTTCTAAAATCATTTTTTGATAATGTCAATAATTTCGGAAATAATCGCTCCAAAAGTAAAAAAAACAATGTGTCCCCCTCCTCTAACTTTTGAACCATAAGTTTAGAAAATATGAAAAAAATCTGAAAAGTAGAACTTTATAAGGACTTTCTAGGAAAATCATTTTGAACTTGATGGAAACAACAGTTTTTGTACAAAAAAAGACAAAAAGTTGTACAAAATAATTTCTGGACTAAGTTTGTAGTATATTCGTATATGCAAGCATTTTTACATAATGGATACCCACCTTTAAACTCATAAGTGGGAACACTTATTGTAACGGATGGGAATCTACGGAACCCTACACTGAGCGTGGCCCGACACGCTCTTGGCCGGTTTTTTTATTTAGCCATATTATCTTTCACACATCCATTCATCGTTTTAGTGGCCTCAAATGGCTGCTTTAGCAACATCATAACAGGATTATAATTATGTGAATTCCGTTACAATTTGTAAAATGGGCAATAAGTGTATTTTAACTGCTTCTATGACCATTTAAAAAGTAATTACTTGAACCTATTATGATTATATTAAAGCGCGGCCATTTCAGGCGCCCTAGTCTTCCCGTAATGTTACAGCCACGCTTTTCTCATTTCTACGCATCAGATGTCCATAAAATGACAACCGATCAAAGATATTTAATAACGTCGTCGGCTTATTATTGATTTTAAAGTTTTAAAATGATTATTTCATTGTCTAACAAAAACATCTGAATCACCCTAAAATTGTTACGAACATAAAACTTTACGGCTTAGGGCGAGAACTCGGTTTGGAGTCGAAAAGTCGAGACAACTTTTTTTTTGTAAAATCTACACTAATATTATAAAGAGGAAAGATTTGTATTTTTGTGTGTGTATGTTTGTAATGAATAAACTCAAAAACTACGGCGCCGATTTCAAAAATTATTTCACCATTAGAAAGCTACATTCACCCTGAGTAACATAGACTATATTTTATCCCCGTACTCCCACGGGAACGGGAACTTCGCGGGTGAAACCGCGTGACGTCCGCTAGTACTATATAATTTTGTTAGTCATTCATTTTTGCTATCTTCACGCTAAAAATAATAATATTATAAAGTGGTACAAAATAAAAATGTAAAAGCTTGTATATTTTCTAATGAACAGTTTTGATTCCTTGTTCAACCAGGAGCTTGTTCAAATATTAGAGCGAAGTTTTCTTTCTTTATTTATCCTAGATTTTTCCCCTCCCACCTCGTAAATTCACCTATTTACTCATTATTTATTACATTAATAAAACTGCTTTGCCAGCGCTTTATTAACTTCCGTACTTTTTCGCTATAAATAAATACTCATTATGTTACCGGAAGGATACGTCGACACAGGTGTAATGTCATTCCTTTTAATACCGGTAAAAGTAAAATAAAATAGCACGGACGGTATTTTCCAATGAAACCTTTTAAAAATTCTCTAATATTCGATTATTGCGGCAAAGGGCTACCAGAATGCATTTTAGCTGGAATACGGATACGGGAACGTGAAAAATCACATTTTATGGCTAGTTTTTTTTTCCATTTATATTGAGGCTGGCTCCTAGACTAACCGGATGTAGCTGAATAGGAAGAAATATTTTACACGGATTAACTGAATGCTTGCAAATAGATTC
This sequence comes from Xestia xanthographa, assembly GCA_905147715.2. Lineage (NCBI taxonomy): Eukaryota > Metazoa > Arthropoda > Insecta > Lepidoptera > Noctuidae > Xestia > Xestia xanthographa. Next base: position 22,411,223 of record LR990653.1, on the reverse strand, counting down.
CTCCACGAACTAACACGATACCCCTTTGATAAGTCGGTGGTCATACCTTCGGGCTTCTATCTACCCGTATGTTTGGATGGTCACCCATCCACGGAGTGACCTCGGTAACTGTTGCTTAACCTTGAAGATCGAACCGTGATGCTGTTTTGTTATTTAGCCATGAGCCTCTAATAATATACTTTATCTCACCCAAGTGCTCTTTTGCTCTACAAATATTTTATTTGTACCGTATTTTCCTTGTGCTGAGATTTATACTCACGGTAATCTGCTAATCTTTAATTAAGTAAATTGACCCAATCATTTAATTAGGACAAATTAAGAAAAACGTGTCGTCCCAGTTTTAATAAAAACACGAAACTCTTTATAGCACTTTAGTTTCAGGCTGTATTTTATTTAATTATACAGTCTGTGTATTTTTGCTATGTACTTTTTTTAAACTGCCTGTTTGATATCTTGTAATAATATTATAATATGTTACTATATCGTTTGATTAGGCTAAGTAATTTAAATATTTCTAAACAGGCATTTGGGTCAGGTTTTATTCAGGTGTTTTTTTTTTTTTTTTGTATTGGATCATTTAATGATAATATTTTAATTTAATTTTAATTTTGTGATTTGTTTTCTTTGAATTGTAACTGTATTGTGTTTTATATTTAATTATGTAACTTTTTTTTATATTTATGATTATAATCTGAAATAAACGTTTTTTTTTTAATTTATGAAGGTCTACAATATTAGAAATCGCATTATGGAACTCCAATGGAGTTGCAAGGCGCTGTGATGGCAGTTGGAATAAAGCTGTGACCGAGTGGCATCCAAAGAATGTGAAAAAGAGAAGTGTGTAGAAGTGTTGGTCGTCTGGCGTCGAGATGGGCAGATGACATTGTTGCCATCCCGGGTAATAACTGGCTGAGGTTGGCACTGGAGTATGGAGATTGGAACCAACAAAGGGAGGCCCAATTTAATAGTGGGTGAATTCGAGCTGTGGATGATGATGAGATTTCTATAAATCCGCTGTCGTCTTCTTCTTTTCACGTAATATACCTATACTAAATTCAACCTAATAAAAATCTGAGCACATTTACTTATGACCTTATTGTATGACTATCTAACTATCTAGGTCCGTATTTTGTTTCATTTTCAACTGCCCACAAGTAATTTTACAAGGGATATAAAAAAGTAACACTCCGATCTCCCACGATCTACTTTCATTTAACTAAACAAGAATCAAAATAACAATGATTTGATACACATTGATTTCGAAACTACTGTCATAAAGTAAAATTACCCCACTCTACGTATAGTTTGCAAAGCTTCCATAGACTTACAAATCATTTAACAAAGCCAATTGAGGGGCAATAAAATAGAGTACATATTACATATTGTAAACATTCAATGTACCTACTACATTCTAGTCCCAATTACATCACGGCAATTCATTCGCCGTGGGAAGGTGCGTCCGCAGCGTCCTTTCGATAGCTTTCATCCAGATTCTACCACAATCATAACATGACCTACACAAAACAACCACACCAATCCATCTATTAGATCAACTAAGGTCTAACTTAACTGGCAGCTTTATTTGCGCGGGAAAAATCTTCAATAGCATAGTTATGCAAGCGTTGTAAATGTACGGTATCATTGGACCGTGACGAGTCAAGCGTTTGACCAATCAAAAGGGCGGAACTATGGGTATCACAGCAACGCAATGCGTAGCCGCACCCTTATGTGGGATCAACGAAAACGTATTGTACTCCATCCGGTGGTTACATAAAGTTTACGGGTATTATGTTTTTCGTAACTAATATAGTTGTATATCAACTGATGAAATGGTGTGTTGTGTATAGGCAATGGGGCAGAAACCTGTCGCTGCGCACACCGGAGAGAATTTAAAACTCAATTCGATACTGCGCTTTCAAGCGCTGAAGCGCTATAAGTCCTGAAGCATTTAGCACTGAAAGCGCTCGACTACTCACTATAAACGCAAAGATGAGGAAATAATCTATTCACGTTGCTAAACATCTCTCTCTCAAATAATGTAGGTATATGCAACCCGGAACACAAACATCTAGTCTCATTCAACAAATCCAAGTTCATTTTATCAGACATAAAAGCAGAACAATAAATAGAAGAGCAATCTCTTACCTTTACAACCTTGACCTACCTTGATGAGGGACTAACATTTCCTAGGAAATTGTTAGTCTAGGTAAGTTAGGATAGCATTATCCGCCATCTTTGAATGTGGTGACATGAAGTGCAGTAAGAATGGAGTGTTAATGTATTCGCAAACGATGCGTATGTGGACACAAAAGGATATAAGCCATCATGGCGCGACAAGACAATCATATTTAACTATTTAATTATTCGTGGTCTTGGTGACTACAATTTTAGTTTTATTCTGAGGACACTTCCAGTTTTATATCGATTTAAGTTTAAATAATGATCACTTTTTCACAAACAAGGATTTCTTTGAAGAGTCTTTCTGCCTATTGCATAAAAAACTGGACATATTAAATACAACACATAGGTGGCTAATTTTCCTTCATGAAAATAGAGTTGTGGCGAGCTTACACATACTTTTTTTCGTGGCGAATTATCTTTGTGGCGAATTTACAATAACCCGTATAAATACGTAGTCTTTCAATTTTGTTTATTTTGTAATTAACAAGAAAATGAAGATGATATACCCTAGAGCCTGCGAAAAAAGGTTGCATTTGCATGCACATTTGGTTTTACTGAATAAAGCGTTATCACTCCATCTTTGCATAATCTAAGCCAGTACTAACAACACACCACTACACATAAAACCTACTAGGTATTTACAGTTAATACGATCCACATGGGCCACATGGTGCCATACCACGCGATGTAAACAGAGAAATTTGTTTTGCATTATATGGGCCACTGAAACAAACTTCCTGCATAACGTTTATTATGGTCTGTGCACGAATGTTATGTTTTATTAAACACATTACTTACATCAATTACTCGTGGGGTATGGAATTTGTACATAAGGTATTAAGAAAAAGTAAATAGATTCGCAGATCTTTGACAGTCGTAACGGGTAGTCAGATACCCGAAAGTCTGACAACCAGTCTTGGGGTATTGTGTTACCCTATATCTCGGTACGTGTGAAGCCCAACTATTTTTCTGGCCTAAAGATCTGAGAATCTTGTGTCTGATGAAACTAAACTCGCAGCACAGACCATGATATGTATCTTTTAAATAAATGATGATGATTTATAAATTACTGCAAAAATACTACAGGGAACTTTTTTATCACCTTCCAAAAAAATGAGTATAATAGGTGAACGGAGTAGAAGCAAAAGGCATATTTAGTTTTGTTTTTCGAAAAAAAAAAACAAAAAAATTCGAAATTCAAATCATACGTGTATTGCGTATGATTTAAAATTCAATTTTTTTTTTTTATTTATCTGTGTTTGTTCTAATATGAAAAGTTTACTTGTTCGAGGCGTTTTTTGATGATAGATGATTTTTTTTGTAAGCTGTGGAAAAAAGAAAAAGTCTAGGTATGCCATAAGCTTCTACTCCGTTCACCATACCCATTTTTTTTTAAAGTGATAAAAATGTCACTCGGTAAACTAGATGCCATTGTAAAATAGACCTAAGACTAATTATTACTATTTGGCTTAGCTACAAAATGTAACTATGCGTTGCCTATTTCGGGCAAACGCACATACTTACAGGCACAGCCGTAACGGGTCAAATGGCCCGAGAATGGCCGGGACTGGCCGGGAATGTCCGAAGCAAACCATGTGCATTTCTGTGCAACATAGTGAGAGTGCGTTGAACCAATACAAATAAATAGCGGCCCGTATTACCAATGCATGTTTCCGATCATTCACGGAAACATTACATTGTATATCCTTGGCCATATTTTAATAAAGCGATTAGAGATAAACCTACTTATAGAAACGGTAGCGGTATAATTGTTTTAAAAATCGGAAGTATGATGAATTAATGTGGGAGAAGAAAATGGTATACGTAAGGATGGTGGTCATGGTGGTGTTCTGTAGTTCCTGCATTCCCATAGGTAAAAAGGTCCAAGTTTATGTTTGTATGTAGATCCATAGTTATTTGACGAACATTCGATAACTATTTGTATCTGTTATAATATGTTATGGATTAACTAGCTGATGCCCGCGGCTTCGCACGGCCATAAATTATATACTTAAACCTTCCTCTTGAATTACACTATTTATTAAAAAAAAACCCGCATCAAAATCCGTTGAGTAGTTTTAAAGATCTAAACATACATAGGGACAGACAGACGCGGCGGGGGACTTTGTTTCATATAATATATATATATTAGCTGATGCCCGCGGCTTCACCCGCTTGAGAAATTATACGCTAAAACCTTCCTTTTGAATCACTCTATCTATTAAAAAAAACCCGCATCAAAATCCGTTGCGGAGTTTTTAAAATCTAAGCATACATAGGGACAGAAGCGACTTTGTTTTATACTATGTAGTGATGTACCTAGTGATAGTGATTAAACTGAACACACAAAAAACCTAGAGACAAGATAAAAAGAAACAAAAAATCAGCACTATAGCTTTTGTAATAAAATAATTATGGAAGATAATACTATATCATTCCCTTTCCTTTTTACAGGTTAGGTACTTTTAATTTTCAGATTAATTCATTTCAGTATGAGATAATTATGTACAGATATAGTATATAAATACTGGATTATTTCCTATACATTCCTAACAGACAATATCTTCCAAAATGGAGAGACCTTATCGACGACAGTTCTTGAGAATCAAGTAACAGAGGGTGCCAAACTTGTCAAGTCGGCGGAAGTATTAGAAATATCTGGGTCAATAGTATTCAGTTCCCTTTCCTTTTTACATGTTTTTAATCGTTTCGCTGGTTGTAGCTAAAACACTCGAGTAGGTAATATGAGTAATATAATCTACACTAATATTATAAAGAGGAAAGATTTGTATTTTTGTGTGTGATTGTTTGTAATGAATAAACTCAAAAACTACTGCGCTGATTTAAAAAAATCTTTCACCATTAGAAAGCTACGTTCACTCTGAGTAACAAGGCTATATTAAATCCCCGTACTCCCACGGGAACGGGAACTACGCGGGTGAAACCGCGTGACATCCGCTAGTAGTATAATACGAAGAGTTCAAGTAAGAAGAAGTAAAAAAAGAAGTGAAGTGTTGAAGTAAGTTAGTTGAAGTATCTGTGTAGTATATCAACTATCTGGTGTCCACGACACCAGCCTCGTTGCTTAGTGTGGCACTAGATGGTGCTGTGTGTAATGTCCAGCGATATTTATTTATCACAAACACTACTAACATTACATATAACATTACAAATGATAATGCGTTAGGGTGGTCCTTAATTAAACTATCTTATACGTATACATAACTATTTTACTTATATAACTTTTTTTTTTGTTTTTTACTTTTTTTTTGTTTTATTATTATTTAGTTCCATACAGGAATTTTCAGATTTAAAAAAAGGGCTAAAAATTATAACAACGTACTGTTGAGCAACTTGATTTTCATAGCATCGTACGGGGCCTGAACCAAATGGACTGAAACAGGCTTGTGGCCTTTCTCTAACTCGAAAAAATCTGATCTTTAGATTTTTGTTTTGGAAATATACTCAGCACTCCTAAAGTGTTCCTTGCCATAAAATGTTCCTTGTCCCCAGTAACGATAGGTTTGTGCTACAGTACAATCAATGTAATGTGCCTACAAGTCGCGGCACGAAACTCTAGCGCTGACCGTTATTGCGTAGAATTAAAAAATAAGAATGTCGTGGGGCGTGCGTTGTGCCAATTGGCTCTCCAGTCGTACAACATGCGCTGCTATCCCCTCCACGTTTCGTTCAGCGCTAGAGTTACGTGCCGCGACCTGTACCTTTATTTACATTATTAGTAATAATCGAACCGCAAAAATAAAATTCAGTAGTGACTCTATCCTATAATAAAGCTTAGTGACTCAGACCGATACCGTCGTATCCGAGAGAGGCCTAGAAAACGCTGCCACACGCTGCCGTAACGACCTAGAGGCGTTTGAGTGAGATTGGTCCAAGAAAACCGCACGGAGAGAAGAAGTGGAAAGCTATGGGGAGACTTTTGCCCAGCAGTGGGACATTAGAGGCTAAGTAAAAAAAAATCTACATATCGTAGGCATCGTAGTTTGTTAGACCACCATTATTTCTAAGATTTAAATTGTATTTTTTGTGCTATTTCTAATTTTAAATATATAAATAATAAATACAGGGTGTAAAAGACCTCATCACGAAGCCGTCAACCAAGCATTCTGTAAATCTGTACATCAAAATAAGTAACTTTACGCAAAAATTATTGCTGGGAAACGACTTTTTTTTTGGGGTGAAAAATCATTTTTTGTGGTAGAACTCAATATAACGCACTCAAAACATGCTAAGTGATGGATTGAATAGTACGGGGGTCGTGGAGGTGTTTAAAGTAAAAATCTTACATTAATAACTTGTATTAAAAAAAAAAAACTTGTCAAAAAGTCGGAACTCGGACCCCCAATATCTCCGTAACTAGAAGGTTCCCCCCCAGGTATGGTGTAGAACAAAAAAAATATCGCAATGACGGGGAGAACAATAAGTGCCTTTCAGCTTCGCTAAGAGGTGTTTTACACCCTTTATACTTATCATCGTATACGTGTCATCTTACGGCAAGCATACGCGCGCCGTTCAAATAAATTGACTTCGATTGAAATCCACAGAAATAAAAGGTGTTAGCGACTTCGACTGATTCACTTTAATATTTACACGATTCAATTTGGTTACCTACTTCAAAGACTTGTGTCACCCTGTGTACATTTTCTACATTAATAGATCTTTTAGTTTATGTGGTTTAAGATCGGCCTATCTTTTTTCATAGAATTAAAGGGAGTAAGTAGACCGCATTAATGTATTTTACGAAAACGTTAGCCAATTTAATGAGCGTTTTCTGTTAGTCTTTCATCACTATCCGCCTGCCAAGCGTGGAGATTACGGCAAATTCCTCCCATCATGGGAGAGGCTTATGTCCAGCAGTGGACGGTATGGGTTGTTGTTGTTAGCCAATTTAAGGGCTCACTCGAAGAACGAATTAGATAGATATTATGATCAATTGATAAAAAATAATTGTTTTAATTCTCCAAAAAAAAACACTTGGTATGCTTTCTAAAATGCAACAACAAGAATGCATTCACGACAGGAAATTGATTCAATCTGTAGTTGGTATTTTCGCCAAATTGCTAGAACAATTTGAGCCAAAACAAATCGTATCTTTGCCAAAATCAGCCGTTGGACTGAAACCTAAGTAGTTATTTAACAACGGCGTCATGTGAACATATAGATCTAGGTCATGCTCGGTGAACTATTTCTGAGAATTATGAAGCATTACTAATGTCAATGTTTCTAGGCGTTTAGCTTCCTTCTTCAACTTTTGAATACGGTTTGGTTTACAACAATAGAACTCTCCAATTCCTTTTATTGATACAATATTTTATGATTTACTAGCTGACCCACGCAACTTCGTCTGCGTCACATAAAAGAGAAACAGCTCACAAAAGGAATACATTTTTCCCCGTTTTTGCAATATTTTTCATTTATACTCCGCTCCTTTTGGTCGCAGCGTGATGTTATATAGCCTATAGCCTTCCTCGATAAATGGACTACCCAACACTGAAAGAATCATTCGAATCAGACCAGTAGTTCCAGAGATTAGCGCGTTCAAACAAACAAACACTGCAGCTTTATAATATTACTAGCTGACCTACGCAACTTCGTCTGCGTCACATAAAAGAGAAACAGCTCACAAAAGGAATACATTTAGCCCCGTGTTTGCAATATTTTTCATTTATGCTCAGCTCCTTTTGGTTGCAGCGTGATGTTATATAGCCTATAGCCTTCCTCGATAAATGGACTACCCAACACTGAAAGAATCATTCAAATCGGACCAGTAGTTCCAGAGATTAGCGCGTTCAAACAAACAAACAAACAAACAAACAAACTCTTCAGCTTTATAATATTAGTATAGATAAGTATAGATGAGACTTTTGAGACAACTTTTGGAACGCAAAAAAGAAGGTAAGTACCTATACGAGTTTACAGTTTATTATCTCTCATTCCAAGGTGAAACCCCTAGTATGACTACACTAATATTGCAAACCCTTAGCCACAAAATCACCAATTTATTTTTATGTTTTAGTGGGTACTTTAAAAGGAATTGAGATTTAATAGCTGTACACTCGTCAATTTAACTATCGGAAGCACCCAATGAGTAAGTGTAGTGATCAAAGTAGGTCTATTGGAACTAAGTGGCAGTATCTCTGCGGTGGAAAACTAATTAAGTGCATGACATACACACATCAAAAAAAGTTTGTGATCACTTTGAAAATTCGAAATCTTTTTTGTTACGTTTTTATAATAAAAAAAACTAGTGGACGTCACGCTGTTTCACCCGCGTAATTCCCGTTTCCATGGTAAAACGTGGGAGTACGGGAATAAAATATAGCCTATCTTACTCAGAGTAAATGTAGCTTTCTAATGGTAAAAGATTTTTTTAAATCGGCGCAGTAGTTTTTGAGTTTATTCATTACAAACATACACACAAAAATACAAATCTTTCCTCTTTATAATATTAGTGTAGAAGTGTAGATAAGAATAGTTTTGTTTTTTTAATTTCAAACAGGGTATTTCTATATAAAGAAAACACACAACAAAGACTTTTTCTTAATAAAGTTCTATTTAAAAAATTATATCAGCTTATGCTAGTGATCACAAACTTTTTTTGATGTGTGTACATAACATCACGCCTTGTAATCCCTGAAGCATTTGCCAGAGGTGTGCGTAACAAGTATGTAATTGAGGGCGAGCCTATTACCATCAACCGCGCACAAATCCTGACTCCGTGTTCCGACCTGGAAATCGAACCCAGAACTTCATGCTCATTAGTCGCTCTCGCGACTACTACACCAACCAAGAAGTCCAAGTACATGACCAAGGTAGCTATTGCACTCACGTTCAAAGACCCGAAGAAGAACTGATCTTCTCCTACTTCCTAGATCCCTGGTACCTATTACCTTGTTATGGCTTCACCTCACAACATTGTATAATCGTAAAACTTCCAAACTTGTATCTAATACTCCGTACCACCCAGTTTCCCGAACCCTCTCATTAAACTCGATTGTTTAGAACAAACTCTCCGTGTGGTTTATGATCATCGCTGTATTATGCTGTATCCGCTTGTAATTGTTACGTTTAAACGGGAAACGTTTAGTAGATAAGTACTTGTACATGTGTAGATGGTTGACAGAGACTTCACATAAGAGCTTAGGTGCCTATGACATGCGAAGCGTTTCGTAGACGTTTTCGGCGACAGTGAGTGGGAAATCTTGTCAACGACACGAATTAAACCCACTGGATTTTATATTAAAAATAATCTAGTAGTACAATCAAATGGTCGATTACAGTGAACAATTATTGTCTATCTTGTTGCGTTTATTTTATTATTGTCTATTTTGTTGCGAAGAAGAAGACCTTCCTCTCGCAGTTCTGCTGGAAGAGATTTCTTATGAAATAAGCAGTACCTTTGTGCTCTTCTATCTTAATGTAATGTTCTGTTAAGTATTTTGTGTGTACATAAATAAATAAATAAATATGCTGCCCCAAACAAATTGAGATAAGGCAGAATAAAGATGGTTCTGATATTTTGTAAGCAAACTTTCATTAAAAGCTATCATACATTTCGATGGTTACGACAAATACTAAAATTCGCTTCGATCGTGAGCGGCTGGCCAGGACAAAAATTATGTTTTTCTCACTCCTCCGCTATTCGTCTCTGATTCATTTCGTTGAGGGATCCAAGACAGTTAAACTATTTCTCAGGGACTTCGTCGAGCTTCTTTGTCTCGGCGCTTTTCTTGTGGTCGCCACTGTTGATTCTAGCTTTCATGGAGTTACAGTGGTTTGGGAATAGTGTGGCGGGCTTGTCCCAAAAATACTAAAAATGGTGCCTCTATTCCTATACTTACCTGTGCCAAACGCAAAATACATTCTACAACTTGCATTAACCCTACAGTACAATTTTATATCCGTGCCACGTATCTGTAGAACTTCTAATAACAGTACAATTTCATGAAACTTGGTCTCTGTTGAACACCATCTCATATGGTAGGTACTCGTATGAACACTTATTTGTCACAAAAGCCCCATCGAGCTCGTCTAAATAATGCCATCACACTAAAGTTTCATACACAGCAATTTGAGCTTTACAAAGTGTACGTTCAAGTACTAAAGTCGTTTGTAACAGAAAAGCTGATTGGCTGGGGTGTCATGTATCGTTTGATTAGTATTACAGTTTAATCAGAGAGTCAATAAGGTATTTGACCTCAGGGAAAGTTGACACTCGAGTATTTGTTCGAAAAAGGTGAAATTGTTTGCAAATGTTTGTTAAGTACCTATAAAGGGACAGTGGAATTTGAGAAGTCATTCGAATTGTTTGGAAATCGCGTTTACTTGTTTGTTGTGTGGTTAAAAGAACTGCGTAAGTACAATGGGTCGGGGGGCTTTCGGGACCAGGACCACGGTTCCGGTTTCCCCCTAAATATTTTTGAGTGGTATTTTGGGACCTCAAGAAAACAAAACAAAGTTATGTCTTGGGAAAGTACGGTCAACCAAACATATTTCGTATTGAGTCGTTCATCAACTGGTCCCACATGCCTACGGCCCATTCGGGACGAGTTGATGAAAATCAAAATATAGGCACGTTAAATCTTACCGTAAACATTCGCAACAATACTTTTTTGGTCTGCTAAAAAGGATTGGATAAGATGCAAAACAATATAATACATAAACTAATATTATAAATGCGAAAGTAAGCTTTTAATTAACGCGAAAGTAACTCTGATTGTCAGATTGTTAACTTTTCAACACCTTACAGCTAAATAAATTTGGATATAATTTGGCACACGGATAGATCATTACCTGATCTAGGGCATAGTACATAGTATACTTTTTATCCCAGTAGTATCTAAGTTCCCATAAGATAATTTTCAAACTCAACAAAGGCGCGGGCAAGAGCCATTTTGACAAAAGTTTGTTGAGTGTAACCAGATTACAACTACACAAAAAATGCCGTTTTTAGGGTTCCGTACCCAAAGGGTAAAAACGGAACCCTATTACTAAGACTTCGCTGTCTGTCCGTCTGTCTGTCACCAGGCTGTATCTCATGAACCGTGACAGCTAGACAGTTGAAATTTTCACGGATCATCGGATTTTAAAATATTAAAAGAAATAAGAGAAAAAAATCAATACACATTGTTAAATACGTCATTACGTATTTTTTGGTATAAAATTCATGCTAAGTTATTGAGCCGTTATCAGAGAAAATTTTCAATTTAGGTTGAAAAAGGACCTAGTTGTTACGATTTTTTTGATAAAATTTGAGTAAGTTTATTAAAATTTTAAACAATACAATGTTTTTGTGATGACCTTTAGTTTAAAATATATTTTTTATATTGAAAACGCACAAAAGGATTCATCTACAAACTTCTTTAAACCCACGGTATTTTCAGGATTTGAGCGAGGTAATCCCCTTAAGGAGCGTAAATTATTTATAGAAACTAGGTCGCAGTAAAACCTGTAGTGCCTAAGTTGTTTTAAAATGTTCATACTTTGTATTACTCGGCTACGACAAGATAATTAATGGAGTGCCTAGGAGGCGATTTATTTACGAGGCTGAAAAAAGTTGTAGTAATCTTGAAAATTTGCTCAGCTGGTAGTGCTTGGCTCTAATAAAGGTAATATGTTTTTACAAATTTTAATAAAACGATTCTCGGACCGTTTGTTAAGGGCTATATATTCCTCAAATGGCTTAGCATGATCCTCCGTTACGCCTAAAATACTGCAGCATTAATTTTGAAATAAATATAAGGTAAAGTTGAGGAATAATGCCAAGTCCTATGTGTGACGAAAACACGATTACTTACATAAACTTTTGTCGATATAATAAAAATCCAAAGTTACCTTGAAATCGAACAATAAACCGCTGGTATTCAAAAAGTACTTCAAATTAGATCATGAAACTTTGCATACCAACTGAACTAACTATAAAGCAGGTCTTATGTGTTTTACTTTTTTAGTCCAATCAATAGATTTTTTGTAAATCGCAAAAAAACACTCATTTCGCACTATTCGGCCGCAGTGACTGACGTAACAACCGCTTTGTAGTGCAAGCTGTTTAGAACTTAATTCTTACATTATTTCAAACGAAGTTTGAACCACCACAAATAGAGTTGCTAATTTTAGGGTTAGAAGGGCCTTAAGGTAGACTAGAGATAAGGTTCTTGTATTTTGAAACGTGAAATTTGGAACGAAAGACACTTAAGAGTGCACTGAAGAAATCAACTTCTAAACAAGCGCAGTGCTGAACTGATAAGCACCAAAAACTATTAAACATCACGCCTGTAATCCTCGAAGGGTTAGGCAGAGGAGTACCTAATAGCAAACCTACATATCGCCAGTTATGTTTAAGTCCCATGAAATAGGGGACGAGCCAATTGCCAACAACCAGCGTCAACGACAAATTTTCCTGACCTGGGAATCGAACCCAAGACATGAAGTCTCATCAGGCGAAAATTATTTAGACAATGATAACTGAGGTTTCGAAGTATACATTATATTTTTGTAAAGTGTGTAAGCTTATTCTAGATCGTACTAACCGTTGACCACCGCTGGAACAGCAACTTTCTTCGGCTTCTTTTTAATCTTAATATTACAAGTCAACTTCTCAATAGCCTTCAGTATCTTAATGCTGACTTTGTTAATCGTTCTAAACTTCGGATCGGCGTACTTCGTTCGTGTTCCATCACCGACAGTTTTCTCTTTGCCCGAGTCCACACTGTCCTCCGATTCAGTTGCCGAAGTGTCCGATACGGGGTGAAATATATACGGGCTGCCCGTAAAGCACGGTGAGTTCATTTTGACTTGAAATTCACTAGCTTTAGCTTCCGCGACACACGAGGTTACCCATGTTAAAAATTAATAAGCTGCTTCAAAACGACTATTCACTACAAAGTCTGGAAGAACGTTGTGCAAAGTCGGCGACGGAACTGTTCGAAGTTTATGATGTTCTATCCAAGATGGCAGTAGACCGTGACAACACTCCTTAGGACAAGCCTCTGGGACCTTGGCCCGACCTATTACGATACTGTAATTAATCTGAATTAGGCTACGTATGACTGTTCAATGGCAAATAGCATGGAAACATCTAGTAATCAGACTGCGACTGAAGTAATCGACTGTGAATGCCTGAATTCAGTTTACTTGGGCTTCGTTTTTGTTCTTTTGTTCAGACATTGTTTTATTCTTATTAAATAACGGTAAGAATTAGTTTTTCGGAGATCTCCTTGCTACCATATAAGGACATATTTTTCGTTACAACATAAATGGAAATGGGTTTGCATTGATAGCAACGTAATGAACGAATTAGTAACCTTACTTAAGAGGACGCATTGGAAATCATGTAGTCAATGATCTCAATTTTTGTCAGTAATTACAAAACAAATGAAAATATAAGTTGGTGACCTGATAATTCATGATAAAACCCTTATTTTGTTAGTTTTCAATACATGATTAAGTAACTTTTGTAACAGAGAAAAAAATATCAAACATACCTCTTTTTAAAAAGAGATTCACATTTTATGGTTAAACGGGACCAATTTAAGCCTCTTAACTTTCTCCGTAGATGAGCCTATACATACTCTTTAAAATTATAGAAGGAATTTCTGAAATTATCGTTCCCAACTGAATTAAATAACAAAAACCATTTTGTCGTTTACGTCCTTTAAGTTATAAGCTAGCAATCCTCGCCCCGCTCAGACGCCCAGTCCCCCGCTCAGTCCCGATGCGCGCGTGCCCGGTTTTAGAACGATGCCTCGCCTTAATAGCGAATTATTATAATAACTGAAAGTAATCCGGCAATCAATAACACCATTCAAACTGACAAATGAAAGGCGGGACTTCATTGAGCAACTAATAGATAGGTACGATTAAATACATAATTAGGTATCAAAGATCAAAGTTAAGGGTCAACTCACACCGAAAGAGCGGCGAAGGGCAGCGAAGCGGTGTGCACATATGAATTTTAACTTTATTTTCATTACCATAATACTTATTACCGCATGAGAAACTCGAACGAGTCGCGGATGCCCGCGGCGCCGCGGGAATTCCGGCGAATTCCATAAACGAAGCGATAATAAGTATTATAGTAATGAAAATAAAGTTAAAATTCATATTTGCGCTCCGCTTCGCTTCCCTTCGCCGCTCTTTCGGTGTGAGTTGACCCAAGTTTCTCCAGGCGTGTTATAAAATTACCGCGTTATAGGAAGCCACAATTTCCGTTACAAAGGATGCACTCATAAAAAAACTAAGACTAGTAAGGCAAGAGATAATCGTTTGAATGACAAAAAATAGGTCAAATGTCTATTTCCGTCACACCGCTCAAGAACTTTTAATCAAATGATGAGTCTTTAAAAATAGCGAACTCTAAGCGCCTACTGAAAAAATGTTAGCAACACGAACACATTCATACGTTGCTATAACATTTCTGTAAGTAGAATCTCGAATGAAAAGTTTTGATCATTACGAACATCAACGCTTACAATAATTAGACAATACACTCTTGGTATTTAAATATTTCCTTTTGTTTTTTAATTATTTCTTCGTACAAAAACCTATCTACCAAAACGTGATCAGCATTCAGAAAGATTTTTAATTAGGTAAGTATCTACTTACTTAATAAATATTCTTCACTTAATTAATCCCAGTTTTATGCTTCGTTGACCTTGTTAACGAAATTTTGAAGAAAATATATCATTAATTAATTAGCACTGCAGATTTCCCAAAAATACAAGAAACGAAAATTCATTATGGTAATGTGATAGAAAGTGTTGACCATTAGCTGTCTGTCCAACTGAATTTATGAACAGATTGCTGTTCATAAATTCAGTTGGACAGACAGAAAAAAAAGAAAAAGAAAGAGAAAGAAAGAAAAATAAAGAAAAAGAAAAGAAGAAAAGAGAAAGATTACGATGAAAGATAATTATGTCAATAATTCATTGGAATTATTGACATAATTATCTTTCATCGTAATCTTTTCCAAAATTATTAATTAGAATTTGAAAGACAACCCGAATGGCGCAGCGGTAGTGAGGCTGCCTTGCGTTCTTAGGGTCCCGGGTTCGAATCCCGGTAGAAGCAAATGTTTGTGTGATGAGCACGGACATTTTTGTTTCCGAGTCATGGATGTTTATATATATATACTAGCGGACTTCCCGCGGTTTCACCCGCGTAGTTCCCGTTCCCGTAGGAGTACGGGAATAAAATATAGCCTATGTTACTCGTGGATAATGTAGCTTTCGAATGGTGAAAGAATTTTTTAAATCGGTTCAGTAGTTTTTGAGCCTATTCATTACAAACAAACAAACAAACAAAGTTTTCCTCTTTATAATATTAGTATAGATATAATAAGTATGTATTTACAAAAAAAAAGTACTTATCTATGTAATATATCAACTATCTGGTGTCCACGACACAAGCCTCGTTGCTTAGTGTGGCACTAGATGGAGCTGTGTGTAATGTCCAGCGATATTTATTTATTATATAATATTATTTAATGACAGCTACCTATAGAATCTTCTTTAACTTAAGATATCGGCCCCTGAAGTACGACCGGTTGACATTTTAAAACTATGTTTACTGTCTCTGTAGAACAGTCGGGTTCCACAGCTTCACGTGTTCTCCGAAATACTAGTCCTATTACCGCCCTAAAGCATAAAACAAAAACCAGCCAAGAGCGTGTCGGGCCACGCTCAGTGTAGGGTTCCGTAGTTTCCCGTCCGTCACAATAAGTGTTCCCACTTATCAGTTTAAAGGTGGGTATCCATTATGTAAAAATGCTTGCATATACGAATATACTACAAACTTAGTCCAGAAATTATTTTGTACAACTTTTTGTCTTTTTTGTACAAAAACTGTTGTTTCCATCAAGTTCAAAATGATTTTCCTAGAAAGTCCTTATAAAGTTCTACTTTTCAGATTTTTTCATATTTTCTAAACTTATGGTTCAAAAGTTAGAGGGACACATCATTTTTTACTTTTGGAGCGATTATTTCCGAAATTATTGACATTATCAAAAAATAATTTTAGGAAACCCCTATTCATTTTTAAATACCTTTCCAACAATATATCACACGTTAGGGTTGAAATTAAAAAAAAAAAACACTTCCCACTTTACATATAGGGGGGCTACCCTAATAAAACATTTTTTTCCAATTTTTATTTTACCACTTTGTCGGCGTGATTTATATACATATTGGTACCAAATTTCAGCTTTCTTGTGCTAACGGTCACAGAGATTAAGCGAGGACGGACAGACGGACGGACGGACGGACAGACATGGCGAAACTATAAGGGTTCCTAGTTGACTACGGAACCCTAAAAACAGGACCAATAAGAGTTGCCACAGTTAAGAAGAACGTAGAGTAAATCGATGTGAGCAGTTTTCTGGTAGATTTTACAATTTTTCGCACGATCGCATTATATTCCGTCTAAATCGGAAACCTCTAATTTACCTCATTTTTGACAAGTTTTCTTAATTGATTTTCGCTGACTGTAGATTGAATTCTCCGATTTAAAAACGTTTATAAAAAAAAACTAGGTACTCATTTAAGTAGTTACCTACCTCCATACTAAATACAAATTAAGCATTTCATAATCCCATGTAGTTGTCCCATTGGTTTCTGTCCAGACTTTTCCTTTTTTTTTTCTTTGGTTTTTGTCAGAACTTTCCTTCTCATGTGTAGTGCCTAGCCTGGTGTCGGAGTTTTTATGCCGTCCATGGGATTCTAACTTGGCTTTACATGCCGGCGAGAAATATCTCTCAGGCATGCTGGTTTCCTCACGATGTTTTCCTTCACCGAAGCAAGTAATATTTATACAATACGCACATGAATCCGAAAAATCAGAGGTACTATCGGGGTCTTTTCCGCCTGACCATTTTAATTTTTTTTCGCTTGAATCATGCGGAGGCGCCGAGCCACGCCCCCTTAAAGTTTGGGCCTATTAGGAAAGCGTCAACTTTGGCGCGCAAAATTACAATAACTATCGTTTGGCGTGCGTCATCAATGCGCTCGGTCGATTCGGTATCTTTTCATTCATTTTTTCTACACAAAGTCAACGAAGCGGGGCTAGAGATCGTTTTTATGTTGCGAGTGCAAGCAGCAAAAACGAGCTTAGTGGTGGTCAGGCGGGAGTGTCCTCGATAGTACGTCTTAGGTTCGAACTGGAGACCTATGACTTTACAGTGCGACGCGACGGTCACACCACTAGGTTAATTATCACTGCTTCTAAACTTCTAGAATAGCTAAGCACTTGTCTATAATCAAAGAAGTCCAGCTTAAGGGCTATATATCCCTCAAATGGCTTAGCATGATCCTCTGTTACGCCTAAAATACTGCAGCATTAATTTTGAAATAAATATACGGTAAAGTTGAGGATTAATGCTAAGTCCTGTGTGTGACGAAAATACAACTTCATAAATTTTTCTCGATAGAAAAAAATTCCAAAGTTACCTCCAAATCGAACAATAAACCGCTGGTATTCAAAAAGTACTTCAAATTAGATCATGAAACTTTGCATACTAACTGAACTAACTATAAAGCAGGTCTTATGTGTTTTATTTTTTTAGTCCAATCAATAGATTTTTTTAAATCGCAAAAAACACTCATTTTGCACTATTCGACCGCAGTGACTGACGTAACAACCGCTTTGTAGTGCAAGCTGATTAGAACTTTATTCTAACAGTATTTCAAAAGAAGTTTGAACCACCACAAATAGAGTTGCTAATTATAGGGTTAGAAGGGCCTTAACTTGCAATCTAAGTTTCACTGTTTCATCATGAGTAGGTAGATGTCTTCCGCAAAACTCCGTTTAGATACATTTTCAATGGCAAAATAAGTCTGCGCATTTAAAACATAATTTTACAGTTCAGTCTTCAAATTATTCTTCAAAAATATCGATAGCTTTTGCAATAACGCTGGAACTTTTCTTAGCAACTTGAAAGTTTCAAACTTAGGTAAAATGGTTCCCGACAGTTTCTTTAATGACGTCAAGTTTAGAACTTTAGAAGTAGAGAATTTAATCAAGAATTCTACCAAATGACATACAGAAGTATCTCAGAAGGATCTTGATTGTTTTAATTTACGTAGATACATAAAGGGTAAAAAACCTCTTAAAGAAGCCGAAAGGCACTTGTTCTCCCCGTCATTGCGATCATTTTTTGTTCTACGCCATACCTGGGAACCTTCTAGTTACAGAGATATTGGGGGTCAAAGTTCCAAGTTTCTGATAAGTTTTTTTTTTTAAGACAAGTTTTCATTGTAATATTTTTACTTTAAACACCTCCACGACCCCGATTCAATCCATCCATCAGCACAATGTTGTGAGTGCGTTACATTGACTTTTACCATAAAAATATTTTTTCACCCGAAACAAAACGGGCGTTTTGTAATAATTTTTGCGTCAAATTACTTAGTTTGATGTACAGAATGCTTGGCTGACGGCTTCGTGATGGGGTTGCGTACACCCTGTATATAATAGGTACCTTTCCTTTTGATTTAGGTGCCCGTTTTTGCACGGCACAACAGCGCAAAATTCTTAGGCATTTCATTACTTATGCATTATGCTTTGTGTGTGTGTTGGCATTGTGTGTGTGTTATGTTGGTTGTGTGTATTTACATTGTGTGTGTACATTGTGTATGTGTGTTGTGTTATGTGTTGTGTGTATGTTGTGTGTGTTAGTTATTTAATCACTCTATGGATCTTTTTGTGTCCGAAATAAAATAATTAATAATAATTAAGTATGTTGTCGCCCGTCTGCATACCAGCCTTACCAAGGGGTTTCGTATTACCCAGCACTAACTGGGTTGTGGGGGTGAGATAGGAAGTCGCTCCATGTAAAATACTAGTATTCAGCTGCAGCCGGTTAGACTGAAAGCCAACCCAAACATAGTTGGGAAGATTAGGCAGTTGATGATGACTTTGTCGCCTAGTGTGACGGAGAAATCGGGCATAAAATTATGTTCTACTTAGTAATTCTCCGGCAGAGTAGAATAGAACCAACCCATTACACTCACGGGTGTCGTATAAGGCGACTAATGTCTGAGGCAGAACACCTTGCGCCTCCGTAGACCAGAGAATGGGCAGCAGCGTTTTCTGTTAGTCTTTCATCACTGCGATCTCCAATCCGCCTGCCAAGCGTGGAGATTACGGCAAATTCCTCCCATCATGGGAGAGGCTTATGTCCAGCAGTGGACGTTATGGGCTGTTGTTGTTGTTTGTTGTTTAGTAATTCTCTCTCTGGAAAAATAAAGGTGGCTGGACACTCACCTCGAGACACTCCAAGGCAGGGCGAGTGTGAGAGTGTCTTGCGCTCGTCCAAGCTCGGTGTTCATCACTTGGCTGAAGGTACACTCTTGCTCTCGCCCTGCTTCGGAGTGCCTCGGCAAGAGTGTACAATGTACAGCCACCAAGCATTTTTTTTTTGTTGCAACTCGCTAAGGTCGCTTGACTGCTTAACCGGACTATCCTGTGGTGGCCAAAAATTACTTTAAGGCCCCCAGCCAGGGCTTACAAACCAAGGATTTACACATTAAATGAACAGTCACTAAGGGCACCCCCTGTGGGGTTCGGGCCTCGGCTTAGTGCGTCATTGAGGAGAGGGCAGCAAGGGTCAGCAGGCTGGGTCGGATCATCCACCAACCATTACGTCGTAATCGGTTTTTATAGTTTCAAGTAGGTAAGGTACTAAGAAGAATAGGTATAGGTTAGGGACCTACCTATAAGTGGGACCTGTCATGAATTTGCTTGTGTTTTAGAAGTTTCTCCTAGGCTCTTAATAAATTTGCGGAATTGTTTGTAAAGGATTCTTGTAAAACTAGCTATACGTAGTTATCGAATGGTCCTACAGTCCTGAGAATTTCCCTACAGGATTGTATGAAGGCCCTGTAGTAGATAGGTACCTTAATAGATCAAATATTCTGGGAAACGATGAAAATAGAGTTGAGCCAAAAAGCTAGCATGTTTACTACTTCGCACAAGCATAAGAAAGACTAGACTATTGCCTCGCATCACGAACATACACTCACATCTGCTTACCTAATACCTATCCTTTTCTCTACATGTTAGGGGCCATCTCCACGATCGAGAGAATCGCGGCGATATTATCGGCCTTGCTACGTTTTTCTATACTTACACTCTCTTTTGAGCCGTCTCGCGTCTCCACGAGCGAGAGTATCGCGGTAATATTTTCGTATAGAAATACGATGAATCGCCGCGATTCGCTCGCTCGTGGAGACGGCCCCTTAGGGTCCACTTTCAGTTTAATCAGATGCCCGATGCATCTGATTAAACTGATGAAGATCAGTACCTATTTTACGCTACTTATAGTTACTGAATGATACACCTTGGCAAAACTGATTGAGTCAGACTTTCGGCCTCCCACAGTCAAGATCTACAAATAACGGATCAAACGCGCTTTCCAAGTCACTGAAGTATTGATGTAATATACGGTCACTCATCCAGGACTTGACCTCGGGCAAGCGTTGCTTACCATTGAAGATCAACCCGGGCAGCTGCTGTTACTTAACATTACAGACTATAGAACCTATTTATAATAAACTTTAAAAAAAATCAGTTTAATAAACGTGAGTTTGGGACATATTTTTGTCATACAAATTAAGCTTAGGTACCTACTTTTAGAATATATGAGCCTGCCTGGAAATAACCGTACCTAAACCTTTATTACCTACGCTTGGGATGAACAAAAACAATTTTGTTGGCCTAGCTCCATTTAATTTATTCTGCCTAGTGATTTTACATAACATATTACTCGGCTTATAATGCTGAATATTAACAGAGGTGAACCTTCTTTTGCATAACATAAAGGGTGTAAAACACCTCTTAACGAAGCCGAAAGGCACTTGTTCTCCCCGTCATTGCGATCATTTTTTTGTTCTACACCATACCTGGGAACCTTCTATTTACGGAGATATTGGGGGTCAAAGTTCCAACTTTTTGACAGGTTTTTTTTTATATACTAGTTTTTAATGTAACATTTTTAAACACCTCCACGACCCCCGTACTATTCAATCCATCCATCAGCACAATGTTTTGAGTTCGTTACATTGAGTTCTACCACAAAACATGATTTTTCACTCCCAAAAAAAAAGTCGTTTCCCAGCAATAATTTTTAATTAAAGCTACTTAGTTTGATGTACAGAATGCTTGGTTGACGACTTCATGATGAGGTCTTTTACACCCTTTACATATAATATTATCAATCGAAAGGTTAGGCGGAGGTTTAAGTATTGGGGCGAGCCTATTGCCATCAACCGGGCACAAATCTAGACTTTGTGGCTGCTACTGAGAAACATAACAACCAGAAAAACCTAACAACACTTTGCCCGACCGAGAACCGAACCCAGAATGCCATGTTCAGCAGCAGCGCTTGTCACCACTAGGCATCTAGGCAGTACAGCAGGCCTAGCCTAGTTACAAACGTATCGTATCAATTCTCTTTCTACAATCGTAAACGCCTCGGCGTAAGCGATTGTAGAAAGCGCTTAATTGGCAGCCAAATTAACGTGACTGAGTCGATCGCTCGTTCTCTAATGTCTGTAGAAAAAAACCTACACTTTAGTCTTTGGTGAGCGTTCCTGCCAAAGAGTATAGCGATCAACATTGTAGAAATGATAACATTCTATTCTATCATTTTGAAGGATGTAAACAAGTCTACAAATTTTCTATTCGTTTGTGTTGAACACGTGATTTAACGTTTTCTACTAGCGTTAACGATTGTAGATTATCAAATTGGCTAAGCCTGCAGCAGTACTCGAGTATTTCGACTTGAACTACAAACTCCGTGGTTGCTAGTAAAAAGCTTACCCATAAAAGTATGAGGTGTAATAAATTGTGCTCTATCTTGATTTGAT
The DNA here is from genome assembly GCA_905147715.2 of Xestia xanthographa. Taxonomy (NCBI): domain Eukaryota; kingdom Metazoa; phylum Arthropoda; class Insecta; order Lepidoptera; family Noctuidae; genus Xestia; species Xestia xanthographa. The sequence goes on along the minus strand of LR990653.1, from coordinate 22,389,162 downwards.
ATTGAATATTTTGGTGACTCACACTTCTTTTCCAAGAAACTAAAAAATAGTTGAGCTTGGATTGTACTAGTGTAATTATATCTCAGTAGATATTATACAATCTAACGTAAAGACTGTAAAATACACTTGTTTTTTAGGGTTCCGTACCCAAAGGGTAAAAACGGAACACTATTACTAAGACTTCGCTGTCTGTCCGTCTGTCCGTCTGTCTGTCACCAGGCTGTATCTCATGAACCGTGACAGCTAGACAGTTGAAATTTTCACAGATGATGTATTTATGTTGCCGCTATAACAACAAATACTAAAAACAGAATAAAATTAATATTTAAGGGGGGCTCCCATACAACAAACGTGATTTTTTTATAATAATTGGTACGGAACCCTTCGTGCGCGAGTCCGACTCGCACTTGGCCGGTTTAATAATAATAATAATAATAACTTTATTTCCCAAATACACAGATAGTTGTACTTACCTTAAACTAGGGTATCCTGTATCTTAAGAGACACGGGTTTTTTGCGTTATTGCGATTATGTTTTGTTCTGGAACATAGGTACCCAGAAACCTTCTAGTTACGGACGGAGATATATATTGTAGATCAAAGTTCCAACTTTTCACTTTTTCTTTTTTTTAATATAAGTTGTTTATCTGTAGCTCTTCGGTACGCACAATTACAGACACAATTAAAATAACAATGCACCGTGCCCGATCGGGCACGGCTGCGGCCTTACAGGTTAAATACCTCCATGACCCCAGTACTACATATACGTTTCTATTAGCGCACACACTGTTATGAGTGCGTTACATTGAGCGTTATTTTTCACACCAAATAAAAAGTCGTTACACAGGAATATTTTTCGTGCGGCTTTCAAACAGTATCCTTGACAACTTCATAAAGCGACTATACGACGAGAATACACTGTGTAAACGACAGTGTATTCTCAAAAGAATATGTATTCGTTGATGAAAAACGGGAAAATAATCACACAAACCCTAATTTCACATGGTTATGTAAACATATACTTATATGTTAGCAACAAATAATGCTTGGTATACACACTGAACTTTGCATACGGGAACGTACCTTCGAGACTCATCTCCGTAAACTTGTGTTCGAATCGAAATAAGCTGCTCTAACGATCCGCGTCTGACTCAAGTAAGAATTTGAGAGTTAAATGTGTTCTATGCTTTGTAATAACTATTCCCATTTGTTATCTATGCTTCTAATAATAAATAAAGAATCATCATCATCATCATCATTTCAGCCGAAAGACGTCCACTGCTGGACATAGGCCTCCCCCAAAGGCGGGATTTTGCCTTAATCGCCACGCTTGGCAGGCGGGTTGGCGATCGCAGTACGGTTGTTACAAAAGCACAGAGAACGCTGCTGCCCATTCTCTGGTAAGTCCCTTATTCGCCTCTTACGACACCCACGGGAAGATATGAAATGGTGCTATTCTTTACGTCCGACACCATACAGTAATAAAGAACAATAATAACATAACATATAATAATAAAGAATAATATAGATAAATATGTATATAGATTAATATGTGTGTGATTAATAGAGGAGCTCACGGCAAAATAATAACAGCCGCTCGGGTCGATCGTTAGGTTAAGCCGTGCTTGCCTAGGTTGGTCTGTGGATGGGTGACCACCCATTACATACTGAGTTTCCTCCGTGCCTCGGAAAGCACGTTAAGCCGTTGATCCCGGCTGTCATTTGTAGATCTTTGACAGTCGTTAGGTAGTCAGTGGCCCAAAAAGTCTGACAACCAGTCTTACCAAGGGGTATCGTATTACCCGGTACTAACTGAGTTGTGGAGGTCAGATAGGCAGTAGCTCCATGTAAAATACTGGTATTCAGCTGCATCCGGTAAAACTGGAAGCCAACCCCAATATAGTTGAGAAAAGGCTAGGCAGATGATGATGAATTATGTAATATTATAAAGAGGTAAAATTTGTTTGTGGGTTAGTAAGTAGGGCGTAATCCTTTCATAATCGGGTAGCTACATTATCCCCGAGTGTCATAGGCTACATTTAAAACGTTCCCGTCGTTGGTTGATTAATTTCCGTATATAACGGGAGCGAAGCCGCGAGTAAAAGCTTGTTATATCAATGTAACAATATCACCTATGTATTTCCCAAAGGTGTCTAGTATTTTCGCCAGATTTATGTAAGTCTTTACCATTAATTACCTAATTACGTAATGAAAATAAATGATAATATACTTTGCGGTTGGAAAGTCGTGCACATAATGGGGAATTTTCCAGTGCTTTTTATGAACGAACTAGATGGCGCTGATCAACCTAGGGAATAATAAAATGGCTCGTTTTTATGTCCACAAAGCCTTAACTGAAGTACGGAGGAACCTAAGCTCGACTCGACGCACCAGGAGTTTAGACGTAACGCAAAAACACTCAGAAGAACAATCGAAAAAACCATACATAAACTTGTAATTCAGTGCAGTGATGTAAAAGAACATTAGAATTTTTAGGTTAAAAATGTTTGACAGAAAAAGGGTTCTTTACAGTTCTCTTAAACAACAACGAATAATAAAGAAATTTTACTATACAATGAGTTGGACATGTGTCTAGGAGAGTTTTTTGTTGCCGTGCTAAAAGATTTTACCATTGACCTATAATATAATAAGTAGTAATTTATTTTTCATTGGATTTTACTAGAACGCCGCTTAAATAAATATTCCCAAAGCAGATCAGCGCCATCTATTGATATATACTGAAGCGTTGTGACAAACGTCAGTGGAAAATTCCTCATTGTTTCTACTATAACATAATATGGCATTTTATAACTTAAGATTGAGACACATTTTGCAGACACGTTTAATATTCTGATCCCTATTCTAAGATTTTGTTAGTAACAAAAACAACCTATGCTTTATCGATAAAAGTTTAAACAAAAAGCCATATTGTCGCAGAATTAATTTGTTCAATATTTTTTGTGTAGGTATCCTATCCTACATTTTACTAATAAACGAGCAATATTTGTAATCACGTTCTCGAAAACGGCTCTAGCAATTTCGATGAAAATTGCAATATTAGGGTTTACGGGGGCGAAAACTATCGATCTAGTTAGGTCTCATATCTGGGAAAATTTGTTATCTCTATTTTCACTCGAGCAGAGCTCGGGCGCTCAGGTACTGCTTATCTAAAACACTTACCTGATCTGTTTTCTTCGTACGTTGACTCATACGCCCTAGTTGTGGAACTGCAGTCCCTTTCATCTTGATTGAATGCACTGTAATAGTTATTCCGTTCCTGTTTCGGAGTGGCTCGCTCACGTTCGTTCCTCAGTGATTGATGGGACAATGAACTAATGTTCTTTATATGTGAACGGGGAACCTCGGAACCATTCATATTACTTTTGTTGGTTGATTGTGGTTCAGCTTTGAAACTACGTTCCCCACTATTCTCTGCATCGTCACATCCATTCAGCACTATCTTCTTTATAGTCTTCACTTCTTCGACTTCGCTAATCTTGTGTTCAGAGATCGTCGAACGCTTTGTAATTTCCTCTTTCGAATGGAAATTGCTGTCGCTGATAGAGTTCGACATAGTCTTACTTCCATATTCACATTTGCCATTCAACTTGCTATCTGGTCGCAAGTATTTTTCAAAAGGATCACTGTTTCTTTTCGTTTCAAAAGGATTCTTAGTGTTACTTTGTGCGTTATTCGGAAGACTTTGATTTTGGAAATGATCTACATTATTTCTATGAGAGAAGTCAGATTTCTCGTTGGCAGTGGTTGTCGGTGTATAAGTATGATATCCATTTGTGTTTTCATTGTGATAAGAATATGGAAGACTGCTAGGCCCAGAGTCGTATGTTTGCGTAAAAAATGTAGGAGATTTCAAGTCTGAGCTGTACTCAATGTTTGACGAATTGTCTCTGAATTTGTTTCTATCTAAGCTGGCGAGCGACGCTCTACCGTTTGGTACTGGTAGTTTAGACGCACTTGAATAATTCGAGGGTAGGGTTGTAAAAAATGGATTCGTTGGATGAAATCTTAGTGGTTCTTCGTTCTGTGCCACTGACTTCACTAGTGGGGTCGAGTTCAGCGCCGCTGGTAAAGAATTTAAAGAAGCCCGAATAGATGATGGTGTAGGCCGATTCTGCGGTGATTGAGGCGGTCGGATGGTAGCGTACACAGGAGCCTGGGGAGTTGCTCTGCCTCCTTGCACATCAGCCATTATTTGCCCTGGAAGACCAATAAAACAGGTTACACTACGCCAAGTAAATAAAACTGAAAGTCTAACTACAAAACTAAAAACGAACATCGCGGCATAAGTTCAGCCAGTCAATACATTTAAACGAAGTTGTGTCACTCGACATTGAACCTAGCTGCACAAACTTAAAGTTGAGTTAGTGATGTAGTGCCTTTCAACATTTCCTGGCAAACTGAGGAGCGATAAAGTCCCCGCTTCGCAATGGGGCTCTGCATATGCAGACGTGCGATAAAGTAATACATGTCTACTACACAAAAGGAATATTCCAGACTGGGAGAAGTATTCCACCTTCCTTGATTTATACGCAAGCTCATATTTTGTCTACTAAACAAGTTTTATTGCTTTAGTTTGCGTGCATGTAGATTTTGCGTATCTTTTCTTTGGATTAGCATACAAGGATAACATGATTATCATACGGTTAATGGGATATGAGAGAGATTTCTGTAGTTTTAGTACCATAGAAATGCTGAATTTTGCGTTTAAGGAAAATAGATATGCGGAAACACGTCCAACCACTTTGCCGAACCGACATGAATGAGAATGAGTGAAAATAGGCAAGTCGATGTATTGACAAACTTACGAATGGGGGGGCTGCTTGCAATGTGCTCCAGAATAAAATTAAATGAACGTATTCGTAGTCTGTTATGATAAAACTATTTGATTCACCTTCTACAGATTAGAACATGATTGTGTTAATTACGACAAGAACACGCAATGGGAAAACAAAAGATAAGTCGGTTGGGAATAGTTGGGATGATTTGTTTTTCTATGTTGTATGTTACCTAACTTGTGTGTCAATAAATTTTATTTATAAATGATTTACAAGACGCCACGGTTGACGTAGCTGAGTGATTGACTGCTGCATTGTGTGTCGCGGGTTCGATCCCCGCACGGAACAAATATTTGTATGGCCTACATATAGTTGTTCCGGGTCTGGCTGTTTGTATCATCATCATCAGCCTATTAATATGTTCCCACTGCTGGGACACAGGCCTCCTCTCTATGAGAGGGAAATGGGCAATAATCCACCACGCGAGCCCAGTGCGGGTTGGTAGATGTCACATGTCTTCGAATGTTTTGGTTCTAGGACATTCCGGTTTCCTCACGTTGTTTTCGTTCACCGTTTTGAGAGCAGTGGTGCTGAAATAAATTACACAAAGTAATGCGCCTGTCGGGGTTCGAACCCACGACTTACTGTTCGTAAGTCGGGGCCGCCACCAATGGGCCACCGCTGCTCTGTTGTCGGCTGTTTGTATACGTAAGTTTAAATGTTTGTGAACGCACCCACGATACAGATACACATTTGAAACATAGTGTGGGGCAACGTTTTTTAAAAACTCCTAACACAAATAACAGATAAAGACCAAACGCTAAACAGTTACGACTTTACTCATGCCAAACACATTTGCGCAGTAAATAATGAAACCGCTATGAATACATAAACAAAATTAGGTTTAAATACAAATCGATAGTGAACGGTGAAATACGCAAATATGGTAGAGTTTTCTCCATTAAGCTCGCGATGTCGTCGGGTTATCCAGACGACGAGGCTTTGATACACTAGAGAGTTTATAATAGCTATACTCGGAAAGACGGAAGAGAAGGTTTAAAATAAACGCCAATACAGCAGAACGGAGCTAAATAATAACAGTCGAAGATTTTTAGGTTAAGCCCAAAGCATTCAAATATAAAGGGTGTAAAACTTAACGAAGCCGAAAGGCACTTGTTTTCCTCGTAATTGCGATCATTTTTTTGTTGTAGACCGTACCTGGGAACCTACTAGTTACGGAGATATCGGGGGTCAAAGTTCAAAGTTCCAACTTTTTGACAAGATTTTTTTTAAATACAAGTTTTTAATGGAAGATTTTTACTTTAAACACCTCCACGACCCCCGTACTATTCAATCCATCCATCAGCACGATGTTTTGAGTGCGTTACATTGAGTTCTACCAGAAAACATGATTTTTCACCCCAAAAAAAAAGTCGTTTCCCAGCAATAATTTCCGCGTAGAGTTACTTAGTTTGATGTACAGAATGTTTGGTTGACGGCTTCGTGATGAGGTCTTTTACACCCGTAAGTATTACTTTTAAAAGTCTTATTTAATCTCTTTGTTTGCAATTTATGTAAATATTCTAGAATATTATCAGAAAATGTTCTTTATATCCCAAATGCTGGGTAAATATAGAAAATACTAAGTAAAATAAAACTGAATTCAGGTCCACTGGTTTTTACATATCGAGATTTGCAATAACGCAAAGCGCAACAGGGTAATTATTTTTTTACAAAATTTTTTTGTTTAGACAATATTATGTCACATGAATGCGACCTGTCAAGCGGACGGATCGCACTAGACTCATCGATTTGCTACTAAGGTGTAACAAGTTATTGGAATGTCAGTTTCTTTGTCGTGTCCCGTCTTAATATATTTGAATGTCTTTGGTATACAATAATATTATAATTACGTTGACTGTATTTTTAATTTATTTCAGATACAGCGATCAAAATTTTGATGAGATTTTAATAGCGATGTCGAATGGATCTGTTTGCTTAAAAACAGAGATAGGTATACTTTTGTCTTATTCATATAATTATTCCTTTTTTTGGTAGGATATCACTTCATTTTTAGGGTTCCGTACCCAAAGGGTAAAAACGGAACCCTATTACTAAGACTTCGCTGTCTGTCCGTCTGTCCGTCTGTCTGTCACCAGGCTGTATCTCATGAACCGTGACAGCTAGACAGTTGAAATTTTCACAGATGATGTATTTCTGTTGCCGCTATAACAACAAATACTAAAAACAGAATAAAATTAATATTTAAGGGGGGCTCCCATACAACAAACGTGATTTTTTTATAATAATTGGTACGGAACCCTTCGTGCGCGAGTCCGACTCGCACTTGGCCGGTTTTTAGATGTTTGATATATTGTTTTTCTTTTTATTGATAATTTTAGTTTAATTTTGTAAATAAAACACAGATTTTATCATAAAACAGCCTTCGACTTTTGACGTTTGCTACTTTGCCCACAGAGTAAATAATCACTACGTTACCTACGACTTTGCCACTAAACATTATTTTTCGTTTCAAACGTTTTGTTTTTCAGTTGGCCAGTAAGTCTCGGCGGCGCGAGAGTGAGTGAGTGCTCGGCGCAATCGGGCCACCGACCGCGACAGCGACCGGTGGCTGTCGCGCGCTACCGCGAGACTGTAGTGATACATGTAATTTTTAAAGTTCGCGCGCTTATAGTTTAAGTCGGCACCATCGTGCGGGAGCCATCGTCGGTAGGTTGGCGACCCTGAAGACAAGCTGGCGGAGAATACTTTGTTGCATCTAACTGAACGCAGTTACAATTCATCGGACGCAGAGCAGAAACCTTGCTTTGTCTCTAATTGGTTGCAGTCGCCTAGACAGTGACAGACAGGATGACATTCGGACTGATTCGATGATCGTCGGAGCAAAGAGCGAGCGAGATAACAGATACGGACATAGAGCTGTCCTGCTTGGGAGAACGAGGGGATTAGCTCTCTTGGACATCGGGACAGCAACGCGGGCGGACGTTACCTGAACGACGCTACAGCCTACAGCGGAGGCTGCAAAACGAATTTTTGGACGCCGGTTGGTTTGGTGTGGGGGGCTGGTTGAGCCACCCGAATCCTGAGTTGGTCTCCGGGAGTGTTCCCCTGCCATCGCGAGCTGGAAGACGTTGCGGCCTGGGCACCACGTTGGTTGGTATGGATGAATCCTGACCCTCATTCGCAAGCCCCGGTCTTAATAAGGTCCCTGTCTCTTGTCTGTCTTTTGTATGACTGTTATGCCTGGTATTCCGATTATAGTTATCATTTTGTACTTGGTTGTTTCTGTGTTGAGGAGCCCCAACCCCCAATTACTGCTAGGTACTCCCATGTCACGGCCTTAGTAAGCAGGACACTCTGGCATCGAACCCCCCCTCAATGCTCTGCTGGCTAAGCTGCTGGCCCTAGGTATTTCCAAAGGAATTAAAGCGTGACAAGACGCCGACACTGCTGTAACGAGTAGCCGCCACCGGCCACACGTGTGCGGCGAGTTTCAACAAAATGAATGAAAAAGCGTGTGAACTGCTTGTCGCTGGCTACCGGTGGCTGTGGTTGGTGGCCCGTTTGCGCCGAGCCTAATGTGTGACGTTATAATGAGGTAGATAAGTTTGTATTGAGGCGGTAATCTTTGCAAATAGGTACTAATCCGATCTCGAAAAAACTGTTTATTGCCGGCGTAGTTCTACTTGTAGGACCAAGGGTATTTTGCTTTTCTTTTTGGGTTGCGGGAGTGTTAGAAAGAGATACCGTTGCCCCGCAACACTAAGGGCGATGAAGGAACATGGATGGGTTTTAGTCAGTAAAAGTCTGACACTCCCTTCTGCTCCGCCCAGAACAGAGTCATTTGATGATTTCCCATTCGAAAAAAAAGTGTAAAGTATTTTCCTTTCCTGTGGTTTTCGAATGGCGTTAAAATTTCAATTTCGTAAACAAGTTGACATTCGCCCTTTTTCCCCTGACTCCTTCAAGAATTATTAATTTAATATAAGCTATAATCCTCATTTTTTTTTCAATGTTCCATAGAGTGCATTTACTCTCCTAATGAAACATTGAAAAAAATGTAGCAAAAGACGGCACAGTGTTCCTTTGATATTGTTTCCACATCCATTATAAGCTTATATTTCATATTCCGCACAGCACTTTTATGTAGAACAGCGAACGAAAAATTTATTGCAGTTGAGCAGTCATGTTCAATTACTGGACTTATGGCGCGACCCCAAATAGCTACTCCGCGCACCTCTAGAGCCCGTCGTGTGCCGGCAAGGTTACGTGACTAGTGTGTGATTGCTACAACACTATGCAGCCCCCCGCCCGCGCCACGCGACAGTCGACCACGCGAGCTCGCGCTAGCCGCGCATGCATATGACGGGTACTGCCGCCTGCGCGCCGGCCATCAGCCATTTTTGTCGTTTAAATTTGAGCTTTTATGTTATTATTTCATTATAAACTCGTGTCTGTGTTCTTAAACCAAATACACAGTTTACTTCGATAGTTCGGTGTTTTCTTATTGGAAAGATCCCCAACTATATCTGGCGTCCCAACGGTGCGGCCGTGTTTTGTGAAAAACGGCTAAACGAACATTATTTTCGTGGTAATTAGACTGTTATTGAGTGTAACAACGTCTATTAAAGACTCGAAAATCAGTGTGAGTGTCGGAAACAGTGACTTTCTCGGGTTTTCTTCGTGCGGCGTTATATACACGTTATATACTTCGCCGGCGCCCCCCGCAGTTTCGTTACGTTTATGTGCACACTTAACATAGAACTATATTAGCATTATGGGTGTAATGCAGTGACAATTCCGTGGATTTTGGTGTTACGAACTAGTTATTTCACGTTTCTATAGTTCTAGTGCTTATATACTTCCTAGAACAGTCGTGTACCTAGTACCTAATCTACGAGCTACTAAAAACATTGTTTACAGTGCTTGGATATTACGAACTTGGTTTTAGTGTTTACGTTTAGTCTTCCTAGGTCATAGTGCTTTAGTTTAGGTTACTTATATACCTGGGATAGTCAAGTTACAAGTCGTGAACCTGTGAACATTTGTTTATTAGTGTACCTATCTAAAACGCTTCGTGCGAATCGAACTTTTAGTGAAGGTATTTAGTTTATATACCTAAAACACTAACGTGTTTCGAACATTGTTGTTGTTTATATTACCTAGTAATTTGGATGATTACAGTGTCTTGCGAAATAGAGACCTATGGTGTGTTAGTGTGTAACTATGAGACTAGAACATTCGCGTAATTTTATAAACGTTTTAAAGTATCTACGCGTTCCTTGTGTATGAACAGTTGTCGAACTTTAGTGGCTAAACAGGCTATCTAGGTATACTGATACCTATTTGTTGTGCCGGAACTTTGTTTATAGTGCTTATAAGACATGGTGCTAACACGGTCGCGTGCTAATAGTGCTTCGCGGGCTATGCAACAGCCTGTAGACGTGAATTCTTCGGCTGGTGAGCAGTTAGATGGCTTGATGCCGTCTACTTCAGATGGAGGCGCATTGCTCGTTGATGTGCGATCGTCAACGCCGCCGCTGGCTGGACTTCCGTCCGCCGGCACCTCGGCCCCATCATCGCCGCCGCTGCACGGGCGTGAGCTGCCTGGCTACTCGCAGATGCCACAGCAAGGGCATGCTCCGCCCGTCGCCACACCGCTGCCACCGATGTCCGCACCCATCGCTATGACGGATCAACAACTGGTATTCCTCTTGCAAGCCTTACGGTCGCAGCCGCTCACAACGAGCGCGCCGCCGCCGCCGCCGCCGACGACGACTGTAAGTACAAACCTGGCTAATTGTACGGCGAGATTTAATGGAGATGGCGATGTTATGGCATTCGTGGATGCTGTACAGATTTATAAAGACTGTGTTGGCGTTAGCGACGATATTGCTTTGAGAGGCCTGCCAATGCTGCTCATAGATTTCGCAGCTACCTGGTGGCAAGGCGTAAAACATTCAGTCATGTGTTGGCAAGAAGCCACCCAGTTACTGCGTCACACATTCGGTCCTCGTCTCCCACCACATAGAATTTACAGAGAGATTTTTAGTCGTGAGCAAGGAGAGGAGAGGACAGACATCTTCGTCTGTAGGTTGCGTTCTCTGATCGCCCAGCTGCCGCCGCTCACGCTGCCAGAGAATCCAGTACAACTGGATATGGTGTATGGGTTGCTTCATAGAAGAATTCGGGAGAGGATGGCCAGGAGTACATTCACATCGTTCGCCGACCTACTGAATCAGGCTCGAGCAGTGGAGGATGTGCTTGAAGAAGCGGGCGCTGCTGCGCCTACTAAAAGGCATACTCCTGCGCCTACCGCCCCGCCGCCGCAGGTTAGTGGTCACTCTGCGGCCCCTTCATCAGCTGCTTCAGTGAATAAAGAGGAGAAAGCACCAAATAAAGGAAGACCTAGGTGCTCGTTCTGTAAAATGTTTGGTCATGTCAAAGATGACTGTCGTAAGCTGGAGAATAAAAACAGGACGTCTACGGTTAAAAGCGAACCAGTCGCGGGAGCTGCTGAGCCGCGCCCGTCCATAACTTGTTTTGGATGTGGTGCGCCCGGCGTCATTAGATCAAACTGCGCAGTGTGCAAAGAAAAACGCCCTACACCGCCGACCGCGACGACCGCGTTCCAAGCAGTTTCCGGTGGTGCTAAAATGTTAAACCCGCGAGTGCGTCCTATTTTTACTATTCAAGTGTTCGGTTGTGAAGGCACCGCGTTGTTAGACACGGGTGCTAAGCAGTGCGTTGCAAGTGATAGCTTAACTAGGCATTTAAGGGCTAATGGACAAAAATTTAGTAGTTGTGTTACTGATTTGCGATTTGCGGATGGAGCCCAACGTTCCCAAACTGTAGAAACAGCTGTTGTAAATGTAAAGTTGCAGGGAGTAGCTATAGAGACTGTCTTTATGATCTTGCCCGGCGCGACCGATTCTTTATTAGGTATGAATTTCATAGAGGACGCTGGCATGATACTCGATTTTTATAGGAATCGTTTCTCTTTACGCGATACAGGTTTCTTTGAGCTACAGTATGAACGCGAGGACCAAATTATGGTCAGTTCAACGATTGGCCTCCGCGAGTACGAGGGCATTCTCCTGACACCAGCTGATAAGGTTAAATTAGCTGCACTTTTGGAAAATAACGCAGATATTTTCAGTGCAGGGGGAGGGCCGACACCCTTTGCTTTGCATAGGATTGACACAGGAACTGCCGCGCCTATCGCAACGCCCCCTTATCGACTTACACCTGGTAAAAAGGAGGTCATAAGAGCGGAAATTGATAAGATGCTAGAACTGGAGGTAATTGAAGAAGCCGAATCAGAATGGGCTTCCCCAGTCGTGTTAGTGCCCAAGAAGAATGGTGAAACAAGATTTTGCGTCGATTATAGGAAATTGAACGCTGTAACGCGCACGGATAAATATCCGCTGCCATTAATCGACGACATCTTATCTTCTACTAAAAGCAATTGTGTGATGTCCACTATTGATTTAAAAGCAGGCTACTGGCAAGTAGAAGTTATTCCAGAGGACAGACACAAAACTGCATTCGTCTCCCCGTTCGGAACGTTTCAATTTAGGCGCATGCCATTTGGCTTAAATAATTCGCCGTCAACGTTCCAGCGGTTGATGGATCGTTTTCGGTCTGGTCTGAATGACGTCACCGTTGTAGCTTATTTAGACGACATCCTTGTGATATCCGATAACCTAGATAAGCACTTACAGGATCTGCAGCAGGTATTCGACCGTCTGCGACAGTTCAACCTAAAGGCAAATCGCGAAAAGTGTGTTTTTGCCAGGGAAAAAGTCGCGTATCTAGGACACGTTATTACGGCCCAAGGTATCGAACCTGATCCTACTAAGGTCCAATCAGTGGTAGATATGTTGCCTCCTAAGAATATAAAAGAACTTAAAAGTTTTTTACAAACATGTTCGTGGTTTCGGAAATTTATCCCACAATTTTCGGAAATAGCCCAGCCGTTGACCGACCTTACCAAGAAGAATAAGGCCTGGAAATGGGGAGAGAAGGAAGTCAACGCCTTCGACGAGCTCAAGCGGAGACTCACAACGAGTCCGATTCTGCGTCAACCGGATTTCGAGCAACCTTTTATTTTACGCACAGATGCCAGTGCCTACGCTTTGGGTGCTGTGCTCGTGCAAGGACCAGATCCGAAATCTGAGCAACCTATAGAGTATGCGAGTAGGCTATTAACGACTGCAGAACGCAATTATACCACGACTGAGCGGGAAGCGTTGGCGGTGGTATGGGCCCTAGACAAATTTCGTGGTTATCTTGAAGGTGCCCAAGTCCGCGTCGCTACTGACCATCAACCGCTTAAGTGGTTATTGTCTTTAAAGACACCAAGTGGCCGCCTAGCTCGATGGGCCTTGAGAATTCAAGCTTTCAACCTAGATGTTGAATACACACCTGGGAAAGCTAACGTAGTAGCGGACACATTGAGTCGTCCCGTACTATGCCAGCCGTCAGTCGAGGAAAACACTGACGCTACGTGCGATCTGTGTCCTGTTTCGATAGACCTACCTCACCGTAGCTCCAAGGAGTTGCGAGCTGCTCAGCTCGAGGACCCTGAACTTCAGAGAATCATTACGGACTTTGAAGACGGTGATGCGTCTGTCCGGTGGACGGATCGTGGTTATTACCTTTCAAACGGAGTCCTCTTCCGCTTTGATCCGGATGGAGAATCTGAAGAGCCTCAATTAGTGGTGCCAGATTCTATGCGTGCTGATATCCTTAAGGAGCTCCATGACGCGCCTACCGCCGGACATTTGGGTCTAGAGCGCACTCTAAAGAAAATCAAAGAAAGATTTTACTTCCCTAATATGCGACAATACGTGGTAAAGTATCTTAAGGCATGCGATCTTTGCCAAAAATTCAAATCAACCAATCTTAAACCTGCTGGGTTACTGCAAACACCTGTCTTGCAGCATCGGTTTGAAGTTCTCGCCATGGATTTGTTTGGTCCTCTACCTGAGGGCAGTCAAGGGGAGAAGTGGATCTTCTTGGTAGAAGATACGGCGAGCAGGTGGGTTGAGTTATTCCCCTTGGCCGAGGCTAACGCCGAGCGTTGCGCCAAGGTACTTATCGAAGAAATCTTTTTGAGATACGGATTTCCCCGTCGGGTTATCTCAGATAACGGCAGCCAATTTGTCTCAGCGGTGATGCAGAAGGCTATGCACGTCCTCGGTGTGCATCAGAACTTAGCCCCTGTATACCACCCTGAGGCCAACCCCGCTGAACGGAAAAATCGCGAAATGAAACAGATGCTGGCGATCCTGGTAGACCCAGAGCATCGTCGGTGGCCTGAGGTGTTACCTGCCGTGCGTTTCGCGCTAAATTCGGCTCCAAACCAAGGCACTGGGAACTCTGCCGCCTATCTAACGTTTGCGCGCGAGTTCCGGTCCCCGGTGGACGTTGCCCATGACCTGCGGACAGTCGTAGCGCAAGAGAACTACGTGCCTCAAATCACGCCATACTTACGCGATTTTGTACACCACCTGCAAGAGGTGAAGTGGCGAGTCGAGCGCCAGCAGGATATTCGTAAGGAAGCAGCGGACAAGAGCCGCCGTCCTGGACCTAACTTCCAGGAGGGAGACCTCGTACTCGTGAGTAGCCATCGTCTTAGCCAAGCCGCAAAAGGTTTCACTAGTAAGTTCGCCCCGAAACGAGAAGGTCCGTATTCAATAAGTAAAGTAGTCTCTCCTACCACTTACGAGGTTGTAGATAAAGATAGCGTACCTCGAGGCAAGTATCACGCCAGTCTCCTTACACCGTATGTAGGTGATTCAGACGTTGTCATCCATACTAGAAAGAAGGGTAGACCCCGTAAGTTAACGGTTGCCAAGCCAGCTCCAGAGCCTTCTGCTGACTTGGAGGGGGAGGATATGGCGCGACCCCAAATAGCTACTCCGCGCACCTCTAGAGCCCGTCGTGTGCCGGCAAGGTTACGTGACTAGTGTGTGATTGCTACAACACTATGCAGCCCCCCGCCCGCGCCACGCGACAGTCGACCACGCGAGCTCGCGCTAGCCGCGCATGCATATGACGGGTACTGCCGCCTGCGCGCCGGCCATCAGCCATTTTTGTCGTTTAAATTTGAGCTTTTATGTTATTATTTCATTATAAACTCGTGTCTGTGTTCTTAAACCAAATACACAGTTTACTTCGATAGTTCGGTGTTTTCTTATTGGAAAGATCCCCAACTATAGACTAAGTAATTATTTGAAGTCAGAGTGCACCCAATGAGATAAAACTATTTAATATAAAATTATGTGAACGAGAGTTTGTTTATTTCTCACTTCTTAACAGCAAAACAGATTTCGATGAAGTTTGGAATACGTCTAGACCATGTATATTTTATCCCGCCAGGATTATCAAGTGGGTTAATTTCTAAACCAACGGCTTGGTCTTAAATGCGTTACTTATTTATTTATTTATTTATCAATAAACAATCAACAAAAAACATTTTTTTTATTTATTTTAATTTATCAATAATCATAAAACTTTCATCTCAACGAACCCTTAATTCTGTGATGCAAGATGGTTACTTACCTACAGGATAGTCACAAATTCACAGTGGATTATTTTCTCAAAAGATCTGGTGAAACAAGTTATTGCCAACATTCTGTAATCTTTCTTCGTCATAATTGGCTTCTATACTATCCTGACTCCCGAGAAACAAAAATGAACAAACTAACGAACGTGTTCTTTCATTTGAGGCCATGCTAGGGTGGTGAAGCGGACCTCACGTCGCATTGGCTAGTATTCAATCTATTGATGGCTACCACACGTACACCGCCCAACCGCGCGGATGAGCGCAGACTCACCGCCTCTCAGCGCGGCGCACTGCCCATACGAGTACCTACATCCGCATCGCCGCCTTCACCGACAGCGCGGATGAGCGGTGTTGTGTGAAAACCGTATGAATGTTGCGACATGCATAAATAAACAACGCATCGTACCAGACGTCACGTAAAACTCTACATCGCGCAAACCATTGAGATTAGGATATATGCTACAGCCTGACCACTACCATTATGCATAACCTTATTACCTAACCACAACTCTCTGAACACTCCCTTTCAAAGCAGGAGAAGCATTTTACTCCTTGTTCTTAATTTAAAAACAAAGAACGATAAAAATATCTTTATCATTGCGGACATAGGAGCTCGTGGCTAAATAATAACAGCCGCTCGGGTCGATCGTTAGGTCAAGCTGTGCTTGCCTAGGTTGGTCCGTGGATGGGTGACCACCCATACATACCGAGTTTCCTCCGTGCCTCGGAAAGCACGTTAAGCCGTTGGTCCCGGCTGTCATATGTAGATCTTTGACAGTCGTTAGGTAGTCAGAGGCCCAAAAAGTCTGACAACCAGTCTTACCAAGGGGTATCGTATTACCCGGTACTAACTGGGTTGTGGAGGTCAGATAGGCAGTCGCTCCATGTAAAATACTGGTATTCAGCTGCATCCGGTTAGACTGGAAGCCGACCCAAACATAGTTGGGAAAAGGCTAGGCAGATGATATCATTGCGGACATAATTTCTAGAAATCGTGAAATCCAAAACTTGCCTTAGCAGTTGTTACGCATAGCGCTACCAGCGACCTAGACACTGATCCGTGACCTACACGCCGCTGCGTAAGGGAAACAGTCAAATGCCGACGCTTCATTTCGTGACGCGCGGGCACCGAGCGATCGACCTTGCAATGCGGAAATCATCGACTCAGCGCCCGATACTTTCAAGGTGGAACCGTACGGATGCAAAGAGCAAAGACAAGCACTTCATTGCACGTACCTAAGATTAGCTAATAACGAGAGTCTAAGATGACGGACATTCCATATTCACACTT
This sequence comes from Xestia xanthographa, assembly GCA_905147715.2. NCBI lineage: Eukaryota > Metazoa > Arthropoda > Insecta > Lepidoptera > Noctuidae > Xestia > Xestia xanthographa. Next base: position 22,372,482 of record LR990653.1, on the reverse strand, counting down.
CGAGTAGGAACTAGTCTAGTTTAGGCTATAGTTAATGTAATTATTTTACTCTAATATAGATTAAGTAGTCATCTTTGGTTTCATTTCAATCCCCCGATTACAGCTAACGTAATTGGCGCAGTCGGTAGGATATTCGCGGGCCGGTTCGCGAGCTTAGGGATCTCTAATATCGAAATCCGCGTACGTGAATCGCCTGGGTGGCTATCGAGCCCCGGCATCGAATATTCGAATCTACGGTCCAGCTGCAGTTTCGGGAGGAGAATCCAAACTTCGATTCACGAGAGAGCCAGAGATGAAAAATTTGTAAGTACACTTGAATTGTTCCTGTGTTGCTTCCCTCTTAGTCTTAGAACCACTCAACTTCCAAAATTTCCCACCCGAAAAGTTCCTAGTTCCCAGGAGCCCTCATCTCGGCTCACTGAGGTGCTATAGATAACGGTAGGGATTTGGATAGTGATAGTAATAGCATAGGTAGTAGCGTAATTAGCGTAAAAATGGCCCACGACCCCGATACGATTTTCAAGGCCCTTCGTATGGTCCCGGAGTTCGACGGGAACCCAAACGTTTTGACTAGGTTTGTTAAAATATGCGATCAAATAGTAATTGAATATGTTAGTAATGCCCAAGGTAGTGAGTTAAGCAACTTATGCGTATTAAATGGCATCTTAAATAAAATAAAAGGCACTGCTGCCTGTATCATCAATTCCAACGGCATACCTGAAAATTGGCTAGGTATCCGAACGGCCCTAGTCAATAATTTCTCAGATCAACGAGACGAGTCCGCCTTGTATAGAGACCTTTTCTTAGCTACGCAGGGAAATAGGATACCTCAGGAATTCTATGAGGAATGCCAAACCTTGTTCAGTACGATGATGACGTATGTAACGTTACACGACCAAATTTCTACTACAGTGGAAGCGAAACGTACACTGTACAAGAAAGTTACTATGCAGGCTTTTGTAAGAGGATTAAAGGAACCATTAGGATCCCGCATTCGGTGCATGCGTCCCGATACTATCGAGAAGGCCCTCAAATATGTACAGGAAGAACTTAACGTTATGTATTTACAGGAATGTAGGGAGTTTTCATCAAATACCAACCTAGTTCCTCCACTTAGTAGTAATTTCGCAGAGCCGATTCCCAACTGGCCCAATCCTGTAGGAATCAGACCCGACCAGCTACTACCACCACAAACATTCGGGTTCAACCCTAACTTTGTTATTCCCCAGGTCCAAAACCGCATACCTAATCAAACACAGCATATATTCCACGCACCTTACAACGCTCAGTGTAACATGTTCCGTTTGCCACCTAGAAACGTCCCGGCACAAAATCAGAATCAAGGTCCTATACCCATGAGTGAGGTACAGAATTTTACACCCACCCCAAAGTTATCTGGCCATAATTGGCAGAATTCAGGTAATCTGCCACCAACCAATTACTTTAAAGCTCGAAAAATTAACATGAATGAGTGTGCGTTATACGGCGACTCATATTACCCGACGCAGCACTATTACGAGCCGACCTGGTTCAGTTACGATGACATTTGTCACGATTATAACCCGGTTGCTTCATTAGAGTGCGACTTTACTCCGACTTTAGGAAATGTAGGTGTTCAAGGCAATATTATATATTCAACTGAACCTCAGGCAGGTCCAAGTCAGGTAAATCAGGATTTCCAGGAGGCCCAGAAATCAAAAGAAACAAAGATAGAATTAAATCTCCCGAATCAATCTCCAGAATCAAACCCGAAGGTAAAAACCGATATCCTAATAAATCCACCTAATGCCATGTGTTTAAGAATAATCTAAACATATAAGTGTTTGGTTTAAGGTGGCAACATTCATAGTTATGTTTAGTTTTTAAGTACTGGCAACATTTTAGTAGTTTAAGAATTTTTACTCGCTCTCGGTGCTGTGTAACTTTGGCTCGTGTAATTATAATTAATAATTTGGAAATACAGCAAACTTAAAACTAATCTAGCATTTTATTATACATGCTAAGTGGTCCTTCGAAACCAGTGAAAAGTTGAGCGGTGTGTGAATCGGCGTATTATTTATTCAAGTAAGCGTGCGTGACTCGGCGCCGGCGCGCGCCATTGTTCATGTGCGTCGAACAATTTTGCGAGAAATCTATAATTTCTCTGCTGAAATACAAGAAGAATCGCGAGGATCGCTGCAAATTTCACAGAAATACATACAGTTGTGGACTGCAAATCTATAATTCTGCAGCACATTGGAAAATTGAGCCATTGTTCGTGGTCGCCGGGCAAGTTTTTGCGGGAAATCTATAATTTCTCAGCAAAATACAAGAGGATTCCGGAGATTTCTGCATATTTCACGGGAATTCATTCAATTTAAAGTTATTCCTGTTGTGAAAAAGCAAATCTATAATTTTGCATCACCTACCTACACCCACTAAAAATATCATTCCTACCAACAAATTGGGCGGGAAACGGTTCGAGTCGTCAGATTACTACGTCACATCTCTATAGTCTGTGGTTGTGGAGCTGTCAGTGCTGTCAACGCTGTCATCGAGCATCGAGGTTACCGGTGGTTGTTGGTAAACAAACACCAACTCCTGTCTGCAAAGAAGTTCGTCCAGTGTTTACGGTTAATAAAAAGTGCGCGAATACGTAAAGTGAAGTGTTCTTGTGAGCATAGCTTGTGAGTATTTTAGTGCGTTTGTGCGTAATCTATCGTATTTACCATGTCGACGGCGGAGGAAGTGCTTAAAAAGTTGCGTCTCGCCAGAGCACAACAAAAAGGTACTGTTACGCGCATCGAGAACTTTATTAATGATCCGATTAATCTTGCGTCTGCGTCTATCGAGATGATACAAGCGCGTATTGAAAAACTGAACACAACTTTTCGAGACTATGAGAGAACTCAGTTAGATATTTTATCTTGTGATGATAAAGACAAGGAAAATGTTGCTATTTTGGAGGATAAATATTTTGATATTATCTCAAAGTTAAATACAGCTTTAAAAAACTTAAGTACATCTGAAACAAAACAATGCTCGAATGTTTCAACTTCGAAATTACCTAACATTGATATCCCGATATTTGATGGGAAGGATTTTACAAAATATACTCCATTTATTGATTTGTTCATGGCGGTTATTGATAGAAACAGAGCACTCTCAGATGTGCAAAAGTTATTTTATTTGCGCAAATTTTTATCTGAAGAAGCATTGGCTGTTATTGTTAACCTACCGCTTGTCAATGAATCTTATAAAGAGGCTATTGAGCTTTTGAAAAAACGTTTTGAAAATAAATCAAGGTTAATATTTAATCACATAAATATATTATTGCAATTGCCAGTTATGCAGAAAAGTACAGCAGCCTCTATAAGGTCTTTTACATCACAAGTGCAACAACAATTGTATGCACTTAAAAACTTGCAGCAGCCTGTTGATCAATGGGATATGCTGTTAATTTCGATCCTATCTAAAAAATTAGACTTGTATACCAATCGTGCTTATCAGTTGGACAGGAATATAGATATACTTCCAACTATGGAAGGGTTTATTTCATTTTTAGAGAAGCGCGCTATAGCGTTCGAAGATAGCTGTAATTCTGACAATAAGAAGAATTCAGTACAAAAAGTGAGCAATGTTGTCACTAAAACTTCTAGTTCATGTTCTTTTTGTGGAGGCATGGCACATGCATTGCATTCATGCCCTAAATTTAAAATGGCTTCAATAGAAGACCGTGTAAAATTCATAGATGACAAAAAACTATGTACTATGTGTTTAAAAACTCACACTGGTAAGTGTAAGTTTTCATTTTCCTGTAAAACTTGTAAACAGGGGCACAATACGCTCCTGCATAAAGACAGTGATCCTAGCCCACAGGCTTCAATATCACTGCATTCTGTCAATTCAACCATGAATACACTATTGCCAACCATAAAGGTTAAGTTAATCGACTATAAGGGTTCCGAACTTTATGTCAGAGCATTACTTGATTCAGGAAGTCAAGTTTCACTTATTACTACACATCTTGTGGAAAAATTGCAAGTAAAGCTTATGAGCCAAAATACCAATATAGTTGGCATAGGGAACAATTGTAATCAAATCAACAAATATGTTGACATTACCATCAATTCTCCAGTGAAAAATGTACAATTAAAAATAAAATGCCATGTTGTAAACTATATAACAGCAAATTTGCCTCAAAATCATTTTGATCGTTCAAAGTTAAATATTCCCAAACACATCCAGTTATCAGATGATGAATTTAATGTACCAACAGAAATATCCATGCTTTTAGGTGCTGATGTTTATTTTAATATTTTAATTGATGGTCAACTTAAAATTCATAATGGTTTATTATTGCAAAATACTTTGTTTGGGTATACTATTGGTGGAAAGCAATTTGTTGATGATCATAAAAATAATTTAGTTACAAACTTGGCTATTTGTGATAGTAATAAATTAGAACTTGTAATGGAACAGTTTTGGCTCACTGAGATGATTCCCCAGTCAACAACAAAAGGCAGTAATGAATTTAAAAAATCAGAAAAATGCTTCCAGCAATCTGTTAAACTTGAAAATGACAAGTTTTGCGTTGATATGCCCTTAGCTTCCAAAATGGAAGAGTTGCAGCTTGGAGATTCATTCTCAGTGGCTCTTCAAAGATTTCTATCACTGGAGAAACGATTTAAACACAACCCTGTATATTTAGAAAAATATAAGAGCTTTATTGAAGAGTATGTAACGTTGGGGCATGCTAAAGCGGTGGATATAGGCAGCTATGATGTCCAAAATGGCACTGTTTATTTTTTAGCACACCATGCTGTTCTAAATGATGCGAGTCTGACCACCAAACTACGCGTGGTATTTGATGGTAGCATGAAGTCTCGAGCTGGTGTATCACTGAATGATGTAATGTTGAATGGTCCAGTTGTCCAGAGCGAACTCTTTGATATACTCCTACTTTGGAGAACATATTTATACACACTCACCTGTGACATTCAAAAGATGTTTCGAGGAATTCTTATCAACCCAAGCCAAACTTGTCTCCAAAATATTCTATGGCGTGATGATCCATGCAAACCCATCAGCTGTTTGCAGCTCCAGACTGTCACGTATGGTTTAAAGTCTTCTACCTTTTTGGCTACTCGTTGTCTGATAGAGCTGGCTCATAGATATCAAACTGAATTCCCGCTTGCTGCTCAAGCCATGTTGTTGAACACTTATTGCGATGATGTCATTTGTGGTTCTGATAGTACTCATGATCTTTATCAGCTAAAACATGAACTTATTGCTCTTTTGCAAAAAGGCAGTTTCACACTTCATAAGTGGTGTTCAAACTACCCCAAAGCCATTAATGATCTCCCCAAGGAGTACAAATGTTTTGAAAAATTAGACATCAACAAAAACAATATTGTCAAGACATTGGGTTTAAAATGCGACATTTTAAATGATACATTTACCTTTACCTGTCCAATGATTAACAATGATGATAACAAGACCAAACGGTCTATTCTGAGTTTCATTGGCAAAATGTTTGACCCGCTAGGCCTCATAGGTCCTATTATAGTTGTGGCAAAAATTTTCATGCAAACTTTATGGGCGATGAATTTAGACTGGGACAAAATATTGCCCCAAGAGCAGCTGAATGTTTGGAATAAATTTATTAAAAACTTAGCTTTAATGAATACAATTACTGTGCCAAGATATGTAAGTTCATGTGATGTGGATATCATAGAGTTGGTGGGATATGCTGATGCGTCTATGAAAGCGTATGGAAGCTGTCTTTATCTAAGAACTGTTAAAGCGGATGGTTCAGTTTTTGTTAATCTATTGTGCTCTAAGTCCCGTGTTGCCCCATTAAAGAAAAATTTAACAATTCCAAGACTGGAATTAAATAGTGCTCTCCTTCTCTCGCAAATAGTGAATAGGGTGTACTATATTTTAAAATGTAGATTCCCTAGTCTCACTGTTCACTTATATAGTGATTCTCAGATAGCACTAGCATGGATTAAATCTAAAAATATTAAATCAAACCCATACGTAGCTAACAGGGTAAATCAAATAAAAATATTAACTTCACACTTTCAGTGGTCTTATGTCAGTACAGCTAACAATCCTGCTGATCTTCTATCAAGAGGTTGTGACCCATATAAATTAAAATCAAATGTGCTATGGTGGCATGGTCCTACAGAATTGTTAAATAAGGACTTTAAACACTCTGTAAGTAATGTTGAGTTCCCCATTCCTTATGAAGCTGAAACAGAGATAGTAAATAACATATGTGAAGTCAATGAACTTTCTTCTAATAAAGATGAATCAGTTTTGAGTGATTTAATTGGAAAAATATCAGATTTTAATAAACTTCAGCGAATTGTTGCCTACATATTGCGCTTTAGACAAAATTGTTCTAAAAACATTAATAAAATGGATGGTTCCTTGACAGTACAGGAGCTTCGTGGTGCTTTGTTGGCGATTATTCGTAGTGTTCAAAGAAAACACTTTCCCAAAGAAATAGAGGGTCTTAAAAATAATTTACCTATCAAATCAGGATTATCAGGTTTACATCCTTTTTTGGATCAAGCTGGTGTGCTTAGAGTTGGTGGCCGTCTTCAGTGTGCGAAGGATATGGCATATGACAAAAAGCATCCTGCCATACTTCCTAAATCTTGTAATTTCACAGATATCCTAATTCGAAATGAACATCTGCGTTTGTTGCATGCGGGAGCTAGATTGGTGCTGAGCTCACTTTCGCAACAATTTTGGCTTATCAGTGGCATACGTGAAGTCAAAAAGGTAGTAAACAAGTGTGTCAAGTGCTTCCGCTTAAAGGCTGCAGCTGCACAGCAGCTTATGGGTTCTCTGCCACAAGAAAGGATTACGGCTATTAGGCCATTCAATGTGGTTGGGGTGGACTTCTGTGGACCCTTTAATGTAAAAGCTTCACGAATCAGGAAACCATTAATCACGAAAGGCTATGTGGCACTTTTTGTGTGTTTTGCCACAAAGGCAATCCACATGGAGCTGGTCAGTGATCTCACCACTGAAGCCTTTTTAGCATGCCTCAAACGTTTCATTTCTCGAAGGGGAATGCCAGAGAAAATTTTCTGTGACAATGCTAAAACATTTAAAGGCGCTGCCAATGAGTTACATAAGTTGTATAAATTGTTTATATCAAAAACTCACAAAGATTCTGTTAATAATTATTGTACTCCTAATTTTATTAAGTTTAAGTTTATCCCTAGTTACTCTCCAGAGTTTGGAGGTTTATGGGAGGCAGGGGTCAAAAGTTTTAAGTATCATTTTAAGAGAATTGTTGGAACTGTTGTCTTAACTTTTGAAGGTTTGTATACTGCTATCACGGAAATTGAAGCTGTGCTTAATTCAAGACCACTCCTTCCCATGAGTTCAGATGTTTCTGATTTTAAATATTTAACGCCTGGCCACTTCCTCATAGGAACCTCTATGATGAGTTATCCTGAAACTGACTTATCTAATTATTCTATCAATAATTTAAGATTTTGGAATGTTTTATGTAAAATTAAACAAGACTTTTGGAAAGTCTGGTCCGGGGATTATCTTACACAGCTGCAAAGCAGGCCAAAATGGCACCATATTAATCCAAATTTAAAAGAAGGAGACCTAGTCATCCTTCGTAGTGATAATACAGCTCCAATGACATGGCCCATGGCAAGGATTGTGAAGACAATACCTGGACCAGATGGTATAGTCAGAGTGGCAGAAATTAAGCTGCCAAATAATAAAACATATGTTAGATCTCTAAGAAAGTTATGTCCATTACCTATAAATTAAATTAAGTATAATTATGTATGTGTTTTGTAGCTTCTAAGTATAGTTTAATTGTTACAGCATTTATTATTTGCAAGGCCCCGGCCCAACTATGTTTAAGAATAATCTAAACATATAAGTGTTTGGTTTAAGGTGGCAACATTCATAGTTATGTTTAGTTTTTAAGTACTGGCAACATTTTAGTAGTTTAAGAATTTTTACTCGCTCTCGGTGCTGTGTAACTTTGGCTCGTGTAATTATAATTAATAATTTGGAAATACAGCAAACTTAAAACTAATCTAGCATTTTATTATACACCATGTATTCCACCATGCCAGTCATACAGAACAAGTTTAAGAGCTCATCTAAGAACTTAGTACTAGCTAAGACAGAATTAGAGAACGTTAAAGATAATCTACGTCAGCAAGAGATAATTAAACACTACCATGACGGCAAAACTAATCACCGAGGAATTATCGAATGCTATTTAGCCCTCTCAGGTAAGTATTACTGGCCCAAAATGAAAGACCAAATAGCCAAACTCACCAACGAATGCACTACCTGCGGGCAAGCCAAATATGACCGGAGACCTATTAGACCCCAGTTTAATATTGTACCCCCGGCAACAAAACCATTCGAGATGGTAGATAGAAACATGGATTTGTCCCGCCGCGAACGCGAAACAGAATACGTTAGTAAACGACAAGTATTCATTAAGAACCCCTCTGCAAGCCGTCAGAAAACAGTACCGCGGTATACCCAAGATACCATTCTATCCGATTTACCCATACGCATTTACACGCCTAAAAAACGTAGACTAGTATTCAAAACCAGGTTAAAAAGAGTAAGGAATTCAACCCCCACACTATTTCCAATACAGTTTAATAAATTTAACAATCCAGTTTAATAAACTACGCAAAGTTGGTCAACTTATACTTACTAAAAATGGAAATTTAGAAGACTTAAGATTAGAATTAGACTAGAAAATATGTTAGCTATTAGATAAATATTAAACTTAGAACTCAGAGAATACTATGATACTATCATTCCCGGATCGTATTCCAACGAAAAACAGATAGTTATAGCTTCCAGATCTCCTGTAATCTCCAAAATTGTTCATGATTTGCACAAGTTATCCATAGCACCCAACAAAAGCCGTCAAGCCCTTATCCCTACCTACCCCTTTATAGCAACCAATGGGGACTCTTCCGTGTACATAGAAGCAGAATGCTCGAAGTTCAGCAACTGGTATCTCTGTGAGAAAGAAATAACCCATCAAATACGAACCAAAACTGACTGCATCCAAGAACTCATCGTGAACCAAGCCCTCAAGACCTCCATACCAAGGAACTAACCATAATCAACGACAATGATGTAATACAGAGCCAGCCCCTGAAACTAATGGACATACCCTACGACGTGGAGGCACCAGGAGCTGCATTAACCCAAGTTCATCTCAGCTCAATCAACCTAGAAGGACTACATAGCATCCAGAACCAAGTTATGACGAGCCAGCCGATAGAACTCAACCAACTACAATCGGACATCATATACCACACGACCATACCCTTCTACGTTGCGCTACTAGGTGCAGGCGCACTGGTTATAGCCACACTGGGCTATCGCAGGAAATAGTTTTGTAAACGCACCGAAGCACCCAGCGCCGAGGGATGCACCCGCGAGGAACCCGAAAGGAGGGAAGAGAACCACACACCCAGAGGACAAGTTCCAGAAACATTTTCTCTCAAAGTTCTAAAATAGTTCCTGATCTGCGGGTGGAGATGTTACGCATAGCGCTACCAGCGACCTAGACACTGATCCGTGACCTACACGCCGCTGCGTAAGGGAAACAGTCAAATGCCGACGCTTCATTTCGTGACGCGCGGGCACCGAGCGATCGACCTTGCAATGCGGAAATCATCGACTCAGCGCCCGATACTTTCAAGGTGGAACCGTACGGATGCAAAGAGCAAAGACAAGCACTTCATTGCACGTACCTAAGATTAGCTAATAACGAGAGTCCAAGATGACGGACATTCCATATTCACACTTCGAGTAGGAACTAGGCTAGTTTAGGCTATAGTTAATGTAATTATTTTACTCTAATATAGATTAAGTAGTCATCTTTGGTTTCATTTCAATCCCCCGATTGCAGCTAACTGCAAATTCAGTCAACGTAGGTGTAAGAACAGTACACAAAATAAAATAAAACTTTTTTGCCAAAAATAAAACCGACTTAAAAAAAAACACAAAAAGAAAAGGACAAACTTTGATTGATTTGGTGTTTTTCTCACCGGCTTCTGAAGCTAAAGTTATTTTTCACTTTTTTGTGGTTTTGTTTTAGTGATTTTTTTTGTTTTTCTTTTAGTGTATTTTTTTGTCCTTTTCTTTTTGTGTTTTTTTGTTTGTTGTTTTTTTGAAGTCGGTTTTATTTTTGGCAAAAAAGTTTTATTTTATTTTTCCATTTTTAGTTGTAATATCCTATACTTACAAATATTTGCTATGCATTCATTGTACATGGTTAACAATACATGTCATGGTAATCGGCTTATCCCCAATAAATGGAACATAACATACCAAACTGTCGAAATCTGGGTGTATTGTACACATCTGCGTACCCCCTCAGAGCATACAGGCGTGATGTTACGTCATGATATTGTATAAACAATGAACATCCAACCGATTGGAGCTATCACAACAGATTTGCCGTCCCTTTTTGAAGAGTTCTATTGTATATCTCCGAAGATCAGCATCAGATCTTCACCAAATTAAAATGGGACCACTTCAGGAGTATACTTTTTCAAATATAAAAAGAATTTTGAGAATCGGTCCACAAATGGGAGAGAAATCAGGTAAATTGTACACTTCTGCGTACCCCCTCAGAGCATACAGGCGTGATGTTCCGTCATGATATTGTATAAACAATGAACATCCAACCGATTGGAGCTATATTATCACAACAGATTTGCCGTCTCTTTTTGAAGAGTTCCATTGTATATCTCCGAAGGCCAGCATCAGATCTTCACCAAATTAAAATGGGACCACCTCAAGAGTGGACTCTATCAAATGAAAAAAGAATTTTGAAAATCGGTCCACAAATGGGAGAGAAATCAGGTAACATACATAAAAAAAAAAATACATACACACGAACATAATAACCTCCGCCTTTTTTGAAGTCGGTTAAAAAGTACCAAAAAGAGAGAACCACAACCATACACGTACTCACCCACCATACACACCACACCCACTCATATACGCCATACATACCCTAACACCCAACACACTTCACCTACCCACACACTTACACACACACACTTCCAAAAACATCAAACCTCTTGTCAATAAATTTTTCGCTTTAAAAATATTGTTATATTATAATAGTTTTCAGTTGTTAATTTAATTGTCTTAATTTACCTGTCTTGTTTATCTATTTCCTTTGTAATTAAGTACATAGTTCAGTTAAAGCTAACATGTTACCTTTACTTGGGAATAGACTGGACCCCACGACACAGGATCCTAGTGTGGAGTCCAGGGAATTTGTAAACATCTAGTGCTTAGGGATTATTGTTTTTTATGCGAACTCAATAAAAACTTTGTTATTATTATTATCATCGAGATCACTATCGATTGTTTTCGTCACACTGATCGCTAATAGAACTCTCGACCTAAAAAGTACCAACACGAGCTCTATAAGTACCACCTAAGTCGAGTACCTAAGTAGTGACAAATAAGCAAGTATGTCATGTATCAACTTAAAACTTACTTTTCAAGTCGGTGCCTTTGCCAATTGATCTTCTTCTCGGAGACACCTCCCTGTCTCTGGCGACAAGAAAACTTAGATTAAAACTTGAGAATAAGGTAAAAACTTTAACAAATAATGTAACTTAGTATTACTTTTTAGGTTTCCTAGAAATGCTGTGTCAAGAAATGGAAAACGTGTAGCGTTAATTTTGATTTTGCGAAGCTCTAGTGCCGCCATGAACAAAACTTTTGAAAATTGTTAACGTTAATGGTTAGCAATTTTTCTAGGAGTATGATCAATAAATAGACTTATTGTTTAACAGATACAGACAGAGACTGGAAACAAAACATCGTAGCTTCTAGTAATGCTATGTTATTTCCTCTGTATATTGGCTTCTATTTATGTGTCTATAGACTGTTAAATCGGTTCAGCACTGAATCTGAACAATCACATTATTTACATAACGGGTATAAAACACCTCTTAACGAAGCCGAAAGGCACTTGTTCTCCCCGTCATTGCGATATGTTTTTTGTTTAAACCATATTTGTACTTTAAACAACTCCACGACGACCCCCGTACTATTCAATCTATCCATCAGCACAATGTTTGGAGTGCGTTACAATGAGTTTTACTACAAAACATGATTTTTCACCCCAAAAAATAAGTCGTTTCCCAACAAATTTTTTTGCGTAAAGTTACCTACTTAATTTGATGTACAGAATGCTTGGTTTTCGGCTTCGTGATGAGGTCTTTTACACCCTGTATATTGTGATTATTGTTTTTGCCAAAATAATAAAACCAGATTGTACTCAAACAGACACAGAAAGTTTGTTCCTACAGTGCACATACAAAATTAAACCTGTCAATGCCCTCAGAGATTAGAAGTACAGACTTCTGTCGTACCGACTCCGAACCCATTTTGCGAGTCTGTATGAGATACGTAAGTGGTCCAATTTATGTCATGACTAATCTACAGACGGACCACTGTTCGATTCTCGTGTGAAACGCCGAAGAGTGATCGGATTAAAACCGGAGTGCAGAATCGAAACCGTCTGAGAACCGGAGATGCTAGCGGAAATTTGAGTGGAGCACGTTAGCATTGAGAGCTTGGATATTTGGGGATGTTTGCTTTCTTTTTAGCAGTTTGGTCACTGCAAAGGAATTGCGAATTTGTGTTTACTAGTTTGTGGTACACCGAAATATCATAGTTCCTATTTTCAAAAGTCAGGTGTAATTGAGATTGTGCCACCAACTTTTACCATAGTTTCTGCACATGATTCTACACAACATTGTATAAAGTTTTAAATCGCTCGTGGGCCGGTTCAAAGACCTATGCGGGCCTCTAGGTAGCTCGGGAGCCTATGTTGGACGGGCCTGATCAAGACCTACGGGGCTTTGAAATTTTACGTCATCTATTGAAAACAAAACAGCTGCTCCATAGAGTAACCGTGTTATAATTTCAGCAGATAGCGTACCGTTATCTATATAGTCTTGAAGCTTATCTGTCCTTCCGCAATAAGTTGAAGATTTAGATACTTACTCGTTCAATCCGAGCCTCAACACAGGGCCAGCTGACCTGAGCATAGCGTGAGCATCAGCATTGCTCATGCTCTTAGTCGGCCGGCCATTGATAGACGATATCACGTCACCCTCCCTGATGCCGCTCAGTGAAGCCTTGCGTCCCGGATTCACCTGGAAAGAGAGAAAAACAAGTTATAGATACTGCGTATAAGGTTTGGGTGAAACTAACGGAGACCAGGAAAGCATAGTACACAAGAATTTGCGTGGTATACTACCACAAAAAAAACCTGACTACTGAAAAATCACGCTCTAATTAAATTCGGGGTTCACAAGGTAAATTCGACTCATCCTATTGTTGAAGTCGGTTAAAATGTAGCCTATGTTACCCGGGCCATAATAATGAATCGATTGACACCATGTTCATCCAAATCCGATGAAAATAGTTTAGGCGCTACGGTGGAACATACGTAAATACAAACATACATACATACTCGTCCATATGTACGTACATAGACTGCTAAAATTATGCACTGTTTAAGACTTTCACGGTTTTTCACTACACTCAAAGTACTTACGGGATAATATCCGTGGTTTTCTTTGTTGATGAGCTCCCAAACCACGAAACACACCAAAGAAAACCTCGGATTAATATCCGAGGTTAAGAAAAGTTAAGAAGGGTTATAATTTTAGCACTCAAAGTACTTACGGGATAATTCCCGTAAGTACTTTGAGTGCTAAAATTATAACCCTTCTTTTTGGCTTCACCGTAGTCGGGTAAAAAGGAGGGCCTAAGCATTTTGTACTGTGATTCATCTACGAAACTGAATAATATTAGTGCACTTTGTACTGGGATTCATCTCCGAAACTGAATAATATCAGTGCACTTTGTACTGTGATTCATCTACGAAACTGAATAATATCAGTGCACTTTGTACTGTGATTCATCTCCGAAACTGAATAATATCAGTGCACTTTGTACTGTGATTCATCTACGAAACTGAATAATATCAGTGCACTTTGTACTGTGATTCATCTACGAAACTGAATAATATCAGTACACTTTGTACTGTGATTCATCTGCAAAACTGAATAATATCAGTGCACTTTGTACTGTGATTCATCTACAAAATTGAATAATATCAGTGCACTTTGTACTGTGATTCATCTACAAAATTGAATAATATCAGTGCACTTTGTACTGTAATTCATCTACGAAACTGAATAATATCAGTGCACTTTGTACTGTGATTCATCTCCGAAACTGAATAATATCAGTGCACTTTGTACTGTGATTCATCTACGAAACTGAATAATATCAGTGCACTTTGTACTGTGATTCATCTCCGAAACTGAATAATATCAGTGCACTTTGTACTGTGATTCATCTACGAAACTGAATAATATCAGTGCACTTTGTACTGTGATTCATCTACGAAACTGAATAATATCAGTACACTTTGTACTGTGATTCATCTGCGAAACTGAATAATATCAGTGCACTTTGTACTGTGATTCATCTACAAAATTGAATAATATCAGTGCACTTTGTACTGTGATTCATCTACAAAATTGAATAATATCAGTGCACTTTGTACTGTAATTCATCTACGAAACTGAATAATATCAGTGCACTTTGTACTGTGATTCATCTCCGAAACTGAATAATATCAGTGCACTTTGTACTGTGATTCATCTACGAAACTGAATAATATCAGTACACTTTGTACTGTGATTTGTCATACGAAACTGAATAATATCAGTGCACTTTGTACTGTGATTCATCTCCGAAACTGAATAATATCAGTGCACTTTGTACTGTGATTCATCTACGAAACTGAATAATATCAGTGCACTTTGTACTGTGATTCATCTCCGAAACTGAATAATATCAGTGCACTTTGTACTGTGATTCATCTCCGAAGCTGAATAATATATCAGCGCGTCTAAACCCAAGTTCATGTGTTATATTTGCCATGAATAGATGCACTGATGACGTTCGTGATTAGTGAAATCCGCTGTTAGTCGAATCTACCACAAGTTATGGAAATAAAAGAGGGACTTGTGCATATTGTGCAATTACGTATCGGAAGTGCGACCGGACTTCAAACATCGTGCTCAGAGCAATAAATTAGCTTAGCTCATGCGGATAGAACGCTTTATTATTATGACTCATATAAATAGCTGCTCGCCGATCTATTAAGATTGCTAAGATTATTAAAGACATAAACGACCCTTTCGTTACTTTTAGTTGATTGTTTTGTTTGAACGTGTCTATATTAGAATTTTGTTTTTTTTTGTTAAGAAAACAAAAGAAAGTAAACATATTTATTAGACTAGCACAGGACAAAACAAAATAAAATAAGACAAAAACAAAAATAAAATATATACATGTACATATAAACTACGCAGTAATGTGAATACCTAGGTTGTGTGTGAGTATTGAGTGAAAGGGTGTTGGAATTCCAACGCTAATTAGTAATTATGTTGGAATCCATATTTGGTCGCCATATTTCATTCGGGTCTCTTTCACTTCTTCCCAAGCCGGGTCCGCGATAGGACACTACACCGGTTCGCCTCGTGCTCCGACCTTACATATTGATGGTGAATTTGTTTGATTGTTTTGGTGAGAATACATCAAGAAATACAAGAACTGACTGTTTCCTTTTCACATCCACTCTACAAAACTCCACAAAGGGAGACCAACAAAACGATGGTTCTAATAGAGATATTTATATGGAAAAAGGTAATGTTGTGCCGCTTTCCCTAAATGTAATAAGCAGGAGCTAGGATAATGATGACTTTTCTAACGCAGGCCAAATTTCAAATACCTACTACTCTATTAGTTCAATAACCTCAAGCAAGCAAGCAGGCAAGCAGTGATAGTCTAGTGGTGTGACCGTCGGACTGCCAAGTCATAGGTCTCAAGTTCGAACCCAAGGCACGCACCTATGATTTTTCGGATTCATGTGCGTATTGTACAATTATCACTTGCTTCGGTGAAGGAAAACATCGTGAGGAAACCAGCATGCCTAAAAGATATTTCTTGACGGCATGTAAAGCCAAGTCAGAGGCGTGTGTGCACGCGTGGGTGGCATAAAAACTCTGTCACTAAACACACAATGCAGAAGAAGAAGAAGACCTCAAACTTGACAACCCTATGCAATAAGTATTATACGCTTGCACAATTGGCTTGGCATAAACACAAAGGCGTGTGGTTCCTATGCTGTGGGCACTAGCGTTCAATGTAATCTCGTGTTCAACAGTACCTATCTGTTACGCATAGTGCAGCGCCTGCCAGGATCTGAACGGCCGTGTTTATATGCACAGTTATGCAAGTTATACGGAATTGGTTGATTATTGAGTTGGGCATTATTATTATATTAATCATTATTTTTATCATCATCATCAGCCTATTAATGTTCCCACTGCTGGGACACAGGCCTCCTCTCTATGAGAGGGAATGGGCTATAATCCACCACGGGGCCCAGTGCGGATTGGTAGATGTCACATGTCTTCGAATTTTGGTTTTAATTATTTTTATAATGTGCATTTTTTAGTGCAGACTAAACAGTTTTTTGTTCTTTAATTTTGGTCTTTTGTAGGTATAGAAAGTGTTCTTTAATTAATGGAGTTATCACGGAGTCGTATTTATAAATCTTAGTTTGGTCAATTTTTAACGTTTTGTTTTTCCGGTCAGCTTTATAAGTACGTTTCTGAACTGCCCTTATTGCTCTTGTCTTATCTCTTTATCTGCTCTGTGTTATTTTTTAATTTTTTTAATAAGAAGGGATGAAATTTCGAATAGCAATTTTATTTCTTTTATGTATTTACTGCACAAAACCAGCTACAGTTTTATAAGGATTTCAGTAGTCTCTGTTTGGTGTTGTATGGACTACTTAAATTGTTCTCATAATCAGTTAATACATTTATACCCTACATAGTCAAGTCAAGTCTGACAACCAGTCTTACCAAAGGGTATCGTATTACCCAGTACTAACTGGGTTGTGGAGGTCAGATAGGCAGTCGCTCCATGTAAAATACTGGTATTCAGCTGCATCCGGTTAGACTGGAAGCCGACCCCAATAAAACTTGGGAAAAGGCTAGGCAGATGATGATGACATTTATACCCTACATACAAGATGTACTTTTAATAAGGTGTTGAGTTTGTGAAGTTAGACCTTGTAGAGTTAGGGCGTGTAGAGTTAGAAGCTTGGCTCTACATAAGAACTAATAACTTTTAGACAGTGCGAGTTAGATGGTCTCGTCTTGGCAACATTTTACATGAAAATGTTTTTTGGTGGGATGTGTTTTACTCAATATTACAACCAAGAGTAAAGTCCGCTAAACACCAATATAAACAGAGAACCCATAGAACACAATTTAAACAGAGAGTGAGAGAGACAGATAGCTTGTAAACAAAACCTTTCCATATTTGATTTTACGTAACCTCCATAATTTTATTGGTGAACTGAACAAGGCAAGGTAAAGTTACAAACCGCATTGGGGTCCCTCCGCCTAGCCGCGGGTGAACAGAACTTCAACATTTCCTGGAGGGACTAACCCTTCGCACACAATGACCACGGGGTCACAAAAACACTTAAACCACCTACACACGCGACGTTACGTTGAGAAAGGTCATTGCAACAACGTTTTTCTTCGACCGACACAAAAAAACAATCACTGATAAATTATAAGGCGAATAAATTACAGAAACTTAATCATGATTGTAATAAGCTAATTTTTTTAAACGAAACACAAAACAAGGTCAAAGCTATGCCCAAAACCGAGACAGGCTCGAAGAAAGTCGTGAACGATACTAAGGCAGAGAAGGTAGCACGCGAACTAACCAATTCTATAGAAACATTATATGGGCATTATAGAAAATGCATGCGCGGTGGTCACCCATTGTTATGTTGCTCATCACTCGCTTCGAATATTAATCTTGTGGAAGGCGCGACGGAGCCCCAAGACCGCCTTAAGTCATGCGATCGTGTTAAAGGATTCTGATTCCCGATAGGGCAATGAACTGTGGACTTACATTGTATGGAAATAATATGAGATTAGGATACAGGCGAATATTTCAAATTGCTGTATTAATGAGATTACTGGACAGGCAATCATTTATAGTTCTCACGACTGTGTAAAGTAACTAATACAATATTATCACTTCTTTATAAGAGTTATGATGGAATTTTTAGCCTCTTTCTTCTCCATACCAGAATCAATTATATTGCTTTTTGTCGTACAAAAGTGCCTCGTAGTGGCTTAAATTGAAATAAATGGTTGAAAATTTTCTAATCAAAGGTAAACTTGAAAAGTAAACAAGAGATTACACCAATAAGGTGGGCAACAATCGTCTATGAGAAAGCAAAACATTTTAGAAATAAAACTGTTACTGGATCAAACAATATTCGGGTACGCAATTTTGCGCAAATGTGATACTCATGTATAGTTGATGCCAATTAGGATCGCAATAGCGGTCTTTGCCCTTTCCCTAATATCTCTTCCTACGAAACAAAACAAATGAACCAAGTATCGTTTTTCATTAGAAAAATGTTAAACATCACGATAGATGACAATTCAAGACTTGAACAGGCTTATTTTTGGATTTCAAAGTTAAGAACTCTAATAAATGTAGGTGGGTCAATGACCGCTTTTGCGATCTTAACTGGCACCAACTATAGCAACACAAACAACAATATTCTCTGGTACGCTACCAACAACAAAACTACGATCACCAATTCAATTTCGTAACTGAATTATGGCAGTATGTCCACACGTTCACTAATTGTTGCGGTCTATTTTACCGTGCTATTAGTTCACCCGGCCCTTTACGGGCTGATAATGACATTTCTGTATTAATGACCCCAAAAGCTCTTACTAAAGACTCTATAGATTCTATACTGAACAAAAGAAATGTAACAAAGACGAAGAAAAGAGTAGTCGTATTTGAAAGTGTGGTAGAGACAGTAGAGACCATCAAAATGAACAATTTTCTCGATGAAACCAACATCGTAGGTAATCATGAAAAAATTATCAGACAAATCTTCAATACGTACTCGTGTGGCTCGTATCTAATGCGTGGGACAGCCGATTTTTATTACAATATCATATCATTTACGCTGAAAACGGGATAATAAACATGTTTACTATTTGTTTCGATTTCCCGATATTTTGGCGCTGTTGCAAGCAATGGTGCTAGCAACAGCGCCAAAATATCGGGATCACGGATAAACTGACGTTATTGCGGGAAAATAATAAACATGGTAAATTATTGACCATTCAGTTTAAAAACTTTTATTACAATGTTGGTCCCAAGGATAAACCTACTTGATTGACCACACTAAGGAGGAGGCTCTCGGGCCCCGACTGGAGGGGCTCCTAAGCGCATGCTTGGAGAAAGGCCAGTTCCCGCTTCGTTGGAAGACGGGGAAGCTGGTCCCCATCTGGAAGCCGGGGCGCCCTGCGGACTCTCCGTCCGTATACCGGCCCGTGGTGCTGCTCGACGAGGTGGGCAAGCTCTTTGAAAGAGTCATTGCAAACCGCCTCGCCGAGCACCTTGCGGGGACTGGGCCGGACCTTGCGGAACACCAATTTGGTTTCCGCAAGGGGCGCTCTACGGTGGACGCCATCATGCGCGTGAGAGCCCTCACGACGGGGGATGCGGTGTCCAGGGGTGGGGTTGTCTTGGCGGTGTCTCTCGACATCGCCAACGCCTTCAACTCCATGCCCTGGAGCTGCATTAGGGAGGCGCTCCGGTATTACCGGGTGCCGACCTACCTCCGTCGAGTGGTCGGGGACTATCTGACGGACAGAGCCGTCATCTACCCTGGTCGCAGCGGAGAATGGAACCGGCGAGAGATGTCGTGCGGTGTTCCGCAGGGATCGGTTCTAGGGCCGTGCTTGTGGAACATCGGGTACGACTGGGTGCTGCGCGCCGACCTCCCATGTGGTGTCAGTGTAGTGTGCTACGCTGACGACATGCTGGTGCTGGCGCAGGAGAGGTCGCACGAGGCGGCGGCCGAAGCGATGACACGCGGGGTTGCGATAGTCGTTGAGAGGATCCGGCAACTGGGTCTCGAGGTGGCACTGCACAAGTCCGAGACCATGTGCTTTCATGGGCCTCGGAATGCGCCACCGACGGGATCCCTACTGACGGTAGGAGGGGTATCCATCGGCGTCGAGTCGACGTTGAAGTACCTGGGACTTGTCCTTGACAGCCGGTGGAACTTCGTGGAACATTTCCGACGTTTGGCCCCCAAACTGGAGTGGACTGGGGCTGCCTTCAGGCGGCTCCTGCCCAATCTGGGGGGGCCAAACGCCTCCTGCCGGAGGCTCTACGCGGGAGTCGTACGGTCAATGGCCCTTTACGGGGCCCCGGTGTGGGCGCATTCATTGAGGCGGCGAGCCGCCCACTACCTGAACGCGCTCCAAAAAGTGGTAGCCGTAAGGCTGGCCCGGGGCTACCGTACGACCTCCCGCGAGGCGGCGAGCCTCCTTGCCGGATTGCCGCCATGGGATCTGGAGGCAATAGTCCTTGCGCGCCTACATGAATGGCGCGCGGAGGCGCTACGCCGGGGGGAAACTCCGCTGCAGCGACAAATTGTCGCTCAGCGGACAGACTTCCGGCGGGATCTCATGGCGACATGGAGAGAGCGACTGTCGCAACCCCGTGCAGGGCACGCCACGATAGTGGCGATAAGTCCCCTCTTTGAGGAGTGGCTTGAGAGACGCCACGGCGTCCTCACCTTCCGCCTGACGCAGGTCCTCACCGGACACGGAGTGTTCGGGAGGTTCCTGCACCGAATCGGGCGGGAGGAAACGCCCGGGTGCTTCCATTGTGAGGATCGACCGGAGGACACGGTGGAACACACGGTGGAGGTGTGCCCCGCGTGGGCGGAGCACCGCCGTGTCCTCGAAGCGGCGATCGGCGGCGGCGACCTCTCGCGTCCGGCCCTGGTGCAAGCCATGGTCCGGAGCGAGACGGAATGGGACGCCGTCACCTCCTGCGAAGCAGTAATGCTAGAGAAGGAGGTGGCGGAACGTGAGAGGGAGAGAACCTCTCAACATCCCGGCCGCCGTGGGAGACGCCCCGGGCGTCGGGGGCCACCACCACGTGGCCCCCGGCCACCGTAGGCGCGGGCCTGTGGACGGTGGGCTATGGGCTAGCTCGCCGTCCGTCCGTCTCATGACGACAGGCCGTGTCGACGGCGCGTTCGTGTTCCACGCGCGCCTAAAGAGAGTCAGCAATAGGGAAGGGGTCCGTAGGGACCGATGCCTGCCGGGGTTGCGTGACTGTTCGAAAGAGATACCGTGGCCCCGGAACACAAAGGGCGATGAAGGAACATGGATGGGTTTTAGTCAGTAAAAGTCTGACACTCCCTCCTGCTCCGCCCAGAGCGGGAGGGGTTATTTGATGATTTCCCATCCGAAAAAAAAAAAAAAAAAGGGGGAATATCAAGGGGAAATTCTAAAAAATCCTTTATATAGATTCCACTTTTACACACAGGAATAAGCCACAGGAATAAGCCATTTCTGATACATGCTCTTGATTCTATACAAAACAAAAGAAATGTAATAAAAGAGAACCAAAAGTAGGTAGAATAATTGCAGTCAACCGATGAATGAATATGGAAAAGAAAAGGCGGTCGCTCCTGTAAGGGAAATTCAAATAGCAATGTGCATGCCATTGTCTCAAGCCCATATATGTATGTACGTAAGTCGAAGGACAAAGAGCTTAACCATGTAGCAAACGTTCGAGCTTCGTTACAGATTAATGGTATTTCTTCGACACGGTAAGAATTTCCTCAATATATGGAAAATGTAGATCGCGGTGTCAATAACTTTATTTACGGTTGAAGTTCGTTATGTTTGTTCGGAGTTTTATGTCGATTGTTCTTGAAGTTTAATGTTGATAAGAAGCTTATCATTATTTCTGATTTTGATTTAAGTAAGTTGAATGCTCCAAGGTAGCCCGCGAAATTCAAATATTCTTGTGTTTTTTTGCAATTTGCAGGCCAGTGCTTTGGTTAATATGTTGATTAAAATATTATTCGCGGCTATAAGCCGTATGTAGTTACATAATTATAATCATCAAAATCATCAACCCTCCAAGTTCATATAGGTGCTGGAATGACTTTGACGTTGAAAAACTTCAGGAATGCTACCTTTTATAGGGATAATGTGCACCGAAGTATTCTTTAAGCATGACCATAGACCGCTGAACATAGGACTTACAGTGACCTACAAGATCGCCACAAAGACCAATAACCCTGCGCAATGGAACTGTCAATAATCGTAAGGGATAATATATAAACAAAATAGGCTTAGTAAAATGCATAGATGCGGTATTGATGAATTAAGTACTAAGGCAACTAGGTAACTCATTCATTTTACCACCTGTTACTTAATACTGTTGCTTTTACTTTTAATAGCTCAAATGCTATTTTTAATCTTGACACAGCTTCAGCCAGCGGCTTCGCCCGCGTGAAGTTATATAATTGTCCCATGGGATCTTACTACCGGGATAAAAAGTAACCTATCTGTTAATCTAGGTTATAAACTATCTGTGTGCAAAATTTCATCCAAATCCGTTCAGCAGTTTTTGCGTGAAAGAGTAACATACATCCATACTCACAAACTTTCGCATTTGTAATATTAGTAGAACATACATACTCCCTCGCTGTACCT
Source organism: Xestia xanthographa (assembly GCA_905147715.2). Taxonomy (NCBI): domain Eukaryota; kingdom Metazoa; phylum Arthropoda; class Insecta; order Lepidoptera; family Noctuidae; genus Xestia; species Xestia xanthographa. Next base: position 22,349,761 of record LR990653.1, on the reverse strand, counting down.
GTCTTTACCACTATTCCTATATTGGCTCTAGGCTGCATAGTCGGCTGATTGTGGCCGACTGGCTGCGGTTGGTCGGGCTTCCTGCCCCCTGGTGTATCCGGCTTGTCCAGGTCAGGCTTGCTCCTGGCTGGGTGTGGTGCTCAATCATCATCATCATCATCACATACATACTTCACTATCTGTCGCAAATATAATATTAGGATTTCCTACCTATTTCTTTAAACTAAAACATGAATGCTTAGTTACTTGATGTATCTCAAAACTGCGTGAAACAGCGGTGAACACAGAACATGTTGGAGGCAAACTCCTCACTTCAGCGTCCCGTCTTGCAGATTGTTATAATTAAATGCACAACTTGCGAACGGTCTCTTGTTAGTACAATTAAATCAAGAGTCGCACTCGCAACTACAACTTTATTCGGTTTAAACTTGGATTTGGGTGGAATATTTCATGTGGAATTGAGAACTACGGATTTTGGAATTTGGTTTTTTTTTCTTTCTTTATATAAGTATGTATGTTGTATTTATGTAAGTATGTTGCAGAAGCTCATAGGGTGGCCAGGCTTGATTTTCAGAACTGGTTACAGTGGGGTAAACCTAAAGCAGGATTTATTCATGAAGCAATGTGTCATAGCAGAAAGGTTTTCAAAACTAAACTTAAATGGTGCCAACAACATCAGGAGCAGATAAAAATGGATCGGCTAGCTACACTGCATTCAAATAATAAGTTTCGTGAATTTTGGAAACATACGAATAAACTGAATTTGAGGCCTGGCCTTCCTCTGAGCATCGAGGGTGTCACGGACACGAAGATGATCGCAAACATATTCAAAGATCACTTCACTGTAGAATCCCCATTAGGAGTTTGTAATGCAATGTTGGACGTGGACCCCGTTAGTGAGAAAGTAGTGTCTAAAACTAGTGGTCAGGACATAAGAAAAATTATTAGAAATATGAAAGGTGGAAAGTCACCGGGGCATGACGGGCTCAGCGTCGAGCATTTGCAAAATGCAGGGCCACACATTGCTAGACATTTGTCGATGTTCTTTAATTTGTGCATTGGACACTCTTACCTACCCAGTGAACTAACAAAAACAATTGTTACTCCCATTTTAAAGAACAAGACAGGAGATAGTTCGCTGAAGTCGAATTATAGGCCGATTTCGCTTGCTACAGTCGTTGCGAAGATACTAGACAGTGTGCTTGAGGCCCAGTTGGCGGAATGTATCCACCTACACGATGCTCAGTTTGGTTTCCGTGCCGGACTTTCTACGGAGAGCGCTATACTGGGCCTAAAGCATACTGTTGAGTATTACACCAGTCGAAAAACGCCTATTTATGCCTGTTTTTTAGACCTGTCAAAGGCGTTTGACCTTGTCAATTATGACAAACTCTGGGAGAAGCTTAAAGACACCAATTTACCTCGTGAGACTATTGCTATCCTAAAGTTTTGGTATCACAGTCAAATTAACTATGTCAAGTGGGCAGGCATGTTATCAGATCCATATGGATTACAATGTGGAGTGAGACAGGGTGGATTGTCATCCCCACTAATGTTTAATTTATACATCAATGCGCTGATCGTTGAGCTCAGCAGCACTCATGTCGGCTGCCACGTAGACAACATATGTGTAAACAATCTGAGTTACGCGGACGACATGGTTTTGCTGAGCCCAACGATCGGTGGCCTTAGGAATAATATAATAAGGAAAAATGTATGTGAAATATACGCCGCTAAGCATGGCCTCAAATATAATGTTTTAAAAAGTGAGCTCATGATATTTAAGGCGGGTACAAAGTCACCGGAGCAGGTCCCTCCCGTTACCTTAAACGGAATACCGATGAAGGTGGTCACCCGCTTTAAATATCTTGGGCACATGGTCACTGAACACCTACGTGATGACGAGGACATGGACAGGGAGCGTAGGGCGCTATCGATCAGAGCGAATATGATAGCTCACAGGTTCAAGCGTTGTGCTGCGAGTGTTAAAATAACACTCTTTAGAGCGCACTGCACATCGCTTTACACGTGCAACCTGTGGGCTCATTATACGCAACGATCGTTCAGCGCTCTGCGCGTCCAGTACAACAATGCGTTCAGGGCGTTGTTGGGGCTGCCGCGCTGGTGCAGTGCGTCGGGCATGTTCGCGGACGCGCACGTAGACGGCTTTCACGCCGTGCTCCGCAAGCGCTACGCCGCGGCGCTCTGCAGGCTGCGCGCCAGCACCAAATTCCATCCTGGCCGTTATTGCGGATCGGTTGGACACGCGGTATGTCCAACACTGGGTCAGGGCCCATGTGATAAAATAATGGTTTTTCTGTGTCTTGTTTTCTTTCATTTTAGTTACTAACACTAGTTGTTTAAGTTTTTCTTACTGTACTAACATTCTATAGATTCCGTAAATCTGAAATAAATAGTTTTTATTTTATTTTTATTTTTATTTTATTTATTTATTTATTATTTATTTTATTGTGTGGTTAGTGCATAACCTGGTGTCAGAGTTTTGCCACCCATGGGCCTCTGACTTGGCTTTACATGCCATCGAGAAATATCAACACGCATGCTGGTTTCCTCTGTTCCTCACGATGTTTTGCATCACCGACCACAACCACCACAACAGCCCATAACTTCCACTGCTGGACATAAGCCTCTCCCATGATGAGAGGAATTTGCCGTAATCTCCACGCTTGGCAGGCGGATTGGAGATCGCAGTGATGTAAGACTAACAGAAAACGCTGCTGCCCATTCTCTGGTCTACGGAGGCGCAAGGTGTTCTGCCTCAGACATTAGTCGCCTTATACGACACCCGTGAGTGTAATGACACCCGAATGCACCCATGCATCACCGAAGCAAGTGATAATTATTATACAGGGTGTAAAAGACCTCAATCATCACGAAGCCGTCAACCAAGCATTCTGTACACCAAACTAAGTAACTTTACGCAAAAATTATTGCTGGGAAACGACTTTTATGGTGTGAAAAATCATGTTTTGTGGTAGAACTCAATGTAACGCACTCAAAACATTGTGCTAATGGATGGATTGATTAAGTATGGGGGTCTTGGAGGTGTTTAAAATAAAAATCTTTAAAAAAAAAAAACGTCAAAAAGTTGGAACTTTGACCCCCAATATCTCCGTAAGAAGAAGGTTCCCAGGTATGGGTAGAACAAAAAAGTGATCGCAATGATGAGGAGAACAAGTGCCTTTCGGCTTCGTTAAGAGGTGTTTTACACCCTTTATAGTACGCACAGGAATCCGAAAAATCAGAGTTGCGTATCTTGGGTTCGACTTGGAACTCGAGACATATGACTTGATACCTTAGTGGTGTGACCATTGGACTGCCAAGTTATAGGTCATTTTGGGACTGTTTGGTGGTTATGTTTTTTGGTGTCTTTTTATGGATCCTGATTAATATTTATGTAGGCGACTAAGAATTGTGTTCTCGAATCACTTGATGCAAAAAACGCAAGACGGCTTGGTGTGGTACAGTGGTTCGCTTGGGCACAGCTTGGGGAAGGCCTATGACCAGCAGAGGACGTATTTAGAGATATTTCTCAAGCAAAACAATATAGGCCCTTGAACGGTGGAACATATTTTTTTGCTTAAATATATGAGAAAGTAGTGAATTTAGGATTTGAACTCCTATATTTTTTTGTGACTTGTTTTTAACCCGGTATGACATTTGTCATTTGTCATCCATTCATTTGAATGGGTGACAATAAATGACAATCAACCACGAGTAATATAATTTGGTCGAATCAGCTAAAACAATACGCTCACTATAAAGGATTAGGTATGCTGCAGGCTCAGAGTACAAGAAGACAAGACCAGCCACCAATTCAATTGAGCCTCAATGTCTAACTGAATCAGTTCTGATGTCCACCAAAAAACAAATAACTGGCGAAACTATCGAGGGTCTACCGTTATTGGGCAGTTACTTAACTATGGAGGCGAATGCAGGGCACGTGGCACTCGTGACTCCACGACGCACGTGCGTGGCTTCACGATCGCACACTCAACATACTACTCGAATCCTAAGCCCAATTTATCCTACTTATTTCGGTATATTCTGTGCACTTTTATCATGTTTTTACCTTTGTATTCGACGGGAACGCTCCCGGTATAAATCAATACAATCTAATGGATTCCCAGTAAACGGAATGCCCCGGTTTTCTAGGAAGAAATGCCAGACGGAGTTTTTCTTAGAATTACTGATTGTTTAGAAGAAGTTGTTTTAGATTATATAATAAAATGGTTGAAGTTTAGTGTGTTCATTCTTACAATGTCTTTATATCTCATTCAGGCACGTTTACCTACTTTACAAATGAAACTGTTCACTGTTAAAAGTAGTTCCTGCAATTAAACAACAGTACAGTGTTAAAAATTAAACCTTAATTATTAATTCAGTCTCAAAAAGCTACCTGAAAACAACCCTTCACCGCTACGTTTTACGCCTTCCGCGATAAAGCGTTTAAACGTAAAAGTTACATGACGATTTTCTAAATGAGCACGTGTAATTGTTGCGCGTAAGTATAATTTACGCGCGAACAAACGACAAAGCGTTGCGAGAGTCGCAATCTCTGCGTAATGACGCTTAACCCCTTTGACTTTAAGCGTCAACCCGTGGACTGGGATCAGGGGTATCGCCACATGACTGGTTAGCTAGAGCTAGATTACTTAGTGATACGATCTAGTGACACTTGCATGGCGTTTTTCTTTTGATGAACAATCGAGCTTAGAAGAATTGATCCACTTTACTTTATTGATAACTTAAGGTAAGTCCAATTTAACAGATCTCATTTGACATCAGTCAGTTCAAAGTAAAGGTTACTTTCTTTTGTAATTATATTAAAATAAATATGTAATCGTAATTGAAAAAAGTTAAGCAATTGTGCAGTTCTAACTTCGAGAAAATAAATAATATTTTATGCCAGCCGTTACATGATTACGTTGTTGTATTTTTTGATGAAGTGTCAAATGTGATCTATTAAATTGGCCCAGTAGGGCCAATTTAATTTAATTTTTATAGTACTACAGTAGTCGTGCTATATAACTACAATACGAAATCACCACTAGTTTTGCCAAATACTCAAAATAAAAAAAAATTGCGGTGCTACCTATATAGTGATTTTTTTGTCAATTTACAGTTTGTGGAATTCCTATTTGAATCCGGTGTAGTAGGCAACCGAGAGTGTTTTCAAATACACGATATTTCGCATGGCGGCTGCCATGGCACATAAAAATAAAAAAACAAGTCGATGGGGGTTTAAAACAAAGCTAGTCATTCTGTAGAACGAAAATCCAAGTCCCGACATAAGTTTCGACGGTTGTGAAGAGTAATCCCCTTCTGATGGTAAGTTTTTTTAAGCATGCTTGACTAGTTGTTACATTTCAACCAACTTATCATGCATGCGGAAAAACATAGAACTAAAATAAATGTAAATGTATAAGTTTGTCATAAATATTATTCTTGACAAGCAACTTTAAGTGTGCAGTGCAAGTACTTTGAACTGCAAACTTAAAGTGGTCATAGCTACAGTGGACTATCTTTAACCGCATGGTTAAAGTTAGTCTACTGAAATCATCATCATCATCATCAGCCTATTAATGTTCCCACTGCTAGGACACAGGCCTCCTCTCTATGAGAGAGAGGGGGTCTACTGCAAGATTCACCGCAATTAATCTTGTTGAATTGTCAGCTGATGATAGCTGCTATCATCAGCCTGGCAATTCAACAAGATGCATAACACTATCGAAGTTTCCTTAAATTTGAACCAATGTAATTTGAACTTAAAGTACTTAAATACAGAACTTAAGTAAACGAAACGAAACTTAAGTAAAGAAAATCACGGATATTATCCCGTAAGTACTTTAAGTGTAGTGAAAAACCGTGAAAGTCTAAAACAGTGCAATGTCCTAGAAGTTCTTGAAATCTCTCGGAATGTATACCTAATTATGCAATCAGGGTGGTCTGTGTGCCAAACATGAAAAAATTACGTAAAAATTAATAGACGGATAGGGTTACTTCGAATTCTAGTCTCGTCGCCTCGTTGGTCCAGTGGTCGCAAACGTGACTGCCGAGCAATGAGCATACGGTCCTGGGTTCGATTTCCAGGTCGGGCAGTGGTACTGGATTTTTACATCTTGAATTTCTCAGTAGTATCACGTAGTTTGGATTTGTGCCCGTGTGGATGACGGCAATAAAAAAAAAAATCGCTGGACATTAACACACAGCGCCATCTAGTGCCACACTAAGCAACGAGGCTTGTGTCGTGGACACCAGATAGTTGATATACTACATAGATACTTTTTGTTTGTAAATACGTACTTATTATACATATAAACATCCACGACTCGGAAACAAATGTCCATGCTCATCACAAAAACATTTGCTCCAACCGGGATTCGAACCCGGGACCCTAACAACGTAAGGCAGCCTCACTACCGCTGCGCCATTCGGGTCGTCAAAAAAATAGGCAATAGGCCCCTATTCAAAGGGACTTTAACATCATAATTAGCAAAATGCGGTTGTACTATTAGTTACGCGCCTGCCTATCCCTCAGTCGCCCTTGGGGGATTCCAGGCGTGATGTTTTTGTTTAAATAATTTGGGTATCGACAGATAGTAGATACCTTCTTCTGTTCATAACATACCTAATAACAATTATCCGCCTGTTGTGAATGGATCCGTATCCTTACATAATACACCACAGATTACTGTGTCTATGTTAATGCAATGCGCAGTCAGATGTCATAGCTGACTGGAATTAACTCGAGCATTGATCGATACATTGTCTCGAATAGCATTGGAGTTTGATGATCTGGATAATTCTACTAATCTACAGCAATATCTATCTCCTTATCTACCGACCGACCCTTGCTCGACGAGCCAGCCCGCGCCGCTGAGCATGTAGTTTCAAATTCCCAAAATAATAATCCGACCCAGCCACCCTTGCTGCCCTCCCTCAATGACTCACTAAGCCGAGGCCCGAACTCCACAGGGAGTGCCCTTAGTGTTGTTCATTTAATTAAAAATCCTAGCTTGTAAGCCCTGGCTGGGGGCCTTAAAGTAATTTTTGGCCACCACAGGATAGTCCGGTTAAGCAGTTTGACAACCTTAACGTGTTGTGTCTGCGAGTGGTCCCATCAAAAAAAAAAAAATCTCCTTATCTGCCAATCATAGTGTTTTGTTTGATAATATTATTGAATAAGTACCAAATGGCAGTGACGTAAATAGGACGGTGCCACCGGTGCCCAGGCACAGGGCGTAGACTCTGGGGGCGCAAGAATGGCCAGACCAGGCAGGACTATTATTTTTTCAGTTTGCTCCTGAAAAGTTTCCGCTGCGCCCCTAGTGCTCGATTCCAACACATACGTACCTACATGCCAGTATCATCAAAAACGTGAAAACATCGCGCTCATTTTTTTGACAGCGCACGAGCATAAGTAAGTATTTGTGTTTAGTGTTTATCGGAGTCAAGCGGCCGGCCGGCCAAAATTTAGTCAAACTCTACCATAACAAGTAGGTGCTTAAAATTAAAATAATTTATCTACACCCATGCTATAAATCCTCTATAAAAGTATCTGAAACAGTTAGCTTATGGCCAACATTAAAACAGCCAGTGTCATAATAACCATTATAACATCCAAACGGGTGTTATAATGTTGTACTGAATTTCATTATGCAACTCGTTTTAAAAAAAGAACATTGTCTAGCACGTGCGATTCACTACCACAGCGACGTAATTAAAAAAAAAAAAACTTATAGGTTAATTCGAATTCACGTCGTATCCCGCCATCTTTGTTCGATATTTGGATATTAGTATTGCACTAAGTACTTTGTTGTTTACAAAAATGAGTGATACAAGCTTTGTGCATTTTAATAATTGTACAATCCAAAATGTTAATAATTATATTATTACCTATACATGGTTTGTTTGTATTAAATACTCAGCAATTAAACTTTCCATGAATTTACATAGACTTCTTACAACACTACAACACCCTATGGTTTCAGAACCTTTTATGGAGGATTCATATCATGGATGTAGATAAAGTCTTGTATGCAACTGTACATAATTAGGTATTAAAACACTCATGTGATACTATTATCACCCCAAATTGCCCCCCTCATTAAACCCACATTCGTGTTTTAATACCCCTCATTATACAACAGTTGCATAAATAACTATTACAGTGTACTGAAACTTTGGTGAGTGAGACACAGTGAGTGGTATAATAGGCGAAGGTTTAGGGAAGTTCTAGTTATTTAAAAAAAATATTCTTCTTTCAAAATATTATATAATTGGCCCACCAAGGTCCTTGTGCTTTATTTAGGCCGGTCATAGCATTGCTCTAGCTAGGGTACCTATAATATCTAAAAAAAACCGGCCAAGTGCGAGTCGGACTCGCGCACGAAGGGTTCCGTACCATTATCTATACATTAGACAAAACGGCAAAAAAATCACGTTTGTTCTATGGGAGCCCCCCTTAAATATTAATTTTATTCTGTTTTTATTATTTGTTGTTATAGCGGCAACAGAAATACATCATCTGTGAAAATTTCAACTGTCTAGCTGTCACGGTTCATGAGATACAGCCTGGTGACAGACAGACGGACAGACAGCGAAGTCTTAGTAATAGGGTTCCGTTTTTACCCTTTGGGTACGGAACCCTAAAAAAAAACAAGGCGCAGTTAGATAAGCTCGCACAGGGCATAGAAAAGGATCATTCCCACTAGTTCTACTACACAGTTCTACGGTAGAACTAGTGGGACTTTTTTTTCCCACTAGTACTACGATCTCAGGTGGTACAAAATCGTAGAACTAGTGGGAACAAAATGTCCCACAAGTTCTACTGTTCCATTACACAATTTTACGGTAGAACTAATGGGAATTTAAAAGGCTATTTACGGTACTAGTACCTAAATTAGCAAGACTGATTTATTTTACAATAGGTAGGTGGAAGACTTTGTGAGGAAACCTTTTTATCATGTACATATCCATAGTATACCTATCCTACAAACAAAAATGCGAAGAAATATACCTGCAGCGTGTAACTGGGGCCATTACGAAGCCGTCAGCTATCAACTGCATTTTGTACATCAAATTAAGTAACTCTATGCAAAAAATTGCTTGAAAACGACTTTTTAATGTGAAAAATCACGGTTTACGTTAGGACTCAATTTAACGGACTCAAAACATTGTGTTGATTGATGCATTGTATTTAAAGTAAAGCTTTAACATTCAAAACCTGTATTTTCAACCGACTTCCAAAAAGTGGAGGTTCTCAATTCGACTGTATTTTTTTTTTTTGTGTTTGTTACCTCAGAACTTTCGACTGGGTAAACTTTTTTTATTTGAAAGCTGGTGCTTCCTGTGTGGTTCCATTTAAATTTTGTAAACATCTGATGCTGATCTTCGGAGATATACAAGGGAACTCTTCAAAATAGACGGCAAATCTGCCGTGAATGTTGCAATCGCTCGGATGTTTATTGTTTATACAATATCATGACGTAACATCACGCCTGTATGCTCTGAGGGGGTACGCAGATGTGTACAATACACCCAGATTTGTAGGTTAGGTATGTTAAGTTAGCGAGTTCGTGTTCCGCGCGCGCCTCAAAGAGATGTAAGCAAAAGGGAATGTTCTACAGAGATATTGCGGCCCTGGAGGGCTATGAAGGAACACGGATGGGTTTTATTTAGTCAGTAAAAGTCTGACACTCCCCCCTGCTCCGCCCAGAGCGGGAGGGGTAATTTGATGATTTTCCATCCGAAAAAAAAACAAGGTAGGTATGTTAAGTTCCATATATTGGGGATACGCGTATTACCACATGACATGTATTGTTAACAATGTCAAATAAATTCATGGCAAATATTTGTTTGGGAACAACTAAAAATAGAAATATAAAAAACTTTTTTACAAAAAATAAAACCGACTTCAAAAAACAAAAAAGTGAAAATAAACTTTAGCTTCAGAAGTCGGTGACAACAAAAACTAAATCAATCAAACAAAGGTCAGTTGTAAAGGGGTTGTATTGATGATTTTGATAAATATAAATTTATCAATATCATCAATACAACCCCCAAAGTTCATAAAGGTGTAAAAATGACTTTATCAAGATCAAAATCATTCCTGCACCTTTATGAACTTGGAGGGTTGTACTGATGATTTTGATCATTATAATTCTGTAACTACATACGTCTTACAGTCGCGAACAATATTTTAATCAACATACAACAAACAATACAGTCATCAGCCTTAACTAGAAGGTTCCCAGTTATGGTTCAGTACAAGATAATGATTGCAATGACGGGAAGAAATAAAATGTCGAGCAGTGAAGAAAACAGGGACAACATAAGAAATTAAGTGCATCCATTAGATGATTATACTGTATGAGTTATATACCCTCAACAAAATACACATCATCACTGCATAATTATTATAAAACAAAGTCGCCCACGTCTGTCTGTCCCTATGTATGCTTAGATCTTTAAAACTACGCAACGGATTTTGATGCGGGTTTTTTTAATAGATAGAGTGATTCAAGAGGAAGGTTTTAGTGTATAATTTGCGGGCGGGTAAAACCGCGGGCATCAGCTAGTGCACAATAAAACTCTGAAATAATGTCCCTATGGCTGTCAGCTACCGCTTTAAACACAACCATTTCCACAGTTGACTTTTCTCGTCTATTAATTTTAATATCCAAACTTTTGTGAAAACTTCCAAATTACGAGAGTTTCAGATAATTCAGAACCAGAGGCCCTAGCACAAGCGCGCGGTTTTAACGTAACGTATTTATGCCGATTTTTTAATCGATGATAAAAGTATCATAAAGAATTTATTTAAATTGTTTGTTAAACAAACACCATCAGTATTATCTACAGGGTGTAAACAGACCCTTCACGATGCCGTCAACCAAGCATTTGTACATCAAACTAATTAACTTTACGCAAAAATTATTGCTGGGAAACGACTTTTTTTGGGGTGAAAAATCACGTTTTACGGTAGGAGTCAATGTAACGCACTCAAAACATTGTGCTGATAGATGGATTAAATAGTACGGGGGTCATGGAGGTGTTAAAAGTAAAAATCTTGCATTATAAACATGTATTTAAAAAAAAACTTGAGAAAAAGTTGGAACTTTGACCCCCAATATCTCCGTAACTATGTAGAAGGTTCCCAGGTCTGGGGGTCTAAAAGGGCCGCTTTATCAGAATCCACGCAGAATCTTTGTATGAATCACGTTAAAAAAATTAAATTCTTAAAATGGACTTTATGATTATAATCATAAAGTCCATTTTAAGAATTTTAAATTTTTAACGTGATTCATATTACGATTCTGCTAAAGCGGCCATTTTAGAACCCCAGTACAGTCTAGAACAAAAAATAGATCGCAATGACGGGGAGAACAGGCGCCTTTCGGCTTCGTTAAGATTCTTACTTTCGGGACAGGTCAATGTGGCGACAAAAATTGATATATTAAACTTATTTTTTATTTTATTTTTTGACTATCTTTTGACTTATTTAAACGTGTGTCTTTGTATTTCCAATATTGTCCAATAACTTTTTTAACCTGACCAATCAAATTGAAAATTTCAGAATCTTATTGACATGCATAATGTAAATATTGTTATTTACATTATGCATGTCAATAAGATTTTGAAATTTTCAATTTCACCCCATGGGTATGTTACAGTGATACAATAATACTAATAATTGTAAGATCTTCTTCACCTTTGATAAACAATAAATAAATGAATTATTATTATTATGAATTATTATTAGACACTTGGGGGAGGCCTATGTCCAGCAGTGGACGTCTTTCAGCTGAAATGATGATGACGATGATGATGGGCTTTTTACACCCTTCATAGACATGAATAAATTCTTAAAATTATTAGATGTGAAACGAGTATTTGAAATTCTAACATGTATGTACGTATTTACGTTATGTTAACATCGCACGCTCGTGCTGGGACCTCTGTCGAGCCCGGTTCATTTTCAACTTTTCAACCTACATTTAAGTTTCGTTACGTAAATGATGGTTTCATTAAAAATACGAAACGTAAAAGAGTTAAATATCCCATCATTAATTCCGTGAATTTCATCATTAAATAAGTTACCGGTACATTAAATTAAATTACTTTGAATTTTGATTTTGTTCCCGTAAAATCGCCACACTCGTGGAATTATTTAAAAATAACAGCAGATTATAATGTATACCGAAGTAAATTAAATTTTAAATTAGTAAATTTTGACTGTGATGAATTAATTGAATTGTATTCTTATTGCAACAAAGGTTACGTTTGGTTGCTGTAATTCTGAGGTAAGTTTAGATCAGGTTTTCAAAAACTAGAGAGACACTACTTATTCTTTCTAATTTAATCCAATAATTCAATTCCTTTTTTTTCTCTTTTTAATATTAAATTCAGTGTGTGCGATAAGGATATTCGTGTCGCACACACTGAATGTAATATTATTATTGTATATGCTGAAACAGCAATCTTATGCGCAATATGTCAGAGAACACGTACTCGTTTTGCCCGCAATTTTGTTTGCAAAATGACGCAAAAATGTGCATATAATTTTGAGTCTGATTCACTGTAATCAGATCAACGTCTCTTTTTTGCTGAAATCTCGGCTTCATCAAGTCTATTTATGCTTAGGAAACAATTTGTTTGCAATTGGTATATCCCATATAACATTACGCCTATAATCCCTGATGGGTTAGACACAGTAGCTGGACCTATAGTGCAACATACAACCAAATTTTGTCAGTGATATTAAAGTCCCATGTAACTTACCTGTGTAGGGCGGACTAATTGCCATTAACCGGGTACAGCTCTAAATTCTGGCCCGTGGCTGAAAAGTTTTTGATGAAAACTCGAAAAATACTTTGCCTGACCAGGGAAATTAGTATAAGGTATGTTGAAAATTATGAATATTGATATTTCCCGGTACCCCGAAAATGTCAAAAGCTTCATGTATTGTTTCTTTCCGACATAATTTAAGGGTAAAGGTCACGAAACCGAAATTCCGTGACTTTTACGGTTTTACCCAATATCTGGCTGAACGCACACCTTGTTAGGGTGTATAATCATGCATAAAAGAAATTTTCATGTCCTTGAATGGGAGAAACGGGAGGCCTTGAATTTATATTCAAGAGAACCCAAAAAGTTTATCACCGACTGTTTTGGATTTAACAATATGAAGCCGGAAGTAAAATAGAAATATCAGTCCACTATTGCAACTTGTAGGTATGTAAATTGTACACAATTTGAATCATTCGTCCTGTTAATAATATTTAGATCTTCTAATAAATATTTAACCACAATTCGTTAGAACTCAATAATAGTCAAGTTGTTGATGAGTTTTGTACCTACCATTTTTGGAAATTCTAAATTTCCTACGTTCAGTAAGCTGTCCGACTCATCTTGTGTATTTTTAGATACCTACCAACTGCAGAAATATCAATAAGTAGGTACATAGTTCTAGGTTTGTGAATGAAACTAATAAAACTAAGATAACGTTAGACCCCGCACAAAAAAAAACCTAATAAGCCTTCACCTCATGGTTGGTGACTTTTCAGAAAACATGAACATTCCACTGTCCGGTAGTTTCGTTCGGTAGTGACTACCGGCACATACCCTCTAACCCCTTGGCCACGGGCTACACGATCAAGCGACATGGGTCTTGTGACATCGGCAACGGAGAAAACAGATGAAAGAAGTTTTTTACACCTTACGACGAGTCTCAGTACTTACTAACTCTAAGAACATAGGGTAAAAGGGTAGGGTTAAAGTTCGAGAGTACATTCGCAAGAAGCTGGCAGTTTCATCACAGCGGTAATGTTTTCTCTATTGTTTGTCTTTTTATTCAGTTTTCCGTGTAAATATCTATTTACAGTAATAAATAGTTTGATATATATTTATAGTATTTTATATATCCTTCTATTTTACCTTAGTATTAATTAATTATTTTCAGATGTACACCTACCACTGCTTGTCTCTGCATCACCCAAAGGTCGACTAGTAGAAAATGCTGTACTTTAAATAAATAGGGTAAAATTAAAAACAATTATTTGCAAGAAGACGTTGTCTGTGTCGATAAAGCCAAATAAACAAACAAAGACACCGACTTTTACTTAGTTGTACCTACTCATAGTAGGTATCCCATACAAATTCTTGAAATTCTTGTCATGAATCAATTTTACCTTATGACTACAAGTTATTCATTAGGTCCCATCAACATAGACCAAGAAGAAAGAACCCACCAAAAACATTCTGTAAAAAACTAGCCAAGTCTCGATGGAGCGGCTTGTTTATCTCTAAAAAGTAATGAAATCTAGACAAAGTCGTGACAAGTCTAAGGTTCCTTACTGCGATTTCTTTATTATTATAGTTAATGTTGTGTGACTTGGCCGTTGAAGGGTACAAGGGTACAAAACCAGGTGCTCCATGACACCATTGCACCAATCTGTCGCCAGAACTGCATAACCTCCTTTTTTAAAAGTCGCAAATCACGTTGCAACTTCGCAAGTCGTATTGCCCTATCGCTATGAACGCGGCCTATAACCATCCACTCAAGTTCCACACAGTACAGTTTGCATATCAACTGGACGGCTGAAATGGGTACGACATTAAAAAAGATTAACGACGCTACTGGCCTGCTAACGAGCCTGGCTAACCGATAAGTTTGTCTCTGGATCGCGAATATGTCGACGAAACGGCCGGTTGATTAAGTGATGACGCTATATTCAATTAGGAAGTATATTCTGTGTTAGAGTTGCCTTTTAATAGAATTATCTGCCATAATATTAACGTTGAGACCTTAAATGATTGCAGTTTGCTTGAATCCAATAACAGAAAGTTACAGAACCTGCATTTCAGGTGAAAAGCACCTAACAGTATTTGATTTAACTGTATGGTGTCGGACGTAAAGAATAGCACCATCCCATATCTTCCCGTGGGTGTCGTAAGAGGCGACTAAGGGACTTACCAGAGAATGGGCAGCAGCATTCTCTGTGCTTTTGTAACAACCGTACTGCGATCCCCCCTTTGGAGGGAGCCATGTCCAGCAGTGGACGTTTTTCGGCTGAAATGATGATGATGATGAACAGTATTTGATTTGGCAGATTTGTAAATTAGTTTTTTGCTATTTTTGGGAATTCCATCAGCTTAATACTTTTCGATGTCATGTCGGTCATGCATTAAATGAAAATCTTAAGTTATTGCATTTGTGGTAATAGCTAGAGGAAGTTTTGCTTGGGGTCCCCAACTAGATGGACCTTTAAAAGGTGGCAGGTGCGGACTGGATGTAGAAGACGGGGAAAGAGTGTTGTGGTGTAACTAGAGAGGATTATACGTATATTGTCACATATGGGATATCTTCCGTGATTGTTAATTCTTATGAGCTCCCGATATTTCGACGCTGTTGCAAGCGCCATGATCGCGGGTTGACTGGAGAATGCGGGTGGATGGAAAATAAATTGTTAAGAGCAGACAAATCTGTCTACCCTCTTTCTTTGTCTTTTGCTACGCACACTATTGGAACTCGACACTAAGTCACGACAAAACACACTCACAGTATCACCAGGTTTTGTAGAGTCCTTATTATGATGCCGGCTGCTACTTTTGAGCATACTCAAAAGTGGATTCCACGTACTAGACAATTTGAAGCAATCCTCTCGATTCTTCTCGAGATATCCCGTAAGTGACAATATAAGTTTATTTTTAAACCGTGAAAGCTTAAAACAGTGTTAGAGAGGACTATGTCTAACAGTAGGCTGAGTTGGATTGACCTGCAGGATATAGAAATTCTTTTGAATCCTCAAGGATCTATTGTTCTTAGGCACATCAAAGGATTCAAAGGTCTAATAAATAAAACTGATACTTATCTTAGGCCCAACTGATGTCATGATAGACCGCTGGATAAGGAAACTCAGTTCATTCATTAACAATCAAGCCTATCTGGAATGGCCAAGCTTTACAAGACAGCTCTCTAAAACCATGTCTATGAAATGGCTTGACGCAGACACACAGATCCTTCAAAGGATTTTAGTGCTCGTTTCAAGAGATCTAGTGCATACAAAGACTGGTTTAGTGTCTCCAGGATATGGTCTAAGACAGGGATGTACCATAAGTCGCCTCTACAAACTGTACGCAGTTTAATTTAAAGCTACTGAGTTTCATTGATAGTTTTCTGTCAAATGCCTTTGGGGAATTTCACCAGTGTATCTGACCGAAATCATCACATGTAAACCGCGTTTAATAGCTATCAGTGTCGAGGTTGTCGACATGTGGGATGTGAACTCAGCAATCATTGTGCCGATAGTCGTTTCAACTAATGGCTTAATCTCCTTTTAGGCAGCTAGATCAAGGGTTTGATTCAGAAAGGGCAACGGAAATGGGCAACTACAGTACTTTCACAGTTTTTATGTCTTGTGACTGGGACTGTAGCTAGATTTAATTTTCATCTTTGTTTCGACAATTCAAAAGTGCCTGTAACTGGCCTACTTGAAATAAATGCTTTGATTTTTTTATTTTGAAAGTGTTACTCCCAGACATGGTTTGTATTGTTAGGAGGTTCCTCTTTCTGGAGCCCTTACCATAGCTTGGACCCTGTACCTGATACCATTAGCATTCACATTAGTTTCCCTGATCGTAACCACACAACTTTCCTTAAACCAATTCTATTTCCTCTCTATAGTCGTAAACGTAAGAAAACCATTCCGTATCTTCTACGCACAATAAACATTGGCAAGAAAAGACCCTTAATTTAGGTCCTATCTTACTCATCGGGCCATCAAACAATAATCTTTGGCTATACAAAGGGATTACGGTATCTTGTCCATTAAGCGGGGGGGATTTGTCCTCAATGTCAGCGACATCTATTGATATTCGGGAGAAACTATGTTTGGAAGAAAAAATACTTTGTGTATTTTCTTTAGAAGTAAAATACTGGTTATATACGTTTGCCTTTTTTATATTGGCCTTTGCCCTGCAGTGCGACAATATTATAGTCTTATAATAATAATATGTACGTTTGCTTTTTTACCGTAATTCATTATTGTGACCACATAAAATGACAATAGTACCTTTTAAATGTAAAAATGTAATTTATTACAATATTGCCACAATGTATCAACAAACGATGCTTTATTAATTTACCTATTAGTAGAATTGTATCGATGGTCGAATTGACGTAAGCGCAACTGTGATTTCGTAAGCGCAACTGTGAAAGTGTTATTGGATTTCTCGATCAGGAATTTCTAAGTAGGAGTTCTAAAATACAGGCCTAGGCTTAGTTTAGACTCCAGATCTTCCACAAATTACAACTTTCTGCCAAACTATGTGTCAACCTATAAACAATGTAACTTGTGGAGATGAATAAATGTTTTTATTATTATTATTTTATGGAATCTGGATTAGTGCCCGGTTGTTGGCAATAGACTCGCCCTCTGTTAAATGGGACTTAAACATAACTGGCGAAATGTGGGTTTACTACTATGTAGATACTCCTGCCTAACACTTTGAGAATTACAAAGTGTCTATTAGTTGATATTTCCAGTATAAGCTAAGATCTCGTTACACGGCAAAAGTCTTCACAATGCACGAGGTTTGTATGTGGTGTATAATATGAGATTATGTCCCCATGTTATTCAGGAAAAAAAGACAATGACATGACGCAAAACAATACATTTTCCTTGTTATTTTAAGTTAAGGTGTCTACAGATTGGCTCGACACCATTCCAGTCCTCTGTTTTGCGTTGTTTTGACGATAGCTTGGATCTGTCAGTCTCTTGCACATCTCCTCTCTACTACACTTATCTCCTTATTTAAGGCGGCTCCCCGAGCAAATGACCTTGAGCGAGCAGTTTTTTGGAGCCTACTCCTCTTTATCCAAAAGAAATACCAACTAATAAAAAATACATTAAATTACTACATATTCTTGACTCCAAAATTGTCGTTTCATATTTTTTTTTAAGTTGCTTATTGTTTAATAAATACCCTCACAACGAAACCACAGAAATGAGAAATAATGATTTATAAAATGCTACTCCTCGTAAAGTAACCATTATTTTGATTTGCTAATTATACTAATGGATAGGCAATTTAATAATGAACATAATTGTCGTTTTATTTTTTCCAAAAGACGTAAACTTGATTTTATAAAGAATAAAAACCACTCATTTCGCACAATTCGACCTGCAGTGACGGACGTAACAACCATTTCGTAGCGCAAGCTGATTAGAACTTTATTCTAACAGTATTTCATACGAAGTTTGAACCATCACAAACAGAGTTGCTAATCTTGCTCGGGGTACCGCCTTAATGGAGTCCGGGCATTACGGTGGCCACAAAAAGACGGCTCGCCGGCGCCGTAAGCGTGTCGTAAACTTACCATTTGCAGGGCAATGACACCCAGCAGTAAGCTGATGACTGTTATCAGCTCATTCAGAGACGAGGTAAAGCTGTTACGATGTAACTAAAAAGCAAACAGCTCCAGCTAAAGTGATGATCCCGTGCAGTGCTTACCTAATCTCATTCTGGCCTATGTATCCCATCCTACCATTATTCGAACTAACTACAAGTGCAATCGATTGCACTTGTGGATCGTCATAAAGTCAAAACAGAGGCATATGGGCGGCAAAAAAAGTCTGACACCAGAGGCCCTACTCCCTAACGTCCGTCCGACTATCCGTCTCCTCTATCGGTCTCTCTCGCGCACGTCTGTAGATGAGTGCGAGTGAGAGAGACGGACGGTCGTTAGAGAGTAGGGCCCCAGTTTAGGCCCTAACCAGACGAAAAGCAAGAAAGATCGTCAAAAATCGAGTAAATCTGCTATCTCCTTAACCTAACGCGGTACAACTATTTTTATACATAGAACTCTGTGGTTTTGACTAGTTTACGTCGGTTGTAACTATCTTTTATGAGTAATTAACTACCTACTTATTGTATCCATAACTTATTCCATTATTCAAAACCTTACACCAGATCGTGCAGACGTTTAATTCTATTTAATTAGATGCAATTTTAAATGCTAATTACAAAATGAAGTTGTTCAATGTGACGTTGATCCTTTTAGTGTTTTGTTATTTGATTCATACAGGTAAGTTTTAACTTAGTTCTATTAATTTTTACCCTAGTGTTAAACAAGTAAAGTATTTTTTTAAAGTCAGTGGCAAAAAGTCAATGAAACAAACAAAAGTCACCGACTTCCGGACGTAAAGTTATTTTCTACTTTTTAGTGTTTTTTTTAAGTCAGTAAATTTTTTAGCAAAATACATTTTTTTACTGGTTCTGGTAAAGCAGTGGTCAAGGCCCTGACATACGAGTTGAAGATTGTGGTTTCGGGCCCCAGGCAGGCGGTAGTGTAGGTACTTTATGTAGTTCGGTTATGGAATGCCTTGCCAGTGTCTATAATGCTCAATATCTGCCAATTTTTTTAAAACATGATAAAAAAACTATCTCTCTCCTTAAGCTTAATTTCATTAGGCATTTTAATTTGCTTCTTCGCACTTGTTTTTATGAGTGTATTTATAAGTGTAATATGTTTTATGTACCTATGTATTTATTGTATACTAGCTGACCCGCGCAACTTCGTCTGCGTCACATGAGAGAGAGAGAGTGTGAGTCAACCTTAAAAGATAGACAAATGCTATCGCGGATTCTCCCTGTTTTTGCAACATTTATTATTGATACTCCGCTCCTGTATTAGTGTATTATTTTGTGCATTCAATTATGAACAAGAACCTTTTAAAATCAATGTTGCTTACCTCCCATAACATACGGCGTGATAATGTAGCCTAAAGCCTTCCTTGGTTTACAAAGAACATTTTTGCTGAATTTCAATTCAATCTATCCAGTAGTTTTGGCGTGAAGCCGTACCATACACACAGACAAATAGACAAACAGACAAAAATTCTAAAAAGTCACTTTTTGTCATCAGTTACGTTTTTCTAACAAAAGCCACATATTGTTTCTCGAAAATTCTCAATGTACAGTTTTTCTTTCGTTACTGTTTTATTGTATGTACCTATAGATATGTAAATGGTACACCACAGGCTACCTGCAGTATTGTCTCTCCTTCCCCCTTAAATCCATCCAAAGGTTGTCTTTAAAAGATCGCGAAGATTTGTATCTGTAATTTTTATGGTATAATAAAGAGTATTCTATTCTATTTTATTCTATTTTATTCTATTCTATTCTATTTTATTCTATTATATTCTACTTTATTTTATCACCACTTCTCTCAAAACGGTGAATGAAAACATCTTGAGGAAACTGGCATGTCCTGGCCCCTTATTCACAACGCTTCGATTCGATTTTCGATTCGGAAAGTTGAATGTCTATCTTTTTTTGACATTACGAAATCGAGCGAGATAGACATAAGTCTTTCCGAATCGAAAATCGAATCGAAGGGTTGTGAATAGCTATGCTGGAACCACAAATTCGAACACATGTGACATCTACCAACCCGCGCTGGGCAAGCGTGGCGAATCATAGCCCAATTACCCTCTTATTAGAGGAGGCGGGGTCCCAGCTGATTATGTTTTATTTTAATGTTACATCTATAAGATAATTGAGATCATTTTGTTTTCGGTGCGGTCTCTGTCCTTTACTAAGTTGACGTTAAAAAAATTCAAATGTGATATAATTATATTCCATTTTGAAATTTCACCGCCGAAACATGACTTCTGCGAAAAGACATCAGGGAAAGGGCAATAGTGTCGATTCTGTTGTGCACAAACTAAACTTAATTTAGGCTATTGCTATCTTTTACTAAAAGGCAGTGCGACGAAGGGCGGCTATAGCTATGAACTAAGTTAGAGATGTCAAACTAGTTTATGCCTTGCGCATCATCGTGTTTTTAGTCGACATTTTTTTACGTGCAACCTTCATTTGTATAGAAATATTAGTTCTAACTAAATTTGACAGCTCTAAATTACGTCCATCTCTTTCTCGTTTTATTATGAAAGAAAATGATAGCAATAGATTAATTGATTAAGTTTAGTTTGTGCACAACAGAATCGACACATATGTCTAGTATTGCCATGTACTAATATGTACTTTTACTTTTCAGTTGCTGGGCAGAGTACAACATGCACGAAAATGCTCTACAGTTACTACAGAAAACAAATCAAGAAAATTCGAAGTAATCCTAATCCAACTGAAGAAGAACGCGATGCCCTAAGAGGTTATAGGGAAAAAATACGTAAATGCAGAGGAATGCATTATGGCTAGCATATTATTATAAAGTCTTACCGTTGGTCTAGCCTCCTCTGTGATAGAGAAACACTTTTAAATCTCCAACGTTCACTCAAGTCATAACTTGATACCTACACATAAAAAGAAGGGCGGGATCGCTCCCGCCCTTCTTTTTATGTGTATCAAGTTCTTTTTGAGTTCTTTTTGTAGAAAAAAAGAAAACTAAAACATGGACCTGCCAGTTTAGTAAGGACACCATGCTGTCGTTTTTTTCTGAAATAAATTAATGTTAAGTAAGTACCAACAAAATGTAATGTTTTTTTTTTTTATTTGCTTGAAGATACATCAACACGTCTTGATCAGAATGAAATCAATATCATGAAAAGTTAGTCTTGGATATTAATAAAGTGCCAACATGCTTTCACTCACATAAATTAGTTGGATATTCATTCCCATACTGGTTGAAAAATCGTTGTCTTGAGATTGAGGACTCTTACAATTTTGTTCTTTGAACTTATTATAATTTAATTCGAAGAGACTTCCCGAAAATTTTAAAGAGGTGTCGTCAAAGGCGTTTTTTGCTAGCATAAATGGGTCCCACTGAAAAGAGCTCTTTATATAGAGTGCTAGGCTGACACTGTGTATTAGAAGTACCTATCTGTTAAAATACTTAATTCGATTTTGGAACGAAGGTATTCCTTGGGTCACAAGAAATAGATCATAACAGAACTTGGAAACTGTTCACACCATGACTAATCTGAGATTTTCAACTTTCTTCAAAGCTACGAAATTCAAGAGAAATAATAATTTAGATTTTCAAGCAGAAGTAGGAGTGGGCTGGCCACGTAGCACGAATGCGCCTGGAGAGATGGGCAACGATCGTCACTCACTCGACACCTGTCGGAGGAAATCGCCGCCGTCAAAGTAGTCCGCGACAAAGGTGGTGTGACGAACTGATCTCATTTGCGGGGCGAACATGGACAGATATTGCACAGGACAGAGAGGTTTGGAAGAGGTCTTTTGCCCAGTAGTGGTGACACTTAAACAGGATTTAAAAAAAGATTTTCAAATCAAAACCCGTAGTCATTAGTCAATGCACAATCTCATTCAAGACTTCATCAATTATGTGGTTAGATATCTAAGTTAATAAAAAGCAAGACAAATGAGAAAAATGTCACGGATTTCCTTATCGTTGCTTAGTAAACAAAAACAAATTTTATTAAAGAAGATATCGGTCTCGTTACGGAGATGATTGATTACTGTTTGGTGAACAAACGATTTGGCGCAGTCTTACTTACGTAGAGGCATCGCTCCAGAGTATCACTGTAGCGCTGGAAAAATAACGAAACGTGAGAAATACGAAGTTAATAAGTATGTTGGAGATTTCGTGGCTGTAACTTTAGTAGATATAATTATGATTGATTCACTGCCTCGTTGGGTTACATAGTTGTCCCAAGAGATACTAGGTAAACATGAGGTCTTTGGTTCGGGTTTTGAAAGGGGCTTATTCGGTTTTTAATTCTTAGCACTGCTACTAAGAAATTCTGGTTGAAAAACCCGGAATCTTGATTTGTGGCTGGTTGATGGCTAATAACTAATAATAGGCTGGTCCCCTACTACATAGAATCTAAACATAACTGGCGAAATCTAAGCCTACAGTCACATTTTCTTGCAGTCATTTATACGAGTACATCGTCTGTATGGTGTCGGACGTAAAGAATATCACCATCCCATATCTTCCCGTGGGTGTCGTAAGAGGCGACTAAGGGACTTACCAGAGAATGGGCAGCAGCGTTCTCTGTGCTTTTGTAACAACCGTACTGCGATCGCCAACCCGCCTGCCAAGCGTGACGATTATGGCAAAACCCCCCCTTTGGGGGAGGCCTATGTCCAGCAGTGGACGTCTTTCGGCTGAAATGATGATGATGATGATTTATACATACCACCATGACCCCAGTACTCTTGCATGAAGCCATACGCGAAATGTTTTGTGCTGGTTTCATTGCACGCTACCGTAAAAGTGATTTTTCACACCAAATAAAAGTGTCTCCGCAGGAATAATTTTTAGTTAAAACCGGCCAAGTGCGAGTCGGACTCGCGCACTAAGGGTTCCGTATCTATACAACATTAGACAAAACGGCAAAAAAACACGTTTGTTGTATGGGAGCCCCTTAAATACTTATTATATTTTAATTTAACTATTTATTTTTAAACTGAATATAATTACAACTAAATATTCTGTGAATATTTCAAACGTCTACCTGTTGCCGTTATTAATATCGAGCAAAAAACGGCAAAAAAAAACACGTTTGTTGTACGGGAACCCCCCTTAAATATATATGTTATTCTGTTTTCATATTATTCTTTGTTATAGCGGTAACCGAAATACATCATCTGTCAAAATTTCAACTAGACAGTTGAAATTTTGACAGATGTTGTGTGTTGTGTGTTGTTGTGTGTTTGTGTTTTGTCGATGTATTTCGGTGATGTACTTATAGCTAGACAGCTATCACGGTTCATGAGATGCCTGGTGACAGACAGACAGACAGACGGACAGTGGAATCTTAGTAATAGGGTCCCGTTTTTACCCTTTGGGCACGGCATAATTATTAGATCACGGGACCCTAAAAAAACAGTGGCGAACTTCCAAACTTTGTTGACATTTTTTATTTGCGTCTGCCAATGAAAAATTTGTAAAAGAGTTTGAATTACTCATCAAATAATTATGTCGTGCAAACCTAACTTAACGGAAATTAAAATTGCTCGAAGCGAATGTGATAAGTTAGGTAAGTAAGTAATTACGATTCACCTGGAATTTCTTGAAGAGGTGACTGTTTTAGAATAACCTACTTACTACTTAAACCATGCCGAAGTAAATAAATAAAGATGAATCATTGCAATAGTTTTGTATTTCAGTTATTTTTATTGTCATTGTAGAACTGATACTAGAATTTAAAATACGCGAACTTGAGTACCAGATATAAATTGCGGCAGTATTTTTGATTGAACAGATCAGTTCACTCTTTATGTGCACGTCTTTCTACATCGTTCTCACATATATGTATAATCTCAACATGAATGATGTAAACAAGATTTTGTACTTAACAATATTTTGATTGAAAAGAGTGTCCATGGAGTTTCTTGCCCGTTCTTCTCAATAGAGATCTACGCTAGGGAATGGGCAACTACAGTACTTTCTCAAGTTATTATGCCTTGTGACATTGACTAGCTTCGCTTTTTTTTGTTTTCTAGGCATTTAAAAGTGCCGTAATGGTCTAATTGAAATAAATGATTTGAGTTTGAGTTCCATATTACAATTTAAGCTAGATATCCTTTTATAGATTAATTAGATACTGTAACAAAGCATTTTAGAAGAAATGATTAATAAAAAACTAATAAGTGTGATCCATCAAGATATTTTCATACATATTCACACTAATCCAGCTAAAGAAAAACTTCCATAGCAACAAAACAACAACTCAACAGGTGGTGAACATTCCGAACATTAAATCAGTTTTATCATAATTCTTATTTTCTCAAAGGAAAGAACTAACTAACCAGATAGTGCTACTACTTCCGGCAAGCCCAGTAATATAACAAGTACAATCTTCAACAGTACAATTCTCTTGATAAATTGTGCCGAGTCCCACAAACAAAGTGCTTTCAACGAGAACGCGCTGTTTCACCATTTACAACGAACTTTAATTGTGTAATCAGATCCTGTGAGGAGTTTGAAGAAACACTCGCTCCTCTTAATACGAACTCGGTTCCTACTGCAATCTGCTTTATTATTGAAGACTTATTTCACACCAATTGATTTCGTTTAGCTGAATAAAGCGTAAGTCTCATGACGAAATCCGATTTATAGGAAAGGGTTCAGCGGATGTTGTAAAAAGTATGTGGAACAGTACAGCAATGAATTTAGAAACGATTTATGAAACTGGAGCCGTGTGTGCTAAAGTGGAAGCCGCAGCAACGTTTAATATTTCGCGAGCGCAGATTGTAAGCGTCGGGAAAGTATGCTCTCTATAAAGTAGAAAGCATTTTGAACGTACCCTTGAGATCCTGAGTGGTTGGTTTTGATCGGTGCCTCCGTGCATGCGGAATCCCCACGGCGCGCCGCCTGTCAGGTCCACCTCCCTCGCAGTCATTGCTTTCTTTTCACACCATTGCCTCACAAATTCACAATACACAACTTCACTTCCAACCTAACTGTCAATGGATTGCCAACTTCTCTTCATGTCGTACAAAATATTAAAGCGTAAAGTGGAAGCCCGTAGTCATTTTTATATCACAATTTCGTTATATTCAGTCAATTTTGCGCTGGAAGCTTGAGCGTTGGGATTTGAGCCTGTAACAAATAAAATTAAATGAGTAACAAGATTATTTGCTACGGTTTGACTTAATAATACGGTAGTAGACATGTTGACTGACATAACTAATTACTGGGAGCAGTTAAGTAGTTTGAAAGTGAGTAATTACGTTGTTCAGTTCGGCGGCCGTAGTTGCGGGCTTCCAATATTGGAAGAGGGGAATAAGATACATCTATCGAACGGTTCGGTTACTTAATCACTTCTAACAAGTTGGGTGGTATAAATTTAGTTTTATGAACAGTCTTCGGGATCTTTTAATTACCCCGTAAAGAAAGTTCATAAAATAATCTATACTTAGTCGACAGATGTTGTTAAACGGAACTCGATTTGAACGAAAATCGATTAACCTATTTAGGGTGCTTTGTAGTGTCGAGTAGAATTATCGGTTTAATTAAATCAGTTTATTGAAACATCCGATTTCCTACATTTTGATGTAGCAATCATAATTTATTAATTAATGTTTTGGTAGATGGAAACATTTAATTGTAATAGCTTTGCTTTTTATTGTTGGAAATGCGAGATGAATTGTGTTAGCTGAATTATTGTCCTTAAGGGAATTTGTTTTAATTTAAAATGAATATTACTAGAATGAACGTGTTCTACGTCAAAAACGATAACGGGTATAAAAGTTTACACCCTTAATACTTCACACCCGTATCTTCTTTTTACAAGCTTTCATTTAACTTGCAATGTCTATATGTATGTTGTGTGGTCAAATCTTGCAACTGAATTCTAAAACAGTTTGAGCTGAAATTATGCATTTACGTTTAGTTTGTTCGATTGTCATCCAAACTAAACGGAAAAAGCCGGCCAAGAGCGTGTCGGGTCACGCTCAGTGTAGGGTTCCGTAGTTTCCCGTCCGTCACAATAAGTGTTCCCACTTATGAGTTTAAAGGTGGGTATCCATTATGTAAAAATGCTTGCTTATACGAATATACTACAAACTTAGTCCAGAAATTATTTTGTACAACTTTTTGTCTTTTTTGTACAAAAACTGTTGTTTCCATCAAGTTCAAAATGATTTTCCTAGAAAGTCCTTATAAAGTTCTACTTTTCAGATTTTTTTCATATTTTCTAAACTTATGGTTCAAAAGTTAGAGGGGGGGGGGGGACACATTGTTTTTTACTTTTGGAGCGATTATTTCCGAAATTATTAACATTATCAAAAAATGATTTTAAAAACCCCTATTCATTTTTAAATACCTTTCCAACAATATATCACACGTTAGGGTTGAAATTAAAAAAAAAATCACTTCCCATTTTACATATACCCTAATAAAACATTTTTTCAAATTTTTATTTTACCACTTTGTTGGCGTAATTGATATACATATTGGTACCAAATTTCAGCTTTCTAGTGCTAACGGTCACAGAGATTAAGCGAGGACGGACGGACGGACAGACATGGCGAAACTATAAGGGTTCCTAGTTGACTACGGAACCCTAAAAAGTATAATTTCGGTACTGTAAGGTAAGTGACGTCATTCCAAATCCAATGTGGCGGACTAGTTATTTTTAACGCAACCCCATGTAATGAGTATCAATTAGAAGGGTTTGCTGAGAAGAATACGAACCAAAAAAAAAACAATTTTAAAAACTTGTTTTTTTTTGCATAAGCTTGTTAATCTTTTATCACATTTAGCTCCGATAGAACCATAATACCAAACAGTAGATCCCAAATTCCCAGTATAACATAAAACCGTAACTAGGTAAAGAGCAGTGTCGTAAACTAAAAGTTATTTTGTTTAAAGCGAGGTCAGTGTGTAACAGATGGATTATTTTCAGACCATGATGCACTCCATGGACTATGAAGGTCGGATGTTCTTGTATGAATCATTTTTCAATTTACTCTTAACGAATTGTGTAATAACCGGTCACTGCCGCTACTGGTCTATTTGTGAGGAAACGTGGCATCTTGTGGTACTAAATTAGATCTAAGAGGGGAAATAAATGCGGCGGTGACCTCTTGCGTCCGGCCTGGTTCAATCCATGGTTCGGAGCGAGACGGATTGGGACGCCGTCACCTCCTTCTGCGAAGCAGTCATGCTAGCGAAGGAGGTTGCGGAACGTGAGAGAGAGAGAACGTCCCAGCCAACGTAGGCGCGGGCCTGTGGACGATGAGCCGTGGGCTAGCTCGACCGTCCGTCCGTCTTATGACGACAGGCCGTGTGTGTCGACGGCGCGTTCGTGTTCCACGCGCCTCAAAAATCTTTCAGCAAAAGGAAGGGGTCCGCAAGGGCCGATGCCTGCTGGGGCTGCGGGCCTGTTCGAAAGAGATACCGTGGCCTCGGAACACAAATGGCGATGAAGGAACATGGACCACAAACCCATGTTTTAGTCAGTAAAAGTCTGACACTTCCTACTCCACCCAGACCGGGAGGAGTCATTTGATAATTTACCATCCGAAAAAAAGGGAACAATTTGAATTTTCTTGGGGCTGCAGTGGTAATTGGTTGTAAATGGAAATGGGGATAATGACGGATTCTTTTCGTGTTGATGATTATAAATGTTGATGGTTTTAAAGGGAGAGAAATACCAAATAAACGATGGATTGATTGTCTGAGGAATGATATAAAAGGGAAAAATTATAGCGTGACGGTTGACAGAGGACAATGGAAGAAAAAACCATGTTGCGACAACCACAAGTAAGGGCATGGGCATGGGATAAGGGCAGGAAGATGATGATGAGACTCTTGTCTCTCAATAAATAGCAAAGACCAGAAACAACAAAAAAAGAAGTCTGTTCTAATCAGGAAGTAAGGTTGGTCACCACTACTCTTGTACGCCTCTAGTTTAAAAGGGAAAAAAGACATACGATTACCACGGGACATGGTTTGGTACTTTTAAGTACCACTGTGTATCAGTACCGGCAAAGCAAAGCTTGGACGGAATATACACGCTGTTATTGCATGGTTGTCTGCTCGCGCAGCGTGGCGGAGGCCGATAATTGCCTCGAAGACTCGGAGCAGTTGGAGCGCAGCAGGACGGAGATCATTTAGGTGTAAGTCGAAGGCGTTGAAATAAAAGCGTGCTTCTCGTGTTACATGGAGTATAAATATGTTACGGACAAAGAGGTTCAGTCATTTTGGTACATAATCTTCTCTCACAAAACCAGGTTAATTAAATAGGCGTCATTCTAATTTGCATAACAAACAACAAATAAATATTCAATAAATTCCCATAAAGCTCAAATTTCCTTAGCACACATAACGCAACACTAACGCAGATAACCACAAATATGACAGCGACCGCACTGTTTCCAGCGGGATCTAACTGAAACGTTGCGGTCGGCCCGTCTGTCCTGCAAGCGAACAGCGAACGGTTTGACAAATGCGTGAACGTGGAACATGTTATGTGACACGTTGCTGGTTACATGGAGTATGGTGAGTGGTGGGTACTCTTCAGAATTAAATTGTGATTGATACTAAGCTCGTGAGCTGTCAGGGTGTGGTTTGTCGTGTTATGGATTATGATAGCTGGGTTTCAATGTGATGATAATGTGAAAGTTTGCGTATCCTTATATGGATACGGATTTGATTTGGTAAAAAAAATGAAATCTGGACTTGAAATTTGCAAGAGTTCAAGAGAGAAATACTTTTAATTACTCCTAGAGAAACTGTTTTTTTGTTGTTGATTCTGATTCTGACTAACAATGTTTGAATCTGACTTGAACCAGTTTTTTGTGAAATTGTTTTGAACCGGTACCTTTTGAAGCAGGGGAGAGAAAGACCATAGAAAAAATATATGGAAATAATGGAGTAAATGCTAGTGTAACGCTTGAATAGAAGGAAAAAAACATGTTACACCGACACCGATCTTTGATAACATGAGATAAGGACAAGAAGATGATGACTTACAAAACAAACTGTGGCAACTCATAGTGGTCTAACAGAACGTAGGTAATACATAGTGCACTGACGGTCTGTCCATACCACCCTTATGTTGTAAATAATAAGGTTGAAAACTGGTCGACAGTCAGTGAACTCAGTAGTCTTCGTACGATGAGTAGTAGATTCATAGCCCGATATGACTTCAACGATTAACCAATAAACTTTTAATCACTCAATTGGTTGAAGGCGTATTAGGTACTTTTCAACAAGGAAGAGGTTACTCGTAAAATAATGACCCATTTACAAAGGCGTACCTACCTACCTACCTAAGATGTAGGAGCTATCATCTACAATTCTGACGGTGATGTAAGGGGCTACTAAAGGTTATCTCCCTCAGAGAAAAATTTAAAGAGACTAATATTCTTACTGTGCCCTCTCAGTTTATTTATGAAAACCTTTTGTACGTTCACAAAAATATTAATTTATTTAAAAAATACAGTGATATCCACAACATAAACACGAGGAACAAACACAAATTTGTTGTTCCTGCAACGAGGCTCAAAAAAATAGGAGGTACGTTCAGATGCCAATGTATACGCTTTTACAATAAACTTCCGAGCCAAATTCAAGCACTAAGCCTAAATAAATTCAAATCGTTTATAAAACGGAAGCTGTGCCTGAAAGCCTACTATCATGTTAATCACTATCTTGAAGATAAAAAAGCTTGGGATTAAGCTGCTCCAATGAAATTTGCTCTGTGAATGTCGAAATTTCGGACTTCGCTTGTTTATTATTGATTCCTTTCTTCTAAACACTCTGAGATTGAATTTTTTTTGACATGTATTTTATTATTTTACTTTTATTTTTTTATTTTTTATTGTTTTATGTGACAGTTACTGATTTGACATGAATACTTATTTTTTTAAGTATTTTACTTTTTTATTTTATTATCATTGCGACATTTAATGATTTTTGTGTTTTTTTTATTACTTACATTAATTTGAAAAGAATTTTTTATTAATTTTATTTGATTATTGTGAATGTGGGGACCATGTGGGTCACATTTTTATTTTTTGTTTGTTTTTTTTCCCACAACTTGCTGGCAGTTTGAGTACTATAAGCGACCTTCCCAAATGTCCTTTCTTTGGTATTGTTCGTCGTTTCGTTGAGCTCCTTGAGTTATAAGTCGAGCTACACGTTAACTGACAAATGCTTGCACTGACTGGACAGGTCCACTCAAATCTGTATGGTTCTTTCTTCAAAAGACCATCTCAGACACTAATCTGCATAGTCCTCATGTGAATTGAGCAAGATTGTCTGGACTTTAAAAGAGACTATGACCTCTGAGTTTGTTTCGGCTGTTTCTTCTCAGAGTAGTCAGGTACGAAACACCGGCCCCATCTAGTTTTAAAAAATGACGTGTAAAAGTGTTTGTAAAAACCTACTTGCAAAATAAACATCATTTATCATTTATCATTATCGATTTGATGGGCAAGAGCATCCATCTGTGCAATAATAAATGACATGGTAACTATGATAATTTTAAT
The DNA here is from genome assembly GCA_905147715.2 of Xestia xanthographa. NCBI lineage: Eukaryota > Metazoa > Arthropoda > Insecta > Lepidoptera > Noctuidae > Xestia > Xestia xanthographa. Next base: position 22,318,798 of record LR990653.1, on the reverse strand, counting down.
GTGTGTACTAGGAATGTTATAAAGATAAATGTGGTGTTTTGTTGACTGACAGTCGCTTTCTGTAAAGCACGTTGAATCGGAACCTTAATTAAAGCGTGGTATTTAGTCAATATTTATCTAAGAGCTTATGAGGGCTATAACAATTTTTCTTGTTTTTCAGTGTTTTAAGAGTCTACAAAAACAAGAAATGATTTTTACTTTGAGCGCTCCCTAGAAAAATAATCAAACTTTCTCGGGCATATTTTTTTTAAAATTTTGTGGCCATATCTAAACCATAATCACACATCAAAAATCTCAGTTTAGATGAGATGAGTGGTTTAGATTTATGGCCATGGCCAAGAAATTAAAAAAAAAATATACGCCCGAGAAAGTTTGATTACTTCGTTTTACGGAGCGCTTAAAATAAAAATCATTTTTTTTTTTTTAATTTAAGTGTAAGACTAAAAAAACACTCAAATACAAGAAAAATTGGAGGGCCCGTCCGGGCCGTCTATCAACGCGGGCATGGTCGAAAAACTTGTTGTTTCATCCAGAGCCACAGCGGTAGTATTCTTTTAACTCCCCTGTCTCAAGTGTCTCACTTAGCCCCGATCCCCGCCTAACGCGTGGACATTCAACGAAAAATAGTGTTCGAAAATGTATAAAATTTGTTCCAGGTCATTTGTGATTTTTAATAAGTCTTAGAAGTTTGTTAAATAAATACCTACCTATTTGTCATTTAGAATCTCCACTACATTTGCAAGGCTTCTATCAGAATATTTACTTTACTTTTACAATTTATGAGTACGTTATGATCGGCCAAAGATTTGTGCAAAACAGCAATTTTTGGAGGCTTATACTGAATTTGTTTCTACAAATTTTTATTTTTCACAAGATACATAACAGTACCTAAAAAGAAAAAGTCAGTAAAAGTATTTAAAAAAAAGCGTGGGGTGCATGGTGTTAATAGTTATAAATATTTCATTGACAGATATGAGAAGAAGGATTATCATTTCGATATAATATCCTAAAAAGCACCCCACGCTTTTTTTTAAATAAATCATTTTTTTCTTATTATCGCTATTATTCATTTATATTTGTTAGAATTTTTTTACACTGATCTTAATTCAAATTTATTAAAATTTATTTTATATTGTTTAGTTTGGTTTTCTATACAAAGCATGTTTTTTAGTTTTTTTTAAACTAATTTTTATTTTCTACTTTTTTATTTTCTACGTTTTTATTGCATTGTCATCGGTCTTTGACAGGTTTGCAAAATTTGAATGAAATCTGGCCGTTTAAAGTGGGTCAAAATCGCACCATAAGAAGTCGGTTACAAACATACAAACATATAAAGCTAATATAAAGCGTGTAAAACGAAAATAAAGATATATGTGTTACAATGGCATAATCACGCACGAGCGTTTGTCAAAATTCTCGCGAAAAGTATGACGGGTTGGCCGCCCTTAAGTAATATACCTAGTGGATTTAAGAAAAGAAAACAATCCATAATCACAATAGCTTAATAAGCTTAGCGTTATTGGATTCTTCAGAAAGGTCAGGTGCGTAGCACTCGCAACCGGCGGCGTGCGTGTATAACTAGATGTATGAACGTGGACGAGACAAAGAGTATGTAAGTATCGTAGTAGGTGGCGTTCTGTGGTTTCTGGCCTGGCTTCATGGGAAAATGGCGTGAATTTATGTTTGTATGTAAGTACAACAATTCAACACAACTCGAAGTTTCGAATATTAGTTTTGCGTTTTTCACCATGTTACCCAGTTCGGCTTCCAGCTGTCTACCAATAGTATGTCAGAGCAGTGATTGACTACAGAGGAAATGGAACTGCCAACTGCAAGCATGCCGAATGTTGATCTCTACTTCCAGTCAAATCAAATGCGTTTTTCAGAATATGGATGTATGTACACTCTATGTACAAGCTAGCCGTGAACTAAAGAAAGTGTCAAACCGAAGTATGAAAAGAGGAGAAACGCGATGTTCGCTCGGCTCGCTCGCTAGCTGGCAGTTTAGCCTGCGCTTAAGCAGTAGAATTTCATGGACTACAACTTTAGGGGTTCATCTGCCTAGCCTTTTCCCAACTTTATTGGGGTCGGCTTCCAGTTTTACCGGATGCAGCTGAATACCAGTATTTTACATGGAGCGACTGCCTATCTGACCTCCACAACCCAGTTAGTGCCGGGTAATACGATACCCCTTGGTAAGACTGGTTCTCAGACTTTTTGGGCCTCTGACTACCTAACGATCTACAAATGACAGCCGGGACCAACTGCTTAACGTGCTTTCCGAGGCACGGAGGAAACTCGGTATGTAATGGGCGGTCACCCATCCACAGACCAACCTAGGCAAGCACGGCTTAACCTACCGATCGACCCGAGCGGCTGTTATTATTTAGCCACGAGCTCCTCTAGGCTCTCAACTTTAGGGGTTGGTTTAGAATAAAACTAGTTTCTTCTATTTCGCTGCCGCTGTAACAACTTGAAATAAACTTGCTAAACCTAAAACCCTATGTACAGACTTAACACATCTTTACCCAAAGTACCTATAGCTACATGACATAAGGAACAGAGGACAGATATCGAGAACAAGGATCAATATCTGTCGGAAGCGTGAGTGACGCGTGAATAGCCCTGCCAACCGCACGTCAGCTACCGAGTATCATACATCTAGCATTTCTGAAATTATGGGGAGGCATGTTGATACGGTTGATTTTGGAATTCCTCCCGTCCCTTCTCTTTGACATGAAGTTGATGGCTAGTTGCAGCGGTGGCCCAGTGGTGGTGGCCCTGACTTACGAACAGTAAGTCGTGGGTTCGAACCCAGGCAGGTGCATTGCTTTGTGTAATTTATTTCATAATAATAATTTGAAGACATATGTCATCTACCAATTCGCACTGGGCCCGCATGAAAAAATTGTATTCTTGAAAGAATATCTTAATTGTATGTTTTTATGATAAGAGAAAAACGTTAATGGTGTCGATTCTGTTGTGCACAAACTAAACTTAATTAGGCTATTGCTATCTTTTTCTCTCTAATAAGACGAAAAAGAGACGGTCGTAATTTAGAGCTGTCAAATTTAGTTGGGACTAATATTTCCATACAAATGAAGGGTGCACGTAAAAACATGTCGACTAAAAACATGGTGAAGCGCAAGGCATAAACTAGTTTGACATCTCTAACTTAGTTCATAGCTATAGCCGTCCTTTTCGCGCACTGCCTTTTAGTAAAAGATAGCAATAGCCTAAAATAAGTTTAGTTTGTGCACAACAGTATCGACAACATTAGCTAGCTAAGCTAGGTAACTGTCATGGATGTGCCCGAAATACAAAAAGTATAGTCTCTCAAACGGCCTCCTACATTCGACTTAAAGCAAAAATAAGTGCTTCTAAGAAAACTCCCACTTTATTAGGATAATCCAATCGTTTCTTTTTGTATTGTTTATTTGTGAATGTTTAGTTGATTTTATAAAACTGTGGGTAAACCGTTGAATACTGTTTGTTATTTTTATTTGAGTTAAAAGGTTCTGTATGACGTCAAGAGTGTGGCTGACGTGGGAATGGAACTGTCCGGTGCAGAGCTGTCACTATTAACGATGTTTTTTTTTTCATTACGTCAATCAACTGAATTTTCCAAACACTTTCGGACGGTTGATATTTTCATCAGTTTATCCGTAAAGGCAAAAAATTCAAGAATTATACCAAAATCAGCTGTTCCAAAACTTCAATACCTACTTGACCCAAATGTATGGACATTTGATATATTTTTTTGCGATTTCGGTGTTGGTCCATTTAAGGCTGATGCTCCCGGGTAGGCCGCGCAATTTTAATTTTCTTACGTTTTTTGCAATTTGCAGGCCAGTGCTAGGTTGTATGTTGATTAAAATATTGTTTGCGACTATAAGACGTATGTAGTTACTTAATTATAATCATCAAAATCATCAATACAATCCTCCAAGTTCATAAAGGTGCAAGAATGATTTTGACCTTCGAAAAGTAATTTTTCCACCTATATGAACTTTGAGGGTTGTATTGATGATTTTGATGAAAATAATTCTGTAACTACATACGTCTTACAACCGCGAATAATATTTTAACCAACATACAACCTAGCACTGGCCTGCAAATTGCAAAAAACGTAAGAAAAATTTTGAATTTCGCGGGCTACCCATTAGCATTCACCTAAAGAATGTTCAGTTTAATTATGACACCCTTAGATATGAAAACTTCTCTGATACACGTTGTATTCAAACGCTTCCATATTGCCGTTGGCGTTTCGAACTGCACCTTAATTTACGTCTTCCCCATTCAAAATTAGATTTTAATTAATCGATAATCGACACATAGGACATTATTGACGCAAATAGATCACCGTCAGACCAAGAGTCGGTACAAAGACTGGTCTTATAATAGACCAGCAGCGGTCTGACTCATCCTGCATTTGGTTAAATATAACGTTAATATTATGTAATGTTTATCAGTTGATTACGTAGACGCTGATGTAAGTTTTTTATTTTAAAAATCTTTGGCTATCCCACCGCGCCTCAAAGAGAGTCAGCAAAAGGAGTCCGCAAGGGCCGATGCCTGCCGGGGTTGCGGGACTAATCGAAAGAGATACTGTGGCCCTGGAACACAAAAGGCGATGAAGGAACATGGATGGGTTTTAGTCAGTACAAGTCTGACACTCCCTCCTGCTCCGCCCAGAGCGGGAGAAGTCATTTGATGATATCCCATCAGAAAAAAAAGCCATAGTTGTGACTGCCAGAGTAGTAGATATTTGAAGAATATAGGGAAGGCACACTGTCGCTTACACCACAAACGATGTGCTTACACCAAGATCGCGATTTAGCCTGTTTTTGTTCAATAGTAATTCTTAAACCTAAGTACCTACATCACCATTTACACGAATAAGTTGGTTTGCGTTTTGGATGGCACGGTTAGCGCAGTAGCTGAGCGATTGGCTGCTGCGCTGCTTGTCGCGTGTTCGATCCCTGCACTGAACAAATATTTGTACGACCTACAGGTATTTAGCTGTTACGAGTCTGGTTATTTGTGTATGTAAGTTTAAATGTTTGTGAACGCACCAACGATAAAGGATAAAAATCTTGAGTGAGGAAACGTTAAAAAGGTATTGGAAACTTATAATATATCACCCATGTTCAGTCGCAGCAGTCCAGAATTCTTGGGGAGCCCCTTAAAGCAGGCTGACAAAGATACGAAATAGGTAATAAACAGCAAAAACTAAAATCACCAAATTTCCCCCACAAATTGACGATGGCACCTAAACAGTTATTATCAAAAACCGGCCAAGAGCATGTCGGGCCACGCGCATTGTAGGGTTCCGTAGTACTTAGCCCGTTAATAATAGAAAAACTAATAATAACAAAAAAAAAAAATTGTAGATCAAAGATATCTGTCAGATTGGCAACTACTCTAGAGGATTTATTCTAAAGGATTTTGTATTTGGTTCAAAATTATCCAACACCCAGTTTCAACGTTCCTACTGGAACAAGAATTTGTACCTATATTTCGTAAATGGATCATTACATCGTAAAATAGAATTAGCAACCCCTAAGTCATTTTAAAAGACCTATTCAACGATACCACACATTATTGGGATAGACGACAAAAAAAATTTCATCCCCACTTCACATGTTGGGGGGGAAAAAATATTTGACGAAACTATAAGGATTCCTTGTCAGGACTACGGTACCCTGAAAAGGAGGACACAGTAAAACAGTAGCTAAAACTCATAACATAACATAACATAACATATCAGTTTTTAAACTGACATGGTCACTAACATGGTCATCAATAACATAACATCACGTCAGTAATCCCCGAAGGGTTAGGCATAAGTCTACCTAAACGTATACCCCATATTTCAACAGTTACATTTAAGTCCCATGTATAATAGGGTTTTGTGCCAAGTTGATAGCATTAGGCTTCTATTGCCATCATCAACAACAAACAACAACAGCCCATAACGTCCACTGCTGGACATAAGCCTCTCCCATGATGGGAGGAATTTGCCGTAATCTCCACGCTTGGCAGGCGGATTGGAGATCGCAGTGATGAAAGACTAACAGAAAACGCTGCTGCCCATTCTCTGGTCTACGGAGGCGCAAGGTATTCTGCCTCAGACATTAGTCGCCTTATACGATACCTGTGAGTGTAATGGGTTGGTTCTATTCTACTCTGCCGGATACCACACGGCTATCCATCAACTGGGCACAAATCCAGAATTCGTGGCTGCTACTGAGAATACCCTGGTTGAAAAACCCAATAACAATTTACCCCGAGACAATCAGCAATCGCGACTGCAACCACTAGACCAACGAAGCAGTCACACTGCTACAATTCATACTTAATACTCAAAAAGGCAGAAAGCTCCTCTGCTAAGCTTAAAAACTAAAGTGCATCATCAACATGTTAGCAGGCTATATCTATGCAAAACTTTATGGAGATCGTTTTAACAGGCGACCCGTGAAAGTGGAATGAACAAACTCATTTTCGTATTTTTAATAGTGGTAAGGATTAATTAAGATTAAGGTCGGCAAAAATTTAAATTACAGTCCGAGCTAACGGTAAAATTAGCCACGTTTAATAGGTTGTTTAAAACTTTTTGATGAACTGTTTGTTAATTAGTAATGAAGCTCAATTTAGGGAAATATTAAATAAATCTAAAAATATCCCAAATATGTAGATAAAAATACGAGGAAATTTAATTAACCAGATATAGGTAGGTACTAAAGTACTTAGTAAGGTTCATAATGATGATGAAGTAGTCCTTAATGATGTAACTACAAAAATAGCTGTACACAACGATCGAGCCACATTACAAAAGAAGTAAAAATAATAACATTAAATACCAACAACAATCGTAGAAAGTAAAATAATAGCACCGCGTAACAAAGGTTTAATAGGGCGCATGTCGTGGTTTCTGTAATTAATTAAATTGACCCTTACCCTTGGACCACAGAAAGCACCCAAACACAAAACACGCAATCCAATTTGAACTTTAAATCCCAACGATAAAATTTATTTTCCTTGTTTCCGTGTCAGAATTAGGAGTGTCCAAGAATTCGTATTTTATTAGTTCGAACGGCTCACCTAGTGATTCCTAAAGGGTCTGCTATTAAGGGAGTGGGTTTATCCCTCTTCTGAAGTGTGGCAACGTGTTTATATTTAGTGTTATTAGAGAAACATTTCGTATTTCAGCGTTAATTTTACGATTCTAACAAATCCAAGGTCCCGCAAAGTTTGAGAGCCATTTAATAAATTATTAGGTGAGTCATTTGGGTTTATACAAAATTATGTATAAAGTGAAGGTGGAGCTCGTGGGAGGCCTGGGAAGCGTTGGCTGAATGTTGTGAAAGCGTAAGAATAAACAATGTGACCGATGAAAACATACAATGACGCGACTAATGGAATGTAGAAGATATTGGTAATTAAATTTTCACCTTCGACCTAAATTCGATACCCTCTTTGGGACAGTAGACAGTATCGAATGTAGGTCTAAAGATCGCACTTTAATGCATCTATATTGTCACGAAGAGATGTTTCCCCTTTATTTAGAACAACTTTACTATAACTAAAAATCACAATTAGTTACAGTCCTACATAAAACTGCAGCAAATCTGTAGCAATTTTCTAGTCATCAACACATTTTAAGTAAAATTCACATGGGCAAGTGATTCAAATCAGTGTCTTCTTGCGTTTAAGATTCAAAATTATATTTAACACGGAACGACTGCCATCTGACATCCAGATGGGATTGCTTATTATAAAGCCGACAACCGCAGAGAATGTTAGTACTTCGAGCATGTTTGTACGTATGCTTCATATTAAACTTGGATGTACTGAAGAATTTTACGTTGTAGCTAATGAAAGCATCTTGTCATTTTATGCATTGCAAAACTTCTTTACATCTCTTGTGTCTACGACATTGTAATTTTTATAGTATCATCACAGAACTCTTTATGCCTTATTATTAAGATTTCTGTGAGTATCATCATCTGCCTAGCCTTTTCCCAACTATGTTGGGGACGGCTTCCAGTCTCACCGGATGCAGCTGAATATCAGTATTTTACATGGAGCGACTGCCTATCTGACCTCCACAACCCAGTTAGTACTGGGTAATAAGTTACCCCTTAGTAAGATTGGTTGTCAGACTTTTTAAGCCACTGACTACCTGTAACGACTGTCAAAGATCTACAAATGACAGCCGGGTCGAACTGCTTATCGTGCTTTCCGAGGCACGGAAGAAACTCGGTATGTGTGTGTGTCACCCATCACAGACCAACCTAGGCAAGCGCGGCTGAACCTAAATATCGATCCGAGTGGCTGTTATTATTTAGCCATGAGCTCCTCACTGTACTGTGTATACTTTATAGTTCACATGGTAATTCTCCAGATTTCTTGAATTATTTTTCCTTTACACAAAAGATTTTCTAAACAGTTTCTGTTCAATATTTCACTATCCTATCCAGTTTAATCTCAGCAACTTAATATACACCTCCATCCAACGCCGTGAGGACAGAGGAGGTTGCGGCAAGGCAGCTTCGGGACCTTGATTTATACGAGGCGCCTTATTCGATCCCACTTTATTATTCCCTCGATACAATACCATGTTTATACATGATACACAATATTGTAAGGGTCCTACTTGAAAATATATGTTAACATGGTCCTACACCTGTGGTTCGTTCGTCGTTCCATTATCATTCGGTTTTGGGTTTTTTCTTGTCTTGTCCTTGATAAATTCAGTGGCATCTTCAATGGTTCACAAACAAATTCCTAGCTTGCAAGATACTTCATACTCTTGGTCATTGGAATCTAACAGTGTCTCTTGCACCAGGGTATCTACAAGTCCATCAATTGTGTTCTTACAGAGAGATTGAGTGACAATAATACTTAACGAATAATCTACTCCAAGGTTTACCCTCCCAATGTTACTTTCTTTACGTGGAAGTCAATTAGCTACTACTCAAACTAATTGGTTGTTCCGTGGTACTGAAACAATTATGTAACTAAAGCACGAACTGCACCAGAATTGCACAATATTTACTTAGCTTGCATTCACAACACGTCCCTGAGTTCAGTTCCAATATCATCTCGATGAACAATATCTATTTCGTGCCACGTATGTCGGACATCATTTTCAGCGCCACTAATTTTGCTAATAGCTCCAGTTGTAAAATGTTCAACGATAAAACATCCAATCGGAATTCTCGATTGATATGTTAGTACAGATGTTTCCGAACTTTTTCAAATTTGTTTTATAATTTACGTTTAAACCCACACCATGTGGCTGGACTGTAATGTTGGATCATAAGATCTAGGTCAATGTGATTGCACGAGCTACCAGCGTTCGTAAATATCTGGCGTTGATACTATAGTTTGGTGCTGGGTACCTAGGAACGTGTAATATAGCGTTATAGTTCTCGAGAAGTTTAAGTGTCCTATCAATTTTACGAGAGGTCAGCATGTTCCCAGCTAAACGTTTTTTCATCGGGTCTTCATATATTTAATTGTCTAAAAATAAACTTTACGTATTTATGAGCCGGCCACGCAATCACCCCGTTTTAATGTGCTTTACTCTGTTCATGAATAAGTGCATTGCCTATGAGACATTTCTATTGATAAAGTTGGCTAGTTCTCAATGCCTAACAACAAAACCGCTGATTATTTCAAGATGGATTGAATCATCGTGTGACTGTTGCAATTTGGAGTCAGCAATTTAGTGTAATCACGTAATAGGTAGGAAATAATGAGACCCGAGGGTCATTACGGAGATCAGGTAATTACAGTACAAACAAGATGTCGTTAAGAGAGTGACCGGCCTTTGTTTCAAGATGGAACTGTGGAAGTTGAAACTGTTTTATAGAAGGTAAGGGACGAAAGTAAGTCTGAATATACAGTTGTTTGCTTGTATTAGGTACTACCTTTCTATCGTAGATCTTTAACGGTGTTCACAGATTTCCTCAATTTGGAGATGACAACTTTGAGTAATATTTGATTTAGATATTTTTCAGATTATGTAGGTACTCGTATATTCATTAGTAGCTTACGTTATCGCCACGGCTTTAATATTGTTAATTTTCTGTGTGTTATGCCACACGTCTATCTAAGTGGTGTATAATCTACTAATGCTAATCGGAAATGCGCTAATGTCTACCACTCTAACGTCGAGCAATATTGCTGCACAGCAGGCAAGTTTACAGATACAAACAACAATTTTACTTTCATATCTACCCTCAAAACTATGCAAAAATTGCTTTTTTACAAGAAAAAGTCGATAAGAGTGGTCTCTTCGTAATACACCACGTTAAGACGGTGATAAGCTCGACATAATAATTACTAGAGACCAGGTTATATGCAAATACATATTTTGTAAATTATGCATTTGCATATTATGGCATAGTATATTGCATATTTTCGAATTTTGAAATCTGAGCCAATTTCCTCTTTTTTTTCTCTTTTTGTCTAGGAAAATGCAAAAATGAGGTATTCCATGAAGCACACCCAAACGAAGCACACACAGACGAAGCACACCTAAAGTATTCCACTTAGCACACCCGTAGGTGGGCTTCAAATAAAAAATTGAAAAAAATTATTTGCTATTCCACGAAGCACACCTATGAATATCACTCGCATAGTGCGGGGCTAAGAAATAAAAATGTCGATAGGAGAAAATATTTATTATTTAAAAGACTAACTAGTTTGTGAGACTTTACTATCCTTGTTTACGTTTGTTTCCATTCAGTTACACCATAAGAAGAAGAAGACAAACTACCAGGATCCCAGAATCATGAAGAAGTATTTTCTACATTGCCTATTGCATGATAATCGAAATGTATATGGATTGATTATGAGATCCCTATTAAAAATATATATAATATATATACTGGTTCTGGCCTCCTGGTAGTTGGTAGAAAAATAAAAAACCAATAAACCCGTGCCAAGTCAAATTATGCAATCACTCGTTACCCGTGGTCCCGGTGGGATATGATATGCTATTATTATGGATTTGTATTTTCTCGCGCATCATGTATACGTCTTATCTATGAACACTATGAAAATTACAAGTATTTTATCACATTATTATAATGAAACTGAAAGATGTTAGATATTTAAGTTAGTCTTTTAAATAATAAATATTTTCTCCTATCGACATTTTTATTTCTTAGTCCCCACACTATGCGAGTGATATTCGTAGGTGTGCTTCGTGGAATAAGAAATTAATTATTTTAAATTTTTATTTGAAGCCCACCTACGGGTGTGCTAAGTGGAATACTTTAGGTGTGCTTCGTCTGGGTGTGCTTCGTTTGGGTGTGCTTCATGGAATACCTCGCAAAAATGTGCCAAAGGCAATGCATACAAAGAACCTAAATTAAAAAAAAAATGTCGTTTTCAAGTACTTAATAAAAATATTTTACTTTAAAGAAGACTCCATACTGCTACAATCTGCTACTATTGAAGAGAACTAGGAAACGTAAAAAAGATAGAGCTTTTCAGAATTAATCTAGCGTCATTTTTGTTCGTTATAAAATAATGATAACTTTGCCACACCCTTGTAAAACTCAATAAATAATTTTACAAGAAGACTCATTACTTCATTAGACAAGATACTAAATGTTTGTCCTCTGTGTCAGTTTAATAATCCTTAAAGTTTAAAACTGGAGGTTGTTTCGAGAAACATTTTGATTTATTGTAAAATTCTTTATCAGTATGGCGAGGTGAAATTGAAATTTTAATCGCCTTATGAAAATCAATAAATAAAAAGAACTTCGTTGCGTTGTCAGTTTGTAAGTTTCAATATTAGTATTGAAAAGTTTTTATACCGCTGCAAGTAACCTACTTATATTTTTAAGCTCTGTTGCAAAAAGCTGGGGAGTTCTTTTAGGTTCTTCGTCTGCCGTTTGGGAGCTTATTACGTGTACCTTCACTTTGATGCAGTTTTCTTAAAAGGTAGCTATCTATTTAAGAGTCGAAAAGTTAACTTGCTGCACTAGCAACGTGACATGAAATTTCGGATTGGATAAAAATAATTGGGGCTTGATCATTCGCTATCTTAAGGGCCATATGACTCAAATGGCTTAGCATGATCCTTCGTTACGCCTAAAATGCTGCAGCATTAATTTTGAAATAAATATATGGTAAAGTTGAGGATTAATGCTAGGTACTATATGTGACGAAAACACGATGCCATAAACTTTTCTCGATAGATTCGAACAATAAACCGCTAGTACTAAAAAAGTACTTCAAATTATATCATGAAACTTTGCATACTAACTGAACTAACTATAAAGCAGGTCTTATGTGTTTTATTTTTTTAGTCCAATCAATAGATTTATTGTAAATCGCAAAAAACCAGTCATTTCGCACTATTCGGCCGCAGTGACTGACGTAACAACCGCTTTGTAGTGCAAGCTAATTAGAACTTTATACTAACAGTATTTTAAACGAAGTTTGAACCACCACAAATAGAGTTGCTAATTTTAGGGTTAGAAGGCCCTTAAAGTTCTAAGATATATTTTTTTAATCCAACGCTTTATTTACGACCGTTTTCTATAACCTACTTACGTATAACTGTTAGTGAATATGCCTACGTCTCGTAGCTATCGGTGGTTCTATAAACAAAGTTAACTTGGAATATCCTATCCCAATCACCTACCTGTGTCACTCGGAGGACTATATAATTTGATCTACGACTATGGAAAAATAATTATTTTCTCACAACTAGTTACCAAACAGCGAAAGAAAAATCTTCTCATGTAACTGGTTAGGTAACTTTAGTTACCAATGTGGATGAAGGGGAGAAAACAAATAAAGCTTTTCTGAAACGTTTTGATGTTAAACAATTAGAGATAGCAACGTTGCGTTACCTGCTAGTAAATTATTGAAAATGGCCGTAATCAATTAGGTATTTATACGCCCACGAACACTAATCAACGTTATAGGTTAATCAGCATAATTATAATGTTCCCACTGGCTGGTACAGGCCTTCTCTCTCTGAGAGGGAGTGGCCCATCCATCACTCAGGTCCAGTGCAGGTTGGTCGGAACATCAACAACAACAGGACACTGTGCTAAAATTACGACTCACCAAAAAAACAAGTTTTTCCAAGCCTTTCGTTTCATTTCCACAGTCCATATCTCGGGAACTCGCGACCCAGTAACAAAAGCCCGCGAAATGTTGCGACAACGGATGCTCGTTCATTCGCTGCCCCTGAATTTATGGCCGTCGGCCCACTAAATGCATATTCTACTCAAATCGCTAACATACTTTATTGCACGGCTTTCCGCTGGAAATATAAAATGCGACACTTTTCATTTGCCCGGATTTACAACGCGTGGAACGGTTGATATATTTTTCGGCACGTATGTGTATGTTGTTACGTTGACTAAGTGGGATAGAGAGTGTATTGTTACTGTGAGATGATTTTTTTAGTGTGACAACAGATTTATTCATTATGCTAAGATAACATGACAAAACATCTCGCCTGAAAACGAAAGGTTAGGCAGAGGTGCACAGCAGTAGGTACAGTGTTTAAGTTCCATGTAATAGGGGCGAGCCTATTGCCATCAACCGGGCACACGTCCAGGACGATACTGAAAAAATCCTAAAGTACTTACGGGATAATATTCGTGGTTTTCTTTTGTTTCATGAGCTCCCGATATTTCGACGCTGTTGCAAGCATCCATGATCGCGGGAATACTGAAGAGGTATGCGGGCGGGACGAAAATTATTAACATTACACATATAATAATATACAACCAACAACAGCATACAATACAATTATTTACATTATTATTGTACTTTAGGTGTAATCGTGAAAAACCGTGAAAGTCTAAAACAGTGCATGAAAAAATCCTATTCCTGTGCTAAGCTTCATGCCATTACACGCGAGGTTCACAGTAGGAGTTCGGAGTCTGGTCCAGTCGGTGTTTTGACCACACTATACCAGAGTATATGAGCCAAAGGTCCGGTAAATTTGGTCTAGATTTTCAAAATGAAAATAATGGGCACTTATTCAACGTCGAAAAACGGTGCACGATTAGGGTGGTGGTTTCATATGGAGAAGAACTGAGAATAAATCCATGGTTTTCCTGGTTAGAGCTAACTCCACCAACTCGGAAATTAAGATAAAGGATGATACACAAAGGATTTACGAGCATTTGCATAGTAACAAATCTTCATACTTGATAATATTCCAATATCCCTATATCTATTGAACTAAGCCATAATAACATGAAGATCGCTCGGTAAACGTAGACCGTAAACTAATACCAAGTTCTGGGATGATGTCTGTCGGAAGTTTAAGGCCTTATTTGTACTCCCGAGTGAGGACTCAAGCTCAGTCAAATTATTCAATATCATGTGGTTATCTATTCATCGATCAACCACTTATACTTGTATGAACGATGAAAGTGGCCGAAGACTCAACTTTATGGCCAAATATCCCGCAGTATGATGATAGACCATTATGAATGCAATTTCAGTCTCCATCTTCTTCTTCGTCATTTCCTCAACGCTCAGCACCCCTAGCCAAGTTACAAACGTTTCGTATCGATTCTCTTCCTACAATCGTAAACGCCTCGGCGTAAGCGATTTTAGAAAGCGCTAAATTGGTAGCCAAGTTGACACGACTGAGTCGATCGCTCGTTCTCTAATGTCTTTAGAAAAAACCTACACTTTAGTCTATGGTGAGCGTTCCTACCAAAGAGTTATGAACGTCAGATTCGCAGGTCAACAGTCGTATTTAGCTTTGAAATTGTGCCTAAAAATTACTTATCAATTGCTTATATTTGCTTACCATGATGAGAGAATTGCTTATTTCATAATTAAAAAGAATTAAAACATTTAAGGTTGACCAGCCATTCTGATATCAGAATGGCTGGTCAATCTCTGTAGAGTAGTAAATATGAGGAAATACTGAAATTTTCATGGGCGAAAGATTGCTTATCAATTGCTTATATTTGCTTACCATGATGCGAGAGTTGCTTATTTCATAAGTAAAAAGAAATTAAACATTTAAGGTTAACCAGCCATCAGACAGGCTGGTCAATCTCTGTAGGTAGAGTAATAACTATGAGGAATTACTGTATTTTTCGTGGGCGAAAGATTGCTTATCAATTGCTTATTTCACAATTTATAAGCCTAGACCCTGTTTATTCTCCCTTTATGCTAGCCACGAGTTTAAGAACCCCTGTTCTTGTTAAAATATGGGAGCAAACTGACGTTTGTTCGTACTTGTTACATCTACCAATCCGCACTGGGCCCGCGTGGTGGATTATAGCCCATTCCCTCTCACAGAGAGGAGGCCTGTGTCCCAGCAGTGGGAACATTAATAGGCTGATGATGATGATGATGATAGCTCACAGAAAGTCGAAATTTTGGATTTGTAAGGTACATAATAGTATCTAACTCCGAGCACTATTGGGCGATTTGAAAGTATAATATCAATGAAAATAATCACAAGGGGCCCGCTAGCTAGAAACTTCAAAGAAACGTCATTTAATCAAAAACTGTCGAGGCGCAAAATATATCTTATTTATTTTCTATAAACACAAAATAATGTCTTTATGAAAAGCTATCACCTGTTGATAAATCTCGTTGGGGTCTGCCAGAGTGTGCGTTACCCCAGCCAGATATTGTCGAAAATCGTCTTCTAAGTGCACTAAATAATTAGAAATACTGCTTCTGTAAATGGTAAGCACATTTTTAAATTTGGTAAGCTGATAGTTTTTTAATTATTTGATAAAAAAAACTTCCGACTGGAGTAACGATACCCCAGCCAGATCTTTTGTTAAAAAATGTTTTTTTTTTTTAATAAATCTTATCTAAATAATGAAATGAATTTGAAATAAATGGTATAACTTAATATGTATTTGTATTTGCTATGGTTGCGAAGATATTCAAAATCCTGCTGGCGTAACGTTTGCACGATTGCTGTATCTCGGAATTCATAATACGGATGATTGTAAATATTTGTACATGAGATCTGGCTAATAAGCTATATTTTGTTACGCAATAAACGAATCCACTATAATGCACCGTTTTGAAGTTATTTTAGTAAGTAGAAAATATGCTTTGACAGGTCCTAGCACTTCCAATAAGCGCTCCAAAGATTAAACTTAAACGTTGTTATATAGCTAATTACCGTTTATAAATGGTACTGAAGTTTCATTAGTATCCTATACGTAATTAAAAAGTTATGATGATTTTCCGGCCACGGTGCGCAGCCGATTTATTTGACGACTGATTAACCGAGTTTACTGTAGTAGTAGGAACTGAATCTTATATCAGTAATTAGAAGTACAGTTCAATTATATACATGAGTAATTTCAGACTTGTACACTAATAAATAACGAGATAATCGAAAAAATGATGTACGTGTGGTAACCCGACCAAATCTAGAATGTTACGAAAAAGCGACCGCGCCATACATTATACTAACTTTCTAAAACTTACAGGATAATACGTGAGAATAATAACGAGTTTATAGTACAGACGGGTAAACAAGTGGTAAAGTAAAACATATTTATAATCGAGTATTCATTTCAAAACTAATAATGCGTAGGTAATAACATATATGGAGTAGGTACCTACCTATGTAGATGATGATTATATGCAAATATTTTAATTAAGGTAAGTAAGTTTAAAGATTAACTTCAAAAATATTCACAGATATATTTTAATGACTAATATGCAACGTCGCTTGTTTATCTGAAATTAAAATTAAGAACTGATAAACACCTTCACTATTTTCACTGTTATGCTTAGCGTTCCGAATAAGCTACAGAAAAATAGCTGTAGCCGTATTTAAAATTATGTTTTATTGTAAAAAACCGGCCAAGAGCGAGTCGGACTCGCGCACCGAGGGTTCCGTACAAACTTTTTAAAAGACAAACATTATACAGAAATTAGGTAGGTATGGTTCTACTGTTTTTTCTAATATGATTTAAAAAATCACAAATGTCTGACATAAAGATAGTCGTATTCTTATATTGACTCCCACTCCAACAAACCAAATTTAAAAACTCCGACTCCGATTCCGGTTCCGATAATACCACCTCCGTAACATCCCTGATCTACATGTCGCAGCCAAATCGTATAACACGCCGTTTTACATAATGGCGCGCCGGATTTAAAAACGGCGCCATTATGTAATACGGCATCCTCACGTTCATCCGGATTGTAGTGGCGATACGTTCGTCAAAGCGGCGTCCAAAGTTAAGCCATATTGTCAGCAATTCCGATACTTCAAATAACCTACTAAAATTGTCTTAATAGTCTTGCTAGCTGGCATAAGGAGCGTAGGCCGAAGGCGGAGCAACGATGACATTTGTGACAGAAAGTGGTTGTGTAATGTAAAATCAATTCAATTCAATTCAATTCATTTATTCTCTCTTCACAATATTGGTAGGTACATAAAAATCAACAATGTTTTTGACAAAGTAATATTCCACCATTGGAAGAGACTGGTGCCTGAAGTAGGTTTTCGAAGAAGCCTGTGTTACAGGTCACCAGGGCCCCCCCACAGCAAAACAATAATATCGTTAAAGTTTGAAAGACGATCTTGTGTAAACATCATTCATGGTCCCAAAAAGATCACAAAGAGACAATCAGTTTAAGGTTAACAATAGTACAAATAATAAAGAAACAAAGAAAGGCAAAATCAAAATAAAAAATGGAGAACTAATGGTTCACACGAGTGTAGTGTCGCGTATGAAAGTATGCTGGAGTGTGTGAATGTATGTTGCAGTGTATGAATGTATGTTGGAGTGTGCGAGAGCGAGGAATGAGATGTAAAAACAGCCACGGGAGAGAGGAGATCTATTCTAGATCTATAGTAGGAGATAAGAAAATCTATTTAGGAATTGTCAAAAGGTTCTCAGTTTTATGGTAGTCAAGCGTTTTAAGAAATGTTTTTACTGTTTTGTGACAATAGGAGGTAGTTTTAGGATATAGGTCAAGAGTGACATTTAATTTGTTGTACAAGAATTGATCAAAGAAGCAAAAAAATTTCTGGGGGAGTGATGATTTGAACTGCAATGAGGGGCAGACTCTTCCCTTCCGTCGTTGGTTATTAATTAATTTGGAGTCGAACTGTAGCTGGGAGTGCCAAAATGCCAGCATAGTGAGCGCGCGTTATGTCGTCGTAGAAGGTTCTAAATTTGCTTATATTTCGAAAACGGTGCGTCCTATCGCAAAAATAATGTTTTTTTTCCCCCCTTTTAGAAACCCCCGACCACGTAATTCTCAACATGTAGGTATAAAAAAAAAGAAAAAAAAACAAAAGCGGCAAAAGCGGCCATTTGATTGTGACACCGTTGTCAATTTTTCTTGCGACGCCAGTTTTCTTGTTATGATCATGCAGCGCCACTTGTGGCGATAAATGGAACTAAAAATTTCAAAGCGGCGTATCGACGATGCGCCCGTTTGTATAACGGCGGCACGTTATTACGTCGCTTTGACGAACGCGAAGGACTCATTCAATGCGGCGTACTTTAATTCAGCCAAATTGTAATCCAGCTGAACGTCATGACGCTGTATTACATAACGGCGCCGTTTTTTAACCCGGCGCGCCATTATGTAAAACAGCGTGTTATACGAATTGGCTGCGACATACATATTGAAAGGTCGGTTCGTTACGAAACGTTGACCTTGAAAACAGTAATATTAAACATAGGTGACTACGTAAGCCTACCCTTATTATCATATTTATTAATTTATCGATTTAGTTATTCTTAATTATCTAATCTATCTACTGTTGGTTATCCAAACATAATAAGTAATACAAAAAACTTGATAATAAATACTTAAGTCAATAAAAATAAGTTTAATAATGGCAATAATTTGTCGTAAAGGAAATTTTTATTTGTTTTATTTATTTAATTAAAGCCACGAGGCCCATACCTATTAGTTATTACATGTACTTACCTTAACCTAACGATACCGTGTATCGTTATTATGTCATATTAAAATGTAATAATAAATTCCTTTACATAAATACATAATATAAAATTTACTAAAAACTAATTAGGCGCAATTTGTATCTCGTAAATTGGTAAGTAGGTAGGTACCTACTACCTACCTACCTCATCGATAGAATGGTTAAACGTAGGTAGGTAGATATATGAAGAATGACATAGTGGATACTTACTTTGAGCAATTTAAAGTTTATTTAAACATTTAGTATGTAAGGTTTAATTTTTCAATCAAACTAATTTAATTCGTGACTACCAACTTTTAAGGTGACAACGCACGGGCTCAAACTCATTGGTGAGCGTGACCAAAAAGCACGCTGTCTCACCTGGCATCGTGCCCGACAGAGACAGTATCAGTGATGAGCAGTTAGACGCTAGTCTTCACGCACGTCTAGTTCGTACGCACACACACAGCGTTCCGAACCGTTCCGAACAAAAACGAAGTTACACCATGCACAAATGCTATTCGACGCCGCTCAACACTCGCCAAAAATATATATTTTTACAAATAACTTTTTCTTATAATACTTTCGTGTGACCTTTTATTTAAATGCACTAAAAAAGAAATAAAAAAAATCTTTCCTTTAAAACTTTTACTATCAACTTATGACGTCATTACACAATTCGCGAGATTAATGGAAACAATAATATTGTATAACTATATTGTTTGTTATTGCTGGCCTGGGGTCACGATGTCCTGGACGCTTTCCGCCAGGTCTGCTAATCCCTAGAGAGAAATAAATGGCTGTGAAGTCAGCAGAGTCTGGACGTTGGTCGGCAGACGACTGCTTTATATTGTCATTCTGGGTACTGAGGATTTCCTTGGCCTGATAAAATTTAGGTTTTCCTTTTCAGAGCGTATCACGTCGGGGTCACCAATTTAGTGGTTGTTGTACACTAATTAAATTCAATTTTTTTTATCATTCAATATAAATTTAGTTAACACAAGACAGAGAAGTGACAGATCAGAAGAAAAGTAAAAATTATAATATCGTGAAGGTTTTATGTATATAAAGTTTCTAAATAAGTAGGTCGCTACACCATATTATAGCCCATAGGGTGTGCTATTGACGACCTGATTGGCGCAGCGGTAGTGAGGCTGCCTTACGTTCTTAGGGTCCCGGGTTCGAATTCCGGTCGGAGCAAATGTTTGTGTGATGAGCACGGACATTTGTTTCCGAGTCATGGATGTTTGTATGTATATTAAGTATGTATTTACAAAACAAAAAGTATCTATGTAGTATATCAACTATCTGGTGTCCACGACACAAGCGTTGTTTAGTGTGGCACTAGATGGCGCTGTGTGTAATGTCCAGCAATATTTACTATCTGCCTAGCCTTTTCCCAAGGCTAGGCAGATAGTAAATATGTCCAGCAATATTTATAATATTTTATTTATTCGATGGCGCGTTTTTTTTAAAATAACTATGCAATTATTTACATGACATCTACCAATCCGCACTGGGCCCGCGTGGTGGATTCTAGCCCATTCCCTCTCATAGAGAGGAGGCCTTTGTCTCAGCAATGGGAACATTAATAGGCTGATGATGATGATGCAATTATTTTCTAAAAATATGTAAAATTTGGTTCAAATTTCCCAAAACCTTGAATTTGTCAAAGTTATGGTTAAAAAGTTATAAGGCTTTGAACGTGGCCACGCCATCGAAACACGGAGAACCACGCAGCCACGAAAATCTTAAAAACTAAGCGTTGCAGATACCTGAAATTTAGGTAAATAACAGATTGAATTTGTAAAAAAAATGAAAAAAAATCCCAAGTTTATAATTTTAGGAGCTGTAAGACTAAAACCCCATGGCCGCGCCATAGAAACGGTGAAAAACACGTTATCGCATATCTCGCTGAAAAAGCATCGCAGAGGTCTGAAGTTTTTGTAAATCCTAGATTTGAATTTGTCAAAATACACAAAAATCTTAGGTTTATATTTCAGGAGCTGTAGTACGGTATCGCTTATAACCTTCAAAACGTTCTGAATGTGAAATTAAAAATTGAAATTAATTAATTTAATTTTAAATTCAAATTTTTACAGAAACTTGACTTAGTTTTTTTTTTTAAATGCCGTGGTCGCACCAACGAAACGCACACACTATAGGAGTGCAATAAAAATACACGCACGGTCCCTTCAACTTCAGCGAAAAACAAATGACACGTCACTGACGTCATGCATGAAATGAAAAGGACAGAAATATAGTTCTTGTTCTTCTATCAAACAAAGGACATGTCAATATCGCGTCTCCTCCTCCCGCACCGCACCGGGGGAAACATTATACAGTGAGATGCACGAAAATTCATAGTAAAAGGCGCGCGTAAAGTAATACGAAAAGGCCTTTGGGAAATCGAATTCTATGAAAAAACCACTGCATAAATCATTTACAAATAAAATTTATTGAATTTTTCGATAATTGTGCTGTGTCGGTACGGACTTTGTTTTGGAAATTTGACACTTCTTTTATTACTAATTTACGCCCAAAGTTACGTTAAAATTGGCAATAAAAACGAATCTTTGGTAGCTCGTAACTTTTGAATGGCTTTTTATTTTACTATTCTGTTTCCGCACAGACACAATTAATAATGAGACAAAACAATATCATGTTTAACTTTAGATGTGCCATGTCAAATAGTGGAGTGATACCCCCCCCAAATTTGTATGGAAAATATGTTGAGCAGTTCAACCTTAAGGACAATTATGCTAACAATTTTGGAAGGTTGGTATAATGTATGGCGTGGTGGCTTTTTCGTAACATTCTAGATTTGGTCGGGTTACCACGCATACATCATTTTTTCGATTATCTCGTTAATTAATTAGTGTACAAGTCTGAAAATTCTCATGCATATAAATGAAAGGTATTTCTAATTATTGATATAAGATTCAGTTTCTACTACTACAGTAAACACGGTTAATCGGTCGTCAAATAAATCGGCTGCGCACCGTGGCCGGAAAATCATCATAACTTTTTAACTACGTATAGGATACTAATGAAACTTCAGTACCGTTTATAGACGGTAATTACCTATATAATAACGTTTAAGTTTAGTCTTTGGAGCGTTTATTGGGAGTGCTAGGACCTATTAAAGCATATTTTTATTCACTAAAATAACTTCAAAACGGCGCAATAAAGTGAATTTGTTTACTGCGTAACAAATTATAACTAATAAGCCAAATCTCATGTGCAAATATTACAATCATCCGTACAGCCAATTCCCAGATATAGGAATCGTGCAAACATCCAGCAAGGTTTTAAATATCTTCGCAACCGTAGCGAATACAAATACAAATTAAGTTATACTATTTATTTCAAATTCATTTCTAATTAAATAGATAAGATTTATTTCAAAATATCCATTTTTTAACAAAAGATCTGGCTGGGGTAACGTTACTCCAGCCGGAAGTGTTTTTTTCTAATAATAATTATTTAGTGCACTTAGAAGACGATTTTCGACAATATCTGGCTGGGGTAACGCACACTAGTTATTACTCTACCTACTGAGATTATAATGGCAACCTTAAATGTTTAATTTCTTTTTACTTGTGAAATAAGCAATGCTCTGATCATGGTAAGCAAATATAATCAATTGATAAGCAATCTTTCGCCCATGAAAATTTCAGTATTTCCTTATATTTACTGCTCTATAGAGATTGACCAGCCATTCTGATATCAGAATGGCTGGTCAACCTTAAATGTTTTAATTATTTTTAATTATGAAATAAGCAATTCTCTCATCATGGTAAGCAAATATAAGCAATTGATAAGTAATTTTTAGGCACAATTTCAAAGCTAAATACGACTGTTGACCTGCGAATCTGACGTTCACAAAGAGTTTAGCGATCAACATTGTAGAAACGATAACATTCTATTCTATCATTTTGAACGATGTAAACTTGTCTACGAATTTTCTATTCGTTTGTGTTGATCACGTGATTTAACGTTGAGATGATGTCATTCCCATTTATTTGAATAGTTTTCTACTAACGTTAACGATTGTAGATTGTCAACTTGGCTAGGGGTCGCACAGGATCGCGACATTTTTTTTTCGGCATGGCATCTTGCAGGTCAATTTATGAGACTGGCTTCTACTTAACCGGGCTATCCTGTACCCTTGAGAGTAAGCCTCCATCTAGGGGCTCTAGACCTTATAAGCGTATCCCCAAGTTATGCGATCTTCTGCAGTGTTAACTGCTCGTTACATACTGCCTTTAACAGCCTTCTAAACCATGTCTGACCTTCTTGACAGTGCTCTATCTTCAGCGCAATTACCTTCCACCCAGCCTAGCATTTTAAGGATAACGGTCTTGTTGATTGGAAATATATGCCTGTATAAAACCGATGTGGAGCCTCTTGCCTTGGGCGTCTCTGATCGTTCAAATACTATTAAACAGTATTTTATTAACCATGTTATTGCCTTGCTACCATGTGTTTAAAAACTCTCCCTCCATAATATATCGGATCCCACGTCAATTTACATAGAAATGAGAAGCCAATAAATATTATAATGTTGTCAATATTATTTGCATAATATTGTGTGTTTTCTCTGTTTACAGTCTCTTTTGCGATCCAATACAAATTGTATTGTAGGATTATTAGATAAAGGATTATTTGAATAACTGTTATTTTCTTTTTTAAACTACTCCAAGACTCCTAAATTATTTGTTTATTTATAAAATGGGTTAGCTCTCTACAAAAGTAGGTATTAATTAATATTGCGATTGTCTGTGTTTAGTTCTATATATCTTTCTACAATTATTATGTTTCCTACTCAAATAATGAATATTGGTCCTTTTCAGAGCTCCACTGTTGCTAATCCAATCACTAAAGGAGTAGTTAGCAAGATCAAACAACTCCTAAAACTCTGGCCATACAGAGGCGAATCTGGTGTAGAATGCGGGACGTGACTGCGAGACGACTGTTTTTTTTCAAATTATTAAGAAGTCATGCGACGATTCGCGCCATTTTGATCCAAGTTTTTGTCACAATCAGCGCGAGCGATGTTCCGCATCCGCCATGGAATTAGTTTCAGTTTGACCAGAGTTCGAGAATAAGTGACATTTCATCGGCGACAATGAAATGAAAGTTAAAAATGTATTGGAATGACATCCACTATCGATAAGCTTGTACCAATCTATTTTTTCTTAAATAAGTACAGAAGTTGTAGATTTAAAATAAAAAAAACGTTTTACAGCAATTTTTATCATCTTTATTAGTTTTTATGTACAAAATTAAACTCTTTTCGAGTTTTTGTTGTTTCGAAAGTATTATCTTGTGTAGGTACTTAAAAAGTTATTGCAATTTTAAAAGTGTGCCATGATACTTAGTTTTGTATTTGAAGTCCTTGTTGCAGAAATATTATAGGTAACCGCTCTACAGAGATTAACCAAAGCGGTTGCTCAAAGCTTATTGAAACCCAACTTAAAACAAGCAATAACTTATAGTTATAGGATACATAAAACGCCTTCGAAGAACACAGCATAACATCTCATTTCATGCAATAATTAATAACAGGAGCATCTCTATGAGCTTTTGTGGTATTAA
Source organism: Xestia xanthographa (assembly GCA_905147715.2). Taxonomy (NCBI): domain Eukaryota; kingdom Metazoa; phylum Arthropoda; class Insecta; order Lepidoptera; family Noctuidae; genus Xestia; species Xestia xanthographa. The sequence goes on along the minus strand of LR990653.1, from coordinate 22,294,263 downwards.
CTACAGTCAGCTGCTCCGACTCAAAGAACACTTTGTTGGTCCAAGATAATGTTAGTGAACGACTACTTAAGTACTTACCTATCTCACTTTGTATATGAAACTGAGCACTTTGAGCATTACAAAGCTTTACTGTATTGAGCTTGCAATGAGAATAAAATAAGCTGTATTTCTACTAAGCCGTAAAGTTTAATTGTAGTTAGTTGGTAGTGTTATTTGATTTTTCTGCAAACCGTAAATAATACAACAATAGCCCAAACGTCCACTGCTGGACATAAGCCTCTCCCATGATGGGAGGAATTTGCCGTAATCTCCACGCTTGGCAGGCGGATTGGAGATCGCAGTGATGAAAATCTAAGGCCCTTTGCACACGGCGTCGTAGCGTAAGCGTATCGTAATCCGCGCGTACGACGAGAGCGATACGAGCATGAACATGTTCAAAGAAGTCCACACACGAAGCGGTGTTGCAGCGAATCGTAGGAGGTGTTTATTGTCATTACGATAGTCGTAGTGTACTGGCGTAAAATCACAAGCCTAAAAAGTTAACTTTTCATTCTTTTCTTTAAAAAAACACCCGAGTTTAACTGAATTTCAATTTCTTATGACTTAACTTTCAATATGACTGAAAAAAATAATTGAATTCGTCAAACTGGTTGAAGACTACCCTTGTCTGTATAATCATTCATTAAGGGAACATTCAAAAAAAGATTTTACTTACAGACAAAGCTTAGGCAGCTTGCAGCAACAAACAATCTCTTCCTGACTCCTGTAATTATTTATAATATATGGATGGATCCAATATGCACGTCGCTTTCAACTTCTAACAAAATCAAACAATAAACAATCCTCTTTGTCTGAAGAGAAAGTAAGATAAGAGAAAATAAGATCCTCAACAACCATTTCGTCTGGTGATTTTAACTGATATCCAAAACGATACGTCTACGCGACGATTCGTTTGTTCAACACCGCAGGTCCCGTACGCGTAGCGTCGTAACGATACGCTTACGATACGACTATGCTTTGAAGGATCAGTATTGGATTGCCTGATTAAAACAGAAATTCCATAGAAATATTAGGTTTTAATGCGTACTATTTGATGGTTGAATATCAAGTAAGACCCGTGTGCGAAGGGAATAGAATAGAATAGAATAGCATTTATTTGCAAATATGGGTTATACATAAGTAGATAGTAGTAGGTTATCATCAGAGTTCTGCCATATTGCACCATTCGGCATGCAAACATTATCATTATATAAAATCATTAAAATTAAAATTCTTATACATTAAATTAATAAATTAATTAAATAAAAGTAATTCACTAAATAAAATTAATAAAATTCAAATGTTCATTAAAAATATCAACTTAATTATATTACATTATACATACGTTAAATAAAATTGTCAATAATTTAAATTGTCAGTAAATTATACAAGAAATAAAAATAAAATGTAATAAAAAAAAAATCGTGGTCTGAAGATAAATAAACAAACAAACATTAAAATTCCAGGGCCTAACAGAAAACGCTGCTGCCCATTCTTAGGTCTACGGAGGCGCAAGGTGTTCTGCCTCAGACATTAGTCGCCTTATACGACACCCGTGAGTGTTATGGGTTGGTTCTATTCTACTCTGCCGGATACCACACGGCTTAAATGATAAATGATGTTTATTTTGCAAGTAGGTTTTTACAAACAACACACGTCATTTTTTTATTTTTTTATTATTTATTTACTATAGGAAGCGCTTTGTGAATGCTGGGCCAACGAGGCTATCAACTGAAGATAAGTATCAGGAAATAATCCTTTTATACGATTGGATTCTAACCACATAACTACGGACATCGGTGAATGGTTCGGAAGACCAAATTTTTCTTTTGTTTTTGTTTGTGAAATAATTAGTCCGGATAGTAAGGATGAAAAATGGAGCTAACCGCTCATGGACCAGTTGCAACCAGTTTTATTGAAAAAGAGTGATCACCTTTTTTATTGCTCACTAACGATTTTCTGATGAAAAGAGTGGAAATTTAGCGCTGTTATATTTTTGTTGCCCTGATATAGGTTTATAGGTTGTCCGGCCATTTGGGCAGGATATTGGTTACGTAAAAGGCACATATTTTAAATCACGAGAATTTTATTTCCATTGGAATTTTGCCAACTCCTCATTTGGTCACCACCGACAAATATCCTTTATGAAATATGTATATTCGAACATTTTATCATGGAAAACCATAAATATTTTGGTTCCATAAATCGAGTATAACCATGAAATTATATCAGATTTATTTCATGTCAAACAACATTTAAATAATATGCATACATTGCATATAATATGCCTTTGTGTTAAATTTGGAAAATGGGATCACATGGTATCCATTTTTAAAGCATTTTCAAAATTCATGTAAAATACAGGTATTCAGCTGCATCCATTAGACTAAAAGCGGACCCCAACATAGTTGGGAAAAGGCTGGGCAGATGATGATGATGATGATTTAAAAGTCAGCTTCACCCACTAACTGGGTTATGGAAGTAGAATAGGCAGCTGCTTGCATCCGGTCAGACTGGCTTCCAACTCTAATTCAATTGCGAAAATCAAGAGAAATAATGATGAAAACCATTTTCAAAACTCATGTTAGTAGGTACACCAATAATTTAGAACCCAAACAGATATAACAGTGGCAGATAAAAGTAAGGTCAGCTTTGAAAAGGCAGTACAATCGTAAACAGATGACAATCATTGTTATCTACAATCTGATAGACGCGGATGTTAGGTCCTCTACTCTACGAGATAGTTGACCTTTTAACTGTGGCACTAAAGCTTTGTTGAGGATAGTAGAAAAGAGCGAACTATGGCAATGGAAAAAATATTTTTGCATAGCTTGTTTTATAAATCTTTATTGGTAATAATGATATTAGTAGAGCAAGTTTAAGTAGAATACCATACCATACAATATGATTTCTGAAGGAAGTAAGTAGTCTAGAGTAACTACAACTATAATAACAGGACCTAGCGACAGTCAATAATTGAGGTTCATTGAACTCCAAGCAAAAGAACAATAGGACACATCGGAATCGGTACATTGTTTCAGAACTAGTTCCCAAGACAAAAGACGAGATTCGATTCGGCGACAAGTTTCAGGAATTGAACAAGACCGTTCCAAATACGTGTGAAGTGTGAACGAAAATGATTAACACGCACGCACATAATCACTCACAAGTCCACAACAGTTAACGCTTTTCAAGCTGAAAACACTCCGGTTTTATATTTACGTGGAAACGCCACAGAAATAAATGGATTTTTGTGGTACCAGCACATTCACAATAGAGCTTCAAAAATATTTTTAATTCTCGAAAAAAGGTACCAAAACTTCTGTAAGTACAAAAAATTCTTTGATACAGCATTAAACACACAAACGGTATACCAACAAAAGAAAGAGCAAGAGGAAATACGGAAAAGTAGGTATCTTAACGGCGAAACTTCGTAAACAATTTTTGTTAAAATGCTTCAACTGCATTGCCTTTAAAAAGAAAACTCCGTCTTGAAAGTTGCAATAAGACAAAGAAGGTAAGGTAATACTGTTACTGGCTCGAATGCCACTGTTTTTACTAAGCATCCGGGTAGACTAAAAAGACTAAAAACATTACAGAAAATAGCACTACAACAAAGACTCGAATAGGTAACTAGGGAACGTCGAAAGGGGGTTAGCCCAAATCCGAAACCTAAGTTTAAGCAAAGTGAGTTTGCTTGTCCTACCAACGCAGTTCGATTGTTCGAATGAACATCCAATTTCAGGTTCTAGTTTCGTCACTTCAGTAGACCCGGTTGATAAAGCTAGAGCATGTAAGTTTCATCCAAGTTCTGCTTCATCTTTTAATCTACTTAGTTTTCTAGTGATTGGTGCCTATTCGTAATCTGTAAGGGCTTTCTGACGTAATTGGCTTTGTCCTTTGAAAAATTAACCATGATTGATGACAACGTGTCTGCCTATGCAATTACTTTGATTTTAGTGTTTCTATAATGCCGGGGTTGCGGGACTGTTCGAAAGAGATACCGTGGCCCCGGAACACAAAGGGCGATGAATGAACATGGATGGGTTTTAGTCAGTAAAAGTCTGACACTCCCTCCTGCTTCGCCCAGAGCGGGAGGAGTCATGTGATGATTTCCCATCAGAAAAAAAAATGGTTTCTATAATTAAATGTAGTGAGAAAAGTTCTAAAAGAAGACCAAAGAAATGATGGTGGGCTGTGTGAAGGATGATATGGCTGAGATGAGAAGGCGACTGCTGAGATGGCGAGTAATAGAGAAGGACGGAAGAAGTAGACATGCTGCACCGACCCCAAATAAATGAGATAAGGGATAAGGATATGGTTTCTATACATACAGGTTAGTTTTCAATTACCAGCCAAAATGTAAATTAAGATTTAGATATCAAACCAAAAGTGCATTTTAAATATTATTGTCGAAAAATATAAAATAGTACTAGCTGTTGCCCGCGGCTTCGCCCGCGTGAAGTTCGGTTACTGTCCCACTGGATCTTACTAAAGGTATAAATAGTGTCCTACGCGTTAATCCAGGTTATAAACTATCTATGTGCCAAATTTCATAATCATCACAATCACTATCACAATCACCATCACCATCACAATTACCATCAAAATAACTATCACAATCACCATCATCGTTATCACAATCATTATCATTGTAATCACAGTCATTATCACAATCACCATCACTATCTCAACACCATCACAATCACCATCACAATCCTATCACAATCACCATCACAATCACAATCAAAATCACTATCATAATCACCATCATCGTAATCACAATTGCTATCATCATCATAACAATCATTCTCATCGCAATCACAACCATTATCATCGTCATCGCAATCATTATAATCGTAACCACAATCGCTATCATCATTATCATCACAATCACAACCATTATCATCGTAATCACAATCATCATCATCACAATCTCCATCATCGTCATCACAATCAATATAATCGTAATCAAAATCATTAAAATCGTAATCACTATCACAATCATCTTAATCACAATCATCATGATCAAAATCGCCATCACTATCACAAACACAATCATTATCACAATCACCATCACTATCACAATCACAATCCCCATCACTATCGCTATCACCATCACAATCACCGCCACTCTCACAATAACTTCACAATCACCATCACAATCAAAATCACTATCACAATTACCGTCATCGTAATCACAATCGCTTTAATCATTATCATCACAATCATTATCATCGCAATCACAACCATTATCATCGTAATCACAATCATCATCATCACAATCCTCGTCATCACAATCATTATAATCGTAATCACAATCGCTATCATCATTATCACAATCATTATCATCACAATCACAACCATTATCATCGTAATCACAATCATCATCATCATCACAATCTCCATACTCGTCATCACAATCATTATAATCGTAATCACAATCATTATCATCGTAATCACAATCACTATCATCTTAATCACAATCATCATGATCACAATCGCCATCTCTATCACAACCACAATCATTATCACAATCACCATCATTATCACAATCACCAACACAATCACAATCACCATCACCATCACAATCACTATCACAATCACTATCCTCGTTATCACAATCATTATCATAGTAATCACAATCAACTTCATCATTATCACAATCACCATCACTGTCACAATCACAATCACCATCACCATCGCTATCACCATCCATCACAATCACCGCCACTTTCACAACCACCATCACAATCACCATCACCCTCACAATCACCATTAAAATCACTATCACAATCACCATCCTCGTTATCATAACCATCGCTATCACCATCACAATCACCGTCACTATCTCAATCATCATCACTGTCACAATCACCATCACTATCACAATCACCATCATCGTTATCATACTTATTATCATCGTAATCACAATCATTATCATCGTTATCACAACCATCATTATCACAATCATCATCATCGTAATCACAATCAACATCATTACAATCATCGTCATCATTATCACAATCATCTTCATCGTAATCACAATCACTATCATCTGGATCTCAAAATAATTGCCATTTTCGTAATCAGCACCCCTGATCTTCTCGGTATCGACACCCATATTGATTTTTAGACATTTCAACCCCATCGAACCCCAACAGGGAATGGTAGTATTTCAGGTCTGCCACATTAAATCTTAAAATCGTTGTTTTTGTAATACATTCGACCCAATTCACCTTAAAAAACAATACCTATGTTGAATTTCAGGCTTTGTTACCCCATTTCCTCCTTTAGGGGTTGAATTCTGAAAAAACTGAAACACAAACGTTAACTCATTTATCGGTAGGAGTTCTCCCGTTAAGTTTCGAATAAAGTAGTCTTACTAATCCCATTTCCCCATGTAATATTTGGAGCCCCGTTTCAACCCCTTAGGGGGTGAATTTTGTAAAATCCTTTCTCAATGCACCCCTAAATCTTATAAAGAAACTATACGCCAAATTTGGAATCTCTAGACTCAGCGGTTTGGGCTGTGCATTGATTTTTATACTTTTCCACCCCATTTCCCCCTCTTAGGGGTTGAATTCTGAAAAAACGTGAAACCCGTTTCTACTCATTTATCCATAGAAGCACTCCTGTGAAGCTTCGAATAAAATAGTCTAACTAATCTTGTTTCCCCATACAAACTTTGGATCCCCGTTTAACCCCTTTAAGGGGTGAATTTTGGAAAATTCTTTCTTAGTGCACCTTTAGAGCACATGACGAATCAATGTGCCAAATTTGGAATCTCTAGACTCAGCGGTTTGGGCTGTGCATTGATTTTTGGACTTTGTCACCCCATTTCCCCCTCTTAGGGGTTGAATTCTAAAAAAAACCTGAAACCCGTTTCTACTCATTTATTAATAGGAGCACTCCTGTGAAGTTTCGAATAAAATAGTCTAACTAATCTTGTTTCCCCATACAAACTTTGGAGCCTTGTTTAACCCCCTTAGGGGGTGAATTTTGAAAAATCCTTTCTTAGTGCACCCCTAGACCACATATGGAACCTACTTGCCAAATTTGGAATCTGTAGACCCAGCGGTTTGGGCTGTGCGTTGATAGATGAGTCAGTCAGTCAGTCAGTTTCTTCTTTTATATATTTAGAAGATTAGCATTAATTTGAAAATGTCCTAAAAATTTCCTAAATCATAAATCTAGTGGGAATGACTTGTGGCGTGCATGCACCGCCAAATTTATTTGTGTGCTAACTGCTACCTATCTAGGTTGTTGAACTGAATTGTGATGTTGCAATATCTACATAGGATTCGCTCTTTAGTGATGGACAGGAATAAAAAAAATATTTTAAAAAAATGTTGTTTTTTTGGCATTATATCGAAAATATTATCAATTCTAAGCAATTTCTGAAAATTTGGCTGGACATTGAAAACTAACCCTGTATATTCGGCATTTGACTAATCTCCGCGGTCCTGTGCCAGTCTCATTCAGGTTACCTAGAGAAACGACAAATCTTTTGTTCATCTGTCATTGAATCGACAAAATGACAGATGAACAAAAGATTTGTCGAGTCTCTTTCGTGTCTACGGCGTTCATGCTAAGCGGGCTGATGAGGTCTCGCTATCTCGCGGCCGGACGCCCATGTAGGTATAAACGTACCTATAGGTAAGTATCTACCTACTACAAAACTTAATAATAAAATAATTTATTCCCACACCATGCATCAGTCTGCAATAAATTCAAGGATAAGGCAAGGGAACTTAGAGCCCTCAATAAAAAAAGTAAATCCGTCGATAACAAACCCGGTCCGTATCGTAGGGGCGAGGGTAGAGGGTTGAACGGTCAGATGATAACTGAAGACGCATCTGTCAACCGATTTACGAAGGGTAACCCACTAATAGAAGGATAGTTTCAAAAGTAGTTGAGAAAATTGTATAGCGTTCAGAAATAAATTATGCAAACGTCTATATTTGGTGCCAGTTAAGATGAGAATAGCGGTCATTGCCCTTTCCCTAATATCTTTTTGTACGAACCAAAACAAATAAACCATGTATCGTTTTTCGTTACAAACAATGTTGAAGATGACGATTCCAAACTTGAACAGGCTTATTTTTGGTTTTTAAAGTTAAGAAGTGTAGTAAATGTAGGTGGGTCAATGACCGCTATTCTTATCTTATCTGGCACCAACTATACTTTGTAAATGCTCCAGATGTAGTGTAGTTAAACCTGGATCCTAGGACTTTGTTGGGGACTAAAACTTGGTCCAATAGCTGCCTCAATATTGAATCGGTGAGTAGAGGGTTTTTTTTTAATCTGAACATCGTAAGATACGAAAGTACGTGAATAAGTCGCAGATTTGTGACTATGAAAATAATTAACAAAGCTATACTTTGGAATGAAAACTTTAAATTGATAAACCAACATTAATTAATTTATGGATTCATAAAATATTTATCGCACTATAATACCAATTACTTGAAATAAGAGCTTAATTGCATCATTGCAGGTGACCAATTAAATTTCGCTGTGGGTAGGATTTCCGAACCGCTAGCACAGTATTTTCAGTTTCACAGAAAATAGGGTAAATTAGTACTATTGAATATACAATTGTAGTTACTTTATTCAACATAACTTAAGCACATGACGGAATAAACGTAATACTATAAAATAAAATGGTTGTTATGCTGATCGATGAAGCTGAGGCGACACCGTATAATATAGTATTATGCTATACTTACGCTTCATATTCACCATTCATAATACTATTCATCATCCTTTTTATTTGTTTATATATCTACACTCAGCAAATCGATCTAAATACGATTCATTTACTTAAAAATAGCTGAATTAATATTAACTTATAATTTTCATGTTGTGATATTTACGTCAAGCGTCAAATTGTCAAACTGTCAGTTAGTTTTTAATTTTCTTTCTGGTTTAGTTAGTCTATGATATTTGCTTTTTGGTTTGTAACATTTAAATTATTTTTATCAATATGTGTTTAGCCATTATATTTTGTAGATTATTACGATTGTTTACTAAATAACTTAATATTAAATTATATTATAAAATTCTTTACGCACTCATGGATATGTCCTGGCCGACTACACTTCTTGTCAGTTGAGATGATGGCCACACTAAGAAAACTAAGATTTGAAAGAAGAAGACTACTTTGGGGGAAACGAGCTGACGGACGGCTGAAAGGACTACTCTTGGATCTGATTAGATGAGCATCAGATAACCGCTTGGTTTTCGCTGAGATACTTAAACTACCCAGGGGATCCAGCAAAAGATCCACCTGGGACTATTACTCCCGATCTTCGGAAGCTAGCTACGTGCCTGACTTTCCACTTGTCTCGCAAAGATATCCTGACGCAGAGCTATTCTGGCCCTGAAATCTACGCTGCCCTACTACAGAGCTGACCTGTTGGACTCTATCTGCACGACGCCCTTCCAGCTGAGGTTTCCTGAAGGTGATACTCAACGTTTCACTGGTATTGACCTGCTACCCTGACGCCTGTTTCCGTTCCTTCTGAGGTGAACTCATTCTTGTCTATTTAAGTGCGTGAACTTTAAAACTATAGAGAGTGCGTGCTAGGTAGGTTTTATATAACTAGCTGTATTTTTTATCTTTTTCCTAAATTAAAATTTAATTGAACAAGTCTGCTTATCCTTTCATTTTAATAGGATCAAGGTAACAAATCTACTTGTAGATTTGTTACACGTATAGGCGCGGACCTATGGATGGAGAGCTATGGGCTAGCTCGCCGTCCGCGTCCGTCTCGTCTCATGACGACAGACCGCGTGTCGACGGCGCGTTCATGTTCCACGCGCGCCTCAAAGAGAGTCAGGTCAGCAAAAGGAAGGAGCTCTGCCCAGAGCGCGAGGAGTCATTTGATGATTTCCCATCCAAAAAAAAAAAAAAGGCGACAGCATCGGCAGCGGCAGTCGCCCGGTCACACTGAGAGAAGTAAACGTTTCCGACAATGGTGACATTGCAGTTGTTGCATTGAAACCAGCCTAGTCATGACAACATGCTCATGCGCTCTGAGCTCTGACATGGTGACAAGTAGAGACCGTATAATATGCAACGATAATATCTTCGAAATATGCATGCAAATAAGCATCATAAAAACTCGTAATAAGCAACAATAGTGCAAAACAAAATTGAAATCAGTACTACAATATTTTTTCCTTTTATAAATAAATTATTTTATAACAAGAAGTCGATAGTTGTACATCCAATAGGTGTCACAGTAACAATTAAAGGAAAAATTTACCCAAAAATTGCACGATATGCTGTTTTTAGCTAAAAAATGCAACATCATAGAAATAAAACAGCCAATAACCATAATTTGGTCTCAGTGATGGGGGCAGTTTAGGCACTGCGGTTTGCTGTTGGAATTGTACCTTTACATGTAGTTACTTAGTTATTAAGTAACCTACGTTGTTTTACATTGTACTTTCTGATATAACTCTGTTATTCTGTGTTTTCCTGGAAATATTGAGCCTAATTAGGTAAGTTTGTTCCGCGTTCCAAGTTTGGCGTCCTCTAAGGCACACTAGCGGTGACGGAGTAATTTTGGTGGTGCGTTGATGTGACCAGGTATACTTTGGCTTCATGACATGCTAACTGGGTGACTACCACTGATAATAGGCATGACGACAGTATCAAAAAACTGCAAATCTATATAGGACTATATAGATTTGCAGTTTTCGTAGTCAGTTAAAGTATTGGAAAATAATAGACACATATTTTTTGTTTTTTGTAAATCAATGAATATTGACAAAGATAAAACGCATCAAAACTCGGGAGTGGGGGCTCGTGACGTCAGAACTAGCTAAAAATTATACCTAGGCGTGACGTATTGGGAATTTTAAAAGCGTCATATCTTCGTCAAATTTTGGTTTACGTAACAAAAGAAAAAATATGTGTCCAATATTTTTTGGAAAACTATCTGACGGACTATTAGATTTTTTTTGTCGTCTTGCCTATTTTACATAAACTACATACTTACAACGATGATGAAGTTACCTCATGAACAATACACACAGACGACTCAATTTTAATCTACTCACTCTACATCTCCTCACAGAAGAATTTTCGTGTTTTGGCAAACTTATCGAATCAGAGGAAGTCATAATTATCGTATTATCTTCCTGAAACTGATTTGATTATGTTTAGGTTTTGAATAAAATTCTCCTCAGATTTATAAAATTACAACTTAGGTGTCGAATCCTACCTATTGATGTCCCAAGTTTTTTTTTTTTTTTTAAACGAACTTTTACAAAAATTCTTGACAACAGTTCTCACAAAAGAGATCAAAGCTAAAGGTAGATACTCCTAGGTAGGGCGAGTGAGAGAGTGTACAGCCAAGCGAGGGACACTGAGGATAGAGGAGCGTTCCTATAAAGGGTGTAAATAGACCCTTAACAAAGCAGAAAGGCACTTGTTCTCCCCTTCATTGCTATATTTAGTTATTTCTTCGTTGCGGAGATATTGCAGGTCAAAGTTCCAACTTTTTCACAAGTTTTTTTTTTCAATTAATACTGGCTCTTAGCTTTACTTTAAATATTAATGCCTCCATAACCCATTTTACACAAATGCGTCCATCAGCACAATGTTTTGAGTTCGTTACATTGAGTTTTACCGTAAAACGTGATTTTTTACCAAAAAAAAGTCGTTTCCTAGCAATATTTTTTGCGTAGAGTGACTTAGTACCTACTGATTAGGGTTTGGGTCCCGGGACGTCTCGTAATTTTAGTTGTCTCGAGACCCCGGGACTTTCGAGTCGAGACTCGAGACGAGACAAGATTGTCGAAATATAATTATAGGTAATAATTGTTATTTTCAAATAATTGAAGGAACCTAAGTAGCCTAGCTATAAAGCCTTAAACACGATTAAACCGACATCTGTTGAAAACGAGAGTGTTCTCCTTGTCCGGTACTCCAGTGGCATTATTAAAAAAATCAGAAACAGACTGTCGGACAAAGCCTATTTTTTTAAATCTACAAAGAAGTCTAATTAATGTGTTACTTGATTATTTAAAAGACTGATTTATAAGTCTGTTTTAATATTAATATTTTTTAATTATAAAACAAATCTGTGATTATGAGAATTAACAATGTTGTGATTATGACCAACGACGAATAACTAGATAATAGTCAAGTTATTAAGAATACCTAAGTATGATTTTTAACTAAGTTCGTTTTATAACTATAAGATTTTACTGCTTAAAACTGAATCTGTGTATGATTAAAAGAAATAAACAAAGCAATAATTAAGACTGAAATTAACGTTAAAGTTATTAAGATTTAATTTTTTGTTTATTCAATGTTTAATAAATGTTGATTTTTACAAAAATAAAGCCTTTTTATAATACGTTTCACCAGAAAATAACTTAATTTATTTTTATTTTTTCTTAAGTCTCGAAGTCCCGGGAATTTGATTGCAGGCTGTCTCGTGTCCCGGGACTTTGAAATTGTCGGGAATTCCCAAACCCTAGTACTGATGTACAGAATGCTTGGTTGACGGCTTCGTCACGGGTCCGTTTACACTCTGTATACACTCTTGCAGTAGCCCAGCCTCAGTGTATCAGCGAGAGTGTAAAATTATGGTGACTTTACACAGTTATCTCCACTAAATATTTAAATTAGATACAGGGTGTTTCATCTTACAACCCAATTCCTACTTGTCATTTACGACATAAGTAGCAATAAAATTTTAATACAGACAATACGAGTATAATGTTCAAAATTACGTCATCCCAGCTTAATTGGGACTCATAAAATGATGATGACCTATTAAATTGTCTAGAATTCGGTGTTCTCTACATTAACATATCATGAAACATTGAGGTCATGTATTTGTGATGGTAATGTTAATGGGGAAATGTTAATGACCCTGAAATTAATTGAGGGTTAAATAGAACATTTTTTTTTGGAAGAACTTTGTCCTGCATCCGGAGACTGACGACCATATTATTTTATGTTTGAAAAATACCTATAGGTTCACTTTTTTTATTTTGTGGATCATGAGTATTTAGAAGGAAAGTAAAGTAACTCTTTATCCTTAACTAAATTAATCAAAATAACCTTCTCCTTTTTGGAAGTGGAGTAGCTCTTCGATACCCGCAATTACAGACCCAATTAAAATAACAATGCACCGTACCTGATCCGGTACGGCTGAGGACATACAGGGCAAATATAGTACAAATGTAGTCTTAACCACCACAATACCTGAAACATTAAAACACCCATTCTTACCACTGTGTCAATCCATTTAGAAGCCCTACACCACTCTCGTCTTTTTCCGCCAAAAACGAAATGCCCTCGAATTTTCGCAACTGTCCTCAAGTACGTACCTTCGCACTTAAGTACATACGTGCCTCACGACTTCATGAGGGCATCAACGTAAGTAGATAGGCATAGAATGCTCGGAGTGGCAGTGAAAAGGGTTGGGTCAGCGATAGATAAGGCCGGACGCCGCCGGACAGTTGGCCGTGTCATTGTCAGCCCATAAAGCCAAAAAGACCCAGCATTATCAAGATCTTTTAGAAAATTTCAATTTGAAACGATATTTTTTATTTAAGATGTTTCACGTCACTCATCAGGGGGGACGGATATTGGAAAGAAGAACCGTTAAAAGACCGCGCCGTCGTCACAGCTTCCGCAATTTGTGGAAACGCATTTATTTGATTTGCTTGGGGTGACGTATTTTTCCGAGTCGAGTAAATTTTATTCCAATAAACCGTTAACGACTTCTGAAGATAATATTCCTAGTACAGGTCGCGGCACGAAAGTCTAGCGGTGACCGTTATTGCGCAGAAGTAAAAAATAAGAATGTCTTGGGGCGTGCGTTGCGCCGATTGGCTCTCCAGTCGTATAACATGCGCAGATATCCTCTCCAGGTTTCGTTCAGCGCTAGACTTACGTGCCGCGACCTGTATCTTTAATTACGGTTTTCTCACTTCATCTCCCCTTCACTTAGGTATGTGCAAACACAAACCAGAAATACTAATTAGCGAGAGTTAAAAGATCTCCAAGATAAAACTCCCTAACAGTGCTGCATTCAAATTAACAAATTACCATCTGTTAAATATCGCATTACATGAATCTTTTAAGGACAGCCAAGAATGATAATGTTCAGTCCCATTACGTGATTCGCTGCAGTGCCCCGAGGAATGTCTGTCTGTATGTTAATTTGTGTAATTATATGTATCTTAGGTTGCATACATAAGTGCGAATGCTCGGCGAATGTGCAAGCGTTGGGTAAACAGCTGACGTTTATATCCTGGGTGCGGGTGCGTCTGTTGTGGTAGTCACGCTATTGACCTACGTCAATCTATCTTAGGCTGTTACAATGCTGGCCAGAAACGGAAAGAAAAATGTAAATAAGGCGCAACAAAGGAAGCGAATGATATGAACGAATGCGGGATTTGTAGTAAGAATGATTTGAGTGTAAATGTGGATCGAAGATTCTAGCTAGAAGAAAGATAGGGCCAGTTAGGATACGAACGAAATCGCCTAGGAAAAGGTGAATATATATTTATTTATTTATTTATTAGTAAAGGTTCACCAACAGCTTCTGTGTATAACATTTAGGTATAAGTACATTGGTTTTACAGTATTGGACTAACACAGTTGCCAATTACAGGTTAACCAGCATTCACGAAAATAAGTGTTAGCATGTGAGAGATTAAAATTAAAAATTAAAATGAGAAAATGAGTGGCTAAAGAAATGAAATACAATAGTAGACCCTACAATTAAGAGATTAATATATAATAAATTAATTTATTAATTATTCATTTATTATTTATTAATTAATATATACCTACGTATAGATCCTGAGCAATGCTGAGACGATGGTAACAACAGTGATAATTCTGAAAGAAGAGGAAGACCATAGGCATTTGCTTATTAAGGCGCACAAAGCATTAGAGATTGGACATTTCTAGAAGACAATATATCTCGCGAGAGTATATACTATCGAAAAATTGTGCTACGATCCTTCCATACTCCTTCGCCTTGTTCACGGCACGTCAATCAGAATAACAACCCACAAAAAAAATGTGTCTTACATTAATGATAAAATAATCATCAGTAAAGTTCCAAATAAAAACTCTTAAAAAGCCATCACTCATGATTATCGTATTTCACGCCCTTTCCAAACGATACAGAAAGCGTTTAGTCGCGTTCATTCAAGTAGTGACCCTTAGTTGACTCCTATAACGTGCGGTGCGTGGGAGGAAGCTGTACACACTGCGACTTCAAGCTAATAGCTATACATTTCCAATATAACATGGTTTCGCTTTGTATAGGCGTATAATGATGACAGATCCTCATAAAATAAAATAAAATTATAATAATACTTTATTTAAAAAAAAAAAAAAAAAAAAAAACAGTTTTGTTTAGCTGGATTGGTCGCCGGCTCTTTAGTAAATTGATCCCGCTCATTTCGATCCCGCGGGATCAGTTTACTAAATTAATATTTTTATGTCAATTTCTTTAGTAGATTGGTCCCGCTCTTAAAATAAAAAAAAAATGCCGTCGAATTTCAAATTTGAGTAACATCATGTAGAAAAATTTTAGGAAGAATAAAAATAAAATCCCGTTGGCTCCACCGTATTTTTAACATAGTAAGGGATTGAGTAGTATTAGTACAGTAATTGTGCTAGTTACGGGCAGTAACTTTACGAACAGTAGTACCTAGGCTGGCATGAATCCAAGATGGTATTTATAGTAATAAATACCATCTTAATTCTGGGTATTCTGACAGAATTATTGAAATGCATACTACCTTGAGCTCATGCCAGCCTGGTACGTTTTGAGAAAAATAATTGTGTCATATTTATTCAGGTAATGCAAAACCGGTTCCGTTATAAAGAACTGGGACTCCCTTACTTTTGATACTTTAAGTAAGTTAATAGGACAGTACGTTGAAAGTATTCCGTGCTAATTGCTCTATTATTTATATAATTTATTATTTAACAGTAACCTTTCTCAACATTGAGTGTTTGTAGTTCAGTTAATGTTTTATCTTTTTTCTAAAAGCGCAAAACACTTAGACAATGAGACAGTTTATTGTTGTAAAAGTTTGAGCATCTCAAATATCGATTGTTTCGGAAGTTACAGGCGTCTCATTAGGTTAAATTTTGCAGGAAGCGTTAAATCAGACCTTTTAAAATCGATATCTAGATTCTAGACTGAATAGGTCTTGACATATAACCTACCACCTACCATTTATAACCTTAGCTAATAATCCATTTCCAAAACATAAGTAGGTATGATTATAACACCATTACCCAGCAAATAATACAAAATGTCTTTTAAATGAGACCTTAATTTCAGGTCGCGATATTTCAGAACATGAAATCTAGACCGCTATAAATAATACCCACAAATTACATAGTACGACCTCCACCATTTTGATTAAGTATGGCGGAACAGCGAACGCTTAAATTAGCGATGACTGTACAATAAGCTTTATGGAGTGTGAGGTAACAATGATTGAATGGCCAGCGGAATGTGAATGGAGATCTAATAAGCTACGCAAATACTATGTTTAGTTTCGACTTTAAAATCTATTTTCGGAATGATCGTATTTTAAATGTAGAACAGTTCAGTTAAGTAGACTAAGGCTGTGTTTCCACCAGAGATGAGCGGGGATGCGTAGCGAGGGATGTGTGTAAAACAAACCAATAATGTCGCTTCTTTTTCACAGCTTGAGGTATTCTAGCTATGTGATTGGTTAGTTCCACACACATCCCTCGCTACGCATCTTCGCTCATCTCTGGTGGAAACGCAGCCTAATGGAAGGGCTTGTGGCAAAATAATAACAACTGCAAGAGTCAATCGAAGGTTTCTTTTCTTCTTAATCACGTGGTTGGTGCCTACCCTGGTGTCCGAGTTTTTATTCCACCCATGGGCCCCTGACTTGGCTTTCATGCCGTCTAGAAATACCTCTAAGGCATGCTGATTTCCTCACGATGATTTCCTCACCGAAGCAAGTGATATGCACACACATGAATCCGAGGTACGCACCTCGGATTCTTCTTCTTCTCTCGGACTCTTGGGTTCAAAATCGAGACCTATGATTTGGCAGTCCGACAGTCACACCACTTGACTATTACTCTCTGATCGAAGAATAATCCTTGGATGCGTGACCATATTTTATTAGAGACCCGTCCTCGTCTCGAAAGGACCCTTCCACTGTCATTTTTAGTTTTTCAGTCGTGTGGTGTGTCGGTGGAGAAATTCTGACAAGTCGTTCTAGGGGGCGACGTATTACCTAACAGCTGGGTGGTGGAGGTCAGAAACGGAATTCCATGTAAAATACTGGTCTTCAACTTTACCTGGTTAAACTGGAAGTCGACCACGGTATACCTAGTTGGCAAAAGGGTAGGTATGAGCTTTTCAGTAAGGACGTCACTGCATGAGAATCCAAGAATAAAAGAATTCTCTGAGTCAAGTCGTAAAGACACCTGACACAGTAAAGATTATTATTGAGGAAGGCTCGGAGGTTATGGTGCCAAAGAGAATTAAATAGAAAGATAGGAAGGTCGGTACTTATGAAGGAATGTCTCAAGATATTATTACGTAGAATTACGCGAAAAGGGTTGTATGATATCAGTTGAAGAGGATAATCTTCAGTCAGTGATGTCGATAACAACACCTGAATAATTTTACTGATAATTTATTGAAGAGCTTCTGTAAATAGCTATGACATTTATAGGTAACATAAATAAAGAAAGTACTTACCTATAGTTGCACACAGATATTCAGAATTGAAATTGAAATTGTTTAATGAAATAATTGAATTACAAAAATATTTACAAAATGGCCTTAAAAACTATAGGTAAATAGTAATTATAGCGATCTAGGCTAAATAGCATAGATAGGGGAGCTCAGAAGCCTTTTTAGCAAGCATATTCATCACGAAAACTTGATAGCTGAGTAGGTGAAGAGTGATGAGAGAACGCTAAAAATAGGAGCCCTGACTGAGTCTAACATCTATCAAGATTTCGTGGTGAATATAAATCATGTAAGAAGGTATATTTTGATGCAAATCCCCAGAACAGAATGGTATTCTAGTTCTATGAATGACGAAGTCTACCACCCCATCAATATAAAATTTATGTCTGTCAGTGCTATATTAGAAAAGGTGGAACTGTATGTTGTCGTTTGTCATTAAAGATAAACATTACTAACGAAAACTCAATTTTCAGGGAACGTGTTAATACTAATATTACGAATGTACGCTCTAGTTGGCACGTCTACACATGTTTTACGAAAGATTAATTATAATTACGTCAAAGAGGTTACCGCAGACGCAAACAGTTTATAACTACATCCATACAGTAAGTTTACTCCACAGAAATAACCATGAAGCTGTATAGAAATACGTTTGTTTACGTCTGTTATCTGAAGACTATCAAACTATGCAGCCTACGGTTACTGCCAACACCAACGACGCGTTATTATGGAGATTTTAGATTGGAGGAATCAAAATGGAACTGCTGGTTGTAGATACTATTGTTGTGGTATGGAAATAGTGAGGAAGAGTTTTGTTTGCATAGAATTTATGTTATTTGGAGTTTGTCAAGGACTCTAGGAAGGAGGATGGTGAATTCTAAGTGAGTTTAGAGTCGGGGCCAGAATTGCTCTCCGTCTAATTAAGTGCATAAGTATTTTAGGCTCCTCAAACACGGAAAAAAGACAAGAAGATGGTATAATGCAAATTCATCGTTTAAGTTGAGCTGTTCATGGGTAGATTCTGATGAAGCTATTTCATATTACCTACTAACAGTAAAGTTCACCTTCACAATTCTTCATCTTCAAAACCTTAAATACCGCATCTGGATTCCGGGTTTGTGATCACAAGACCGACGAAGCTATAAATAATGTTTCCAGGTAGGTACGATTACAAATAGAATAACGTAAGCATTTAAAGCTTCGTATTTAGAAACAGTCAATCAAACTTTGACGTCAGTCAGATTTGAACTCCATCAAAATTCTTCTCCGATTTCTTCACAAGGTTCAGAAACCAAAAATATGTAATGAATCACGTCCACGTGAATGTTATAAATTATTCGGTTTTCGCGAGGAATGTAAACAATCTATATTTCAATCATCCATCGCTTCATTGGCCTAGATTCCAATGGCAAACTCAGCTGGATCCTGCCTGAGCTCTATATCCCCAGCTGAGGAAAATTTTGATGGGGAATCTCATGAAAGACTTCTTTGATAGATGGTAAAGGGTCCTGCTAAATAGAAAACTTTATTCATTAGTACTGGATATACATTAATTCTTCGGAGACTTAGAGTCATCATCATCTGCCTAGCCTTTTCACAACTATGTTGGGTTCGACTTCCAGTCTGACCGGATGCAGCTGAATATCAGTATTTTACATGGAGCGACTGCCTATCTGACCTTCACAACCCAGTTAGTACTGGGTAATACGATACCTCTTGGTAAGACTGGTTGTCAGGCTTTTGGCCCACTGACTCTTAACGACTGCCAAAGATCTACAAATGACAGCCGAGACCAGCGGCGTCATATGCTTTTCGAGGCAAGGACCCATTCGGAATGTAATGGATGGTGACCCATCCACGGACCAACCTATGCAAACTCGGCTTAAACTGAAGATCGACCCGAGTGGCTGTTATTATTTAGACAAGAGTCTAACCCAAAAGTTCATTAGCCAATCGACTTGCGAATTTTCTTACCTTTCCAATTTTTCTAGAAATACATATTAGTTCTCATTGTTCGAAAGTTCTCATTCAATAAAGAATTTTGTAAGAGCGTTGGGAGTTGAGGAAAACGGAAAAGGAAGATTTTCCAGTAGTTCTAACACCCAGACCCGTTTCTGGAGCACCGGCCGAAAGGCCCCCATACTTCTTAGTAGGAATGTTCTAAACATTTCCATTGTCCTCTACGTTTGTTACTAGCTTGTTTTGGCAACAACACTGCGTATAAATTAACGAGTTATTAAGATTAATTAAACCTAATTGGCTGTAATAGAACATGAGGATCTACTTTAAAACTCCCACCCTACATTAACGCTTTATGCATGATCATCAAGGAAATGATGTGGCATAGGCAAGCATTAAATTTTAAACTTGGAAACTACGAAAAATGGCAGAGAAAGACTTTTTAATTGAGCTCTAGATTTCGGTCATGCTTACTTTCGTTAGAAGTTTTTTCCCAACCGTATTGACTGGGTATCTAATGACTTCCACTAGAATTGAAATTTCAATGAAGAAAAGCCTGAGTTAGTACACCTTCCTACAAAATAGTTCTAACATAACATCGTGCCTGTAATCTTTGAAGGGATAGTTAGACAAAGGTGTTCCTTCCTAGTAGGTAGTACGTACACCAAAATTTCGTCACTTATGTTTACTACAACAGCCCATAACGTCCACTGCTGGACATAAGCCTCGCCCATGATGGGAGGAATTTGCCGTAATCTCCGCGCTTGGCAGGCGGATTGGAGATCGCAGTGATGAAAGACTAACAGAAAACGCTGCTGCCCATTCTCTGGTCTACGAAGGCGCAAGGTGTTCTGCCTCAGATATTAGTCGCCCTTATGTTTAAGTTCCATGTAATAGGGAGCGAGCCTATTGCCATCAACTGGGCAT
The DNA here is from genome assembly GCA_905147715.2 of Xestia xanthographa. Classification (NCBI taxonomy): domain Eukaryota; kingdom Metazoa; phylum Arthropoda; class Insecta; order Lepidoptera; family Noctuidae; genus Xestia; species Xestia xanthographa. Next base: position 22,273,588 of record LR990653.1, on the reverse strand, counting down.
AGATCCAGACTCCATGGCTGCTACTTAGAAAATCTATAAAATGTGTACCTATGGTAGACTTACCCAATGACTCAACTAATTGCGGATATGATATCAAAGATTAGCCATTTTAAAGACTAATGTGCCAATACACCAGCAGAATAATCGGAAATTTTCAGCCCCTGAGACACTTTTCGACTAGACAGTAGCTCTACAAGTAGGTCACGGGGATCTACTTAAATAAATTAAATGTCAGCTTTGCGGGATTCTAGCATTCCTTGAAAAAGCAGCCAACTTAGGTATATAGCTGCATGATTACATTTCTTTTCCCTGTTGCTCAGGTAAACTTCTCTGAATCTAATACAATTTCATTATAAAAGTTTAAATTCAGTGTTACCTACTCTTCCCCGGGATTAAACCCTGAATTTTTAATATTAGTTTACGGTAGTGTGAAAGTAATCTGGGATCTGATTGCGAACTCGTTCAGTAGGACAAATGTTAACCACATTGGGATCTATTTTCACACTCCACCGCTCTCAACTTCGAAATAATAAGCCTGCGTGTTGGATAATTTTCATTCTGAAAATTGTGTATGTAGGTCGATTTTACAAACTTAGGTACCTACCTAAGTAATTAATAACATAACGTCACGGCTGTTTTCGCCGAAGGGATGCCTATTCCTTTTGGAGGTGTATCTAGAAAGAAAAGGAAGAAAAGAAAGAAGAAAAAGAAAATAAAGAGAAGAAAAGAAAGAAAAGAAAAAGAAGGAAGAAAAGAAAGAAAAAAAGAAAAGAGAAAAAAGGAAGAAAAAAAGAAAATAAAAAAAAGAAAGAAAAGAGAGAAAATAAATAAAAGAAAAGAAAGAAAAGAAAAGAAAGAAAGAAAAGAAAAGAAAGAAAAGAAAGAAAAGAAAGAAAAGAAAAAAAAGAAAGAAAAGAAAGAAAAGAAAGAAAAGAAAGAAAAGAAAGAAAAGAAAGAAAAGAAAGAAAAGAAAGAAAAGAAAGAAAATTGTGTTTATTTGGCACACTACTAGATAAAGATACAGATATGGTACACCTAAATTTGTAATAGGGGGCGAGCCTATTGCCATCAATTGGGCTCGAATCCTGACTGTGAGCTGCTACAATTTCTAACAGAAAAACTCAATAACAGTTGGCCCGACCTTTACGTCCTAGGACAATTATATCGCTTGGCTTAGTATATTGTCACCCCAGTCTCCTATAAGGACTAGGCATTAAAAATTCAAGAGTCGCTAGAACTATAAGTTTAAAGTGGCGTACCTACAACGCCGCGCCGCAGGCTTTGCAACCCTGCATGTAATACATTTGTACCTACGTTCTTAAATGGGAAGGTTAGGCACCTTAAAGAGTCTAGGCAACCTATACTTAAATCCTTACCTAGGTAGGTACTATCTGCCTAGTAAACAAAAACACAATAGGTACTTAGTTAGAATTTACGTTACTGGGAAAATATTGGTAAATACGGTTTGTGACGACGATCCTCGTAGCACGTAGCGAAAGACGGAATTGTAGCATTAAATTAAAAAAAAATGTAAATAAGGAACACGTGTAGGAATAGGTACCTACCTAAATTCCATTATTAGGTACCTACATAAATAATGTGACGTAGGCTTATAGTAGTTAGGTACTATTATTAAATAATTTCAGTTAGGTCGGGATAATGTCTAATTAGAATCTAATAGATGCAACTTAATTCTCTTCACGACACTGCCGCCTAAACTTAAATTTAAAAAATATATATATATACCTACTTAAGTACTATAAATACACGTAAGTTCATAGGTATTTACTCATAGTATTTTTTAATGTGCTCTTATTATTGTAACTAAATAACAGTGCAATAGTTTCAAACGAATTATTTATTAAACTCACTAGTTTGAACAAAATAATTAATTAACTTACCCTTTAATAATCCTTATTAATCACTGCTTAAATTACTACTACTTGATTACGAATAATTCTCGAAATATTGTCAATATCGTGGTCGAATCGTTTACAGTTCGATTGTACAAAATGTCAACACATCACTGAAACCACGCGGTTATTATGTTACTCACTCGCCGTACATGCGGATGTTACACTGTGTTCATGTTTCGATCGCCATTTCAGGCAGCTTCATTGATAACTCGCGTCTTACTGAAAAACACGCTGCTTCGAATTACGGAGCTCGGAAGCCGGCTGCACCAATCTGTTGTCTTCGAACTCATAAACAAACTGGCAAACGGAATGAAGCTAGCCGCGGACGGTCCACTATTACACAGTACACTCTCGCTTCAGGAGATGACATGGCCACACGAAAACTTCTACACACAAAACAGAACAAAAAATGAAGAAAGGTTTAATTTATAAGCAAAACAAAAGATCACATGATGGTTTTGTATTGAAGAAACAACGAAAACAACGCTAAGTATGAGCGAGATTAGCGCTAGTGTGACGTAGTAGGTACTAAAGCTTCCGCGTCTGCGTGATGGGGTCGCGTCCTTCAGAGAGGCCAATTTCGACACTATGTCCTTGCAACAGAGTCCATGTGGAGAGGCATTGTCACTGTGTATTGCAGCTTATCAGTACCAGTCACGGAATTGTGAGCTTTACCTCCGCGCGCTTCGGTTCAGTTTTGCATGGCTGTGGTACATAATACTGCAGGCAGACGGTATCACGTGCGTGCAGGGGGGCCAGATGATCGCAGTTTGGTGAACTCACCCACGACCCCTCGGTGTACGGTTCCGAACTAAATACAATTTGAAAATATACTTTGATTTGGTTTGATTTCACTATCCATTAGGTTAGGATCGATTGTTTTTGTGGGAAGGTCAGACTGTCAACTGACAGGCTGCTACTGTACTAGGTATATATATCTGTTCCTTTTAAAAGTCAATTTGATCTTAAATTACATTAAGAGTTTCTAAATATGCCATAAAAACACGGTTTTTTTCTCCCGTAGAGTAAGCCGACCTAGGTACAGTGGCGTAGCGTGAGTGACTGTTGCCCGGGGCGAAGTCATAATTTACCGCCCTTTTGCCGTCGTAAAAATAATTAGATTTTGTTTAGCAAGAAATCTGATAATGTCCAGTATCCTGACCAATACTAGTCTCTTTTCCTTGTTTGCTTTTCTTTGACAATCTTATTTTGTGCTTCCTGTCGATCGTTGCACCAACTTGACAAGAAGTCTTACTTATCTCCGAAGATTTCCATTTATTGAAGTAATCATTTTGTACTGGGCTAGATTCGTGTTCATGTACTTTGGGATTTAGTTTCCACCACTTTTTGAAACCATTAATACTGTTGAATCCAGGTTTATAGCTGGCGTCCCCAAAGGGCAGCAAAAACAGAATAATGATTCCTTATAAGGGGAATATATAGGCCATCCATTCTCTCAGAATCTTTACCATTTGGTAAAGTTTGGAAAAAGTAATCGCGGCTTAGTTTTCTTGTTACACCTTTGGGCCCCTTGGTAGAATCTACAGGCCCTGGCCGAATCACTTTAGCAAACTTACAGTCAAGGTTCTGTTCTGCTTTGTAGCCTCGAGTCACAAGTAGTGAACGAAAGTTATCGGGAATTGAAATAGGCCAAATTCCAATATCTTTGTAACCGCCGATGGATTCATCCTGACTGTCAAGAGTATCATCAATCCCTTCGGAGTTTCCGTCTTCCACCAGCAATTCCGATTGCTCACCAACCAACTACAGCTGGTTTATTGGGTTTTTGACTGAAGTGGCAATAAATAGTATATAGTACTATAGTACTTCTGTATCGCGTTCAAATACAGCTTTTTGAGTAGGTCTAGGTAGTCAATTCAACCTCACCTTCAAGAGTATCATGCCGCCCTTCTAATGGTGGCACACGGGGCGGACCGCCCCTCCGACCCCCCCCCTCGCTAGGCCACTGCTTAGGTAGATAGTAGGTACATTTAGCTACATTTCGATGTTTTTTCACATTTTCCTAGACTGCAACTACACTACACTACACTTTTTCTCCATGAAGGAGTCCCAAGAAAACCACTTATTTCGTCCTAGGAATCAAGCGAACGAAGATTGGCCGTCGTCATTGATACTTGTGACCCGTATACCAACTGGGCAAGCAGAAACTTCTTCTTCATCGTCACACTCTTGGCAGAGTGGTCGTGGTGGTCACATCAGGGGTGGTGGCAAGCTTCACAATCCGTCGCCATTCCTCCCGTATTGTGGCTTTTGTTGTGCATTCGTGGACTGGACCATTGGGTGCAGTTTTGACTTGGTCGGTCCAACGCATTGGTGACCTGCCGCGCGCTCTTGTGCCTTCAAACTTTCCCTGCACTACAAGTCGCTCCACAAATGTGTCTTCTTGACGAGTGATATTGTGTCCAAATAAAGAGAGAATAGAATACGACATTGGACGATGGAAGAAAGACGCTGTTTGATTCGTAGTTCTTGGAGGATTGAGACTTTGGTTCGGAACTGTGTCCCACAGAGTACATTATTATTCTGTGTCCAGAAAGATAGATGTCCTAGAAATGTGGTGCCACTCCACCACACCACATTTCCACCACCATTTCATCACATTTCTAGGGCGTCTATCTTCTTTTTCTCGCTTCAAGCAGAAACCTACCGTTAGAATAATTTAAGATTAAAAGATAAAGGATTGTCCACACTATGCAAGGGAAATTCTGCACTAGGTAGATCTATCTATCTATATATACATATATAATAAAACAGTAAAAAAACTGTGTCTGTACATTGAATATATTTAAAAAAAAAATTGGAAACAGTAATAGAGCACGAATCCAAAAAAAAAGTCTGTTTGTTTGTACACGCTAATCTTCGGAACTACTGGACGGATTTGAATGATTTTTATTTTGTTGTATAGGTATTAAGTCTGGGCAACATATAGGCTATAATTTATCTTGGAAACTTGAACACCTGATGCAGAACCGCAACAGACCAGCTGAACTATAAGAGATACAAAAATGGTACCATAGCAAAACTTGTTCCATGTGATGAGAATTTTCTGCTGAGAGAATAAATTTGAAGATCTGAAACACCTGATGTGGAACTCCAAGAGTCCAGCTACACTAACATATATATAGGAGCAGTGCGATGCGCGTTCGAATACAGACGTGTTGTCATAGTTGTACGCTCGGTGTGCGGCATTAGCTGCTGCCTGTTATTTCGCAATGAGTTTGCAACAACTTATTGTAAACGAACTGTTGGCATTCATACAGAATGCCATCGATACTATGGACGAGGTGAGCATCATGCAGATCTGCAAGTCGAGCTTCAAAGAAGACGACATCAGCGCAGGCAAGAAGCTACTCTTCCAGTCGACTGGGAAGCTTGATCAAATGCCATCTCGGAGGAGAGATGGTACAGAGAGAAGCGTCCAAGACATCATCACCTTTCTAAAGGTGACCGATCCTGACGACGTGCCAACTTTCGTAGCGAAGGAGCTACATAAGTTACCGCCCGTCACTTTCGATCACGTAGATGTCACCAGGCTGCTAAAGGACATTTCGTCGATGAAGTCAAGCCTGGCCGAGATGCAGTGTAAGTTGGAGGGGTCTGAAAATACCATCCATGAACTGCGTGCCAAGATAGTGTTGCTACGCAGTGCTGTTTCGGAAAGTAGGACACATGACGATGCCAACATAAACACGCGTCGTGGTGTGCAAAATGCGTCGGACAGCAGTTTTCCGTCGGCGAAATTGGATTCGTCGTCGACTGCAAACAGCGAGGGCGATGCACCGTGCCCCGTCGCCCCCCGCCCCTCTGCTCCGGCAGAGAATACGTCACGCGTAGCTACGTTGACTCCCAAACCAGCTTACGCCGCAATTGCTGCCTCAAACAATTCAGCTGCAATACAACCTAAGCAGCAGAAAGGGGGAAAGCAGAACCGTCGCTGTGAAACCCTTCTGAGGAATCCGGTACAGCGCTGTCCAGCAAAGCAAGAGTGTGATGAGGACGGCTTCACCTTAGTTCAGAAGAAGAAGAAGAAGCCTACTTGTCGCAATCAATGCGGTACTGGACTGTCAGGACCTAATATGCTGCTGCGTCCAGCGATACCATCGACGTTGCTGTATGTGTCCCGACTGCATCACTCTACGAAGGTTGAGGAGATCGTAGAGTACTTGAAGGTGAAGACCAGCTGGACCTTGAGGGTCGAGAAGTTGGAGCCGCGTCACAACACCAACTTCAAGTCGTTTGTGGTGCGAATTCCGACACAACATCTCGACAGGTTTCTCAAGGAAGAGTTTTGGCCGAAGGGTGTAGACTACCGACGGTTTCGCGGCAGGCTACGTGACACCGCGCAGCGTAACACGACGCCGCCACTTCGTGTGTCATAGTTTAAGGGCAGTGCTACTAACATAGTTTTTAAGTTACCTAACTAACAAAAATTGTTATTAGTATGTATTTTTAGGCTAAGGTATTTATCTATGGGTCTTTGTTACCTGAAATAAATAGTTTATTATTATTATTATTTGTTTTTATATTTTTACATATCTCGGCTTTATGCCGGATTTATAGAATAGTACGGGCCGAAGCCAAGTACTACCCCGGGAAAGTGGTATTATGATGAGATGATGATATGACGGAATTTTGCGATGATGAGTGTCGGTGCCTGGTGAACTGTGTGTGTGCGGTGACTCGAGGTTCTGTGTTTGTGGTGGTGACTACAGATTTATTTTCATTTTGCAAAAACTTTCTGACAATCCTGCATGTATTCAGGATTGCGGCTTTTTGAAGACTTTGGTATGTGTATGGTGGTAAGTCAAGAGTTCTTAAAGACTGATGGAGTTGTTTTGGAATAACTCCTGTTGTTGATACCACAATAGGGACTATTGCGACATTGCTTAGACACCACATTCGGCTGATTTCTATTTTAAGATCTATATATTTTGAAAGTTTTTCGGCTATTGTATTTTGTAGATTGTGGGTGTTTGGTACGGCGATGTCTATAATTTGAGCGGTTTTGTTACGTTTGTCTAATAATGTGATGTCTGGTCTATTGTAGTGAATTGTTTTATCTGTGAAGATTCCTCGGTCGAAGTACAATTTGTGAGTGGCGTTTTCAAGAACAGTTTCAGGCTGGTATTTATAATAAGGTACTGGTGGTGTGGAGATGAAGTTATATTTGATTGCTAATTTTTGATGAATTATGTTCGCTATTTGATCATGCCTGTGCTTATAATCAGTCTGGACTATTGCTTTACACGCACCTGTGATGTGCTGAATGGTTTCCGAAGAACTATTGCATCGCCTACATATGTCTACTGTTTGAGGAACTCTCATTATGTGTTTCTGGTAATTTCGGGTTTCTATGACCTGGTCTTGAATCGCTATCATAAACCCTTCGGTCTCAGGGAACAGTTCTCCACGCTTTAACCATTCGTTCGACGCTAACTTGTCGACGTTAGGTAGATTAAGGTCGTGTCGGTGTCTCCCATGCAGTGACTTTTGAGTCCATTCAGCGATTTTTGTCTGTCGGTCAGTCTGTTGTTCATTACTTTGTGTTGTCCTGTCATACATGTTCAAAGGGGTAAGTTTCTTGTCATTATACGCTATTGCTTTGTGTAGGGTTGAAGTGGAGCTTTTATTGTCAAAGTATGTTCTCAATGTTGTTATTTGTTTGTTATGTAGGTTAGTGATATCTAATTATCTATTATTCCCCTTCCGCCGTCGTTCCTTGGTAGCGTGAGTCTCTGTACACATGACCTAGGATGGTGTCTCCTGTGTTTAGTGAGAGTGGTGTTTATAATCCTTTGTAAGTTTTTGAGGTCGGTCTTGTTCCATTTTATGATGCCAAAGGAGTAGGTGAGTATGGGGATGGCATAGGTGTTAATAGCTTTAATGGTGTTTTTAGCGTTTATCTGAGTGTTAAATATTGTTTTTAACCTATGTTTAAATTGCTTAGTAAGTGTGGTTTTGATTTCCTTGTGCTGAATCTGTTTAGCCTATATATACCCTAGATATTTGTACGTCCCGGTTTCGTCTAAAGAATCTATTGTCGCGCCTGTCTGCATTTGGTATGAATGTGTATATGTTTTACCTGCGCTTATTGAATTAATTTTACATTTATCAATCCCAAACTCCATAGCTATATCTTTTGAGAATTGTTCAGTTACATCCGCTAGTTCATATAAGTCATCAGGGGATGACGCGTACAATTTGATGTCATCTATATAAAGGAGATGGTTTACTTTACAATATTGTTGGTCAGTCAGTATGTCAGTCATTGTATCACTAAATTGGAGTTGGTAACCAGGTATTAATGCATTAAGTTTGTTTGAAAGAGGGTTTAATGCTAGACAGAACCATAGTGGGCTGAGTGAGTCTCCTTGGAATATTCCTCGCTGGATCTTAATGAGTTCTGTTTCGACTGTTCCTGTTGATGTGTTCAGTTGTAACCGTGTCTTCCATTGTTCTACAATAGTACCTAAAAATTTTATAAGTTGTGGATGTATTTTATATATTTTTAAAACTTCGAGTAACCACGAGTGGGGTACTGAATCGTATGCTTTCCTATAGTCAATATACATAGTATGTAAATCTTTTTTAGTACGTTGAACATGTCTATGTATTACTGCGTCTATTGTCAACTGTTCTTTACATCCTTGGCTTAACTTCTTACACCCCTTCTGTTCTTCTGATAATATTTTCTGTGTTTCAAGATGTTTATAGATTATGTGACTAATGCATGATGTCATTATTTTATATATTGTTTGCAGGCAAGTAATTGGCCTATATTTTGCTGGATTTGCTGAGTCGCTATGATCTTTTGGTAGCATATAGGTCTTACCCTCTGTGATATATGTAGGGATCGTTGCGGGGTCTTTTATGAAATTGTTAATATGGTTAAATATGTGAGGGTGTGTGTGTGTAAATTTTTTGTACCAGTAGTTGTGTATATAATCTGAACCAGGCGCTTTCCAATTATGTATTTTTGTTAGGACGTCATGAAAAGTTGCTACCTCAACTTGATCAAAGATCATCGCTTCTGTGTTAGTATGAATGACCTGCTCTGCTTTAATCCATTCTGCTTCAGTGTTATGGCAGACAGGGTTTTCCCAAATCCCAGCCCAAAATTGTTGTAACTCTTCTGTAGTTGGAAATGCTGTATGTGTACTGTTATTAGATGTTGTTTCATTTGTTGTTGATTTCCTTAGGGATCGATAAAATTGTTTTTCGTTATTCCTAAACTGGTTATTTTGTGTTTTACGAAGAGTGCATTTAGTGTATCGATTTAGTCTACTTTTTACTACTGTTAATTTCTGTTTTAGAGTATCTAGGAAATGTTCCAGTTGTGTGTTAGGTTGTTCGTGTAAAGTATGTATTCTGTAGTCTTTTAATATTATCTCAACTGCTTTGATTAGTTTTCTGCTTCTAACGCCTTGAATATACTGAGTTAATCTTCCAATTTTGGCCCTAATAGATTCTATTTTGTTTTCTAGTCTTTTTTGCCATTTAGGTTTGTGGGCTTGTTGAGGTCTACTATCTACTACTATCTACAGGAGGCGCGAGAGTAATTTTACTACCGTTGGCCTTTGCAGCTGTCCATGCTGCGCAGTATATTACTGTCTGGAGATGATTGAAATCTGTGTCACTGGTAACTTGTTCTGGCAAAATTACTTTGTTTATGTAACTAACTATATTCGCTAACTTTTTTGATGACTTTTGCTTCGGTATGTAACTCCTTTCTGTAGGGTGGGTGTCTTTGTAGTACTGTAGTGTTTGTGAGAATATTTCATGATTTCTAATTGGGCTTGTGTGTTGTGTATTAAGATGTATAGGGTGTTCTTGTCCTAAGTTATTAGTGTTACCGTCATCTATTCCTACTCCGATATTCTCTGTTTCTGATGGCCCTATATTTTCTATATCTATATTAAGTGTTTCTGTATCTGTGTCTATATGTATATTTCCTACGTCTATATTTGACATTATAATATCAACTTGCCTTTGGAGAGACTCTGTTTCACATAATTCATTTTCTACAAATGATTTTAATATCTGTAGCCTTGATTCTGGTATCATGCTATTATTAACTATAACTCTTTTTTGGTCCGAAATGCGTTGTTCTGATAAGTGTGATAAATGGGGGCAACATTCTATGAATTTTTCTTTCAAATTTTTTCGCCAAACTGTCATATCCGTCTCCATTTTTGTTACCCTAAAATAACATTTCATGAGTGTTTCATTGAGTTCGTTGGACCATTTCATCCTACGTTTAGGTTCTGATTGTGAGTGCGGTTGTGAGTCTGTTTGAGATGAAGGAATCTCCGGTGGAAAATGTAATTCTAAGTCATTGTTGTGAGTTCTTAAATGTTTGCTTACTTCAAGCTTAATTGTATCGAGTGTGGTGGAAGGTAGTAACTTCTTGGAAACTATTGCTCTTCTTTGATCTCCAATTCTTTGCTTGGATACTTTCATATTTGGGAATTTTTCTATAAATTGATGATGTAGTGATGTTAGATATGCTTTCGTGTCAGATTTAAAGTTTGTGATGATAAGGTAGTTACGCCAAATGAATTCATTCATTTCTTTACTCCATTTTTTTCGCGTAGTAGTGACAGCAGTGGGTGAAGGATTATTGACTAAATTAGCCTCCGACACAACTTCTACTGTCATTGGTGATAATATTGATGATGATCTTGATGAACGTGATAAGTATGAAGGTGGTGATGATGCAATTGATGAGAAGATGGATTTTGGTGATGACGATGAAGAAACCGGCGATGTTTCATCATCTGCAGCAGGCATATTTGCCTGAATATTTTTTTTTGTTTTCGACCTTGTTAACATATTGTTCCCACGAGTAGCTAGGGACTAACAAAGTCGGCCACAGCAGAGCCCTGCGTTCACTGTGGTAAGGGTAAATAAAACTGGAGGTCCCCTATTATCCAGAGTTGGCACACTAGCGACTAACCTCTCCCCTAGCCATGCAGCCCTCGGCATGTGCGACCTTGGCTTGGATTGTATCTCTCTTAGTCTGGCCCCTCACCCTAGACCTATCTCGGCAAAGTAAACCCTACCGGAACAGACCTAGGGCTCATCGGAGCACGCAAGCCCCACCACGTCGTCAACGTAGAGATACAGCGGTGGGGTTATTATTATTATTATTATAGGAATGACGTTTTAGCAAAAGTTGTTCAATCTGATGACCACTCTCTGTTGAATCTGGAACACCTGTTGTGGAACTCCAAGAGCCCAGCTACACCATAACACATATAGGAATGACGTCTTAGCGAAAGTTGTTCGGTCTGATGGGCATTTCCTGTTGACTCATAAAAATCGAAGATCAGAAACATCTGATGTGGAAATCAAAGCTATCAATAATTTCAATGTATAATTATAAAATAACATAAGCTGGTAGTACCTCCACGTGGTGAAGGTGGTAACAGTTTAGGACTGATTTTCGATGACGATGGTATATCATAGAAAATTTGGCTCTACTGGTCAAAACTCCCTTTTATTATTTTATGTTATCGAATAAATATGCCTTCCGGCCTAAGTTATTTTAGTATTTAATCTCTTTTTCCATTTATCTTCGTGACACGGTAGCCTACCCGGTAACGCAGCGGAGCAGTCACTCAGATTTTAATAAAACTATAACCATGCCTAGAAAGAGGTCAAATCTTTTCTAATGTTCCAAAGAAGCTAAAAGATTGAGGATCATAAGATCCCAAGAATCTACCGAAGAGCGTCAGGAGAGACTTGATGCTGTTCGAGAACCTGATGTTCTCGAACAGCATCAAGTCTGTCATCAAGTTTGAACCCACTCCGTGGAAACCTCTTCGGATCCCGAAGCACGCCTGCGTTCTCAGCGTATTTACGCATCTACATCCAGGTCTCTAGAGACCTGTGAAGAATATGATGCGCGACTGACCGCTGATCTTGAGCTGTCTCGCGAGTCGGAGACGTTCACGGATAGAGAATTGCGCTTCGACATCAGACGTATCAGATCTTCGATTTTGACGACCCCGTTGTCGCTGGCATACGCAACAGGATCCGCGTACGAAGTCGCGGGCAGAAGCTATGTTGTCATGTGGTTATACCTAATAAACCGCTTTATGAAATGTCACTCGGATTAATTCAAACAGTTTTTAATAATTATTTAATTTAATGACACAGAAAACATCAAATAGATAATAATTGTACACAAAAATGACACTTTAAAATAGGTATGTATATAAATCGCAATTTGGTCAAGGGTAAATCTCAATATTTTTATTAATACAATATAAAATATTATTATATAATAAATATTTAAGCCGATCACAATAATTACAAAAAGTTTTCGTTCGAATTTTATGCGCCATTTTTAATTATGCGCTTTGACGAATTTGATTAAATATAACTAGAATTGGTTTTGATACTAAATACTTATTCATTATGGAAAGACTTTTAATTAAATGTAGATTTAATAACTAGACTAAAAACAAAGGTGGGATTATCGAGCATATCGGGAAATCTCTCGTTTGCAAACTTTTCTCTCTTTTTTAAAATATATTATCTGTTACTGTTTTAAGCTTTCACGATTCAATTATATTGTCACGTACGGGATATCGGGAGCTCAAAACTATTAACAATCACGGAAGATATCCCGTAAGTGACAATCAAGTTTATATTATCTGTTTCGGAAACTAGGTTTGAATAGCAACCTTAGTGCTTGTAATGCATTCGGGAGCTTTTCACAGGGGTTTTTCTTTAGTTTTACTTCGACTTAACTTCTAAGAATACGATTTCGGATTCTATGGCCCAGCGCACACCGTTGGAGGCGCAGCGGACCGCATTTGAAGACAACAATTTAATATAAACCTTAACTACGTTGATATACGGTCGCGCGCAAGTTCTTGTAGTAGCTTGAGGGCGCTCCGAGTACCGCGTGCGAATTTATTCTTATATTGACCGTATATCAAGGTTTATATTAAATTGTTGTCTTCAAATGCGCTCCGCTGAGCCTCCAGCGGTGTGCGCTGGGCCTATGGGTTGTTTCTAGGGGACTGAGGCATGGGTGGAGATCACTATTTCAATATACAGACTTAAAAATAGACAAAAACATTCGTGATCAAGTATACTTATAATAGAACGTAAGGTGTGTTTGAACTCAACGAAATTCAGGCAAATTCTATTCGTACACCTACTAGCCTAGACAAAGTGACTTTCTGTCAGCTAACACTTTTATCAGCGTAAGATGAAAAAAAAGTAAAAAAATCATTGGATGGACATAAGCTACTGCAAAGCTTTGGTCAATTGAACCCTGTTTATAAGCTTTTATTTTTAATTTGCCTTGTTAGTTAGCACGTATTGGTCAAATCTAGGGTGGATGGGTGGATGACACACCAGTCAATGAGAGGTTTTCTTTTTGAGGCATTAAAAAAAAAACTTAGTTTTCAAGAACTCTATAGATGGCGTTGAACTTACTATGATAGTTGGTGCCAAAGCCCAAACGCTTGGAAAAAAAAAACATTGTGTCACGTCACATACTCTCGTTGACTGACACTTTCATTTTCCTAACCTTCCGAATATAACCTAGTTTTCTCGCACTTTGTTAAAATCAGGTTTTTTAGGTTCCGTTCCTTGCATTATCATACTAACTCCTAGCGCCATCTATCCAGCGAATAGGGAAGAGCTAAAAAGAAAATCCCTCATTGAGATACTTTTTAAGAGCTGTCAAAACGCGGTTCTCTCATAGATTTTGTATGGCAATAGCTAACTTCGACGTCACTGTTTTTTCAACTCAATGACTCAACTATTTATTGATTTTAAAGCAACTAAAAATCGAATTTGGCAATTAATTGAAAATAAATCGGATTTTCAGGCCCAACATAAAGTGTTTTTTTTTTAGAGATTGGTGTCTTGGAATTATTGTTTTATGGTGATATCTACCCTATCTCAAGCCAGTTCCTCCGGACCGATTGAGCCGAAATTTTGCAAATATCTTTGGTTCTGGTGACAATACATTTTTATAACAGACATGACTTTTGATCCTGCAGCCAGGACTGCTTCCTCACGAGAGAACACCTCAAAGGTTAAGGGCCTATACTACCTCAAATGGCTTAGCATGATCCTTTGTTACGCCTAAAATACTGCAGCATTAATTTTGAAATAAATATATGATAAAGTTGAGGATTAATGTTAGGTTCTATGTTTGGCAAAAACACGATTTAATAAAAATTTCTCGATAGAAAAAAATCCCAAAGTTACCTCCAAAACGAACAATAAACCGCTGGTATTCAAAAAGTACTTCAAATTAGATCATGAAACTTTGCATACTAACTGAACTAACTATAAAGCAGGTCTTATGTTTTTTATTTTTTTCAAAAGACGAAAATTTGATTTTATAAAGAATAAAAACCCTTCATTTCGCACTATTCAGCCGCAGTGACTGACGTAACAACCGCTTTGTAGTGCAAGCAGATTAGAACGTTATTCTAACAGTATAGTATTACAAACGAAGTTTGAACCACCACAAATAGAATTGCTAATTTGAGGTAGTATAGGCTCATAATAGCACGGACATGAAACTTTGTATACCTACGTCCTACGTGTTCAATTTTGTTGGATACCTACCTATTTTTTTTTCTCTCATTCTAGAGGAATGTCGTTGTAGAAAAACAAAACGGTTCGCTAGCGATTGCCACTTATCTATGCCTTCTGCTCTATGTCCGTCTAGTTTAAACACACCTTAACGATAATATTCACTTACTATCTAAATATTATTCAAATGTAAAAGTGTATAACAATTCATTCAGATTTTATTTACTTCAATAAACTAGGGTTAATTCATGAATATCAAATATCATAAGATTTTCCCAAATACATCAGCAGATAAAAACCCAGTGGGTATATTTTGTATAATTATTTTGTGCTACTAAAATATCACACTTGTGCAACACAGTCAACAACAAAAACAAGCTACTTAATAACAATGAGCTTCTAGTACACAATGACTCATCATCTGCCTAGCCTTTTCCCAACTATGTTGGGGTCGGCTTCCAGTCTAACCGAATGCAGCTGAATACCAGTATTTTACATGGAGTGACTGCATATCTGACCTCCACAACCCAGTTAGTACTGGGTAATACGATACCCCTTGGTAAGACTGGTTGTCAGACTTTTTGCCACAGACTTCTACAAATGACAGCCGGGACCAACCGCTTCAAAATCAAAATCAATCAAAATCAAAGCATTTATTTCAAGTAGGCCAGTTACAGGCACTTTTGAATTGTCGAAACAAATATGAAAATTAAATGTAGCTACAGTTCCAGTCACAACACATAAAAACTGTGAAAGTACTGTAGTTGCCCATTCCCTAGCGTAGATCTCTATGGAGAAGAATGGGCAAGAAACTCCATGGACACTCTTTTAAATCAGAATATTTTTACAAAATCTTGGTTACATCATTCATGTTGAGATGGTACATTATGTGAGAACAATGTAGCAAGGTGTGCACGTTAAAGGTGTCCATAGTAAAAACAAAAACAATTCAAAAATAAAATTATTAAATTCAAATAAGCAATAATTATAATAAATATAATTAACGTGCTTTCCGAGGCACGGAGGAAACTCGGTATATAATGGGTTGTCACCCATCCACAGACCAACCTAGGCAAGCACAGCTTAACCTAAAGATCGACCCGAGCGGCTGTTTTTATTTAGCCACGAGCTCCTCTAGTACACAATGCTTTATCATAAGTTTAATCTGCACCAAGGCCGAACTTGAAATCAGTTTGGCACCTGAGTTCACTGACGTTCGACCACTTTTCAACCTTATTACTTACGGGATAAGGGTGCAAACTGGCAGACCGTCAGTGAACTCGGTAGTACCTACGTCCACCATTTAGCCACGGTTCAGTCCAGGTTTCACCAAAAATCGTAATCCTGACCTGAAACCAGACCATCTGCGGACACACAACACTAACAATATTTCAATAAGTATTTGTATACAGGGTCCTTGTATTATAAAATACTAGCTACCTTCCTCATAAATCACTCTCTGAAAACTGCATTAAAATTCCTTGCGTAGTTAAAAACAAATCTAAGCGTACTTAAACAGCGGGAGCGACTTTGTTTTATACTAACTTCCTATGTTATTGTTGCAGGATCATGCAATCATTGTGTACTAGATAACAATAACTTAAGTTTAACTCTCTTCAACTTCCATGTGACTAGGATTATGTACCCTGCACTTATCATAAGGAACAATGGCAATAATGAGATGGACTTAAGGTTTATTATTATTCGACACTTTTATCGAATATTGCGCGCTTATTCAGCGCATAATTATAAGCAATATTCGGTAATGGTCAAACTATTATTTATTTGCCACAATGCAAAGGTACCTAAGTACAGTTTTGAGCTCCGTGACATTTCGAATTCAGAAAGAGCACAACGACTAAAACTGGACAGAATATTAGTAATAATGTTTCATTGAAACTTTGATAATCCCTGCAGACATTATTTTCAGACCATTTCTGAAGACAGACACTTTTTCAATTTAGGTAAATCGGAAATATATTTAATCGAAATCGGAATGTATAAAGCCAGAAAATTATTGTTAAGGGCAGATCATAAGTTAAAATACAATAAAAAATATTTAAACATATCGAAAAAGCAACTAATTGGCAAGGACTTTTATAAAACCTTAAAGATAAATTACACGAGGATGGAATGTAAAACAAATACTTAGTTCCATGAACTAGAAAACAAAAATCAGTCTCATTAACCATAGACCCTTTTTGAATTAATAATTTTGATTCCAAGTATGAAAAAACCTTTATGAAGTTTTCAAAATATTTAAAAAAAGTGTATAGTAAATACTTTTTAGTTCCAAGGTAAGACAGTAGACTAGTATAATGTATAAGTAAAAAATCACAGACCATAGTACTTTAGCATGAACAAAACTTCTTGTCTTTATTTGCCTGTAGTTTTTGAAGAGATTGGCGGCGACGTCCTGATGCGCAGAGCATCGCGTATTCTACTGAAGACTCCATCCTGAAATGTTTTTTTAATTTTATTATTAAAGGTAGCCTAAGGTTGAATTTTTGTAGGAATATGACGCCTAATTCAAGGACTTGTTGACCTAGATAGCACACAGTTCATAAAACGACGGTGTTTTAGGAATATAATTTGTATAAGTAATCTACTCAGGATTGTTTTAGGTGCATACTTCTAGAATGGAGTAGAACGATTTTAATCCCCGATGGCGCAACAGAGGCGTCTCTAGCCCATTTAATGCCCGTGTGCAAACATTACCCAAGCGCCCCTTAGTAAGCGCGAGGTCAAAATGGACCTTTGCTCGCTCTATACCTTTAACGCAGTGTGCCTAAGTCGCGTTATGCCTAAACATCATTTCAAATAAGCGTTTGGTCTATATCTTACATAGCCCATTTCGCGATAAGACTATGTCGCTATTGGACTATATCTCACATTGGCTATTTCGCGATACGACTATGTCGCTTTTGGTCAATATCTCACATTGGCTATTTTGCTATTTTTATTTTGGGTACAAAGTACCTACAAGTAACCACAAACTGTCAAATTTCCCCACTAGATAATAAACTCTATTGTTTGGAAAGGATTTTTCGGTTTTGGATACCATGATGAACACAAATCACGAAAAATCCTTTCCAAACATCCTGTATAATTCTAAATACAGTCAACAACAGTTTTTAGAATTATAGACTGTATTTAGAATTATACAGAATGTTCTGGTGTTTACCCTAACAAGCCAAAACCTTTCCTATGATAACATGTATAATAAAATATTATGTCATACCTATTCATGATGCGGTCAAGTAAAATCTCAATGGCACGGTCAACATTCTGTCCCGATTTGGCACTGGTCTCTAAATATGGAAGGTTGTAGTTTTTGGCAAATTCCCGGGCACGATTCTGGTTAACCAGTCTCTTCTCTTGTAAATCACATTTGTGACCGCATAGCACTATGTCTGGGTCCTCGGACAGGCTGTGAGTCTGAAATTTAATAGTGAATAATTTAATTTTTAATTTCATTGCTTGTATTAATATATTCATTGTTTCTCAACAGTGTTCTCTAAGGTGTAATCTTAGGTTGTTAGAGAATTTTTAGTGCATGTTTATATCAGGTGAAAAAATCTATGGATTCTCATCTAATTCGAATGTGATACGAATTTCGAATGTAATGTAATGTGGAAGTGCTACAAAACCATTGTGAAAGAAAATAAATACAAACTTATTTAATTCCTATAATCATTTTGTAACTTAGATTGTATAAGTACATTTTAAATATATTCCTATATGAAAACAAAATAAATAAAAACATTTAAAAATATAAAACTTACTATTATTCAATAGAAATAGATTCCTTCTCAAGATAACTTGATTCTCATAGAAGAGCAACAAATTCGTGATTACCTTTAATTGCTCAATCCAATTCCTAACTTCAAGGAAAGACGCCTCATTGGTGAGATCAAACAGCAAAAGAAATCCCATAGCATCTCGGTAGAAGGCCGTTGTCAAGCTACGGAATCTGTAAAGGATAGGATTACATAGAATAAGTATTGAAATATGGAAATGGCAATCAAGAGTTAGATTTAAAAAGTAAACAAAATTTTTATTTAATTTAGGTACTAAGTTAAACAAACTTGTTTATTACCGTTCTTGTCCAGCAGTATCCCATAGTTGTAAGTGTACACGGTGCTGCCTCCCATTTTGTTGGTAGAGCTGAATGTATAAAAATAATGAAATAATATACAATAGTAATAAAACAAGGTAGGTACATAGGTATATACTTACGGACAGGATTTTACTAATCAAATCAAGCACATAATTAAAATACACTTGAAATAGCTCCCATCGTTAATTAATTTTATCAGTACCAATCAATTGAGATAAACTAGGTAACTGAATGTGATAAAATATTAAATGTTCGATTAGGAACTTACCACACTTTTCTCTCTGAAATCTATACCAACTGTTGAAATGAATTGTGTGTGGAAAACCCCATCAGTATACTTGTACAGGAAGCTTGTTTTTCCGACGCCTGAGTCCCCAACACAGAGAAGTTTAATGAGATAATCGTAGTCCATATTGATAATGGGAGTGCAACAGTGGAATTCCAGAATAGTTGCATCAGTATACCACCTCCCATAAGCCGCCTACCGGTACTTGAAGACTTATTGGCACAAAATACAGTTTTATTAATAATACTGATCCATTGTGTACGTTTAATTAATAGACACGACGTGAATTTATTACAACAAATAGAAAAAAAACATCAACAATCGATCGCTTCCATTAAATGCCACTGTCAAAATGTCAAATTGACATCTGTGATCTGCCCTTATCAGATAACAGGCGGGGCCAGTTTCCGATTGTATTTATAAATTACATTTTACTGTTATATTATTTCATGAATGTTACTTTTAATTTATTAAAATAAATAAATGATTTCATGTCTACATAATAAACTAAATAAATAGTTTCATTTCATAAACGCCTTCACAGAATTATTTATTAAACGACTGCACATCGAATAGCAATAAAGGTTTTGGTTGGCAACATTATGCAATCAGCTGTGTAGGTTTATTTACCAAAAATCAGTCAACAAATCAAAAGTCAAAGAGTCGAAGTAAATTTCACAATTAATTTGAGAGATATTTCGAGGATTATGAGAGAAAACTACTATTAAAACATAAAACCATGGCCAGCAATCAAACTGTGAAGGTGACTGATCCAATAGTCAAGGTTGAGTACTGGTATGTAGGTAATCATCTCATTTTGAATTTATGAACGTAAGTTGCACACTGCAAGTCTGGGTATCGAACTGTTTAAAACATGAATGTTTTTTTTTTCAAAAGCCTTCGGGTTTACATTATGACACAGAGTACATTATTATTAACTGGTCATTATGAGCTCACTCAAGCCGTAGAATAAAATGTGCGGTCTTATTTATATTAATAAATAGGTTAGTTTACGTAAATGTAATGCACTGCGGTTGT
The DNA here is from genome assembly GCA_905147715.2 of Xestia xanthographa. Classification (NCBI taxonomy): domain Eukaryota; kingdom Metazoa; phylum Arthropoda; class Insecta; order Lepidoptera; family Noctuidae; genus Xestia; species Xestia xanthographa. The sequence continues at coordinate 22,253,637 of LR990653.1, read as the reverse complement.
GCACACAATAGAGTGCCAGTTTATCTTCCTTGAGGAAGGTCTCAATATGATGAGTCGGAACTCTCCGCACGAACGACTTTAAATTCGTGTTGTGGCGCGACTCCAACTTCTCGACCCTCAACGTCCAGCTGGTCTTCGTGGTCTTTATAAATGTATCTTCAAGATGGCATTTAGAGAGTAATAAAATTATACTTACGTCCGTCCTGGCCTATTTTAAAAAGAGACAAACTGGACGTAAGTGGAAATTACAGCATGGCACTTGCTTGAAGTAGGTTATATTAAAAGGTAACAATTTTCTTTATTTTGCAGTGGTGTTTGTGACTATGGCGGCCACTGCTTGGCACTTGGACAAACTATTAAGAAGATTACTCCTAATGCAACAGTGAATTGTGCTCGTGGAAGGCAAGGTACTAAGTACTTTTAAATCATTTGTATAAATTTATATTTACTAACACTGCAGATGCTAACATTCTTGATGCTAATACCGCTTGTATATTAGCTATGTTGTTATATGTAAAATGTCATACCATCATATCGTATGGGATCCCCTTCTTCTTCAAATGAAAAAACACAAAGCCATTGCTCCACTTATAATTTTCAAAACATATACATCAAAATAAAGTTACTACAAATAAAATCAACATTTAAATTCCTCTCTAAAACCCGTCTACATTATTTCTCTTACTATATCAGACTGTCACTGTATCATTTTTATTCAAACGCTCTACCTCATAATATTTTTCTTTTTTCAACGACCATAGACATTAAAACTGCCAGTAAATCAAAGACATAAAATTCTATTAACCCAATATTACAACATCCCCTCTGAATTTTATGTTTATTACAATTATAATAACATCTCATAGATAACTCCCATCAACTCATTTAAAACCCAACTTAACTAATTCATCCAACCTATCTAAATAAAACAAACAAACTTTTGAATTAACTAATCTAAACACCTTACATAACTAACTTAAACATTAAAATTTCAAATTAATTTTCAAACAACCTTAAATCCTAATAAACCTACATAACTCATCACATTACAGAATGTCCTTCATGTATCACTCACTATACACTGTCTCAATCTCAAAAACTTTGTCCTGTCTAGTGGTTTAGTTAATATATCTGCCAAATTATTTTTAGTCGAACAATAATGAATTTCCAACAAATTCTTATCTATTTTTTCCTTAATGAAATGATATTTAACGTCAATATGTTTGCTTCTTCTATTCAAAATTCCATTTTTAATCAATACTATAGCTGATTGATTATCAACAAACAACTGTGTTTTTGGTAATTTATTTGTCAACTCGTAGATCAAACTCTGAATGTATAATAGGTCTTTTATACATTCGGCTGCAGAAATATATTCAGCCTCAGTACTGGAAAGAGCAGTGACTGACTGTTTACGTGAACACCAATGAATTGGACCACCACCATAAAATATTACAAAGCCAGTCGTACTTTTCCTAGTATCAGGATCACCTGCAAAGTCTGCATCACAATACGCTTTTAAAGTTAAATCATTACCACGAACATACTGTATACCACTGCTGACTGTATTTTTAATATATCTAAAAAGGTTCTTAATATTTGCAAAATCATTCAAGTTAGGATGTTCTTGATGTCTACTACAATAACCAACATGAAAAGCCAGATCCAATCTTGTTTTATTAACCAAATACAACAATGAACCAATCAATTGTCTATATCGATGCACATCATCAACTCCCATTTTCCCCTCTTGATGTGTATCAACTAAAATATCTGGATGACTACTATCTTTTAAGTTTTCATATTTAAACTTTTCTAAAATTTGATTTATATAACTTTCCTGATAAATCTTAATAAAATTTCGTTCTACTTTAACATCAAACCCTATAAACTTTTCAGTCTTATCAAATTTCCGCATTTCAAACTCTTTTTCTAATTTATTAATAATTTTATTAATAAATTACTAGTTTTATTTTATTTTTTTTTATTTAAATCAAACTCATTTTCACCAATTAAAATACCATCATCTACATAAATAGCCAAATATATTTCTTTATCTTTATTTACAAACACACATGGATCTGATTTTAATTGTAAAAAACCCAATTTTTTCAAAAACTCCGTTAATCTCTTGTTCCACATAAGTGGTGCTTGTTTCAATCCATACAAACTCTTCCTTAATTTACATACTTTATTCTCTTTGTCTTTTATATCATATCCTAAAGGTACTTCCATAAAAATTTCTTCATCTAATTCTCCATATAAAAATGCTGTCTTTACATCAAATTGCTTAATTTTAAAACCTTTTTGAGCTGTAAGCGCCAACAACAATCTAACACTAGTAGTATTAACCACTGGACTATATGTCTCCTTATAATCAATATTGTATTTTTGTAGAAAACATCTTGCCACTAATCTAGCCTTATATCTTCCACCAGGCTTTATAGTAAATATCCATTTACTCGAAATTATTTTCCTATTTTTTGCTTCACACTTGTTAACAATTTCCCAAGTTTTGTTTCTCTCTAAGGAATCTTTTTCCTCATCCATTGCTCTTTTCCATAAATCTTTATCAAAACTATTAAAAACATCTGTATAAGTTAAAAACGAAGTCTCCAAATCATAATCTTTCAACCAAAATGGCAATTTCCTTTCTCTTTTCGGTAAAATCCGCAATCCATCATTAATAACTGGTTCAATTGCATCCTCAAACTCATCACTAATTACAACTCCTGTATCATCTGTAACTTCCCCTCTCAAACTATTATTTTCTTCAACACCAACTCCAATGTCTTCAACGCTATCTTCAAAATTCTCATTATCTTCAACACCAACTCCTCTAAGTTCAACATCTTCATCACTAACTTCAACTTCAACATCTTCAATACTGCCTTCAAAAATCTCAGCATCTTCATCACTAACTTCAGCTCTATTTTCTAAAACTTCTTCATCACCAACAACTCCATCACCACTTTCACTACGAAAACCATTACCACCTTCACCACGAAAACTATTATCACCTTCACCACAAAAACTATCACCACGAATATCAACACTAACCTGTTTAAATAAATTTTCTAAATCACATTGTTTCACACTACAATTACACATTTTCAAATAATCTGCAACGTCACTCTTATTATTATTAAACACCACATCTCTTGAATAAACAATTCTAAAACTCGAAGGATCCCATATCTTATAACCATTGTTAGTATACCCTACTAAAAGCCCTTTGCGTCAAGTTTATGTAACTGAAAATTATTTTTATAATATATTAAAGATCCAAAAATGTTTAAATGTTTTAAATTAGGTATCCTATTAAACCACATTTCAGCTGGTGTTTTAACATTTAATTTATTTGCACACCTGTTCAATAAATAAGCAGAAGTTAAAACGGCTTCACCCCATAATTCATGTGGTAGCTGCATATCAAAAAGCAATGCTCTTGTTCGTTCCATTAATGACCTGTTTAATCGTTCAGCTGTACCATTTAGCTGTGGAGTATAGGGAATAGTGTAATCAATATTAATACCTTTGTTATTACAGTACATTTTAAATTGTTTGCTAGTATATTCACCCCCATTATCGCATCTGAATGTTTTAACCGTTGTTTCAAAATGATTTTCCACCAAATTAATATAATTAATTATTTTTGAAAACGCTTCGTTTTTATTTTTGATTAGAAAAACTTTAACAAAATGAGTGTAATCATCCAAAAACGTGATAAAATATTTGTAACCATCCCATGTTTCCGTTTCAATAGGACCACAAATATCACTATGAATAATTTCAAGTGGCTTACTAGCTCTCTGTCTATTTGTTTTAAAAGGTTTTCTACATAATTTTGATTGTGTGCAGACTTCACAGATGTCAATCTCCTTTACCAGGCCTCTATCTATACCTCGAACAAGATCTTTTGTCCTGTTAATAGGTACATGACCTAATGCACGATGCCAGAAATGAGCATTTATATGAAAGATGTTCACTGACCTTGAAAGTACGACTGGCTTTGCATTAATGTTCAAATAATACAGACCATCTTGCTTCAGTCCACCAACCTCTATGCATTCAGAGTCCTCCCTTTCGATTTGACAACTCGTTCTGAAAAATTTTAACAAATAATTATCATCAGCTAATCTAGATACAGATATTAAGTTCTTTTTGAGTTGGGGAACACATAATACATCTTTAAAAACAATATTTTTAGTGTAAATGTTGCCCATTATGTTGACATGATGAATATTGCCGTCTGCAGTCATGATTTTATAATCAATCTTCTTCTTATCTTTAAGGTAACTTTCTGATGTAACAATATGACTGCTGGTACCTGAATCTATTATGAATTCAATCTCTGCTTCTGTTGTATTAGTTGTATAGAAGTTACTTACATTTTGTTTTAGGCAGAACCTTGTATAATGTGAGTTTTCCTTACAATTCACGCAGTTAAATTTTAAATTACAATCTGCATGTCTGTGTCCACTCTTCATGCATTTATAGCATTGAGCTATGTTGTTGTATGCTTTACCGTCACCATTTAATGTTCTGCAGAATCTTGCAATGTGTCCTTTCTTTCCACATTTGAAGCAACTCCTTACATGAAAACTGTTTTCTATTTGTTTGACAGTGTCATTCTCAACAGATGTTGTCGGTTTTGAAACTTCATGTCTATCTGTATTTTCTTGTCTCATCTTTATTTCTAAATTAAGCCTTGATATTAAATTAATTAAAGTTTTATCTTCTAATGATGTTGATTCCCAAGCTGTTCTAAAATGAATATATTTTTCCGGTAGATTTGAAAGTATTTTGGTTATGATTTGCTTGTCATCAAAATTGTATCCTAAACCTCTTATCCTCGTTGCTTTATTTTCAATTTCTGCTATGTCTGTCATTAAATCTTTATTTTCAAATTTATATTTATAATAATCTTCTAATAAGCGAGAAATTTGAGTATCCTTATGTCCAAGAAATAATGTGTCAAATTTTTCTATAATTTCCTTGGAAGTTTTGCAATTTATTGCGTAAACCATATACTTATCACTAATTGCACATATTATTAGCAATTTTGCTTTGGCATCTCTTTTAATAAAATCATTCTTTAAATTTTCATTATCTTCCAAAACAGATTCCAGCTCTCTTGCCGTCAAAAATAACATTAATTTTTGTTTCCATAGAACATACTCAGACTCGTTTGTCAGTTTTGACAATTTATGATCGTCAGACATTTTTTCCAAAAAAATTTATTTCCAATAATTTTAACTTGAACTCCAAAATATTTTTCAGGCTCTTACTTCCTCGACCTCCTCACAATATCAGTTCAATTGGCAACCCATAATCTTTTAAAACCTGAAGGGTTCTGGGCCCATAACCTGTTGTTATATGTAAAATGTCATACCATCATATCGTATGGGATCCCCTTCTTCTTCAAATGAAAAAACACAAAGCCATTGCTCCACTTATAATTTTCAAAACATATACATCAAAATAAAGTTACTACAAATAAAATCAACATTTAAATTCCTCTCTAAAACCCGTCTACATTATTTCTCTTACTATATCAGACTGTCACTGTATCATTTTTATTCAAACGCTCTACCTCATAATATTTTTCTTTTTTCAACGACCATAGACATTAAAACTGCCAGTAAATCAAAGACATAAAATTCTATTAACCCAATATTACAACAAGCTATGCTCAATTTGCTAGTGATGTGTCATGTGCATGATGATACTGCCAAACGATTTGAAGAACAGACATTCCCCTATTTTTTAAAGTTGTGCTATCAGTAAATACTAGATATATAGAACTCTGTGTGCCCGATGGTAAATATTTCCCACTGGCTATAATGATAAACTTTCAACCAGTAATAAACCCTTTCGGCTCCAATCGGCTCCAACGGCCAAAATTTTACCTTCAGTTGGACATATCAAGTGAAAATAAGTAGTAATTCTTTCTCTTACAGGTGCATTTGAGGTTGAAGTAAATGAAATGTTAGTATATTCAAAGCTAAAGACAATGGCACTGCCAGACTTTGACGAGGTAGCCGTGGTAGTCAACAATGTGTCGCTAGGTGAGGAGCCACGGTTAATAAAAGGAGAACAACCAATAAACTGTGCAATATCATAAAATATATTAAATCACAAACAACTGTTATATAAAACTAGTCATAGCATAATAAATATAAACAAGGTTATAACAACTCAATTTTGTATAGAAAATAAATAAGTAATTTCTCTTTTTTTTTAAATAAGACATCTGATTGTTTCTTTTTGGTCTAGAGATCTATTTATCCTTCCAACAATCTATATATATAATATTATCTAATAAAAACACAATATTCTATATAATGGAATATTCATGGCAGATTATTTTAAAATATACCAATATAATTCTATAATTAAATAGTTTTTCAGAGCTTTCACTACGGCAAGAATGGAATGATTCAGTCTCTTAACTAATTATTTGGTTATTTAAAACATAATAAGTAGTCAGCCTCAAATAATAGAGGTGATAAAAACCTTTTATTAATTCTAAAAGCATTACCTACTTAATATTTATAAAAGTAAGCTACAGGAATTGGCAACATGGTATACTAATATATATCATAAAACATAATACACTTATTTCAAATTAGCGAATCTAGCTGCGTTACGTATATGGTTGAAATGACTGACATTTGTAAAATAAATATCATCACAACTATATAAATTTAATTAAAATAGTAACTTTAACCCAATTTCGAATTATATTTGATTTCTATATAAAATACATCACAGCCATATATAAATTCTGGACTCATTATACATTCCTATAGTAAATACTTAAGTATATAAACTTTATTTAAATTACTTTATGTGCGTAAGTAGGTATTATATACAGGATGTAACAAGACGAAGCCGAAGCCGTCACACATTACATTGTAAAATGTAAACCAAAAGCAGTAACTTTACGCAAAAATTATTGCTGGGAAAAAATCACGTTTGGTAAAACTCAATGTTACGCACCAAAACATTGTGCTGATTGATGAATTGAATAGTACGGGGGTCGTGGAAGTGTTTAAAGTAAAAATCTTACATTAAAAACATGTAGGTACCTACTTTGACCCCCAATATCTCCGTAACTAGAAGGTTCCCAGGTATGGTCTAGCAAAAAAATGATCGCAATGACGGGAAGAACAAATGCGTTTTGGCTTCGTATGGGTCTTGTTACACCCTTTATAAGAATAAAATATTAGTAATGTTATGTAAATAATTATGGACAGGTCCATATCTCATGAAGGTCTTATTACAATATTGATTACGTCAAACTAAAGCATGGGATTATTCTCAATGTGCCGTGACAAATATTGCATTGCTATTGTATGTACGATATTAAAATACATTTAAGGGATAGAGATGCAGTAAATAAGTTAAAAGATGTATAATATGCTTACTCACTACACCTTCTATAATTTACATTCAGATCATATTCTAAAATTTTACACGCTTTATATTAGCTTCACTTGTATGTTAGTAATCGACTTCTTAGGGCGCGATTTTGACCCACTTTAGACGGCCAGATTTCATTCAAATTTTGCGCACCTGTCAAAGACCGATGACAATGCAATAAAAACTAAAAAGTAGAAAATAAATAATAGTTTAAAAAAGAAACTAAAAAAACACGATATAGAAAATCAAACTAAAAAATAGAAATGAAATTTGAATTAAGATTAGTGTAAAAAATTCTAACAAATATAAATGAATAATAGTGTTTTAATATTCATTTATATTTGTTAGAATTTTTTACACTAATCTTAATTCAAATTTATTTTTTAGTTTGGTTTTCTATATAAAGCGTGTTTTTTAGTTTTTTTTTTTTAACTATTATTTTTATTTTAGATACGATGAGAAACTTTAAAATCAGTCAGATAAAGGATGTACAACAATAATTTTACATCTGAATTGATAAATAAATGCAGTTTGCAAAATATTATTATTTTGAAATACTGAATAGTTTAAGCTTGGGGCTTGAGGAATGATCACTATTACATCGTGTAAGTTTCGAGATCCGCTTTAGCGGTTCACGGTGCTTGCGGCCTGGCGCCGATATACTATGGTATTAATTTAGCCTTTTGCAATATGGAGTAGATAGTTCATTAATAAAGCAGGATATGTTTTCTTCTTTGTGTCTTTCTGCATGGACTTATTAAATTCAGAGTCATCTAATTCGTAAATAAATTCATGTGTACCCTAAAGGACACAATAATTGTAATTTTACTTAATGAAACACGCCATATCATAATGCCTACTTTATGAGATACGGATAGCCCCAAATCGTAAAATGAGAGTTACTTGTAACAGTGTATCTTAAAGCTGAACAACCTGGCCGCACCGCACGCGCCGCAGTCGCCGCATTCGAATTCTTCTATGCAATCTCGCACACGGATACATAGACACAGATTGCACACAGACACAGATTGCATAGAACTTCATACGAAAAATTCGAATGCGGCGACTGCGGCGCGTGCGGTGCGGGTAGGTCTGCGTTCACTTTAATAATACAACTGTTATAAGTATCTACCTTCCTCGAATGTTCCGCAGCATCTTTACTTAAATTTAAATCCCAATTAACTAGACCCCACCACCCATATTAAGTACCCCAAATAAGAAAATATATTTTCTTAAAATAAAATAACTTTGAAACCAACTACATCGAAATATTTCATCTGCTTATATCATCATCATTGATTACAGGTTTTACAGGTGAAAATATTTTGAGGATACGGTCTTTTGATCCGTCAACCGCACCCACGTAACTTAAATAAATACCGAACCGTAATTTTCCGGAAAACTGTTCGGCTATAGTTCTCAGAGGTTCTACGGTTTTTTCTCCGGTGTTTTGATCGATGCACACCATTTGGCACCTAGGACAAAGTCCTTCCACCTGGAAAAAAATATTGCATCTTTAAAACAATTAAAATTTTTCGTACCTAATGATTTATATATATTTTTTTATTACTCTATGGGCTCATATCCACAGTGATATTCACAATATCCACCCTCACCTCACTATAACATAAGAGTTAAGAGCCTATACTACCTCAAATTAGCAACTCTATTTGTGGTGGTTCAAACTTCGTTTGAAATACTGTTAGAATAACGTTCTAATCAGCTTGCACTACAAAGTGGTTGTTACGTCAGTCACTGCAGGCCGAATAGTGCGAAATGAGTGGTTTTTATTCTGTATAAAATCAAATTTTCGTCTTTTGGAAAAAATAAACAACATAAGACCTGCTATAAACGAGTAGTTATTTCAGTTAGTATGCAATGTTTCATGATCTAATTTGAAGTACTTTTTGAATACCAGCGGTTTATTGTTTGATTTGGAGGTAACTTTGGTTTTTTTTTCTATCGAGAAAAGTTTATGGAATAGTGTTTTCGCCAAACATAGGACTTTACATTAATCCTCAATTTAACAACACATTTTTTTTTTTAAATTAATGCTGCAGTATTTTAGGCGTAACGGAGGATCATGCTAAGCCATTTGAGGTAGTGTAGGCCCTTAACAAGCGAGGCTCACTTGATAAATCCACAAGTTTATTTTTAATACAAATTTTCTGTGATATTTAAAAACATTTTGAAGTATCTTTACCTTGAACTCTTGATTCCCAATGATAACTCTATGCCAATCTCGTTCAGCAAGTTCCTCATCCATTTCAATAATGAGGTTTCCTCTGAAACGATCTGTTAAACTTTCGATATCATCCATGAATTGGGGGTCATGGATCTTCGTTCTCAACCACCGCACTGTAGCTTTGTTTATTAAAAGGAATTGTGCCTGATTACTTAGCGAAAGTAGTTTCTTGTCTCCGTCATGCTTCTTCTTTTGAGTTCTGTTGTCGTCACTTGATTGTCTGATAAGTCTTAGGTATGAAATTTCTAACGCTTCCGAAATCCAGTCTGCTACTTCATCACCACAATCGTAGCCAGAGATTGTGTCGGTACAAACTTTGCTGCGGCAGAGCGACGAGTTTTGGAGTTTTTTTTCAGACAGAATATCCAAAGGTATCGATATTGGAGTTTTACCTGAAATGGGAAAATGGTCTTTGATTTTCATAGACTATTGAAATTGAATTGGGTCACAATGGAGAAATATACTCGACCAGGCTAAGAGCCACTCGCCGCGCCGATCGCACTGTGAAGCCTCATACATATATTATAGTACATTGCATCACATATCACCAATTGTGTTTAGCGCTAAACATATTATTAATTTTACTTTTATTACTACATACCTTCAAAATATAACGTCATTCTTCTTTTAAGCAGATCTATTTTTGGTCGAATCATACACATTCTTGAGTTCTGTTTTTGTGTTAAACATACACCATTATCCTTAATAATCATCCAATCCCTGTCATATTCGAACCCTTTCGGTCCAATTTTCCAGGTCGACCTAATTTTAAAAGCACCACATGATTTAATAGGAAAGATAACTGCTTCTTTTAATACAATAGCAGAATCGATATTCTGAGAAATATCTTCAACATCCTCTATAATGAACTCTTGTTGTTCTGTTATGTGATGTGTGATGTTCTGTGATATTTTCTGTGCATTTTTTAAGCCGTTAGGAGGTCTTAATGGCTCTATAATATGTGATAGCAAAGGTCTCCTTGGTTTCCTTTTCGTTTTAACGAAGCATCGGCATATCATATTTAAAAGTTTGTCAACATCTTCGTATGTGTTGAAAAAGCCGAATGACGCTCTAATAGCCCCAGTTGGCCTTCCATCAATAAGATCAATCTCGTCACCACACACGTGTCCAGATTTGAACATTTCTTTTAATTCCTTATTTGTCGCTCCTAGGTGGCGCTGGCAAGATCCGGAATTACAAAAGCATCCCGTTCGGACGTTTATGTTGAATAGGTCGGCCATGTGCTGAAACTGAAACAGAATTTATTTTTCATACTATAGACATCATCCGTTACACAATACGTAATTAAAATAATAAGTACCTAATCACCCTATTTTTAACCGACTTCGAAAAAGGAGGAGGATATTTTTTTATGATTTTCACCGATTACTCGAAGACAGGCGTCTTCGAGTAATCGGTGAACCGGTGCACCGGCTTCGAAAATTCCAAAGCCAATTACTTATAACGTTTTGACTAACTTGCTTCTAGTTCACTAGTTTAGCGGAGTTAGGAATATGGTAGAGTTGATAGAATAAGATGAGAATGTGTCTATGGAATAACAAAAACACAAATAAATTACGGATGTGAAGACTGGACTGTGTGTAAGCTGAAGCAGCAATAAAACGACTAAAAAGAGATGATGCAAGTAAAAGAGACTAAAACTGACAGAGGTGTATTATCTGCATGGAGCAACGAGATAATATTGCGCTCGAAATTAAATGGGTCAGTTGCAAGAAGACGATTAGATTACCTACTTAGATAGTTATCAGATGATGCGTCAATAGAGTAGAATAGGATATTAAGTTTTTTTGCGTGAAATATGGTACATTGAGGTGTTACAAGATAAAAACCTCTTAACGAAGCCGAAAGGCGTTTGTTCTCCTTGTCATTGCGATATTTTTTTTGTTTTACACCATACCTGGGGAACCTTCTAGTTACGGAGATTATTGGGGGTCAAAGTTGCAAGTTTTTTTAAAATACAAGTTTTTATTGTAAGATTTTTAACACCTCCACGACCCCCGTACTATTCAATCCATTAGCATTGAACATGTTTTGAGTGCGATACATTGAGTTCTACCACAAAACATGATTTTTCACCCCAAAAAAAGTCGCTTCCCAGCAATTATTTTTACTTAGTTTGATGTGCAGAATAGTTGGTTGACGGCATCGTGATGAGGTTGTTTACACCCTGTATGTAGAACCAATTTATATGTAAATATCTCATACCACGTAGATAATAGGTAAGTAACAAATACTTACATAATAAAATTGTAAACCGCATAAACATAATAATGAAAGTAAAACAAAGCGTAACTGCATAGCATAGTAGCTATCCAATGAAAACAAACACATTTCTGTAAACAGTTAGGAATATTTAAGAAATTGAGTCACGCCAGAAGATAAGGATGGTCAGTAAACAATCTTTCATCATCATGTTTAAGATCAAGTACTTATTACACAACATGTATTGCATTGTTTGTTTTTATTATGCGACGATTCATTTCATTCATTTTGACGTGACAACGTCTTATAAATTGGTTTGCCGGGTGACACTTCAAGAAACTGCGTTACGCTCCCGCTCACGTTATGCGCTCACAATGAGAGCGAGTGAGAGCCCGCCTAAGAGCGAGAGAGACAGACATAAAAAGTTTATTTTACCACTCAAAGTCGTTGTCACGTAAAACTTTCGCCCGTATACCGACTTTACAGGCAACCAATTTTTTTATTTTGTGCACGTTTCGTGTTAACGGTATCACAGGATTTAAACTAGATACTAGTTGTCAACCGAAGAGGTTACCCTTGGACGACCCCGTAGGGTTAATCAGCCTATAATAACGGGTTCACGCACAGAGATCATATTTGTGCAAAAAAATATGCAAGAAAGAGACGGAATTGGTCCGCGTTCGGTGCTTTGTCTGTTTCATTCTGGTTAATCGGCTGTATTTAAATGGTAAGTACGCCCATTATTATAAGGGTTGACCCGCATGGGTTACAGGTCTAACGGGTTAACCTTTTAACCCGATTAATTGGTCCCTGGAAACTATTAGTTGTTGAGAGCATCTAAGAAACCGTTAAAGGGTTAACCCGCATGGGTTACAGGTCTAACGGGTTAACCTTTTAACCCGATTAATCGGTCCCTGGAAACTAACTATTAGTTGTCAAGAGCATTCAAGAAACCGTTAGTAGTAGTACTCTCAAATTGTGCCTATGATGCGCCACTCCTAATTTCCGTACCAAAAAAAAATCATGACCATAGGTACCATCACTAGACAAAAAGAGTTTTTTGTGTTCCTTCATCGACATTGAGCCCACCCTTGAGCACACGCAATTTAATTAACACCCTGTATACTTAATAATATAAAATATGGGGAGCTTTGAGAACGCAAGGAGTTGACAAAAATTATACTTATAGTAAGCCTGATTATTACCAACATAATTATACAAAAACATGAAAGCAAAAATACGAACTGAAGGAGAAGGGGAATATTTTCCAATAAAAAATACATATTTAGACGACTAGCACGGATTAAATTTAAACTGAGTGCAATTAAACCACCTAAGATTCGCAGACGATTTGATACTAATTTCAGAAGATCTAAGAAGTTTACAAGAGAAGCTAGAACAGCTTGTGAATGAAAGCGATAAAGTGGGATTATCACTGAATACTGCAAAACTAAATTAATGACAAACCTCGAAAATATTCCCATAACTATCAACGGCACAACAATAGAATATGTGGAAGTATACGCATATCTCGGATGGATCATATATCCAAAAGCAGTGGCGGATTTACAGATTTGCCGCCAGTAGGCATTTCAAATTTTGCCGCCCCTGCTTACCTCTACACATTAATGTGTTAGAGTTCCTTCAGGATTGTTTTTACAACCCAATTTTTTTGTTAAGATTACCCAAGAAATAGTTTTTGGGTAAATTCCTGAGCTAAGCGAAAATTTTAACACTACCTTGAACAGGCTAGAATTGTTTAAATCCTGATACTTATGACTTACTTATTCGACTCGCAGATAAAGGCAAGAGTAAGTAGGCTGCATGAGCGAGCGAAGCGAGCTCGAAAATTTGTACACTTTACCTACCTTCGACAGGTTAGAATATTGTTTCGACCTACCGGAGTTACCTTGGCGACTTATAGAAAACTGGCTCATATTTGCCGCCCCTAAAATCTGCCGCCCTAGGCTCCAGCCTACTCAGCCTAGTGGTAAATCCGCCACTGTCCAAAAGACTTATTAAACAAATAAATAAATAACAGAATAAATCTAGCATGGACATAGATAACTAAGACAAACATAAGATACTGGTCCCTCAAGGAGATTATGAAGAATAAAAACATATCTCTCAAAGCTAAGAAGAACATATTTGATTCGTGTATATTACCATGCCAAACATGGAGCCTAACCAACCTTAATTTACGCAAATTAGAAACCTGCAAACAGCGTAGAACGGAGCACTCAACATTTCTCAATAAAAGAAAAAACTAGATACTATAATAAACCGAACTAAAATTACTAATGTTATGTTACATCATGTATTAAGAAACATAAATGGAGGTATGTGGGTGATGTGTTCCGAGAATTAGGTAGTCTAAGAATATAACAGAGTGGTGCCTTAGGCAATAGATATAAAAGAAAGGGAGACAGCGTCGTAGATGGGAGGATGACGTTATAAGAACAGGTACTACTTGGATAAGACAAGCGCAGAACCGTATGACCGTAACCGAACAGTGAAAGGCGCTAGGGGAGGCCTTTGCTTTCTAAGCAAGACAAACTTCAGTCACCAGTTAAATGAAGGCTATAAATGAAATAAAATAATATTATGAGTGAATGTGAATTAGTTTTATGCAAATACGAATCTTATTCAATAACAAGTACCAAAGAGCCTTGCACACCACGTTTTTATTATGCGCTGCATGACGACGCAAAAATATGCATTTGACTGCCCCATATTTTGGGCAGGGTTCAATCCCTAGGTCGGGCAAAGTGTTACTGGGTGTTTCTCGGTTGCAATGGGCTCGTCTCCTATTACATGGGCCTTGTGTAGGTACTATAATTAGGGTTAGTTTCTACCAAGCGGAAAATTGGACGCAGAAATTAAGCGTCTCATCGTGCACGCTCGAGGATGCGCGTGCGCCCAATTTTATACTTAGAGGAAATATTATGGAGCTATAGCCCATAGCCCACCGTCCAGTCCGCGCCTACGGTGGCCCTCGACGCCCGGGGCGCCTCCCGCGGCGCGGCGGCCGGGACGCCGTGAGGTTCTCTCCCTCTCACGTTCCGCCACCTCCTTCTCTAGCATTACTGCTTCGCAGAAGGTGACGGCGTCCCATTCAGTCTCTCTCCGGACCATGGCTTGAACCAGGGCCGGACGCGAAAGGGTCGCCGCTATGAGGATACGGCGGTGCTCCGCCCACGCGGGGCACACCTCCACCGTGTCCTCCGGTCGACCTTCGCAATGGAAACTCCCGTGCGTTTCCTCCCGCCCGATTCGGTGCAGGAACCTCCCGAAACAACCGTGTCCGGTGAGGACCTGCGTCAGGCGGAAGGTAAGGACACCGTGGCGTCGCTCAAGCCACTCCTCAAAAAGGGAACTTATCGCCACTATCGTGGCGTGCCCTGTGGATTTTGGCCTCAGTCCGCGCTAGTCTGAACCATTACTTTACGTTACGGTATAATTTGTTAGTTCCGTAGACCGTGACAATTTTGACGAAATCATCACGAACATAGCGGCTCTGTTTAGTTGCTTCGGCTAACTAGCTTAAATACATAACCTAATTGGTGTGGTGCTTTGAACTCATGATTTCTAGCTAGTATTTTTATGGATAAAGTTATTTAGAGGTAAAGTAATTAGGGATAAGATAATGCGATGATGTTTGAATCGCAGATGTATCCATGCCAAAACATGGCCCGCGTAGCATGACCACCGTAGAAACGAAAGAGAATCGACAAATCTTTTGTTCATCTTTCATTTTGTCGATTCAATGACAGATGAACAAAAGATTTGTCGATTCTCTTTCGTGTCTACGGTGGTCATGCTAAGCGGGCAGGTCGCGGCACGTAACTCTAGCGCTAACTGTTATTGCGCAGAAGTAAAAAATAAGAATGTTTTGGGGAGTGCGTTGCGCCGATTGGCTCTCCAGTCGTATAACATGCGCAGCTATCCCCTCCACGTTTCGTTCAGCGCTAGAGTTACGTGCCGCGAACTGTATTTGTTATGCTCAGCTAAACTTGAAAGAAAAGACTAAGTAAGCAGTTGACCATTGCTGTTTATGTTCCCGATCCTATGCCTGCCGAGCTCTTCGGCCAGCCTTTATGATCTTGCCTAACCCGCGCAATAATTTCTCTCAGCAGCAGGATTTGCTCTCTAGATGGTATCTTTGTTAGCGCTAGAGTAGCGTCATTCAGGGGTCCTGTGATTTGAGTTTTTGTTATTAGTTGTGAAGTTTATGGGCCATAGCGTCAATATGGGGAACGAGAGGTTGTTAGTGCGAATCTACCGATATAAAGTCAATTAGATTAGTTAGATCTTAGATGGATTGATCAATATACTGTATAACTTATTGTTTCTGAGGAAATATACTCGTACTCTATGTGTTCTAAATATTCTGTTTATACTTTCTCAAATATAATTTATTTTCAGAAGAGGTTTTCTACCAACTAAGACTATTTAGTTATAAGTACTTCAAATAACAGTTCTTACCTCAACATACCCTATATATGATCCATCTGCTCTTAGAAGATTAAATGTAACAATTCCACCTTGAGTCTTAATATCACTAAAATCGGAATCCATGTACGTTACTGCAGCCCTGTTACCATTTGCGTGCTTTATCTCATTCAGCTGATCATAAAGGTCTTTAGCTAAGTAATATGTATGGTAAGTAATGGTGTCTATCCAATCCTTGGAAATTGTTTTAGGTATCAAACTTTTCATTGTGTCAAAACAGTGCTTCAAGGAAATTACTGCCAAGAA
The DNA here is from genome assembly GCA_905147715.2 of Xestia xanthographa. Lineage (NCBI taxonomy): Eukaryota > Metazoa > Arthropoda > Insecta > Lepidoptera > Noctuidae > Xestia > Xestia xanthographa. The sequence goes on along the minus strand of LR990653.1, from coordinate 22,236,983 downwards.
TGGTATAGTTCCGTCCTCCAACCTAGAATTAAAACATGAGATTAATTAATTTAAAATATTTAAAAAAAAAAAAAAACGATAGTATTTTCTGCTAAAAAATGATTTACTTAAAGAAATTACTGAAAATTAAATAGGTAATTATTGATGTTTTAGAACAACTGATCAAATGTGGCGTGTAGATATTGTTCCAAATATGCTATATCATGGTGCTTATTGTTTGTTCTTTATAAATTCACATTATGTTGATGTTTCAAGAATATTGATTCAGATGGAAATCAATAAAACGAAAATATTAGAGTGCTTTTCTTCAGAAGAGGCAGAACATCAGAATTTCAAACCTAGTAAATTTTATTTAAATTAAAACACTTATGGCAACATGTGTTTAATGGGGTTGGCCAGTGAAAGCTGAAAGCAGATGGCGCTAGCATAGTTTGTTCCCAATCTGACCAATGAGGTCAAGCCATTTTGAAATATAAAATGACATTACCAGATTTTCTACCAAAGACGATGCTTGGAACAAATTATGCTACCACCATTAGTTTCACAGTTGCCATCCCCATTTATATAAAATTTAAAAAATCCGCAACTTTTAATGGGGTAGTTAAAAATATATAATTTTGTAATCACCTTTCATACAAGACTTTCCTCTTAACATGAAAATCCTCTGTACTTAACACAAAATCAACAGTCCCTCCTCCAAAATACTTCTTTTGGCAAAGCGTGTGGCTGCTACTATTTTTGATTAAAATTGCCCCCAGTCCACTTGGGTATCCAAATATTTTGTAGAACGACATGCACACAAAATCGGGTTGTGTTTCAGATAAATCTAATCTGCTTGTTGATACAAACGAAGCTGCATCAAGTAGGACATACCAGCTGTTATTTATTCTACATAATTGTTTCTTTAAATGCCTCGTCAGGCACCCATTTTTTATATTGTGTATGCAGTCAATAGGGTATTTATGGCCATTAAAGTTGCTTTGTGCAGGGTATACCAGCAATGTGTTAGCTTCATTATTACTTTGTAATTTTGGCTTCAGCAATGTTCTTGACTTATTACAATTCTGTTTTAACGCTTCTAAGAAATCATCATGCGATATATGTATTATATCTGCATTTTTATCAACAGCAATTTCTCTCAGACCTAGCACTGATGTATGATTGTCTCTCAAATACACAAATGATCCACTGGTACATTCACCATCTTCAATTTCATCTGGAGAAAATTGGAATGACTCGACAACCAGTTTTAACGCAGATGTAGTACCCGCTGTAAATACTACTGTGTACTCAGATGGATCTGTATTAAAATGCTTTAGGATGTCACTTCGGACCTGTTCCACACAGTCTTTAGTATATTTGTCGGAGTGAGGGTTCATGTAGACATTGTCCATAAGGTCTTGATGTACAAGATTAAGTAAACATTGTGGATATAACGTAGCTCCAGCATTTTCCAAGTAACATTTGTCTGTAATGATACAAAATAAAGATATAATTTACAAGTAAATAATCTTATTAAAATATTCGTGTAGTATATGCACAGCTGAATCCACTTCATAAGTAGCCTTTATTGTACTAAATGAAGCAAGGAAACGGTTTATGAAGGATATAGAAATCGTGTTATGTATAATTAATTACTGAATACTTAGTTGCAAACTACTTAGTAAAACATTGCTTCAAATAATTGTCTGCTTGCTTTATTATGAGTTGATGGCAAAAATAGTCAGGATTTTTTAATATTCCAGTATTACAAAATTATTTAATAATTTAACCCGTATGCTCCCGGCCGTGCCTCCAGAGGCACAGTGCATTGTTATTTTAATTGTGTCTGTAATTGCGGGTATTGAAGTGTTAATTAAAATATTCAATCTTGGGGCAAGATTTTATGAGTCAAAAGTTAAAGTTGACAAAATGATTATAACTGCCTGCATTGCCAAAACAAATGATAGTACTGTTTATAATACACACTACAAGAGTGCACATTGTAACTTCTGTGAATAAAAAAACTTACAAGGAAAAGGAAAGTGTGATACTTCCTAAGTTGTTGCACCAAATGAGAGTGGTTACTTTCTCATTTCTATCAAGTTTATAATTAAAAGTAACCTATGTGTAAGAGACAGTAAAAAATACAACAGTACAGTAGGTACAAAAAAAAATATTAATGAAAGTAGGTACATAATATTTAAGTCATAAAAAACTAAGAAATTAATTAAAAACCACTTACCTCCTAACCTTGTGAAATTCGATAAAATTTTGATCATATGCTCCGTATCAATAACTTCACTCAGTGGGTTCATCTCGGGGGGCTCGTCATAGGAACCTGACATAGTTAAACCAACTGATAAATAGAAGTACTTTTATTTAATAAAAACTTTATGAAGTCACGACTCCCGCAACGCAAAATATAAGTAAGAAACTAAATGATCACACGTCGATTGTAACGATGAACCTTAATACATAGACACAACTCGTATGTATAACCTTGTACGCTGGTAATGTAACAAGTGTTCGTAATAATTAACTATTATCTCAAAATAATAGCGCAAAAACATCGCTTAGGTACTGAAAGTGATCAACTGACTGAACTGACGTTTGAAATGACAGCAGACAGCTGTCTGAATGACAGCAGCAGTGTTTGTTTTGACTTTTACCACAGAGTAATAATTTATTGTTATGGGTTACCTGATACTTAATCCAAAATTACCCACGGTAGTTTACATAATAGTTTATAAATTGGTTTGAATGTTTATAAATTGTCAGCAGACGATTATAGATATATTAGTACATTTAACAGAAAGCATTTTGTACTTTACTTTTGCGATAAAATTGTTTACTCGCACATATTTTCCTGTAATGGCGTAGCTCATTATTAATTACTACCCACTGTGGATTTTACAAATACACGAAAAGGCGCACCGTTTTAAGGTTTCGTGTCTTGACCTCAATTGACCTAGGTCGCAATATTGTTTGTTTCTCAGATCAACCCGCCGTGAGCCGTGTACAAACTGAGGCTGCTGGTAGGCTTATTTTGTTTGATTGAAGCCTTTCATAACTTTAGGGTTATTATTGGATTGCTTTTCATGAATTTCTCTCTATTTTTCTACAGTTGATCATGTTCAAGTTTAAAAACATGTAAAAAAGTGAATGTCATATTTTTCGTTTTCCACAAATGACTCACCAGTCATTGATATGGCAACTGCTAACAAATTTGCGCGGGAAATCTTGATTCCACTTACTACTACTACTACCTATTATTTACACTTTGATTAATTTATTAGTCAGAGATCTTGCTGATATTTATTAATTAACCTAATTGCTTACACACATGCCAAAATTCATATATTTACTCCACCTTGAAACGCCGTTTCAACGCCTTTCACCTCGAGGTCTTTTTGATCCTAGAGTTTTAAGGCTTCTGGGAAGAAAATGAATTTGTGATACGAGTATTACCTACATGATTAGCTAATGATTATTCTCTAATTTACAAATATTCGCTTGAACATCATTTACATTATCTCTCATTTGTAAGCGCTTCCTTTTGCGCGCGGTTCCATTTTCCAAGTTAAAACACACTCCGGGCCACAAACACTTTTACAAGAATATTAAAACCCTGAAAACGCTTTATTTACAAAAGTACCTTACTACCCTGTACTATAAGTACATAATGAGATTTTAACTCGATTTCAATGTTTACGTACATTCTCGAGACCAGAGGTCACAAAACTTCACTTAAATTTCAGAAGATGGCGTTAGCATTCGCTCAGCGCTCTTACGCCGAAAAAAGTCCGTCGGCTGATAGGTATTATTTCGACATCTACACTAATATTTTAAAGAGGAAAGATTTGTATTTTTGTGTGTATGTTTGTAATGAATAAACTCAAAAACTACTGCGTCGATTTCAAAAATTGTTTCACCATTACAAAGCTACATTCACTTTGAGTAACTTAGGCTATATTTTATCCCCGTACTACCACGGAAACGGGAATTACGCGGGTTCAACCGCGTGACGTCCACTAGTATCCGATAAAGGTTTAAATTACTTAACTAATTATACCTACATACCTACTTATTAATAATGTATTTATTTGGATTACAAACTTTTCCTAATTGAAATAATCCTATTTGTATTAAAACACATCCATAACATAACAAGGAAATTAAATTACAATAAGTAGGTATAGCGAAGACCATAAGAGAGACTCACATTAAGAAAAAAAACTTAATAGAATAGGGCACAGGCACTAATAGTTTAAGTCTATTGCACAAAAGAGGTTCGCATATAGGCAGGTTCACCTTCGGCAGCATCGCCTTACTAAATTGAGTTACACCAATTTAATTATTGCTTTTATGGAGGGCTTTTAGTAGCTTTTAGTATCAAGCGGGGCATGATCGACTTCCCCTAAGTGAATTGACGGCCATGACAGAGGACATTTACTGCTTTACACTTTTCCTAGAGGACGTTCTGACAAGTGACTACTTTAGTGGCGAAGAAGTTTCAGAATTACACTTTGAAAATGGTGGGAAAAGTGGTATTTTTTTAAATGTCAAAGAGGAAGACGAGGAAGTTCGTTCAAAGTGTTTTTGGCTCAGTTTTGAGGCGTGATTATTTGACATAGTAAAATATTTTATGGGGGAACGATTAGGTAAAAAGATAAATACAGGTGTAGTTATTTACCTATGTTGTTGATTATTATTACCAAATTATTATGCTCATTAAACCGTCCTTCGGTATCTTTTAACATGTAGCTCGATGAGAATGCTAAGGGGGATGTTTGGGGTAAAACAAATGGACAAATTAGGGAATGAGTAGATACAGAGGAAGTCTGAAAGTGGCGCCGGTGACTGAAACGTGGTGTGGTAATCGGTTGTCGTGGACATATGATGCGGAGGAATGAGGAAAATGCCTAGTATGAATTAAGATAAGAGTAGAGGAAGACCAAAGAACCGATGGATAGTCTCTTTGAAGGATGATAATATGTATAGAAAGGAGGTGACTGCTGAGTGAGATGACGAGAAGTACCTAGGTATGGAAGAATCTGATCCCAAAAAAATGCAATAAGGGCTGAAGAATGATGATGATGATGATGATGACGTAGCCATGAACAATTATTTTGATTAAAATTATTTAAAATAAATCAGACGTGTTGAATGTTTTAATTGATTTTAGTTGCTAACGGTTGCAATAAAATCCCATAAAACAGCGAATCAAAAATCTAGCTAAATTATTGAAACGTTTAATTTAGCAAATAAGTGTTGTTTAACCTGGAAGGTTAAACACTTGCTTCAAAATATAATTTTAGAAGATAAATATTAAAATAAATATTTAATCCTTTAAAAATATTTACAACTAACTTTTCATAGACTATAAACAAAGAAGTTAATTTAATTTCCGCAAACGAAATAAAATAAAATAATATGTCACGAACCTTCAACTTTGACCTCTGATGGTTGATCTCATTTGCTCGAGTGACAAATGAGTCCAGACACCCTAGTCACCACATAATATAGCCTTCGCTAACACGACACTATTGTTTTTCACTATGCACAGAGAATTTCCACAAACAATACCTAGTGAAAAAAAATATCCTACGCGTGACGCTCTCGGAATGAAAGTGTTCGTCATGGTCCTACGATCCTGAACCCGTTGTTTACAAATATGACAAAATCATTAGTCAATATTATGGTATAATAGTTATTCATTATGAACCCATTCCATTATGAACGCTCGGTTATGTTATTCATCTTATATTATGATGACAAATGTCAATAAAATGTTTTTGTTGTTTGTGGTTATGGATCGTATGCTCTTGATTATTCAATCGTTAATTCGATCTGTTAGTTAGTCATTCGGTACTTGTAACTCTGTTGATTGATTACATCTGGTTTGATATTCATCTGCCTAACCTTTGGGGCCAGTTTCAAATCTAATTGGATGCAGATAAAAACCAGAATTTTACTTGGAGCTGCTGCCTACTCTGACCTTCACAACGTAGTAACTGGTTAACAAGATATGCCTTGGTAAGACTGGATGTCATACTTTCGACCTTCTGACTACCCAGTAACGATAGTCAAAGATTTTCGGATGACAGCCGGAATCAACTGCTCCACTAGCGTTCCTGAGCCTTGGGGGTTTTGGTATGAAATGGATAGCCACCCTGAGACTTACACTAGCAAGCCTAGCTCTTGACCTTGATCCGTCAAACTGTTTGTTAGATCTTCAGGTCTAGCTCAGGAATAAATTGTAAAAATCATAAATTCTCTACATTTTTGGATGCCAATCGTGCTCACCTCAAGTCTAAGTATGTTGTTTTCCATCAAGTAGAATAACATTGAGATAAAGTTAAAGTTCAATGCTCTGAATTTAAATAAACAGGTAAGTATATACATATTTTGTGGCAAGTAATTTTATATTCGTGTTTTGCATCCGCATCCGATGTCTTGTCATTTACGATCTATTTTTAATTTAATTGCCAATGGACCAGGATGGCACAATGGTATGGTACCTAACAAACGTTCAAAGCTGGTGAACTTTAAATGGTGTGGATAAATAGGATTGTTATTGAAAAATATTGTTGCTATACGAGGGAGACTGTACGTCACCTTATACGTATAGGTATACGCATTTAAGATATATGAACATGATGAAACAGATCAACTCATCTCTCTACCCTCATGACAAATGTGTATATTTTGTGTACCTATTTGGTCTTCACATGAGTCACATGTGTGATGCTTACATTTAGTGGTTGGCTTATTATATTGCATGTAGAAGGCACCACACCCCCATCCACATTCATACTCAACACTTTCCTCACGACAGTTTTCTCCAACGGACAACCGATTACTACACAACTTTTCAGTCAGAATGAAATAAATATTTGTAATCTGAATTTTAAATATTTACGAATCTCTCCTGTGTCTGTTATAAAATCTTTGTAATTGTAAGAGGAAACTTCAAGATCACCACGCGTAAGATTCGTCACCCTATCTATAGCAAATGTTTATCACATTTTTGGCAAAATAAGAATCATTGTACTTAAGACAATAGCGAACTCCTGTTGATTTTGAAGAATTCCTTCTAATAGCGCCATAGATTATAGAGGAAAAGGAAGAACAAAGCAAATGAGAATGCATTGTGTGAGACATGATAATTATTATGAATTTGTGAATGAAAAGAAGACAATAGTTACGTGACAGCTCACATAATGGAAGAGGAAGCAAGAGTGTTGGTGGAGACTTCAAGGATAACTTTGCAGATATTATGGGCTAAATTCTCCTTTCCAATGAACAGGGTCACAAGTAGTCTCAATGAGAAATTGCCACAACTTGGTAAATATCTACAGACTGACTACTACGAATGCATCTTAACCTTGCATTATAGAGAGTTTTATAATGGGTTTTCGTCACGCATTTGGTTGTTTCTATCAATAATTCTTTCGACTATCTTCGGTAGCTACTGGAGTAGTATTACAAGGTGCAAGAAGATTGTGGCCTAGACCTTTGTGAAACTTCCGACAAAACTCTTCATCACCAATTTGGTAGAGGATGTTGCAACATATCACTTATGCGATTATGGAAATTATACTACTTGCATGTTTAAGGACAGAAGTATTTATATGTGATTATGTAAGTACACGATATTGTTCATTACTAGCTAAACGTTGTTGGAATTAAATAACCTTGTTTAATCTTTGGAGACATCGACCGTGGCAGTAAGAGTATCTCTTACTTTTCGCTTGGCTACAATTTGATACGTCCTGTTTTAGTTTAAAAAAGTACCTAGTTTCAATAATCGTCAACCTTATGACCGTTCTTTGAAACTGTTATATAAGAGGATCATGTTCTACGGCTCATGTTTACAAATCGAATTGAATGTCAACCGCTAGGGACAAATTATTTATAGCAACTGCTGGAATTTAGGTTAATCATAGCCGTTTTCCATGGAGACAAGTTTGAAGTTAGATACTTACATAATGATAAATTACTTAATTTGTTGGCATTGCGTAGTAACAACACGCAACTGGTTTTTGTTATTTACAATAATTATTTTAAGGCGCTAACAGTCAATAGCTTAAACTAGTTTATCAAGTTATTGGTATCTATAGAATCATTTGTTTCCGATCGGTAAGTCGGAAACTCGACGGTAGGTCGTTGTCTGAGGTTAAAGCTACCTGGTCCTAAACAGTAAGTTGTCCGCAGCATGGCATTGACTGACAACAAGCGAGTAAATAACGCCGTCGTATGTGTTCAACTACAGATGAATTTTTGTTTTTGCGACCGCGAGACGTTTCGCAATCACGATGAATTTCGGTGACGCGAACATTTTTCGGTGTGTTATCTTTGTGTTTTGTTTCGGATACGTACAGAACCGGCGGAAAATAAAACTTAGTAGTGACGTGGACTATCGTAACCGGAACTCGGATATCTATTTAAACTCTTTGCAACTGATAGCTAAGTACGGCCATAGACCTGAAAGACATACAGTGATAACAAAAGATGGATATAAAGTGAACTCTTACAGAATACCGAACAGTGGACCTCCAGTGTTGTTAGTTCATGGAATTGGTGACAGTTCTGATTCCTGGTTGGTCCTGGGACCAGCGAAGTCTGCAGCGTTTCAGTTAGCCGACCAAGGATACGATGTCTGGTTATATAACGCCCGGGGCAATAAATACAGTAAAGGACACATTAAAAACCTCCCTGAAAAAGAATATTGGAATTTCAGCTATGAAGAGATGGGAACGCAAGATTTGCCTGCGGTGATTGATTATATACTACAAACAACGTCTCGACGTAAGCTGTCCTATATTGGGTTCTCTCAAGGAACGGTAATTTTTTTCGTGATGTGTAGCATGAGGCCTGAATACAACGAGAAGATCCAGCAAGCGATATTATTAGCTCCAGTAGCGTGGATAACTGAAACACAGTACCCGTTTATGGAAATTGTGGCGCGAAACATGGATGTTTTAAAATCGTTTTTAGATAGCATCGGAGTGTACGACGTGTTTGCTAATAATGTGTTAAGTAATCTTTATCACGCTAAAGTGTGTCGGGACGATGTACCTGAAAATATTTTGTGTAAATTAGAGTACTACTTAAGTTATGGTTTAAGAAATATTACGAATTTGTATCCTGAGAGGCTGCCAGTTCTTGCTAGTCATATTCCCGCTGGTGTGTCTACGAAGACATTTGTACATTACTTTCAAAGTTACTTGAGTAAACGATTCCAAAGATTTGATTATGGTTCTAGAATGAATCAGGAGACGTATTCATCTATGCAGCCTCCTTCCTTCGACCTCTCAATGATAACTACTCCAATTTATATGTTTAGTAGTGAGGCTGACTGGTTCAGTACCCCTGTCGATGTAGAAAGACTGAGAACTAGACTTCCTAATGTTGTAAGGCATGTGAAGTTGGCGAAATCCATAGATTTCACCCACTTAGAGTTTGTTTATGGCTCTCGAGTAAATGAAGTAGTTAATGATGATATTAAAAGAATACTTAGTGGACAATTATAAATGTTTAAGAATTATTAATATTTTGTAATTCATTTATAGTTTTCTATCACCTGTGAAAACAAGGATCTTGTTTTAAATTAAAGACAAAAGAAAGATTTTTTTCTCGTGAATTTAGAAGAATAAGAATATTTTTCCTACCTAGTTTAATTATACCTACGCTTAAATATACTGATGATTTGTGTAACCTGCATCATTTGTAGTGTGTAACTAAAGTTTCCTTTTAGGTGAGAAGCTTATGCAAACTGTAACTGTAGGTAAATTCAATTCTCCATGCGAGTCAAGTGAATAATAGGTATATAGAAAAAATATTCTTCAATAAATAGATCTAGTTCCTACTACGGTATCTTGGTAGTCCTGTATGTTTTTATTTTCTACAAATTCCAAGCATTATCCATTATTTATTTTTATTATGGCTGGAATTCCGAGTGCATTGTATAATAGGTATTTATAATAATAAAATTATCATTCATTATATAATTATAAAAAATAAACGGGTCAAGTGCGAGTCAGAAATTCGCACTAAGGGTTCCATTCCACCAATAGTATAATATATTTTTTTTTTTATTTGACAAAATAAAGATAAAGAGTCTGTATTACCCTGTGTAAGACCAACGGCTACCTTCTACGGCTAAAAAGGTATACCTAGCTCTGAGTCAGACAAGCGGATGGACTGACAGACAAACGGCTGCGTAGGCCTTTTTTTTCTTATGGGAAATCATCAAATGACTCCTCCCGCTCTGGGCGGAGCAGGAGGGAGTGTCAGACTTTTACTGACTAAAACCCATCCATGTTCCTTCATTGCCCTTTGTGTTCCAGGGCCGCGGATACCGCGGCCCTGGAACACAAAGGGCAATACCAGCCGGGGCTGCGGGACTGTTCGAAAGAGATACCGCGGCCCCGGCTGCGTAGGCCTTAGTAAGGTTGTTGATTCTTGTTGGCTACGGAACCCCAAAAAACAATATTTACAAGAATCTGTATATCAATAGGATCTTATTGATTTAAAAATGGAGGGGAATGGGAAAGAAAACACGCCGTTTTAAAAAATTGTAAAATAAAATAAACGTTACACGTTTGGTTTTCTGTCTGTATCAAAGAGATTAAATATAATTTAATGTCTTTGGTCTGTATGGGACCAAAGGGTACATTGATGGGGTAAAATTGCGTAGGGGACGAACAGGGAGACCAAAGAGTTTGCAATCACTGCGATATTTTGAATAAGATTTGGAGAATACGATTATTTTTGCTCAAACCTCTGTAAGTGTACAATACTTGTAATAACTATATAATAACTATTATATACTAAGCACATAACTATTGTAAAATTGCAATCAGTCAACATAATAATATTTGAACGAAGTTTCTTTGTTTTAATAATACGACCTAGTTATAGTTTATGAATCAAACTTGCCAATTTAACAATCAAATAAGTCATATTTTTATTTATTACAAAATATGTTAATGTAGAGAACAATGTATTTTTTGTTGTAAGTGTAGCTACACTAACAAGCCCATAATATGTTTATTTTTTAAATATGATCGTGTTTACCTACAAAAAGTGAGAGGTCACTGCCTTTTTATAACATAGTTATACCTAGGTAATTAATTTGTGATTTAATTTAAACACACCGAATAAATTGTGGATAAAAATTATACCTTAGTTCTAAGTTCATAATTTAAGGATCAATCACTATCAGCGATAATGTCATCATAGTATCTACTCATAGATTTAATAAGTAGTACAAGAGCTGTTTAAAAAAAATATTTGTAAGTACAAAAAGTACACTGTTTGTTGTATGCGATGTCACATAAAGGGTGGAAAAAACCTCTTAACGAAGCCGAAAGGCACTGGTTCTCCTCGTCATTGCGATCATTTTTTTGTTCTACACCATATATATGGGAACCTTCTATTTACGGAGATATTAGGGGTCAAAGTTCCAACTTTTTGACAAGTTTTACTGTAAGATTTTTACTTCAAACACCTCTACGACCCCCGTACTATTCAATTCATCCACCAGCACAATGTTTTGAGTGCGTTACATTTAGTTCACTTCTACGACAAAACATGATTTTTCACCCAAAAAAAAAAGTCGTTTCCCAGCAATAATGTTTGCGTACAGTTACTTAGTTTGATGAACAGAATGCTTGACGGCTTCGTGATGAGGTGGTTTACACCCTGTATGCTTCGTCATCATCATCATCCACAGCGTGACTTCCCCCACTGCTGGGTATAGGCCTCTCTTTGCGATTGCCAAGCTCCACGCTCCAGGGGCCCTACTCTCTTACGTCCGTCCGTCCGTCCGTCTCTATCCGTCTCTCTCACTTATTATTATATTATTATTTACCCGCGATGGCAACAATGTTGTCTGGCTATCTCGCTGCCCGACGACTGGCGACCGTCTTTAAGTTTAGGGTGTATTATTTCATGGGCATTGAAGCCCGAGGCTGTGCTTTCGACCGGACGGTCTATTTTGCCTCTAATCGACTCATCGACCCGGGTCATCGGATATAACTTTATACGAGGAACTTAGAATTTTTCAAAATATTTTCGTGTAGTTATGGGAGTGAAGTGATAGTTAAATGTGATTTTTCTAGTGTATTGGTACCTTTTTTATTTATAACTTATCTTCTAAACATTGTTTGTGTCTTAGGTTTTTTTTAATATAAAAATGGCATGTAGTTTTAAATACTTTTTCTCAAAAATGATATGTAATGTTGCCATAACATCTCTAAAAAGTATCACATTATCGTATTCACAACTGTCTAATAAGAAGCGAGATTTTAAATTTGGAATATCCTACTGTCCAGTAAGTAAGCATGTAATTTACTTACTGAACAGTAAGTCATCCACTTTAGATCTGCTTAGAAAAAAAAACATAGTACCAGACACAGATTAGAGTTCAGCCATTATAACATGGTTAGAGGAGGAGGCTCCAAATATATATCTATCTCTCTTTTGACATTTTATGAGATAGGTACATATATTTTTGGAGCCTTAAACAGCCATTTTATAGTCTGTGACACTTATCGCGACGCAGAAAAAGTATGCACGTTGCGTTTTGTACTTAGTAATGTTGTAGAAGTGTGTGGCATATTCTGTTTGTATTTAGTGATTTCAGTCTATAAATCATGTTGGATTAAAACTTTCCATTCTAAAACTAACATGGAGTTTCAAATACAATAATATACATTTACTGCCAGCCAAGAGTCCGTTAATCAAGATGTACAACAAACAAATATAAATGCCCCCGGTAAATCGATCACAATATCTATCAGTAATTGCCCTAATATGAATGTAACCTTCAATATTAATTAAACGAATTTGTTGTTAGACTTTCTTTCATTTTTGAGAAAAGCATTATACAAACCTCAACCAGTAAGAAAGCCATCCTGGCCAAGTATGAGTTAACCGGACCGAACCGTAGGTTTAGGTTCCGTGGGTGGTGGTTCCGGTGGGTCCGGTTATATACGAATACAACCGGACCTAACCTGCGGTTCGGTCCAGCTAACTCATACTTGGCCAGGAAGGCTTACTTACTGGATTCTGCAGTAATGTATCTATTTCAGTACAAAAATAACAAGAGAAGTGATAAAATGTATTTTTTTAAATTAGATAAATATTTGGCGTTTAGGATTTCATTTCGAAAAATAGTTGTCATGTAATATCTATACTAATATTATAAAGAGGTAACATTTGTTTGTAAGTTTGTATGTTCGTAAGTTTGTATGTAGGGGGTAATCTCCGGAAGTAATGAACCAATTTTAAAAATTGTTTCAATGGTAGAAAGCTACATTATTCGTGAGTACTATAGGCTATATTTTATTCCCGTACTCCCACGGGAACGGGAACTACGCGGGTGAAACCGCGGGACGTCAGCTAGTGTAATATATTTTAAATGCATTAATTTTCAATATGAAAATAGGAAGTGAACAGGTTTGTCTGAATAACTGTAGTTTTATTTATTAAAAAAAAATGTAAACAGAATACCAAATATGTGAGATAAATACCTACTTAGATTTAATAATGAATTTTATTTGTGGACTCTGTACCCTTACAGAGAATCTAGTGATAGTTTAAATATCAAAATTAACCGTTGCTTGGGTGCATAGCTTTTTAAAATAAGGTATAGAAATAATAGACTATAAAATATGTCATGTACTTACTTATATTTTTCCAACACAAAATCAAATACACTTCACAATCAGCACTGGATATTCTCAGAAAACAAATGAGGTTATAGTAGTTGATTTCTCAACGTCTGAAGCACGACTGAGCTCGCAGGATTGGCACGACAACCAACGTGACGTTCTCCCACCATTCTGCCTACATTCCAATCATTGCCGTATGATTGGTTAGTCGTGCCATCTACGAACTCAGCCGGTACTACAGTAGTCAAAATAATACTTTTAATATTACAGTCGAATATAATTTAACAAATCCAATTGGATAAAATGTGATAGAAATTACTATTGATAACAGTCGGCCATCCAAGTTACAGTATACGTCCTCGTGTAGTACATAAAGAGGTAGGTACATAGTAAAGGTATATAATAATAAAAAGAAAAAGAAACTATTTATATAAATCTGGCCAAAATTAACAATGATTAAATACAATAACAAGCATTGCCTGGTTTAAAACTTGTTAAGAAAATAAATTGATTAAATCATAGTTACACAACAATCACAATTTTGGGCATTATTTCATGGCCCACTATAATTAATGGCGAGCATTATTTCATGGCTCAATGTTCATCGGGCATTATTTCATGGCTCGATGTACATTTACGGGCATTATTTCATGGCCCACTATAATTAATGGCGAGCATTATTTCATGGCTCAATGTACAGCATCGGGCATTATTTCATGGCTCGATGTACATTTACGGGCATTATTTCATGGCCCATCTGGCATTATTTCATGGCCAGGGATGACCTCAGTAGACATTATTTCATGGTCTAAGGGTCTAAAAGATTGTACTCAATAACGGGCATTATTTCATGGCCCAACTAAGGTAAACCTTTAGATACCACTGAAATAAATAAAGGTTTGTTAATTACATATTGAATAATAACATTAAAATGATTAGATTATTCGCTGTCATTACCCGACGATTCGTCATGTGGTCTATTAAAATTTAACCAGGCCTTAATTTTGTCACTTGCAACAACTGTCGAATAAGGCCGATTAGATTTTCGTGTGAGGGGAGTATCCTCAATTTGATAGCGATCAAAATCATACACTTTTGTGATTCTATAGGGTCCCTGAAACTTTGGAACAAGTTTTTTACTATTTCCTGTAGCTGGGACTTGACGTTCGACCCTCACAAGATCACCTACTTTATATTTTGGAGCTGAACAATGCTTTGCGTCATAAGCCTTCTTTTGCGACTCTTGATAGGAACTGACGTGCGAGTTAATGTCATCTCTGATTTGTGATAAGTCTTGACTGTTAGAAGAATCAGCAATGTCGTCCGCCAGTTCGGATACAATTCTACAGTCAGTCGGACCCGATGGTCTAATGCCGAAAAGAGCCTCTGACGATGTTCTGTTTATGCCCTTATTAAATGTATTGTTCATGCCCCACTGAACGTCAGGTAGATGCTCATCCCATTTATTTTCAGGGGAGCCAACACACTTCGTGGTCAAAGCATCAACAAGTGTCCTGTTATAGCGTTCTACCTGACCATTGGCCCTTGGGGTAGAAACCGCATTCAACACGTGTTTAATGTTCCTTTCGATCATGAACTTTTTAAAGGCTTCGCTAGTAAAGGAAGTTCCACGATCCGTTATTACCCTTCTTGGGACACCAAACAAACCAAAATACTCGCGGAAAACCTTTATAGAGGTAGAGGTTTTTGTGTTTTTTACGGGTTTCAAGTAAATATACCGAGTAAATGCGTCAATCAAAGCTAAGATGTACATATTTCCTCTTGCACTACGGATGAAAGGACCAACATGATCTGCATGGACCGTATCAAAGGGAATATCAACTTTTGGTATAGGGTGTAAAGTACCAGGTTTCTTACCTCCAGAAGCCTTTGAATAAGCGCATTCTAGGCAAGAACCGATATACTTTTTTACAAAGTTGCGCATCTTTGCAAACCAATATGTCGCTTTGATACGTTCCAGAGTTTTGTCAAGAGCAAAGTGGCCTATGTCGTCGTGATTTTGTTTGACAATCTGCCACCTTACCCCCTTTGGCACGACCCAGCTATCGCCATCACTAGTTACTCTAAAGAGCCTATCATTCTTCAGCTTATAATTTGATTTTACATCAATTACGTCATCAAATTGGGGGTCTTTTAGAATGCCAACAATCCTTTGTATCTCACTATCTGAGCTTTGGACTGTGGCTAACCAATCGTAATCACTAACGACCATAACATCATGAGCCTGCTGCACAGGGTTCCGACTTAGTGCATCGACATGAGCCATACGATGTCCGGCCCTATACTCAATGCAAAAATTATATTCCTGCATCTGTTCCCACCACCTGGCGACACGTGGAATCATATCTCTCTTTTGAAAGGTTGCGCGAAGAGAGTTGCAGTCAGTTACAATTTTAAAGGGGATACCGACTAAATAAACGCGGAATTTCTGTAAGGAAGAAACTACGGCCAGGGTCTCCAAGTCGTAAGACGAGTAATTTTGTTCCTCGGGCGTTGTCTGCTTACTGAAGTAAGCGATTGGCCTAAGTACATCGTCTTTATCTTTTTGCAGCAAGATACCTGCCACTCCAATCTTACAAGCGTCGGTATGGAGTTGGGTATCCGCCTTTGGATTGTATAGAGCTAAAGTAGGACGTTGTACAAGCTCTTTCTGTAAACGACGGAATGCAGCTTCCTGCTCTGTACCCCACAACCATTTAGAGTCCTTTTTCAATAGTTGTGTAAGCGGTTTCGCAATAACCGAGAAATTTTGGACAAATCTGCGGAAGAAGCTGGACAGCCCAAGAAACTGTCTAACATTATGTTGGCTCTGAGGAGTTGGGAAAAGCTTCACAGCCTCTACCTTTCTCTCGCCAGGACGAATGCCATTGGCAGAAACTTCAAAGCCCAAATATTCTACAGAGCTACAGAAAAAGAAGCATTTGGGGAGTTTCAACGTAAGACCAGCACCAGCGAACAGACGCAGCACTGACTCTAATCTCGACATTCCTTCATTAATATCCCTTGAAGGGATAATCACATCGTCTAAGTAGGCCAGGGCTTCTTTATGTCGCAATGGCCCAAGAACTTGATGCATAATACGTTGAAACGTAGCCGGGGCATTTGCAAGACCAAATGGCATACGATTGAATTCGTAATGGCCATCTGGTGTCACGAATCCAGTTTTATGTCTGTCTGTTTCCCGGATTGGGATCTGGTAATAACCGGACGCAAGATCTAAAGTCGAATAGTATTTATTACCAGAAAGAACATCTAGCTGATCGTCAATCAGCGGCATAGGATAGCTTTCGCGGACCGTTTTTTTATTGAGAGCACGATAGTCGATACATAAACGAAGTTCACCATTCTTTTTCCTAACCACTACAATAGGACTCGCGTAACATGACGTTGATGGTCTTACGATATCATTCTCTAATAACTCGGAAATAATTTCTCGAACCTTCTCCTTTTCGCTGATTGACAAACGATAGGGCCTGTAGACAACGGGTTCGTTGTTTTGGAGATCTATCGTCATATGACCAGCATTGGTATTCCCCAATTCCGATAAGTTGAATGCAAAACAGGATCGATACTTATTGAGCAGGTTGAGTAACAGGATTTTATGCTCGGGAGAGAGTCCGGCTTCGAGATTTAAATCAGCCTCAGTAATAGACTTAATCTCATTGTTGCCAGTTGAGGAAACGTTCAAAACTTGCATACTGGACTCTTCCCGAGCTATACGACCACGAGCAATAAGAAAGTCTTTTGAGAGCACTAAAGCGGTTGAAGAAGTATTACTGACAACGATCTGTCCTGTTCCTCCTTCTCTCATCTGGAACAATCCAGTGGCTACTGAATAGCGAACACCCTTCTGGAATCGAACACTTCCATCGACAAAGATTTCACCCTGATGTGGCGGATCTGTATACACGTCCACAATAGCAAGGCCCAACAACTCAACAGAGTCTATACAAAACAAATTTATTTTGCTGTTGGGTACTATATGTTGGAGCTGGAGTTCAGAGATTTCTAAGGCGTCACTAGTTTTACGAATGACTACGTGTGACTGCTCCGTGAACGTTTGACCTACTAAGAGGGGCACATGCATGGCATCATCTGCAACTATCAGCAATTCGAGATCAGCCTCCAAGGTATCGATAATTATTTGAACTCTTTGTTTACCTATGCAATGGACAACCGAATTGCCAAAACCTCTCAGTACTGGAAGATTATTGATACTATAACTTGAACCTATATTTCGAAATACTGACAATCTAATCATTGAGCATTCACTCCCAAAATCTATAAATGCAGTTATGGAAGAACCGTTAACGGTAGCAGTTTTGAAATACTTCTTGTTCGCTTCCGACACTGGAGTAGTTATTTCTGAAGAACTAACCGCGCCTACGTCACCCCTATCCTCTACTCGCATAACCTTCTTCTCTTCAGTCGATGGCAGTTTGGCATAGCACTGTTCCACCTCATGACCTACTTTATTGCATCGACTACACTTCCTTAAGGGTTGGGTGCACTGAGATGTGACATGACCATCCTTCTTGCAATTTGAACAACGTGTCGGCCTTGGGTTAGAGCTATTTTGGTATTTTTGAGGTTGTCCTTTAACTATTTTACGCTCGTTATTGAATTTTGTATTTCGAGCGTTTCGTAAATAAGAAAGGAGCTTGTTAGGGTCATCAAACTGAGCTGCCTCAGCACCTAACCTAACCGACCGATCGTCGATGCCATGTAAAATGCATTCTACTGACCTCTTCCCACTTATACCACATCTATTGATTAGGGACAGCTTGTCATAGTAATACTCTTCCAGGGAGTCCGTGAACCTAGCCCGTTTGGCCAACATATCGCTCAGCATTTGGCCATAGTTTTCTTCCGATGGGAAGGTAGCCAAAAGCTTCTCCTGCCATTCAGCCCAAGTAAACAAGACCGACGGAAGACCTTCGTACCATCTTTGTGCTATACCCTTTAGCTTTGGTAATGCAAAATGAATGACTTGCTTTTCCGACCACGCATAAATGGTTGCGCATTCATTGACTTTATGCAACCACATTGTCATTGTCTGTTCCCGTTTACTTGGGTCAAACTCTGGAATAGTGTTGTTCAGGGAACCTAATTTATCTACACTACTATTGGACATAGATTTTAAAACATTGACAAGGTCCGAAAGAGTAGATAACTCCAATAAAGAAGTT
This sequence comes from Xestia xanthographa, assembly GCA_905147715.2. Classification (NCBI taxonomy): domain Eukaryota; kingdom Metazoa; phylum Arthropoda; class Insecta; order Lepidoptera; family Noctuidae; genus Xestia; species Xestia xanthographa. Next base: position 22,218,109 of record LR990653.1, on the reverse strand, counting down.
GGCTCACCTGCAGTCTTATCTCGAATCGCGGCTTGCACGTTTCTGGCTGCGCTGGCTTGCGGCTGCCTTACTGGGCTACGCGAACGGTGGCAGTTTGTGCGGCGGTCCGGACGGCTCGATTCTCGGCGGTCCGACCTGCGGCTCGTAGCGCGGCGGTCCGGGCTGCGGCTCGACGCTCGGCGGTCCGGGCTGCGGCCAGATGCGTGGCGATCCGGGCTGCATCTCGATGAGCGGTGTTCCGCATTGCAGCGCGATGCGCAGTGGTTCGGCCAGCGGCTCGATGCTCGGCGGTCCGGGCTGCGGCCTGATGCGCGGCGGTCCCGCCAGCGGCTCGATGCTCGGTGGTCCGGGCTGCGGCCCGTTGCGCGGCGGTCGTGTGTGCGGGAACTCTCCCGACTTCGACGATGCACTGGTTGATCTGGTGAGCAGCGACTCAGGCGCCCTCCTGATTGACGGCTCGACCGACTGCGTGACCCTATTGAGTCCCGGCAGCAGGCTTGACGCCTTACAGGGCTGCGTGAGCGCCGGTTACCAGTGGGAGACCCTGTCGGATCTGTCGGTGTGTAGAGAACACGTTCGCGTTCGTCCCTCTCCATGAGGTAACCCTGGAATGTTAATAATATCCCAAAGAAATCGTTCTTTAAAACAGAATCTAAAATAAAAACAATTAACTAAGTGGTTATGGGAAGCCACCTATCAATCTTTAGACAGCAAACATTATCATGTTTATAGCTTAACATAATAATTGTAATGATTAGATAATTTGCAAATATTTATACAGTTAAACAACATACCACCATTACTAACATATCCATATGTCAGTAAAATGCGTTGCTGTATGTTAAAAGAAAACTAATGAATACTGATAAAAAATAAATAAACTGCAAGGCATTTCATTTATACAACGTAATTTAAAAGTACATAATTTAAATTGTTTATGTACCTGATATGGCAACTTCAAAGCCATTAAATAGCCAAGAACCCAAACAACTGTTACCGTACCCGTTATTATTTTATGTAAAATAAAACGAATCAAGAGAAATAAAATACCACAATGGGTTAAGGGTAAACCCCACAGGTAGATAATTTAGGGTAGCAAGAAAAAAAATATTTATTTGGCCAAAACAGGAATCTTTATCCCACTTCTGAAATGTGGACTCTGTACCCTTACAGAGAATCTAGTGATAGTTTAAATATCAAAATTAACCGTTGCTTGGGTGCATAGCTTTTTAAAATAAGGTATAGAAATAATAGACTATAAAATATGTCATGTACTTACTTATATTTTTCCAACACAAAATCAAATACACTTCACAATCAGCACTGGATATTCTCAGAAAACAAATGAGGTTATAGTAGTTGATTTCTCAACGTCTGAAGCACGACTGAGCTCGCAGGATTGGCACGACAACCAACGTGACGTTCTCCCACCATTCTGCCTACATTCCAATCATTGCCGTATGATTGGTTAGTCGTGCCATCTACGAACTCAGCCGGTACTACAGTAGTCAAAATAATACTTTTAATATTACAGTCGAATATAATTTAACAAATCTAATTGGATAAAATGTGATAGAAATTACTATTGATAACATATTTAAATTAAAGTTACCAACTACCTATGTATGGAAACGTTTGAATTTATTTATATTATTACATACATTCAACCCAATGTGTCAAATATCACTTATCTAACGAGTTTTATGAATGACGTTTATAACGTAACAATTTTGACACGTGAAAATTCGCACCCGAATTTGTAACGCAAACTAGTGTTAAACTGTGGTTCAAAATGACGATTAAATGTGTGTTGTGTGACCAGAAACTACATTATAATAATGTACATACTAATCAAATATTAACAAGGAGGTTGTACATGTTAATTTAATTTTCACACATCCTTTTTTTAGGGTTCCGTACCCAAAGGGTAAAAACGGAACCCTATTACTAAGACTTCGCTGTCTGTCCGTCTGTCCGTCTGTCAGTCACCAGGCTGTATCTCATGAACCGTGACAGCTAGACAGTTGAAATTTTCACAGATGATGTATTTCTGTTGCCGCTATAACAACAAATACTAAATATAGTCAATGGTACGGAACCCTTCGTGTGCGAGTCCGACTCGCACTTGGCCGGTTTGTTAGTACACTCGACGACCATAAAGCTATGATATGTACGGAAAGCGGATACAAAGCGAGGTCAGGTTATACTGGATATGTAGAGCTTGATGTGTCGCCGTTTGTACTTTGTATTTATTTATTTGCATTGAGTACGCTGATGTGTTTATTTTGTAGGCACATAAGAACTGATGTTATGTGAATCACGATTTTAGTAAAAATATAAAATTAATGTAGTGATAAATTATATTGTGTAGGTATAGATATTCTACTTAAACGTTTTTGAATTATTTACCATATTGTTGTATAAGAACAAAATTACCTATACATTTAAAGGTACCTATCTACTATAGCAGAGCAATGGTCAGTTTTAAACCAGCTGTGGAAAAAAAATACAGGATTATGATTTTGCTAGTCATTTCATTCATATAGCAAACATTAATTTGACGAATTTTCAACAATTAGGTAGGTCTCGTCTTAATCCAGCAAATGTGAGAATTTCATATCTTTAATATACACTCTCTATAAAAATATTTCGCAAATCGCATAATTATGACTTGACAATATAACTACTCAAAAAAAACTATCTACACACTTTTATGCTAACTCTTGAACAAAAAAGCCTATTAGAAGACGTCAAAATTATCATGATAAATGATAAATGATAAATGATGTTTATTTTGCAAGTAGGTTTTTACAAACACTTTTACACGTCATTTTTTAAAACTAGATGGGGCCGGTGTTTCGTACCTGACTACTCTGAGAAGAAACAGCCGAAACAAACTCAGAGGTCATAGTCTCTTTTAAAGTCCAGACAATCTTGCTCAATTCACATGAGGACTATGCAGATTAGTGTCTGAGATGGTCTTTTGAAGAAAGAACCATACAGATTTGAGTGGACCTGTCCAGTCAGTGCAAGCATTTGTCAGTTAACGTGTAGCTCGACTTATAACTCAAGGAGCTCAACGAAACGACGAACAATACCAAAGAAAGGACATTTGGGAAGGTCGCTTATAGTACTCAAACTGCCAGACAGTTGTGGGAAAAAAAACAAACAAAAAATAAAAATGTGACCCACATGGTCCCCACATTCACAATAATCAAATAAAATTAATAACAAATTCTTTTCAAATAAATGTAAGTAAAAAAAAAACACAAAAATCATTAAATGTCGCAATGATAATAAAATAAAAAAGTAAAATACTTAAAAAAATAAGTAGGTATTCATGTCAAATCAGTAAATGTCACATAAAACAATAAAAAATAAAAGTAAAATAATAAAATACATGTCAAAAAAAATTCAATGTCAGAGTGTTTAAAAGAAAGGAATCAATAATAAACAAGCGAAGTCCGAAATTTCGACATTCACAGAGCAAATTTCATTGGAGCAGCTTAATCCCAAGCTTTTTTATCTTCAAGATAGTGATTAACATGATAGTAGGCTTACAGGCACAGCTTCCGTTTTATAAACGATTTGAATTTATTTAGGCTTAGTGCTTGAATTTGGCTCGGAAGTTTATTGTAAAAGCGTATACATTGGCATCTGAACATACCTCCTATTTTTTTGAGCCTCGTTGCAGGAACAACAAATTTGTGTTTGTTCCTCGTGTTTATGTTGTGAATATCACTGTATTTTTTAAATAAATTAATATTTTTGTGGGCGTACAAAAGGTTTTCATAAATAAACTGAGAGGGCACAGTAAGAATATTAGTCTCTTTAAATTTTTCTCTGAGGGAGTATCTGGGACTTAATTTATAAATTGAACGAATTGCCCTTTTTTGCAAAACAAATATTGTCTGAATATCGGCGGCATTGCCCCACAAGAGAATACCGTACGACATCACGCTATGGAAATAACTAAAGTAAACTAAACGGGCTGTCTCTAAGTCAGTTAAATCACGAATTCTTCTAACGGCGAATGCTGCAGAGCTAAGTTTCTTCGACAGTTTGTCTATATGCGGGCCCCACTGAAGCTTGGCATCCAAAGTTATGCCTAAGAAGACTGTGCTATCTTCCGCTTTTAGCTCTTCATCCTTAATTAGTACAGTAGTTTCCACTTGTCTTACATGGGGTATCGTAAACTTAATACACTTAGTTTTTTTCTCATTTAGGAGTAGATTATTAACATTAAACCAATTAACGACTTTCGCCAGGGCGCTATTAACATCATCCGCAACTAACTGCTGACGTTTGAATTTAAATAAAAGAGAAGTGTCGTCTGCAAACAATACTATGTCATGATTATCCTTTATGAGGTAAGGCAAGTCATTTATATAAATAAGAAACAAAAATGGACCAAGAATTGAGCCCTGGGGTACCCCCATTCTTACTACGGATCCGGGAGATCTTTTCCCTTTAACATCAACTCTCTGAATCCTGTCACTCAAATATGAAATAAGAAGAGCCAGGGAGGCGTTACGGATTCCGTAGTGGTGTAGTTTCCTGATTAATGTTTCATGAAGAACACAATCGAAAGCTTTAGATAAATCGCAAAAAATGCCCAAAGCATCGCATTTGTCCTCCCAGGCATTATAAATGTGTCCTAAAAGTTCAACACTGGGCATCAGTAGTTGAACGACCCCTTGTAAAACCAAATTGTTTTTTATGTAATAACTTATATTTATTGAAAAAACTTTGCATTTGTGCCAAAATTAATTTTTCAAAAATTTTACTAAACGTGGGTAGTACTGAAATGGGTCTATAATTAGTGGGGTCTGATGTACTACCCGATTTAAACAATGGTATTATTTTACTATATTTCATTAGATCAGGAAACTCACCACGGTCAATACAATCGTTAAATATTACAGCTAATGAAGGAGCTACAATGTTTATAATGGATTTAGCAACTTCCACAGAATGACCCCATAGATCGGCGGTCTTTTTAACATTTAAGGTGTGAAAAGTTTTAATTATATCTTTACAGGTGACATATTCAAAATTAAATTCGGAATCACAGACTGAAACGTTTTCCCTTAGTAAAGACTCGGCAGCAGCAGGTGACGAGTTTAGCGATTTAGTAGTCGATACGGGAATATCCGCAAAGAAATTTTCAAAGGCTGTGGCAACTTGAGTGTCTGAATTTAAAATTTTATCGCCAATAGCAAGGCTGTAGTCACTGTTTCGGTTGCAAGACTTTCCCGTTTCGCTATTAATAATATTCCATGTCATTCTAATTACATTACTACTATTTTTAATTTTTGAACTCAAGTAACGTGACTTTGCTATAAAACAAACTTTTTTAAATATTTTAGAATAATTTTTAACATACAACTTAAATTCTCCAGTGTTTATATAGGTCCGCTCTGCATACAGCTCATAAAGTCGTTTTCGACTCTTATGAATACCAATAGTGGCCCAGTCGTTGAAGGAAGCGTTACTATTAACCGAGATTGTCTTAGGAATAAATGTGGTATTAAATTGTGTGCAATACATACTGAAAAAATCGTTATAATGTTGATTGGAATCATCATTAGTTGACAGTAGTGGTAATTTAGACAAAAGTTTAGTTTTAAAGGTTTCCAGGCGAGTTTTAGTTTTTGGATTAACAATGATATCCTTTTAGTGACTTTCTTGCTTACATTAGGAATTGTGATCAATTGCCCACAATGATCAGAATCTAATAAGTTAATAATTTCTTTGTGGGTAGGTATAACATCTGTGTAAATATTATCTAGGCAAGTGGCACTAGTTGGTGTTATTCTAGTGGGCTCCAGAAATTTGTTTTCAAGATTGTATGAATGAAACAGGCTTAAAATTTTAGTACTTAACCCAGAACTTTCTAACAAATTAATATTAAAATCACCGCTAATAATTATAGACTTCTTAGAATTACAGATTTTATGCAACACTTCATCCATTACCTTTTCAAAACAATCATACAATCCTGAAGGAGGTCTATACACACTTAATATGATAAACTGCTCCAACTCTATACAGGCTATTTCAACTGTTCGCTCAACAGATAGGCTTACAATATCCTTGCGGTCTTTAAACTTAAGCTGATTATTTACTAGGATAAATGCGCCGCCATGTATAGCATTTACCCCGCTGAACTACCAACCTGGTGATTACTAAAATTGAAAATTAATTGGTGACATTTGAGCCAATGTTCCGTTATACAAAGAATATCTATGCAATTACAATTCATGAAAAGTTCTACTTCTAATTCTTTGTTCAAAAATCCTTGAATATTTTGATGAACCAGGTTGATACTATTAAAATTCTCAAAACATTCGCCTGATTTACTATCTGGCTTCCTTATATTGCAAGAGGTTGCCTCTGTTGTCGAAATTGCTAATTTAAATGATTCTCTGATTCATTCATTGTTGACAAACTATTGGTAGAGTAATTTAGGCTAATATTGCATTGATCAACAGAGGCAACTTGATTAGCCAAGTTCTTGGCTGTAATAGAAAAATAATAAGATAGCGACACAGCTACTTGTCTTTTACAATAGTTTGTCAGATAGCACCTGTCTACAAGATATCTATGTTTTGTCAAATAAAAATTGTTGCCAATATAATTGTTGATGTCAAGTAAATGAAATGAATTATTATTGAATGTCAAATTATGCAATGTCATATTAATATTATATCTATAGTCATTTTCTTCCTGTGGCAAACTTTTACTATAAGGAAATGTAAACAACACAATTTTTCTTAAATTTAAGTTTGACAAAGTTCTATAATACTGGAGCAATTCTCCTTTGTTCACTTTTCCTCTATTACCTATCAAAATTAATAATATGGTGTCCTGGTTAAACTTACATTTAATAATTTCTTTCATAATATGATATAAAGAACATCCTGGCATACAATTGTTTATTACGGAGTGTCCTGGATATTCATCAGTTAACAAATTACCTAGGTCTTTTCCAATCTCATCACAAAAGATTACTATGTCATTATTTACACTTTGTTTATATTGCTTATGGGAACTATTCATAGGAGTATGCAAATCAACACATGGCTGCGGTAAGGTGGTATTACATGTTGTCAATGAATGGTCTGGTGTATTTACATGTGAAGTTGTTTGACAGTGCTCACAGTTGTTGGTTTGTGAGTTTACCAAATCATTCATCGCCAACACATATTCCCTCATAACATGTTCAGAGGTATTATATTTGCTAGTCATTGAACTTAGCTTCTCTTGTAGGTGATCAAGTTTGGATTGCAGGTGTTCTGTGTCAATTTTGTACCTCCTAGTGCTTTGCTCCAAATTAGATGAATATATATCTAATTGTTTTAATACATTTAGTCTTTCTCTATTCAATTTCACATTTTTAATGATATATTTCTGCCTTTTAACCATTTTTTGTGTTTTTACTATATATTTATTGATTTTAATGTATTTTTTAATTTTATTTTTACTGGTGACTGCCCTCACTGAACTACATAAATTGGAATTATCCTCACCTGTCAAATCTATAGCGAGGGAGGATTTGGTGGCAGAAACCACAGACGGGGCATGTATATTGTTTACAATTATTAAAGTAAGTAAATAACTGAAAGTAGGTAACGAGCTGACACAGACTAAAACACACTTATATACTAAGTACTTACTAGCGGACGTCACACGGTTTCACCCGCGTAGTTGCAGTTTCAATAGCAGTACCGGAATTAAATATAGCCTGTGTTACTCAGTAAAGATATGGCTTTCTAATAGTGAAAGAATTTTTTAAACCGGTTGAGGAGTTTTAGAGTTAAATCGTAACAAACACACAAACAAACAAAAAATCAAATCGTTCCTCTTTATAATATTAGTATAGATATGCCATTTTGCACAACAGCACTCCAATAAATTAATAACCGATTTTAAGGCATCAAGTATTCCATAAAGGCAACGTTTGTTAGACTACCATGCTGATCCAATTAGATGACAGCGAATATTTGTTACGACTCACAAAGCGAGTTCCATTTTTTTCAGAATACACTACATTGAAACTCGGCAAAATTTTTAATAACTACCTGTCCATCAGCGATCATTTGTTTGGACCATGTGCGCCAAATATTGAATAGGTTCCGGCGAAAAAACATTTTATAAATATCGGGACTCTGCGGGCATAATTGAAAAGTCGAACACAACGCACCTGTATCGGTGAAAGCTAACGCAAACTGAAACATAACTATGAGTGTGTATACTCGCTGTGTGTGTATATGTATACACAGGTACGCAAATGTACCAATGGTTATATTATAAGTTTCTGAAGAAAAAATATGGTTTTTGATATGTAGGTACTTGGACGTGGATTAAACTACAGCAGCGTGTTTTGCTGTCCGATGTAGATCGGTATTGATAAGGTAAGTACGGAAAATTTTAATTTTCTTTCGTTTTTTGCGGTCAGTGTCAGGTATTTATAGATTACAGTCATTAAAATCATTAACCCTTAATAGGGCATAACGATCTGGGAATCGGAAAATAATGCCAAGTAGACAGGTATTATTAGCAGAAAAAAATATATTTTACACTTTTTAAATTTATTGAATACTAGCGGACGTCACGCGGTATCACCCGCGTAGTTCCCGTTCCCGTGGGAGTACGGGGATAAAATGTAGCCTATGTTACTCAGGGTGAATGTAGCTTTCTAATGGTGAAAGAATGTTTGAAATCGGTTCGTAACTTCCGGAGATTACCCCCTACATACAAACTTACAAACATACAAACAAATGTTACCTCTTTATAATATTAGTATAGATTTAATGAGTGATTGATGTCTTTAAATAACCTTTATACAACAATAAAATAACTACCAGCAACAAGTTATTTAAATAATGAGCTAAAAAGTATGGTGGTAAAAATATGCCCTTTGCCATTATTATGGGTATAATAATGGCCTTGTTGTTTTTTTTAAATAACCTTTATCAACAATAAAATAACTACCAGCAACAAGTTATTTAAATAACGAGCTGAAAAGTATGGATGTAAAAATATGCCCTTTGCCATTATTATGGGTATAATCCCTTGTTGTTTTTTTTTTATTTATTTTTGTTAGTTTAACGTTAGAAAATTTAAATTTCGCGGGCTACCCTGGCGCATTACCTTAACAGAAATTGATATAATGACGTAGCAGACTACAATAATTTAATAATAGAGTACTGCTACATAATGTAAAAATGTAATGACTGTCTACACTCATGTCAATACCAAAGAGAAGAAACAATAACTATTATGTACACACGTATAAATTCACACAACTTCAGAAGTTCCTATTACATATAAATAAAGCCAGTGCACAAATGCAGAATACAAACAGAAAAATGTCTCTAACCCCTAGCTATGTAGGTACAAAATCTCGTGAACAGAGAGACGAAAAATTAAAAAACTCAGTCTGACTGAATCGCTGGTGTCACGAACAGGCGCCCTGTTCAAATTGCCTCTCTACGGTCAATTTAATCGTGAAAAACACTCTGCATTGTCTAGGTAATGAACACAGCTACCTGGCATGGGAGCCCTGGGACAGTCAACGAGCTCTTCATTAACGAATCACGATTAACGCAAATATTGGACCAATGAGCACTTTGGTACTTTTGTTGTACAACAAAATGTGCTAACACTGGAGTTGAGAGGAGTTTTTGTGAAGGATTTTGGGTTTTTATTCCGGGTTTTTTTTTGTTTTGTGATTTTGTACTTCTTTTATTTTATTTTGTTCAAGAATAAAGTGAAGTATAATCTACGAAATTATAATTTATTTTTACGATACAATCTTAAATTACCTATAGGTAGTCTACAGAGTATGTGTTTTTTTTTTGTTTTTTTTTTTTAACCTTTTTTATAAGATGCAAAAATATATTTATAACGTCAAGTATACGCAAAATCCTTGAGATGCATTCGATATCACCTTTCACATTAAATAATAAAAATATTTTTAAGAAACTGAGGTCGTTCACTTTTACATATTTTATTAATTTACTTCCGTATATGTACTTGTTAGTAAATATTCATAAATTCAATAAAAATAGACATTTAAAAGGCATTCAAATACTACCTAGAATTTATTACTTCCTGTTCCGCAAAAACATGTTAATTACGTAGACGTGTGTAAGATAAAATGCAGATATTGTAGACCGGTCGCCCTTGACTGGTGTAAAATAAAGATCAAGGCTGTAGATCTTTATTTTCTTGCGAAACTAAACGATTGATTACATAATTATATGTTATATTAATAAATCAAAATTAGCTTAAAATAATATTATTTCGTAAAATAAATGTTATGGAGCTCTCCTGGAGATTCCGCGCAAAATACAATTCAATTTCTAATTTAAATGACACGCTAATAAAGAGAGCATGCTCTTTAAGTCTTTGTTAACAAATCTCTTTATTAGCGTGTCATTTAAACTTCTTTAAAGAAGTGGTTATATTCTTCTACCTTATACGTAGTTAGAGGTTTACCTACTCATCTATACAAATAAATAAGATTAAAGTGTCTGTTTGTAATTTTAAAATAACAGCCTTTTACTGAATGCATGAAAGTATAAACGATAATTGTAACAAAATAAACTTTTTTGTCTGTCTGTTTGTTCCGAATAATCTCAAAACGGCTGGACCACTTTTGACGGAACTATTACTGGAAGATAGCTGATGTTAAGGAGTAACGTAGGCTACTTTTTATTTTAGAAAAAGGATTAGGGTATCGTGCAATCCATTGCAAGGATCGACCAGAGGACACGGTGGAGGTGTGCCTCGCGTGGGCGGAGCACCGCCGTGTCCTCGAAGCGGCGATTGGCGGCGGCGACCTCTCGCGTCCGGCCCTGGTGCAAGCCATGGTCCGGATCAAGATGGAATGGGACGCCGCCACCTCCTGCGAAACAGTAATGCTAGAGAAGGAGGTGGCGGAACGTGAGAGGGAGAGATCTTCACAGCATCCCGGCCACCGCGAGGGACGTCCCGAGCGTTGGGGGCCACCGTAGGCGCGGGTCTGTGGACGTTGGGCTATGGGCTAGCTCGCCGTGCGTCCGTCTCATGACGACAAGCCGCGTCGACGGCGCGTTTGTGTTCCACGCGCGCCTCAAAGAGAGTCAGCAAAAAGGAAGGGGCCCGTAAGGACCTATGCCTGCTGGGGTTGCGGGACTGTTCGAAAGAGATACCGTGGCCCGGAACACAAAGGGCGATGAAGGAACATGGATGGGTTTTAGTCAGTAAAAGTCTGACACTCCCTCCTGCTCCGCCCAGAGCGGGGGAGTCATTTGATGATTTCACATCCGAAAAAAAAGGGTATCGTGCAGAAAAAGTAAAAATCATGAAATAATTAGCAATATCCGATTCAAATAGGAAAGTAGATATTATTTATAATTTATTAAATTAAATTTTATTATAATTATAATTTCAGGCAAACGAAAATCGCTGGGCACAGCTAGTCTTCTAAATAATCAAGGTATTCAACATGAGCTTTAATTGAGTTACGAATTCTATATGAAGAGTGTAAAAGAATTTCTATACACATCAGTGATTCCCAAAGTAGTCCAGGTGTCCATCCAGGGGTCCACGGGAGACCCGTCGGGGGTCTACGTGTGCGTGAAAAAAAAATGGGGGTTCACAAGTTGTAAGTGGGGGTGTACGAAAATTTATCTGGTTTAATTTATTTTATTTTAATTTATCTGGTTTAATTTAATAAAGAACAAAAATGTTGGCTCGAAAAAGTAAAATAAACAAATGTACCGGTGCTGACAGGTTGTATTTCGGTGACTGTTTTGAGAGTTAAAAAAAAGCATTTCGAAGCTATAAGATTCTAATTTTCAGATTTTTTGCTACAAAAATTTTTAGGAGCTACGGTCCTCATGCAACCTTAACAGATAGCGCGAAATAATAATATTGCAAATTTCTTACTTTGCTTTTTTGGTCCACCGAAACTAGAAAATTTTGAAAGTGGGCTACCAGAAAAAAAAAGTTTGGGAACCTCTGATATACTTACATAGTAAACATACTTTTTCAATCAGACAGGATGTTCAGATACTCTTACGCTGAGTAACTACCTAATGATAAAAAAAACCATTTCCATAGTATCACTTTTAGTTAAAACCGTACTTATTTTGGTCACATTAATAACAGACACTAACCACGTATTCACAATGCTCCACTACACCCCAAATGCCGCCATTCATCCGTGAACACATCATAAGGTAAACTTCCAGAAGAGCGATAATGTGTCGAGGGGAGGATGGGTGAATTGGCACGACAACGCGCCACGTGCGAAAGAGGACAAGGGGGGTAAGGGGTCAGCTCGTTTAGAGATGTCCCTATCGGTAATTATTTTAGGAAAACATATTATTTATTTTGGTACACCAACAGCAGTACATTCTAGACAAGACTACACAGGAACAAAAAAAAACATTTTTCCAAAAATTAAAACCGACTTCAAAAACACATCAAAGTGAAAAATAACTTTAGCTTCAGAAGTCGGTGACTTTTGTGTGTTTGATTCAGCAGTGCAAGTAGTGCGATAAAATGAGTTTTTAACCAATCGAAAAGTCGGATTTATCGAATCGTATTGATTCGATCGTTATCGATTGCTACGTACTTGCAGTGCAGTTTCTTTGCTACCGACTTCTGAAGCTAAAGTTATTTTTCACTTTGATGTATTTTTGAAGTCGGTTTTATTTTTTGCAAAAAAGTTTTTTATTTTTCCATTTTTAGTTGTAATATCCTATACAAATATTAGCTATACATATATTTTAACATAACATAACATCACGTCTGTAATCGCCGAAGAATTGGGCTGAGGTCTACCCATTAGCCGTGTGGTATCCGGCAGAGTGGAATAGAACCAATCCATTACACTCACGGGTGTCGTATAAGGCGACTAATGTCTGAGGCAGAACACCTTGCGCCTCCGTAGACCAGAGAATGGGCAGCAGCGTTTTCTGTTAGTCTTTCATCACTGCGATCTCCAATCCGCCTGCCAAGCGTGGAGATTACGGCAAATTCCTCCCATGGTGGGAGAGGCTTATGTCCAGCAGTGGACGTTATGGGCTGTTGTTGTTGTTGTACCCAATAGTACCTACCTACACCCACATTTCACCAGTTATGTTTAAGTCCCATGTAATAGCGGGCGAGCGCTGGCGCAAATCCAGACTCCGTGGCTGCTACTGAGAAATTCCTGATGGAAAAACCCAATAACACTTTGCCCGACCTGGAAATCGAACCCAGGATCTCATGTTGAGTTGTCGCCACCACTAGACCGACGAGGCAGTCATTTATTTCATACTAGCTGACCCGCGCAACTTCGTGTGCGTCACGTGAGAGAGAAAGGGTTAGAGAGAGTGTGAGTCAACCTTAAAAGATATAGACTAAATGCTATTGCGGTTTTTGTTTAGAACGTTTTAAAACGAACAATTCCCTAATACATGATTGTTGCGTAACTTTAACCGTTTATGCAGCGCTCGCTAAAAGAAATAAATTTCCTTCTAATCTCCTTTTAATTATAGCGTGATGTTAGATAACCTATAGCCGTCCTCGATAACTATCCAACACTAAGATATTTTTTTTTAATTCGAACCAAACAAACTCTTTAGCTTTATAATATTAGTAGATATAGATCCAAGTGGGTAACAATTTAATTTCTTCGATATATTAGCATTAATCGCTAAAATAATCTATTTATGTTTTTCCAAAAAAGGGCGTGCCTCGACGCGCCTTACGTCTTCATCCTTAGACACTCGATGACAGATATACTCCAGCTAGGTCGGAAGATCTCGTCAAAGGTGCAAGAAATTAGCCCAAACACGATTGTTCAATTATAAATGGGACCAACTTTGAGATGCACCTACGCTTTTTACAAAAAAACCGGCCAAGTGCGAGTCGGACTCGCACACGAAGGGTTCCGTACCATTGACTATATTTAGTATTTGTTGTTATAGCGGCAACAGAAATATATCATCTGTGAACATTTCAACTGTCTAGCTGTCACGGTTTATGAAATACAGCCTGGTGACAGACAGACGGACAAACGGACAGACAGACGGACAGACAGTGAAGTCTTAGTAATAGGGTTCCGTTTTTACCCTTTGGGTACGGAACCCCTTAAAAAAGGACCATGTACGGACTTCTCTGTAAAAGTTATCCATGGTCATACATAAAAAAAATACGCGTCGAATTGAGAACTTCCTTCTTTTTGTTTCGTCGGTTAAACAACCAATCTTGAGGCAACTGACACGGGCGAGGGTCATTCGATTCAGAAAATGGAGTGAAATGAACAACGCCATCTATCGACCAAAATGTTAAACTGCTACAGTATATTATGCTATATTTTTTTTTTTAAAGCCGATCAGTCGATTTAAAAGTTATGTGGTGAGCACATTTTTAGTCACTGGTACCATTTTAGTTCAACAGATGTCGCTAACTGTCCAAATGTGGGTGTACTGTACACATCTGTATACCTACCTCCTCAGAGCATACAGGCGTGATGATATGTTATGATGTTGTGAAAACAACAAACATCGAAGCAATTGCAGCAATCACGACCGATTTGCTGTCTATAATATTGAAGAGTTCAATTGTATTTCTCCGAAGATCACCATTAGATCTTCACCAAATTTAAGCGGGACCACCGCGATGTAATTTTCTTCCAAACAAAAAAAGAATCATCGAAATCAGTTCACAATTGGCGAAAAAAAGGTTGAACATACACACAAAAAAAACAGACAAATTGATAACCTCCTCTTTTTGGAAGTCGGTTAAAAATAGTGTAAAAGTGCTGCCCGCGTAGCATGATCACCGTAGAAACGAAAGAGAATCAACAAATCGACAAAATGACAGATGAACAAATTCATCTGTCATTTTGTCGATTCAGACAGATGAACAAAAGATTTGTCGATTCTCTTTCGTTACTACGGTGATCTTGCTAAGCGGGCTGGTATGTATTGTAGGTAAGTGTTTGGTTAACTGCGTCGGTTGATAAGCACGACTGCTAAGCAAGAGGCATACGTATTAGAGGAGCGCACGCGGCCGTCTGCCACCGTGCGCCCGCGCGTACCAGGGGGGTGAAACTTCCATACATTGGCTTCAAACAAAATTTTCTTAGACAGTGCTGCCATCTATGTGGTTAGGAACGCTTGTTTGGACACAGTTTTATATTTTTGCCAATAGATAGAGCTAGTTGATAACAGTACAATTAAGTATTACTAAATATTAATAAAAAAGTATTATTTATTATTATTATTTCAACATGTTTTACATTACAGATACATTTTAAAATATCATTGCAAAATAAATAAGACCTTTTCGTTTACACTTCAAGTAGTTTATTTATTACACAGTAACAGTGCGGGTACATTTGAAAACTTTTTTTAAGTAACGTTTGTTTGTGGTGTTCTGGTGATCTGTTTTGTGTTCTTTTACGATCTAAAACTGTGCTTGCTTTCTTGATATCTGCTATTATAAACGTTGGACTCTCTCCCTTGGACCCTGTGATAAGATACGTAAACGTATAGTGGACCTCGATTTTACCTTTTCGATTTGAATTCGACGAGTTAAGTGCTTTTTGGATGTATTGTATTGTATGTATAGTATTATAACACACATTGTAAAAAAGGAAATAAATTCTTTAAAAAATTAAATATTTTTTTTTATTTCTATCTGTCATTCATTTATTGATATGGCTCTTATTGATGTTATTCCTGCCTTAAGATTTTGAAGAATGATTTTCCTTTTATTGACGACTGATTGTTATTTATTTTGTGAATTAAGTAAATTCTTATGTGTATGTTTCGAATTCTATATTTTATTTAAGGCAAGACTAGAATAGTCATGATGTTGTCATCATAGTATATTTTATACACATAAGAATTCATTTATTTCACACAAATAAATAACAATCATTCTTCAATAAAAGGATTTATTACTAGAAACAAAACCTAAAAGCGCCATCTAGTGAGCGATAGCGTAAGCAGAGGGTACATTGAGACAAGTAACGCCATCTAACAGTTGGGGTACACAGTTTTTAAAACGAAAACCTCAGTTGCACATCTATCTTATATTATATAGTGTATTCTTATATTATATAGTGTATTATCTATGGCGCGTACTAAGCAAGCCAACGACAAGAGAAAGGAATTCGGTTAGTTATAATGCCCGATCCAGACTCTCCACGAGGCTACACGAGGGAACAGGAGTACGAGCCGCTCGTGCTAGCTCGTGTAGCCTCGTGGAGAGTCTGGATCGGGCATTAGATGTACCCTAATTATTATTATTTTTGTATTTCGAAATTGTATATAAGCCGCGCCTCAGAATAAATCACACAGATCGTTATTCGCCTTCTTATTTATCACAACTACCATCCTTAAAGCATCGATTCCTAAAATTAGTGATCCCTATTCACTAAAGGTCCTTCGATCGAGGTTCGATACTCGGGTCGAGAAAACTGTGATTGGATTTTTTTATCAGGAGATTAGATTAAAGCACGATAACTTAGTATTAGTTTACTGGGCAGAAAATAATACAGTCCTGGATTCGATAACCGGGTCGGGCAAAGTGTGATTGGGTTATTCCAACATGAATTTCTCAGTAGCAGCCACGAAGTCTGGATTCGTGCCCGGTTGATGATAAACAACAACAACAACAACAGCCCATAACGTCCACTGCTGGACATAAGCCTCTCCCATGATGGGAGGAATTTGCCGTAATCTCCACGCTTGGCAGGCGGATTGGAGATCGCAGTGATGAAAGACTAACAGACAACGCTGCTGCCCATTCTCTGGTCTACGGAGGCGCAAGGTGTTCTGCCTCAGACATTAGTCGCCTTATACGACACCCGTGAGTGTAATGGGTTGGTTGTATTCTACTCTGCCGGATACTACACGGCTCACACACGGCGGCGGTTGATGATAAAAGGCTCGTCCTATTCCATGGGACTTAAACAGAATTGGTGAAATGAGGGTGTGGGTACTATTAGGTAAAGCTCTGCATAACATTTCGAAGATTACAAGCGTGACGTTATGAATTTTACCATTTCATGTAATAAGGAACGAGCCTATTGCCAACTGGGCTCAAATCTATACTTCGTGGCTGCTACTGAGAAATTCCTGACAGAAAAACCCGAATGATATTTTTTCCGATCCGAGTATCGAACCCAGCACCTGTTGCTTAGCAGTCACGCTGGTGATCACTATGCAGTCTGTTATGAAATCCTACAACTTTATAATGTTCTCGTTCCGCTCAGTTAACTTTTACCAAGTCACGGTTCTTTAATATAAGAATTACTCTATTTGTATCACAACACATGAACACACACGTTATCCTCAACCTAAATGTTTGTACTTATACATTGATGACATCACTCTCAAAGTCATATTATTATCAAGATTTATTTCATTTTTTAAAAGGAATACCTATTTTAATACGGCTTAAGGTATAAAGGGTGTAAAACACCTCTTAACGAAGCCGAAAGGCACTTGTTCTCCCCGTCATTGCGATCATTTTTTTGTTCCACACCATTCCTGGGAACCTTCTAGTTACGGAGATATTGGGGGTCAAAGTTCCAACTTTTTGACAAGTATTTTTTTTTAATGCAAGGTTTTAATGTAAGATTATCACTCTAGACACCTCCACGCGCCCACGTACTGTTCAATCCATCCATCAGCACAAAGTTTTGAGTGCGTTACATTGAGTTCTACCACAAAACATGATCTTTCACCCCAAAAAAAAAGTAGTTTCCCAGCAATAATTTTTGCGTACAGTTACTTATATAGTTTGATGTACAGAATGCGTGGTTGACGGCTTCGTGATGAGGTCTTTTACACCCTGTAGAAGCGCTAAGCTAGGTCAGCCCACAAAATTCAAATTTTGTAACGTGTTTTTCAATTTACCGGTCAGTCTGGCTGTATGTTGAACAAAATATAATTCAAGCCGTAACACGTACCTACGTATTTACAGAATTATAATCATTCATCATCTGCCTAGCCTTTTCCCAACTATATTGGGGTCGGCTTCCAGTTTTACCGGATGCAGCTGAATACCAGTATTTTACATGGAGCGACTGCCTATCTGACCTCCACAACCCAGTTAGTACCGGGTATACGATACCCCTTGGTAAGACTGGTTGTCAGACTTTTTGGGCCACTGAATACCTAACGACTGTCAAAGATCTACAATAGACAGCCGGGAGCAACGGCTTAACGTGCTTTCCGAGGCACGGAGGAAACTCGGTATGTAATGGGTGGTCACTCATCCACAGACCAACCTAGGCAAGCACGGCTTAACCTAACGATCGACCCGAGCGGCTGTTAATATTTTGCCACGAGCTCCTCACAGAATTATACTCATTAAAATCATCAATACAACCCTCTAAGTTAATTTAATCCCATTGAATAACGAATCATCATCTTCTCTTGTCCCTAGCCCAATAGGGTACATGCATGATTTTTTTTATCACTCTATACAAAGCGTATTAAATAAACATCAGAAATAGCAAAGTGAAATTATTATTTTTTATATCTATAAAAATACTAAGATAAGCATTTGAAACTGTTGATTAGACAGAGAGATCCGATACAGCGAATGACGTCATTCGCTGCATCGACGTACAAAATACATACTAAATTCCGTTTTTCCAGAAAGAGGTAGAAACAAAAGTTTAAACGGTTTTAACTTTTGTGTTGTTTGGGCCGATTTATGTCTTGTTTTCGCTTTTAGTCATTACTTTTATAGTACTTTAACATTCCGTATCCAAATATGAAAAAAGAAAATGTATGCATATTCCCTATTCATTTGTGGTCGACGCGATGTCTTCTTCTTCTGCGCTTCTCTATAACTCGTCATCTCATCAGACACCTCCTTTGTCACCATATCATCCTTCACACAGTCCATCCATCGTTTCTTTGGTCTTCCTCTACTCATATACCCATCCACATTCGTACTCAGAACTTTCCTCACGACATTTTGCTCATTCGGTGGAGCTCGTGACTTAATAATAACAGCCGCTCGGGTCGATCTTTAGGTTGAGCCGTGCTTGCCTAGGTTGGACTGTGGATGGGTGGTCACCCATCCACAGACCAACCTGGGCAAGCACACCCTTACATACCGAGTTTCCTAGGTGCCTCGGAAAGCACGTTAAGCTGTTGGTCCCGGCTGTTATTTGTCCATCTTTGACAGTCGTTACAGGGAGGTAGTCAGTGGCCCAAAAAGTCTGACAACCAGTCTTATCAAAGTGGTATCGTATTACCCAGTATGAACTGGGTTGTGGAGGTCAGATAGGCAGTCGCTCCATATAAAATACTGGTACTCAGCTGCATCCGGTTAGACTGGAAGCCGACCCCAAAATAGTTGGGAAAAGGCTAGGCAGATGATGATTTTCCTCATTTCTCCGTATCACATGCCCATACCATGACAACCGATTACCACACAACTTTTCAGTCACCGGTGCCACTTTCACCTCTTATTTACTAATTTCTTATTATATCCATTCGCGTAACACCACGCACAACCCCTCATCTCAGCCACGGGCAAATGCCTTTTATTCATCCCTTTTCTGTCCCAAAATTATTATTACAGAATTATAGTCATTAAAATGATCAATACAACCCTCTAAGTTCATATCCCATTGAATGACTTTCATGAAAAATCCTAAATACGTAAGAAAAATTCTATTTCACGACGAGCTGCCCTGGAGCTTCCCCCGTAACTTAAGGGGACTACAGGAGCTACACGCGAGTTTTATAATACAAAAAAGCATATGATTCACTGCAATAAACAAAACCAGAAAAATATATGATATTCTTCAGGATATATAAGCCGTGGTGGTTCTATTACACTCTGTCGGATACCAATCCGACAGAGTGTAATAGAACCAACCCATTACACTCACGGGTGTCGTCTAAGGCAACTAATGTCTGAGGCAGAACACCTTGCGCCTCCGTAGACCAGAGAATGGGCAGCAGCGTTAGTCTTTCATCACTGCGATCTCCAATCCGCCTGCCAAGCGTAGAGATTACGGCAAATTCATCACATTTATGTCCAGCAGTGGACGTTATGGGCTGTTGTTGTTCAGGATATTTGCTAGTATGTTATTGTTTTGAAAACATAATACAAGTAATATTACTCTATTAAAAAAAATCACGAACTTATCTCTAAAAAAATATTTTAACGAGTAAAAACTATACTAAAATACATGCGATCATTCTGTTTTTTCGGCAAATAATTCTACAAGCAACACATTAGCTTGATATGTTTTATTTTTTTAGTCCAATCAATAGATTTTTTTTAAATCACAAAAAAAACACTAATTTCGCACTATTCGGCCCGCAGTGACCGACGTAACAACGAAGTTTGAACCACCACAAATAGAGTTGCTAATTTACCCCTGTAGTCGCCTTAATGTAAATTTTAAAGACTAGTACCTACCTTCCATCATAACACAGCCGCACTGTACCCACTTACTGTAACAATACTTTCACAACGAAAAATTAATGCAAGAATACCAGTTAAGTAAACCAGAAAACTCGTATTTATTTGGAACAAAAACCTGAACTCTATATAATATACGTATAGCTTGTATTCTAGGTAAAGATAAGGGTTTCATTTAAACAACTTACTTTCATACGGTTTCGCTTATATTATTTTTTTCGAAGATGATTTTTTCAATTTCATTACTAGGGAACTGTAAAATTTGCCTACTAACCTAACATCACGCCTATAATCCCCTAAGGGTTAGGCAGAGGTGTACCTAGTAATAGTAACCCCACATTTCGCCAGTTTTTTTTTAAATTCCATGTTACTAAAGGGACCGAACCTATTGCCTTTTTTTCCGGATGGGAAATCATCAAATGACTCCTCCCGCTCTGGGCGGAGCAGGAGGGAGTGTCAGACTTTTACTGACTAAAACCCATCCATGTTCCTTCATCGCCCTTTGTGTTCCTGGGCCACGGAATCTCTTTCGAACAGTCCCGCAGTCCCGGTAGGCAGTCCTTGCGGATCCCTTCCTTTTCTTTGAGGCGCGCGTGGAACACTCCTGCGCCGTCGACATGGCCTGTCGTCATGAGACGGACGGACGGCGAGCTAGCCCATAGCCCACCGTCCACAAGCCCGCCGAACCTATTGCCTTTAACTCGGACTCCGTGGCTGCTACTGAGATATTCCTGATGGAAATACCCAATAACACTTTACCCGACCTCGAGGAACTCGTGGCTAAATAATAACAGCTGCTCGGGTCGATCTTTAGGTTAAGCTGTGCTTGCCTATGTTGGTCTACGGATGGGTGACCACCCATTACATACCGAGTTTTCTCCGTGCCTCGGAAAGCACGTTAATCCGTTGGTTCCGGCTGTCATTTGTAGATCTTTGATAGTCGTTACAGATAGTCAGTGA
This sequence comes from Xestia xanthographa, assembly GCA_905147715.2. NCBI lineage: Eukaryota > Metazoa > Arthropoda > Insecta > Lepidoptera > Noctuidae > Xestia > Xestia xanthographa. The sequence continues at coordinate 22,196,698 of LR990653.1, read as the reverse complement.
CTAGAAAGTCTGTCAACCTGTCTTACCAAGGGGTACCGTATTACCCAGTACTAACTGGGTTGTGGAGGTCAGATAGGCAGTCGCTCTATGTAAAATACAGATATTTAACTGCATCCGGTTAGACTGGAAGCTGACCCCAACATAGTTGGGAAAAGGCTAGGCAGATGATTACTTTACCCGACCTGTTAATCGAACCCAGGACCGCGTTAGCGTCCACTAGGCCAATGAGTGAGTCCTACCACAAGAAAATGAAACGACGGTGAATGAATGACGGTGTGGTGAAAATTGAGCTACTTTACTATAGTTGGTGCCAGTTGAGATGAGAATAGCGGTTATTGACCCACCTACATTTATTAAATTCTTAACTTTGAAAACCAAAAATAAGCCTGTTCAAGTCTTGAATCGTCATCTATCGAGATCTTCAACATTTTTTCTAATGAAAAACGATACGTGGTTTATTTGTTTAGGTTCGTACGAAGAGATATTAGGGAAAGGGCAATGACCGCTATTCTTACTTTAACTGGCACCATCTATAGTAGGTAAATCTGTTAAAAACACACGCTAGACTAAACGTCAAAAATACTGGAATATAATTAAATCCGTAGAAAAAACTATCACCGATTTTTGCATCTAAAGTAATCAAAGCCGATCCAGCGTTTTTATTTAATAAAAGCATGTCAGTTATATTTCAATTTATTTTAAATTGATGATAAAAGTATGAAAGTACTAGTTTAATATTCCACTCTTTCTAGCCATTTTAATTTCGAACAATTAATTCAGTTGAAAGCTATTTGTTTGGGCTAGCTTAATATTTTTCATTATTGTTAACGGATTCTACGAAATACCAGTTAAGTTTAGACTAACAAACGTTCCGACTAAGTGCTAATATTTGTTATGTTAGGTACACTGTTATACACAGTAGTTCATTGTGCTAAAACAACTTTAGACTATTAGGTAGATATTTGGTGAAGTTAATAGAAATTAAAGCAGGTTATCTCGGATTTTGTGGGTCGGTTAACAGACTATTTTAAATTATTCATCATCATTTAACAGCCTGTAAACGTCAATTGTTTAACATGTGTCTATCACACCGCTAACCAATATTGGGTAATAGAGCTCGCCTAGAAAAGTAGGTACTTACATATCTGCTATCCTCCATACCAACTATTTCTTTCATCTAGTTTATTTTCAGTTGTTGTCGTATTGCATTTGATCAGATTAGCATTGGAAAATCAAAGTTCATTGATCAATGTTAACCACTCTACAACTTCCTGTTAACATCTTGACTTTATCAACTATCACCTTTCAATACTTTTCGCGAAAAATATCTTTCCTCGACTAAGTACCAATTTTTAAGGAAATAATGTTTGAAAAGAGCAAAGCTTTTCCTGAAAATCTGGGCAAACCTTGGACTGGACGCGAAGCTAATATGAAGGAAAAACCAGCTCCGGCATCCCATTTTAATAAACGGATATTACAAACTGCACGGGGGCGTTAATGGATTTCATAAACAGGTGCTCAAAGCCAGGTTACTATTATATTTTTTTCAATAGTTCATTATGAAGCGGGCGTAAAAGGAATAATATAGAAGTTTTACTTACAAGCGTGAGCGCAGACAATGCTCCAAGCCATGTCAGAAAATGGATAAAAGACTATAATAAACTAACTAAATAAGTAACTAAAGAATCAAACCATTTAGGGTATGAAGAGGACCAGTATTTCATAGGCAAAACATCCTGGAGTTAGGTGTTATACAGGTGTAGGTCTAGTTAGATAGTTACACGAGGTCTTGTAGAATGGAATAGGCATTGTTACACTGGGTGCTACAGCAGTATAACTTATACTGGTGACTTTTTTATTACTTTCCAAAAAATGGGTATAGTAGGTGAACGGAGTAGAAGCAAATGGCATACTTAGTAAAAAAAAAAAAACTAAATTTAAATCATACGTGTATTGCGTCATCATCATCTGCCTAGCCTTTTCCCAACTGTGTTGGGGTCGGCTTCCAGTTTTACCGGATGCAGCTGAATACCAGTATTTTACATGGAGCGACTGCCTATCTGACCTCCACAACCCAGTTAGTACCGGGTAATACGATACCCCTTGGTAAGACTGGTTGTCAGACTTTTCGGGCCTCTGACTACCTAACGACTGTCAAAGATCTACAAATGACAGCCGGGACCAACGTCTTAACGTGCTTTCCGAGGCACGGAGGAAACTCGGTATGTAATGGGCGGTCACCCATCCACAGACCAACCTAGGCAAGCACGGCTTAACCTAACGATCGACCCGAGCGGCTGTTATTATTTAGCCACGAGCTCCTCCATACGTGTATTGCGTATGATTTGAAATTTGATATTTTTCATTTTTATTTCAAAATTTCTTTCTTTGTTCTAATATGAAAAGTTTACTTGAAAGGACATTGACCACAATCAGAGTCGCTTTATAGTAAAAGAGTATGGCCATAAAAATAAACTCGTAAATTATAAAATATTTTTTTAACTTCTCTTAATTCACTTGAACGAAATCGTATGTGGGGTTACTATTTTGTATTTTATTAGCTACAGTATTGGATTTTATTGCTTACTTTTTAAAATGGCGTATTTCGGTAAAATCAATGTTGCCAATTTATTAAAACCTGGGACATAATCCGTCACTCCGTTTTAAAAATAAATTCAACTATGACTTTATCCTAGTTATTTATATTTTTAATTAGCACAATTGAAATAACATATTTTCTTAGTTCACATCCTATAGATAATATTACTTTGCTAATTAAAAATCTTTCTTTAGTTGACAGTCAAAGTGATTTATATTGACTGTTGGTAACACTATCACAACTGTCTCTGTCAATTTGTCAAACAAACAAAACAACAACGAACTTTTGTTTTCACTTGTGCATCCATAGTTGTTGAGTTTGTTGTGCTTATAAATTACTTATCATTGCGTACTGTTCGTGTCTTATGTCAATTCAAGTCATACTGTTGTAATGGGCTGCTGCTTTTAGTGGAAGGTTCGTTACAATACTAACCTCAAAACTGAACAGAAAATCAAAGAACAACTAAAACCCCCACAAAATAAATGGATATTTTTTTTTTCCTTAGAAAGTACGACATCACCCCTCTTTTATATTCAATTTATGCTATCATACAAAAAGTTCTGATGCGCAACGGCGGTCAGTAGAAAAATGGGCATTCTCCTTTGTAGTGTTTTTGATGATGGATCAATTTTTTTTTAAGCTGTGGTAAAAAGAAAAAAAATAGGTATGCCGTAAGCTTTTACACCGTTCACATAATATACCCATTTTTTTTGGAAAGTGATAAAAAAGTCATCTGGTATAACTGAGAGTATTACAGAATAGAACGTAATCAGTGTTTTCAAAGATACGATAAGGAACAGTCAACCAGATTTATTAGTGAAAAAACATTAGGTAATTAAAAATACAAAGGTCTAGGAAACAATTCGAAAATAGCTTCATAACCCTCAATTTCAAAATCTAGCATTACAAATTCACGGAGCACATTTAAGCCTTTAATGATTTGAGTTTCTTTCCGTTGTTAAGAGACTTGGCCTTCTGCTTTTTTCACCTGTCGTGTTTATACCCAGAATCGTAAAGCCCAGAGTTTTCCGTGTAATACAATTTCGTCAGCGTATAGGGCTGTGTGATGCGACGGCACGCTCCTACCGCGATGCGGTGCCGTGTCGATTTGTCGGCAAGCTTTATTTCCGCCTGTCGTATGAAATACGATAGCGGTTATATTTTATTTCCAATATTTCGGTAATCGAAATAGAAACATGGCTCCTGCGTTTGTGAAACGTGTCCGAATACGGCGGTGGGCTGATGGTTTTTTTTTGGATTTTTTAAATCGTTTTTGCTGCACTTTTGTTTTGTGTTTTTAAACCGTCTCGTATTGTTCCTGCAATGGTATTAGGTATTCTGTTATGAGTTTTAGATGTAGAGTTTAATTACCCAGTTGTGGTTTTATTATGTAGGTACTAAAAATCCTACTAGTAATTTAGATTCGAAAGAGGCTGGATGGATGGATGTTTGTTACTCTTTCACGCAAATATTACTGACCGGATTTGGATGAAATTTGGCACACGTATAGTTTTATATATATATATAAAATTTATCTCATATATATTAATTTATATCATATTTTTTATCCCGGTAGTACGTCCTGAAAATATCTAATTAGTCCGTCAGTTATAGATTAGTAAAAAATATTTGACACGTATTTTTTCTTTTGTTACGTAAACCAAAATTAACGATGATACGACGCTTTTAAAATTCTTAATACGTCACGCTGTGCTTTAATTTTTAGTGTGTTGTGACGTCACGAGGCCCCTACTCTTGAATTTTGATGCGTTTTATTTTTGTCAATATTCATTGATTTACAAAAACAAAAAATACGTGTTCATTATTTTCCAATACTCTAAGTCACGGACTAAATAGATTTGCAATTTATTTATGGTGGAAACTAGCCTATTGCCGAACACCACGCGGGCGTAGCCGTGGACGTAAGCTAGTATTTCATATTGGTGTTACTAGATAAAAGTCTTTTAAGTCCTACTTAAGCTCATAACAACCGTAACATACTTACTTCCCTATAAAACCCTAAAAACCTCTTTCGCACTTTTACACGATAACTTATTCAGAATATAATAAACCTAATAAAGTAACATCTTACACTCCTACTTTTACGAGCCTTCTTTACCATCTCCTACTTTTACCTACGTTTTTACGGTAATCCAACCTTTCTCTCAAAAATTGAACTGTCAAATTCCGTGTGCGAACAAAAGAACGAACCGGGTAAATAGAAAACGTTAAAAAAAGCGAACGTCTGTTACACACCACACTTTTTAATTGAATTTCATTCAAAATTTTCATGGAAACATTTATTTTTTCATATCATATTTGCGTCGAATTGTATTTGGAGTTTCGTGTTTTGTTCGAGTGTTTTCGTTTTGCGTCTATAATTGTTATAAGCTTTTGAAAAAAGAAGTCATCTTTAAAAAAAATACTCTTTTGCGGGTAGGTACGTTTTTTCAGCTTATCCTTTATGAACTTGGAGGGTTGTATTGATGATTTTGATGATTATAATTCTGTAACTACATACGTCTTACAGTCGCAAACAATATTTTAATCAACATACAACCTAGCACTGGCCTGCAAATTGCAAAAAACGTAAGAAAATTTGAATTACTCTTTGAATTTTACCTTATTACACTAGAGAGCTTCCGCTACCTAATAATAATTTTCAGAGAACTAAATCTGAAGTTCGTCTGCGTTTCCCCTAGCTAATCCCAAGAATAACAACACACTGCATAAAGGATAACCCTTCAACCAGGTTTTCTTATGAAACATGACACCTGTACAAAGTTACAGGAATTCCACCTCCAATAAACGACGAACGAAAATAACTTAGGAAATGAAAAATATGACTTTAAAAGATATATGACTACCTCCCAGGAAGGGGTCCTAAGTGAACACATGATTGACTTTTCTCGAGTGATTGCAATAATGGGAATATTGTATTACTTGTGTAAGCTAAAGTGAATGAGGAGGAAATTCCTACTTTCATATAACGTAATTTACATGCGGTCGGTTTTAAGTGTTCTCTGTTAAATTCCGATATATGGATCTTTTTCGTTGGTTAAGTGAACTTGTCGGTTTTAAGCATTTATTTACATAATTAATTAATAAAATAAAATAAGCTTTTATACCCATAGGTACTCTTTGCAATCTTACTCTTGCATGATATACTAATCACTATTTACGTTAATAGGGAACGTGCACAACGACGGTGGTGCCAACTGGCGTCACCAATCCGAATCTTGTACCAAATTAATACTTGACATTGACATGTAAAACAAGTAAACAGAATTAATTTTATTATTGAAAATGATTATTCCAGCTAATCATAATCCATTGTTGCATTTCTGGATGTACCAATACATTCACAAAAATGAAAATTAATCAAATAGCGTAAAATAATAAAATTCTATTACTTTCCAAAGAATAGTACTCTCATACCATGTATAAGTGAAAAACGCAAAAAATGGATAAATGCAGTAACAAAAATATTTGAACACAATTTGTTTTTGTTACACTCTGCATTGAAAAAGTTCAATAGCCTTCAAAATCAACCGTCCAAGCAAACATTAAATGGTACTGGCGTACCATTTAAACTTCAGCGAACACACATATGTTGCACTGAAGTTCACACCGAATATTCCTCAACAGTTAAACAAAGAGTCCACATGTACTCAGATTATAAACATGGTTATACAATAAAGTTTTTAGTTGGCTGCACTCCTTGTGGTTTCATAAGTTTTGTATCTAAATGCTACGGAGGGCGTTCTAGTGATTGCTTAGTTATAACAAATGATTATGGATTAGACTGCACTGAAGTTCACACCGAATATTCCTCAACAGTTGAACAAAGAGTCCACATGTGCTCAGATTATAAACATTGGTATACAATAAAGTTTTTAGTTGGCCGCACTCCTTATGGTTTCATAAGTTTTGTATCTAAATGCTACGGAGGGCGTTCTAGTGATTGCTTATAACAAATGATTATGGATTAGACTGCACTGAAGTTGACACCGAATATTCCTCAACAGTTGAACAAAGAGTCCACATGTGCTCAGATTATAAACATTGGTATACAATAAAGTTTTTAGTTGGCCGCACTCCTTGTGGTTTCATAAGTTTTGTATCTAAATGCTAAGGAGGGCGTTCCAGACTGCACTGAAGTTCACACCGAATATTCCTCAACAGTCTCCACATGAACTCAGATTATAAACAGTCTCGCTTGAACCGCGTTCCGATGCGGATGCGCCGGCAAATTAATATTCTTTAAATTGCTTAGCGCGGCGAATGCCGTCGCTCGAAATTGAACCGCTATGAGTGAAAAACTTGTGGTGAATGAGCTGCTGGCGTTTCTGCAGCAGAAACTGGATGTGATGGACGAGGTGTCCGCAGTTCAGATCTGCGCAACAAACTTCAGCGAGGAAGACATAGCTGCCGCCAAGCTGTTGCTGTTCACTGTGCTGAATAAGCGCGAACAGATGGTGTCCCGCCGCCGTGACGGCACCAAGAGAAGCCTGCAGGATATAATCACGCTGCTCAAGGAGACCGATCCCGATGACGTACCGACGTTTGTGGCGAAGGAGCTAAACAAGCTTCCTCCTGTCACGTTTGACCATGTCGATGTAACCAGCCTACTCAAGGATATTGTCTTTTTGAAGGCCGGTCTTGCGGATGTCCTAGCAAAATTGGATGCATCCCAGAACATCGTCACCGATTTGCGTAAGGAAGTTAGTGAGTTGCGCAACAGTGTGGCAGTATCTAGGTCAGCAGGTAATGCGCCTAACGCTGACACGTGTCGCGGAGCCGGCCACGATGTATCGTCGTCGGCGAATTCCGCGTCAGCAGTTTCCACACCGGCGCATACGTCGATTGCTGAGCTTGCAGAACATTCCGCCCGCGCGCCCCGCATCCCCGCGGCGACCCCTGCTCGAGCCCTACGGAGGAATTACGCCAGCGTCACCGCAAGCCCCTCTGATGCTCCTAATAATAAGCCTGTGCCTGAAAAGGCACCGAATAAGGCTGATAACGAGGGTTTCGTGATGGTGCAGAGGAGGAAGCGCCGTTCGCGAACAACCAAGAACCTTTGCGGTAAGGCTCCTGCGGACCCTAAAGTGAGCCTGCGTGCTGCCAAACCGAATACACCGGTGTACATTTCCCGCTTGCATTACACCACTAAAGCGGAGGACATCGTGGAGTACGTGCGCCAGAAGACGAGGTACACACCGAGGGTGCAGTTACTGGAGTCGCGCCGCAACGTCAACTTCAAGGCGTTCGTGGTGCGAATACCGAATTGTTATCTGCCCATGGTGATGGAGGAAGACTTTTGGCCGCAGGACGTGGTGTTCCGTCGCTTCCGCGGACAAGTTCCACTGGACAGTCAACACAAGTGAAGTGTGTCTAAGTGAAGTGCTACTAACATAGTTTTAAGTCTTATTTACTAACACAAGTTTTGTACTATTATGATATATTATGTTAGTCTGTAAGGTATTTATCTATGGGCCAAAGTAGCCTGAAAATAAAGGATTTATTATTATTATTATTATAAACATAGTTATACAATAAAGTTTTTAATTGGCTGCACTCCTTGTAGTTTCCTAAGTTTTGTATCTAAATGCTACGGAGGGCGTTATAGTGATTGCTTATAACAAATGATTGTGGATTGATTTGTTATAGCCTGGAGATACTGTTCTCGCTGATAAAGGATTCCCTTCCATTAAAACATGTGTTGAAAATAAGAAAGTTGTTTAAGCCACCGTTTCTTCATGCACCACAATTTTCATCAGAGAAAATAAACGAAACATACAAAATTCATATTGGTCAACATTCATGTTACGCTGACGAACATTATTGATAGACCGGAACCCATGTTTTATACCTTATAACATAATCAAAAATAATACTTTTGAAGAGATTTGCGTGACAGGTGACAGCATAAGTTTCCTTTACTGTCCGCATAGTGTCTCTTTTGTCGTTTAGTGCTGCCACCTATAGTTCCTGCACGTTCCCTATACTTGTTACACCTAATTGTGGTCTTTATAGTATATCAGTAATCGGTTTAATTATCTGTAGCAGCTTGTCTCTCAAAAAAGGCCTCCTCCAAGGACTTCCATGAAATACATAATTAATTAAAAACTGTCAAATCACCTAAAGTAAATAAACTAACAACAAACTTTGAAAGGGCATCGAAAAACTCCTTCTCAACGCTGTCAGCTAGTAATGTGCCCAAAAGACTGGCGGCGTTGCCACGTTGTATGGCAACACTTACAGCCTTATTCATAAAAAGTTAGAGCCTCGTTGAAGGCTCCTTGATGGCCCGATGCTAAAAAACATGATTCATAAACGTCTGTTAACGCTAATCAGTCCATCAAGGCTCTGCTAAAGTTAGACAGCCTTATTCATAAAAAGTTAGAGCCTCCTTGAAGGCTCCTTGATGGCCCGATGCTAAAAAACATGATTCATAAACGTCTGTTAACGCTATCAGTCCATCAAAGCTCTGCTAACGTTAGAGGACCGTTGACCCTCCTTTATCTCCCTGCTAAGTCACAAAATGGCCGCCGGAAATTTGAACAGCTGACTTTGACAAGAGCAAAAAACCATACCGAAGATAATTTTAGTGAAGGGAGGGTTACGCAGATTAAAAAAAATCCAGGAAAAATTATTTTCAGGACAAATTCCTGAAAAGAAATTTTCCTGGATTTTTTTTTCCAAAATCCTTTTAATTAGGTTTTTAAGATGATACGTGTACTAACAATAAATATGAAAAAAATAAAATTAGGATGATTAACATAGTTACAGCTTTTTGCACTTATCGGAAATGGCGGGAAAACAAACATCTCGCTTTTTATAAAAGTTTTCTTTTTTCTCGTGTGTATTTGTAAAAAAATGCGTTTTCCCGCTAATTTGCTGTCACTGCTGTAAATTTTTTTTAAATTGTCGATGAGGCCTTTTTTAGAGTTCCGTAGCCAAATGGCAAAAACGGAACCCTTGTATCTAGGTATCTATGGATAGGTCTTCAAAAATGATATTGAAGTTTCTGATATAATTTTTTTCTAAACTGAATAGTTTGCGCGAGAGACACCTCCAAAGTGGTAGAATGATAAAACTAAAAAAAATATATGATGTACATTACCATGTAAACTTCCACCGAAAACTGGTTTTAACTTAATTAAGAAAAAAAAACACTATTATTAAAACATCGATCAAAGTTACAACGAACTACAAGAACTTTTATATTATGTTACTTGCTGCTACGGAACTTTTTTGTCTTTTGAAGTCTCTATATAGATGCTCTGTGGTCAGTCCGACCCATCAACAGTCTGCTAGCTGACTGCTAGCAGACCCATCAAACCTCAATTAAGGATTTTTTTATGAATAAGGCTGTTAGTCTCTGGCCAAGGTAAAAGCCAGCTTGTCGGTTGATTTTAATTTATAAATTTTCGGATTCTGCTGGCTACGGAAGGAACTTTTGATTTTCATGTTTAAAGTTAATGAAAATTACAAACAGTGTGAGGGTGAGTTTGCTATGACCGGTATGACTCTATCGAACAGATAAATTAAACAATGAATGCAACTCAACAGTAGATGCTGAGACAGGCCCTATTAAATAATCTTGTGAAATTAGGAAAATATCTTTGGTCAAATAATCCTGTCGAGTCACACACACACACACACACACACAATGTTCACAATGTTTTTTGTTAAGACAAGCATTTGTTGTTTTATTTCATTACTGCATCAAGCTGAAAATGCGAACTGCTTCTCAGTTACGCCTGTAATGAACAAAATTTAGCTTCAGTCAAATACGCGCTGCCTTTGCGAGTGCTATTTGATTAGAGAAAAAAAAATAGCACTGCTATTAACCTCCTGTCAACTTAGTTAAAGCGTTTAAAAAAGAAGTGGCTGGCTTCCAAGTTCGAATGAGTGCTATTTTTGTACAGGAATTACAGGATGGAAATATTATTAGGTACTAAAAGTATTTTGTGTTTTGCTCACTGTTATATATTTAAAGTGACGAGCAAGGAAAATAGTTGAAGGCCCTTTAGAATTTGTGAGTAGCCATTTCCAAAGGTTCTGTGACAAATGTATGGGCTGTCATACACCTGCTACGTTTTAAAATGTAGACCTAATTTTGGAGGATGCCATTTATTAAACTACATGATTATGGAATTTTCAAACTATCTTCATTCCTCGCTGGAACTGTTTACAGACCGCAGAAAACATTTTTCACCTCTGCTACTTAAACAACTTGGTTCTATTACCTATCGTTCTATAATAATATTTTATAAGTGTGTATGTTTAGATTTTTTAATTTGGATTTAATTCGGCACACAGACAGTTTATTACCTGAATTAACGCATAAAATACTTTTGATGCCGGTAAAGTAAGTCCATGCAGACGAATTTGCGGATAGAAATCTAGTCACAAAAAAACATCCCAATTTTAGAAGTAAAACTATCAGTGAAAATAATGATTAATTTCAAGTACAATGTATTTTGCTAACATAAATAACCAAAATCTGCCGAATACTGCCGAAAACTATAGCTCGGAGGTAACTCGGCGAATATAGAACAAACCAATCAACATTAAACCATTCATGACTTCAGGCTATTAACTACAACAATATTGTGTTACTGTTACACTAAAACGTGCCGAGTTTATCGCTATAGAATAATTAAATAATGGTTCTAGTGTATGATTTTACTGCCTTTGGCTTTATACAGGTAGTTTTTATGAATTAGGTTTATCATACCTTCGATGATCGCTTTTTGGGATGCACTTTTACGAGTGGAGTATCCGGCTCGAAGGACCAAGATTTAACAGCAAACGAAGTTATATATACACGACTGCTTTTAAATAAGAATCCAAAAATCTTTATTTTCAATTACCTAAGTATTTATTCAAAGAAAAAGACGCCTCCAAAGGCGTGTCATACGACGTCTTGTAGGTAGGTACCTACACGTTAATATAAGACTATGTGCATATTATGCATGTATCAACACTGATCACTGTTCCAAACATTATTGATCGAGCCTGCCCTTATTTATCAAAATATACAACAAAACCCAATAACCGAAGTTTATTGAAAATTCCCCCATACACCTTTATAGTAAAGGTTATAATGTGAAAAGGGTGCAGCATTGTTATATTTGTCAGGTTATATATGGGTTCTTTGCTCAATAATACGTTCTAATTTGTCTAACATGATCATTCAGTCCGCAGGCCATGAGAATCTTTCACTTAATTAACCCTTTCGAGGGGCTGGTTCACTTCAAAGTGATGTGATGAGCATAAATAAAACTCACCGGGGCTCTGCTAGGCTAATGTGTTAAGTGGAGTAAATCATTTAGGTTAATATGTTTCAAAACGTTGGTCTATCTATTGCTGGGATGTACTCAAGTGTTATATTTAGGAGTAGGGAGCAACCTATTTTAAATCTACCTGCTTATGTGTTTTGCTCACTGGCTGTGAAAGCTGTGTGTGTTAAAGCAATTTGGGTGGATAGGTAGGTTAGGTTAGGAGTAAATTATTATATCCAAGTGAGGGTAATATAAACGTCAACAGTGCGCTTGATTTTCGTGCAAATAATAAAGATGTTAATAATAACAGCCGCTTGGGTCGATCGTTAGGTTAAGCCGTGCTTGCCTAGGTTGGTCTGTGGATGGGTGACCACCCATACATACGGAGTTTCCTCCGTGTTTCGGAAAGCACGTTAAACCGTTGTTCCCGGCTGTCATTTGTAGATCTTTGACAGTCGTTAGGTAGCCAGAGGCCTAAAAAGTCTCACAACCAGTCTTACCAAGGGGTATCGTAATTACCCGGTACTAACTGGGTTGTGGAGGTCAGATAGGCAGTCGCTCCATGTAAAATACTAATATTCAGCTGCATCCGGTAAAACTGGAAGCCGACCCCATAGTTGGGAAAAGGCTAGGTAATGATGTATTAAGATGTTACTATGAATTGACGTTTAACCTCAAGATCCTAAATGTAACTTTATTCTGATCAGAACCGTTTCCGAGTATGACCAATTTTATTTGCAATAGCTGTTGCCCGCGACCTTCGTCTGCGTGATATTATTACTTCCTTATTTAGAATCAGGTTTTGTTAACAATTTCAAGGATTTTAATTTTTGTACGGAAGCCTAATGTTTTTTTAGGGTTCCGTACCCAAAGGGTAAAAACGGAACCCTATTACTAAGACTTCGCTGTCTGTCCGTCTGTCCGTCTGTCTGTCACCAGGCTGTATCTCATGAACCCTGACAGCTAGACAGTTGAAATTTTCACAGATGATGTATATCTGTTGCCGCTATAACAACAAATACTAAAAACAGAATAAAATTAATATTTAAGGGGGACTCCCATACAACAAACGTGATTTTTTTGCCCTTTTTTGATAATAATGGTACGGAACCCTTCGTGCGCGAGTCCGACTCGCACTTGGGCGGTTTTTTTTTTATTTTAAAAGTCTGTTTGCTCCATTTATTATCAGCCAGTAAAAGTCCCGTCACAATCGGTACAGGCGTTTCGAAGATTAGCCGAAACAAAAACACAACATTTAAAAAAACCGGCCAAGTGCGAATCGGACTCGCGCATGAAGGGTTCAGTACCATCGTAGTAAATGTTTTTTTTTATTATTTGTTGATATAACGGCAACAGAAATACATCATCAGTGAAAATTTCAACTGTCTAGCTATCACGGTTCATGAGATACAGCCTGGTTACAGATAGACAGACGGACAGTAGAGTCTTAGTAATAAGGTCCCGTTTTTACCCTTTGAGTACGGAACCTTAAAAATTAAAATGTTATAAGTATTTACTTTCACGTGAATTTAGTAAAAGTTTATTTGTATAGATTAGTCGATAATTTTAGCTGCTATTAAACCCACCAGATAATATCTTCTTATACCTATTTAGGACAGGTAAGTCGGAACCTAAAGTGAACCCTCCAAGCACTCAGATAGTATTCAGACCAAAACCAAGCACTTAACTTAAAAACAATTTCAATATGATTACATACAAAATAATCCTTCGAATCAATGACAATGTGTCTACATGTTTATATGATACTTAACTGTGAATCTGCGTAAATGATATTGAGTGCTTTGGAGCCTCGAACATCACAACTAATTGTTTTAAAAGCTTTTCACCAGACGGATAACCGCTTTATATTCCACCAGCGTATGATAAAAACTACATCACGGGCTACTAATGGTCGATCATGTATTGAGGAAGGTATTACTGAAGTTTTTTTTTGTTCTTATCCGATTCATGGTGATATTACGTTTTGGTTTTTTATTTATTTTAACAGTGTGACGTCGGACTGAGGAGCTCGTGGCTAAATAATAACAGTGACTTGGGTCGATCTTTAGGATAAGCTGTGCTTGCCTAGGTTGGTCTGTGGATGGGTGACCACCCATTACATACCGAGTTTCCTCCGTGCCTCGGAAAGCACGTTAAGCAGTTGGTCCCGGCTGTCATTTGTGATCTTTGACAGTCGTTACAGGTAGTCAGTGGCCCAAAAAAGTCTGACAACCAGTCTTACCAAGGGGTATCGTATTACCCAGTACTAACTGGGTTGTAGAGGTCAGATAGGCAGTCGCTCTATGTAAAATACTGGTATTCAGCTGCATCCGGTTAGACTGGAAGCCGACCCCAATAAAACTTGGGAAAAGGCTAGGCAGATGATGATGAGTGTGACGTCGGACTGCCAAGTCATATATCTTTTGTTTTTCGATGGAAAATCATCAAATGACTCCTCCCTCTCTGGGCGGAGCAGGAGGGAGTGTCAGACTTTTACTGGCTAAAACCCATCCATGTTCCTTCATCGCCCTTTGTGTTCCGGGGCCACTGTATCTCTTTCAAACAGTCCCGCAACCCCGGCAGGCATCGGTCCTTGCGGACTCCTTCCTTTTGCTGACTCTCTTTGAGGCGCGCGTGGAACACGAATGCGCCGTCAACACAAGTCATAGGTCTCAAGTTCGGATCCAAGACACGAACTTCTAAATTTTAGGATTCATGTGCGTATAGAAACGTATAGAAACCAGCATGCCTAAGATATCTCTTTGGCATGCTGGCTTCTTCACGATGTTTTTCTTCGATGTTGTGTTTTAAACACACTGTGACTTGGCTTTACATGCCGTCAAGAAATATCTTTCTTGACGGCATGTAAAGGCAAGTCAGAGGCCCATGGGTAGCATAAAAACTCATACCAGGTTAAACATTGACCACACGATAAAGAAGAGGTTTTAATATACGAAGAAAGCTTCTGCATGTGATTAGATTTTAAGGTAATCTTTACTTTCCTAAAAGTTCATCATTTAGTTCAGTCTATATTTGCCTCGTGCATTGGTTATCATGCGGTCCTTTTAGTGGGATCTGCATAAGTATTACTCCTCCTCCTCAGTCGTACATTCTTGACAGAATGGTCGTGGTTGAAGATGATGCACTTTTCTCTTTGGATGATGTAGCCCTTGCGATGCGCCTCCACTTGTTGCGGTCTTCAGCGTCTCGGGAGCTTTGGACAATGGACGTTTGTGTTGCAGCTTTTATAAGGTCTGTCCAACGCGTAGGGGATCGATCGCGTGACCTCTTGCCTTCTACTTGCCCCTGGACAACAAGTCGTTCCATGGAGCGTTCATTTCGCACAATGTGGCCGAAGTATTTGAGGATTCGCATCTGTACAGTCGATGATAACCTCTCCTTGATCCTAAGTTCTTCCAAGATCGAAACATTTTATTGGTCCGAAACGCCGTCCAAGGGATCCGCAGCAGTCGCCGCCAGCACCACATTTCGAGTGCTGATTTTGCGTCGGTCTTTGAGGCGAACTGTCCATGTTTCTGCGCCGTACAGAAATATTGGAAAAACCAAACTTCTCATCAGGTGGGCTTGTGTGGCTTTGGTGATATTATGACTGGCCCAGACTCTTTTGAGCTTATCAACGGCAGATCTTGTGATGGCGCATCTCCTTCGAATCTCATCCTCACACCCCCAGTGTTCGTGATTGTGGAACCAAGGTACACATAAGATTGAACAATCTCAGTTACCAATCACATGGATGTCAGGTTGGTTTAGTTCGGCTCGGTCCACGATCATCATCTTGGTTTTATCTCTGTTGATTGCAAGTCCGAAGGAGAGGCTCGTTGTCTCTAGCAGTATCAACAGGTGTTTCATATCTTCCTTTGTTTGAGCGAGAAGAGTAGTGTCATCGGCTTATCTCAAGTTAGATGTCTTCCGGCCTCCCACCGAAATGCCTTTTTCCCATTGCACTAAAACAATTCTCATAATGCACTCCGTATACGTATTGAATAGGAGTGGAGAGAGTATGCATCCCTGTCGAACACCAGCATGTGTCTGAAATGTTTTCGAGTCATGTGACTGTTTGGATAGATGACGTCATCTATCCAAACAGTCACAGTTCCGTCCTCATAAAGTATGATACCAACTAGATGGTTAGGTACTCCCATTTGTATGAGTACGTCCCACAATTTATCCCATTTAACGGTGTCGAAGGCCTTGCGAAAGTCGACAAAGCAAATATAGAGTGGGATATTAAACTCTAGACGATTTTTCAATTTTCTGTCGAAGAATTAAAATCTGCTCCCTTATCCCTCGACCCTTGACGAATCCCGCTTGCTCTGGAGCTATTTCGGGATTTAGACAAGCTTGCAGTCTGGTGTTGACGATGTGAAGGAGAACTTTGCTGGCGTGTGAAATTAAGGCAATGAGTCTATAGTTGCTGCATATCTTCGTCGATCCCTTTTTATGTAATGGTATGAACACGGAGTGTGCCCAATCTTGAGGCCATTTTCCGGACTCCCAGACGCGATTACAAATAATATGCATCATATCGACTCCGCATTCGCCCATTGCTTTGAATATTTCTATGGGGATGTCATCAGCTCTTACAGCTTTGTTCCTTTTCAGGTGATCAATTAATTGCGGAACGAACGCTTTTGAGAATGGTTGTGAGGATGGTTCCATAGCATTATGTGATGGTGTGCTAGTGTTACATGATGACGTCATGCTGTTATTGGTGAAAAGTTTCTCGCAATATTCTTTCCATACGCCTACAATATCCTTAATTTCTGTTATGGTGGCTCCATTTGAATCCTCTAAAGCCCAGATTTTGGGTTTGAATTGACGGGTTATAGTACGAATCTTCTTAAATAAGTATTACTAGTGACGTTTATCCCTTTTTGCAGCAGAATGTTTTCCTACATTATTTTTCACTTTCGCCTCACACTTATTAAAATCTTAATACATAGACGTAATTACACGATCGTTTATTTATCTCTAAACCAAAGTGTTTGTATTGACTTCTTAGGTATTTACCCAATTGTAATTACATTGTCAATGCTAAAACAAACAAATTGGCATACAGATCACGGCATCGGTAAACAACAGTTGCTTAATGTTGTGTTTAAAACTGTTGTGACATTAAGTATTAGTTGATTCCTATGAATTCGTAATGGTGGCCTTAGCCTTACCGAGTGACGTGTCACCATTACATATCTATAAATAGTTTTGACGTCGGCGGAATAGGGAAAAAACATAATTTTCTTAAAATGTATGATATTCTAATGAAGCGGAAAGTAAAGCATCTCAGTACTTACCTAAAGGTACTTTCCGCTTTAGAAATTGATAGCAGTTTATTTTATTCCTGACATGTTTTTGGTCAAATCATGTGAAGACTAGACAGATTATAAGGATAGCACTTTGGTATGTGTTTACTTATAACACAATATTATGATTCGTGGTTGTCTGAGGAGGTGACGAAAAATAGAGAGAATAAATTGAGATAAAGGAATTAGTGTAAATGACACCATAAAACAATAATTACAAGACACCAATTTCTAAAAAAAACACTTTATTTTGGGCCTGAAAACCCGATTTATTATATCAATTAATCGCCAAATTCGATTTATAGTTGCTTTGAAATAAATAAATAGTTGAGTCATTGAGTTGACCAAACAGTGACGTCACAGTTTGCTTTAGCCATTCAAAATCTATGAGAGATCCGCGTTTTGACAGCTCTTAAAAAGTATCTCAATTGATTGGTGTGTGTCATCTACCCCACTATGATGAAGACCTACAAAATAAATGGCAATTCAATTTCCACCAGATTTAGCAAAATGTAACGGAAAAAAAATCACTTTTGATTGCCAAAATTAGTAAATGATCACCAAAATTAATCCCCATTTTATCGTAAATTAGAACCAAAAATTTACCCACCTATAAACCACCAGAAATTGAGCTCCTACTCCTAAATGGTTTATAAAAAAATAACCACGAAGGGCAAAAAACCCAAACCAACCTAACCTAAACAAGCCGTGTGTGTGTATGTGTGTGTTGTCTAACCTAAACTATCCGTGTCCGGCCATAGGCAAAACTAGTTTGTCATCAACCACCTCATTAAAATTTGGTGTTCAATTTACTAAATTTGGTGGTCAATTGATATTTTAGGTGATAGATGTTAGTGGTCACAAAGTTATTTTTGGTGGTCATTATATTTTCCCCAAAAATAAATATGTCATTTAATATTTACCCCCAAAACCAAGCTAACCTAACCTAACCTAACCTTTTTTTTTTTTTTTTGACGCTGGGAAAAAATGCATTACGCATACCCTCCCATCGGGGGACGGGAGGGGTATGTGGGACTCCCCGGGCGGACCCGGTATACCCACTAAAACGACCCAGCGCATTCCCGCTTCGTCCGAGTGGGACTGGGAAACCGGCAAAGCCTTTACTTCCAGTCCTCCGCCGACGATTGCAAGGCAGACCCCTCACACCCTCACGAGTGTGGGGGTGTCGGGAATGACCGACGAAGGTGACGGGTGCAATGCGGGCGAAGGCACCCCCGCGTCTGTCACCCGCCCGTCACCATGAGGAGGGAGGGCTCGACGCCTTCTCCCCATTCTTCGTCTGCGGAGCGGCGCAGCGAGAGGATCGTCCTCCCGCGCGCGCTCCGAGAGAGGGCGGTTTGGGGAGAAATACACCTCCACCATCGCTATCTCTCCCCACGCGGCGGCCACGTATCCCGGTCCCCTCTCTAAGAGCGAGAGGGGAGGGGAGTCTGTGGAAGACCGCGCCACCAACGCCACCAAGCCGTCCCGGTCACCCAGCCAACGGCCAGGGACCGAGTAGGGTTCGGCGACCACCGCCAAGTCCACCAACCACACAGCCATGGTCTGCATCAGCAGATCCTGGGCTGTCCTGCAGTGGTTGGTGTTCGCTTGAAGGATGCGATGTTCGACTGTGTCCATCAGTCGGACATCGCACCCTCCTCCGCAGCCGCCGCAGGAACGGCGGTGTTAGCGGCAGCAGCAGGCGCAGGCCCGGTCGGCGCCTGCGCTTTGCCACGCTTACGGGGAGGAATACACTTCCTCCCCTTCATTACGTGGCCTGATCGGCGGCCACTGGCGGCACACACCGCACAGTGCGGCGTGGCGGCCTTGCAGGAGGCGGCTTTGTGGCCCTCCTTGCCGCAGCGATAGCATGTGTCCGTCCTGTCTACTTTGGACGGACACAGAGGCCTGGTGTGGCCGATGCCGAAGCACCGGAAGCACCGCAGGGGCTGGTCCTCGAGTGCCCGGACTGCGCCCGAGCTGAAACCGACTAGAAGCCGTCCTTTCGCAAGGACGGCTTTGGCAGCGGCGATTGGGCACTCGAGGCGGATGGTGCCCATACCACCGCGGCCGGGCCTTATGTCCCGGCCTTGGATCGCCGCGGCGCCACAGCTCCCTACCGCTGCGACCGCCGCCACCACCTCCTCCTTGGTGACGGAGTCATCTAGCTCCGTCACTTCAATGGCCGCTGACTTGACCGGCCGGGCCACCCTGGCCGAGTCCGCGATGACCTCTTGCAGCTTGGCTGCAAAGAGGTCTGCATGGGCACTCCCTTCTGCCCCCGGGAACTCGAAAATTCGAGCCCCGGCTTGGGTCCGCCGGCAAGACACACTGCCGATCCCCAGTTGGGTGGGATCAGCATTGGCACGCGCCCGCACCAAAATGGACGCGTACGTCTCCCCTCGCTCCGCAGCCTCCGCGGTGAGTGTCACCACGACGGCCGCGGTTTTCGGGGGACCAGCTTCCCCTTTCCCTTCCATTTCCCCTTCCCCTTTCCCTTGACGGTCGCCTGTGACTGGCTGGGAGCAGTGGTGACGGGGACGACAGGGACGGCCGTCGCCGACTTTTTGCCTTTGCCCTTCCCCTTACGGACCACTTCCGTCCACTCGTTGGACGGGGTGGTTGAAGGAAGAAGGGCATCTTCCGCCTGGGAGGAGGAGGACGGCCCCGGCTCGCACTGCCTCTTATCCGCCGCAAGCGGTGGTCGGAGGCGTTTTTCCGGCAAGAGCCGGTCCTCAATTCCTGCTAAGCAGGCTCTTGTGAAGGCCCTCTCCTCCATTACAACCTTGCGGATGATATCCTCAAGGTTGGAGGAGGGGCCCTCCGCCGCAAGGCTCGTCTCGGCTTGTAGTGGCCGGGCCGTGGCTTCGGCCAGCTTCAGATGAAGCTGGCTGACCTCCGACTGCAGGCCATCTATTTTTGCCTGCAGTTGCCGCGTCTCGTCGGTCGTCTTCCGCCGGCCCTGCTTTTGAGGGCCTTCTGAAAGGTCCCCTTTAGGTTGGAGGACTTAGAGGCGACCTCCACAATCTCCTCCTCGTCCTCCTCCGCCATTTTCTCCAGCTCGGCTAGAGAATGGTCCGCGTATAGAACCCGGGACGCACCATACCCGGACTTGGCCCGGGCGGCGTGCGCCCGCTTCTCTTTGGCAGCAACCTGCTCCTCCAGCTCTTGCTGGAGCTGCGCCCGCCGAGCTAGGTCCAACTGGCGTTGGGCGTCCGCGAGCCCAACGACATGGGTATCCGCGGCCGCCGTCGGCTTTTTAGCCTTCGGCAGCCTCGTCGACCCCGAGGCCGAGGAGCCTTCGGACCCACCGCTCCGGTAGACCCGCTTCCGCGAACGGGAGTCGTCCGCGTCCGACACAGTAACAAGTGAGTCGTTGTCAGACGACTCACTCACCCTTCCGAAGAAGCTAGCCGCAGACGGCGCGCGGCTAGTTTCTGACGCCGGAGCGTCGAGATGGCCCTGAGAAGGGCCCTCTGGTCGGCCCTGAGAAGGGCCTTTGGGTTGGCCCTGAGAAGGGCCTTTTGGTTTTAAAAAGCGCCCGCAGGCGTCCCGCGAGGGTTTAGGCATAGCCTCCGCAGGATCGTAGGTTCAACAAGGCAAAGATAAAATACGCTACGAGAGCACAGAGCACTTTGGCCAACCCAGTCTGCCACTCCGTTACGGTGGTCAGAACTGGGCTGTTTCCAGGGGACACGACGTGGACGTAAGCTCTGTGGGGGGGTCCCCCAACCTAACCTAACCTAACCTAAACAAGCCGTGTGTGTGTATGTGTGTGTTGTCTAACCTAAACTATCCGTGTCCGGCATAGGCAAAACTAGTTTGTCATCAACCACCTCATTAAAATTTGGTGTTCAATTTACTAAATTTGGTGGTCAATTGATATTTTAGGTGATAGATGTTAGTGGTCACAAAGTTATTTTTGGTGGTCATTATATTTTCCCCAAAAATAAATATGTCATTTAATATTTACCCCCAAAACCAAGCCTATAAAATCTGACCAATTCACACTTCACAAAATTTCATCCGCGCAAGAATTAAAAGAGAATTTTCCGTGAACTTCACATAAAGGGTGTGCAGCCGATCGCCAGGTTAAGTGTGGCATGACGAGAGCACGGTAAGCATGTTCATGAATTATTAACGGCCGTCGCCGATGAGTCTGCATGCACCTTTATTACTGACATCGCTTTGAAAACCTTTCGAGTGGATGACTGAATTCTGAATTCTTTTTTTAGTCACCGACAGGAAATTGTGTACAAAATGATTGAGAAGATATCGAATGGTGAGGGGGAATTACGGAAATTAAAATATGGAAAACTCATGCCGAATCATTGGTACCTATAGGTACAAAATTATATGAATCATTGGGGTTGTTGCCAAATGATTCTATCTCAAAAATACTTTATCTTTTACCTCTCACAGGTGTAAGGAACTTAGGTCCAAAACCATACCTAGTGTAACTTTTCGCACTGGAGAAAATTCGTGCATGTTGCTTAACTAAATATGTTTTTGTATACGGCGAACTAAACATTGAATTAACATTCCAGTGCCTTTTGACTAGTAGGTAGGTAAACCTACTAATTTAATCAGATTAAATTACCATTTAAACAAAGACATAACAACGAGGTTTTCACACACGAATCTCAAATCGCGTGAGAAGACTAACATTTACACATTCTTATTATTTTTATTAATAAAATAATATGTTGAAACAATTATTTTAGGGTTCCATTTCCAAAAAGTTTTGATAAAGTTTTGCTGTTTGAATTCGGAATTCTATTTTTAAGGCGACTACAGGAATAAGCAACTCTATTTATGGTCGTTCAAACTTCGTTGTAAATCCTGTTAGAATAAAGTTCTAATCAGCTTGCAAAATGCTTGTTACGTCAGTCACTGCGGGCCGAATAGTGCGAAATGAGTAGTTTTTTGCGATTTACAAAAAATCTATTGATTGGACAAAAAAAATAAAACACTATACACTATACATATAACAGATACTAATATGTTGCTTGTAGAATTATTTGCCAAAAAATCATAATGATCGCATGTATTTTAGTATGGCTTTTATTTGTTAAATAAATTTTTAGAGATAAGTTCGTGATTTTTTTTTATGAAGTAACATTAGTTCTATTATATTTACAAAACACTATCGTACTAGCATATATCCTGAAGAATATAATCCCATCAAAAACATAAATGTGAAATGAGAGCCAAGTTCAATATTATGATATATGCCTTGGTTGTTGACTTCAACGACAAAAGAAGTGAAATCTAAATGGGTGCCAAGTTCAATGGTCAGTCCTGAAATTTATCTATAACAACATAAAATATCATTTTTTCTTATAACTTATGAGAATATATTGTAGACTAAGGTCTGACTTGGCTAGTTCTCGTATACGAATTATTATGTTCGGTGGTTAGTTTTTATCAGCAAGCCAAATTTTCGGAATAATAAAATAAGAACCGACAGTAAGTAGAAGTAACAGGTTGAACTTACGAGGGCAATAATTCGTAATATTCGTATAATTCGTATTTGAAAACTAGCCAAGTCAGACCTTAGTCTACAATATATTCTCATAAGTTATAAGAAAAAATGATATTTTATGTTGTTATAGATAAATTTCAGGACTGACCATTGAACTTGGCACCCATTTAGATTTCACTTCTTTTGTCGTTGAAGTCAACAACCAAGGCATATATCATAATATTGAACTTGGCTCTCATTTCACATTTATGTTTTTGATGGGATATCATTACTTTTTGTACATACGCCATCTAGTGTCACTTTTAAATAAATCAATGGAGGCGGCATGGTGTAGTGAGTGAGTTTCTGAGAATGATAATAGGTGGCGCTAGTGGTTGTAGAATACGGTTAGTTACGCGTAATAAATACGAAAATCGACTATATTCTTATTTATAAGTACAAAAACGAAAATATTTGGATTAAAGAAAATTAAGGGTGGTATTCAACTCGTTATATATTCACGTAAAGATCATAAAATCCACATATAGAGATTTACAGGCACTAATTAATAAGTTAAGTGAAAATTATAATAAAATGATAATAAATTACCAGTTTCTGATTTTTTCCTTTGTATTCACCTAATTACCTATCTGCATGCAAAATTTGAACTTTCTAGGTCATCTGGAACTGGGTTATAGTTTTGATCTATAGGTCAGTCATAAAAATGACGATTTTTGGACGTCAATATCTAAATAACCGTTAGAGATATGTTTATAAAATTTGGAACACATATACATCTCGCTAGTCTCAATATATGAGCCAAGTTGACAAGTTTAGGTGAAATAGTTTTTGAGTTATGAGGGGCTCAAAAGTGGCTCCAAATGGTTCGTGTAATATTACACACTGTGAGCTGCGCGCCAGAACTTGGCTTGACACGCTCCCGCGTGTCTAGATACATTTTTCTGGTTTTGTTTATTGCAGTGAATCATATGCTTTTTTGCATTATAAAACTCGCGTTTAGCTCCTGTAGTCCCCTTTAAATGCTTGTTTATGACAGCTCAAGTAGATTTCTCACATATACTCGTACTGAATTACTATTGTTTCTATAAACTACCTTATTCAAGGCAAAGGTTGTGACCGTATCTAATTGCTGTAGTCGACGTCTTTTGTAACCTTAAAACCATTGCACGACAGTTGATCGTTCGTTTCGTCTCGTCGCGAGTCCTATGCGGTAGGTACCTACGGGAAAGCCAGAGATACGGAACCTTTTGATTTTCATGTAGGAATAATTTTAAAAACTGCCTTTTTCGTGTTAATGTTAGTGCCTTTTTCATGTATTTCTTATGTGAAACGCAAAAGATGAGGACTTAAAAAAAAATTTTTTTTTGTTTTTAATGTTGGGTAGAAGGGTAGTAAAGTAAACGAGGTAGTTTTAAAGACTTTTTTTTAAATACCTTAAGCAGAAATAATGTACTTAGATAAGTATCTAAGTATCTAAGTACATTATTTAAAAAAAATATTAAAATCTTAATTTAACTATGTCAATATAATGTATATTGACATAGTTAAATAAAGATTTTAATACTTTTTTAAATATTCAAAAAAAAAGACAATTATTTATGTATCGCCACCTCCCTTTTGGAAGAACGGTTGTCGGCTACTGTCGCGTATTTTTTACTGTTTTATATTTTTACTGTACCTACCTTTCCAATCGTGTCCAATAAAAACACACCCTCACCTACCCTCAAGTAATACCTAGTACAAACTGCACTGTTGGAACGCTCTGCAGTACTTTATTGCCGTCAATGTAAACAAAGGTTTTTATTGAGCCGGCAAGTGTCGGGCACTTTTGGCATAATTTAAATTTCCATTATCCGTCCGTTACACAGGATACACATAGGTCATGTAGCACAATATTGTACCAACGTTGTTTCCATCAATTGATGGAAAGAGTATTTTATCCGTCGGTTTGAGCAGAAAGTTTTCCTGTGCATATAATTAAATTATCACAATTAAGTAGCTCTCAACTTGATGGTATACATTCATGCAATAGTATTAAAAAGAAACTTCATCATCAAAAGAAAATCATCATTCTGTTGCTCTTTTCCCATTTTAAGAAGAATTTACGGTCCACGCAGCGCGTCTTTTTTCTTAGTCCACACTAGTCTATTAGTCGTCAGTAGATGCACTAGCTAGATGATGATAATGGTAGATGTAGAGGCACTACACCTTAAAAAGTACCTACTTATAGTAAAAATCAAGTCATGCAGCTTTTAACTAAAGACAAAATATAGGCTTTATGAAATACTGCGTCTGCATTCAGGTCTTTGTTTGCAATTTTGTTGCTCGCACACGTCAATCCACAATATTAAGAGGGCTATTACAATTTTTCTTGTTTTTTAGTGTTTTAAGAGTCTAGCACTCAAATACAAGAAAAAAAAAATTTTGAGCGCTTCCTAGAAAAATAATCAATCTTTCTCGGGCATATATTTTTTTAATATAGTGGCCATTTATGTAAACCATAATCAAAATCAAATGCCCAAGGCATTAAGTCCGCCTTTGTACAGTTTTTTTTTACTTGTGCATAAAGTTTTTATAAATAAATAAATAATCACACTTCTAAACTGAGATTTTTGATGTGTGATTATGGTTTAGATATGGCCAAAAAATTAGAAAAAAAAATATGCCCGAGAAAGTTTGATTATTTCTCTAGGGAGCGCTCAAAATATAAATCATTTTTTTTCTTGTATTTGTGTGCTAGACTCTTAAAACACTCAAAATCAAGAAAAAATGTAATAGCCCTCTTTAAAGACACGTACCAAAGCGTCTCAACCCCTGTTAGAGTAGCTCCCTCAGTGCACTGGTTAGTCAACAGTCTGTGAAGTCGTTCTCTACAAACGTTAACCTGCTTCCGCAATAACAGTTCCTTACTTACGAGCTCTTCCTAGGGGCCTGGAAGTTATAGCCTTCACTTTATGTCCGCAAGCGATCTTATAATTTGAATTATAAATGGCTACGGTTGTAAATGTTTCGTTAAATGCGTGTAAAAAGATCGATTTGGGGTCCGGGGATTGGTTGATTAAAATCTACTAATTTAAGCGGTTTTTTCGTAAAAAGGATTGCTTTTTTAAACTTATAACTTAATCTTATGATGGTTCTAAAATACTATGTTTTAAAATAGAATTGTATTCAATAAATAATGATAGATTATTTTTTAATCGTTAGCTTAGTGCACACGTATTTATACTCGTAGCTGTACCTAAAAAAATTATGATTGGTAAATCTGAAGTGCTGAAAATAACGATTATATCGTCTTTTATATATCCTCAAATTCGACTGTCCACACAAAACATATAATTTTATTTAACTACATAAACAAAATGATATGTGTTAATAATCCGCCAACCAGACTACAATTTGTTATCATGTTCACTTTAAACAAAGGAAACTCTGACACTCCGTTCAGACGCGCCAGACGTGTTTATTTTTAACTGGACGAAGGTAGTTCGGAAGCCTAAACTCGGTTCGGATAAACCCGGGGCGGACGGGGGTGTTTGCCAACCCATTCTGTCCTTTCAGGTAAAGTGTTATACGAAATTGGATAAATTAGCTTTTAGCCTTTAGTTGTCCCAAAATATTTCTGATCGTGTAGGCTAGTAGTTCGATAGGTCGAACTAAGTATGAAATTTATTTTTTACAACCTAACTTGAGACAATTTATTGCAAACTTAAAGACAGAATTGCGTGGACATTGATAAACTCTACAATAGAAAAAAGTAAAAATGAGTTCGAAGTGGTGCAAATCACAATGGTCCTACTATCCCCTATCCCCTTTTTTTTTTTTTTTTTTTCTGATGGGAAATCATCAAATGACTTCTCCCGCTCTGAGCAGAGCAGGAGGGTGTGTCAGACTTTTACTGACTAAAACCCATCCATTTTCCTTCATCGCCCTTTGTGTTCCGGGGCCACGGTATCTCTTTCGAACAGTCCCGCAACCCCGGCAGGCATCGGTCCTAACGGACCCCTTCGTTTTGCTGACTCTCTTTGAGGCGCGAGTGGAACACGAACGCGCCGTCGACACGGCCTGTCGTCATGAGACGGACGGACGGCGAGCTAGCCCATAGCCCACCGTCCACAGGCCCGCGCCTACGGTGGGGGGGGGCACGCGGTGGCCCCCGACGCCCGTGGCGTCTCCCGCGGCGGCCGGGACATTGAGAGGTTCTCTCCCTCTCACGTTCCGCCACCTCCTTCTCTAGCATTACTGCTTCGCAGAAGGAGGTGACGGCGTCCCATTCCGTCTCGCTCCAAACCATGGCTTGCACCAGGGCCGGACGCGAGAGGTCGCCGCCGCCAATCGCCGCTTCGAGGACACGGCGGTGCTCTGCCCACGCGGGGCACACCTTCACCGTGTGCTCAAACGTGGAAACACCCGGGCGTTTCCTCCCGCCCGATTCGGTGCAGGAACCTCCCGAAAACACCGTGTCCGGTGAGGACCTGCGTCAGGCGGAAGGTGAGGACGCCGTGGCGTCTTTCAAGCCACTCTTCAAAGAGGGGACTTATCGCCACAATTGTGGCGTGCCCTGCACGGGGTTGCGACAGTCGCTCTCTCCATGTCGCCATGAGATCCCGCCGGAAGTCTGTCCGCTGAGCGACAATTTGTCGCGGCTCCTACTATCCCCTAACGATCATTTTTGACTCTTAACAATAATGTCCTCTAAAACCCACCCTAGCTTTATGAAACACCAACTAGACCCGCATCAAACTTATCAAAACAGATGACATGTTAATACAACAGTTGAAATGCAAAAACAATGACGTTTATGTAGCATGTAAAGTAGGACGGTAGTTCCGGCAACGTTCAATAGAATAGCACGTGGCTATTACACGGACGTGGCGCTAGTGTGCCGAGGAAATAAGATGTCACTCAAAACTCGGCAGCGGTGACTAGCGGACGTGTCACGCGTGTTACTATCGGGCCTGTTATTTTGAATTGTTGATATTTTAAAGGAATAAATTGGTAGTTGTCATGGAACGGGCAATACTGATGTGTGGACGGAATTAGAAACGTAGGCCGTTATGAAGTTAATAATAATATGTAAGCGATGCAGAATTACTTACTTTAAGCTGAATTTTAATACTTAAATATTGGAAGTAAAGCGATACTGTTTCTTAAACATTTTAATCTGTTTGGAAAATCAATATATTTTGTAGTTTCTAGTCGAGGTATGAACACTATGAACATGACACGCACTTTGATACTTGCTAATACCATTATGATTTCAGCCTTTTTATCTTGCGTGATACTAGGTACTCTTTTTTTTGTTTTAGATGGATGGAAGTGGGCGGGAGAGAAGAAAAAAGAAGAGAAAGAAAAAGGAACAGAGACGCCCGACACGAAGGTGGGACGACGATCTCAAAGCGACAGCGGGGTCAATGTGGAAGAGGCAAACCCAAGATCGTGAAACGTGGAAGAATATAGGGGAGACCTATGCTACGGCAAAACAATCTTCGGAAACCGATGTCTGAAGAATAATTTATTTTAGAAACCAGCCCAATAAACAATCAAAAAGCACAACCGATTATGAGACAGGCTCATTCACTTAAACACAAAATAATAAAATCCAATCATGTACCTATAAAGGCCATAGAAATTCAAAATAATAAACAAATTAAGTACAGAATCCCATTGAAAAAACAATGTTGCCATGTTAAAAAAGCCAATCAAAGCCCAACAACGATCTACCAACGTACCTACATTCACAGCGCCATCATTGGCCATTATCGGATCCATAAGACAATGTTGAAAGGGTTTTTAATTGCTGCTGCACATACAGCGAAAAGCTTTTACGTTAAGCTAAATTCAGGCTTGCAGCACGCTGTATAAATAGAATGTAAATGTTGAAGTTCAGCTTCCAGGTCGCAGTGACATTTCCGAGGTATTATAGTCTTTCTATTTTCAGTTTTGGAGATAGTTAGTCGATAGATGAGTGTTTTTAAGGCTGAATTTTGACTGGTAGGAAATATCGCAAATGGAAAATGACTGTAGCAAAGTTGGCTTAATGTTTTGCATTTGCTTGTAGAAGATTTTTTGTTTGACTTTTTTGTGTGACTACCTGGTTGGTCGCCAGCGTGACTGTTGAGCATAAGGTCTAAGGTTCGATTCCCAGGTCGGGCACATTATTATCGGGGTTTTCCATCAGGAATTTCTCAGTAGCAGCCACGGAGTCTGGATTTTTGGCAATGGGTATAGTATCATGCTGTACTTACGCTTCATATTCACCATTCATAATACTATTTATCATTCTTTTTATTTGTTTATATATCTACACTCAGCAAACCGATCTAAATACGATTCTAAAAATAGCTGAAATAAAATATTAACTTAAAATTTTCATGTTGTGACACTTACGTCAAGCGTCAAATTGTCAAACTCTTAGTTTCTCTTTAGTCTATGATATTTACTTTTTGGTTTGTAAAATTTAAATTATTTTTATCAGTATGTGTTTAGCCATTATATTTTGTAGATTATTACGATTGTTTACTAAATAACTTAATAATAAATTATATTACAAAATTCTTTACGCACTCATGGATATGTCCTGGCCGACTACACTTCAGTTGAGATGATGGCCACACTAAGAAAACTAAGATTTGAAAGAGGAAGACTACTTTGGGGAGAAACGAGCTGACGGACGGCTGAAAGGTGGACTATTGGATCTGATTAGATGAGCATCAGATAACCGCTTGCTCCCTAAAACATGGGACTTAAAAATAAGTGACGAAATGCGGGTGTACTAATGGGGAAAATTCTGGCTAATCCTTAGGGAATTACAGGCGTGATATTGTTTTATGTTTCTTTTACAGAGATCGGAAAAGGTACAGTTGATTTGTCTAAACTTCAAGGAAGAAAGCAACATGTGAATAATGCCTCCTTCTAACAGCTTTAATTCGGAACTTTTTAACCATTCCGGAATTTTATGGGGAGGTATCCACATGTTTCTTACTTTCTTGAAGATTAGGCACATAAGCTCTAAGTACCTTTATGATCAGTGATTTTAGCACAATCAATGGCATGATTGTTCGACTAAGTAAACTTAAGGAAACTAGAATAAAAACATATTGTTTTTTTTTAGCACAAATAATGTTTTCGAAATGCCGAATCAATTCATACAGTCCATCAGTTTGTTTTCACCTAGATTTACTCCTCGGAATAAGAAATAAAAATACCATTTCTAGATGCTTTCAGGTGGTCGTGGCATTCATCCGAGACAATTCTAAAAATAACCACAAATAGTTATCTACACTATCTACACTAATATTATAAAGAGGAAAGATTTGTATTGTTTTGTGTATGTTTGTAATGAATAAACTCAAAAACTACTGTGCTGATTTAAAAAATTCTTTCACCATTAGAAAGCTACATTCACCTTGAGTAACATAAGCTATATTTTATCCCCGTACTCCCACGGAAACGGGAACTACGCGGGTGAAACCGCTTGACGTCCGCTAGTTTTCTTATAAATATGAGTTTTTCTAGCTATGTCCTAGGGAAATTTTCCGATAAAGAAAAAAAAGAGTACCTACCTCTTTAAAGGTACTCTTTTTTGGTAAGGTAAGAAAATAAGCTTACCAAAAATACTTTAAGCATATCAACTATAAACCCTAAACCCACAAACAGATCTATACTCATATAAGCAGAAAATTCGGACGCATTTAATCGGATCGGTCGGCGGCGGGATTTGCGTCCGAATTCGTTAAGTGGGGTCGTTGCGTCGCTGACACCCGCCGGATTTGTGACGTCGCCAATAACTAGGCTATGACGTCATTAAACTGTGATTGCTGTTATAATGGAGGGTTTACCTACACAGCTTTGGTGTGTGTAATAAATAATATTGTTCGCTTGTTTTATTTGTTTATGCTTTTTAATATACAATATCTTTATATTTATTTTCTCTCTTCACTTCTTTCTTCTTCACATAATTAAGATAAAACAGCAAAAAAACAACAAAACAGCAGCAACAGTTTTTAACAAAATGCATATTATATGTTCCTTTGTGAGAGACTGGCGTCCATACGATACGAATTAAATGTAGTTAACATATTATAATATATATAACTATATATAAATAAGAATAATATAGATAATTTGAAAACAGTTTTTTAATAGGCTTATTTTGGGTTAGTTCGTTCCATCATCGACCTCATCTCTGCCCTCAGGGCAAAATTTAGGTCAAGAGTAGGCCCATTAATATAAAAAATATCATTATTGTTATATGGCTAACCTGTTAATACTCACTGATGAAACCTACATAATATAAAACACTGAAACCACTATTTCTTTAGTTATTTTTTTTATTTTATTTCGAATGAACAAAGTGGGAATGTATATTTAAGGATACGTTATATTTATGTTTTGTATATCATCATCTGCCTAGCCTTTTCCCAACTATGTTGGGGTCGGCTTCCAGTCTAACCGGATGCAGCTGAATGCCAGTATTTTACATGGAGCGACTGCCTATCTGACCTCTACAACCCAGTTAGTACCGGGTAATACGATACCCCTTGGTAAGACTGGTTGTCAGACTTTTTGGGCCTATGACTACCTACTACGACTGTCAAAGATCTACAAACGACAGCCGGGACCAACGGCTTAACGTGCTTTCCGAAGCACGGAGGTAACTCGGCATGTAATGTGTGGTCACCCATGCACAGACCAACCTAGGTAAGCACAGTTTAACCTAACGATCGACTCGAGCGGCTGTTATTATTTAGCCACGAACTCCTCATATGTTTTGATATTTTTAATATCTTATTGTCGTCATGATTTAAGTCAAGTAAAATCATGATAACTAGATTTTTCTTGAGTAAATAAACTGTCTAATCAATATGGAGCGTTACTTTAACTTAAGTTCTTCGGCTGTATACAAAATAAGAACAAGCAGTTAATGTAACCATAAACTTTATAGTATTATGCTATACTTACACTTTCTAATCACCATTCATAATACTATTTATCATCCTTTTTATTTGTTTATATTTCTACACTCAGCAAATCGATCTAAATACGATTCATTTACTGAAAAATAGCTGAAATAAAAATAATATTAACTCATAATTTTCATGTTGTGACACTTACGTCAAGCGTCAAATTGTCAAACTCTCAGTTTCTGCTTAGTCTATGATATTAACTTTTTGGTTTGTAAAATTTAAATTATTTTTATCAATATGTGTTTAGCCATTACCTATATTTTGTAGATTATTACGATTGTTTACTAAATAACTTAATATTAAATTATATTAAGTATAAAATTCTTTATAACACATTTGCTCGTAAAGGGTCTCTTATTTCACCCATTTCAATATCGTAATGTATCTCATTACGTACTTGTGCAGTAATGTAAATGCTCCGTCTAAAACGAACGGTACTTTTTAAAATCTTAGCAAAGAGTTTTTATGTCAGAAAAGTGGTCAATATTTTATGAATAAAATTAACTGTCGGAGATGAAATAGAATAAATAAACATTTAATTCTTTAATTTAATTAATTTTGACAATAAATTACAACCATTTATCTGTAACAAAAACACAAAAACATTAATTTACTTTATTAGTAATACTGGCTGTTTTGTGTCTTTGCCT
The DNA here is from genome assembly GCA_905147715.2 of Xestia xanthographa. Lineage (NCBI taxonomy): Eukaryota > Metazoa > Arthropoda > Insecta > Lepidoptera > Noctuidae > Xestia > Xestia xanthographa. The sequence goes on along the minus strand of LR990653.1, from coordinate 22,164,381 downwards.
TAAAAAAAATGCGCTGATGCGCGGGCATCTTTAATTTGTGAACAAGTAAAAGATTTATTCGTTTAAAAAAGTCCCGAGTTTTATTTATTTCCTCGCAAATATGTTATAAAACGTCGTATGACATACGTGCGCTTTGATAATTACAGCCTCTGCTTTATTATAGCCCTCGCCTGCGGCTCGTGCTAACAATATCGCCTCAGCTGTAATTTTCAACTTACCGCACTTATATCATAATGTACTATTACGCACTCATGGATATGTCCTGGCCGACTACACTTGTCAGTTGAGATGATGGCCACACTAAGAAAACTAAGATTTGAAAAGAAGAAGACCACTTTGGGAGAAACGAGCTGACGGACGGCTGAAAAGTCTACTCTTGGATCTGATTAGATGAGCATCAGATAACCGTTTGGTTTTCGCTGAGATATAAAAACTACCCAGGGGATCCAGTAAAGATCCACCTCGGACTATTACTCCGACGCTGAGCTATTCTGGCCCTGAAATCTACGCTGCCCCACTACAGAGCTGACCTGTTGGTCTCTGAGATCTGCACGACGCCCTTCCAGCTGAGGTTTCCTGAAGGTGATCCTCGACGTTTTATATAACTAGCTGTATTTTTTATCTTTTCCCCTAATTAAATTTTAAATTGAACAAGTCCGCATATCCTTTTATTTTAATAGGATCAAGTAGATTTGTTACAACTTGTATATTGAAATTCAAAGGTTTAAAAAGACTAAATGTAGCTAACATTGAGCATAAACTAACTATACGGTTTCAAGATGTTCTTTTACTTTATGGCTCTCAACGTCCACTTTTTCACGTATTAATTCCTTTTAGATATGTACCTTTCTTGTGTCTTTTATATATAAAAAACTATATAATGCCAAACCGGTAGAAAATACCATCCTGACATCTAAATTACTTAGATTTTATCAATGATCCAATTCCCTATCATTTACACCTATAAGTAGGTGCCTAGGTACACAAACTGATACCGTTGTCCCAAACTCTACCACACTGTTTACAGGTGGACCTAAAATCATTACTAAGCAAAAAAATACGATCGAGCATTTCTCTGAAAGAGAGAATATAAAGTGATTATAAATGTATCAAGAGCGGGCTTACAGGATATCGTAATTGACATGTCATGACCAGTAGCGGTCACAAAGGTCCAGAGATTGTAGAAATTTGCCGAGCTGATAATGTCGGTCCGGCAAATAGGTTCGGCGGAGATCGACGAATAGAGGATACGACAGGCAACTTTTTTTGTATTTGTATGGTTGTATTAAGTTTTATTTGAGGTGTTTTATAAACTAACAGCCTTATTCATAAAAAATCCTTAATTGAGGTTTGATTGGTCTGTTAGCTAGCAGACTCATTAGGCTTGTTAGACGGTTGTCAAGAAGTATGATTCATAAACGCTTGCTAGCAGTCTGCTAGTTAATGAGCTGCTGATAGACGGATTAGACGCGTTATGTTGGCCATCTTGACAAATCAACAGACAAAAAAGTTCCGTAGCAGCAAGTAACATAATATAAAAGTTCTTGTAGTTCGTTGTAACTTTGATCGATGTTTTAATAATAGTGTATTTTTTTAAATTAAGTTAAAACCAGTTTACGGTGGAAGTTTACATGGTTAATGTACTTCATATATTTTTTTTAGTTTTATCATTCTATTATTTTAGAAGTTACAGGGGACACATTTTACCACTTTGGAAGTGTCTCTCGCGCAAACTATTCAGTTTAGAAAAAAAAATGTATCAGAAACCTCAATATTATTTTTGAAGACCTATCCATAGATACCCCACACGTGTATGGGTTTGATGAAAACAATTTTTGAGTTTCAGTTTTAAGTATGGAAACCCCCAAAATGTATTGTTTTTTTTTTTATATTTGTGTCAAAATCTTAATGCGATTCACAGAATACATCTACTTACCAAATAGTTTCGAAAAAAGTGGCTGTGACATACGGACGGACAGACAGACATACATGACGAATCCATAAGGGTTCCGTTTTTTGCCATTTGGCTACGGAACCCTAAAAATGGCCTCATCGACAATTAAAAAAAAATTACAGCAAATTAGCGGGAAAACACATTTTTTTACAAATACACACGAGAAAAAAGAAAATAAATAAAACAGAAATGATAAACCAATAAGAAAATATAAAAATTTGATGATACAACCCCAAGATCAACTTTAAAAAAAAGCGACATGTTTGTTTTCCCGCCATTTCCGATCCGCATGTTTATATTGTACCTAAGTGCAAAAAGCCGTAACTATGTTCATCATCCTAATTTTTTTTTTCATATTTATTGTTAGTACACGTATCATCTTAAATACCTAATTAAGAGGATTTTTAAATACAAATTCCAAAAAAGAAATTTTCCTGGTTTTTTTTTAATCTGCGTAACCCTCCTTTCACTAAAATGATCATCGGTATGGTTTTTTGCTCTTGTCAAAGTCAGCTGTTCAAATTTGCGGCCGCCATTTTGTGACTTAGCAGAGAGATAAAGGAGGGTCAACAGTCTTCTAACTTTAGCAGAGCCTTGATGGACTGATTAGCGTTAGCAGACGTTTATGAATAATGTTTTTTAGCATCGGGCCATCAAGGAGCCTTCAAGGAGGCTCTAACTTTTTATGAATAAGGCTGTAAGTATATATGCTAGTTTACTATTAAATAAGCAAATTCGACGATTTCATTCCTTTTAAAGATATATTATATATATATTATATTATATATATTATATATAATATATGGATATATTATATTCGATATATTATTATTAACTTAAGTGGCAGTGGGCAGGGCACATTGCTCGCAGAACGGATGGCCGATGGGGCCGAAAAGTTCTGGAGTGGCGACCGCAAACCGGAAGAAGTTGCGTTGGAAGGCCTCCCACTAGGTGGACCGATGACCTGGTGAAGGTTGCAGGAATCCGCTGGATGCGAGACGCACGGGACCGGTCAATGTGGCGACACTTGGGGGAGGCCTATGTCCAGCAGTGGACGTCTTTCGGCTGGAATGATGATGATGATGATGATGATGAAAGATACATTGAAGGTTTATTTTTTGTACAATAAGTATGTATTTACAAACAAAAAGTATCTATGTAGTATATCAACTATCTGGTGTCCACGACACAAGCCTCGTTGCTTAGTGTGGCACTAGATGCCGCTGTGTGTAATGTCCAGCGATATTTATTTATTTATTTTTGACATGAGTTGTACGATGCATCTCATCTGCACTCGTTCGTTAATACAGTTAACTCATCGGAGTTAACAATTTGACCATGAAAGTGTCGCTACGCAGTCGCAATTACGGCGTTTTTAGGGTTCCGTACCCAAAGGGTAAAAACGGAACCCTATTACTAAGACTTCGCTGTCTGTCCGTCAGTCCGTCTGTCTGTCACCAGGCTGTATCTCATGAACCGTGACAGCTAGACAGTTGAAATTTTCACAGATGATGTATTTCTGTTGCCGCTATAACAACAAATACTAAAAACAGAATAAAATTAATATTTAAGGGGGGCTTTTTTGTAGGAGGTGTTTCCAACAGGGTGTATAGATCACTACTAATTTTATAGAAATTCTCGAAGGATTTTATGCATCCCATGGTATAGCTAATGATAAAGCTTTGTTGTAGATACATCTCTGTTTAACATCAACGATGAAATCATACATGAATGATTCTTGCTCTCTTACTCAAATTCATGGAACACTGAATTTAAAAAAAAAACTGCGCTAATTATCATTTGGTCAGCTCATTTGTTTCTATGATTCTTGTTCCAACTGACCACCGAGTGCGGTCGACAACTCGTGAATGCAGATGTAACTGAACATTTTGTAATACTCCTCTTTATCTCAAAGGCGCCAGCCAGGACCACCTTTTTGGGGTTTATTCATTTAGGTAAATGTTTAATATCTTAAAAGTAATTTAAACGTGGCATTCAAAGAGGTTGATTTGTAAAGAATTTTTCAACAATGTGTTTTGAAAGAATTTTATTTTGTTAGCAATTGGAGGTCGTTGTTCTAGATCACAGATTGTATTTAAACTATAAACTTAAATTGTTTAAAGAAAATAGAAAACAATTATTTGATGTAAGACAGTCTCGATAAAAAATGACAAAACAATTACTTTAAGCCCAGGCGTCGTTCTTAGTAAACTACATTCTAAACAGTAATGGTTCCGTTACATATTTAACTATATCAGAAATGTTTTTGCTAGTAACTTCATAGACTATTTGACGTAAATTGATATCAAGTGGCGCGCGGGCTCATTTGGCGTCTTCACTCAACCATAAAAGCCGAGTAAAATGAACGCGAAAAAACTTTGTCCAAACGACTGTCGAACAGGTTAATTATGCAAAAAGTATTTATAGTTTTGTACTTCTCTTTTCATGGAATAAATAGGCCTATGCGTATAAATTATAAAAAGTATAAATTAGTGGTGGAAAGATGTACGTTGTGGAACAGACCTTCAGGCAAAGTTAACTTGACACATTTTTGGTTTTTCTTTCAATGATGATGACTTTAAGGACGCACTTATTTATTACTGGTAGTTTTCAGCCCGATGTGTCATTGGTTTTAACACAACTAAAAAATCGTTACTATAATGTTGTGGCTTGAAACTAGCGGCATCAAGAAATATAAATGACTTTTAGATCTTACTAATTTTCCTCAGACGTTAGTCTTATAAGCTGCAAAGGACCAAGATACATTATTTCAAGAAAGTGAAGCATACAGGAAAGCGTGTAGGTACGAGGATCTTCTTTGAATGTCTATAATAAACCCCAGATCATCATAGTTTATGCGATAAATTGAGTGCAAAAATCGTTTTCACGTAGCAAAAGTTAACACGTGGTTCGAACTGGGTTGAGTACATAGCTCGGCCATACATGAATGGCGCGAGTACGGCTCGCACCGCTGGAGCGAGGAAACAATCAAATATTGGCAACACCCTACACCCTGCTGGACTCCATGCAGATTTTTATTCAATTTTTTTCCGTAGTGAACCTCAGTTTTCAGTATAGGGTAGTTGTTTACGTGTTGTGGTTTGCAGTTCGAAAGAAGTACCGCTCTATTGTTTGGTCGTAAGCAAAGAATTTAACGGAAGCTTTCGAATGAATGCTGTCTGAAATAGACAATGTTTTTTCTGAAGTAAACGTCAAATGATTTTAACGTTAAAAAAAATAGCTAAGAAATGCAATAGATAAACGGCCGGTAGGTAGACAAAATGATAAAGAAGTTAATAAAACCACTGCAGATTTATCATTGTCAACTTAAAACAGACTAAAAGATCAATAAAAAATCGAAACTCTAAAACATGATCAACACGTATTGACATTCACACCCACAGACAGCACACGAGTGGTAGCAGACGCATACGTACAATGGATGAACTTAAAAGCCGCTGTTAATTGAATCGGCTTCAGATTGCAGGACGCTGTCGACGGCAGTGGTAATTGCGTTAGCTACAAACATGTCCAGCTCTCTAACTGTGCTCATTCGATGTGACCATTTTTTACATACGAACTGGATGGAAATTTTATTGCTAATGGATGCGACGTGTGGATGAATTGAATCTAGGAATGCAGATCGCCAAACAATGAAATTTGGAGTTAACTTCCGGACTCTGAAAGCCTGTCAACATAACCGATTAAATTCTGATGTCTCGTTGACCAAAACAACAGCCTTCACTGACATGAGATTTGACAACAGCTTAAATTGATTAAGTTTTCAGAAATCGGGGTAAGTGTTTCTTGAAAGTTCGTAATCAAGTTTTAGGGCTCTCAGAAAATCTTCTGGGCCTTGGTTTCGGATTTCTATTATGTAAATGTAAGATGTTCTAATCTGAGTGGGCATTGTGTTTGTTATGTTGTGTAAACTTCGTAGTCGACATTTATCCGAGGCATTTTGTTTATTTTTATAAAATTTAGCTATTATTAAAAACCTTAAGCCATCATCATCATCTTCCTCCCCTTGTCTCATGTTACTTGGGATCGGCGCAACACGTTTTTTTCTTCCATTGTCCTCTGCCAACCGTCAAGCTATCATTTACTCCTTCATTTTTCATATCATTCCTCACACAATCCATCCAAACCACATTGCAAACCTTTACCGTAATCGTATTGGTTGTGATTCACGAAGGCAGTAATTTAGTGCTGAAAACGATAGTTTCTCTTTGCCTTTTTACCCTTGCTATGGTAAAAAGAAAAAGTTTTGATCTGTACGTTTTTCACCTAGTGTATTTTATCATCAAAAAATATTTTATGATTGATATTTTTAACTTATCGGTGCATACCTACTATACGAAGTCCTTGTCAACTAACTAGGTAATGTAGTTTTAAGTTAAAAACATTCTTAAATACTTAACATAAAACCTACTTTTACCAACGTTCGCAAATATTTCCTACACCCCAATTTAATTGTTCTTTCATGTTCTACTCTCATTTTCCTCTCGATAATAGCGCTTTTCAAAATAGAAACCGTATGAAAATCCCAATTGTTTCGTTAATCTCTGTTATGACTGCTATAAATTACAAAGTGCGCAAAACTGCGTTCACCACAGATAACGAATTAAAAAAGGGGAAAAATTAAATTGCTGCCTTTATCTAAGAACTTAAGAGGTGCTTGAAATGACTCCGGGTTTTTCTCTTAGTCACTCGAATAGCGAGAACCAATTATAACTTGTAAGTAATCCGCTTATCTGAAACTCTGCGAGTCGACGCTCGCCGTTTGGAATATAATTCACTTTATCCATATTCAATATCAGATCGTGCGACGGCGAGCAAATAGAGCGTTTCAAGTGAGAATTATTATTGGATAAAGCTCGCCTCTTTCCTTCTTGTCTATTTTCAGTGTCCGGTGGAGTGTAATAATTTACGTGTTGTATTGGATATTGCGTTGTGAAAGTGCCCTATAGTGTCTGTGTGACTTTATGAGCGTTTGATTTCATTATTAAGTGATCTGTACGTTTTTCAGCTAGTGTATTTTATCATCACAAAATGTTTTATGATTGATATTTTTACCTTATCGGTGCATACCTACTATACGAATCCTTGTCAACTAGCTAAGTAATGTAGTTTAAAGTTAAAAACATTCCTAAATACTTAACATAAAACCTACTTTTACCAACGTTCCCAAATGTTTCATTGTTAGAACCTGGTTGTAAAATAGCATGAAGCAACTAAAGAGGTAAATAATAAGATTAGCAGGTAACACCAATGGATTTGTTTGTCCCACGTTGGGCGCCACTTTTACGTGACGCGAATGCCAACGTTTGCGAATTCACTCCTACAAAATGGCCCGCTCAGGAAGTTTAAATAGGAAACAAGTTGGATAGTAAAACAAATAATGACAGTAGTAGCATTTTATAATAATTCTTGTTCTAGGCAACTAATCGTATTAATTAATACAGTGCTCTTCAAGCTAATTACTAGGTGTAGGATTGTGACTCCATTTAATTAAAAAATGTGCAATTCTATTACAGATTAGTTTGCCGCAGCATATTGAAGAGCGAATAAGCATTTGTCATTTTCTGAAACACGTGTTATTAAAAATAAGTTAAAGTTTAAATAAAGGTTATTACGTAGAAACTGAACTATTTTCTTTGACTTACTTTAGAGAATGTTTCAATAGATATTTCTTCAAAGCAGGCAGCTTTGAGCGGCAAAGGTCGTAGTGAGCGTTGCATTATAAGGACGATGTAAGGACGTATCACGGGGCCTGCATTCCAGAAAGGAATGCTCCAACATGCTTCACACACAGAACCTACCTGAAAGCATAAATTGAGGGTAGATGTAAATTATTTGCTTGGCAAATATATGTTATTTCAATATCTCAAATTTAAATGTCCATACATTTTGTATTTTAATTTAATAATATTTTCTTAATAGTACCTTAATGGCAAGATAGGTGCATAAAAAACTGGGTATAAAATGCAACACAGTAGTTCCAACGCAGAGTATTAGGAGTATAGCCTGGAACTCGCCTTCATCTAATTTCTAAAAACATTAATTAAATAATTTGATGACCAATTATGACCAAAATATAATTAAATTTATAGATGATAAAAAATATATTATATATGAGGTACCTCTGCAACACAATAAGCAGTCAAACAAATCACAGAACCGCATAATGTTTGTTCGTACAGCAAAAATTTCTTGTAGACAGTCGTGTAATCATCCATTAGGCTAAAATATAGTAAAATGTAACGTAAAAAAAAACTTTTTGCAAAAAAAATAAAACCGACTTCAAAAAATACAAAACACAAAAAAGTGAAAAATAACTTTAGCTTCAGAAGTCGGTGACCTTTGTTTGATTCATTTAGTTTTTTTTTGTCACTGACTTATTTTTCACTTTTTTGTGTTTTTTGAAGTCGGTTTTATTTTTTTTGCAAAAAGATTTTTTATGAAAAATAAAAATCTATTTTTAGTTGTAATATTCACTTCTTCCCCACTGCTCATATCCTATACAAATATTTGCTATGCATTTATTTTACATTGTTAACAATACATGTCATGGTAATAGGCTTGGCTTATCCCCAATAAATGGAACATAGCATACCTAAACTGTCGAAATTTTTCGACTGATTTACCGTCTAGTTTTGATGAGTTCCATTGTATATCTCCGAATATCAGCATCAGATCTTCACCAAATTTAAATGTGACCATCTCAGGAGTACAGTCACGAACACCAATATGTATACACTTTCCTAAATTTAAAACTAATTTTCGAGAGAAATAACGATTGCAACTTGGAGATAGGATTTTTTTCATAAAAAGATGAGTTCCAAAATACTATGTTTGTAACAACATGAAATTTTAATCGGTACAGTAGGAGAAAAACACATTTAAAAGTTGTCAAGTGTTTACATATTGGTGCTCGTGACTGTACACTTTTTAAAATAAAAAAAGAATTTTGAGAGTCGCTCCACAAATGGAGGAGAAATCGGTGAACATACATGAAATTATACCACAACGACTGAAGTAAAAATGTTCATAAAATGAAAACTACTGGGCCAAAATATGTTACATTTTTATGGGACCAAATGGCTACTATTCCGCATCAAACTAAAGAAGAATCATGTTATTCGGATCATAAATATTAGCGTAATCGGTGTACATACATAAAAAACAATCGAATTGAGAACCTCCTTTTTGAAGTCGGTTAAAAACGACAGCGATTGGATTATGTGAGAAGATCTTTGGTAGGACACAATTTACTATGAGTTTGTTATCAGTCGGCTCGAAACTATTTTCATGAAAAAGCGGATTAATATTATAGCTTAAATAATATATATACGTATATGTTACAGCCTACAGTAAGGTTAACCTTTGGAACGGTCGAAACGCCATTGTTTATCTATTGTGTCTACTTCGCTAACAGTTGAAGGGATAACTAAATATTAATCTAGATAACTTAAAATCTTTAACTGGAATCCTACAGGGTACGATACCGTTTTCTATCAAGATAACATAATACAAAGATCGATATCTGGGAAAGTGTTACCAGCTAGAAACAACAATCACTGTCTTAGGTAACAAACCAAATCAGCACAATATTCGAATTCCAATAATAACCTCGAGAAAGCAATAATTAGGTAGTTGGTCTATAGCATAACATGAGTGCCCGTAAATGTCCACTGAACATGACCTAATTAGTGGCCGGAGAACATTAATTGAATTAGGAACCACATTTCTAGGCATAGTGTTGTCTCCAAGCATGTTTGCGCCATAAACAAATTCATGCACTAAGGAAATTAAATAAGGAAAGGCAAACAATGTTGTATATTCTGCATAGTCATTAGTTTGTTATGGTCAAAATTCTTAGCACCACTAATGGCGCCATATGAAAATTGAACCCTCTCAACAGAAATGCTGCAGGGCTACGAGAAAGATAACATATATATGTTTGGTCTGAGAAAATATGTGCATGTCTCTCACTTCCGCAAGGAACTGAAGTGAACGTGAAAAACGGATAGGGAGCCCTATCCGTTTTCGCAGAAACACTCGGATTTTATGTCGCCACTACAACATCCTTCATATCCCTGCACATCCCAGTTATCTGCGCGAATACTTTTCCTTTACCCATCCTCCTGATGCGCTGTGTAGATCCCACTTCAGGCATCATCGTAGCTCTTCGATACCCGCAATTACAGACAATTAAAATAACAATGCACCGTGCCCGATCGGGCACGGCTGCGGCCTTACAGGTTAATTTCCCATCTCATAAAACCAAATTCTATTCTTACTCCTTCTCTGTTCACGTAGTACGTTTGTGGAACTCACTTCCGCCTAACATTCGATACTCTAAAACTTTATTTATCTTCAAAAAGCAAGTCAAGGAGCATTACCGTCCAAAAAACTAAATCAAAATTAAGTAAAATAGTCCAAAAACAAAAAATAAATCATATTATATATATATATATTGTTAAACGCGTAAACACTTCCAGCTATTCCCATCCACCACCCCGGGTGGTAGAATTTGGGGTGGTAGATGGGAATAAACGACTGCGTTCATTTCTAATCGAACTTTCCTCTCGCAGGTCTGCTGGAAGGAATTCTTATGAAATAAGCTACTGCTTCTTTCATAAGAAATCTCTTACCTTTGTGCTCTTCTATCTTAATGAAAAGTCCTGTAAAGTATCTTATCATAAATAAATAAATAGAAATACAAATCAAAACAACCTTTGATGATCTGGTGTGGTGCATACGGCATCACTTCTATTTTTATGGCGTCACATTATTCAAAATGTTTTTGTATCATGAAAGTTGTTTATAACATGTGAGCTACATCCTTCACTAGGTAATGGCTTATTACACTTTCTGAAGTTTTATCAAGTTTTCCGACAAACATGGTCAGGAATGGAAATCTACCTGTACATAGATTGATGGTGCTTGACGATGTCTCTCATTCGATTCTCTATCAAATAAGAGAAGTATAACCTTTCCTCTTTAGTAGTAGCTGGATGTATGTCCACGAGAAGATCTTGGAGACTCCATATAACAATATCAACTTTTGAAGTAATTTGCCTGATCCAGCCTATTTGTGTTTGAAGCATAACTGAAACATAACAGCAGTAAATGTGAGTGAAAAGTATTATATAAAACGTATAAAATAAAACATAATCTAAACTCACAGGTATAATTATAGGAATAAAGCACGACACATAGGTTAGCAAACATAAAAGCTATCTCATAAACCGGTGATTTGCCAAAATCAACGTTGGGCAACCAATATGGAAACAAAAGTGGTCTACTCCCTCCAATGTCGGCATCATTAGTTGCCAGAAAGTAAAAGAGCGATAGGAATGCAAACATGACCATTCCCGCTGGAACGGCAGCACAAAATACGCATGCAAGTATACAGATCTTCCAAGTTTTCAGTTGGTTCTCAAAAAATGGAGCTCTGAAATAAAAAGAGATAAACAATTAGTACACACAGCAAAATAAACAAACACACAAAATAACACTGCAAGAAATCAGAAGGTCATCCAAATACTAACCGATATTTTTCACCTGCAGTACTACAAACAAATTCAAAATCTTCTTTCATAGATCGCAACAAGTTATGAAATTGTGGCAAATTCCTTCTTGTGCACGAAAGTATTAGCAATTCGTAGCTTAGTACAATCGTATATGTTCCAGCTTCAGTTATAAGAGCAAAGTCAGACGACTCCACACCATGACAGAAAGAGGTGAATACAAGTATGCTGGCCACAAGCCCTGTGATGAAAAGGACAGCATTTTGATTGAAATACCTAGAATTTATCATAACTTTAGTCAGTTTCATATTTATACATTTTTAGAATAAGATTTAGATTTGCTCTTTGGCGTGGTTCACTACACCGTAAAACAAATTTTGCCATGGTTTCGTTACGTTAATTTAAAGGAAGGGTTGAGTTTGTTTCACGATGTCCACTTGCGTTTTACAAAATCATGTGATGGTGCTTACGATGGTGGATCCTTGTTTTTGAGATCTGCTACTTTAAAAGCAACCAACAATTTATAGAAGGTCAGATGAAACTCATAAGGGTCGACATATCCTGTAGAGACATCGGTGTAGTCTTTGTTGTAAAATGATTTCATTTTTGCAATCATAGTGACTGTTTGGCTGGCAGAACCTTAAAAGCGAATAAAGCGAATTGCTATAAAGTTATTATAAAATACATGTTCCGTATTAGGAATACAATTTCTATTGCTATTGCATTAAGTAATGCTGTAAAGGAACTGACACTGTAAAACTCTATCTACACTAATATTATGAAGAGGAAATATTTGTATCTTTGTGTGTGTGTGTATGTCTGTTATGAATAAACTCAAAAACTATTGCGCCGAATTCAAAAACTCTTTCATTATTAGAGAGCTACATTTACCCTGAGTAACATAGGCTATATTTATCCCCGTACTCCCACGGGAACGGGAACTACGCGGGTGAAACCGCGTGACGTCCGCTAGTTCATTATAAAATCGTCTTGTCTTTAAACGGTTACTAATAATAATGAATCAATCACTTTCATCATTAACCTTTTTTCGATTTCTCACTAACAAAAACACCAAAATACAGTCTCCTTATCATGACACGAATACGTAATACCTACGTAGTCTACGGTTTGATAGAAGTCCTCCCCCTGATTATAAACCTACTATCTGATATTTTTCTAGCCAGTAAATTTTAGACTAGAATTTCTCCATATTGTCATTACTGTATAACGCCAGAGGCAATGTCATAGGTTAAGTATGTAGTTGAGAATAAAAACTATCTATTTAATGTTGTTGAGTGGAAAAACTAAAAAGAGAACCTGGCTTCGTCCGCATATTGTTTCAACCGACTTCCAAAAAGAGGAGATTCGCAATGTGACTGTTTTTTTTTGTGTTTATTACTTCAGAACTTTCGACTGGCTGAACAGATTTTGATGATTCTTTTTTTATTTGAAAGCTGGTGCTTTCCGTGTGGTTTATTTCAATTTGGTGAAGATCTAATGCTGATCTTCGGAGATATTCAATGGAATGAACTCTTCAAAAATGGACGGCAAATCTGCAGTGATTGCTGGAATCGTTTGGATGTTTATTGTTTACGCAACATCATGACGTAACATCACGCTGGTATTGTCTGAGGTGGTAGGCAGATGTGTACAATACATCCAGATTTCAACAGTTTGGGTATGTTAAGTTCCAGTTATTGGGGATAAGCCTATTACCATGGCATGTATTGTTACCAATGTAAAATAAATTCATGGCAAAAAATTGTTTGGGAACAACTAAAAAAGGAAAAATAAAAAACTTTTTTGCAAAAAATAAAACTGACTTCAAAAACACAAAAAAAATAAAAATAACTTTAGCTTCAGAAGTCGGTGGCAAAAAAAAACAAGTCACCGACTTCTGAAGCTAAAGTTATTTTTAAATAATTTGAAGTCGGTTTTACCTTTTGCAAAAAAGTTTTCAGTGGTATAATCTCGTTATTGTTTCGAATGCGGTTCACATTCGCCTCTATTAAACAAAGTTTTGTTTAAGTCAAAACTCTTTGACTTCAGTAAGGCGTTTGATACCAGTAATTGTTTTTTTTAAATTAATTTTTATCTTTTTTTCAGCAATCCCATTCTCATGCTATTAAAAGGTGCCAAACTCGTGGCTCAGATATGGGCTAACAGAATTTGATTGCCATCGACACGCTAAGAAGAAGGATCACTGCTTTCAATAACGCTAGGCGATAGCTAAACTAATGCCTTAAGAAAAGCGCATTGTCGGATTTTGAACGTTCCACTCAGAGGTTAGAATGGATATTTCAACACTGTTATAATAATATTTACGCATTTAAATGTTGCTTAGTGTGAATCAAAGGACCATAGAAAGCAACATTAAACAATAGAATTGAGGATTTTAACAGTAATATAGCGATGTCAAAACACATTATCCGAAACATTCACTTTTAATCATTCAAGCGGTTCATGTTAATAACATTATTTAAAATGCAGAAAACATTAAAGTTGTTTACAACATGTGAGTCCTGTTTTTCATTAACAGCTAATATGATAAAGTGAAGTTTTTCACCGTGTTGAGTGTTGTACCGTCCATATTTATGCGCAGGTTTTTTGATAAACACAGTCAATTTACCCGATCTTTTTAGAGAGGTAAATGATACCTATTTATTACTCTCAATTGGTTCACTTTCAGACATAAAACTATTGACTTTTCATACTATTGACTTTTCATACTATTGACTTTACATACTATTGACTTTACATACTATTGACTTTACACACTATTGACTTTTCATACTATTGAGTTTACATACTATTGACTTTACACACTATTGAATGCCGACAAACTGTTCTGCAGTTTGGCAGAAGTTATGTGTTATACCCACTCATGTAAATATTGTTGAAAAAAAAAAACTTAACACAGTATTGTATACAGGATTTGTTTTCAATGACCGGCCAAATTTACCAGAGATGGTTTAGAATCTATAATATTTTCGATAAAATGAAAAAAAAAAAACATTTTTTTTTTAAATAAAATTTAATTCCTGTCCTAAAAAGCGAACGTGTGGATATTGCAACAGCACAATTCAGTTCAACAACCTAGTTAGCACACACATACATTTGTGTGCGGTGCATGCACGCACACAAGTCACCATTCCCACTAGGTTTATGATTTAGGATTTTTTAGGACATTTTTAAATGAATGCTAATATTTTTTTTTTTTCGACAATAATAATATAAAATGCACTTTTGGTTTGATATCCAGATCTTAATTCTAAATTTTGACTGGTCAGTGAAAACTAGCCCTGTATGTCAGGTTCCTCTGACTAACAGAGAGAGTGAGATAGAACTGCAAAGCAATGTTCCCACTGCTCGGACACCAGCTCGGCACCATGTGTGGGAATGGCCTGCAGTCCACCAGTAGAGCCCAGTGTGGGTTTTGTTTTGGGCATGGTTTTCTCACGATGTTTTCCGTCAACGTCTCCTGACTGATTTCAAACTCACGACATAATAACTCGTCAGTCTGTGACTCAACCACTGGGTCAACATTGCAAATACATCCAGTATACCTATTAATTAATGAATCAAATTAGCAGTTTCACCAGATTTACGTACCATCTCAAGCTCAACAGCGAGGCTTGCTCTAACTACAGTTCTCTAAATCTTTGGACCCACGGGAGTGATAAAAGCTCAAGTATTTAATAGGAACTCGCTTATCGTATTTGCAAAGTATCAGGGGCAAATTAGTATTAAATCCAATATTTTGCCCGTAAAAGCAGACTGTGATTTTAATATTGGAAGTCGATTTCTTTTAAGATATTTTGTTTTAAAAGAGTTCGTTAAGATATCTTTTGTCTTTGCAAAGGAAACGCTTTTGATCTGAATTTTACCCACTCAAGATATAGTGATGGTATTCCTATTTGTTTACCTAAAACATTAATGTAATCAAAAGTCTCAAAATAATTCAAAATAACGATATGATGGTGATTAACAGGTTACCACAATGCGTTTCTTTACCACGTTGGGCGCCCCTATCGTTTTGTTTTGGCGTTAACAAGCTAAATAATAGCAGGTAATTCTTGTGTTTGTGAGGCCCCAAGGTGGGTGCCACTATTACATGACATCGTATTCAATGGTTGCTTTTTCACTAGTACAAAATAGCATGTTCAGAAATAAAGGAGGAAACAAGTTGGTCAATAAAACAAATACCGATTAAGAATCATTATTTTTTTGTGTAATCCAAAATATTCTTGCTTGGTGCATACTTCACTACTAGAACAGCCCATAACGTCCACTGCTGGACACAAGCCTCTCCCATGATGGGAGGAATTTTCCGTAATCTCCACGCTTAGCAGGCGGATTGGAGATCGCAGTGATGAAAGACTAACAGAAAACGCTGCTGCCCATTCTCTGGTCTACGGAAACGCAAGGTGTCCTGCCTCAGACATTAGTCGCCTTATACGACACCCGTGAGTGTAATGGGTTGGTTCTATTCTACTCTGCCGGATACCATACGGCTAACTGTGCCGGATACCACACGGCTAGTTGTAGTTGTGCATCCCACTTATTAATTAATTAAAGACAGTGCTCGCTCTAGTTGCAGTATTGTAATGTAAATTTTAAATATTTTAAAGCATCCTATAGATTAGTTTGACGCAGCATATTGAAGCACGAAAATGCAGAGGTCATTTTCTGAAACAAAATATAAATTACTGAGATATTGGGCATTCTGGAATCAACACAAATTCTTCATTTAGGTACTTAGGTTCATTTAGGTTTACTTGCGAGAATGTTTCAACCGATATGTCTTTGAAACCAGGAGCTTGAAGTGGCAAAGGTCGGAGCGAGCGCTGTATCATAAGGACCAAGTAAGGACGTATCACGGGGCCTGCGTTCCAGAAAGGAATGCTCCAACATGCGTCACAGACTGATTTTACCTGAAAATATAAATTGCGGGTAATTATAAATTCATGGGTTTTTATATCTGTAAAGTGTTTGATTCTTCTTGGTTTGTGGACTGTTTTAGGTCGTTTTAGAATAAGAGTCCCAGCTTGGCACAGTCAAAACTAATTTAATCACAATTTTTACACGGATACAACGTCTTAGTTTTCGCAGCAGTGTTAGGAATTCCTTTTTTTAGTTACTATACTCTATGGTTAGGAAGAAGATTGAACGATACAGAGACAAAAAAAGCTCTTCAATACAGAGTAAAAATATAAAAATATCATAGACAACTTGTGTTGCTAGCAACATAAAGGAATCAATACCTACATACCTTATAGGTAAGAAAGGTGCACAAAAAACTTGGCACAAAATGCAGTATGAAAGTAGCAACACATAGTAATAAAAGTATCGCTTGAAACTCGCCTCTGTCCAATTTCTGAAAAAGAAAATAAAATTTTGCATTTTTATTATTATTAGATTAAGCTTACGTTGTCCAAGGCAAAGTCTTGTGTGACACAGGCAAAGGCCTCCATTCCCTCTTTCCACTTTTATCGAACGTTATTCTAGAACTATCTTTTAAACATCTGAGTTTAGCTCATCCCGCCATCTTTTTCTTGGTCTACCCCGTGGTCGTTTTCTGCCAGTTGGGGTCTAGACGTCTAGAGCATTGCAGTATTAACCTTATAAAGTGTGACACAGGCAAAGCCCTCCATTCCGTCTTTCCACTTTTATCGAACGTTATTCTAGAACTATCCTTTAAACATCTGAGTTTAGCTCATCCCGCCATCTTTTTCTTGGTCTACCACGTGGTCGTTTTCTGCCAGTTGGGGTCTAGACGTCTAGAGCATTACAGTATTAACCTTATAAAAATAGGTAATGATATTCATAGTGGTACAAGTACATACCTCTACACTACAGTAGGCTGTTAAACAAACCACAGGACCGCAAATTGTTTGTTCAAACAATAGTAATTTCTTGTAGACAATCGCATAATCTTCCATTAGGCTAAAACAAAATAAAAAGGAATTAAGCTAGCTGAGAGGAAGATAAACAAATAAATATTATAAAAATCCAACAAGTTTGTCTTCAGTGACGTATATGTCTATGGCCAAGAGGGCCACGCCCCGGGGCGGCAGACTTCGAGGAATGGTATGAGTTGCCCTTTTGATACAAGCCCTATGTACCTTGTGATCTCCCAGTATTTTCTTGATACAAGCACTAAAATCTTCTAGCCCGCCGCCTAGTAGCTTCTATATCTGTATTAACTATTGGTAAAAAAAAGTCTAATATCAGAAGCGGAGTGCTAGAAATTGTAAGGTCGCTCGCTCGATTTTAAAGCTAAAACTCGCTTAATTACTCTGAAAATTTTATGCATACGTAAGTTAAATGTCATCTGTATCAATGGTAAAAAGAAGCTCGCTTTCGCATCCTATATTTTCTATATCTGAAGTTTTAGTGCTTATACCCAGTCAATAGGAAATAATATAATCTAATTAATAAACCTAAAAAAGTGCTTTCATTTTCGGGTGCCAAATCTTTAAAAACATGCCAGTGGTTAGGCTCAAATTTTCACCTGTACATAGATTGATGATGCCTCACGATGTCTCTCATCCGAGTCTCTATTAAATAAGAGAAATATTTACTTTCCTCTTTACTAGCGGCTGGATGTATGTCCACGAGAAGATCTTGGAGACTCCATATTACAATATCAACTTTTGAAGTTATCTGCCTGATCCATACTATTTGTGTTTGTATCATAACTGAAATAAGTCATCGTAACAGCTTTACATATGAGAAGACGATCATTAAAAGGGGGAGTCATTTAGTTTTTCGAGACATTGCCAATTGATTAGTTAGTTTTTAAGGTTAAACTAGTTGCAATTTCACTCGGTGACTATTATTTAAAAGGAGAACAAGATTTAGATGCAATGATTGGACCGCAACTCACAGATATAGTTATAAGCATAAAGCAGAGTACAAATATTAGCGAACATGAAAGCCATCTCATAAACCGGAGACTTGCTAAAATCAACGCTAGGTATCCAAAATGGAAACAGAAGAGGTCTACTCTCGCTAGTATCGGCACCATGAGTACACAAAAAGTAGAAGAGTGAAAGATAAGCGAATATATTCATTGCTATTGAAATAAAAGCAGTGAATATGCATGCAAATATGCAGATCTTCCAAGTTTTCAGTTGTTTCTCAAAATACCGGGCTCTGAAACGTAAAGTTACAGTAGTTAGTAACATAAGAAACAAAATAATTGAAACAAATAATAAAGAATTCGGATCCGACTCTTTTATTTTTAAGCCTACATATATATTGATGAAAACAATAGGTAAACGCTAGAAACAGGAGTTAAAAAAACGTACCGGTATTTTTCTCCGTCCGTACAAATAAAATGAAAATCTTGTTTCAGAGCTCGCAAAAGGCTGTGATATTGCGGTAAATTATTTCTTGTACAATAAAGTATAAGCAGCTCATAACTAAGTACAAGAGTATAGGTGCCAGCTTCGGTAATATGAGGTATGTCTGATTTTTCCACACCATGAATGCAAGATATAAATGCAAACCCTGTAGCCATGAAACCCATGGTAAAAAGGATAGCATTTTGATTGAAGTACCTGGAATTGAACAAACTTTCATAATTACAGATCATGAGCGGCTGCTACTTCTTGATAAAAAGCAAGATACCAAAGGACTTGGAGGAGGAGAATGGAGGAGCCCAAAGGACGAGAGGTGAAATATGGGATTGCTAGAGTAAGTGATTACTGAGATGACGGCTAAGGAAGCAAACAAGAAATTTGTCGAAGAAGAAGACGTACTACGCCGTACCCGAATAAATTTGTTCAAATTTTTCTGATTATTGTGTAAAGTGAATTTAGTGACTCCTATGTAAACTTACGATGGTGGATTCTTGTTTTCGAGATCTGCAACTTTAAAAGCAACAATTACTTTGTAGAAGGTCTGATGAAACTCAAAAGGATCGACATAGCCTTTCGAAAAATCATTATTATCCTTGTTGTAAAATGTTTTAAATTTTTTCCACATGGCGATTCTTTAGTAAGAAACCTGAATGTATGAAGTATCAACCAGAATCTGATGCATTATAAGTATCCTCTTCTGTATTAGGTATATTGTTTTTATTGCAATTGCTGTCAGTTTTTAGGATTTAATCAAATCGTATTCCAAGGTTTGTACAAATGGTCCTTCGTTCACGTACTGAAGCTCAGCGTTAGTGATCTTATTACTGAAATTGTCTCTTTTGCAAAAGTAATATTGATTGTTATTGGCTTCTGGTGCTTTCTAGAGACAAACTATAATGCTCATTGATCCGATTTCATATTATATGTAATGGACTCGTCCAGAATTTTATTGATGGTTTCTTTTTGATCACTTTTTTTGTCATAGAAACATAAAACACAACACGAATACAACACATCCGATGACAGCTCAACTGAGTAGAAAATGCCTTTTATTGCGGGCCCGATATTTTCTGAGAAGTAGTTCCAAGTGCCAAATAACCCCGTATTTGCTGTATTATCGCTTCGGGCAATGTCGTTGGCTAAGTTATTGTGAAAAAGCCATTTTGTACCGTTTTATGGCGAAACAATTAAATTCTGGATATAATTTCACAAAAATGATACGTCATCGTGAAAATATAACGCTTAATACTAATGAAAAATATCAAGCACACACTTGTAAAAAAATATTAAGCTGAGAAATGTTTCTGAATAGCAGTTGAGATTTGAATTTGAGTTCAAATAGAATACGCATTTATAGGTTAAAGGTTTAATTGGGGAAGTGATGAAGAAATATACAGATGTTTATAATATAAACTATTAATTATTTCATTATTATTAAAACTAAACAGTGATTAGCTACCTGTTTTTCACGTATGTTTTTCGTCTACACGTTTAGTTGTAAATTTGCTGTTGTAGGATTGACTTCCACGAAATAGAGCGCTCTGTTGCTGTTAACGGTTGTAGTTCATATTTTCAATTTATTGTTGTGTTTCTATGTAAACCAATTTTACCAACGATTATTTTGATGGATGCAGACAAATCGCAAAGTTTTAGTTTAAGATTCTATAATAAAAAACGGGCAGACCGTTTTCACTAACACCAGCCGCGCGCTTTTTCTTAGTCGTTTTTTCGTTAACTACATTATCTGTTAAGCCTTTTCTCAACTATGTTGGCTTCCAGTCTAACCGGATGCAGCTGAATACCAGTATTTTAAACGGAGTGACTGCCTATCTGACCTCCACAATCCAGTTAGTACTGGGTAATACGATACCCCTTGGTAAGACTGCCATGGTTGTCAGACTTGTCAGACAGATCTACAAATGACTGCCGGGACCAACTGCTTAACATACTTTCCGAGGCACGGAGGAAACTCGGTATGTAATGGGTGGTCACCCATCCACAAACCAACCTAGGCAAGCACAGCTTAACCTAAAGATTGATCCGAGCGGCTTTTATTATTAAGCCACGAGCTCCTCTGTTTTTAAACTACAACATGTTTTTTTCATTCGTCTCCATAAATTAGGTTAAGCCTTGAAAGTTGGCTAGGTTTGTGTGATAAATAAAAATGACTTCTTTTGTAGCCAGTCATTTTCTGGGCTATCATTTCGACGGCCAATTATGGCCGAGTATCTTATAGCGATGAAAGGTTCCAGAGAAAAAGTTGCTTATTTTTTGCATTGTCTGTGGTCGAGTATTTCAAACTTCTCGGCTTCTCGCCATCAAACTGTAAAGTTTGGCGAGTAAAAAACTGTATAAAATAACTTGTTTTTGTGTAAGAGATCAAATAAATTAAAAAAAAAAAAAAAAAAAAAATTCAAAACCTCAAAAATTGGAAAAAAAATCAATTTGCGGTTGTTTTACTTTTGCTTTCAATCTGTCAAATCAAAATGATAAAAGGCGGTCATTGTCGTCTTTCACGATCATCATTGAATTACTATAATGTCACTAACACTAGAATATTTACACGTACATAAATAAGAAGAACAGGAATCGGCAGTCCAAGATGTACTACGGCTTTCATCATCATCATCATTTCAGCCGAAAGACGTCCACTGCTGGACATAGGCCTCCCCAAGTGTCGCCACATTGACCGGTCCCGTGCGACTCGCATCCAGCGGATTACCGCAACCTTCACCAGGTCATCGGTCCACCTAGTGGGAGGCCTTCCAACGCAACGTCTTCCAGTTCGCGGTCGCCACTCCAAAACTTTTCGGCCCCATCGGCCATCCGTTCTGCGAGCAATGTGCCCTGCCTACTGCCACTTAAGTTTGGTAATTCTTCGGGCTACGTCGGTAACCTTGTTTCTCTTGCGGATGTCTTCATTTCTGATTCAATCGCGCAAGGAAACTCCGAGCATAGCCCTCTCGATTACCCTTTGTGTGACTTTAAGCCTTCTGATGAGGCCCATTATGAGCGACCACGTTTCGGTCCCGTATGTAATCATTGGAAACACACACTGGTCATAGACTTTCGTCTTGAGACACTGCAGTAAGTTGGACGAGAAGATGCCGCGCAACTTTCCGAACGCTACCCAGCCGAGTCGGATTCGACGATTGACCTCTTTCCTCCGCTTTAGTAGATCAATTTATTGTTACGACCATGCTACGAAATCTGCATCTCACGGCAGCTGAAGTAACAAATCAACTTCGAGAGACCCGTAGAGACGACATCAGTGAGTGATGGACGCGCCTTGCGTCTTGGCGGGCGGCGGCGGCTCCTTGAAGCTAATTTGTTCTCACAGACAATAGACCACAAATGTCAAACTTCAAAGGGAACAGGTAATCCTGCTATTTTATGTTCCCTTTGAAGTTCAACTCTAGATTTATGCTGTAGGCACATGATGGGTCGCGAAGAGTCTACCGACGGCCAGGGGAACTTTTTATTCCAGCTTAGGAGCTTGAGCTTTTTTTGAGTATGTGATAGAAAATGGTACACTAAATACTGAAAGATACCTATGTGGAAGAAATTCCTAATGAGTATTTCGGCCTATATTTAATGATTAGGGGTGGAATTCAATATTCTTGCATGAAAACGCCAAGCTCAAAAAATCAAAAATTCACAGCTCAAATAAAAAAACAGTATATTCAGGACGTTGGTATCAATCGCATGGAATGGCCCGCGACAAGCCCGGACCTGAATCCCATTGAACACTCTTGGGACGAGGTTGGGAGGTGTGTAAGAAATCGAAACCCCGCCCCAGCGGCTCTGCGAGGCGTTAGTGGAAGAATGGACCAATATCCCGCAACATCGCATAAGAAACTTAATAAACAGCACGCCCAATCGCCTGGCATCAGCGGTGACAAATGCCCGCAGAGGCAATAAAAAGTATTTATTTTGTTTTTAAATTTCGTTTTTAAATTGTATCCAACCATTATTTTCTAAAAAAATATTCATATGTTTTTTTATGTTAAGTTTACAATTAAACTAATAAATGTTTTCAACTATAATGGTTTTACTTTATTAAATGGTAAATTACTAAGAATACATCATGCAGTTAATAATTCATGCCGCTAGCTTTATTATTTTATCTACACCCATGCTATAAATCCTCTATAAAGGTATCTGAAACAGTTAGCTTATGGCCAACATTAAAACAGCCAGTGTCATAATAACCATTATAACACCCAAACGGGTGTTATAATGTTGTACTGAATTTCATTATGCAACTCGTTTTAAAAAAAGAACATCGAATGTGGTAGTGAATCGAACGTCTAGCACGTGCGATTCACTACCACAGCGCCGTAATTAAAAAAAAAACTTATAGGTTAATTCGATTTCACGTCGTATCCCGCCATTTTTGTTCGACATTTGGATATTAGTATTGCAATTTGTACTTTGTTGTTTACAAAAATGAGTGATACAAGCTTTGTGAATTTTGATAATTGAACAATCCAAAATGTAAATAATTATATTACTACCTATACACGGTTTGTTTGTAGTAAATACAAGCAATTAAACTTTCCATGAATTTACATAGACTTCTTAGAACACTGCAACACCATAAGGTTTCAGAACCTTTTATGGAGGATTCATATCATGGATGTAGATAAAGTCTTGTATGCAACTGTACATAATTAGGTATTAAAACACTCATGTGATACTATTATCACACTCGGCTTCGCCTCGTGTGATAAACCCACATTCGTGTTTTAATACCCCTCATTATACAACAGTTGCATAAATAACTATTAAAACTTATTTTAGTTTTTTGTTTTGACCCGATCCGTAGATGGGTGATCGGGTGATGCGGTCCCGGCTGCCATTTTAGATCTTTCAATTTACGCATACTAACTGGGTTGTGGACATTAGACAGGCTGTCGCTCCAGGTAAAATAGTAGTACGAGCTGACCCCAACATGATTGGAAAAGGGCTAGCTAGATTATGATAATCTTCTCCAGTCATCGGCGACAGAATCTTAAACAACGTCATTTTGAACGGACTTTATCTATTTACTGCGCCCTTATGGAAGCGGTCAAACCTTTTTGACAAAATTGAACAAATCCACAGCACTCTAAATTATATTTTAAATGTGGCCTTGAATGACCGAGCGTGGCTGGAAGCCACATTGGCCGTCCAGTTTTGGTGATCTAATCATCCGCAAAATTACCAGTATCAGCTGACTTTCTTGTCCTCTGTTCAAATTTGAGCTTCCTATCTGGTTGATTCTAAAAGCCGTGCTTGACCGACGCAATGAATTCCTGGAAAGTGGCTTGCCCAAATACGGATCGGCCCGTGAACCCGTCTGTCTTCCCAGAGACAGCAGACAGACAGATGTACATATCCTTATTAGTTTTTAAAGTTTGTAAATAATATTTTTATTGAGGATTTCATGATTGTTTTTTTTACATGGGTTTAATACTTACATTTTTGATAACATCAACCTGAAATTTAAGCATTCATCCACTCTAGGTAGCTTCATGCTCATTTCCTGGAGGCTTAGCATACCTTTACCTTGTAATTCATGTTAAGTTTTTCTGTAGATTTTTATCTCTCTTGAATCTTTGTTTATGATTGTAATTGTCATTTCATTTCATTTATTCAATAACAAATTACATTGTGTCTGAATGTGATACATAAGAAATAGTTACAAAAATTGAACAGAATAAAATAAACAATAATCAATAAAAATCAAATAATCAATAATAAAATCAAATAATACGAAATTAAATAATCCATAAAAAAAAAACAAATAATACGAAATTAAATAATCAATCAAAAATCAATCAATTAGTGACAGGCCTATTTATTTTTATTTTTAATTTACCTCATTATCTTTTCTTTTTATTATGTTTTAGAAATTAATTTTAAATTATAAAATGTCAATGATCTGGAGATGACGGGAACCAGGTGGAGAATCAGTCTATTTTTGGTGCTCGTGTCGGCAAGAACCCCACGTTGGGCGACAGCTTGTGACCTTACAGTTTTCAGGCTCCTACCAGGAAAATGTAAAGGTCATCAAAATATTAGACTAGAGACAACTATAGCGTTATTAAACCAACTTAGTTTTACTGAGAATGTTGAGGATCGAACCTCGACATCTTCGGGTGCTGCAGGCAGTGCGTGTGAGCCGCTGAACCATGCGGTATGGTGCGCGGAGCGGCTTCTCCCCGGGCCACTGCATTGTACACATGTTGGTTTCTTATTCATAATTTCAGCTTGTACCAGCAAGTTATACAGTCCACTTATTTCTCATCACCAGAGAATGATGGTTTGGTCCCATGTTGGGCACCAGTATTTAATTAGGTATACACATTCTAAAGGGTCTTTCAAATAGGGCGGGTCGATGTTGACAGTTTGTGGCGGCCATGTTGTTTTGGCGGCATCTGTCAAATGCGTTGTTATTTCTTCAGTTACCGATGCCAAATCACCATGGCAAGTTACACGATTGAGCAGCACGTCCAAATGATAAAACTTCATTACCACTTTATTTTTACATTCTGCATGAACAGTTAGAGGGTAGGGTTATCTCTCGCAGAAGTGACGTGAATTGGCCACCAAGATCGTGCGATTTGACCCCGCTAGACTTTTTCTTGTGAGGTGTTCTCCAGTTGCAGGTCTATGCCAATAATCCGCAATCAACCGATGCTTGAAAGTTAACATAACGCATGCCATCGCTCAGATTCAGCCGGATCTATGCAGTAGAGTAATTGAAAATTGGACCTCTCGGATCTGTGCCACCGTTCAAACCCGCGGTGGACATTTAAAGAATGTCATATTTCATAAATAATGGCATAAATGGGAAGACCGCCGATCTATGGGGTCATTCTGTGGAAGTTGCTAAATCCATTATAAACATTGTAGCTCCTTCATTAGCTGTAATATTTAACGATTGTATTGACCGTGGTGAGTTTCCTGATCTAATGAAATATAGTAAAATAATACCATTGTTTAAATCGGGTAGTACATCAGACCCCACTAATTATAGACCCATTTCAGTACTACCCACCTTTAGTAAATTTTTTGAAAAAATAAATTTGGCACAAATGCAAAGTTTTTTCAATAAATATAAGTTATTACATAAAAAACAGTTTGGTTTTACAAGGGGTCGTTCAACTACTGATGACTGTTGAACTTTTAGGACACATTTATAATGCCTGGGAGGACAAATGCGATGCTTTGGGCATTTTTTGCGATTTATCTAAAGCTTTCGATTGTGTTCTTCATGAAACATTAATCAGGAAACTACACCACTACGGAATCCGTAACGCCTCCCTGGATCTTCTTATTTCATATTTGAGTGACAAGATTCAGAGAGTTGATGTTAAAGGGAAAAGATCTCCCGGATCAATAGTAAGAATGTACCCCAGGGCTCAATTCTTGATCCATTTTTGTTTCTTATTTATATAAATGACTTGCCTTACCTCATAAAGGATAATCATGACATAGTATTGTTTGCAGACGACACTTCTCTTTTATTTAAACTCAAACGTCAGAAGTTAATTACGGATGATGTTAATAGCGCCCTGGCAAAGGTCGTTAATTGGTTTAATGTTAATAATCTACTCCTAAATGAGAAGAAAACTAAATGTATTAAGTTTACGATACCCCATGGAAGACAAGTGGAAACTACTTTACTAATTAAGGATGAAGAGTTAAAACCGGAAGATAGCACAGTCTTCTTAGGCATCACTTTGGATGCCAAGCTTCAGTGGGGCCCGCATATAGACAAATTGTCGAAGAAACTTAGCTCTGCAGCATTCGCCGTTAGAAGAATTCGTGATTTAACTGATTTAGAGACAGCCCGTTTAGTTTACTTTAGTTATTTCCATAGCGTGATGTCGTACGGTATTCTCTTGTGGGGCAATGCCGCCGACATTCAGACAAAATTTGTTTTGCAAAAAAGGGCAATTCGTTCAATTTATAAATTAAGTCCCAGATACTGACTCCCTCAGAGAAAAAATTAAAGAGACTAATATTCTTACTGTGCCCTCTCAGTTTATATATGAAAACCTTTTGTACGCACACATAAATATTAATTAATTTAAAAAATACAGTGATATCCACAACATAAACACGAGGAACAAACACAAATTTGTTGTTCCTGCAACGAGGCTCAAAAAAAAAGAGAAAAATATTGCAAAAGCGTATACATTGACATCTGAACGTGCGTTCAGATGCCAATGTATACGCTTTTGCAATAAACTTCCGAGCCAAATTCAAGCACTAAGCCTAAATAAATTCAAATCGTTTATAAAACGGAAGCTGTGCCTGAAAGCCTACTATCATGTTAATCACTATCTTGAAGATAATAAAAAAAGCTGAAAAGAATAAAACAAGTTCAGGAGACAGGACATATTGAATGCAACAGTCGGGACCCATATTGGATGTAATGTCTAAATTATTGAGTGGGCCCCGACTGTTGCAGTCAATATGTCCTGTCTCCTGAACTTGTTTTATTTTTTTCAGTTTTTTTTATTTAAAGTTATTAGTTATTTTCTACGCAGTCGAGTTTTTTTATTTTGTTAAATTATTATTTTTTATCTTAAACTTTTTAGTTACATAGAATCATACCATTTAAAATTCCTCATGATGAGCACTTTATCGAGCCATCCAGGCTGCAGAGCGTGCCAAACATTTGAATTTTATTTACTTTTATACTACTTGCTGTTGCCCGCGGCTTCGCCCGCGTGAAGTTCGGTAACTGTCCCATGGGATCATACTAAAGGGATAAATACTAGTATCCTACATGTTAATTCAGGTTATAAATTATGTGCCAAATTTCATAATCATCACAATAATTACAATCATCACAATCACCATCACGATCACAATCACCATTACTATCACAATCACTATCACAATCACCATCACTATCACAATCACCATCACTATCACAATCACCATCACTGTCACATTCAACATCACTATCACAATCACAACCACTACCACAATCACCATCACCATCACCATCACCATCACTGTCACATTCACCATCATTATCACTGTCACTATCACAATCACTATCACAATCACTATCACAGTCACTATCATAATCACAATCACCATCACAATCTCTATCACAATCACCATCATCGTTATCACAATCATCATCGTCGTTATCACAATCACAATCACCATCACTATCACAATCACTATCATCGTTATCACAATCATCATCATCGTTATCACAAGCATCATCATCGTTATCACAATCATTATTATCACAATCATCATCATCATTATCACAATCATCATCATCATTATCATCATCATCATTATCACAATCATCATCATCATTATCACAATCATCGTCATCGTTATCAGAATCATCACAATAAACCAACAATAACCCTGTTGGAGGTTGATACCTTCATGGTATATAATCTGTCACATAGTGACTGTATGTATGTAGGCATGACAACAGTGCTCAATAAAATGTCTGACGACTGAAACGTGTTTTCTGTGAATAATAATTTATGTTATCGCATGTAACGCCTGCTAGCTCTGCTGGACACTTTCCATCAAACCCTGTATAGAAGTCGAATCCGCCATCTTCTGGATCTCAAAATAAATGCCATATTCATAATCAGCACCCCTGATAATCTCGAAATCACCACACATATTGATTTTTAGACATTTCAACCCCATCGCACCCCAACGTTACAGCCTGTGACGTTGGGGTGCGATGGGGTTTACAGGGGATGATGGTATTTCAGGTCCACCACATTCAATCTTAAAATTGTTGTTTTTGTAATACACCCGACCCAATACACCATACAAACAATAACCATGTTGATTTTCAGACTTTGTCGCCCCATTTCCCCTCTTATGGGTTGAATTCAGAGAAAACCTGAAACCCGTTTCTACTCATTTATCAATAAGAGCACTCCTGTGAAGTTTCGAATAAAAAAATAGTCTAACTAATCTTGTTTCCTCATACAGCTTTGGAGCCCCGTTTATCCCCCTTATGGGGTGAATTTTGAAAAATCCTTTCTTAGTGCACCCCTAGACCACATAATAATAATAATAATAAGGTGCTAGGTAGTCTTTTGTCAGGCGGAAACAAGGTGCGCGCCTTCAACGGTTGGGTCATGCCGGTTTTGATGTATTCCTTCGGCATACTCAAATGGACTCAGACGGAACTTGATGCCCTGGATAGGAGGGTCCGCACACTGCTGACCGCAAATCGAATGCATCACCCACGGTCGTCGGTGATGAGACTGTATATACCACGGAAGTGCGGGGGTCGTGGCTTCTTAAATGCTAAGACCCTACACAACCGTGAGGTGTGCAGTCTCAGGGAATACTTCCTAGAAGCCGACGGGGAGATGCACCGAGATGTGGTCTCAGTGGACAAGGGCCTCACCCCGCTCTCTCTGGCTAACGAGAACTGGCGCAAACCTAAAGTATTGACCGCAAGGTGGAATGGCAGGGCAAGGAGCTTCACGGACGCTTTTATCGGGCCCTACATGGCCCCGATGTAGACTTCTTAGCGTCCGTATCCTGGCTGCGCTTTGGTGACCTGTTCGGGGAAACAGAAGGTTTTATCTGTGCAATAATGGACGAAGTTATGATGACGAATAACTACCGGAAATACATTGTGAAAGATGGCACGGTTGACATATGTCGGGCATGCCACCGTCCGGGAGAATCAATCCGACACATTATTTCTGGGTGTTCTAGTCTGGCTAACGGAGAGTATTTGCATAGACACAACCTTGTTGCCAGGATTCCAGACCAGCAACTTGCTTTGAAATACAACCTTGTGGAATCAGAAGTGCCATACTATAAGTATGCGCCCGACCCAGTTCTCGACAATGGTCATATCACGTTGTATTGGGATCGACCTATCACCACTGACAGGACTGTTGTTGCCAATAGGCCTGACATTGTGGTGATAGATCGATTGGAGCATCGCACAATGATTGTTGATATAACGATCCCGCATGACGAGAACCTCGTGAAAGCAGAGAAAGATAAACAATTCAAATATCTAGATCTGGCTCGCGAGGTTGTCGACATGTGGGACGTGGGTACAGCAGTCATTGTGCCGATAGTCGTGTCGGCCAATGGCTTAATAGCCAAGAGCCTCGACCAACATCTTAGGAGGCTCTCGCTTGGCAGCTGGATCAAGGGCTTGATTCAGAAAGCAGTACTTCTGGACACGGCACGTATTGTTAGGACGTTCCTCTCTCAAGAGCCCTGACCACCGGCAGCTCGGACCCTGTTCCCAGCGCTGGTGGGCTACTGTTTTTTATATTTTTAAATGTTTTTTTATGTAGTTTTATTAAGAAATATTTAAAAATGTTAAAAATATGTGTTTATATGAATAAATAGAATAATAGTAATAAGCCTTTATTTCCCAAAATAATAGTTATACATAATTCCAAAAAAAACAGTTTTCATGCACATAACAATACCAATTCTTATTAAATATTAAATTGTATACATATTATTTCATGATTTCATTTCATTATAAATAATTATTATATTCAATGCATTATTTAATTTAATTAATTAATCATAATATTCAACATTTAATCCGATTTTTCAATTATTTAAATTATGTTTTTGAATGATATTCCAATAACACATTTGTAACGTGATTATAATTATAATTAATTAGATTTTCGGAATACTTTGTTAAATTATTGATACATGTATATCATTGGGCTACCCATTTCTGGGCGTAGGCCTCCTCCAACTCTTTCCAGTGCTGTCTATCTTGTGCTTGGCGAGTCCATGTAGATCCGGCTACTTGGTAGATATCGTCACTCCAGCGTCGTCTAGGTCGGCCGCGTGGGCGTTTGGCTTCATGGGGATACCAATGTAGTATCCTTTCGCTCCATCTATTATCGGTAGCTCTTGCTGTATGCCCAGCCCATCGCCATTTCAGTCTGCTTGCTAGCTCGACGGCGTCTGTTACCTTTGTTATGGATCTAATATATGTGTTTTCCTTCCTATCCTTTAGCTTTATACCCAACATACTTCGTTCTGCAGCTCTTTGGAACACGTTGATCTTTTGTACGATGTCTTTTGTAAACGACCAAGTTTGACATCCGTACAGTAGTGTCGATGTCGGCATAACAACGGAGTCCATCGCTTTTCTTTTTAGATGCATTGGCAATTTACTTTTAAATATTTCCTTCAGCGACCAGTATTTATTCCAAGCTTTCTTTATGCGGCGTTCTACTTCACGAGATGTTTGGTTTAGGAATGATATATTTTGTCCTAGGTATACATACTCATCCACATAGCATATAGAATGAGATTCAGTTTGGATTGGTGTTTTTTCGCTATTCGTCATGGCAAATGTCTTCTGTGTGTTCATTTGTAGCCCACACTTTCTACTCTCTATGTCTAGGGTATTTAACATATATTCTAAGTCCTTGTGATTTTCAGATATTTATTATTATTTATTTATTTATTTTATTCAACTTACAACTATCATTACAGGTAATCTTAAACCTATATTAAAACAATATCATCAGCGAAGCGTAAGTTACAAAGATATTCGCCGTTCAAGTTGATGCCTTTATTTTCCCAGTCTAATTGTCTGAAGATATATTCCAATATAGCAGTAAATAAGTTAGGTGAGATCGGATCGCCCTGTTTCACGCCTCTTCGGATATCAAATGGCTCTCCTTTGCCTTCCAGCTTAACCACCGCTTTGCTGTTTTTATAGATCTCTTTCAGTATCTCTATGTATCGGTTTTCGACTCCCTGCGTCTGCAGTGCTAACCACAAAGGTTCGTGTTGTATGGAATCAAACGCTTTGCAGTAGTCTATAAACGCTACATAGAGTTTCTTGCCATATTCAGAATATTTCTCGATAAGTTGTGTCAAAGTGAAGATTTGGTCTATGGTTGAGTATGTTCTTCTGAAGCCGGCTTGTTCTCGGGGTTGGTTGCTGTCTAACATCCTTGAGATTCGATTTAATAGTACTTTGGCAAACACTTTGTATACTGTTTGTTGTAAACTTATTGGTCTGTAATTTCCTAAGTCTGTGGGATCGCTTTTTTTGTATAATAGAGTTATAATCGATATTCCCCATTCTTTTGGTACTTTGTTGAGCGTCAGTATGTCACTGAAAAGAGATGTCAATATTGGTACTAGTGGGTCAATAATCGCTTTCAAAATATCATTTGTTATTCCGTCATCGCCTGGGCTTTTATCCGATTTCAGGTGTTGAATTGCACAGCGCACTTCACTGTCTATGATAGATGGTACGACACTCAGTGGTATGAGTGGCTTTTGTCTAGTACGCTGATGGCTTTCCTCGTTTCCATAGAGCTCCCTGTAGAACTGTGTGGCAGTCCCGATGAGGCAATCCCTATTAGATGTCGTTTTGTTTTCTTTGTTTTTCAGAGACATAATCCATGGTTTAGATGTGTTCAATCTTACTTGTGCCCTTTTGACTGACGCTCTCTTTTGCAGCTCTTCTTCTATTATATTATATCGATGTGCCTTGTAATCTCGTTGTATTTGTTTATTTATAAGTCTATAGAGTGCGCTGAGTTGTTTCTTCTCTGGACGTGTTTTGTTTTTTTTATTCTTCAGTCTGTTTCTTTCATTAATAAGTTTCTCCACATAAGCTGACAATGGAGCTATATCTTTGTTTTTTATTTTAGGTAGTTCTTTTACCGAGTCTTTTATTATTTTTATTAGTTTTCCATACGCTAGTTCCATATCATCGCACTGGAAGTTATCTATATGGTCCGCAAATATATTTTTCAAAGACTCTAACTCTAGGGGGTTTAGTCTAGAAACTTTGCACCTGTAGTCTCTCCGTGACTTATTTTTATTGCAGTTTTGTAACATGCTCACTCTAATTAATCTGTGATCTGTAGGAAAACTGGTGTTTATTACCTATACATTAGAGACATCTTTAATATTTTTGACTAGGATAAAGTCTATTTCATTTCGCACTTTTCCATTTGGTGATATCCAAGTCCATTTCTGTTTAGGATTTTTCTCAAAGTGTGAGTTTGCTATGTAGAGCTGGTTTTCAAAACAAAATTGTAACAATGTATCTCCTCGTTTGTTTCTATCTCCGAAACCCCATGGACCCATAACTTTCTTACCTTCCTCTGTGGATTTACCAATTTCGGAGTTAAAATCTCCCATAACTATTGTATCGTTTCCTGTATCTTCTAATGCAAACTGTAGATGTTTATAAAATATTTCTAGGTCTTCTGAAGTTGCGCTTTCTGTTGGTGCATAGCATTGTATGAGATGCATTGTTCTATTATTGAGGAATATATCTAAGCGTATGACTCTATCCGATATACTTCTGATATCTATTATATTAGTTTTCAGATCTTTATTAACTAGAAAACCGACCCCGTTTCTTCCACTTTTTTCGCCATAATATATCATGATGTAGCTTTCGGTTTCTAGTATTTCTTTTCCTTCTTTCTTCACTTCTGATAAGCCAATAACATCCCATTTGAACTTTGTTAAGCTATGTCGCAATTCTATAAGTCTTGTCTCATTTACCAGTGATCTTACGTTCCATGAGCAAATATAAGTAGTATTTTGCACTGTTCTTGATTTGTTATAATAAAATGTTTGGTTTTGATTTTTGTATGTTTGATTTTGATTCTTAGATCTGTTGGAGGGTTCTGGTCTAATCTTCCCGCGGGGACCAGCCGTATTGGGAGATATTGGTATATTTTCAGGTTCATGATAGTTGATGAAAGAGTTTTCTTGGATGATACTTGAAAGAGAAGGAGGGGCACGACTCAGTTTTTTGGGAATTCCTGGACATTACTTGTTGAGGCCCGAGCGATGGAATTCAACTGTGATGGACGCAAGTAGCTTATTATGTTTTGCGATTTATTTTTCTTCTGTACTTGGGTTATTTTTTGTTGACTAGCGCTGGCCTCTGAAGATTCTTTTGACTCAGGTGACTCTGACATAAATCTCCTATTTGAGTTTTTCTCTGCAGATGCTTGATTTATGACGTTTTTAGTACGTAATGTGACAATTTTGTCATAATGTATTGCTACTTTTTTCCCGGACTCACGATTGCATTCTTCTTGAAGTTCTTTCCGTTTTTGAAGAACTGCGGGTGGTTATCTTTAATATAAATATTTGTACTTTGTAGTGTTTTTTTCTTGCGGAGAAGCTCTATTTTTCTACTTGTTGTTGTGATTGTTACCACCACTGGTCTAATTTGTCCGTTTTTCTTTCCTCTTCTTGTTACAGTTTCTATTTCCCATTTCTGGCATTGTACTTCCATTTTGGTATTAATTATGTCCAGGATCAAATTAAGTAAGTCTTCATAGTGTCTTTCTCTTTCTTCAATACCAAAGAATAATACATTTTTCTTCCTTAATTGTCTATCAATGAAATCTATTTGTTTTTGTTGCTGTTCGATTTTATTTTCTAACATGTTTGTTTTTATTTCTATGCGGTTGAATTTCTCATCTATATTTTTATTTATGGCTTCCTTAATATTTTCTTCCATATTTTTAATGTCGTGCTTTTGCTGTGCTAAATCATTTTGTATATTTTGTAGTGCTTTCATGACTTCTTCCATTTTTTAGTACAGCGCCCTCTATTGGTGAGTAGTGTAATTACTTGGAGAGACCACATAAGGAACCTACTAATCAGTAGACCCAGTGGTTTGGGCTGTGCGTTGATATATCACCCAGTCAGTCGGTCAGTTTACCATTTTATAATTAGATAGATTTGACATTTCGAATTACATTCAAACATATAAGTTGCATATATTTTTGTAATCACCTTTTAAAACCCTTCATTTTGATACCCCACTCAATGGTATTAGAAGAAGAAAAAAAATTGTACTCCACAATATGGCACCCCAAATCCACGATTTTTAATTGTTTTTTGATTATAATGTAGCCAGTGACACTCGCGCCATCAAGACGAATCTAACGGCATTTATTCTATCCAAATCCCTCCATCCGTTGAGGTGTTACGAGGGAACAAAGAAACGGACATACATACATACAAACATACATACAGGGCAAACACATAACCCTCCTTTTGGGCTTCGCCGCAGTCGGGTAAAAAGCTTGGGATTAAGCTGCTCCAATTAAATTTGCTCTGTGAATGTCGAAATTTCGGACTTCGCCTGTTTATTATTGATTCCTTTCTTTTATACACTCTGACATTTAATGTTTTAACATGTATTTTATTATTTTTTACTTTTATTTTTTATTATTTTAGGTGACATTTACTGATTTGACATGAATACTTATTTTATTAAGTATTTTACTTTTTTATTTTATTATTATTTACATTCATTTGGAAAGAACTTGTTATTAATTTTATTTGATTATTGTGAATATGGGGACCATGTGGGTCACATTTTTATTGTTTGTTTGTTTTTTTCCCACAACTGTCTGGCAGTTTGAGTACTATAAGCGACCTACCCAAATGTCCTTTCTTTTGTATTGTTCGTCGTTTCGTTGAGCTCCTTGAGTTATAAGTCGAGCTACACGGTAACTGACAAATGCTTGCACTGACTGGACAGGTCCACTCAAATCTGTATGGTTCTTTCTTCAAAAGACCATCTCAGGCACTAATCTGCATAGTCCTCGTGTGAATTGAGCAAGATTATGTCTGGACTTTAAAAGAGACTACGACCTCTGAGTTTGTTTCGGCTGTTTCTTCTCAGAGTAGTCAGGTACGAAACACCGGCCCCATCTAGTTTTAAAAAATGACGTGTAAAAGTGTTTGTTAAAATCAACTTGCAAAATAAACAACATTGATTCATTCAAAGAACAATCAAGTAGTTGTCTTAGAGAACAAGTTGGACATTTTATTTTTCTCTTCCATTCGTTACCGTCTTATTTTTACTAGTTTTTTGGTAATACCAAATTTTCTTAATTTTAATTAGCAACTGTGCCGCGGAGAGCAGCGGTGGCCCAGTGGTAGCGGCCCCGACTTACGAATATTAAGTCGTGAGTTCAAAGCCAGGCAGGCGCATTACTTTGTGTAATTTATTTTATCACCACTGCTCTTATAACAATGAAGGAAAACATCGTGAGGAAACCGGCATGTCGTAGAACCAAAAAATTCGAAGACATGTGACATCTACCAATCCGCACTGGGCCCGCGCGGACGATGCGTTTTAAGTTTTTTGCGTTCCGTTTCACAAAAAACACGCTACATGAAATATTAAATTGTAAATAAGTTTTGTATAAGATAAACAAGTGTACCACAGTGTTTATATTGGCCAATACAAGGCATTTTTAAGGAATAAAAAAAGTTTTGAATTTCTTGCATATTTTCTATTACCAATGAAAAATTATATGTGGGGTTTGGAATGGTGTATTGACCACGTGGTGAGCGTTTGTGCGTCGATGCTTTCACCCTGTTTAATATCAATATTTTAACGGTTATTCATAAGTTAAATTTACAACCAACAGCAAAACTCAATTTGTTTTTCACATCTAGTATGTTAATGAAAAACAAAGACACTAGACAAAAGCCCCATAACTAAAAAGCTAAAAATATCCGGTCTTTCTCAACCCAATTTTCGGTAAAAGTTCTTTTTACCTTCTCATCTGCTTAGCCCTTTCCCAACTATGTTGGGGTCGGCTTCCAGTCTAACCGGATGCAGCTAATACCTGTATTTTACATGGAGCGACTGCCTATCTGACCTCCACAACCCAGTTAGTACTGGGTAATACGATATCCCTTGGTAAGACTGGTTGTCAGACTTTTTGGGCCACTGACTACCTGTAACGACTGTCAAAGATCTACAAATGACAGCCGGGACCAACGGCTTAACGTGCTTTCCGAGGCACGGAGGAAACCCGGTATGTAATGGGTGGTCACCCATCCACAGACCAACCTAGGCAAGCACGGCTGAACCTAAAGATCGACCCGAGCGGCTGTTTTTATTTAGCCACGGGCTCCTCGGGTTCTTCTTTTTACCTTCTACAAACCCAAAATGTTTTCAGAGTTTTCCTCCTCTTACTTAAAAATTTAGAGGGGGACACATTTTCTACGGTTTTGAACTAATTAAGATAAAAAGTGTTCTTAGATCCTCGCTCTATTCTTTTATGAGCTGTCGATAGACAACCCATACAGATAAAAATATAGTGTTTTTTAACCATGTATTGAGTGTCACCCCTGTATCTTTTTTCTCTTCTGTAGCGGTTCACAGAAGATACCTGGTGGCCTACCATGACGTCTTAAAGCAGGATCGTTTTAATTTTATTCCAGTGAGGGAAAGAGATGGCGCTAGACGTTCTCTATAGCTCCGTCTCTTACCCACACTCTAACAAGAATAAAACGATCCTGCTTTAAGACGTCATGGTAGGCCAGCTTTAGGGTTACCATGACGTCTTAAAGCAGTATTGTTTTATTGTCATTCCAGTGAGGGAAAGTGACAGCGCTTTCTCTCACTGGAATAAGAATGAAACAATATTGCTTTAAGACGTCATGGTAGGCTAGCTGTCCTGCTCTCAAAAGAGGACAGAATGAATTTATAAGTGTTCCAATTTTTGCCGTTTGGAAACGGAAACCAAAAAAAAACATACAGTGGAACACAGAACCTCCTCCTTTTTTGAAGTCGGTTAAAAATAACTAGTTAGTCTAAAACTTCTCAAGATTTTCTTTAAGCTAGCACTTCCCCAAGGAAACATACCTTTGAATTATAAAAGCTTATTCAATTTGACCTAAATTGAAATCTCAACTGCCATTCATAAATTAAATATTATGGGTTTCCACAAAATACCGCCTCATTCCTTTCATGCCATTCAAAAATATGATAAAAAAGCATCATATTTTTTTATAAGTGTGTGCTTAATTATTTTCATTAGTATTAAACGTTATCTTTTTATAATGGCGTTTCATTTTCGTAGAAGTATCCAGATTTTAATTATATCGCCATAAAACGGTACAAAATGGCTTTTTCACAATCACTTAACCAACGACATTGCCCGAAGCGATAATACAGCAAATACGGGGTTATTTGGCTCACGGAATTACTGGTCAGAAAATATCGGGCACATAATAAAAGACAAGACATTTTCTACTCAATTGAACTATCATCGGATGTGTTGTATTCGTGTCGTGTTCTATATTTCTATGACAAGGAAAGTGCTCAAAAAGTAACAAACAATAAAATCCTGGATAAATCATGAAATTTGCATTGATTATCATAAACCCTCTCTAGACAGATTGATTAGAAAATATTAATTAAAATCACTGTAATGAAAAAAATATTCCGTTAATACGATGATTTAAGCAGAACTTCATCGAACGAAGGGCCATTATTACGAATCGAAAATCTTGTATGGAAATGTTTGATTGAACCCATAAAACTGATAGCAATTCTTAAAGCAATAGCAATAAAACCATATCTCTAATACAGAATAGGACACTTATAATGCATCAGATTGTGGTTGACACATCATTCTTTCAAGTTTCTTCATAATAAACAGACGCCATGTGGAAAAAATTAAAATCATTTTACAATAAAGACAATTATGATTTGTCAAAAGATGTCAATCCTTTTGAGTTTCATAAGACTTTCTACAAAATATATGTCGCTTTTAAAGTTGCAGATCTCGAAAACAAAAATCCACCATCGTAAGTTTTTTCGTATCTGGGATTCTAAAGATACATTTAGTAAAACAATCAGGAAGACTGAAAATGTGTCTGTTATCCTCTTGCCCAAGCAAAAGCCAGATACCAAAATGTATGGAGCACTTTACATATTATTGTGGTTCATCATTGTACTCTAAACTCAGTTCGAACTGACTTGAATCAGTATAATTGTACAAAATGATGTTTGCGTTAGCTTTTCAGAGCTAGACTTGAAAATACGGGAATAAAAGGAAATATATGTAAGGTGACCTTGATTTTGGAAGTGAATGAAACCGCAGGGTTACTGAGGGCCAAGTATCTATAAAAATCGTTAGGTGTTTGGTCTTCACATCCATATGTTAAATCATCCAGAAATGAAGCAGCCGAATATAATCTGTAATGATAGTCATCATTATTATTTGTTGAATTCCAGATTCTTCAATCAAAATGCCATCCTATTTACCATGGCGTTCATTGCTACAGTGTTTGCATCTATGTCTTGCTATCATGGTGTGCAAACATTAGACTTACCTCATATTACCGAAGCTGGTACCTATACTCTTCTATTGGGTTATGAGCTGCTTATACTCTATTGTACAAGAAATAATTTACCGCAATATCACAGCCTTTTGCGAGCTCTGAAACAAGATTTTCATTTTATTTGTACGGATGGAGAAAAATATCGGTACGTTTTGTAGCTTAAGTTTCCTGCAGTTTCATTATTGTTTTCGTTAAATCGATTAACAAATTATTTTGTTTCACATCATTCTAACTTTATATTTCAGAGCCCGGTATTTTGAGGAACAACTGATAACTTGGAAGCTCTGCTTATTTGCGTGCATATTATCTGCTTTTGCTCCAGTCGCCATAAATATATGTGCATATCTTTCACTCTTCTACTTTTTGTGTACTCATGGTGCCGATACTAGCGAGAGTAGACCTCTTCTGTTTCCATTTTGGATACCTAACGTCGATTTTAGCCAGTCTCCGGTTTATGAGATAGCTTTCATGTTCGCTAATATTTGTATCCTACTTTATTCCTACGACTACGCCTGTAAGTTGAGTATGGTGATATTAGCAGCACATTTTGCTTGTTTGATCACGAACAAAATGGTCTCCGTTTTTATATGATGTCCTATTCATGTTAAATCTGCAATGATGATTTATTTTCAGTTATGTTTCAAACACAAATAATATGGATCAGGCAGATCACTTCAAAAGTGGATCTTGTAATATGGAGTCTCCAAGATCTTCTTGTGGACATACACCCAGCCACAAGTAAAGAGGAAAGTAAATATTTCTCTTATTTGATTCAGACTCGAATGAGAGACATAGTGAGGCATCATCAATCTATGTACAGGTAAATGATATCGAGCTTAACCAGTGGCATATTTAAAGATTTTGCACTCGAAAATTGTAGAACCTTGCATGGATTTTTTTTTATTCCTAAGACGAACAACAAACAGCTGCAATATAAAACAGAAATAAAAATACAAAACTTATGGACAATACTGCAGCCCCTAACGCTGTTCACAGATTAACTCTAAGATACGAAACAGTGAAAATAATGATATCGACGTAAAATAAAGTAAAGGAAAGTTTAAGAAAAACTTCTCTACTTATATAAAGAAAGAAAGAAAAGTATTTATTGAACTCACACAGGATAAACAGAAACAAAAAGATAGAATAGAAATGACAAAATTATCCATAAAGTAAACAAGAGATAAAATAAAAAAAAAAAACAATCAAAATGGTCCTGTGCAAGGTCAAAAGGCTCCTATCTCAGCAAGGTGCTGTGACATTTAAAAAAAAAGTCACAATATATGAACACCTACTCAAAATAAAATGTAAACTCTCCACATCAGAAAAATTAGCTATTCATATGTCCTGTTATTCATTTTTTTTTAACACACTGCCTTTGATAGGTTTGTATTGGTCCGATCCTTCATACAGGAGTTCCTTGGTGGAGTTTTAGACAAAGTCAAGATGCAAGGGAAAGTAGTAGTAAAACAGAAAGAGAGAAAGTAGTCTGCAACAGCGAGCGAAACGAGCTCAAAAATGTTAAAACTACAGTTGCATGAGCGATTTATAGACAAATTAAGATTCAAGAGAAAACAGGCCGCAAGAGCGAGCGAAGCAAGCACGAAACCATTTACATCATGCCTTGAATTAATACTATACTTAATTACCTAAACCTACCCCCCCCACCGTCCCTTATCTTTACCTTTAGTATTATATATTATATTATTCTTTTGCTTTATTTTATTAATATTATGTAATTCGATATGAAAATATACACATGCTCCATTTTTCGCAACTACAAAAGGACTCGGGGCAAGGAGCTTCTAATTTATTTCAGCCTCTGTCTATAGCGATAGATCATGTAAAATCCAACAGGAGTGCCAATCCAGAGGCAGAAAAAAAAGAGCTTCTGTGACGAAGAGGCAGTAAGATAACACAGTCATGGCTCATTATGAGTCCTTAAAAAGAATAATAGTAGTGAGAGTGTGGTTCTACTGTACGCTACAATTTATTACGTGTATGTAGTATCAGGCAGGAAAAGTTATCATCATCATCATCATCAGCCTATTAATGTTCCCACTGCTGGGAAAAGTTATAACTTAAAAAAAATCCTGAGCCTAGGGGGGGGGGGGGGGGTGGGGGCTGGGGTGGCAGCTGGCCCCCCTGGCAACGCTCATAACCATTGATGCAGATGATATTTAATTTACGTATTCAATTTCTGAATAATTAAGCGAGTTGTAGCTGCAAAATCGTGCGAAGCAAACTTAAAATTTTTAGAACCTCTTTTAGTAGTAGATTTTCTTTTGGACAATAGGTAATATAGTTATAGAAGCTACTGGACGACAAGCTAGAAGAATATAGCGCTTGTATCAAACAGGCCAGTCAAGCCCTCTTGGCCATAGGCTAAAATATACGCCACTGATCTTCCTTTCCCGAAAAACAAACAGGATTTTTACAATATTTGTTTGTTTCTTTTTCTCTCTACTATTTTTGTCCTTATTTCTTTATCTTTAATTTGTTTTAGCCTATTAGAAGATTTTGCGATTGTCTATAAGAAATTATTGTTGTTCGAACAAACAATTTGCGGTCCTGTGGTTTGTTTAACAGCTTACTGTCTTGCAGAGGTATGTACTTGTATATTCTCATCATTTTATATTGCTGGATAGCAACATTTCACAGCTGCTAGAGCTTGAATTGAAATTGGGCTGGAGTTAACTCATCGTAACACGCGTTTACGCTGAGCTTGCAGCCACCGTCAACATGCACCGTATTGCAACTCTGCATTTATCGGAAATTCAATAGAATTATTTTTCTTTTGCATTGTATTCAGTCTTGCGTCAGCCACCGGCTTAATATCCTGTATTTTTATATTAAATTAATATTGTAATAAATAAATATATTTTTTAACTAAAATCCCGACCGCCAAAATATAATTGGCGCAGCCGGTAGGATCGCGACGTTCTAAGATCGAATCCAACTCTTCATCTTATGAGCGACGGTTCTCAAATCGTTCTTTCGCGAACTACAAAGAACTTATCGCGCGGTCGGACACCTCTACGGTCATCGGGATAGAGCTCCGGAGAATTAGAGAAAGCTGCGTTGGCCGAGACTCGACTCGACAGGAGATGCAGTGGCTGCTTTGGTAAGTGCTCTTATTTACCAAGTTTCCTTGCTCGATTTCGTGCCTTATTCTAGTTTGTGTATTTTACATTAATCTATGTGTCTGTCTATAAGCTAAAATCGCAGTAGGCAACCATAAAGTTATAATAAGTAGCGTTAAGTATCCCACGAGTAAATTCCAAGTGTTTAATTTGACACCTCTATTGTTTTACGTCGAGCGCCACTAGGCAGGCAAGCTACAGAAAAACAATGTCGCTCAGGGATTACGATGCTAACTATAAACCGTACAAACTAATCGCAGATTTAATGCCAAGATATGATGGCAATCCTAAGTTACTTAATTATTATATTAGAGAAGTAGAAAACTTATTACAGTTAACTTCTGAGGCAGATCGCTCGCACCCAGCATTCATTTGCTTAATTAAAAGTAGGCTCAGTGGTCCAGCCGTAGACGCAATAGCGTACAAAGGCTACTTAGACTTATGGCTATCAATTAAGAATGCATTAACTAGGCGCCTTGGCAAACCACGAAACGAAATACAAGTAATGCAGGAGCTAACACGAGTGCGTGTAAGTCTAAGGCAGAAGACGCTGAAAGCTTCGGCAAACGCCTCCGTGAGCTGTTGGATACTCTGTATTCCGTAGGAGAACATGGTAATAAATCTTATTACGAAAAGATGGTTATTGAACAATATATAAACCAGTTAGATTTCCACGTCTCGTTGGGCGTTCGAATCGCTAAACCGGACACCTTTGAAGCAGCTATCATAGCAGCTAGACAAGAAGAGCACACAAGGGCTCTCATATAATAGAGCTAATTACATTAATAATAATCCTTCAACGTCACAAGCAAAGCCAAAGGAGTTATCTAAACAACCAGGCAATAATAATCCCGTCCGTAATACAGTAAACCCATTTGTACCTGGCTTTGTTATTCCACCACAAAACTTTGTACCTCAACAAAATAATATGACCCCCGAACAGCGTCAACAATGGGTACAATCCGTATTGCCCTGGAAGGCCAAACCAGCATCAGGTAACTCTAGACCAAATGGTTCAAATAACTTTAGGAATCAACCTAACATTCCAAAACCGCCGGTTCCCACACCAGTTTCATCGGACGTCACAATGCGTACGGCAGGTAAGCCAGAAAAACCACAGTTCGCTCAGCAGTTGTTCTACATACCGATTCAGATGGCCGCTCAAGATCAACCAGGACCCAGTGATATGGGGCTCTATAACAACGTCATGGAAGACGGTAACGGCATATCGGTCGAACCGAATGCAACCATGGACGAACAAGTGGTAGGTAGTGACCAGGATTTTACCTTGGACACCAACCGAGACAGCCAGACCTAGTTTCAATAAACTTCCAGACCAAGAAATATTTACCGTACATAATATTACCAGAGTTTGACGGTAAGTTTCTATTGGATACAGGGGCCAGTCATTCAACTATAGCAACTGACGTAGTTGCAGGCACTATATTTGAGTTCTGCATAGAAACAGAACCTTTTCAAATTAATACGGCACACAGTTCATCAGTACACGATAAGGTAGTTTACCTACCCTTACCTCCCGCGTTTAATAGCGATATAACACATAAGTTTTTTAAATTCGACTTCGACCCTAAATATAAAGGTCTTATCGGAATTGACCTTCTGCAAAGACTAAAGAGTAACATTGATTTAAATAATAATGTTTTACGAACATCTACAGCGGAAATACCAATACATTTTAGTTCCCCACCTCAGAAGATAAGTATCGAACCTAGATGTGAAAAGATAGTCAAAGTAAAAACCAACTATTTTGATGGACAATACCTTCACGACGATTTAATCTGGTCAGATGGTTTAATGTCCCCAGCAGCTATAGTTAACGTTACAAACGGCTCTTTTAAAACATCGGTAATTAACCATAGCGATCAAAAGAAGTGTATCCCGTTTAACCCGACAATTGAATTAGAGAAATTTCAAAACGTCAACAGAAATGATAGTCACGATATTAATACCATACAGGTTAAAACTAACATTGACCAAATATTAAATAAAAACCTTCAGAAAATCCGTACAGATCATTTGAACGAAGAAGAAAGGCGCGAAATAACCCGGTTATGTTATCAGTATAGAGACTTGTTCTATGCAGAAGATATACCACTCACTTTTACACACGCTGTTAAACACGAGCTCAGATTAAGCGATAATACACCAGTTTTCGTACGTAGTTACAGACAAGCTCCTCAACAACGCGAAGAAATTCGTGAAAAAGTAGATAAGCTCCTTCAGCAAGGTATCGTGCGAGAGAGCATATCTCCTTGGTCATGTCCCGTGCATATCGTACACAAAAAGCCCGATTCCGCAGGCAAC
Source organism: Xestia xanthographa (assembly GCA_905147715.2). NCBI lineage: Eukaryota > Metazoa > Arthropoda > Insecta > Lepidoptera > Noctuidae > Xestia > Xestia xanthographa. The sequence continues at coordinate 22,119,905 of LR990653.1, read as the reverse complement.
GTCAAATGAAGACTTGTAATTGATTACAGACGACTTAACGATCGTATCATTGAAGATAAATACCCCTTACCAAATATACACGACATACTAGATAGATTAGGACGAGCACAATACTTCACAACCCTAGACCTTGCTAGCGGTTATCACCAAATAAAAATGCTAAAAATGGAAATGCACCCTAACGATATTGAAAAAACCGCATTCACCACTAAACGAGGTCACTACGAGTTCCTTAAAATGCCCTTCGGACTCAAAAATGTACCAAGTACGTTTCAAAGACTTAGGGATCATATATTAAGAGGCATATATAATGTTTACACCTATTTAGATGACGTAATAATAATATCTACGTCATTACAGCAACACATGGAAAAATTAAATCAAGTATTCGATCGATTCAAAACACAATCCATAAATAAAGATCCAGTTAGATAAATCACAGTTCCTACAAAAACAAGTTAACTTCTTAGGACACGAAACAAAGACAAGATAAAAGCCGTACTTAACTTCCCTCTACCTAAGTCTCACAAGGAAATAAAAGCCTTCCTAGGTTTAGTTGGATACTACAGAAAATTTATAAAAGATTTCGCTAGACTTACGAAACCAATGACCCTTTGCCTTAAGAAAAACAGTAGAGTCATACACTCCCCGGATTTCTTAGAAGCTTTCAATAAGTGTAAACAAATTTTAACTAACGCCCCATTACTACAGTACCCCAATTTTGATGAGCCCTTCATCCTCACCACTGATGCTTCAGATGTAGCATTAAGCGCGGTATTATCCCAAGGAATAGTAGGATCTGACAAACCAGTGGCATTTGCATCCCAGACACTATCAGATACTTAATCGTCGTTACTCTACAATAGAAAAGGAGCTACTCGCCATAGTATGGGCAATTAAATACTTCAGACCCTATCTTTACGGTAGAAAGTTTATCATCTACACAGACCACAGGCCTCTCACCTGGCTAATGTCATTAAAAGATCCTAACTCTAAATTGACTAGATGGCGTTTAAAACTCTCAGAATATGATTATAAGGTTGTATACAAGATGGGTCGTCAAAATACTAACGCAGATGCTCTATCATGTGTTTAAATCTTTCATAGCAGTATGGACTCCCTAGCTGTTAATTTATATGATAACGAAGATGATGAGATAATTAATAGAATATTCGAAAATGCACGTAGGGAAGCCGAAAATCAAATAGACACAGTAGCACCCAATGAAAATATACAATCATAAAACCCAAGCATTCCCGAATCCCACATAGGTACAGATAGTATGAGTATAGTGTCAGCCGAATCTGAATGAGTGTCTACGAGACATCCACAGCCTGACAATGAAACTAGAGGCATACCCATAATTACAGACGCTATTGACAGGCAGTTGAAACAGTTCCACGTTAGGTCAACGCCCGGATCTACGTATAGAGTAGATAACAGATCCACTAACTCTAAAGTAGTTATAAAAGATGTCGTTATCCCAGTAAATAATACAGAGCCTGAGATAATTAGATTCCTTAAAGAACACACCATCGCTGACCGTGTATTTCATTGTTACTTTCATAATGAAGAACTATATCATGCCTTTTCTAGAGTTTACACAACAATATTTAACGACAGAGGCCCTAAGCTACTTAAATACACAACACGTGTAACTCTAGTAGAAAACAAACCTGAACAACAAGAGTTGATTAAGAAATATCACGAAGGGAAGACTGTTCACCGAGGTATTCAGGAGACGTATAAGCAGTTGCACAGAAATTATCATTGGCCAAACATGCTCCTTACCATTCAAAGCTTCGTTAATCAATGTGACACTTGTTTAAAATCTAAATACGAGCGCAACCCTCTTAAACCACCTTTAGCGATAACCGATACACCTCGCAAACCGATGGAACACATATTTATGGACCTATATTCAACCGGAGGCGGAACGTTCCTTACAGTCATTGATAATTTCTCAATCTCAGTCCAACTAACAGCATGCAGCAGTGTCCATATAGCTGAAGCATTACTAAACGTTTTCTCAGTGTTAGGTTTACCGGATAAAATAACCACAGATTTGGATACCAAATTCGACAACGATGTTATTAAAGAAATATGCGCACTACATAACATTCACATACACTTTACAACGCCCTATAATCCTAATTCTAACTCCCCTATTGAACGTTTGCACTCTACCCTAGCTGAAATGATTAGGATACAAAGAATGACCAACAAAGATGACCCTATACAGCTAATCATGAAGTACTCTATAATAGCATACAACAACACTATCCATTCGGCAACAAATTATACACCTCATGAGTTATTATTCGGACACACAGCAGCCAGAAACCCATTAGAGTTATACTACCCAAAAGAATTTTATCAGGACTATGTTATTAAGCATCGCGCTAACGCAGAGGCCGTTCAAGAGTGCATCGCTGCACACATGTCCAAAAACAAGGAGCAGGTGATTGCTAAACGTAACCAAGAAGCAGAAGAAATAAAATTCAAGGTAGGTGAAACCGTCTATAAACAGGTAGCAAAGTCAGCACGCAGTGACAAAACGAAGCCAGTCTTCAAAGGACCATATAAGATTATACACTTTCACCCAAATAACGTGGCCGAAATAATAGGTAACCATCCAAATTCTAAGTCTATTAGAGTTCACTTCAAGCTACTACGGAGGCCTCATCTTGTTGCAGGACCTTCGTCGCAGGAGCCGTCGTGCTCAACACAACAGCAACCGTAACCATTACCCATGTAGATAATGACAATGGGATCCTCCTCCTTAAACAAGACAACTACTTTAGCCTTGCTTGCGTTTACAACATTACCAATCCGCACTTTACATCTATCCAATTAATGGCTCTATATACAAGCACGAAAAACGCTGAGAATACAGCATCTAGAGAGTTACATAAAACCTATAGGAATCAAATAGAATATAGCCTTAGAAAGTTAGAAAGCGACGCGGTCTTATAGATGGATTAGGTACTGTCGTTAAGTCTATCACTGGTAATCTTGACCACGAAGATGCGGCTAAATTCGAAGAAGAAATTTTAATTATTAAAAACAGAGTTAATAACGTTCAGGATTTACAAAGAAAATCATTAGTATTAGCACATAATACAATAGATGAGTTCAGTAAACAATTAACAAAATTAAACAATAATCAGAAACATTTGGCTAGTTTATTAAAAAATTTTACTAATAATTCCAACGACTTATCTAACCACTTACATTTTTTTGATATTTACGTACAGATAGATTTTAGTTTACAGATAATTTTAGATAGGTTAATGTTATTAGAAGATGCTATGACTTTTGCTCAGATGGGCACCATGCATCCTAGTATTATAAGCCCTCAGAATCTAATAGAAGAGCTGAGAAACTTAGAAAATATGTTTTTGTTTAAACCAGTAGCTAGTATTAGTATTAATAACATTTACAGGATAGAGAAGTCAATTAAAGTCAAAGCTTACAGCACAGAACACTCGGTTAATTTTATTCTCGAAATCCCCTCAATTACCCCAAAAACATATGACCTTATCCACCTTTATTCAGTCCTTGATAAAAATAACCTTACTATCATCCCTAAATCCAAATACCTAGCACTTGGTAATGATGAGTACGCTTACCTGGAAGAAGACTGCCAGCCACTGACCGACAGCACCCAGCTCTGCAAGCTCCTCGACACCAGAAGAATCGAAGACACAGATGACTGCATAATATCACTCATTCAGCATCGCTCAGCTAACTGCACTCACGCTAAGATGAACTTAAGAAGAGGAAAAGTTCAGAAGATCGGAGACAACACCTGGCTACTAGTCCTCAGAGAAGACGAAGTCACCAAAACACAATGCAACACCAAGACAGACTACAAGAAGTTATCTGGAATTCACCTCGTTACACTAACAGAAGACTGCCAGATGAACATCATGAACAAGACACTGCGATCACACACTGATACGGTCGTCATCAACGAGGTCATACCGTTACCTGAGCAGCATCGAGTCCCTGAAGAATCAATACAATACGAACTCCAATTAGAAGACATCTCACTAGACAGCATCCATGAACTGATCAATAGGGCAGGCGACATATCCATGCCAGAAGAAGATAATTGGACAATCATAGCAGCCACACCTAGCTGGAGTACAATCATCCTGTATATCCTACTGGTCGCTGCAGCATCTTGGAAGCTGTATCAATGGAAAACTAAGAACACCCCGGAAGACACCAAGGGCAGCGCGGACGCCGTCAGAAGCAAGAGTTGCTTCTATCTTATGGAGGGAGGAGTTAACTCATCGTAACACGCGTTTACGCTGAGCTTGCAGCCACCGTCAATATGCACCGTATTGCAACTCTGCATTTATCGGAAATTCAATAGAATTATTTTTCTTTTGCATTGTATTCAGTCTTGCATCAGTCACCGGCTTAATATCCTGTATTTTTATATTAAACTAGCTGTTGCCCGCGGCTTCGCCCGCGTAAAGTTCGGTAACTGTCCCACTGAATCATACCTAAAGGGATAAATAGTGTCCTACATGTGAATCCAGGTTATAAACTATCTATGTGCCAAATTTCATAATCATCACAACCACCATCACTATCACAACCACCATCACACAATCATTATCACAATCACCATCACTATCACACTAACCATCATTATCACAATCATTATCACAATCACCATCACTATCACAGTCACCATCACCATCACAAACACCAACACAATCACCATCACAATCACAATCACCATCGCTATCCCCATCACAATCACCGTCAGTGTCACAATCACTATCACAATCACAATTACTATCACCATCATAATTACCACCAAAATCACTATCACAATCACCATCATCGTTATCACAATCATTATCATCGTAATCAAAATCATTATCACAATCACCATCACCATCACCATCACAATCACAATCACAATCACAATCACAATCACAATCACAATCACAATCACAATCACAATCACAATCACAATCACAATCACAATCACAATCACCATCACAATCACAATCACAATCACAATCACCATCACCATCACCATCACCATCACCATCACCATCACCATCACCATCACCATCACCATCACAATCACCATCACTATCACAACCACAATCATTATCTCAATCACCATCACTATCACAATCACTATCCATGTGATCACAATCATTGTCATCGTAATCACAATTATCTTCATCATTCACAATCACCATCACTGTCACAGTCACAACCACAATCCCCATCACCAACGCTTTCACCATCACAATCACCGTCACTATCACAATCACCATCACCACCACAATTTCCATCAAAATCACTATCACAATCACCATCATCGTTATCACAATCATTACTATCGTAATCACAATCACAATCACCATCACAATTACCATTACAATCACCATCATCGTTATCACAATCATTATCATCGTAATCAAAATCATTATAAGAATCACCATCACAATCACTATTACAATCACCATCACAATCATCATCACAATCACAATCACCGTCACTATCACAATCACCATCATCACCACAATTTCCATCAAAATCACTATCACAATCACCATCATTGTTATCACAATCATTACCATCGTAATCACAATCACCATCACAATCACCATCACAATCACCATCACAATCACAATCACAATCACAATCACAATCACAATCACAATCACAATCACCATCACCATCACCATCACCATCACCATCACAATCACCATCACCATCACAATCACCATCACCATCACCATCACCATCACAATCACCATTACAATCACCATCATCGTTATCACAATCACCATAACAATCACCATTACAATCACCATCACAATCACGATCACAATCACTCACTATCACAATCGCCATCACTATCACAACCACAATCATTATCTCAATCACCATCACAATCACTATCCATGTGATCACAATCATTGTCCATAACAATCACCATCACAATCACCATCACAATCACCATCACAATCACCATCACAATCACCATCACAATCACCATCACAATCACCATCATCGTTATCACAATCATTATCATCGTAATCAAAATCATTATCACAATCACCATTACAATCACTATTATAATCACCATTACAATCACCATCACAATCACCATCACAATCACCATTACAGTCACCATCATCGTTATCACAATCATTATCATCGTAATCAAAATCATTATCACAATCACCATCACAATCACTATTACAATCACCATTACAATCACCATCACAATCACCATCACAATCACCATCACAATCACAATCACCGTAACTATCACAATTTCCATCAAAATCACTATCACAATCACCATCATCGTTATCACAATCATTACCATCGTAATCACAATCACAATCACCATCACAATCACCATTACAATCACCATCATCGTTATCACAATCATTATCTTCGTAATCAAAATCATTATCACAATCACAATCACCATAACAATCACTATTACAATCACCATCACAATTATCATCACAATCACCGTCACTATCACAATCACCATCACCACCACAATTTCCATCAAAATCACTATCACAATCACCATCATTGTTGTTACAATCATTACCATCGTAATCACAATCACCATCACAATCACCATCACAATCACCATCATAATCACCACCACAATCACCATTACAATCACCATCATCGTTATCACAATCATTATCATCGTAATCAAAATCTCACCATCACAATCACTATTACAATCACCATTACAATCACCATCACAATCACCATCACAATCACCATCACAATCACAATCACCGTCACTATCACAATCACCATCACCACCACAATTTCCATCAAAATCACTATCTCAATCACCATCATCGTTATCACAATCATTACCATCGTAATCACAATCACAATCACCATCACAATCACCATTACAATCACCATCATCGTTATCACAATCATTATCTTCGTAATCAAAATCATTATCACAATCACAATCACCATAACAATCACTATTACAATCACCATCACAATTATCATCACAATCACCGTCACTATCACAATCACCATCACCACCACAATTTCCATCAAAATCACTATCACAATCACCATCATTGTTGTTACAATCATTACCATCGTAATCACAATCACCATCACAATCACCATCACAATCACCATCATAATCACCACCACAATCACCATTACAATCACCATCATCGTTATCACAATCATTATCATCGTAATCAAAATCTCACCATCACAATCACTATTACAATCACCATTACAATCACCATCACAATCACCATCACAATCACCATCACAATCACAATCACCGTCACTATCACAATCACCATCACCACCACAATTTCCATCAAAATCACTATCTCAATCACCATCATCGTTATCACAATCATTACCATCGTAATCACAATCACAATCACCATCACAATCACGATCACAAACACTCACTATCACAATCACCATCACTATCACAATCACAATCACACTATCACAATCACCATCACTATCACAATCACTATCCATGTTATCACAATCATTTTTATCGTAATGACAATCATCTTCATCATTATCACAATCACCATCACTGTCACAGTCACAACCACAATCCCCATCACCATCACAATCACCATCACAATCACCATCACAATCACCATCACTATCACCGTCACAATCACCATCACAATCACCATCACAATCACCATCACAATCACAATCACGATCACGATCACTATCACAATCACTGTCATCATTATCACAATCATTACCATCGTAATCACAACCATTATCATAGAAGTTGAAGCCGCCATCTTCTGGATCTCAAAATAAATGCAATTTTCGTAATCAGCGCCCCTGATAATCTCGGTATCGACACCCATATTGATTTTTAGACATTTCAACCCCATCGCACCCCAACAGGGAATGATGGTATTTCAGGTTCGCCACATTACATGTTAAAATCGTTGTATTTGTAATACAGCCGACCCAATTCACCATACAAACATTACCTATGTTGAATTTCAGGCTTTGTTACCCCATTTTCCCCTTTAGGGGTTGAATTCTGAAAAAACCTGAAACACAAATGTTAACTCATTTATCGATAGGAGTACTCCTGTTAAGTTTCGAATAAAGTAGTCTAACTAATCCTATTTCCCCATGTAATCTTTGGAACCCCGTTTCAACCCCTTGGGGGGTGAATTTTGAAAAATCCTTTCTTAATGCACCCTTAAATCTCATAAAGAATCTATATGCCAAATTTGGAATCTCTAGACTCAGTAGTTTGGGCTGTGCATTGATTTTTAGACTTTGTCACCCCATTTCCCCCTCTTAGGGGTTGAATTCTGAAAAAACCTGAAACCCGTTTCTACTCATCTATCAATAGGAGCACTCCTGTGAAGTTTCGAATAAAATAGTTGTTATACTTGTGGGGGGGGGGGGGGGGGAGGTAGCCGAATGACACAACCGGTACGTAGAAGCTCGTTTATTCAACTGGCGCAGCAGTCCATTACCCACATTGTTGGAATATCATAGTGATACCCTAACATTCCTCCACCTTTATTTAAAAAACTTCCTATAATCTACAGGGGTTCTTTGGCGTTTAGACCTAGCAGTCGTCTCATTCTGGAGTGTCCTAGGCTTCTCGCTATCAGTGATCACGGGTGGTGTCTGCGTGAGTGTCCGTTTCTCAGTTGTCCCGGAGTCAGTATCTTCAGAAGCGTGTGCTGGCCTCACAGCTTCATCCTCACTCGGTGACTGGTAGCCCGCTGAAGACTGCTCGAGACTAGTGTCTGGTGCCGGCACTATGAATGCTGGTACGATATCTTCCTCTCCCTTATATTTCAGCAACTGGTTGGCGTGCCTTTTCACCGTTTGATCACTGTTACATATTTGTATTATATAAAGTGAGTTGCCTATTTTCCTGACTACTGAACCCCGAGACCAATAATGTCTTTGTTGTTTGTACCGTTTCACTAAAACGTTCTCACCGATACTGAACGACACTTTCCGATTTCCGCGGTAATGGTTACTCTGCAAACACTGTTTAATTTTAACAACTTTATCAAGTGCCGGGTCGGATGGTGTTGAAATGGTAGGTTTCAATAAATCCAACCTACACCTTAATTTGCGCCCAAATAGTACCTCAGCAGGTGATCTGTTCGTAGTGGAATGAATGGAATTTCTATAACATATTAGAAATTCTAATAATCTAATATTTATGTCACGAGTATTTACTCCTGTTAGTAAAATTGATTTTATTGCTTTTTTAATTATTTTCACATAACTCTCTGCTTGGCCATTACTGGCAGGATTATACGTTGGAGATGTCAGATGAGTTATGTTATTACGCAAACAAAATTGTTTGAATTCGTGAGACACAAATGCCGTACCATTATCTGAGCAAATTGTATGAAATAATCCAAATCTTGCCATTACTTCACACAGTTTTTCTATAACAATACGTGAACTAGAACCTGACGACACATCAAAACATTCGACCCATTTGGAATACGCGTCGACCACAACTAAATATGTTCGACCATTAATTGGCCCCAGAAAATCTACATGCACGCGATACCAAGGCTGTGTCGGATAGGGCCACGGAGTGAGTGGGGCGCGCGGGGGTGAGGCACGCAGCGATGCACACGCAGCGCACGCGCCGACGTAATGCTCGATCGCGACAGACATACCCGGCCACAAAATCTGTTGCGAGCCTCTTCTTTCATTTTGGTCTCCCCTAAATGACCTTTGTGCAATTCTTCTAAAACTATTTTTTGTAAAATTCTGGGTATAATTAATTTATGGCCTCTTAACAGGCAACCATTTTCAACCGATAATTCCATACGGTGGCTATAAAAAACTTGAATTAAAGGGTCGCATATTTTACGTGGCCATCCATTTAAAACATATTCGACGACTGATGATATTACGTTATCACGCGTTACAGCCTCTTTTACGCCCTCCAAAGAAAGAAACTGTTCTCCTTCATAAACAAAATGTACATAACTCTACATATCCAATGATGAATCATTAGTCGCTCGAGCCGACCGTGCAGCGGGCGGCTCGGCACTCGCCTCACTCACTGATCGACTTAGATAATCTGCGCTATTGTGTACACTACTAACGTATTCGATTCTGTAATTGTATGCTGACAGAAAGATCGCATATCTCTGCAACCGGTTCGCAGATATTTCGGGAATGCCTTTCTCTGGATTAAATATTGATATTAATGGCTTATGGTCAGTTCGTAAGGTAAACGGTACCGTTCGCCCATATAAATATTGGTGAAATTTTTTTATACCAAAGATTATAGCTGTAGCTTCCTTTTGGATCTGGCTATACCGTTTCTCAGCTGCGTTAAGTGAGCGCGACATAAACGCGATAGGCTTCTCTACGCTGTTTTCAATTTGTGACAAAATTGCACCTAGACCGGTCGGTGACGCATCTACTGTTAAAATCAGCTGTGCCTCTGGGTTGAAATGCGCTAACGTCGTATCTGAGGCCAGCTCACGCTTAATAACCGACACAGCTTTAACGTGTTCTTCGGTCCATAGCCACGGCTCATTTTTTTGCAACAAGTTATGGAGTGGCTGTAGTATTGATGATGCGTTACGAATAAAATTCCGGTAATAGTTTACCATACCCAAAAAAGATTTTAACTCTGATACATTCGTGGGTACTCGGGATTGTAAAATCGCATCAACTTTTTCTGGGGATTTATGAATACCATTGCGGTCTATTACAAATCCTAAATACGAAACAGATTCTTGAAAGAATGAACATTTATCCATTTTTAGGACTAGCCCCGCGTTTTGTAATCTGTTTAATACCTCCTGTAACCTTTTTAATAATTGATTTTTGTCTACCCCACAAACTAAAATATCATCTAGAAATAAGAGTGTTCCATCTAACCCTGCAAGAAGAGACTCCATAGTCCTTTGTAAAATTGCCGGTGCGCTAGCAAGACCAAACACTAATCTTGTAAACTTGTATAACCCCTTATGTGTGTTGATACACGTAAGCATTTGTGATGACTCATTTAAGCATAACTGATTATAAGCCTGAGAAAGATCCAATTTGCTAAAATATTTACCACCTAGAAAATAACTCCTCATATCTAGGTAAGGGATATGTGTCAACAAGCAACTGTTTGTTGATGGTTACTGAATAATCGGCACAAAGACGAATAGACCCGTCGCGTTTTAAAACTGGTACAATTGGACTTGCGTAGTCCGAATACTTGACAGGTTCAAGAATACCTAAATTTACTAATCGGTTTAGCTCATTTTCTACACGATCACGAAGCGCAAACGGTAGCGGTCTTGCTTTGTAATAAATTGGCTTAGCATCAGGTTTAAGAGTTAAACTGACGTCTACCCCCTTAAAACAACCTAATTGGTCGGAAAATAGTTTAGGATATTTTGAAATGAGGGTTTGTCCGAAATCATCACAACTGTTTACTGAACAGATTTGCATATTAAAACGGGAGAAAAAATCTCTTCCTAATAACGGAGGCCCCCCACTTCGCACTACATATACTTTAATATAGTGATGCTTACCGTTATAAGCAAAAAGGAGTTTTAATTTCCCAATGATGTTTAATCTGTCGCCACTGTAACTATGCAATATCAGATCACTCGCTTCTAATGTGATATTTGAAAAATATTGTTTATACATTTGCTCAGAGATAACGGTAACTGGCGAACCCGTATCTATTTCAAAAGTCAACTTTATTTTATTAACTACGACAGATTCCTGCATCGGTTCGCCGCGCTCGGTGCGAATATTACAACATAAACACTCACCATCATCATCATCATCCGCACAGCACTCGATAAAATGTTGTACTTTATGCGATTTCTTAGTACACATTTGTTTTAGGTGTCCTTGAATACCGCACTTCTTGCATTTATATCGCGCAAAACGACACGACGATGCTTGATGTCCGGTGTAGCCGCACGCCGAGCACACGTTGTCACTGCTGGTAGGCTCCGCGCTCGCAGACTGTGAGCTCGCTGCGCTCGCCGCTGCTGAGCGGCGCTGCGACGGGGCTCCGCGCGGGCCGCGCGCTGCTGCTCCCTGCGCCTCTGCCGTCGTTACCTTCATCATATGTAGTGCCGGACGCTGTACTGTCTCCTGGGCCCCGATGCGGGCGCTGCGAACTCCTTCAGCTATTTCTATAGCTTTGTTTATGGTCAGCTCCGACAAGTCTTTGGTGAACAGCTTGTCCCTGTCCGGTCCGGGTTCCATTCCCAAAACAAAACGGTCACGAAGCTGCTCATCCAGATATTGAGCCACGAATCCGCAGTGCATTGCTAGACCGCGAACTCGCGCCGCCCACTCCGCTAATCCTTCGCCAGCATGCTGAGTCGCGCTGTGGAATCTGTATCGTTCCGCAAAGGTGCACTTTTTTGGCTTAAAGTGCCCATCCAATAGCTCAACCACCGCATCATAGCTAAATGTGCCAACTTGACGCGGTGAAGCTAGATCACGTACTAACTTATACGAAGATTCGGCGAGATTGCTGAGTAATATAGCTCGACGTTTACAACCGGCTTTGTCGGAATCCACCCCAATGTCGTTAGCTAGAAACCATTGTTCTAGTCTTTCCTTATAAATGGACCACTCCTGCACTTCGTGGTTGAAAGTTGATAAGGTGCCGACCGTTAATTTTGCCATCTTGAATTTTTTCTCGTCGCCACTGTTATACTTGTGGGGGGGGGGAGAGGTAGCCGAATGACACAACCGGTACGTAGAAGCTCGTTTATTCGACTGGCGCAGCAGTTCATTACCCACATTGTTGGAATATCATAGTGATACCCTAACAATAGTCTAACTAATCTTGTTTCCCCATACCAACTTTGGAGCCCGGTTTAACCCTTTTAGGGGGTGAATTTTGAAAAATCCTTTCTTAATGCACCCTTAAACCTCATAAAGAATCTATATGCCAAATTTGGAATCTCTAGACTCAGTAGTTTGGGCTGTGCATTGATTTTTAGACTTTGTCACCCCATTTCCCCCTCTTAGGGGTTGAATTCTGAAAAAACCTGAAACCCGTTTCTACTCATCTATCAATAGGAGCACTCCTGTGAAGTTTCGAATAAAATAGTCTAACTAATCTTGTTTCCCCATACCAACTTTGGAGCCCGGTTTAACCCTTTTAGGGGGTGAATTTTGAAAAATCCTTTCTTAGTGCACCCCTAGACCATATAAGGAACCTACATGCCAAATTTGGAATCTGTAGACCCAGCGGTTTAGGCTGTGCGTTGATAGATGAGTCAGTCAGTCAGTCAGTTTCTTCTTTTATATATTTAGATTAATATTGTAATAAATATTTTTAGGGTTCCGTACCCAAAGGGTAAAAACGGAACCCTATTACTAAGACTTCGCTGTCTGTCCGTCTGTCCGTCTGTCCGTCTGTCTGTCACCAGGCTGTATCTCATGAACCGTGACAGCTAGACAGTTGAAATTTTCACAGATGATGTATTTCTGTTGCCGCTATAACAACAAATACTAAAAACAGAATAAAATTAATATTTAATGGGGGCTCCCGTACAACAAACGTGATTTTTTTGCCGTTTTGTCTAATGTATAGATAATGGTACGGAACCCTTCGTGCGCGAGTCCGACTCGCAGTTAGCCGGTTTTTTTTAACTAAAATCCCGACCGCTAAAATATAATTCTGGTCATGCTTTTTTTTCGTAAATGTAACGGGCAAAAATAACCACTCAGTGGAACCTCATTTGCAGAAAACGATAACGTGGCCTAGTGATGTGATGACCTAGACTGACATAAATTTAAATCATAGGTTTACAATAACGCTTAATCGAGAAAAATGGCCAAATAATAATAATATTTTTATAGGATGTTTTCTATTTTCAGAAATTAGACAAAGGCGAGTTTCAAGTTATACTTTTACTGATAGGTGTTGCTACTTTCATTCTGCATTTTGTGCCAAGTTATTTGTGCACTTATCTGGCCTACAAGGTACATAGGTTCATTTGAAAATATTTAAATAAAAGTCGGCAGTTCTAAGATCATACGGATTTACAACTATCCTCAATTTATGTTTTTAGGTAAAATCTGTTAGTGACGCATGTTGGGGCATTCCCTTCTGGAACGCAGGCCCCGTGATACGTCCTTACTTGGTTCTCATGATACAGCGCTCGCTACGGCCTTTGCCACTCCAGGCTCCTGGTTTTCAAGACATATCTATTGAAACATTTTCTCAGGTAAGATAAAAGAAGATTTTGTAGATCCCAGGAGTGACCCAAAGTTAATGTAACATAATTTGTGTTTTGTTTCAGAAAATGACATCTGCCTATACGTTCTTCAATATGCTGCGTCAAACTTAATCTTTAAGAAGCCTGAAAGAACATTAAAATTTTATATTGCAATTTCGCTACTTAGTGAGTGCACTGGCTTATATCTACACTGTTATAAAGAGGAAAGATTTGTATATTTGTGTGTGTTTGTAATGAATAAACTCAAAAACAACTGCGCCGATTTAAAAAATTCTTTCACCATTAGAAAGCTACATTCACCTTGAGTAACTTATGCTATATTTTATCCCCGTACTCCCACGAGAACGGGAACTACGCGGGTGAAACCACGTGACGTCTGCTAGTGTATAAATAAATAGGATACACAGCAAGAAATTTATGTAATACACTTATTAAATGATTATTTCGTCGGTATTTGTTTTATTGTCCAACTTGTTTTCTATTACATCTTTCTAAACACGTAATTTAGAACGAATGAGAAAGCAACCCTCGAAAACGGTGTTATATTGGTTCCCATAGTGGCACCAAACAAATAAACATATACATAGTATAAGTGCTAATCAAAATTATTTAAATTTTTAGTTGCTAATTGATCATCATCATCAGCCTATTAATGTTCCCACTGCTGGGACACAGGCCTCCTCTCTATGAGAGGGAATGGGCTATAATCCACCACGCGGCCCGTCGCCGGTAGTGACGTCAAACGCTTTGTGTCAAAGAAACACTTTTATTTGAAAACTACTTAAAGTTTCACAAAGATGTTGTTATAATATTGTTATTGCAATGTTTGCTTGAATAAAGCACAAACATTTAGTAAAATTATTATATTAAGGGTAAAAAAAAAACTAAATGAATCAAACAAAGATCACCGACTTCTGAAACTAAAGTTATTTTTCACTTTTGTGTGTTTTTTGAAGTCGGTTGTATTTTTTTTGCAAAAACGTTTTTTTTTATTTTTCCATTTTTAGTTGTAATATCCTATACAAATATTTGCTATGCATTTATTTTACATTGTTAACAATACATGTCATGGTAACAGGCTTATCCCCAATAGATGGAACTTAACATACCTAAACTGTCGAAATTTGGGTGTATTGTACAAATCTGCGTACCCCTCAGAGCATACAGGCGTGATGTTACGTCATGATGTTGTATAAACAATAAACATCCAAGTGATTGCAGCAATCACGACCGATTTACCATCTACTTTTGAGGAGTTCCATTGTATATCTCCGAAGATCAGCATCAGATCTTCACCAAATTTAAATGCGACTATCTCAGGAGTATACTCTTCCCGGCCACCGTAGGCGCGGGCCTGTGGACGTTGGGCTATGGGCTAGCTCGCCGTTCGTCCGTCTTATGACGCCAGGCCGTGTCGACGGCGCGTTCGTGTTCCACGCGCGCCTCAAAGAGAGTCAGCAAAAAGGAAGGGGTTCGTAAGGACCGATGCCTGCCGGGGTTGCGGGACTGTTCGAAAGAGATACCGCGGCCCCGGAACAGAAAGGGCGATGAAGGAACATGGATGGGTTTTAGTCAGTAAAAGTCTGACACTCCCTCCTGCTCTGCCTAGAGCGGAAGAAGTCATTTGATGATTTCCCATCCGAAAAAAAAAGTAGTATATTCTTTCAAATAAAAAAAGAATTTTGAGAATCGCTCCACAAATGGAGGAGAAATCGGTGAACATACATGAAATTATACCACACGACTGAAGTAAAAATGTTCATAAAATGAAAACTACTGGGCCAAACTATGTTAAATTTGTATGGGACCAAATGGCACCTATTACGCATCAAACTAAAGAAGAATCACGTAAATCGGATCATAAATGTCAGCGTAATCGGTGTACATACATAAAAAAAAAAAAAAAAATACCAATCGAATTGAGAACCTCCTCCTTTTGGAAGTCGGTTAAAAAATAGGATGTCAACAAGGCAGATAGAGGAAAATGATGTCAACCACTTTGACAGGAATGGCCGCTACAGTCACGGACGTTTGAACTGTCGTAGAAAATTGTAGAAGTTTAATTTTTTTTGAGCGACAAGCAGTCGTTGAACTCTAACTTTGAATTATTTTCTTGGGTTGATAGTTCGGCACTTGATTGATTTAAGTGAAGAAAAAAATACCATATTCCCTATTAAAACAACAACCGGCAGGGTCCTATAAAACTGCAATACCTACGTGGAACTGAGTGAATGAGTTCCACGTAGGTAGAATGAGTGGAACAGTTTATTTTTTAATTTAGCTCAGCTTTAGTTCCAGCTCAACTGGCATTGTACAGACGGCCAACGCAGTGCTGGTAGAAGCATCAAACAGTGAATAGAACAGATGTTGTATTTTCCTGCAGATAGTTTGTTTTTAACGTGTCGATGGTTGAATAAATATATTTAGCCCAAATTTCAGCTATGCGAACTCCGCTCGCTGATGCAGTTATAAGATTGTCAGGTGTCAGGGCATGCAGTGCAAGATGTAAGGAGCCTCTGTGAGGAGGATGAGAGAAGAAAATTTGAACCGTCCATGAACCCCATCTGTAGAGATAGGTTTTGCTACGGCCGACTTAGGTTCGGAGTCTATTTAGAAGTTTTCAAGTATCCGGTGGCAAATATAAGTAACTAGTATAACGCTCAATCAAAGCCATGAAATGTAATCTTTGTAGAATTCACCCTTAGTTCCGTCCCAACGGTCTGCAGGGATGATTTAGGTAACAGGGTTCAAAATCATTTATTACCTGTTTAATAATTCGTCTCCATAAATTAGGTCATCCTTTAAGGCCTAAAATGTTTGTGGGACAATAAATATGACTGGAAACGTCTTCTTTTATAGCCTGACATTTTTTGGGCTATCATTTCGATGGCCAATTATGGCCGAGCATTTAGCTGCATCGCTTCAAGAAGCTACGAAGTGCCTAGTAAAAAGCGTCCTTGGCTACATAAAACGGCTATTAAATGTTAGGTAGCTAGTGTTTGAAGATTGCTGCTAATATTGGAGGAAATTAAATGATATAAATGATAAAACATTATGGGGATGACATCTTTCTGGTTTGTGGTTTGTCAGATCAAAATCTATACAGATTTTGATCTGACAAACCACAAACCAGAAAGATGTCATCCAGAAAAATATCGTCGGTTAAAATAAGATCATGAAGATACCTTCATGATCTTATTTTAATCGACGATATTTTTGTATACTGCACCCCTAGCCAAGTTGACAATCTACAATCGTTAACGCTAGTATAAAACGATTCAAATGAATGGGAATGACATCATCTCAACGTTAAATCACGTGATCAACACAAACGGATACAAAATTCGTAGACAAGTTTACATCATTCAAAATGATAGAATAGAATGTAATCGTTTCTACAATGTTAATCGCTAAACTCTTTGGTAGGAACGCTCACCAATCTCACCATAGACTAAAGTGTAGGTTTTTTTCTACAGACATAGAACGAGCGCTCGACTCTGTCGTGTCAACTTGGCTACCAATTTAGCGGTTTCTACAATCGCTTACGCCGAGGCGTTTACGATTGTAAAAAGAGAATCGATGCGAAACGTTTGACTTGGCTAGGGGTGCTGGGATGGAGTTTGTTCGTCGGTGTCTCTTAACATAGTATGTTGTATCTCAACTTTGTATCAGAAAGTTGTAGTCATTATATCATGTTACATGGTGGTACAAACCATCAAACTGAACAACTGTCTCGTTGGGACCAACATTAACAACAAAAATATCAGCTATCGTATTCATCAACTGCTGAAAAATAATATGCTGTTTCTAAACTACTAATATTCGATTTAATTTTTGTATGTAGACTGAGAACGTCTTGAGGTATACGCAGTTTAATTTAATGTCGTATTGTCGGCGCCAACCTGTATAATATCGTGTTTAAGCTCTAGGTACTATCGAGGACACTCCCGCCTGACCACCACTAAGCTCATTTTTGCTTGCACTTGCAACATAAAAACGCTCTCTAGCCCCGCCCCGTTGACTTTGTGTAGAAAAAATGAATGAAAAGATACCGAATCGGCCGAGCGCACTGACGACGCACGCCAAACGAGAGTTATTGTTACTTTGCGCGCCAAAGTTGACGCTTTCCTAATAGGCCCAAACTTTAAGGGGGCGTGGCTCGGCGCCTCCGCATGATTTAAGCGAAAAAAAATTAAAATGGTCAGGCGGAAAAGACCCCGATAGTACCTACGGTTGTAATTATCAGCGGGTTTTTTAAAATATAAATTCGATAATCACCAAGCTTGACAATTTTGTCCACAATAGCAGTAGGCAAGCTGTAACTTATAACTATATAGTTAAACGAAGAATGCTGCTGCCCTTGGCCTTAATGGGTGGGTGTACCGAGGTTAGAGGCATAATTTATGGATTTTGGTAAAACTTTCCATACAGTCATGGTATATTTATACGTGCCTCGGAAAGCACGTTAAGCCCTTGGTCCCGGCTGTCATTTGCAGATCTTTGCCAGTCGTTACAAGTAGTCAGTTGCCCAAAAAGTCTGACAGCCAGTCCTACCAAGGGGTATCGTATTACCCAGTACTAACGGGGTTGTGGAGGTCAGATAGACAGTCGCTTCAAGTAAAATACTGGTATTCAGCTGCTTCCGGTTAGACTGGAAGCCGACCCCACCATAGTTGGGAAAAGGTTAGGCAGATGATGATGGTATTTTTATACGAAGATGCAGTAAAATTTGGTACAGGGGTGAAAGGCTATTTGGTTGAAGCGACATCTTGGGCGATATTGAGTTATATACATATTCGGAATCAGCAATTTTTTCTCCGTCGGATGATGCCGGATTCATTTAAATCTGAGCACTTTTTTGGCGCTTCAAACAACTCTATTTTTATGTTGTTTCCAAAGTGGCAGTGTATTATCTGACGTCGTTTTTGCATTAATTTATTACTAGTGTACTTGAACTATACAATGATTTAAAGAACCGAGACATAAATCAGTAGGCCTTTCTCAGAAAAAAGATTCAATATCGGTTAAAGCGTTTTTCTTGTTTCTATTTTTTATTAACATGTGTTTTATATCATTTTGATATCCACGATTTACATCATTTGTCCGTCAACAAAATACGACATGGAGTGTCGCTTAAGCTCTTTCAGCTGCATCTATTTTCTACCTAGGGTGCTTCTTAAACTAAATAACCGTTTTGTTTTAGCTATTTTGCATGTTCGTTAAAACATTTTGGTCCTATTATTTTTTTAAATGAATGACTCTTAAGACAGACGGTAAAATGAACTGATGGAATTTGAAACATTTTTTCAATTTTATTATAAAGATAAGTCGACCTTTAAATCACGTCGCGCCACCACGCGCCATCTTCCCCCCTGGGGTTTATACTGCTACCCTTCATGGGTTTTCACGGTTATGCCGCCGTTGTTTATCTGCGCACCGTCAGCGCCACAGGCCAGGTGAAGTTGTCACTGGTCATGGCCAAGAGCAAGGTGGCCCCCCTCCGGACGGCATTGACTATCCCTAAGTTGGAGTTGTCAGGGGTGGTGCTTCTTGTGCGTCTCCTAAACCACGTTGCTCACCCCCTCTGGTGGGGACCGGACTGGCTGACTCGACCCGAGGACGATTGGCCTCGAACGCCAGTCTTGATGTCGGATCTTTTGCCCGGACTTAAGGTGTTCGCTGCTGGGACGAAGGACCCTCCGTTTAATCCTGATTTTTTGTTAAATCGATACAGCTCCCTCGACAAATTGTTGAACGTTACCTCGTGGATCAGGCGTTTTGGTCACAATTCTAGGAATCCAGGGGACAAGCGCCTGTCACCAGTTCTCTCTCCTCAAGAGCGACAGGAGTCACTCCTCCTTTGGGTCCGCCCTGTGCAGGCTGCACACTTTGTAAAGGAGATCGAGGTCTTGAAGTCTGGTAGGATTAAGTTGTCGGGAGCCGTTAGTAAGCTGAATCCCTTCTTGGATGAGACGGGTCTTTTGCGTGTTGGAGGACGGTTGAGGCACTCTAGCCTTCCTTATGGGGCCCGTCACCCCCTTTTGTTGCCCAAGGAGGGCCACTTGGTTCAATTGTTGGTGACTCGCATGCCGGTTGCAATGCGCTGTTGGCCATTCAGCAGCGAGAATTTTGGATTTTGTCGGCTCGTCGTACTATTCGTAGCATTGTCTTCCGCTGCATGCCGTGCTATCGGACTAAGGCCTCCACGATGCAGCCCCTAATGGGAGACTTGCCGGCTGATCGTGTCAATGAGGCGAGGCCCTTTGCTGGCGTCGGAACAGACTTTGCTGGTCCCTTTTCGGTGAAGACGTCCACCCTTCGTAATAGTAAGATTGTCAAGGCGTATTTGTGTGTTTTTGTCTGCCTGCCAACCAAGGCAGTACATTTGGAGCTGGTAACCTCCCTCTCGACAGAGGCCTTTGTGGCGACTTTGGAAAGATTTGTGTCTCGCCGTGGGTTACCTTCTTTGATTAGGTCTGATTGCGGTACGAACTACAAGGGTACAAGTAACTATTTGAAGGAGGTATACGCCTTCCTTAATGAGAGCCAGGTTGACATTGGTAACAGATTGGCCCACCGAGGGGTCACTTGGTTGTTTGACCCGCCAGCCTGCCCCCATTGGGGGGGGGGGGTGGGTATCTTTGAGGCCGTGGTGAAAGCGGCAAAGGGACACTGGCGGAGATTGTTGGGAGACACCGTTCTCACCTTTGAGTAACTAGCTACGGTATTTTGCCGCATTGAAGCTGTGCTAAATTCACGTCCATTGTGCCCGCTTTCTTCGGACCCGAACGATTTGGAGGCTCTAACACCGGGCCATTTCTTAACAACCATTGACCGATTTAGACGCTTAAAATGTTACATCCAACGTCACATTTTCAATACTATTATGTTACTTATGTGAATTAGCCAGTCAGTCAATTTAATCTCAATTGGCAGGTGAGATAAATAGCTTGCTACAGTTAATTTTGGGCTGCGTCACTTCATGCTGTTTGGCTTATTCTGAAAATATACTGCAGAGTCGCTTAGTATTTTTTTCCTGTAGCCAATTGTAGTTATGAAGTCACTTAAATCTTTTTTCCGTTCCCTGAAAAATGGCAATTCGTATTAAGCGACATTTATCTTCTTAATTAAAGGTCCGTTTTATATGGTATGAGCATCAACACCTTGACGTTTTCAAATTAATTTAAATTAAGTTTACTCCATTCCAATAGCTGAAGAAGTTTTTTTGTTATGATTTTTTTTCGGAAATTTAAACTTTAAATGGCTCTCCTGTAAAGTTGCAAAAATGTCACTTAAGAGTCCTATTACATTTTTTAGGCCAATTTTTGATTTTTACTTCCTGGATCAAATTATTTCGGTCGGCGTACACGAGTCGATAATAATAGCGATATTTAGACGATTATTGATTAATATTAACGAATATTAGAGACGAGACTGACATGAGACTGAGGAGCGAGCTGAATTGAGAATTATAGTAGGTACTTTAATTTTATTTATTGTATTTTTGTCTTATTATATTGACAAACGAAAACTAATGAAACTTATTCATTGTAGATCGAAGTTTTATATCATATTAATTTGTTTGATAAAATTGAGTTTATTTGGAATATGATGGACGCTGAATTAAGACATTTATGGTTTAAATTACTATTTCTTTACGATTTGTTCCGTGAAAACTCAAGGAATTTAAAGAAATTCTAAAACTCCAATAAACAAGTAAAACATTCAACTTATCTTTTAGTAATTTTAGCTTTTATAAGAATTGAATGTAACTTTTTGAATTTGAGTGTTAAAGTTCCATCGACGACGGTTTTTCTTGCAAACAGAGTTCGTAAAATATTTATAGTAATTTACACGAAAAGAAACATGAAAATGTGTAACTCCAACTTACAAGAAAGAGAATGGCACTATCGTTATTCTTAAGCAAATAATTAAAATATCTTACTGCTGCTGAGAATTACTGCGTCAAAAATCGTGAATTTACCAAAAAAATGTAATAGGACTCTTAAACCAAATAGCCTTTCACCCCTCGGTATGTACTATCGTAATAAAATAAAGGAAAAACTGGTTTCTGTATTTTAGTGCTTGTAACTCGCTTCCGTGTCTCAGGCGCTTGCAGAAAAAATATTTTTTATCTCTTAGAATACGGAGCACTGATTCTGAGTTTGTCACAAAAAACTGGAAAATAAATTCTCAGGTGTACCTGCAATTTGGAAATGTCATTACGAAAAGATACTCGTGCTTCTAACTGTGACAGAGAAGAATCCAGTTCAACTATCGTTTGCTACACCTAAGTCTGCCATGACTAAACAAAGAAATCCAGATGTTTACCAATTCTAAAAGCCATCTATAGTGTAGATTCTAAAATGACTTAGCATTAAAACCCCCACACCAAAATAAATTAGCCAACCATAGATTACCTCTCAATCCTTTAATACAAAGTGAGTTAAAACAAATTGTCTTTAGAGTAACACTTGAACGATGCGCCGAACATTTACAACTCCCGAGACACAGCTGGTTGCAGTTAAACCGTAGCTTAAGGCTCCCTTTCCACTACAGCGGAGAGGAGAGGAGAGGAGCGATGCGGTGCAGAGAAGATTAAGGGGCCCTCTTTATTTCAGAAGTGTTCATCAATGAAATTATGAACACAATGAGCGAGATAATGAGTGAGAAGTATGTGCACTATATGAAACAATACCGGGGCTTTTCTTTTCATGTCATATGATCTTTTTTATCAATCTGCACTAAGTAAAAAAGGGATTTCAGGGAGGGAAAGGATTTTGGTGGTAGCAATAGTGAGCCAAATGTAAGCCATTTTAGGTGAGACTTCAAGTTTCTTTTTTTTCCACTCTTGTTTTTCCATCTTTGGAAAAACAAGAGTTTTTTGGCTTTGGAGCAAAAATCCAATATAATTGCATAAAATGAGCGGAGCGGAGTTTAGAATTTATGAAATCGGATGGAAATCTATATCTATACTAATATTATAAAGAGGTAACATTTGTTTGTAAGTTTGTATTTATGGGGTAATCTCCGGAAGTAATGAACCAATTTTAAAAATTGTTTCACTGGTAGAAAGCTACATTATTCGTGAGTGCTATAGGGTATATTTTATTCCCGTACTCCCACGGGAACGGGAACTACGCGGGTGAAACTGCGGGACGTCAGCTAGTATACAATAAATTTATATCTATCGGATAAAATTTGACCCGCTGTACTCCTCTCTTCTCCGCTCCAGGGGACAGGCAGCCTAAAGCAGCTAGGCGTTACGAGGATGCGTGGCGAAGCTCTGAAACGGTGTTTAGCTGAGTGGTGTGAAGCTGCAAATTCGCCCCTTTTCGCCTCTACACCGTTCATTCCTACACCGTTTTGGATACACTCCTCTGCCACATTCCCCGCTTGCGTCCTTAGCACTCTTATTTTTTAGTTCCGTTAGCACTCATTTCCACTAGATCTGCGAGCGAGGCTAGGAAAATGAAGTAATCCTATTGGTTGATTTTATCCACACCGCCTAGCTACCTCTGGAAACACAGCCTTAAGTTACCGACACTTCTATTACACGTAATTATTACTGTTACCTACAATTTGTAACAATTTAGTCTGCTGCTATCTGCGCCAGTCGGGAGTATTTTACAGTCTGTGAATTCGAGTTATTCGTTTGTTAAGAGTTGAGTATGAATATCCCGCGTGTTTGGTTACCAGGTATAGAAGTGTCTTGACGTGCAGTTTGGTTGTTTTCATGGAGGAATTCGTACCTAAATTAGATGTAAAGGATTAATTACTATAATTCAAATAACGAATGATAATTCCGGTGTATTTTGTGAAGATTGAATGCAGGTAATCAAGTATCGAAGAGTTGTAAAAGGTCAGTTATCTACACTAATATAATAAAGAGGAAAGATTTGTATTTTTGTGTATGTGTATGTTTGTAAATGAATAAACTCAAAAACTACTGCGCCGATTTAAACAATTCTTTCACCATTAGAAAGCTACATTCACCTTGAGTAACATAGGCTATATTTTATCCCCGTACTCTCACGGGAACGGGAACTACGCGAGTGAAACCGCGTGACGTCCGCTAGTTCACTAATAAAACAATCATGATACTGATTGCTCTTGATTGAACATGGTTTAGACGTGTTGATCGCGTTCAGTTTTGTTGGGGAACTTAATTTTTTGTTTATAATTAGGATAAATATGAATACGGAGTTTCAATTTTGTTCCCAAAAAATCATTATACCTCTTCACCTTACCAATGTTGTAAAATAAAAATAAAAAACAAATATAGGTACCACTATCTGACGTCAAAAAGAACTAAAAGCCCGACCTACGTGTAAAGCAGGTCAGAATTTCATTACGCGTAATACTATTGGCTGATTAGTAATCCAGTAAGCTGTGATTGGCTGTTGATTTGCAATTACATTCTGCTGGTCCGTACGTAACGTGAGCTAGTTACGCTCACTGTTGGTAATGTAATCACTTTTGTTACAGTGAATGTGGATATTTTCCTGTTTCTTTTTATGGCGTTTTATCAGTCCAACATTAATTTAGCTTAAAAGATTAACTTTCGAGTAGAAGATAATTAGGCCCACTTGCACATCCACTAAATGTAGGTATTTAAAAGATCGTCCTGTTTTTTCAATCCTTTGAAGTCGAATGATGTTTTAAATCTATTTAGCGTTAAACGCATTCAGTGATTAGTGGTGCAATTAGGTTTGTTTAGAGCTAAACACACTTTTAATAATATCTGGTGTTGGTGTAAGCAGGTTTTACACATTAGTGTAGTACGACTTCATTTAGTTATATATTTTCTTTACAAATCGTTTTAAATTTTGAAATATTTTTAGAAACTGCACTCTATATTGGGTTAGTCTTCAATGACCGGCCAAATTTTCAGAAATGGTTTAAAATCGATGAAATTTTCAAAAAAAAACGTTTACAAAAAAAAAAAAATTCATTCCTGTCTACCACTAAAAAGCAAAAGTGTGGATATTACAACAGCACAACAGTTCAACAGCATATATAGGTAGCAGTTAGCACACACATACATTTGGCGGCGCATGCACGCCCACAAGTGCATTGATTCCCACTAGGTTTATGATTTAGGAATTTTTTAGGTCACTTTCAAATTAATGCTAATATTTTATTTTATATTTTTCGACAATAATATTTAAAATGCACTTTTGATCTTAATTTTAAATTTAGGTTGGTCATTGAAAACTAACCCTACATAAAAGCATTTCAAATTATAACAAAATAGTAGCCCATCAACATCAGGAACAAGGTCCTGGCTGCCGGAGGTCAGGGCTCTAGAGAGAGGAATCTCCTCACTATGCGGCTTTCTGAATCAAGCCCTTGACCGAGCCTCACAATGACAGCCTCCTAAGGTGTTGGTCAAGGCACGTATACGAGTTTAAAATATTTTTTCATTTCGTTCTTGAAATAATATTTAATTTCCACCTTCAAGAACGAAATGAAATAAATATTTTTAAACCGTACCTATACGTGCCTCGACCAACACTTCAGGAGGCTCTCATTGATGTTAATTATTATCTATTAAATAATACCCTTAAGGCTTCCATGTATTATTTTCAATTGAAAATATTTATTACCTGAAATAGACGTATGATGTGTTAGGTGAATTATTTTCAATAAGCAAGCAGTACACTTGGATTTTTCTTTAATAGATCCATGCAAGTTGATCTACGGTCTGGCGTATCCTCACTTTACTGCTTGGTGCTAAAAAAGATGCTGCTTTATGAGATATTATATTAAAAGTGAGAGCAGCGGTGGCCCATTGGTGGCGGCCCCGACTTACGAACAGTAAGTCGTGGGTTCGAACCCGTCTGGGTTCGAACCCACGACTTAAATGATAAATGATAAATGATGTTTATTTTGCAAGTAGGTTTTTACAAACACTTTTACACGTCATTTTTTAAAACTAGATGGGGCCGGTGTTTCGTACCTGGCTACTCTGAGAAGAAACAGCCGAAACAAACTCAGAGGTCATAGTCTCTTTTAAAGTCCAGACAATCTTGCTCAATTCACATGAGGACTATGCAGATTAGTGTCTGAGATGGTCTTTTGAAGAAAGAACCATACAGATTTGAGTGGACCTGTCCAGTCAGTGCAAGCATTTGTCAGTTAACGTGTAGCTCGACTTATAACTCAAGGAGCTCAACGAAACGACGAACAATACCAAAGAAAGGACATTTGGGAAGGTCGCTTATAGTACTCAAACTGCCAGACAGTTGTGGGAAAAAAACAAACAAAAAATAAAAATGTGACCCACATGGTCCCCACATTCACAATAATCAAATAAAATTAATAACAAATTCTTTTCAAATGAATGTAAGTAAAAAAAAAAACACAAAAATCATTAAATGTCGCAATGATAATAAAATAAAAAAGTAAAATACTTAAAAAAATAAGTATTCATGTCAAATCAGTAAATGTCACATAAAACAATAAAAAAATAAAAAATAAAAGTAAAATAATAAAATACATGTCAAAAAAAATTCAATGTCAGAGTGTATAAAAGAAAGGAATCAATAATAAACAAGCGAAGTCCGAAATTTCGACATTCACAGAGCAAATTTCATTGGAGCAGCTTAACCCCAAGCTTTTTTATCTTCAAGATAGTGATTAACATGATAGTAGGCTTTCAGGCACAGCTTCCGTTTTATAAACGATTTGAATTTATTTAGGCTTAGTGCTTGAATTTGGCTCGGAAGTTTATTGTAAAAGCGTATACATTGGCATCTGAACGTACCTCCTATTTTTTTGAGCCTCGTTGCAGGAACAACAAATTTGTGTTTGTTCCTCGTGTTTATGTTGTGGATATCACTGTATTTTTTAAATAAATTAATATTTTTGTGGGCGTACAAAAGGTTTTCATAAATAAACTGAGAGGGCACAGTAAGAATATTAGTCTCTTTAAATTTTTCTCTGAGGGAGTATCTGGGACTTAATTTATAAATTGAACGAATTGCCCTTTTTTGTAAAACAAATATTGTCTGAATATCGGCGGCATTGCCCCACAAGAGAATACCGTACGACATCACGCTATGGAAATAACTAAAGTAAACTAAACGGGCTGTCTCTAAGTCAGTTAAATCACGAATTCTTCTAACGGCGAATGCTGCAGAGCTAAGTTTCTTCGACAGTTTGTCTATATGCGGGCCCCACTGAAGCTTGGCATCCAAAGTTATGCCTAAGAAGACTGTGCTATCTTCCGCTTTTAGCTCTTCAGCCTTAATTAGTACAGTAGTTTCCACTTGTCTTACATGGGGTATCGTAAACTTAATACACTTAGCTTTTTTCTCATTTAGGAGTAGATTATTAACATTAAACCAATTAACGACTTTCGCCAGGGCGCTATTAACATCATCCGCAACTAACTGCTGACGTTTGAGTTTAAATAAAAGAGAAGTGTCGTCTGCAAACAATACTATGTCATGATTATCCTTTATGAGGTAAGGCAAGTCATTTATATAAATAAGAAACAAAAATGGACCAAGAATTGAGCCCTGGGGTACCCCCATTCTTACTACGGATCCGGGAGATCTTTTCCCTTTAACATCAACTCTCTGAATCCTGTCACTCAAATATGAAATAAGAAGAGCCAGGGAGGCGTTACGGATTCCGTAGTGGTGTAGTTTCCTGATTAATGTTTCATGAAGAACACAATCGAAAGCTTTAGATAAATCGCAAAAAATGCCCAAAGCATCGCATTTGTCCTCCCAGGCATTATAAATGTGTCCTAAAAGTTCAACACCGGCATCAGTAGTTGAACGACCCCTTGTAAAACCAAACTGTTTTTTATGTAATAACTTATATTTATTGAAAAAACTTTGCATTTGTGCCAAAACTAAATTTTTCAAAAATTTTACTAAACGTGGGTAGTACTGAAATGGGTCTATAATTAGTGGGGTCTGATGTACTACCCGATTTAAACAATGGTATTATTTTACTATATTTCATTAGATCAGGAAGGCACATTACTTTGTGTAATTTATTTCATCACAACTGCTCTCAAAACGGTGAAGGAAAACATCGTGAGGAAACCGACATGTCCTAGAACCAAAAAATTCGAAGACATGTGAAATCTACCAATCCGCATTTTACATTACACACCCACTTTCTGTCACAAATGTCGTCGTCGCTTTGCAGGCCTTCGGCCTACGTTCCTCATGCCAGCTAGCATAATTTTTAGGACAATTTTAGTAGGTTTTTTGAAGTATCAGAATTGCTAACAATACAGCTAAACGTTGGACGCCGCTTTGTTGAACGTATCGCCACCACAATCCGGCTGAACGTGAGGACGCCGTATTAAATAATGGCGCGTGGCGGTGTTTTTCAATCCGGGGCGCCATTATGTAAAACGGCGTGTTATACGAATTGACTGCCACAGCTCCATGAAAATGCTAGGCAGATGATGATGGGGGTTCTTCTGTAGAGGACGAAACCAGTTGAGAAAACCATACATCCCAAAGCAAGTGTGTGGAACATGCAAAAAATAAGGCTTTACATGCATTCCGGCTATAATAATCTGGTTTCTACTAATCATCGTCAATGTTAAGCGGAGGTGAAAGAGCTCAATTAGGACCGCGTCCGGTGCCGGATGCGAAAAATTAATATGTGTCCGTAATGGGGTCAGAACCGGAACGGTGGCAGAGAGCGATCGCCTGGCCCGTTTTACTGCCAATTATAAGCAAAACGACATGTGTTATGTGTTTCATGATATTTTGATTTTTGTTAGATTGATTCTTTATTATTGAGGAGCTTTTAGTTTCTTTTTTAGGAGATTTCTTACTGAGAAGCTCGTGGATAAATAATAACAGCCGCTCGGATCGATCTTTAGGCTAAGCCGTGCTTGCCGAGGTTGGTCTGTGGGTGGGTGACCACCCATTACATACCGAGTTTACTCCGTGGCTCAGAAAACACGTTAAGCAGTTGGTCCCGGCTGTGATCTTCGACAGTCGTTACAGGTTGTCAGTGGCCCAAAAAGTCCGACAACCAGACTTACCAAGGGGTATCGTATTACCCAGTACTAACTGGGTTGTGGAGGTCAGATAGGCAATCGCTCCATGTAAAATACTGGTAGACAGCTGCATCCGGTTAGACTGGAAGCCGACCCCAATAAAAATTGGGAAAAGGCTATGCAGATGATGTTAGATTGATTCTTTATTGCAGGAGTTTGTGGGGGAGAACATAGTGTGGTGACCTAGTGCAATGATTTTGGGGGATGGAAATATAACCACCAAGTTTAATGGTATGAAAAGAGAGAGGCATTATGACATAGGAAAAATTATACGTGAATGTATGAAGTAATGTTAAGTTTCTTGTTTCCAGGGACGGCTGAGTGCTGTTGGCTAAAACGATAAAACGACAATAAACTTTGGGTGCTTCTTTATTATATAGGTACTGGTGTTTTCCTGTAGGTATAGAGATATAGATATTCTAAGAAAACAAATTGGATTTTGTTTGCCTGTAAGAGTACCTTATGGCGACTACAGGAGCTAAACGCGAGTTTATTATAATGCAAAAAAGCATAATTATTGTGATTCACTGCAATAAACAAAACCAGAAAAATATATGGTATTCTTCAGGATATATGCTTGTTAGACAGTGTTTTGAAAACATTATACAAAAAAAAATATTCGTTAAAAAAAATCACGATCTCTAAAAATTTATTTTAACGAGTAAAAACCATTCTAAAATAAAATACACGGGATCATTCTGATTTTTTGGCAAATAATTCTACAAGCAACATATTAGCATCATAGTGTTTTACGTTTTTAGTCCAATCAATAGTTTTTTTGTAAATCGCAAAAACCACTTATTT
Source organism: Xestia xanthographa (assembly GCA_905147715.2). Taxonomy (NCBI): domain Eukaryota; kingdom Metazoa; phylum Arthropoda; class Insecta; order Lepidoptera; family Noctuidae; genus Xestia; species Xestia xanthographa. Next base: position 22,089,797 of record LR990653.1, on the reverse strand, counting down.
CACACTATTCGGCCGGCAGTGACTGACGTAACAACCACTTTGTAGTGAAAGCTGATTAGAACTTTATTCTAACAGTATTTAAAACGAAGTTTGAACCACCACAAATAGAGTTGCTAATTTAGCTCCTGTAGTCGCCTTATACACACCCTAAACATTACCTACATTACATTACCCTAATAAATGCTGTTTAGACGTGGTTATTGAAATTCATCAAGCTTACAGCAAAACTAAGTAGCTTTAGCAAAGCTGGATTTCCCCAATCAACTGCATAAGTCTCAATCATGAACAACAAAGGGATCTTATGTTTACGGTTTATAATCTTTGCTTCTAAGCTAGATTTTATATTCCACGGTCGTTTATTATGCACGTGTGGTTTCAAGCTTTGCTAATGCACTTGTGCTATGAGCTGTTCTTTCTCAGGGGGAAAATAACGGGAGTAGACATAAATGAAAGCCGTGGTTATAGTCTCATAGGAATCCCAAGTCTTGGTTAACGTTACGTAAACATGGGAACTCAGGAGAGTAAATCTATACTAATATTATAAAGAGGAAAGGTTTGTGTGTTTGTTACGATTTAACTCTAAAACTACCCGACCGATTTTAAAACATCTTTCACCATTAGAAAGCCACGTCTTTACTGAGTAACACAGGCTTTATTTTATCCCCGTACTCCTACGGGAACGCGAAATACGCGGATGAAACCACGTGACGTCCGCTAGTAATAAATAAAATAAGCCATTATGTAATTAATCCATTCAAATTAAATCAAACAAAGACAATTAATAACCATACAATATTTAGTCGCTTAAGACTCAAGCAGTCATATAGGCTACGTCCCACGTCTATCCGACGTATGTTGGTTAATCCTAAGTTAGTGTAATGAAAACGTGACTTATCTCCGAGGCGCAGGCTGACACGGCGGCGCTTACGCTCTGAATGCTTGCACGCTTTCAGCCGCTGAACGATCACGTGACGCATCGAGTTCTGAGCATAATGATCTGCCTTGTGTCTCTTCGACGGGGATCAGTTTCGCTTGTTATGGCGTGTTATTTGTGTGCCGAGAGTAAGAAAATTGTTAAATACTTAAAGTTTTCTCGAATGAGGAATGAATGGATGACTTCTATGGGATTAGGTTCAGAAATACAAGTAAACTTTGACTGAGGATGAATATATTCACTTTGTACTTCAGAATTACAATACTTAAAAGACGTCTACACTCGTGAACTGTTATGAACAGCCTGCCGGGCCGATCTTTGAATTCTTACCCCTTCTCTCAAAACCAAATGTTCTACGCAGTGGTTTTAAGAACCGTATTCATACCACTGCGTAAACCGTTAAATTACTGTACTCATAAAATTGAACAACTGTGCTCATGACTATTAAAAGCAGTGGCACTAAGTACCGTATTAATAAAACTGTAAACCGCTAAATTACTGTTCTCATAAAATTGAACAACCGTACTTATGACTAGTAAAATTAAAATACTTATTAATAAGGCTAACACTTCTTACTTTAAGATTGAACAATTAGGCACTTACTTCACTGACGTAAGTCACAAAATAAAACTTCGCATGATCAGCCTAAACTTTCCTACTGCTGGGACTCAGTGTTCCTACAAGGCCTGATTACCGAATTCACTATAACCAATTGTAACAAAAAGATATTAATCAAAATATTCGTTACTCAGACGCTAAGGGTATGGGGGAGGCCTTTGCCCAGCAATGGGACAATAGAGGCTAAATAAAAAAGTAAAGAAACGCTAATAAAGCATAATATTATATCAATTGTGTGTCACGTCGACGTGAATCGGTTTGACGTGTTACTTATTTGCTGAAAAATTATCTGTGTTATGCATCGGTTCTGTAATCATACGAGTCATCATCATCTGCCTAGCCTTTTCCCAACTATGTTGGGGTCGGCTTCCAGTCTAACCGGATGCAGCTGTATACCAGTATTTTACATGAAGCGACTGCCTATCTGTCCCCCACGACCCAGTTAGTACTGGGTGATACAATACCACTTGGTAAGACTGGTTGTTATACTTTTTGGGCCACTGACTACCTGTAACGACTGTCAAAGATCTACAAATGACAGCCGGGACCAACAGCTTAACGTGCTTTCCGAGGCTCGGAGGAAACTCGGTATGTAAGGGTGGTCACCCATCCACATACCAACCTAGGCAAGCACGGCTTAACCTAAAGGTCGACCCGAGCGGCTGTTATTATTTAGCTACGAGCTCCTCGTTCTGTAATCATACGAGTATTACCTACTTCATTTTTAGGGTTCCGTACCCAAAGGGTAAAAACGGAACCCTATTACTAAGACTTCGCTGTCTGTCCGTCTGTCCGTCTGTCTGTCACCAGGCTGTATCTCATGAACCGTGACAGCTAGACAGTTGAAATTTTCACAGATGATGTATTCTGTTGCCGCTATAACAACAAATACTAAAAACAGAATAAAATTAATATTTAAGGGGGGCTCCCATTACAACAAACGTGATTTTTTTGCCGTTTTGTCTAATGTATAGATAATGGTACGGAACCCTGCGTGCGCGAGTCCGACTCGCACTTGGCCGGTTTTTTTTACATGTGAACCGACTGTGAATATAACTGCTGATTAATACTTTGTATTTAGTAGTTGTGGCGACACTTGGGGGAGGTCTATGTCCAGCAGTGGACGTCTTTCGGCTGAAATGATGATGATGATGATGATGATTTAGTAAGTTCATCATTTCTCCTGTACTTGTCTCAATCTATTGTGGGTCGGCGGAGCATGTCTTCATACGGTGCTTACATAAGAATGCATTTTTTATCGGTACGAGTCAGTATCTATAAGTACCTACGGGTAAAATATCCATACATTAAGAATGCATTTTTAAAGTACTGACAATCGGTACCTGTACTTATAGGTACTAACCCGTACCGATAAGTCAGTACTTTAAAAATGCATTATCTATGCAAGCACCCTTATATAATAAGTAATTTATTGTTCAAAATATGACATGGCATGTCAAACTCTTCCATGACTCAGTTCGTGCCAAGGCGAAAGGCATCTTTCCTACGTATATCCATCTGAAGAGAAATATTACGATGTAAATGATCAAATTATAATGTCGTTTCTACAAACATACAACTACATTGTCTTCTATTTTATTACATTCGTAAACATCTTTGTTGTGTTTTAGTGTCACAGCTCCTAAATATTTTGTGCAGTCAAATACTATTCAGTGGACAACATAATTGTTCATGTAACATTGTCTTCATCTAAGGGATAGTTACAGTCGCAACACTAATAACATCACACCTATTTTTTACCTGAAGGGTTACAAGAAAAGTTAAAAGCTAATCAACTGATGGATCGAGAGGGAGACGAAGAACAAAGAACAAGACAAAGAACAACACAAAGAACAACACAAAGAACAACACAAAGAACAACACAAAGAACAACACAAAGAACAACACAAAGAACAACACAAAGAACAACACAAAGAACAACACAAAGAACAACACAAAGAATAACACAAAGAACAGAAAGAACTCACACAATCCATACATATTGTATGTATGGATTGTATGAGACAAAATATCGAATCACTGAGGTAGTTAACGTAGTGACTAGTTTCTAAGATAAGAACACACAGATTGAACATGCATGCTAAACATTAAACATCATGCTGAATTTTTAAACTCACTTGAAAACGGTATATTCAAATAGTAAACATGGTAAATGTAAAATTCAGCTTAAAATACCAAGAATTCAGTACACATAGCGCTTAAAATACCATCTCATTCGCATGTAGCTACGCCGGGAAATGATTATGCGTGCTAGTAGTTTAATAACAGGCACTGTTAAACTAGTTATCCTAGACCAACACGCTATAAAATAAACAATAACACTTTTGGGTTAATGTTCCCACGCTGTTGAAGTTACTGCTGGGATTTTCCCTTAATTATAGGTGCCTATCTAGTTACCTGTAAGTATATACAGTGAAGTATGGTTTAGGAACTTCATTGGGCTTCTTCCCAGGAGCTCCAAATCTATTGTTCTTCAAACAATTTCTCTCCATACATTGATTCCCAACAGCTCCATAATTTTATTAGTTAAATAATAAAAATACTAAAATTCTTCCCAGCGGCTCCAAACCAAATTGCGTAAGGTCAACAAAACACAAATTGCTACCATCAATGTTATAATTTCGTGGTAAGTACTTGACAATTTTGGAGCTCATGGGAAAGATTTTATTTATTACTATTATATTGCTTTTTTAATTTGGAGCCGCCGGGAATAAAATTATGGAGCGCCTGGGAATAAGCCCTTCATTGCTATATGAGAAAGAAAAGTACATTGGAGCCGATTCTGTTGTGCACAAACTAAACTTAATTTAGGCTATTGCTATCTTTTACTAAAAGCCAGTGCGAGAAAAGTTCGGCTATAGCTCCCACTAATAAAGAGAAAATCCGAATAAAACTATTGTTTTATCATGAAAAACAAATTCTTCGTTAAACAAGGCATATTATTTACGTTATGTTGTAACTTTTAGTAGCCTTGGAGTCCAAAATACGAGAACCCATACCGAATAAAACATATAAAGCGGAAGAAAACAAGACCATTATCTTTTCTACGGGCACATTCCCTGTTATCCGATATACTTCGGTACCTACATCTTCTTATACTTTGTAATACGCTCGTTTATCCCTCGAGGGAGTAATTGCCTAATTAAATATCTAATTTTGGATAGTTTTATGGTTTCTGATGACTCGCTGTTGGAGAAAATTAAGGAAAAATTAAGTGGGAAATATGTGGTAGAATATTTGTTATGATGCCAAAGTTTTTACCTAGCACACACTTTAAGTTACAACCGTATCTATAAACAATCAAAGTGACTAGGTACTTGAGCAAAAGTAATACCTTAAAATACGATTTTTATTGTGTTGTTTATTAATTGCTTGAAGTTATAACTGTAAAACTTTAGAATTCTTAGCTTTGCTTTCTTTGACGGTTCTTACTTCGTCTATTGCTTAAAAAATATTATAACTACTAGCTGCTCGTCCCGGCTTTGCACGGATGGACATTTTATTTTTTTCTATTCTATCCTATCTATCTATCTTATCTTTCACGTTGGATCAAACTGCACACGGTGTGCAAATTTGATTAAAATCGGTTAAGTAGTTGAGGAGTCCATCGCGGACAAACAACGTGACACGTAATATATATATATATTAAGATAGATAAAATGATTATGACTAAATATACTAGGGTTAGACTTGGTTCCGTCTCTATGTTGTCCCTACAGTTAGATTTTGTGCGAAAGTGACAAAAATAACGCTTACCCCAAGTACGGGTTAAGTAATTTTTTTAGGTATCGGCTTTAGCGTAATGTTCGTTTATTGTACTAAGTAAAGGACATTTTAGTACACAATATCACTTTTCATCGTACACGTTCAATGTTTTCTACACAGATAGCATTATTTCATTAAGCTTCCAGAAGTTTTCTCCTTAACTAACTGTTTCGGTATCTGAAGCATGAACTATTCTTGTTCAAAGATATGAAGGTTACCATTCGTATACTCCTCTTGAAACGTTAACTTTTAACGATATGAACATTGTTAGTCAAGGTTAGGTTCCAAGTAAGTTACATTGCAATTGCCTTGTTCAAGTTTTGGACAAACTCACGCTCTAGATTTTGTTTACCTGCATAGTAATGTATGTGTGAATGCGGTTTGTAGACTACGAGATACTGAACCATGTAAAGACATATCTCTCGCAAATACTCTAAAGAAACTGTCATAATACAAAAATATAAGGTTTTCAAGCCTGTTTAGTTGAAAAAAAAACCCATAAGTGTACTGCGAAAATACGAGTTAGTCACGGAATAGCACAAGCGTTTTTTCATGGAAAACACAAAAAATATTTATAAGTAATTTATTATATTACTAGCTTCTGCCCGCGACTTCGTACGCGGATCCTGTTGCTTATGCCAGCGACAACGGGGTCGTCAAAATCGAAGATCTGAAACGTCTGATGTCGAATTTTAAGAGCCCGGGGACGGGAATACAACGGGATGTACGAGACGATTCGAGACGTTCCAGATCTTTCATTTTTGTAAGTCAACAGGAAATGCCCATCAGACTAAACATTTTTATAAGTCAACAGGAAATGCCCATCAGACCAAACAACACTTGCTAAGACGTCATTCCTATGTGTTATGGTGTAGCTGCTTGGAGTTTCACAACAGGTGTTCCAGATCTTCGAGGTGTTCCAGATCTTCAAATTTATTCTCACAGCAGAAAATGCTCATCACGTAGAACAATTTTTGCTATGGTACCATTTTTGTATCTCTTATAGTTCAGCCGGTCTGTTGCGGTTCTGCATCAGGTGTTTGTTTTTTCTAAGATAAAAGTCAACAGGAAATGCCCATCAGACCAAACAACACTTGCTAAGACGTCATTCCTATGTGTTATGGTATAGCTGGGCTCTTGGAGTTCCACAACAGGTGTTTCAGATCTTCAACAGAAAACGCTCATCACGTGGAACAATTTTTGCTATAGTACCATTTTTGTGTCTCTTATAGTTCAGCTGGTCTGTTGCGGTTCTGCATCAGGTGTTTGTTCCCAAGATAAAAGTCAACAGGAAATGCCCATCAGACCAAACAACACTTGCTAAGACGTCATTCCTATGTGTTATGGTGTAGCTGATGGTGTACCTGATGTGGAACTCTAAGAGCCCAGAGTTCCACATCAGGTGTTCCAGATCTTCGATTTTTATTAGTCAACAGAGAGTGCTCATCAAATTCAACAACTTTTGCTAAAACGTCATTCCTATATATATGTTAGTGTAGCTGGGCTCTTGGAGTTCCACATCAGGTGTTCCAGGTCTTCAATTTTTATAAGTCAACAGAGAGTGCTCATCAGATTGAACAACTTTTGCTAAAACTTCATTCCTATATATATGTTACAGTGTAGCTGGGCTCTTGAAGTTCCACATCAGGTGTTTCAGATCTTCAACAGAAAATGCTCATCACGTGGAACAATTTTTGCTATGGTACCATTTTTGTGTCTCTTATAGTTCAGCTGGTCTGTTGCGGTTCTGCATCAGGTGTTTGTTCCCAAGATAAAAGTCAACAGGAAATGCCCATCAGACCAAACAACACTTGCTAAGACGTCATTCCTATGTGTTATGGTGTAGCTGGGCTCTTGGAGTTCCACAACAGGTGTTCCAGATCTTCGATTTTTATAAGTCAACAGAGAGTGCTCATCAGATTGAACAACTTTTGCTAAAACTTCATTCCTATATATATGTTACAGTGTAGCTGGGCTCTTGGAGTTCCACATCAGGTGTTCGAGATCTTCGATTTTTATTAGTCAACAGAGAGTGCTCATCAGATTCAACAACTTTTGCTAAAACGTCATTCCTATATATATATGTTAGTGTAGCTGGGCTCTTGAAGTTCCACATCAGGTGTTCCAGATCTACAACAGAAAATGCTCATCACGTGGAACAATTTTTGCTATGATACCATTTTTGTATCTCTTATAGTTCAGCTGGTCTGTTGCGGTTCTGCATCAGGTGTTTGTTTCCAAGATAAAAGTCAACAGGAAATGCCCATCATACCAAACAACACTTGCTAAGACGTCATTCCTATGTGTTATGGTGTAGCTGGGCTCTTGGAGTTCCACATCAGGTGTTCGAGATCTTCGATTTTTATTAGTCAACAGAGAGTGCTCATCAGATTCAACAACTTTTGCTAAAACGTCATTCCTATATATATGTTAGTGTAGCTGGGCTCTTGGAGTTCCACATCAGATGTTCCAGATCTTCGATTTTTATAAGTCAACAGAGAGTGCTTATCAGATTGAACAACTTTTGCTAAGACGTCATTCCTATATGTGTTATGGTGTAGCTGGGCTCTTGGAGTTCCACATCAGATGTTACATATCTTCGATTTTTATAAGTCAACAGAGAGTGCTCATCAGATTGAACAACTTTTGCTAAAACGTCATTCCTATATATTATGTAAGTGTAGCTGGGCTCTTGGAGTTCCACATCAGGTGTTCCAGATCTTCAAATTTATTCTCTCAGCAGAAAATGCCCATCACGTGGAACAATTTTTGCTATGGTACCATTTTTGTATCTCTTATAGTTCAGCTGGTCTGTTGTGGTTCTGCATCAGGTGTTCAAGTTTCCAAGATAAATTATAGCCTATATCTTGCCCAGACTAGTAGTTCCGAAGATTAGCGTGTACAAACAAACAGACAAACAGACAAACAGACAGATTTTTTTTTTTGGATTCGTGCTCTATTACTTTTTCTAAACCCCCCTCAATTATTTCTTTTTTAATATATTCAATGTACAGACACAGTTTTTTTACTGTTTTATTATATGTATATAGATATGTAAAAACTGCGATTCCTGTGTAACGATAGTTTTTTGAGGACACTGTGCGTTTTGTGGATTTTAAAGCATTGGGGATATTTAAAGTAATTTGAGTCAACATAAATATTTTATTGAAATTGATAGCGCCCAATGCATGTGCTTTGTGCTTAGGTTAGTTGGCTACGGCTTTTTATTCAGCCGGTTGGAATTTCATATAATTTTGATTTTTGCTGTGCCTAACGCCTGGAATTTTAGTATAGTTTTTTTTTGCCGTTAAAATCCCACTGCTGGGCCGAGACAAAAGAGAGAAAATAATACAAATATTGACCTATTCTTGCTTAATAAGAGTGCGTCCCATATCTTCCCGTGGGTGTCGTAAGAGGCGACTAAGGGACTTACCAGAGAATGGGCAGCAGCGTTCTCTGTGCTTTTGTAACAACCGCACTGCCGATCGTCAACCCGCCTGCCAAGCGTGGCAATTATGGCAAAACCCCCCTTCGGGAGAGGCCCATGCCCAGCAGTGGACGTCTTTCGGCTGAAATGATGATGATGAAGTGTGCGTGTTTATTACAATCAATAATTTTATTATCAGGCAACTAAGGCCCATAGATAAAATACACAATATTACATTTAACAAAAATAATAAACTACAACAACTACTACAAGAAACGCACCACACAAAGACAGCCGTCACCTAAACAAATATGATAAATAATTCACGTAGTTTTCCGCACACTCTAACCGTATCAATGTCGCGTTCAACCCGACTTGTATCTTCAAAATCTGTTCTGTTTCTTCAGAATTGCGGTCACGTACACCGGGATCTAACCGTCTCCAGTTAGTCAACAAATTGATATTTTCAAACACATACAAACTCCTCCGAAGGTAGATATTAGAGGGGCGATCAAAGATTACGTATTCTCATGTTTCTTGCAAATCGTTTTGTTTGGATTGTGAGATTATATTATTGAGATGTTTAGATAAATAGAAAGATTTAAAAAAGTTAGTGTTAGTAACCTACAACAGCGTTGTTTGTAGGTAATAGAAAGCGATGCATTGTGAAAAAGATGATTCTAAAACAATTAGACCATAATATAAGTTGGGGGAGGCCTATGTCCAGCAGTGGACGTCTTTCGGCTGAAATGATGATGATGATGATGATAAGTTTTTAAACTGGGAATCGGGAACTCAAAATAAACAGTAAACATGGTAAATATCCCGGTTTTAGTGTTAATGATAGAATTAGACCATTTCTTGGTTTTTTCAGTGGATCGATAGGGTTCATAAAACCCTAAATCTAATATTTAGCTTAAAGTATGTTAAAATTGAATAAAGATTTTATTTTTATTATTATCTAGCGTTTTTCAAAGTACGCAGTACGTTGGGCACGGCTTCCAGATTAACCAGATGCAACGTAAAACCAGTACCACCTACCAACTCGGTATTTAGTGGTGGTACTTTCATACAAGCCTAAAAGGTTGGGTTTCCCTTGTAACATACAACACTTCATGACGTTAGGGTTTCTGAACAATCTGCTAGCTTTATGGGCTTGCCTTATGTTCGGCCCCTAAGCCCCAGTTACATGTTAGCGAAGGTTGTTAGACTTTCAGGCTTTTTACTACTACTTAACAAGCATATTACTACGTAACGACAGTCACCGGATTCTAAGAAGGTTTTAAGAGGGCCCTGCCCGGCGCGTCTATCGTCAACGCGAGCATGGTCGAAAAGCTTGTTGTTTCATCCAGAGCCACAGCGGTGGTATTTTTTCAACTCCCCTGTCTTTCCTAGCCCCGACCCCCGCACCCCGACCCACTACATGCCTCCCGCGCACCTCATACCGCCTAGCGCGAGGACATTGAACGAAAAATTGTGTTCGAAAATTAATAAAACTTGTTCCAGTAAATACGTGTTTTTGACTAAGTCTCACACACTACTACTACTACGACTAAGTGTCACATACTTGTAATGTGAAATAAATATTTGTCATTTAGAATCTCCACTACATTTGCAAGGCTTCTACCAGGATGCTTTCTTTACTTTTACAATTTATGAGTACATTATGAACGGCCAAAGTTGAGGTAAAATTTGTGAAAAACAGCAATTTTTGGAGGCTTATACTGAATTTGTTTCTACAAATTTTTATATTTTGCTTTGATAAAAGCCTAGATATAGTGCACAAGATACCTATTAGTTCAAAAAATTCAAAGATATATGTCTGACAACGGCATAGTAACGCACGAGCGTTTGTCAAAATTCTCGCGAAAAGTATGGCGGATTGGCCGCTCATACGAAGGCTACATAAACTGTAAACATTAATTCGATAAACTTACAACAAAGTCCTGTATCAAACAATAAACTTTAATGACCAAAAATTTACAATTTACGCTTTATTCTATTTCGCAGCGCTATTAAAAGTACACAATGTATCTTATAGTACAGAGAACACGCGCGTAGTATTAAGTTATGTGAAAACTTAGTCCGGGAGGTAGTGGTCTACGGCGGGCATGCACAAAATCACTTCTAAAGATGTGTTCATAGTAGGTATAATTCTGGTGGGAACAAAAGAGTTTTTAGTACCTCTTATTAGATTTTGTTTTACAGTGAATAAGGATATTTTTGGCGCTTGAGTGACATTGACAGCGAAACATTGGTAAACATTGAACAAGATGGTGGTGTTCATTCCTATTTTGGCTACCACCAAGAGATTAATTTTCACTTCAACCAACTTATCTATACTGGTGGGAAAACACAAAACTAAAATAAATATACATACTCACCATGTTTGACGTAACGATGCAAATTTTCTTTTTCTGACAAGCAACGCCACCTTGAACTGTTGCACTAAAACCGGTCATTCTATCTAAGCAATGTCTGCTTTCTTAATTATTGTTTTGGATTTTTATATACAAAGATTTGTCAAAAATCTGATAAATAAAATTTTTGAAGTCAGAAATACTTTTCTTCTAAATCGAAGCTCAGACTTGTGCAAACTCCTTTATGTAAGGTGATGTAATTCAATAAGTTAATTCTACCTAACAAATGCAGATGTTCGTGTAATAAAACTACTGTAGCTCCAATCAACCCTTGAGTATACTCAAATCCAAGTATTTCATTCCACATGGGCCTGGATGGGCTCTTACGAACGTCGACAAGGGTGCACGGTTCGGATTGGTCGCTTCGATGGAGAAGAACCGGCAAGAAACTCCATGGTTACTCTTTTCAAATTATTTGGCATTACACAATTCTAGATTACTTCACGTTTTATACAAAATGCAATAACTACAACACTTATCAGTTATCGGACATAGATTCGACTATTAGTCTTAACACCACAATTTCTTCCTATGAACAGAGCTCTCTCGGCCGAGTGTCATGTTTTATAAACTACCCTTTTCCGCTACAACATTGACGGTTAGGCAGTGTTGTCATTTCTCAAATATAAAACGAATTATAAAAATCTTTAAAACCCTACATAATATTAGTTTAGATAGATCACAGCAGATCTTATTATTTAATACATATTTGAAAATCATGACATTTGTGAAAAAGGGACCAACCAATGGATAATACATGTAACTTTTTTTAAATTATATTTAACCTAATAACGTCCTCTACTTCTCATAGCAGGTACTTGATGTCAGTTATACTGTCGACATCATGTAGTTGACATTTAATTCATGATGTATCTCTGTCTGAACGTTGACTGATGTAACGACGCCGACGTTTCCTCGTTTAATTGATCACGTACGATTAAAGTTCAGTTAAATCTGTCACGGTAGTAAGATTAGTTTGTAAAGGGATAGGTTTATTGTCTTTGTATTTAATTGTGTGTGTTTATTTATAAGACTAATATTGGCAAGCAAGTTACATATTTAAATAAATCATGCTATTTCATTTTGTAGTTTTTTTTTTTTTCGTTTTTTTATTTATTTATTTTTGATATCATGAACACACTGGCTCCTCGACTATAGGTACTGATGGTGAAGGAATTTTTTATTTTCCAATGAAATTTAAAAAAATTAAAACCTGTTTTTTTACCTATGTTTCTGATGACACTATTTCCAACGCTTTTGCCTAATCATGCAGATAAACTTTATAAAACAGATATTTATTTGCATAAAACTTGCATCTTGTAATAGTTATAATAGACATGTTATTAAAGTTTCCAACAGAAATTGTAGCTAACTTACCTCCGTAAGTATGCCAAGAAAAGATCACGTAGGAAACTTTTAATAAAGTTAGACGAGTACGTTTACTCAAGAGATATCGTTATGACACTGAGGTTACTGAAACTGAAAGGGCTACAGTACGTAAATATTAGTTTATTGTAGAGCTGGTTTTCTGATGTAGTACGGACAAGTAATCGATGATAGATTTGATATTTTGGAATAAATATTTGTAATTTGATATGACAAGAAAAGATGTGTCTGATGAGATGACGGATGGACTCAAAACGGTGAAGGAAAACATCGTGAGGAAACCGGCATGTCCTAGAACCAAAAAATTCGAAGACATGTGACATCTACCAACCCGCACTGGGCCCGCGTGGTGGATTATAGGGGTGTTTAGTCTGAACGGACCAAATCGAATGGACCGCGGTCCGTTCAGACGTAGACAAAAAATGTCTACGTTCGAAAGGACCGGTGTCAAAAAAAACAAATGAATAAACTTCATCAAGAGCCCATTCCCTCTCATAGAGAGGAGACCTGTGTCCCAGCAGTGGGAACATTAATAGGCTGATGATGATGATGATTAATGTATGGAAGAAGAAGACATGCTGCGCCGACCCCAAATGAATGGGGTTCTTGTTGTAAATGGGGTAGATGACATACTTTTTAAGAGCTGTCAAAACGCGGTTCTCTCATAGATTTTGTATGACAATAGAAAACTGTGACGCCACTGTTTTTTCAACTCAATGATTCAACTATTTATTGATTCCAAAGCAGCTAAAAATCGAATTTGGCAATTAATTGAAAATAAATCGGGTGTCGGGGGAGCCGTGTGGTATCCGGCAGAGTAGAATAGAACCAACCCATTACACTCACGGGTGTCGTATAAGGCGACTAATGTCTGAGGCAGAACACCTTGCGCCTCCGTAGACCAGAGAATGGGCAGCAGCGTTTTCTGTTAGTCTTTCATCACTGCGATCTCCAATCCCCCTGCCAGGCGTGGAGATTACGGCAAATTCCTCCATCATGGGAGCGGCTTATGTCCAGCAGTGGACGATATGGGCTGTTGTTGTAAATCGGGTTTTCAAGCCCAAAATAAAGTGTTTTTTTAGAGATTGGTGTCTTGGAATTATTGTTTTATGGTGTCATCTAGCCTATTAGGGGCAAGAGAATTATGACGATGAATTCGTGATTTATCTTGCTATTCTTTATCATGGACTCTTCGTTGGTCGTGTGGCCGCAAGAGCGACTACTGAAGATGAGGTCCTTGGTTCGATTGCCGGGAAAGCGCTATTGGGTTTTCCCATTATTAAGAATTTCTCATTAGCAGCCACGTCGACGGGGCACGAATTTTCTAGCTCGGGGTGAGCTAGAAAATTCGTGCCCCGTATTACATGGCATTTAAACATAACTGTCGAAATTTGGGTGTATTATTGGGAACACCTCTGCCTAAACCTACCGGGATTACAGGCGTGATGTTATGTTATGTTTATCATAAACTAGATTTTTATTTGCGTTTAGTGCTTTTGTAAAAACAAGCAAATTTTTAAACGGTACTTTTACCGCTTAAAAATTTGCTTGTTTTATTACATTAGGTATAATTATATTTTTGGAATAGATAAGACTTTAGAATAAAACTTAAAACCACGACAAAATGTGGGTCAGAGCCCATTCGTCCCCTAAAATTCGTCCATCAGCATAAAAGTTGTGGATTCGGCCCCTATATAGGTGCCCATTGGTCTCCTGGTAGGGGGGACCAATTAATATTTTAACAAAAAATATTTTTTTAAGGTACCCATTCGTCCCCTCTAATATATATACAATATAAGTTAAAGATTCGGCACCTATTCATGTGCCTATTGGTCCCCTGAAATAAAATTAGCTATATTTTACATAAGAAACGGTTAACATAGTACACTTGTGAACAGTTTATTAACGGAATTAATTTAATAAATCATAACAGATCATTGAAAAAAGAGCTATGATCAATGATAATCCGTCATGATAATAATATAACCTGACGATAGGTTTACGATGTAATATTGTCTCTCGTCTCACGAATGGCTTGTTCAAAAAACGGGTTACAAAATAGATAAGGTGTATTATTATTGATGGTAATTCACTTTATGGTGGAATACTACAGTCATATTTTGACTAAAAAGTCAAAACTAAATTATTTACTCCTAAATAGGTATGTATAGCAATTTTTTTTCCGTAATTATAATTTTCATTTATTCTTAATTTAAAATGAAAAAACAAATATTATTACATTAGTTTTATACTAAAATAATGTTGATTTGTTTAATCTTCAATAATTATTGTGATTTTAGTAATTTTTTGTTATTGTAGTTATAGTTTGTTAGATTTAAGTTATTATGATTTTGCATGTAGTTGGTAAATATACAAAAAATACGGTGATTATAGCCAATTTTTATGTAGGTACTTCTAGTTATAATTTATTAGATGTAAGTTAATACGATTTTGCATGTAGTTGGTTAATATACAAAAAAAAAAATGTTGATTTATCTAGTCTTCAATAATTACTGTGATTTTAGTTTTTTTTTTTTTTTTTTTTTTTTTTTTTTTAAATTTTGTCTGGAAGAAATCGCTGTTAGCGATAAGACCGCCGTTGTAACCATAGATTAAGCAATATTGTAAGCAGTATTTTTAAGATTTTGGTGTACAATAAAGTATATACTATTCTATTCTATTCTATTCTATGATTTTGCGTGTATGTAGTTGATAAATATACAAAAAAATAAGAAGTGATTATTTACTGTTGATATGTGTTCTGACTGACTATACAGGGTGTTTGGTTTATGGACCGACACAATTTTTCCAGGGATTCGGGAAGTCATTAGCTAGGTTCTACCTATACACCCTATGTCCTAAATGTCATGGTTGGTTACGTATGTTTTTTTTTTCAAATGAAAAAAATACCCAAAATGTTTCCTTTAATGCCAAATAACTTTTTGGTTTGTGAGTGTAATGGCACAAAATAAATTTCCAAAGTCTTCTCAATCTAAATAAATCTTTGTTGGATAGAACTGGTTTCTAGAAAATTTCTTACGAGCTACCAAAGTTATTTTCTTTTTGAAATGTATGAAATTTTACAACTTCAAAATTTATTATAAAAAAACTAAAAGCCATTTTGAACTTAGCTTTATTTTAAAAAGTTCTTTAGTTGATACCCTTTCTAACGGTATACAACATATCACAAAGAACCATTCATGAAGTAGTCAAAATGCTTGTTAGGAGAGCCAGGATTAAGAAAAGACTTGTAAATGTTGGTATGTTTTTATAAACTAAAGTTATAAATCTTTTTCAAATTTGATTCAAATTAACCCAATATTACCCATACATCCTATGTCCCAAATGTCACGGTTGGTTACATATGTTTTTTTTTTTAATTGAAAAAAATACCCGAAGTGTTTCCTTTGATTCGAAATAACTTTTTCGTTTCTGGGTGTTATGGCACAAAATAAATATTAGGTTAATTTGTATCAAATTTGAACAAGATTTATAACTTTAGTTAATAAAAACATAATAACATTTATTTGTCTTTTCTTAATCCTGACTCTCCTTACTAACATTTTGACTACTTAATGAATTGTTCTTTATGACATGTAGCATACCGTTAGAAAGGGTATCAACTAAAGAACTTTTTAAAATAAAGCTAAGTTCAAAATGGCTTTTAGTTTTTTTTATAATAAATTTTGAAGTTGTAAAATTTCATACATTTAAAAGAGAAAATAACTTTGGTAGCTCGTAAGAAATTTTCTAGAAACCAGTTCTATCCAACAAAGATTTATTTAGATTTAGAAGACTTTGGAGAATACAACAAAATTTATTTTGTGCCATTACACTCACAAACGAAAAAGTTATTTGGCATTAAAGGAAACATTTTGGCTATTTTTTTCATTTGAAAAAAAAAAACATACGTAACCAACCATGACATTTAGGACATAGGGTGTATGGGTAGAACCTAGCTAATGACCTCCCAAATCCCTGGAAAAATTGTGTCGGTCCATAAACCAAACACCCTGTATATGTGTTGTGACTATTTTTTTGCATATTTTATATTTAATGTTGATTTATATGATTTTTGTTGTTTCAAGGCTGATTTTTGTAAATGAGTTGTATTTTGTTAGTTTCTAGGACATTGTGATTTTGCATGTGTATTTGTAGTTAGTAAAAATGTTGGTTTTACATAGTTTATAAAGACTGATTTTACTTTTTATATTACTTTTATACAAAGTTATTGTGATATTGCATTATTTTGTAGATCTCTTTGACTGTACAAAGTACTAACAATAAATTTGTTATTTTTGTTATATTGGTATTGATATTTGGTTATTTGTTTGTATACTGGATGTAAATTAATCTAAAATTCAGTTATTACTGGGATTTTATTTAAATAGTTACACAGTTTTATTTTACTGCATAAAGATATTATAGTTATCATATATTTTGCTAAATATTTACAAATGTACAAGAAACCAAAAGTTGATTAATTATTTTAAAGACTGACTTAATGCCTAGAGCCTAGAGGCATTTTATTAAACTTAATCTTATTTGAAATAAACATGATATCTACCGAATTACTATATTTTTTATTTTACCCTTTTCTGCGCGACTGTACCAGGACTACCAAGCTGCAGTATACACATATACATGTACTTATATCAGAAGAATGAATAAAAATAAATATTCTTCAGGGGACGAATGGGCCCCTCAAAAGTTCCAGGGTACGAGTGGGCACAGGGTGCGAATCTTAGGGGACGAATGGGCTCTGACCCCAAAATGGGGTAGGTAAATTAAATATTGGGTGACTTACGTAGGTATCCTGAATTAACTCAAAGTACAAACTACTAATATAGGGAAGAATAAAATTTGGTTATGCACCCTTTAATAACATTGCTATTCAAAAATCAACGCTTACACAGAAATTTTACAGAAGCGTTATCGTGTTATACACCTGAATGTTCAGAGGTCCTACCACGGATGTACGTTCGAGTTTACTAAATGTGTCGAAAAGTAAAACAGTTTTTGTAAAAGTTCACCCAGAAAAATCCTGCTGAGCAGTTTCTCCGTGTTCCAAAAAGTGTGGAATTATTTTTACCTTTAAACTTTAAAAACTTAACGGGTGATTTTTTCATTGCAGCAAGCCCGCTACCCTATCCACAATCACTGCAGCTCCGGAATCAACAATGGTGACCATTAAAAAAGCACCGAGCAACTTCAAACGAGTTCCGAAAAAACGATGCAACTGTCTTGAATGTCACAACAAAATTAATCACAGAACAGAAAGGTAGGTACGTTGGAAAAATAGATAGGTTGATAGGTGTGAGAGTTAGGGCAAGCACCCGCTTCTCGAATGCCTTAAAAAACAGCGTAGAACCGGGAATGAAAGGCAACGGTATAGATACTGCCGAACCTGGTTTGAGTAACAGTGTGGTTCCGAACTTCCGCTCCTTCATTCCTGAAACAACAGAGGTTGTTGCAGATAACCAGGCAGTGGAGTTCCTGCACAATGATCTATACATATAATAAATCTGTAGAAAAATAGTTTTTGTACATCGAAAATATTTTGAAAAAAAATTGCCGGGTTGTTAAAGGATAAGCAACAGAACACATTTCCAGCATTTTTGGAATTTTTGTCTGTTTGTCTGTTTGTATGATCAAGCATCACGTAAAATTTAGATAACCAATGTAGATAACTTTTATACATAAAAATAGTGTGTAACTTGGGGTATTATTTAGTTTTTGTTTCATTGAAATCAGTTAATTCTATCAAAAGATCTAAGAACTTAAAGTTTTCAAGAAGAACTAATCATCAAATGTAAGATACATACATGCAGCGACATCTGTTGAACTAAAATGGTACCAATGACTAAAAATGTGCTCACCACATAACTTTTAAATCAACTGACCGGCTTTAAAAAAAATATAGCATAATATACTTTAGCATTTTAACATTTTGGTCGATAGATGGCTATGATCATTTCACTCTATTTTCTGAATCGAATGACCCTCGCCCGTGTCAGTTGCCTCAAAATTGTTTTTTTAACCGACAAAACAAAAAGAAGGAAGTTCTCAATTCGACGCGTATTTTTTTTTATATATGACCACGGATAACTTTTACAGAGAAGTCCCTACATGGTCCTTTTTTTTGTGAAAAGCGATAGGTACATATCAAAGTTGATCCCATTTATAATTGAAAAATCGTGTTTGGGCTAATTTCTTGCACTTTTGATGAGAACTTTCGGCCTAGCTGAAGTATGACTGTCATCGAGTGTCTAAGGATGAAGACGTAAGGCTGTCGAGGCAATGGGCGGAGCACCACCGTCTCCTTGAAGCGGCGATTGGCGGCGGCGACCTCTCGCGTCCGGCCCTGGTTCAAGCCATGGTCCGGAGTGAGACGGAATGGGACGCCGTCACCTACTTCTGCGAAGCAGTAATGCTAGAGAAGGAGGTGGCGGAACGTGAGAGGGAGAGAACCTCACAGCGTCCCGGCCACCGCGGGAGACGCCCCGGGCGTCGGGGACCACCACGTGGCCCCGGCCACCGTAGGCGCGGGCCTGTGGACGGTGGGCTATGGGCTAGCTCGCCGTCCCTCCGTCTCATGATGACAGGCCGTGTCGACGGCGCGTTCGTGTTCCACGTGCGCCTCAAAGAGAGTCAGCATTCAGCAAAAAGGAAGGGGTCCGTAAGGACCGATGCCTGCTGGGGTTGCGGGGCTGTTCGAAAGAGATACCGTGGCCCCGGAACACAAAGGGCGATTATGGAACATGGATGGGTTTTAGTCAGTAAAAGTCTGACACTCCCTCCTGCTCCGCCCAGAGTGGGAGGAGTCATTTGATGATTCCCCATCCGAAAAAAAGAAAGGCTGTCGAGCCAAGCCCTTTTTTGGAAAAACATAAGTAGATTATTTTAGCGATTAATGCAAATATATTCGAAAAAATTGTTACCCACTTGGATCAATATCTACTAATATTATAAAGCTAAAGAGTTTGTTTGGTTGGTTGAATGCGCTAATTACAGGAACTACTGGTTCAATAAAAATAAAAAAACTTTTAGTGTTGAATAGTTGTCGAGGACGGCTAAGTATAGGTTATCTAACATCACGCTATAATTGAAAGGAGCGGAGCATCAATGATAAATGTTGCAAAAACAAGGAACATTTATTTCTTTCGAAAGCTTCCTTTACGGGCGCTGCATAAATGGTTAAAGTTACGCAACATATAATCATGTATTAGAGAATTGTTCGTTTTAAAACGTTCTAAAAGAAAACCGCGATAGCATTATGTCTATCTTTTAAGGTCACACTCTCTCTAACCCTCTCTCTCTCATGTGACGCAGACGAAGTTGCGCGGGTCAGCTAGTATTTAAATAAAATAGGTTGTGTCAGCACCTATCATGTATTTGACGAATTACCCTTCAAATTGGTACACAGTAGAACTACTTACCGCCAGAAATCAGTCCTTCCCTGTCCCAGCTACTTAACAAAGGACTTCTAAACTAAACCAGAACCCATTTAACATACTCCATGCCATAGTAGTGGCCCATGTTTACATTTGAACGAGGCTCAATCACGCGTACGCTCCGGCACGTCACAATAAGATAGCACCGCCATTGTCGTGTATTTTGTTCATATTGAAACGCCTATTATTTCGTAAGGCTTCCGTAAGCTCGTGACAATGTTGTAGATACGAGATGATAGATAGATAACACTACAATTGTGCCTTTGATGCCTGAAATAGATGAAAGGTTTGACACACTTGGTCAATGGTTTCAATGGTATTCAAAGCCTACTGTGTGGGAACTGGAGCAGAGACATAATAGGGAAATGAACATCAATTGTTATAAACTTATACTGTCACTTACGATATCTTCCGTGATTGTTCATATTTAAAGCTCCTGACATTTCGACGCTGTTGCAAGAGCCATGATCGTGGGATGAGTCGCCGCCGCCACCGCGATCGCGATATCGGGACCTCTAAATCACTATCACTACATATTATAAAACAAAGTCGACCGCCACGTCTGTCCCTATGTATGCTTAGATTTTTAAAACTACGCAACGGATTTTGATGCCGGTAGATAGTGATTCAAGAGGAAGGTTTTAGTATATAATTTGCAGGCGGGAGAAGCCGTGGGCATCAGCTAGTAATTAATAAACAATCACGGAAGATATCCCATAAGTAGTTTAGTTTTAAGCCGTGAAAGCTTAAAACATTGATCAATTGTTGTTACCTCATCAGCCCACAATGTCCCAGTGCTGAACAAAGGCTTTTTTACTCTTTCCATTTCTCACGACTGTTGGCATTTTGATCGTTAGGCTGAAAATTTCAGTGGAAGGAAATTCAAATTGAATTATAATATTTTTATATTAAAATTTAAAAATAAATTTGGTTACCTACGAGTTTAGCTCTTTCAGTAGCATCCATCAGTTCTTAGAACGTACAGACAAACGGACATACAGGATACCATATGAACTGTGCTGTCGTTTGTGGAGAAATCAGTCAGTTTGGCCTACCTGGAGTTGGGTGTCACTTAGTATTGGTGAAAACGGGCATCAGGCATTGAGTTATGTGTCACTTAGTATTGGTGAAAACGGGCATCAGGCATTCACTTAGGTGTCACTTAGTGTTGATGAAAACAGGATTAGGTATTCAGTTGGGTGTCACTTAGTATTAGTGAAAACGGGCATCAGGCATTGAGTTGGGTGACACTTAGTAGTGGTAAAATACGGACATGAGGCATTACATGCATATTTATATAATTGCGAGTTTTTGGTACAAATTCGTTCAATTGATTGCTAGCTTAAAATCTTTCTGCACCGTTGCAAACCATCCACCATCAGAAGATTTGGGTTGTGTTTAAGAAAAGTAAGTAAACACTTTTCAATACACTTCCTCGAAAACTGGTCCATAACGCACTTCGATTAGGTACAACATGCAATGTATTTCACACGTGTGCGTTTTATTCCATTTTCCAGCACGTGTGCGGGAATGAAAATTGCCACAGACAACTATAACTATACTTAGTCCAAATTGGTTCAATGCCTATAGTCTGAGGTGAATGTTTTTTTTTATTTCGGCAAAGCACTACGCGTCTCTACGGCATATATTTTTATTTTATTTTAAAATTGTGTTTCTAAATAGAATATCATAGATAAACATGATTATTAAAAACGAATAGTTATTTTAATACACATATTAACATTTATCTGTGTTCTGAATTTGAAAAATATATAAAAATTAAATCTATTTTTTATATTAGGCTGTTTAACGGCTTCATACCTTTGCCTCTCCTTCAACCTGGCGAAAGCAGAGCGCGAAAAAAAAAAGAAAATTTTTAATCATAGTTTCTTAGTTCGTGCCAAAAATATTTTTCGTTATATTTTATTTTATTTCTTCAAAAGTGTATTGAAAAACGTCGTTTGATACACGTGGACATTTGTTATTGCAGTTCTCGGCTCAAAAACACCCTCGCCTACGGCTCGTGTGTTATAATTCCGCCTCCAAAGCAATAACAAACTTTCTCCACTTGTATCAAAATGTACTATTGTCATTCCCAAATAAAATGGAACAAGAAATAAAAGATGATCATGATGGAAGTTCCAGATAACCAAAGTATTAAATCACTTCACATTTTATTACAACCACAGAAAATAGATAGTTAATTCTCTGCCGGAAACCACAAGGTTATTGATTGCTAGTTATGTAATATCTTATATCTGTATGACCGCAGGTGTTTATTGGTGCAGTAGGTAATGGCGAAGGCAGATGGGCTTTTAGCCAGATAGAGTAGGTACAATAAAATACCTATTTGTGTTATTGGGGAAATTGGTGCAATATAGTGTTCTAATGAAAAGCTTAGTGAAATAGTTTCGCTTAAATTAGTAATGTCTCTTTCAGGAATAGAATGTTAAAGTGTTTCTCAAGTGCAATATTTTCAAGTTTTACTTTAATACGTTACTATTTTACTAACGATTAGGCTTACTTGTTTAAAAACAGGCGAAATGCGAGTCGGTGATCACACAGGTTCCGAAAAAACCTCGAAAAAATACGTTGTTATGGGAATATTTTATTTGTTGTGGCCTTCATTCCAGCCGAAAGACGTCCACTGCTGGACATAGGCCTCCCCCAAGGGGGGGTTTTGCCATAATCGCCACGCTTGCTGGCAGGCGGGTTGGCGATCGGAGTACGGTTGTTACAAAAGCACAGAGAACGCTGCTGCCCATTCTCTGGTAAGTCTCTTAGTCGCCTCTTACGACACCCACGGGAAGATATGGGATGGTGCTATTCTTTACGTCCGACACCATACATACCAAACGTCGAAAAAATACGTTGCTATGGGGATATTTTATTTGTTGTCCTATTAATGTAATATTTTAAGCTGTGAAAATTTCGACTGTTTCCATATTATGGTTCAAAAGATACGGCCTTGCGACAGACGGACAGACACTCCGACGGTAGACAGCAGAGCCTTAAAATAGAGTTCACTTAAAACAGTTTGATTAAAGAACTCTAAAAAGAGTCTCAGTAAAACCTAGTAACCTCATTTCCTAACATGAAAAAAAAAGAACAGTCTCCATTTCCATTTTTAAATCGATTTACAGGAGTTCCATCCGTAATCATTTAACAACATAGAAGTCACGTACTGGCCAGCTGCAATATTTTCGCTCCCAAACAAACGCAGTGCAAATGTACAAATAAGTAAGACTGGCCACCGTCCGGTCAGATCCGGCGTCCCATGAATTTAGATTGCAAGTTTATTCCAAGTTCAAAATTCATCCAATACGCTCTCGAGCTGTGTATAATTTGATGTGGGAAATATGTTTTACGACATGCATCATATGTCTTCACCTTATAACTAATCCGAGAATTTTGGAGCTAGAGTTTGTACCTATTCTAGGTAATGAAAGTCGGTTAACATAAATTCTTGACTACACGAAATAAACCCAGATGGATATGGCGGAATTAACTGAAAGGTTTTAACAAAGACTCTGGGCAAAGGAAAATAGCAATCAGAAAATTGGGTTTATTTATATTAACTGCCACTTTGGTCTAGTGGTTGAAAGCGCGACTGCTGACCATGAGGTCCTGGGTTCGATTCCCAGGTCGGGCAAAGTGTTATTGGGTTTTTCCATTAGGAATTTCTCAGTGGCAGCCAGGGAGTCTGGAATTGTGCCCGGTTGATGGCAATGGGCTCACCCCTTATTACATGAGAATTAAACATAACTGGCGTAATGGGGGTGTACTATTAAGTACACCTCTGCATTTGATTACAGGCGTGATAATATGTAGGGTGTAAAAAACCTCTTAACGAAGCCGAAAGGCACTTGTTTTCCCCGTCATTACGATCATTTTTTTTGTTCTACACTATACCTGGGAACCTTCTAGTTACGGAGATATTGGGGGTCAAAGTTCCAACTTTTTGCCAAGTTTTTTTTTAAATTCAAGTTTTTAATGTTAGATTTTTACTTTAAATGCCTGCACGACCCCCGTACTATTCAATCTATCCATCAGCACAATGTTCTGAGTGCTTTACATTGGGTTCTACAACAAAAAATGATTTTCGCCCCAAAAAAAAAGTTATTTCCCAGCAGTATTTTTTGCGTAAAGTTACTTAGTTAGATGTACAGAATGCTTCGTTGACGGCTTCGTGATGAGGTTTGTTTACACCCTGTATTATGTTATGTTTTGTCAGAGACCCAAAAAGGAGCCCGAGTAGCTTGTTACTGGTTTATTCCTAATTCTTGTGCACCAATAAATAAATAAAAAACTGCACAGTGAAAATTCACAGAAAAGTTAGGTACACACAGCAAATTAGTTAGGTTTGCAGAGCACACCAATATAATGCTGGTGTGCGTAAAGTCAACTGGTGTATTACTTCGCCTCACGTCTCACAATAAGTCAGCAAACACGCGTGTGTGTAGCTAATCTTCGCTAAAATTGGCCGCCGTGATTGAAAACGGTTAGGACTATTTTGTAGGCAAAGAATATTAAGCATAAATTTCACGTTGTTGCTAACTGGTTTTGTGGCATAGGTGTATAAGCAATGGGCTGGTAAAAAAAATGTCGTAGGATCGAATCCCGCCACCGTCATTGACTTTTTGCATTTTTAAAAACTTTTGTTGTCATTTTGTTGAATTTTTATTTTTATATTTTAACGGATAATAAGAAAAAAATATGGAAGTGAAAATTAAACAATTTGTAATAAGAAATCAACAATATTTATTGCCTAGGTTTTTATAATAATTATAACATCGATCACTAATAAAAAACTAGATACACAATCAGCGACAAAAAATGTCCTCACCGAATGAGCACCCACTTGAACATTTGGGTGCGCTTTTAATCTAGTAGCATTTGAACGCTCCGACGGTAAACATGCCTCAGTGCTCGTTTAAAAAATGTGAAAATCACATGTCCAGGACGGTAAAAATAGATGTAATTTAATATTTTCGGTAAGTATTAATATTATCATTATTTCATTGTTATCACTGTATTGTAAATACTGATATTTTGTCAAGAAATCATCGTAAAAACATTTTTTAAATTAAGTCGTAATAAATAGCAGGAGTTATAAGGCATCTCAATTGTAAAGACCCTTACTAAACGCATTTAATCATACTATCGCATGCCCACTTAAATTGTTCGAGTTATGTGCGTTGATTCTGTTCCATTTGTTGGAGACGCTATTGTTCTTTTATTATTTTTTATTATTAAAGTATGATTGTTTTGTTTTTGTTTTATGAGACTTCTTTACGGTTTCTCCCAATATTATAGTAACATTTTACAGATTTAATTTTGAACACATGTAATGAAATTAGCAAATTAGCAATTTTTTATTGTGAGAGCAGCGGTGGCCCAGTGGGGGCGGCCCCGACTTACGAACAGTAGGTCGTGGGTTCGAACCCATACAGGCGCATTACTTTGTGTAATTTATTTCATCACCACTGCTCTCAAAACGGTGAAGGAAAACATCGTGAGGAAACCGGCATGTCCAAGAACTAAAAATTCGAAGACATGTGACATCTATCAATCCGCACTGGGCCCGCGTGGTAGATTATAGCCCATCCCCCTTTCATTGAGAGGAGGCCGTGTCCCAGCAGTAGGAACATTATAGGATGATGATGATGAATGAAATTAAAGACGTGAGTTTTTTTTTTAGCTTTCCTCGAGACCCAGTCAGGTGTGCAGAATCGATTAAAGTTGTTTGTCAAGCAATATCTTTAAATTTTTGAAGAATCTTTAAAGAATAAATAAAATTATCACTGTTTCAATTACTTTCATTAATAAATGAATGTGGTGCCCTATCCAAAAACATATTTAAATTATATCCTTTACACTTACCGTTACACTTATACACCATAGAATAGAATATTACATTACACCATTTTTTAAAAACACGTTAAACAAAAAATAATTAAATTAAAATATTGGGCAGTTCGACTCCATTCATTCCTTGTCCAAGCGACGGGCCTCGGTCGTAAAATTTTATTGCTTTTTATTGGCACTTTGTAATTCTGACTTTAAAACATGCGTGTAAGGTTGAATTTATTTTGATGTTGACCAGCGAGTATCAGTCGTAAAAGGTTATTACTTTTTGTCCGTAGCTTTGTGAATACAACTTTAGGCAATGTGTTTAAGGTTGAATTTACATTAATGTATATTTATTTCAACTAGAAGTACGTCAAAACATTTAGTGACAGTTTTTAGAGAACTTTTGCATGGGATTGTGTATCTAGTTTTTTATTAGTGATCGATGAATTATAATTACAAATTATTAAGTTTTGTGCATGACAAATATTCTAAGTCGGACAGGAAATAACGTTATTTTTCATATTCAAGAGAGTAATTTAATTATAGTGATATGAATAAACATGTTAGTAAGAAAGATATTAAGATACAGGTATCCTAAATTGTTATCTCACTAACAATAATATCACTCACATAAAACAAATTACCCCTTGATATTTTTATTAATAGCCGATTGGTGCGCCTTTACTATCGGTATGCAACGCGCACACTTGGTAGCATCAGGTTATGTAAAACGTTCAAGTAACCTTCACTGGTATTGCGACCCCCTACCTGCACTAATTCACCAGGACCCATTGATGACATTCATCCCCAAAATCCCAAAGTAAAACAGCCACTAGACCTGCATGGAAGATTTTTTTTTTTTATTATAGCGTTCACCATCTTTTCGCCACAATATTTTGCGACCATCTCTGTCCGACTTAAAACATTTTTCATCGCTAAATATAACAACATTATTGCACCAATCGAAATCCAAATATTCTCTTGCGAAGCGTACCCGGTTTTGTCTGTGAATATCTGACAGTAATATTTTCTTGGCTGGCCTACGACATTTCACACCAGCTGCACGCAAGTGGTTCCGTACAGTTTGTAATTTCACGTCATGTTTAGTCGCCGTTAAACGAGTAGTGAAAAAGGGCTCAGCGATATGTGTTGCAACTATATCACGGTGCCGCGCATTGCCATCTGTGTATGCTATGGATTAGCCTTCGGTCCCGGTTGGCAAGGATCAATGCTTCCTGAATCTGCATATCGATGGACCCACAATTGCACAGTACTTCTCTGTGAACAATAATAAAATATTGTTACAAAAAACAACAATCAATAACATGTGGATTATATAAACATTATTATTAATCTTCTAAACATATTAATAACATTTTGTTACTTACCGATATCTTTAAACGCCTCGCAATTTCACTAATTGAAACGTTTTGCTCACGCAAAATAATAATCTCAGCTCTTAAAAGTGTAGTTAAGTGATTCATAATGATTAACAAATAAAAGCACTGCTCAAAACACGCAGGGTATAATGTCTAAAAACGTAACGTAAGCCCGATAGTCAATAACATTATGACGATGAACTTAAACTAATAACTTACACATGATTTGTAATTTTTAGAGGGTAGACCTCAAATAAATTCTAACTCAAATATAAAGAAAACTTGCCAATATTTAAGCAATGAATTGAACAAACAAATGTAAAAAGCTTCATTAAAACATGCAAAAACACCGATGTGTTGGCAGTCGGATTTGAACTTACGGCGCTAGGCGCTGGCGGCGTAAGATACTGTTTACCGCACGCTCGACCATTGCGCCACGGAGAAGATTGTTAAGTTGGCTAAATTTATGCTTCATATTCCATGCAACATCAAGTGACAAGAAATTGCAAGTGTGTGGGTGGACAACGGGTAATTGTAAAGCGCAAACACTCATAAATAGGCGAAGCCAGACAATCATTGACTTTACGCACACCAATAACTTTGTTAGCGTGCCCTGCAAACCGAACTAGTTTGCAGTGTGTGCCAACAACAAACATACTGTGAAAAAAATCTATTATTCCTCTTAAAAATGAAGTAATATCTTTTCCCTAAAGAAAGATGACTCAACAAAAAGTTTTGACAGACACTGTCAAGTTTCAGACATAACAATAACATTATTTTGTTAACAAAAAATGGTAATTTTCTACAACAAACTCTTCAGTATCCTTAC